>CAMZMU010000041.1:31875269-33221363 GCA_947311845.1 Poa pratensis
AGACTGAGCTTCTTCTTCCCAAATCGCTGCATCAGGATACCTTGCGTGAAGCACCTCCAAATCCTCCCAAGCAGCTGCATCTGGTGCCTGATCGAACCATTGAACCAACAACTGAATGACAGGCAAATTACCTTTCTTGCGCATGCGACGCTCCAGAATCTTGATTGGTATCACTTCTGCCGTCGTCAAATCGGGAGGATGCGGCAGATCACTGAACACCGGAGTATAGTCAGGGGTGAAGGGCTTGAGCTGCAAGACATGGAACACTGGATGTATGCGCGCCTCTGCTGGAAGGTCCAACTGATAAGCTAACTGTCCAAATTTCCGTGTCACTGCAAATGGACCAAAATACTTGTATGCCAGTTTTCTGCAGGGTCTGTTGGCCACCGTGGACGCTTGAGCAAAACTTGCTCGCCAACGCTAAAGCTGCGCTCAGAACGATGCCTGTCAGCCTTCTTCTTGAAACGTTCCTGAGCTCGAAGCAAATTCTCCCGAAGCCGAGCTGTGTGCACTATCCAATCCAAGTCAGCACCAGTACCATCGAATGAATCCCACTCCAGCATTGCACCCAGGTTTGGTTCACGCCCATACAGAGCCTTGAATGGAGAGCATGCCAGAGATGAATGGAAACTTGAGTTATACCAGAATTCAGCAACCGGGAGCCAACGCCTCCATTGCTTGGGTGAATCATGTACCGCCGTGCGCAGATACATCTCGAGACATTGGTTCACGCGCTCCGTTTGGCCGTCAGTCTGCGGGTGATACGCCGTGGAATAGAGAAGCTTCGTGCCAGCTGTTGTCAGCAGTTCCCTCCACACGGAGCTGGTGAAAATGCGATCCCTGTCGGACACAATGGTGAGTGGAACGCCATGCAGCTTAATCACATTATCCCACAATGCTCTTGCCACTTGTGCTGCGGTGAATGGATGCTTCAGTGGTACGAAATGGGCAAATTTCGTCAACCGGTCGACCACCACCATAATGACTTCAAAACCTTCAGATTTCGGTAGACCCTCGACGAAATCCATCGTAATACCCTGCCATGGAGCAACTGGAACTGGTAGAGGCTGCAACTTGCCAGCAGGACTGGAGTGTTCATGTTTCGCGTGTTGACAGATTTGACATTGGCGAACGAAATCTTCCACGGCTGCCTTCATACCTCTCCACATAAACAGTTTCTTGACTCGTTGATAGGTGGCAGTGGTGCCCGAGTGCCCTCCCACAGCGCTGTGATGCATGGCACTGATTAGTTTTGTCTGCAAAGCTGAGTTTGCACCTATCCACAAACGCCCACGGTAACGAATCAAACCTTGGTTCAGAGTGTACCCTTGCTCATCTGGGCTGTTGACCGCTAACTGTGCCAGCAGTTCTTGTGCAGCAATGTCTGTTTCATATGAATTCCTCACTTCCTGTGTCCATTTGGGTTGACACAAGGAGAGTGCATTTGCTGTCAACAGATGTCCCACCTGGGAGAGAGCATCTGCAGCTCCGTTATCTGCCCCACGCTTGTACTGAAACTGGAACTGCAACCCAACCAACTTCGCCATGGCCTTCTTCTGAAGTTCAGTGTCAAGCTGCTGATCACTCAAATTGCACAAGCTCTTGTGGTCCGTGACAATGGTAAAAGGGCCGTGCTGGAGGTACGGACGCCACTTGTCGACGGCCATCATAACAGCTAGGAATTCCTTTTCATACGTGGACAGTTTCTGGTTCTTGACGCCCAATGCCTTGCTGAAGTAAGCCACCGGATGGTTGTTCTGGACAAGCACCGCACCGATCCCTGTATCACATGCGTCCGTCTCGATCGAGAAGGGCTGATCAAAATTCGGTAAAGCCAGAACTGGTGTGTTTACCATAGCTAACTTCAGCTTCTCAAATGCTTCCTGTGCCTGATCATTCCATGCGTACCCTTTCTTGGTCAACAAATTAGTTAGGGCCTTGGCGATGATGCCATAGAGAGGTATGAATTTGCGGTAGTATCCTGTAAACCCAAGGAATGTCCTCAATTCTGATGCAGAAGTTGGTACAGGCCAGGCATGCATTGCACTTGTCTTTTCACTATCAGTGGCTACCCCTTGCCTGGAAATGACATGACCCAGGTACTGAATACTCTCTTGTGCGAAAGAGCACTTGGAAGCCTTGGCATACAGGTTGTGCTGACGTAGCAATTCAAACACCAATCGCAAGTGTTTCTGATGGTCCTGCATATTAGCACTGTATACCAGGATGTCATCAAGAAAAACAATGACAAACTTACGAATATATGGTGCAAAAATTGTGTTCATCAGGCATTGGAATGTCGCGGGCGCGTTGGTGAGACCGAACGGCATGACCCGGAAATGGAAATGACCGTGGTGCGTCTTGAAAGCCGTTTTCTCTCCTCATCCTCCTCACGCATACGTATCTGATGATACCCCGCCCTCAGGTCCAGTTTAGAGAAATATGCTGCACCGGCAAGCTCATCCACAATTGGAAGTGGAAACTTGTTCTTGATAGTAACTTGGTTCAGCCGGCGGAAATCGATGCAAAACCTCCAACTACCGTCCTTCTTCTTTACCAGCAGTACTGGGGCAGCATACGGACTCATGCTGTGCGCAATGACCCCGGAACGCAACATTTCTTGCACCTGCCTTTCAATTTCTTCTTCTGAATTGGAGAGTAGTGATAGGGTTTTACATTCGGAGGCTGAGCACCCTTTTCGAGAGAGATGGCATGGTCATATTGGCGATGAGGTGGTAACCCATTGGGTTCAGCAAACACATCACTGAATTCAGCCAGCAGAGTGGTAACACAATCAGGCACCCCATTTGTTGTTTCTCCCTCAATAAAATTTTCCACCACAGCAATGGACCAAATACTATTTGTTGCTTTCAGTTCTTCGAGTTCATGCACATCCATTGCTGCGATAGGGGCAGGTTCCAATGTTTGCACACCTTGCAGAGTAATCCAGTCTCCCAAATGAGTGAATGAAATAGATTTCCCTTGCCAGTCACACTGCATAGGACTGAAAGAGGATAGCCAATCCATCCCAAGCACGCCATCATATGCACCCAAGTCCAGCACTCTCAGATCCATCTGGAATTTGTGACCCTGGCAATGCCATGAGAGTTGCTTTACCATACGATCACAACGGAGCATCTGCCCATTGGCCACCTTCACCGGAACTGCATCTATAGGCACTGTATCCACACCAATGCTACTAGCAAAATTTGTGTTGATAAAACTGTGTGTGCTTCCTGAATCAAGCAACATCAGCATTACCTGATTGCCCACTTGTACTGTCAGTTGGATTGTTGATGGTGAGTCACGGCCTGACAGAGCTTGAGCTGATAACATACAACACTCTGGTCGGGGTTCAGGGTCGTCTAATAGCTCCAACGCCCGAACTGCCTCGTCGGACAACATCTCCCCAAAGTCACCTACTTGTATTGTTAACAACTGGGCTTGTTTCTTACACTGATGCTCCCTGGAGTACTTGTCACCGCATTTGAAACACAAATTGTTTGCACGCCGAAAGTCCCGCAGTTGGCGTTCTCTGCCAAAATCATCGCCACCTGCTCGAGGTGCTGCTGGCACCCGTGGTTGGGCTGGTATCTGCAATGGTGGGGGACGACCAGCAGGGACAGACCGTGGTCGTGGACGTTGTGCTTCAGTCTCCTCTTCCTGAATGCGAGCAAACACTGTCGCTCTAGTGATACTTGTTGGTGCCTGAATGCGCACCGCGGCACGCAGTTCATCCTTTAGACCCAACAGAAATTGAGACACAAAAAAATTTGTGCTCAAGGCAGGATCCATCGCCAACAAGTGGTACATATAGGTCTCGAACTGAAGTCTGTATTCTGCTACTGACCCTGTGTCGTAGCTGCAACAACGCGTTCATCTGAATTTCAAATTCCTCAGGCCCAAATTCTTCCTTCAACGCCCCACAGAAAGTGTCCCAACTGAACTGATGCTTTTGGCGCACAGACTGCCACCAGAGTGCTGCGTGTCCCTCCAAGTACAGAGACGCAGTTGATACCCAAGTCTGTGGTGGGGTGCGGTACAACTCGAAATATGTCATGCTCCGATCGATCCACAGGCTAGGGAGCTGGCCATGAAATTTTGGAAAATCATGCTTCGGTGGCTTGACGAATCCCCCTTCCTCGTGCTGCCCATACTGTCGCTGGGGTTGTGGCTGCTGCTGATGGAGGTGCACGCGCTGCGGTTGCGGAACCAGGGTTGCCGCCGGCGGATCGGGTATCAGTGGCGCTCCGTCGTTCGCCAAACGTGCCGGTGGCGCAGATCCACTGGATGCCGCCGAGTGAAACTCCGTCAGCATGGTGACCATAGGTGTCGGCGCGGACGCCACTGACCTGCGCGTCGCGTCGACGTCCTTCTGCGTCAGATCCAGCTGCTTCCGCACGCTCTGCATCTCCTTGGTGATGTTGTCGTTGAATTGAAGCTGCTCTTCATGCCGCTTGTTCCCCACTGCCGTCTGCCCATCGAGGCGCTTGATGATATCCTCAAGCAGAGACTTGACCTGTCCTGTGTTCTCCTCCATGGCCGTCAGAACGTGCTGCGTCTGCGCGGATGGCTTCGTCGGCGCCGTTGCGCTCGCCCCCAAGCAGATCCGACCCGGCTAAGGATTTCGCGCAAAATCACCAAGGTAATTTCGCACCTGTCGCCTGGAATTACGGATCGATGCCGAGGGATAGTGGAGCACTCGGGGCAGGAAAAATTCTTGGCTCTAGATACCAAATTATAACGACCCGGCCTGATCTAGATCGGATCGTACATAGGATACAGATAATTGAAGAGAGTTGGTGAGAAAAGCAAGCAGGGGATGAGAGACTTGCAGAGGAAGAAGGTGAGAGACGCTATCAAGCTTTACTCATTCGATACCGATCACGTTTCCAGGTCCTGAGCTTATAACCACGCTCGCTAGGTCAAGATGGGCCACATGCGGCCATACTGGCTATCGGCCCACGGCCAGCCCATAACACTTACAAGTCACACATGTGAGGTAGCTACAGGTGTGACATTGCTTAGAAATTTAGAATGTGCCAGAGCTGCTTGGCTCATATCTTGTTACCTTGTTTTGCTGTTATAGCTTGGATCATTATATCTATAGTTCGATGATATTATGATATGCTAGCCTGCTATTTGCTTGATAAATAAATTGAGGGACCAGCAACATAGATCAAGATCAAAATAGTATAACTTAGTTTGCAATTGTTCAGCCCTTGTTGTACCTTTATAGTTTAACTTCCACTAATTTTGTCCAGTAATATACATATAGAACTACCGTGACTCTGGTCGAAGTGATACTAGTAGATTTGCTGTTAAATCTCAGTTATAGTTTTATAACATTCTAGTGTTATAAGCATATGTGCATATTTTTATAAATTGTCTGGAGGGCGGGTACAGTAATATTTAACTCTCGGAGCCATTATAGTCTTGCCTTCTAGTTGTATGTCAATTTCTTGTTCTGAGCTGACTGATGAAGTTCAGCTGCTAAACTATTAGATGAGTTTCTTCTAAAATAAGGTTAATTTTTCTACACATTTGATTTAAGTTGTTTAGATAACCTTTGTGGGAAGACACAAATGTTTCGATAGTTTCGTCATTTATAGGATAAGATGGTTATAGTTTCCAGATACTGAACTTATAAGTAAGCATCTCTGGTTCCCTTTAGCTTTAAGTGTACCCTCAATGTCAGATTGCATGTATACATTAGTAGTTCACAATTATGTACTTGCAATTGCATTCATTTCGTTGCTATATGAGTTCTTTTGTGGTATCTTTAACTGACCTGGTATAATCTACTGTATCATTCTTAGGAAGCCGTGAAAGATGTCATGAAAAGGGCACCCCATATAAAAGCGCTTATAGACCAGTACAGTTATCCGGAGTTCGTCGTAACTGCAAAACAGGAAGAAGAGGAGCTGCAAAGGGTTGCCAACACTCTTCCAGAGAGCATACCCAATTCAGTGAAGTGTATCACTGATAAAACTTTACTCTCTCTTAAGGTTTGCCCCCCTAAATTCTCATTACATACAACTGATGCTCTAGATAGTATTGATTGGTCAGTTTTGAATATCCATTTGAGGAAAAGCTTGTACATCTAGCAATTTGATTCCTGTCTAACTTATCGGATTCTGACATAAATATAAATAGTCTGCCTCTTTCCAGAGTAGAGCTGCTTTCTGTTTGCATACTATTTTTTTCCACTACGGTTGTGATTGTATTTTATGTAATATTTCACTCGATTTCACCGTCAAGTCTCATCGGTAGTCTGGTTTTGCTAGGCTCTGGTTGTAGAACATTTCTGCATTTAGCTGTATGTATCACTGTATAGGTGTCATTTGATGATTGCTTACCTTTTTTCGTCGAAAATAGCAAATGGCTGATACCATCTATCCAAAAGCTTGCTAGCCAGTCTTGGCATTTCGTAATTTTTTTTACGATAGTTGCACTTTACAGCTTAATGTGATATTGTAGATAGTACCTTAAAACTGATGTGTTTCAGTACTCATAGCTACTGTTCGTCTTTGCCTTCTTGTATTTTGCAGAATAATCCTAGCTGGGGTTCTATAAAAAAAATTCAATTCATGGACAAGTTTGTTCGTGAAGTTTCACAACAGTACAAGTAAAAGCCTTCTGATACACTGTTGTAAGATCTCATTCTACCCTAAGAAGATTTAGCAGATTTCCATTTTTTTGAGAGAAGGCTTGAGTTATGTTCATTTCATGCAATGTATTCCCCTTCTATTGGGATGGTAGTTAGACAAATAAAAACACTGAGAAACTTGGATATTTCTTTTGGAAGATTTTCCTCTCCTTGCCATTTTGGTTTTAGAAGTGTCATTGCCATTTGTTTATGACAATTGAAACCCCCTTACCTCTTTTAAGGCGCAAATCAAATTATGATTGCTTGATTAAGGCGTCAATCAAATTATGAATGCTCGAGTTGATCCTGGGGTGATCTGTTTCCTGTACTATATATCGCTTATTTGGACCACTTAAGAAATGAAATGATATTTTGTGTTAAGGGAGTGAGCTCTTAGCATGGAGTCCTCTTCTCTTCAGGGTACGCAGAGCTGGCCAGCCAAGTATAGAACCATAATCACATCATGGGCCTGCTTATCGACATGCACGAACCTAGAACCTGGTCATTCTCTACTGTCCAAGGAATGCATCGTCCGACGGCGCATGGCATGGCCACTCAGACAGCGATTAGTGTATTCTGGGTTACTTGTATGAACACTATTGCCTACTCGAACACTAGCAAGTTCTCAGCTGTCTGTCCTTTTTATCATCAATTCCAGACTGAAGCACCTACACTAGTATCTATACCTTGAATAAAATAAACCTCAGATGGCAAAAACACCAGTCCTGGTATTGGTTTGTACATCCCAGTATAACTTTTCTTTGCCAAAGTAAGCTGTCTGTAATATGTTTGATCCACCAGGGGAGCAGAAATACCTACCTAGCTAATCATCTACAGCTCACCCTGTGGGCTTTTGTACAAACCATCATTTCCTCTCTATACAAAAGCAAAGCAGAAAGAAATCATCGAAAAACACGGCAAAATGTCTGCCGAGTACTGTTGAAACCAAGAGGTGTAACTGTATGTTTCCCTTCCCACATCCATCTCCAGCTACTACTTGCCTTCTCATAATAAGATGTAAAAGTCAGGACATTTTGTAGTGGCGCTTTTAGTGCTCATGAAAAAACATCTCTTTGCGAATTCCAAGCATTATAATAAGCTAAGGGCATTCCCGCAGTTGGAATGTTGCACAGGTTAATTCTGTAGTTGTACCCGGCAAGTGACGCACATCAATGGTTTACCTTAGGCTTCTGAGGGGTGTTGCCGAAGTGGCTGGTGCTCGTTGTTCTGGCTGTCGAGCGGCATGTACTGCGACATGATGGCCATGATCTCCGAGTCCATGTATGACTGAAACAATACATCGATTAAATCGTTGAACCACAGCCTATAATCTAGAGAACGCTTGCACCTTTTTCTGTGTGTACTTTCTGTTAAAAAGGAAAAATGGTCACGAGGAACGTACCCTGAGTCTGTACTTGTAGAAGACGTAGCCGGCGACCCCTAGGCCGGCGGCGCATGACACGACCAAGACGCCGACGAGCCAGCCAAACCTGGACATGCTGCTAGCTGCATACGTCCATCGACAGAGATACAAGGCGATGAGCATCTCAGAAACATTGATTCATACCCAGCCGTGGTCACATGAGACCTATAGTAGGATTCAGATTACTAGAAGGTTGGAATGCTTACCGATGCAGACGTCTTCGCCTCGTATGTAGATATGGTTGCCCTTGCTGCAGCCGCACTCGTAGTTGCCCCAGGTGTTCTTGCACCGGCAGTCGGGGCAGGTGCACGCCAGCTTCTCCTTGCACTCGTCCAGATCTGAAGCACACACAGTTCGTTATCAGCGACTCGGCTCTCCTACTCCCTCGGTCATCTCTAGCGCACTATAAGTTTGAACGGAGATTTCACCTTGGCATGTGTGGCCATCGCCTTGGAACCCTGACGGGCACCGGCATCCGGTCAGCAGGTTGTCCTGTTTCGGTTCATGGGTTAGCACTTAGAGATCATGGATAGAAGATGATGTGATGAGGCTGTGCAAGTGAAACTGTGTGAGGGCGAGAAGAGAAGTGGTATACTGAGCAGGCGGAGAAGGTTTGTTCCCCTCTCGTCTCCGACCAGCACCCGCCGTGGTTCAGCGCGCACCTGCCTGGCCCGACAGCTGATGCAGCAACAGGGACAAATAGACATAAGCACACCGTAGTAACTCTGTAGGCTGCCGCCATCAGCGCGCCATGGCAATGGCATGAGAACCTGGAAAGGTACCTTTGCAATGTGTGTACCCGTCGCCCTCGTACCGGACGCCGTTCACCACGGGGCACTCGCACACCCTGCCCCTGTACGTGTCCTGCTCATGCACACATATATCATCAGCGGGGAGCACAAGGGATTCAGATCAAACGTTGCTGCAGGGTGGATGGCGCCCAGTGTTCTGGCGTGTACGTACCCTGCAGGCGGTTACGTTGGTCGCCTCGTCGCGCCAGCATCCGCCGTTCCGGTGCAGGCACTCGTTCGTCTCGATGTCTGCAACAAGAGTCCGTCACAAGTTCAGAACCATGGACGTTTCACTGTCTTTACAGAGAAAAACCCTGGCACTCAGAGAGTTTCCTCGTACCGTCACTCAGGCAGACATGAGGCTCAGTCCCCTCCTTAAACCCGGCGCATACGGCCTTAAGCACCGCCGTCCTCTCCAGCTTTCCTTGATACACAAACATCAAATCTCATGCCAGTTCAGCCATTGTTTTTGTTGCCCGAGAAAGAGGAGCCCATAAACAACACAACCAATACCTCTGTACTGAACGTCGTTGATCACCAACGTGGGCAGGATGGTCACGTCCCCCGCGATCCACGCCCAATCTGGAAGCAACATCATCATAATCCTTGGAGCATATGAAGAAATTGCCATGTTCCGGATAGAGACAGAGAAACTCGAGCGGAAATCGATCGAACCTGGTCTGCCTGCTCCTTGGACAGAACGGCGTTCTCGGCGTCAGCCTCGGGGTCGCCCATGCACTCCAACACTTTGTCCAGCGGCAGCCCCAGCGACGTGACCACCTCCTCCGCGCACGTCTTGCTGTACTTCTTCTCCTTCATGGAGCACCGGAGCTTGTAGTCCATGGCGAAGTCCCACCACGCCCACGGCCGTCCCGTGTCGTTCGCCACCCGGTGCACGCACAGCTGCCGCAGGTTCTCCACCACCAAGTCCTTCCCCTCGTACCCTGCGTCGAAGTCCTGCTCCGGGTCCGGCGCGCAGTACCTGCCGTGGTTGATGCACTGCGACTGGCACTGCTTCGTGAGCTTGAATGCCTCCGGGCAGTACCAGGTGATGTAGTGCGGGGTGAAACGGGCGTAGCCGCCGCGTTCCAGGATCTGGGCGTGCCCGCGGAAGCTCTTCACGAAGGCCGCCTGCTCGTCACACCGCGGCCCGCACTCGTCGTTGCTGTTGGTCCACAGCTCGTACTCCACGCGCTCGTCGGGGTGCGGCATCGACTCCCGCCAGTCCAGCTTCACCACCACCTCACCCTCCATGTCCGCCTTCTCCGCCATCTTCTTCAGCGACTCCCCGAAGGCGCGGTTCACCAGCGCCGATGGGATGTTGATCTTGTCGATGTACTCCGTGTCTGGCGACGCCTCAGGGGTGTCCATTGTCAGGAGCTGCTCGTCGACGCTATCCGCGATCAGCACTGCCGCCGCGCCCGCCTGCTGCGCGTTCCACGACTTGAGTGCGAAGTAGCATTCTGGAACACATGATCGCATTGTCAATCATAACAATCAAAGTGTACTAATGCGCAGTAAAAACTCTGGAAATATATTAGGATAGGTTTGATTCTAGACGGTGCAATTTCTTGAACATGGTTTGGGGAGTGTGGAGGTCTTCGCTTGGAAATTAATTAAGGATTGATGAGACAGATTGTTGGTCTGATGCTGCCTTTGGCTTGAAGGATTTGTGACACCTACTGGCTGGATCAAATGGAATGGGCACTAACAAATGAAAGAGTTGGAAACTGACTGTATGTCTGAATCTATTCTGCTTGTTTTATGTGTTCAGGGTTGTCAGGTCAGATTTTTTTGTCTGAAACTCACAGTGCACAGAGAGAAAGTTACCTGAAACTGTTGACAGTTTTGGTTTTCATTTGGTGTGCTTTCTATAGCGCCATTTGAATCTAGTGTGAATTTCAAATTTTTGCCAGTCCCAGGGCACCTGACTCAATGAAATATTGCCAAATTCTGCTCCACTTGCAGACTAAGAAATGTAAAATCCCTTCCCCCTATGAAAAATTTAAAATAATAATCTGTTTTCAATATCTCTAATACTCCTATCTAAGATGGAGACCAATCCACATCAATAAACTTAAATTACTACTACTAGCGCTAATGTACTAATTAGCATGTGTGCCTAATACTACACTATCTTGCCATAGTAGTAGCTTTCTAGTTAAGACTAGCACACATTGACTTCACCATCAATGGCTAATACTAAACTAACCATCAGCAAGACTGAACGATTCAACCTCGCACATGGTCACCAGCAATTCTTTCTTCCTCGGGAGAATCAGCGGAAACCGGCTACAAATCAGTAGGGAGTATCTAGTTAATGGAAGGAGCTAAGCTATGTTACTGATGAGATTTCTTGTGGGGAGTATATAGTTAATGAAAACTCGTCAAATTTTAGGATATGTTTGATTGGACAAGGTGCAATTTTTGAAGAAGGTTTGTGAAGTTCGGAAGGCTTTGCTTGGAAATTAGTCAAAAGAATGATGAGACAGATTGTTGGCCTGATGCTGCCTTCGGCTTGAAGGAGGTTGTGACACCTCCTGGCTGGTAGTGCAAGTGTTGTGATCAAGTGCGTTGCGATGGATGGATCAAATGAAATGAGCACCAACGTGAAATGGTTGGATACGGACAGTATGTCTGAACCTATTCGGCTTGTTTTCTGGGTTCAGGGTTGGCAGGTCAGACATTTTTGTCTGAAACGCATGAGGGAGAGAAAAGCTAACAGAAAATGTTGGAAATTGTCTTTCAATTTGGCGTGCTTTTTATGGCGCCGTTTGAATCTGGTGTTCTGGTGCATTTGTTTGGATTTGTTATTATGAATTAAGAGTGTTCTTTTACACATTTTCATCTGTATTCGAAATTTTCTCCATCACAGTAACTCGATGGAGTATTGTCAAATTCAGCTCCACCAGCTGAGTAGAAATGACCACAACATCTCTGATGCTATTTAAGTTGGAGACCAATCCACATCAAGAAATTTAGATTACTACCACTACTAGCACTAAAGTAGGAATTAGCATGTGTGCCTAACACTAAACTATGTAGCCATTTAGTAGTAGCTTTCAAGTTAAGACTAGCACACATTGACTTGACCCATCAATGGCTAATACTAAACTGCTAATTAACACATCACCGTACAATAACCGTCAGCAAGAAGCAAGACTGAAAGATTCAACCTCATACACGGTCACCGGCGATTTCTTTCTTCCTCAGGAGATCCAGGCAAACCAGGGGCTAAATGGAGGGAACTAAGCTATGTGTGCATGTACCTCCGCGGTCGAGCAGGAGGATGACGGGGCGTCCGGACTTGGACTTGAACTTCTTGGGGAACTCTGCGCAGCCGGTGGCCTTGGCGTCCGGGTAGAGCACGACGCCGGTGAGCGTGCCGCCGTAGTCGGGCACGCCGAAGTTGCCGATGGCGGCGTCGTGGTGGCCCCGGATGTGCTCCGGCGCCAGCACCCTCACGCTGCTCTTCTCCACCACGAACCGCCCCCGCGCCGGCTGCACCTCCATCATCACCACGACGACGACAAGCGCCAAGAACCGCCACGCTTGCCCGACCCATGTCACGCGCCTGGCCATCGCCGCACGCCCGACCGATCACCTCGTCTCCGGCGACGGGAGAGAAGGAGCCGAAGAGGCTGCTAACGACAACCTGCGCGCGCGCGCGTTTGGTAGCGAGCGAGGTTAGGTGTGGGTGATCTCGCATGGAGAGAAAAGAAATGGTTAGAGCTTGCGGGGTTCTCACTCGTGCAACTGCAAGCCGGACGCGAGGCAGATATGGACGGACGGAGGAGGGAGACGGAGTGGATCGAGAGGGGGGCTTGCTTGGATTCTACTACTGCTAGGCGCCGAGAGAGAACCTGATGGAATGCGTTTGGTGGTGTCATCTGCTGCTGCTTAAGTGACGTGCAAGAGAAGAGAAGCGGGAGAAGGTGAGAGGGACTGGCGGGAGAGGAGAGGAGGAGGATCATGTGTCCGTGTGCTTGTTTGTGCGGGAGCTGCTGCCAACTGCGAAAGGAGAGGCGCACCTTTTTTCCCTCTGGGAAAATGATAATTATAAGATGAGATGTCACGGATGAAATGAAATTCGGGTCAGGAAAACAGAGAGAAAATTAAGTTTTGTATCGGTCGGTCGTCGGGCGAGTCTTGATTTTGGATGGATGGGTGGGTGCAGACTGCAGAGCACAGCACACGGCTCGAGTCGTCGTCGTCACCGACCGTGTGCCTCGTGTGTCTTGTGGAATCTGGACCACGCACCAACAGCTGACCGTACCCAGACGTGTCCGTGGTTTTTTTTTTGAGAAACACAGTATAACGCAGACGCTCACATACACGCGCATATATTCACTCCTATGAACGCACACATGCACACCCTAACCCTATGAGCACATCCGAGAGACTGAGCCGGCGGTTGGGTCTTGAGATTGACGAAGTCACCACGGCGCCTCGTTGTCGACGGGAACGTCGCCTCCGAATGAAGAATATTCCGCCTAAATGAGAACACCAGCGTCAAACCTAGGGTTTGAACTCTGGTGGGTTAGGTGTACAACCACCCTCCTAACCATGTTGCCACATGCAAGTTCTCACGTGTCCGTGGGTCCTGAAATGATGGAATCATTTTACTTTTACTCTTGCCGCCGTGCCATTGTGTTCCGGACCGTTTGCTGTCAGGGTCACCGCCTCACCGGTCCTGAGATGCTCCAGAGTTGGGCCAAGTCGTGAAAAAAACTTCCCTCTTTTTGAAAGTTAAACAATAAATACAGTTTCGAATCAAACCCATTTGTATAACGCCTAGAAGATGGACCCACGTGGTGAGGGCCGCCTATATATTCATCTCTTCGGAAAATCCTATACACCCGTGTCATATTCCACGAAAAGTTACAGAGCCGCTGCCGCCGTTAACCCTAACTCGGGAGAGTTCTGAACCTCTTCCCGGCACCCTGCCCGAGAGGGGAATCATCACCGGAGGGCTCTAGATCGCCATGCCTGCCTCCGGAGTGATGCGTGAGTAGTTCATTCTTAGACTATGGGTGCATAACAGTAGATAGATGGTTGTCTTCTCCTCTTGTGCCATAATGTTTAGATATTGTGAGCTGCTGATAACCCCCAAGAGCAGGGGATCACTGTAGCACCTCTCAATGTGAAAGTAAGGTATCGATCCGCAGGAGTAAGAAGGAAAAATTATCTATTCCGTACAACTAAAATTTTAGTTGATTATGCACTAAACAAGTTTAAAGAACAAGGTGGTTGATTTAATGGATGGAAGTTTAATGTAGCAAACAAGAATGTAAAAGTGTCCCAATCCTCTTCAATGCAAGAGGACAAGACAAATATTTTCTCTTATAGGAACAATGAACATGGGTTCATGGGTTCACTTAATCCTCTCTCTCATCTACGGTGATTATCATGTTATAGATAAAGTGCACACAATTGTCATGTTTTAATGGTAACTTTTATGACGACTATATGTTCTAAAATACATAGTTGAAAGAAGTACTCATTTGTTTTGCTAGGTCACCCTCGTAAGGCTAGCGTGGTTGCTGTCAGTTCGACATCATACTCTTCCTTTTTACCCCAGATAAATGATGTTGGGCTGTATTTCACATGTCACTCAATACATATGTCGTGTCACATCGGCCATCCCGTACCTACATACATCGTACTTCTTAATGGACAATATTCTAAACACTAGTGCAATGATTTATATTTCGTGTGTGTGACCACATCTCTCTCATCTATCTACACTTGGTGGTGTCAATCACCTCATGACAAGGATAAACAAGGCATTATGAATAAATCAAACCATCACATGCATCATAGAATATCTCCAAAGTATGACAAGTCATAAAAGTTCCAACACAACAGTAAATGCATAACGGATATCATCTCATAGCACAATATCCACCATAAGAATTATATAGATGACATTAATCATGTTCAGCAGCTCATACGGTACTAATTAGTGAAGCTCAAAGAGAGGAGAGATATATAAGTTACCACCATAAACCCAAGTCCAAGGGGTGGACTACTCCCCCTTCATCATGCACTACTACAGAAAAGGCTATCAGTGGCGCACCTTTTTAGGATTCTGTGGCGCACCCCCAGGTTTGCTGGGTGCGCCACAGAATTCTCGCCACTAATTTTTTTTCTGTCGCACCTGGCTTGGTGCGCCACAGAATTCTCACATTTCTGTGGCGCACCTGGCCTGATGCGCCACAAAATTCTCAAAAATTTCAAAAAATGCAAAAAATATAAAATGTTTAAAAAAAATCAGAAAAATCAAAATATGAAATAATATAAAAAATCCTAATTATTAGAACTATTTTCAGATTTTTTGAACTAATACCTTCCCGCTTCAGAAAAATCAAAATATGAAATAATATGAAAAATCCTAATTATTGGAACTATTTTCAGATTTTTTGAACTAATACCTTCCCGCTAGGTCACCCATCTTCAAATTGGTCCAACCCTAGCACGATTAACTTCTAAGTTCCACCCAGTTCACCTACCCTTGTGCTACTCAAGTTCTTATTGATATATATATATATATATCATATGAACCCTCTTAAGTCTTGTATGTGTATATGTGGTATGTGTTATAAATGTGTTTTTAAATTTCAGATTTTTCAAAAACTTCTAAATTTTCAAAATTTCAAAAAAATCCAAAAAAATCAAAAAAATTAATTTTTTCCAAAAATTCAAAAAAGTCAACAATCATCTTTGTTATACATTTATGTGTCTTTTTTTTGGACATTTTGAATTTTGTAATTTTTTTAATTTTTTAATTTTTTTTCTTTTCTTTTTGATTTTGCTGCGAAAAATCGTTTGTTTGAAATAAAAAAAAATCTTGAGACGTTAACTTGAGACGGTCATTTCATGAAAATATATAACAACAATATATGGATGAAATAGTAGATAAATGATAAAGTATCCGGATGTTCTCTATGTCAACGGACTCGGCGTGGGCAATATGCTTGGCGTAAACCAGATTTCCGATGGATTGTTCGTTCCGTAGTTACCACCACCTGATGGAAAAGAATCCTCCAGTGTCTGTTTTTTCAAGTCGTAGATCTTCACTCCACACCATTTGTTATAGCTACTCCCAAAAGTTACTTTGTTCCTGAGTCGTGGAGTTGTGAAGTAGATGCAGTCGGGTCTCACCTTCAGCTCCAGAAATTCTTCGGCGGAAAAAATACCTGGGCTATTTAGTCCAAGGAACATCGTGTAACCTCGCAAAGCTTTCACGCGGCTCAGTCTTAACATTTTGCGATTATTAAGATCCAGCATATCTATTTCAACCTTAACACCGTTCCGTAGATGGTTGTCGTGGATGATGCGTACCTGTAGAAGATGTCCCCAAGGAGTTGAAACTAGGTACCTCGTGATAACACCAAGGAAATTATCGTCTTTGGTGATGATCTCTTCTCTTTCCAGACCTTCCGGCGGTATGTGCAATCCTCCGAAGTCCCAAGACGTAAGTATCCCTCTCATTGTTAGGGCGTAAAACCTACCACCGTGGTGGACACAATCGGCGAAACTTGTTCGAATCGTGGAAACTCGCCGCCAAGAAGTGTCTCCTACCCTCACGTAAGAGAGACGCTTGCCATCGTTGTGGATGACAAACGCAGTGGCAGCGCCTGTAGACGGAGAACCGGACAGCACAACCTTGTCATACAAATGCTTGCCGGGAAAGCTGGCGAGCGGCGGGAGTGGAACAAAGGTCGCAGTGAAAGGGTCGTAGAGGACGAGGTTGGAGTGCTCGTTGTCCACGACCAGCCAGCCATGGGAGGCACCGCACAGAGCCACGGCCTTGCCCCGGGGAAACTTGCCTGGAAGGTTTTCTTGTCAAGAAGATTGCGGAATAAGACTGCTGGATCCGATAATCTATGGCCTATTTGGCCTGCAGGTTGAGGCTCGGGCGCCAAGGACACGAGCCACGGTGCGTGGCGAGCACGTGGTGCGCCGGCGGTGGCCGTGGAGGCGGAGCGCCATGACGGGCAGACGGCACGGAAGGCGAGAGCTTCGGGGAGATCCAGGAGCCCAAGGACGTGGATCAGGAGATCGATGAAGAGGTCTGACCAGCCGAGACTTGCATCAGACCCTCCTGCCATTGTGAATAACTAGGGTTTGGCTATTCGTTTTGCAAATACCAGACCTGAGCAGATTTATATAGGAACACGCCGTGTACACGCATTCAACTCTGCCAGAAAGTCTTTTTTTTTACCTAGATAGAAAGGCATACGATGTAGTGGAAGAACAAGGATACAACACGAACAGAGAAACCGATCTGGAATCAGAAGGCCAAGCACCCCCGGTACCAATACCATTTGACAGAGCGCACACGTAAAATATGGAAAATCACATCCTTGTGCCAATGGCAAAATAACTGACCATCAATCCGCACTAGCACAATTTTTTTCCTGAATTATTCTAAACGTTGTGAGAAGAAATAAATCAAGCCTGAACTTGTCTCACTTTTTCTCTCTCTGTTGAGGTCCTGATAAATTCAGATGCAGTTGTGCATAAGCTCCGTGCTCTTCTCTGTTTTGGTCGACTGACTGAACCTTGTATGTGTTGGAACATGCCAAAAACCAAACTGCATGATCAATTGATCATACAAACGCATGTCAATAAGCAGAGCATGTCCAAAACCAAACCAGAATAAAATCCCATCAGATCCTCATGACTGTACAACAGCCATAAACTGCATAATCATACAAACTGACCGATCTTCTTTGAGCTACGCAGGCACATAACTCGCATTTTCCAAGTTATGCTAAGATATTATTTTAGACAAAACAAATGAATGTATTGCAATTCCTAGCATGTCGACGGCTTGGTGCGAACCAGACTTCCAACGAATATATTGCAATTCCATTCATGCGACTCCAAAGAGCAATGCTATTTTTTTTAATAATACATTTTTTTATTAATTTCGATTAATATTACACAAATTCAAAAATTTGCAGAAATAATGCAGCCTCGGCTTAGGGTAAGCCGACATGTCCTTGTCGGCCTAGCCATGGCCGATAGGCCTGTCGGCCGTCGGCAGAGCACCTGCTCGGCTGCGGCCAGGCTGATAGGCCTGTCGGCCACGGCCAGGCCGACTGGTGCATGGGCGGGGAAGTCGCACGCCACGGGCGCGCACAGGCGCGGGCGACACGGGCGCGCATAGTCGCGGCCGGCGGGGGCGGCCACGGGCGCGCACATGCGCGGCCGGCACGGGCGCACACGGGCGGGCGCGGCCACGGGCGTGGGAGGACGGCATGTGTGCGCAAAGGCGGGCGGGCGCGTGCACATGCGCGGCCGGCACGAGCGGGCGCGGCCACAGGTGCCGGAGGACGGCTCGTTGTGCGCAAAGGCGGGGGCGGCCACAGGCGCGGCCGGCACAGGCGGGGGCGGCCACGGGCGCGGGAGGCCGGCACGGGCGCGAACAGGCGGGGCGGCCAAATCCGCGGCCGGCGTGGGAGGCCAGCACGGGCGCACAGGTGCGGGCACGCCACGGCGGCGCCGGCCTAGTCCGGAGGAAACCTAACAGGCTAGCACGCAAAGGCGATACGAGGGGAGAGGACAAAAAACATGTGCAGTCGGCCTAGTCTGGGCCGACTGGGCTGTCGATGCCTGGCACACAGGCCCACAGGACCTATCGGCCTGGGCTAGGCCGACAACCCCTTATCGGCTTAGGCTGGGCCGACAGCCCCTTATCGGCCTAGGCTGGGCCGAGGCCGCATTATTTATGCAAATTTTTAGATTTGCGTAGTATTAATCAAAATTAATAAAAAAATGTATTATTAAAAAAATTAGCAAGAGCAATGATCTACAGAAAATAGTGATTCAAGATCTGAGTGAGGAAACATCAACACGAGACAGTTTTCCCCTCAAATCGAAATGCTAAACACAACGGAGAAGCTAATGGACAGTGGCCAAAATAATATGAAGAAAATTACGGAACGGAAGGAGTAATACATATGACACACAATTGAGAAGTAAAAATAACAAGACAATTTATATGTACAAAATAGAGTGCAGGAGACGTAAAATTGAGACTGTCTTTTCATGAAAAATGATAACAACCACAGAGAATATAACCGAAAAATGATTAAGTAGAGAGTGGATTTGGTACCAATGGTGGTGCGTACGCACCCCTGTCTAATTTCGATTCAAGTCGTATAACTGCACTTTTTAGCTTGGTTTCCTAGTAGAACGTGGAATTCTGATGTACAAAAGTGGTTTCGGAATTTCGGAAAAATATTTTTTCACCCAAGTCAACTCTAGTTTGACTTTTCGTCCAAAAAGTAAACATGCCGTTGACTTGGAGGAAAAAATATTTTTCCCAAAATTCTGAAACCACTTTTGTACACCAGAATTCCACGTTCTACTAGGAAAGCCAGCTTAAAATGGGTTTATACAGCTTGAATCGACATTTTACAAGGGGTGCATAGGCACCACCATGTGTACTGATTCATTTTTGGATTAAGTATTATGCTAATTATACGTAGAAACACCATATGTTCTCAATGGCAACGGGCTCGGCATGGGCTTGGCGTGAACCAGATTTCTAATAGATTGATTGTTCTGTACTTATCACCACCCGATCGAAAAACATCCTCTAGTGTGTGTTTTTTCAAGTCGTATATCTTTAGACCGCCCCATTTATTATACTTCGTATTTACCCTGAAAAGTTCTGAGTCGTGGAGTTGTGAAGTAGATGCAGTCGCTTAACCGTTTAGAGCAAGTACAATAGTAGAGTCATGTGTTGGCTATAAGATACTGCCATGTCATCTATAGGCAGCTCTATAGCCAACATGTATAATAGTAAGGTATAAATGTGAGCTATTTGATGGATACATGACACACCATCCACTCTCACAAAGTGCCTAGGAGGACGCGCTAGAGCGGACTCTTGTATGAGAGCCAACTCCTTTTCTCTTCTCATCTTCTCTCTCCTCCAACTAAGTAAAAATATAGTACTTTAATCCGTATAGCCCGCACACGTTACTTTATTGTAGTTGCTCTTAAGCCTCAGCTCTGGAAATTCTTCGTGGAATAAATACCTGGGCTATTCTGTCCGAGGAACACTGTGTACCCTCGCAGAGCCTCCACATGGATCAGTCTTACCATTCTGTGACCATTGAGATCCAGCATGTCTATTTCGACCTCATTACAATTATTCCGATAGCTATCGAATACACGCACCTGTAGAAGATGTCCCCACGGAGTTGAAACTAGGTACCTCGTGATAACACCGGGGAATTATTATCGTTGTCGATGATCTCTTCTCTTTTCGGTTTGAGCGATCCTCCTCCGAAGTCCCAAGAGGTAAGCATTCCATTCATTGTTACAGTGTAAAACTTGCCACTATGATGAAGATGAACACAATCGGCAAACCTATGACCGATCATCGTCGTGAACACAAGCAGAGCATATGCACAACAAGACTAGAAAAAAATTCATCGGTTAAAACGCTTCATAACTGTGTTGGGACTAGTACTGTACAACAACCACAAACTGCAGAATCACACAAATCGCAAGCACAAAACTCACGTATTTTCCAAGACATGCAACGAGGCGACAGGCTCGGCGTGAACCAGGCTTCCAACGGATGTATCACAGTTCCATTCGTTTAAGTTAAGTGACAGCTGGGGCCTAGTGATCAGGCAGAACTTCCCGTCTCCGCAGCACCTGACCCTCCGATCTACTTCTCCTGCCGCCGTTGCTGCCGACGCCGACGACGGTGGCGGCGCCACTCCCGTCGAAGGCGGTGGATGGGCAGGAGAGGTGTCCCTCGGCGGCACATCACGGGATGCGGTGGGCGTGTCCTGAGGACATGGGCAGCGCGGTCGTCTCAGTCGGATCTCCGGCGGCGGTTGGTGTTGAGGAGGAGGTGGTGCACCGCCGACGAAGCCATGGCGTGCGATCTGGTCGCCTTTGCGCTGATTTGGGCTGATGCCCCGATCTGCTGTTGGGGGCCGGCCAGGACTGCTGCGGGGAGGATCTGGTCGTGCTTTGCAAGCCGCAGACGTCCTGCAGCTGTGTTCTGGACTGCCTTCTCTAATGCTGCCACTTGCAGGGAGATGACTCGCGGTGAGGGGGCTTGCGAGGCTTCAGAATAATGGCGGTCTAGTCCTAGGGTCCAACTCGCGCAAGACGATGATCTGCTGATGTCGGTCCTCCTTGACCTGGCCGATGTGTCGAGTTCCACAAGGCTCCGCCGGTGAACTTCCATGAGCAATGAGAGGGTTTCACGGAGAAGCAAGAGGAACACTGAATGTTCTGTGTGGCGACAGGCTTGGCGTGAACCAGACTTCCAACGGATGGTTTGGTCTATAATAACCACCACCCGACGGGAAAGCAGACTCCAACGTCCGTCTTTTCAAGTCATAGACTATTACACCGCTCCATTGATTATAGCATCTTGGAAAACTGCGGTCATTCTTGAGTCGTGGAGTTGTGAAGTATATACAGTCCGGTCTCAACTCCGGGAATGCATCGGCGGATAAAACGCCTGGACTATTCTACCCGAGGAACACCGCGTGGCCCCATAGAGCCTCGGTGCGGGTATGTCCTACAATCCTGCGACTTTTGAGGTCTATCATGTCTATTTCGACCCTTGCGTTGTCCCTGTACCGGTTAACCATGACACGTATCTGAAGAAGATGTCCCCATGGAGCCGAAACTAGGTACCTGGCGATAACATCCGATGGAGTGTAGTTGTCTCCGAAGATGATAATTTCCTTTTTCGGTTTGGGCCGTCCGCAATAGCTTAAGGACACAAGCATCCCTTTTATCGTCATGGCGTAGAACCTGCCATGGTGGTGGACAATATCGGCAAAACTATCCCCTCTTCTTTGGATCTTGGAAACTTCCTGCCACACGAACTGCCTCCTACCCTCGCAAAAGAGAGCCGCGTGCCCTCTACGTGGACGACCATAGCAACGGTGGAGTCGCCTGCAGATGGAGAACCGGACAACACAACTTTGTCATAGAAGTGTTGGATATTTATGATCTTCGGCTAAAGACGAATCTGAAGTCAAAAATCACGGCTGCTGCAGTACTGCTACAGTAAGCCGGTGCTACAGTAGGTCGGTATGAACAGTGCCTGATCGGGGGCAATTCTCGTCCAACCAAGTGTCGGTCCCCCTGGTGTGCAATGCAACTATAAAAGGAGAGAAAGAGAATAGAGGCTAGTGGTTGCTCTAAGTTACACTACCTCTCTCTCACACCCTAAAAATTCAACCAAAAGCTCTCTCCTTGCTCACCGATCAGAGCAACGCATTGAAACACCAGGAAGGACCAGAACACACCCTGCACAAGCTCTAGTGGAAGATCTGATGATGGGAACACTTCAAGATCAAGGTAATTCTGCTAATCTTCCTATTGTGTGGCCTAAGCTTAAGCTAGATGATCCTGAATCATCCAACAATGGTATCAGAGCGGTCTAGCTGTAGCTTGGCCCCTCAATCCTGCTAAGATCATGCTCAAGATCAATAGATCTTACTTATGTTGCTGTTTATCAAGAGCACATCTTTTTTCCTTATGTTTCTGTGAAGAATATGTGCTCAAGTAAGTTGTTTGAGCAACCTTTTGTTGCTGTCTCAAGCTTATGTTCAAGATGTCTCATGTTCATGTTTATAAGTGAGCTGTTCTTCCTATGATATTAATTTATGTTGAGTGTCAAGCTATTCTTCCTGTCTTGGCTTGATCTAATGTTTTTAGCCCTAAATACTAAAGATTCTAGCCCTAAAAGATCTTTTAAGGTTCAAGGTTTCCCGTTATGAAGTTAATTAAAGGGGGACTGATGCACATATGAAAAATCCCCAAATGATGGAATCGAAAAAATTGAAGTTCCTCTTTTTATTCCCTAATTTCGATCAAGGGTTCTCGGTTTATGTCACGAATTAATGGGGGAAAGAGCTAATTATGCATGAATCTTGATGCTTTTCCCAAATCCGAGACCCTAACTCAAGCAATTACATGATTCCCTTATGTTTTAATCTTGTGGTTTCGGTTTATGCTGATGATTTAAAGGGGAAAATCAATTATGTGGCTTCCTAAGATGATTCTCCCCAATCCGAAACCCCAAGTTATGAAATTCCCCAAATTATGAGGAACCCTAACCCTAATGTTAATGAACTAATGATTATGATGGTGGACGTTTACCTTATGGATCTCGACGCCGTCGCTGGTCACGGCGACGTCGGGGTCATCTCCTAAGCATGGCAGGTGTGCTCGGGCGACCTCGTCGTCTGCCGCACCGGACCATGGTGGTGCTTCCTCGTGCGTTTGTCGACGTTGAGGCCCGCTGCGGTACCGGACCTGGCGTTGGTGGTCAATGCCGACGCGGGGATGCCGCTCGTGCGCCGCCACCACGCAAAGGGCGCCGCCCAGCGCCGCTCGACGGAGCTACGCGCTAGCCAAAGCCGCACGCAGTTCCGGCGAGGGGGCCTGGATGACGCCGATACCCTCTCCTTTGGTCACGCGGTGCTCGTCGCCGCCGCCTTGCTGTGCGCTCTCTCGATCGCCTCTCTGGTCGCCGTCGCGGGAGAGAAGAGGGAGAAGGGGAAATGGATCGAGAGAAATGAGGGCTAGGGTTCGCGGGGGCAGCGGCTGCGCGCTGGCTTTGACCCAGATGCGTACGTTCCTGACCGTCGGATCTTCATCCGACGGCTCATGTCTGCTGCGGCCAAATTGGGCTTGAGCCCAAGGGGAATCAGGGGGAGTGTTACGGGCTGGGCTATTTTTGGCCTAGTTCGGGAGGTTTTTGGCCCGAATTAAAAAAAAATTATGGGCTGCATACTTAAGCTTTGGGGCTAAAATAAATAAAGTTTTAGGGCTAAATTGAATAAGTTTTAAAATAATGTTTATGTTTCTAAAATCTTATGCTTTTAATGCTAAGTAATTCGTTAGTGTTTTATTTGTCATCATGCTTATGTGCCATATTAAGTTACTTTTAATGATTTTATTATGCTTATTAAATTACTTTATGGCATTAGAATTATTATGATGATTATTACTATCATGATGTCATAATGTTTATGCTGCAAAATTAAATTTATAAATCCTCAATTAAGCATGGCTTATGTCCGTCATTCTGGCCAAAGCTGATTGGCGGGCATTTTTTACCATGAAATTCTGTTGGTCTGGTTCGCTTCTGGCCAAAGCTGATGCGAGCCAGATTGATGAAAGAATTATATATGTGAGGATTTAATTAAGCGTGGTTATTTTGACCACAAAATTTTATTGATTCTTACCCATCTCTGGCTAAAGCTGTTTTGGGTTCGATCATTAAATAAAGTTCATAATGTTGATGCTTATTAAAGCATCTGATTCATTTTGCAGCACTTGATGTCTCTTATTGCCGGAAGAATTAAAGGCATAGAGTAACTAAATGATAGCAATTATGTTTTATGAAAGGAGAAGCTAGAGATTACTCTAGTTTTTTGTTGAATATTAATTGTGCTCACCTTCATGATCCTCCTAAAGCACCTAAAGAAGGTGTTGAAAAATTGTGATGCCCTGAAAAGGGATTATGATGATGAGAAAAACTAAGCGGGAGGATTCAAATTAAGTGGCCTATTGTCTGAGTTATACTTAAGTTTTGGGCATAAATATACCTAAAGTTGACTCTTCATGGCTACATTTCATTAAACCATGGATTGCCATGTTTAAGTGCCCATCAATAAGGTTTTTTGTCCTTAAGCCATGCATGTTCAAGAAAGTTGTTTCGATTATGTGTCTCTAATTAAGTAAAGTGTGGTTTGTGTTTGTCATTCTGGCCAAAGCTGATTGATGAACACATGACTACATAATTTTATTGTTCTGGTCCACAGACTAGTTCAATAAAGGAAGTGTATAGAGACATGATTTAATCAAGCGTGACTGATATTTGTCATTCTGGCCAAAGCTGATTGATAAGTATCTAATCACAATATTTTGCTGGTCTTGTCCATTTCTGGCCAAAGCTGATGTGGGCTAGATCGGTGAAAGAAGTTTAAGAAGCTATAAAGTGTGACATGTATTTGTTATTCTGGCCAAAGCTGATTAATAAATACTTGCTCACAAAAGTTTGTTGTTTGGTCCATTTCTGGCCAAAGCTGATGTAGATCAGATCGACAAAATAAGTTTATGATCTGGGAAAGTTTTTCATGTATAAGGCTTATGGACATAATGCAATATGCCAAAATATTTAAGTACCTTCGGGGAATCAAGGTAAAAGACATCAATTGTCTTAAATACGCTTCTGCTATTAAGTGCCTCTGATTTATTCCCAGATCAAACAACTGATGAAGTTTTCAACATTTATGATCATTAAGTTATCCCTAACTAAGTAATCTCCAATTATGATGGAACCAAAGGGAATTTTTGGTTGGAGATTTAATGATTATTTTGGGATAGGTGTGGCACGTGAATTCATTCTGACCAAAGTTGATTGGATACATGTGTCATTCCCTAAAGATTAATGTTTACATGAGGAATTATGTTCTACATGATCACTATAAAATATTTGTGATCATGAATTTTATCCCTATTGCTAATCTTTTTCAATTCAGCCATAATGTTTTCGGCTGATTTAATGCTTCTTATGAGAAATGAGTTAAGCTTATGTACATATTATTGTTTCATGAGTCATAAGTAATGAAGTATATACAAAAATAATGAGCTCTCATTAAAGAAATTTTGATTATTAAGTATTGACGAGAATCCAATGGATTTCTTGTCTATTAATGTTTATTGGGAGCAAAATCCAGTAAGAATCTGGGGTGTGTGCCAGTAAGGATCTAGGAAAATAATTCCTAGTCCATTACAATAAAGTTTATCTGGCATTAATGGAGAAGTAATTTGAAGAAGCTTCTCAAAATTTATAAGATTATGTTGATCATGAAAATTCTCATGATTTAATATGGAGCTTTTGAGTTCACTTTATTATGTCATCTACAATAAAGCACAAAAGTGGACTGTGATTAAGCTCAAAGGATTTTATATCCATAAGAAAGTGTATAAACATTTTAGATAAAGATATATGCATAATATTATTATGGCCTCATAAATAAGAAAGTTTTAAAGATGGACTGGAGGCTAATGTTTAAAGCTACTGAAGATTCCATTAGCTAAATTAAGTTCTTCATCCTCCATTCCAATAATGTGTTTCGTGCTACAAGTTTTATTGACTTCTCTACTAAAGGTGGAATATTTATTATGGAAGTTCGTCGAAATGTTGAGCTATGGCTCAGTCCACATTTCGAGGGGGAGAATTGAACTTCCCATGAACTTAAGAACTTCCCATGAACTACAAATTAAGTAAGAAGCTCTTCTTCGAATATGTTTTATATTCCATCACAAAGGTATTTTAAGTTTGAGGTTAAGTTGAGTTTTTTATCAAGTACCACTTTAGTCAGATTTCTTAAGATTCCATCTCCTAAGGGTATCATTATTACTAAGAATTTTCGTGCCATGTTTCCTTAAGTAAGATACAAGTTTTTGGTTCTGCTCTCTATAATAGTTCCTAAATCACTTAAGGAGGATAATAAAATAATGAAATTTAAGAGAGAGCAGTCAAATATTGCATGGCAATTAAGAACTCCATCATGGATACCATGCCATCTACTAACTCCCAGATTGTCAAGGGTCACCTTGACAAAATTATGGACCATTTTTTCCCAATTGGTCTCTCTAAAGTTTAAGCAACGGGTCTTGACGAAAGACTTGTTGATATAATGATATGACTGGGAGTTTGTGAGAAAAGTGGCACATGATCACCGAATTTAAAATTTTGGAGACGGAAACCATCTTTTATGAAATAAAGAATTAATAATGATGATCGGTTGTCCTTGAGACAATAAGCATCTTATAATGGTACAAAGTTCAATAATAATGTTTGATGAATCAGTCTTATGTTAATTATGAGCAATAGGGATATTACATAAGACCCGGGAGTTTTCTCTCGGGGTTGATAAGTTCATTTTGGTGATGTACTTTAAAGTTATTAAGACTCACTAAGATTGGTCCATTAAAGGGAGTATTAAGTTCACCCTAAAGTTTATGTTTACTCACTCAAGGGCAATAAGTTTTTCCTTACGTTGTCACTAATGTTTAAGTTATTATGTGCCCTAAAGATCTTGTGTCCGGGATATCTTGGCAGACATAAGTCCGGGGTTGGACCTCCCGGAAGATACTTAAGAAAAGCTTTGCCTAGTTGGCACAAGCACTAAAGTAATTGTGTGATAATATATCACATTAAGGGATTACATGCTCACATTCAAGAAACAATAATGACCGCCAAGTTGTGGATCTTTAAGATATTCTGCAAGGAGTGAAAATCCTTTTCAAGTTCTATCCACAAAAGTTCCACTCTTTCAGGGGGAGCCATATTGTGGAATGGCTTCACCCAAATTCAAGAATAAGGAATTTTATTAAGAAATTTATCCCGGGACATATTATAAGAGTGCAGTCTACTCGAGTAACATGTCAAAAGGTTCCTGCCAGACCTAAGACATTGTGAAAGATTGAATACAGAGTCAATTATGTTCAAGGCCTTGATGAATTAAGTTTTGGTGTTCAACAAATAAGTATTAGATTTACGACATAAGGGTTGAACACATATAAAGTAAATTTTGGGTGCTTGTATGTAAGCATTACATAAGATATTAAGTTCTAAGTACCATATTTAAGAGGCTTGCCTTCTAACGTTGCCGGCATTAAGTTTATGTGGCAGCCTATTATTAAGGGACTAATTATGACTCTGAAAACATATTTGTGTTCTCTCATTAAGCGCGCGCATAAGGTCAAGTACATTTGTATATAAGAGAACCAACTGCACTCTTGGGACCATTATGACACATCTCCCCAAACACTAAGAAGGGTTTGTCTCTTCGCTGGAATGATGTACTGTAGTCAATTAGTTCAGCGGTACTTAATTGACCGTTGCAATTTATTGTCTCTCTATAAGTTCCGACAAAGGGACGAACTCATAAGCTTTCCACTAAAGTTTAAGTTTACGAAGCTCCTAAGTTAAAGAAGTTCCATTTTGATATGAGGTGGTATATTGTAGTAACTGGGTTCTGCGGTGCCAATTGACCGCAGTAATCTTTTTGTCTCGTATGCCATTTCATTGATAAGTGGGCTTATAAGTTTAGCCTTACGATCAAGGGGGAGAATGTTGGATATTTATGATCTTCGGCTAAAGATGAATCTGAAGTCAAAAATCACGGCTGCTGCAGTACTGCTACAGTAAGCCGGTGCTACAGTAGGTCGGTATGAACAGTGCCTTGATCGGGGGCAATTTTCGTCCAACCAAGTGTCGGTCCCCCTGGTGTGCAATGCAACTATAAAAGGAGAAAAAGAGAATAGAGGCTAGTGGCTGCTCTAAGTTACACTACCTCTCTCTCACACCCTAAAAAAATTCAACCTAAAGCTCTCTCCTTGCTCACCGATCAGAGCAACGCATTGAAACACCAGGAAGGACCAGAACACACCCTGCACAAGCTCTAGTGGAAGATCTGATGATGGGAACACTTCGAGATCAAGCTAATTCTGCTAATCTTCCTATTGTGTGGCCTAAGCTTAAGCTAGATGATCCTGGAATCTTCCAACAAGAAGTACTCGCCAGTAGAATCCACATCTTGAACATAGTCGTTATTGGCGCAAAAGAGATAACGATATCCCTTGATGTCGTTTCCTGCGTCTCCATAGACGCCCTCGATGCACTTAGAGAAGGTGGTGATCGGCGGCAGCGGGATCGTCTTCATGGCAAAGGGGTCGTAGAGGACGAGATTTGAGAGCTCGTCGGCCACGACCAGCCAGCCGTGGGAGGCGCCGCACAAGGCGACGGCCTTGCCCCCCCACGGGCCAACTTGACCTGGTAAGCTTTGTCGTCCAACAGTCTATGGCACTTGAATGAAACGCTTAGTGGGCTACGAGTTTCTTCCTCTCCGTGAGGTGAGTCAGTCCGTCACAAAGGACACGAGCCACGGCGTTTTGCGGGTACGTGGGAAGCCGGCGGCGGCTGTGGAGGCGGAGCGCCATAAAGGGCAGACGGCGAGAGCTTCGGGGAGCTCGAGCAGGTGAAGGACGTTGATCAAGAGATCGATCGGGAGGTCCGACCAGCCGCCACGGCTTGCGCAAGGTTCTGCCATCGTGTGGTTCGTGGATCGAAAATACACGTAAACACTAGATTCTATATAGGGAAGCAAATAGAGCAAGGCCCTCTGTACGTTGCCCACTCGGAGTCGGACACGAAACCTTTTCCTTTTCCCCTTCAGATGTACAGGAGGAGCATGCATCATGCATGTATACAAATCCCAAACGGCTTCGATTCGTGTAAGCTCTTCCTTGCTTGACCATACCTGTATGTCGTCCTTGCGCGTGGCATTGGCATATAACATGTACACAGGGCTGACGTATTTTTCCAGCGCAATTGGGATTTGCTAAGAGCACCTCTACCGGGCGCGACCAATAGAGTAAAAGTTCGACAAGTACGTTGGGCAGTGCTATTGAAAGAGCCGGTACACGTTGCCGTTTTATTGGGAGTGGCTCGCCCCACCGATCACTGTTAATAATAGGTTATATTCAAAAATTTGTTGAATCTCAAATCTGGACGAAACAACGATATTTATTGACTTTGAAGGACATTTAATAAACTTAAATAATTTTTTACTAAACCCTAGATCTAGCGACGTTCACGGCCAAGGTGAGAAAAGGAGGTCTATCCCGGCAACAATTTTATCACGAAATTTGTATGCCTCAATGATGATCTACCGCCAGGAAGTGTCATCTGCTATTGACGGCGGCGACTAAGGCTTCTCGCTTTGCCGCGATCGAATCCGGCCTTTAGGAACTTCTCTGGGTCACCGCTGTTGCCGAGTCTAGTGTAGTTTGGTCTAGCGGCTGCCGTGGTAGGCCTCGATGGTGTCCTGCATTTTCCCCTCCCACTGTGCATAGTCATTGCCGTTGTCATGCGTTCCCTCCTTCGCTACCGCTGTTGGTGGTGGGGCAGGTTTCTGTGCCGGCTCCGGCGCCGTGCTAGTGGTAAGGGAAGGTCAGGCAGCTCATTTTCGTCATAGTGGGCCCGATCGTCGTCCGACACGAACCACTCCGCCGGTGGAGATCACATGCCAGAGGGGAGGAAGAAGTTGTTTGTGGCGCGTTCGTACTCCGCGTCCACCAAGGTGTGCTAGTACGGCGCCGAGATAGAGTAGAAGGGGTCGGCGCGATGCGCCCTTGGAATGTCCTCCACCGCTGCATGATATAGTCAAGGCAGGCATGCCCGCCGATAAAAAACTTGTATGTATTTCTGGATTTGAATAAAATCGACCCAAAATAATTGACACCTGTACGGACAAAAACTTGTGTGATAAGGAAAAATTATGATTCTTATTTTTATTGTAAAATAATCTTGGAGGAGAAAATGTTTAATATTCCATTAATTGAGATTTCTGTGAAAACATCTTTATGAATATATTAAGAATTCTATGAAAAAATGTTGAATATTTGTGAAAATAAATTCTTTGGCACATTGAATTCTATTTTAAAATTCTTTATCAAATAATTTATATGATAACTTTTATGAAGTAATGTATGAAGACAATAATGTATGAGAACAATGTACATATCATAACATACTTTTCTTATTTAAGTATGAAAAAGTATTGGCCCATTTTTGGTTCCGAATATAGGTAAAAGAAATGTTTGACGAGGAAATAGAAAAGTGAAAAAAAAATCTGAAATGATAAGGGGCGTCGTGTAAAAATGAATTGGACTTATGTCTAGGCCTTCACAGATGTGGAATTGCATTTGCGCTCCGTTGAATCGTAATTCTTTTTCTGTTGTTCTGCTCAACACTTTGTATATGTCGGCCATCTTGGGCTTTATCTATTTAAATTCAAACACTTTATGCATTTTTCCAACCGATTTCGTTCGTGTTGGATTCGCAGAAACTATCAATGTGGTTGTTTGAGCCATTGAAACTATCAAAGCTAGCATCATTGACTGAAGGCCGTGGCCTAGACTAACAAAATTCTACCACTTAGGACGCCACATAAATGTGTTGGAACTAGTGTTATACAACAGCCACAAACCGCAGAATCATACAAATTGTCTGATCAGGAAACAAATTTTGACCCTGCAAACACTTGTTTTGCTTTCTTGAAAAATATTACCGTGGTTGATTGAGCCACTGAAAACAGCACCAAAGAATCGCAATTCCATTCGTGCAAGTTAAATGACGACAGGGGCCTTAATAATAAGCATTGTTCACGTTAAGAAGAAGACGAAATTTCCATTATTGTTTTGGTAGAATCAGAGGGCAAAGCACCCCCGGTTCCACTACATAAAACGAAACCAACAAATGCATCATCAAACGACCTACACTTGAGAATAGGAATGACAAACTATAGCTAGAGAAACGATCCAATATCTGGGAGAGGAAATGTCAACTTGAGATACAGAATAAGGGAAAAGTGACAACAACAGTGAGAAGCTCTCCAATAAATGATTAAATGTGATGCTAATTCTATGGGCCATGGAACCAGAGTTCCAGCGGATGGATTGGTCTGTAATAACCACCACTCGACGGGAAAGCAGCTTCCAACATCTGTTTTTTCAAGTCATAGACCTTTACACCACTCCATCGGTTATATCGGTTTCTGAATATACTATCATTCTTGAGTCGTGGAGTTGTGAAGTATATACAGTCAGGTCTCAGCTTTGGGAATTCGTCGGCAGATAAAACAATCGGGCTATTTTGTCCGAGAAACACCGTGTGTCCCTGTAGAGCTTCCCTGGGTTTTAGTCCTACCATTCTATTACCTCTGAGATCAAGCCTGTCTATTTCGACCCTGACATAATTCTCCTGGTCCTTGTCGAGGATCACACGTATCTGGAGAAGATGTCCCCATGGAGTCGAAACTAGGTACCTCGTGATGACATGAGATGAATTGTTGTCGCCTTGGACGATGATCGTTTCCCTTTTTGGTTTGCGCTGTCCGCCATAGCTTACAGACTCAAGCATCCCTTTCATTGTGAGGGCATAGAACTTGCCACGGTGGTGGACAATGTCGGCAAAACTATCATGGTTTGTCTGGATCACGGAAACCTGCTTCCAACAAGAATTGCCTCCTATATTTGCGAAAGAGAGTCGCTTGCCCTCTGCGTGGACGACCAAAGCAATGGTGTCGCCTGCGGACGGAGAACCTGACAACACAATCTTGTCGTAGAAGTACTTGCCCGTAGACGCTGCATCATGAACAGAGCACTAGGGCAGCGAAACAGATAGCGATAGCCCTTGATGATGTTCCCTTCTTCGTCTCGGTAGACTCCCTCGATGCACTTGGAGAAGGTGGTGATCGGCGGCAGCGGGATCGTTGTCATGGGAGTGGCGAAGGGGTCGTAGAGGACGAGATCCGAGAGCTCGTTGGCCGCGATGAGCCAGCCATGGGAGGCCCCGCACAAGGCCATAGCCTTGACCCGGGCGTCCAAGAGGCTACTAAACTTGGAAGAAACTCTTTGTTTCTCTCTGTGAGGTGAGTCCGTCGCCAAGGACACGAGGCACGGTGTCTGCCGAGTACGCGGGATGCCGCCGCCGGCCATAAAGGTGGAGCGCCACGACGGGCAGACGGCGTGGAAGGCGAGAGCTTCGGGAAGCTTGAGGAGATGAAGGACCTTGATCAGGAGATCGATGGGGAGGTCCGACCAGCGGCCGGTGCTTGTTGCGTAAGGTTCTGCCATTGTGGATTGATAATACTACCTCCGTTTTCTGTACTGTATTAAAAGACGTTTTGCGATAGGAAAGCAAAGAGAACAAGCCCGTGTACGTTGCTCAATCGGACAAGAATCCCTTTTTCTTTTCCCCCTTCAGACTTACAGAAAGACATGCAGTACTGACGACATGTATACAATTCCAAACGGTTCCGATTCGTGTAAGCTCTTGCCTGGATTCGACGAAAATGTCAACGTGGCTGATTGAGACATTAAAAGTGTTAATCAAGTCTAGAGCTTGACCATATAATTGCAATTCCATTCAAGCAGAATAAACTGACGGCCACGGCCTAGACAATAAAGCAGAGCATATACTGTAACAACAGCCACAAGCTGCAGAATCAGACAAACTGTGATCTCCTGTTGAGCTACGCAAGCACATAACTCACATAAATTTTGCAAGTCATGCAACAACATTATCTGAAACAAAACAAATGCATACAGTGTGTAATAAGACTAGCACCTGGCATCTTCTTCATGCACACATCTCACAAATGAAAATAATCAAAAGACATATAACCTATTATAGATAGATGAATGATTCAAGATTTGAAAGGGGAAGCATCAACCTGAAAGCATGTTTCCCCCTTATTAATAACAATCAAAAGCTCACAGAAGAAAATTATTAGGTCTAATGCAAGTTGATTACATACGAAGTCCGCACCTGCACACAGGATAGGAATCAAAATTGGCACCTCGGCATCGCTCTTGCCCAGAGCGACTCGGGGCGACTCGCAAACCCTAGCCAGCCGCCGCTCCTCCACCGCGCCCGCGCCGCCGCCGCCGGAGGAAGCCGCCGGGCGAAGCTCGTGCGGCCGACGGCGGCGGCGGGGTGCCTCCCCGTGGTTCGTTGCATCCCTAGGCGGCGGGACTCAGCGAAACCGGCGGTTCGCCGGCGCGCGTGCGCCCTCTTCGTGGCGAGCCCTGTGGGCTCTGCCGGCGGCGAGGTGTGCCGCTAGGCGGCGGGGCTTGGCGGGAGGTGGTGGTTCGGCGGTGGTTCTCCTTCGCGGCGGCGGCGGCCCCGGGCCCGATCTGGGCTCTGGATGGGCCGGCGATGCAACTGCTATCTCGGCGTTGCGGGCGCCCCGGATACGGCCTTCTTCGGCAGCTCTTCTGTGGCGCGCTCGATGCGCGTCCGTGCGTGTCGTCGGGTTGCTGCCAGGAACCACGGTGGTTCTTGGCTCGGGCGGCGCTCGTCTGGTCCTTGCCGGCATGGTGCTCGGAGGGGATCGGCGATTCTGCTGCGTCCGGCAGCCCTGGTGGATTCGGTGCCCCTCTGCTGAAGCTTGCCGCAGATGGTCTCCCCGTGGGGTGGAGGCTGCGGCGGCTGCTGCTGGCGGTCGACTGGGATGTGCTCGAACTCCGGGCGAAAACCCTGCATCGATTTATCGTTGCCGGCGGCAGCTATGTCTTTGACATCGTTTCCTCGCTGGAGGTGCCGTTGTGGAGTTTGAGCAACCCCAGTTCATTGCCTGGTGGTTTCCGGGTGAAAACCCATGATTCGGCTTGCTGGATCAGATGACGGTGTTGTGCCCTCGACAACACATTCTTCTTGGAGGCGTCATTTTGGAGACCCAGCGATGGCGCTTGCTGCTGCTTGGGGCGGTCGGTGTTGTGTTTGGTGGTGTTGGTGCGGCCAGCTTGGGGCCGACGGCGAGTGTTCTCTCTTCGGCCGACATTTGCGTGCCTGCCCAAGATCCTCCTTTGGTTGCTGTTGCGGTGCGGGAGCTTCGTGCTCGTGGTGGCGTTTTGGCTCACCTTTGCTCCTTGACGACACAATGTATGTCTCCCCCACCTGCTTTCGTCTCGATGTCCGTGGCGGAGCTCCCTTTCTAGGATAGTGCTAGGTGCTAGGCTTGACACTCCGATCCGATGATGATGGTGATGCTCCTGACTTGTGCCGTGGGGTTGAGTTGCATGCCGGTGCGGTGCGTGAGGCTGATTGCCGAGTCTCGGCATTGTGATCCCTCGACTACACCCCTCACCTCTTGTGTCTCTGGGTGGCTCTTGCTTTCCCTCCTCTAGTTGTCTTTTTTCTTGTATTTTTCATTGTTCTCTCTCTCCCTGTATCCCCCTGTAAAACTGCTATTCTGTTGTAAGAACATGGCCCGCCAGGCTACTTTTCGGAAATATAACAAGCGGTGGGGCTCCTCCCCCCGTTATTCTCGAAAAAAAAAAGTTGATTACATACCGAAACGACTTTTACAAGTTACAACAAGGTTTGCTAAGCCATCAGAGAGTCGGTGTGAACCACACTTCCGATGGATAATATGTTCCATAATGTCCTCCATTTGACGGGAAAGCAGCCTCAAGTGTCCGTTTCTTCAAGTCATAGACCTTCACACCGTTCCATTTGTTAAGGCATTTGTCGAAAACATTACGATTGCGAGGCGGGAGTTGTGAAGTAGACACAGTCCGGTTTCAGCTCAGGAAATTCCTTGGTGGATAAAAGACATGGGCTATTCTGTCCGACAAAAACTGAGTGCCCCCGCAGAGCCTTCGCCGAGCTCAGTCCTACCATTTTCTGACTCTTCATATCCAGCCTGTCTATTTCAACCCTGACATTGTTGACCTGCTCTCTGTCGAGAATGACACGCAGCTGCAGGAGACGACCCCATGGAGTCGAAACTAAGTATCTCGTGATAACAGCATCAAAGGTATCATCACCCTCGGCGATTACCGTTTTCGTCCACGGATTTCCAGGTTCATTAAAGTTCCAACACTTCAATTTCCCTCTAACCATCAGCGCGTAGAACCTTCCACGGTGGTACACACAATCGGCAAAGATATCATCTCGTTTTCGTATTGAAAGTTGGCGCCAACATGCATCCCCTACCCTTGCGAAAGAGAGGCGGGTGCCATCTAAGTAGATGGCCAAAGCAACTGTGCGGTCAGCAGATGGAGAACCAGACAACACAACCTTATCGTAGAACCACCTACCCAGTCTGTGCAAATCGTTGACACTCTCACGCTTGTAACACGTGAAGCGATACCCCACGAGGACCTTCGTCCCTTCGTCGTCTCCATAGACCCCCTTAATGCACGAATCAAAACTGGTTATGGGCGGGAGGGGGATAAATGCTGTGCTGAAGGGATCATAGAGGACGAGATCCGAGAGTTTGTTTGCCATGATAAGCCAGCCATGGGAGGCGCCGCACAGGGCCACAGCCCTGCCGCGGGAAAAGCTGACCTGAAAAGTTTTCCCGTCCACGAGGTTACGGAAACTGGAAGTGGGATCCCATAGCTTAATACTTTGCTTTCTCCTAGGATAAGGCTCCTCCGGCAAGAAGATGAGCCACGGCGTCCGGCGAGGTGGGACACTGGTGCCGGTCGCCTTAGAGGCAGAGCACCATGACGGGCAGACAGCTCGGAAGGCTAGAACATCTGGTAGCTCAAGGAGATTCAGTACGTGGATAATGAGATCGATGGGGAGGTCAGACCAGCCTGTACTAGCATAAGGTCCTGTCATTGTGAAAAAATCACGTTAAGGTAATCTTAATCTCTACTATATAATATACGTAAGCCACCGTGGTGGTACGTAAAAAAACCACGCTAAAAAAACCGGTTCTCGTTTCGTACGTCGCATTAGATTTGCCCCTGGTTTTGCGCAAAATTACATCCGCTGCCACCGCTAAGTGAACAAAACGGTCAGACTCTCCCGTCTCGCCTCGCATCCGTCAGAGCATCCCCAAATCCCCATCCCCTGCATCGGCGGCCGGCGGCGCTGTGAGATTGTCACCCCAAGCCGAGCACCCACGGCCGCATGCCCCTGCGCGCTGCTCGTCGTGCGCCGTCGCCAGCGTGCCAAGCCGAGCACCCATGGCCGCGGTCCCTGCCCGCTGATGCCTCTGCTCGGCGTGCGTCGTCGACGCGCCTGCTGCGCATGCGAGCACCCCCGTGACGGGCTGCCGGCGAGGAGGCTTTGCCGCGCCTGCTGCGCGTGCACGCACCCCCGTGACGGGCTGCCGGCGAAGAGGCGTCGCCGCGCCTGTTGCGCGGCCGCACAGTGGTCTGGTGCGGCCGGAGATCGAGGGTGCGAGCAGCAATGAAAAAAAACCTGTCAAAGTTCCCGATCGCGTGACTTCAAGGTCAGCGGCGGGTCAGGCCGAGCGAAAGGCCGGAGCTGGAGGTCGAAGGGGAGAACGGCGAGTCCGGTCTCGCTGGCTGACGCAAGGGGAGGAGCTATGTCGCGAGAAGAGGCCGTGGAGAGCTGGAGGGGCGCCGCCTGGTTGGTGTGCTCGCCGGCTGTGTGCGTGTGTGCATGGTCGTCAGTGTGCGTGGCCAGCAGAGAACGAGATATGGGGGAGGGACCTAATCGTGAAAAGAACTAAAGGAGGCGGGGGTGTAGGTGGAAAAACACCAGAGGAGGCTGGCTAGGGTTTCGTTTTGTTGGGCTTTGAGACTCTCCTAGGCAGGCTTAGCCGGCTGGGCTGCTCGTGCTCTCTCTCACACTAAAAGCGCTTTTCTTTTATTTTTCTTTTGCAATAACGGAGGGCCATGTCGTCTCAGCCGCGGTTGGGCGAGGGGAAGGCGTTTCTGATCCTTTTATGGCTGAGCTAAAATCACTTGAAACAGCGATCAACCTACCTGCTAGCTTGGGAGCAATCAGGGTGGAGTTTGAGACTGACGCCCAGCTTCTGATGCATGCGATGAATAGCCCGGACCTCTGATTTCTCACCAGCTGCTGTAATCATTGAAGACCCGAAGGTTCAGTGCCGTACTTGGTTTTCTAAATGCGCTATCACTGTGTGCAAACGAGATGTAAATGGTGTAGCACATGCTCTAGCTAAGATAGCAGCCTCAAGCGATCCGGGCATGATGATTGTGTGGGAAACTAATATCCCAGCGAATGTCGCTGTGCTTGTAATGAGCAATTTGCCTAACTCTGTGTCGTAATAAAGTTTATGAGTTTGTGTAAAAAAAAAGTGTTGACAAAATCATTTAGGATAAGTTTACAAATACAAAATATAGAGTTCATGAAAATAATCTGGAACCCGTTTTGTTTTAAAACTGAATAGGATTTCTAACTCTACTTACCTAGCCAGATCCATTTGCAGCAAATATATGTGTATATGTGTTAGCTAGGTTTTGATTCACGTCGTCCATCGCACATTACCTAAGTTCGCAACAAATTAGGTCTACCTATTGCGCCATGAGAGCGTAGTTTATGTTTAGCAAGTCAGATTTAGACGTGAAGAAAATTATGAGGTCGTGGTAGGTGCGTGAGTGGAGTCCAGACTTCTCCCGTTTCAATGACCAAGTATTCAACGCAAATCCCAACTAAAAACTAAAAGATTTATTGTGATAATTTTTTAAAAATAGGAATGCTTCGAGCATTGATTTTTGTGCTCGAGTGTAATTTTTAAATATTATAAATTTGAGTTCGAAATTATCAAAAAAAATTGTGATTTTTTTGAAGGTTTCATCGGGTAAAAGTAAACACTACAAAGACTAACCAAACATTTTTTTTCTCTCGACCGAAATATTTCACCAATAGGAATTAAGACGCCGATTTTGTGCCATGAAATGACAACCCAAGTGGATTCTAAGTTTATTATTTTTGTGTCCCCTTGCAACGCACGACATGGAATTTTTCTCCCGTTGCAACGTACGGGCGTTTTTCCTAGTACATGTAAGCAGATGTATATATACAGCCAGGCAAACAAGCCCGTGTATGTTGCCCTTTCGGACTACTAGTGAAATAAGAAGTATGCAACACGAACTGGGAAACCAATTTGGAATCGTATAAGCTGAAGATGAAGCCAGAATTCTCACTAGGGATGCATCCGAGAGTGATTTTGATAGTAGTAACTTTCCTAGTTTCTATAAAAAAAGTGAACTAATGTGATGCATCACTGCCGCTTTTCACTTCGAGATATATGCACGGTTAGTCACTGAACTTGGTCGAGATGAGCACTTTGGTCACTAAACTTGCAAAATGTTGCCCGCAGGTCACTCAACTTGGCAGAGATGAGCAAACTGGTCACAAACCATTGACTGAGCAGTTGACCATTGACTCTAACCTTTTTTTGTGCAAAAACACCCCGTAGAATCACAAAATCACATTAATATCTCTCTACAGGGGTGTTTTTGCAAAAAAAATGATGTGATTTTGTGATTCTACAGGGTGTTTTTGCAAAAAAAAATGGTCAGAGTCAATGGTCAACTGCTCAGTCAATGGTTTGTGACCAGTTTGCTCATCTCTGCCAAGTTGAGTGACCCGCGGGCAATATTTTGCAAGTTTAGTGACCAAAGTGCTCATCTCGGCCAAGTTCAATGACTAACCGTGCATATATCTCTTTCACTTATACCAGAACTCTTGTATGGCCATATACAGAAGCTTGGTCAGGAAGAGGGGCTGACATACTAGTGGAAATCAAGACTATGCAAATGGCCATTGCTACTGCTGCAGAGGGGGGTTATACACGTGTAATAAGCATTAAGTCTATTTCTCAGTGTGGAACTTGAGGATGCTGTTCCCGATGTTGTGAAGGGCATCAAGCAATTACACACCGAGAAGAGAACTAGCACCAGGACATATGTGCCTGAACTTGTACAGACAAAATATTACTCAGTTTTACCAAGGTCAAGAATTAGATAACTATGGGCTCTAGCCGTCTGACAACTAAAAAAACTTGAAAGACATGGTTGCAGTTCTCATGAGCATAACAACAAACAGGTGGAAGGAATAAATTCACAGTGAGAGCACACGAATTTAAAAGGGGTTTGCCCATGCTTCTCTGGTTTCTTCTCAAATAATATTGAAATCGAGGAGAGCTAGCGGGAGGGATAAGGGTAGCTACAGTACAGAGAGGCGAAACAGAGGCGACCGGAAGTTTCGAGTGCTCGCCGGCGTCCTCCGCCGCTCCCCTCTGCCTCCGGTCGCCGCTCTGGCGCCGTGAGGTGGGGGGGAGCCCCGGGTACCGTCTGCGAGTGTAGTTAGTACCTATTTAGGTGTGTGTACCTGACGGTGGCGTCGTTGGCGAGGGCGATGTCGCCGGTGAGGTGGTCGACCTTTCCCTCTTCCTCGTTACGGCGGCGACGCCGGGGAGGTGTTGAAGGTGGTCTGTCCGGTGAGCTTCGCCACCTTTGCTTCCTTGGCCGGCCGTGGCGGCGAGGGAGGAGGCTGGTGGTCAGGGTGAGCTGTTTCTGTTGCTTCGGTTGGTTTTGGGCGTCTTCTCCGTCGGTGAGCCGACTCCGGCGGACCTTGGTGGTGCGAGGAGTGGCGTATGGAGTGGATGGCTCGCGGTGGCTGGCTCGGGCAATGCTTCCGTCGGCTGGAAGAGGGGTGGAGCAGTGGAGGAAGTGCTGGGATCGTGTGCGTTCATCGAGTCAAGTTGTCGTCGCGGTGCGGCGGCCAGGCTTTGCGATCATCTTCGACATGGGGCGGCGCTTCTTCCTCGGCGGATCATGGTACGGCGACGGCGGCGCCGGCTGAGCGTCTTGGGCGTGCTGGAGGATCTGATTGCGTTCTTTCCTGGGTACTCAGGGTCCTTTGTGCATTTTGCAGGGGTCCGTTTGTAAGTTCTTTTTCTTTTTGGACTTGCTTGTAATCTGTACTCAGTTCTCTGTTATATGAATCAGATCCCGTTCACAAAAAAAATATTGAAATCGAGGACATCAAGATCGATAAAAGCCAGAGAAGAGCTGGTGCTAGGCTTGCCTGCTTTGGTGCTCACGGACAGAACATATGGTTCAGCCGCGCCCGCGGCCGGCTGCCCGCTTGAGAAGTTCCCGGACCGGCCCCTCATCGCACCGCCCGACGTTCGCCTGCTCGGACCGCCCTCCTCTCCCTAGGTCTCCGCAGGTGCTCTGCTGCTGCTAACAGGTTTGAAGATATGGAGCCGTGCGGCGAAGGACTAGGCAGCGAGGCTGCCAATTGGCGCCGTAACTGCTGACGGCGTGGCAGCGATGCGAGGATCGAGGCAGGGTACAGCGCTGGCGACGGCCAGACCCAAACGGCGTCGCCGGCCTCCTCGCGCAGACACTCGCCGGAATTTGGAGATGGGTGGGGTTTCGTATTTGGAGACGGTAGCGATTCGGTCAGGGGGTAGAGGCAGTTCTGCTGAATAGAAAATTTCAAATTTAGTTTACATTGCACAATATAATGTTTCACATAAGAACAAAATAATTAAAAAATGCGGTGGTAAATTTAACTTGGTTGTCGTCTCCCTGTGAATATCGTACACATGTCGAATCACACTTGATATATTTCTAATGTTTAATTTCATGCAAAATTTCTTATGTAAAAAACTAACAAAATCCGTTGTATGCATAAACACATTGCAGTGATCATATATAATAACTGCATTTTGTTTGTGCAATAGTGTTTGTCGGTGACTACTACTCACCATGGTAGTTACAGGGTACATAATTAGTTTAACAAAAACTTTGTCCATTAAATTTGCTCATCAAAAAATAAATTATATGTCATAAAAATTATACCATTCGATTTATATTCAAAATGTTTTTTCAATGATATAATTTTTAATATATAACTTATATTTTGTTCACCAAATAAATGTTCAAAGTGTGTTCTCAAACTAAGTGCATGTCATGTAAATTGTATCAGAGTGAGTTTAACCAATGTCATTGTAGTACCAAGTATAAATCAGCAACAATTATTAGTTGTATCTAAATCCACGCTATTTAAAAGACACATTTCACCAAGTAAAAAAATCATGTCAACTGTTCAAAATACTTCAGAAGTTTCTATATATTTTCATACATAACCATACATTACACACCTCTGTAGATATTTTCTAGGTTCATGCATTGAAATCTCTACCAAAATATTTAATAATTGTAAATATAGAGAGTAAACATACATAATATATATTACATTAAGAATCGGTTTGTTTTGCATTTTTGTTGGTTTTCATATTTAAGACAAGTTTGTATCTTACTAAGAATAATATCAGACAAAACAATTTTTTTTGCCTAAATTATATATATCCCAAGTGTATACATTACAACTATATAATGGAAAACAATTAGAAATAATTGTATTGTTAATAGTGGTAAGTATAAAAAATATATTTACTTAAACCATAAAATGTCGAAAAATAAATTTATAAAAATTTAGTGTAATTATATTTATTTAACATGCTCTATGTTCTGATCATTTAGCAAACATTGCTGATGTTAGAAAACTAAAATGGCGTCAAGCTGTTTCTATTTCTTGGAGCATATGCACGTGCTTACCTTTTGCTTTACTCCACAATAATCATGTTAAGAAATTGTTTTATTCCTAAATGCATTGTAATTCTTTTGGTATGCCGTTTGAGCAAACTGTAGTCTGTAGATTAGCGATGGATTCTCTAAACATGTATGAGTAGAGGTTAACCTCCAGCTGGCACAATCCCTTATAAATCCACAATTTTATTTCGTTTTCTCAATTGATCGATGCCCATTTCCTGAGCTATACTGCTTCATGAACTGATGATGTAAACCCAAACCGCTCACATCACCACATGATAGGAACTAAAGACGATCTAGGAACCTACTTGTTCATGAATGAAGTGGCAACCATTTTTTACATGAAATGCACATGTTCATCGAGTGTGGTTCATAGCACTTCATCATAGTTGGCTAGGAAATTCTAAGTGCTGATTAAGAAATATCTTCCGCTAAAGACGAAGAAACAGCTATGCGGGAGAAAAATATATGAAATTAGAACAACGATGTAGAACAACAATCCGAAAAGAAAGGAGAATCAAACCTTTTTTGCAGCAGACCCCAGTTTTTGGTCTAATATAAAACGCATTTTCCCACTTGTACCAAATACCGTTGCATATTTGAAGTTGCTAGGGTTTCTGAAGTAACAACTGAAATTATGGCGAGAATGTGAAAAACATAGTCGCGTTAACGGCCCCGTGTATAAAGGTGTATGTTGGCACCCAAATATTTTGTACATGCGTTTTTTATATAAAATGTCCTACAATTTTGGTATACGGTATATAAATACGTCAGAGTCTCATGTGACATGCTTTTTTTATATAGAATGTCGTATAATTGTGGTATACTTTGTATAAATACGATACAATGTCATGAGACCACATATTAGATATATATTAAGAGCCTAAATCATCTTTTTGTGCTAGCTGCAACGTATTACAACAAAAAAGGGGTTTGCTGCAAAAGAGATTTTGATTATGTGTTTTGTGCAACAATGGCACCAAACCATGTTGTGTGCAATTTACTCAAAAGAAAGTACCTGAAAATGCTATTGCGCAACCATACATGTGTGGATTTGGACGAATACGACGAGTAGGGCGTCCACGGCGAGCCCCATACTCCACCTATATATTGTCTTTTTCAGTTAATGTAAAAAGGTTGTTTGTGGACCGCCACCATGTAACGATAACGGCCTTTTGGCATGCTATAAAAAATAAGTTTAAAAAAGGGGCCAGGCCCATTGGGTCATCATGCGAGCGCGCGAACATGAACAAACATCTGTTGTCCGCCTACCGAGTCAAGCAGACAAAAACATACCAAAAATTATGTTCATTTTAGTCCATGCGGGTCGGCGCATCGGAGTTGCCCTAAGTTTTAGTCCATGTGGCCGACGCCTCCCCTCGCTTGTACCTTTTTGTCCGGTTTTCCTTACACACGGGTCAGTATGGTTCACAATTGGGTCAACTGTATCATCTTTAATCCAGTGGTGGATATGAATCACCTTAAGCTAAAAAAAATCTTCTCTTTCACTCAACCGCCACCACTCCAATTTGTTCTTCAAACAATTCGAGCCCAGTCCAGATGAAGCCCAACAAGGACCCGTGCCAAAATGCCCAGATAATTTGGCGTGGCGCTATTAGTGTTGGCTGACGTGTCCGCTTATCTTCTTCTTCTTCCCCGACCGATCCCCCACTCAATCGAAGAAAACAACACAGCTCCGGTTCTAGCCCCGCCCTACGCCGCCGGCGAGCTAACCCCGCCCCCCAACCCGATGCCTCTCCCATGGCGCCGCGCGCCGTCCGCCGCCACAACCGCATGTGCTGGATTTCACCCATCCCGTGATTCCATTCCCCTTCCGCCCACTCCGGATAAGGAGAAGGCCGCCGGAGGAGCTTCCACGGTCGCTCCTGCTATCTCGCTGATTGATGGGTAAGCCTCACTAATCTTTCCCCCAACGCCTAAAGATCCAATTTTTTCCCTTATGGAGCAAAGATGCGTTTTTTTTACTGCCAATTCTATGGGTTAGCTCATGAAGATGTATCTTATATGCTAGTTTTGTTCACCGCGATAGAGCCGGTGTGCTTAGATCTCTGATTCTTAAAAGAAATTGGTCGAATTTTAGATCCTCCACACTTCTGTGGTTGCGTGCGTCAGTAATGGAACGAGAAGTCGACCCTTTTTTCTCTAAATTTTTTTAGATCCTCCTGTTAACTTACCTGGGCTCCACAATTTTATTTTGTTTTCTCAATTGATCGAGCCCATTTCCTGAGCTATACTGCCTCACGAACTGATGATGTAAATCCAAACCGCTCACATCACCACATGATAGGAACCAAAGACGAACTAGGAACCTACCTGTTCATGAAAGAAATAGCAAACATTTTTTACATGAAATGCACATGTTCATCGAGTGTGGTTCATAGCATTACATCATAGTTGCCTAGTAAATTCTGAGTGCGGATTAAGAAATCTCTTCCGCTGAAGACCAAGAAACAACTATGCCCTCTTATTCTTATTATTTTCCACCTTCATTTTACCATCAATTTGGGAGAAAATATATGAAATTAAAACAACGATGTAGAACATGCAATCCGAAAAGAAAGGAGAATCAAAACTTTTTTTTGCAGCAAACCCTAGTTTTTGGTCTAATAAGTTGCAGCTAGCCCAAAAAGTCAATTTAGTCTCTTAATAGGATCTAACATGTGGTCCCATGACACTGTACTGTATTTGTGTACCAGATACCATAAATTTACGATTTTTTAAAGAAAAAACATAAAACATTTGACAGTAAATAAAAATATATCGTACTATTGTCTCCCAAAAAATTACATATACATATATAGGTTTTCTACTCACGCACGAAATTTGGGACAAAATAGGGGATTTTTACTACTTTATACGGCCACTGTTTTGTTATTTCCTATAGCCCAAAATAAAACGTATTTTCCCACTTGTACCAAATGGCGTTGCAGATTTGAAGTTGCTAGTTTTCTGAACTAACAACTAAATTTATGGCGAGAATGTGAAAAACATACTTGCCTTAACGGCCCCGTGTATAAAGGTGTATGTTGGCGCCCAAATATTTTGTACATGCTTTTTTTATATAAAATGTCATACAATTTTGGTATACGGTATATAAATACAGTCTCATGTGACATGCTTTTTTATGTAAAATGTCGTATAATTGTGGTATACTTTGTATAAATACGATACAATGTCATGAGACCACATATTAGATACATATTAAGATCGTAAATCATTTTTTGTGCTAGCTGCAACGTATTACAACAAAAACTGGGGTTTGCTGCAAAAGAGGTTTTGATTTTGTGTTTTGTGCAACAATGGCACCAAACCATGGTGTTGTGTGCAATTTACTATTGCGCAACCGTACAAGTGTGGATCTAGATGACGACGACGAGTAGGGCGCCCACGGCGAGCCCAAACTACATCTATATATTATCTTTTTTCAGTTAATGTAAAAAAGGCTGTTTGTGGCCCGCCACCTATATATCTTACTATATATAAAAGGGCGTGGAATCCGCGCCCCTCAGCCCTCCACGTGGCGCGCAAACCACGACCGTCCGATCGCCGCGACAGACGGCCCAGATAGCTCCACGTCGCCCCAAAACCCCGCCGTACTGTAGCAATCGATTTTCTGCCAATCAGGCGACGCCATGTCGCCCGGTCGCCGGCTGGTCACCCCGCGCGCACCCGGTCACCCCCGCGCACGCTTTTTGCCGCGGACTTCTTACAGAAAACCCCCCACGAAGGATTTAATAGCAAATAACGGAAACCACACGGATTTTTTTGCAAAAACACCACGCGTCCGTCCCCTCCCCCCTCTCTCTCTCTCTCCCGCGCGACCCGCGGTCGGCGCCGGCGCCTCGCGCCGCCGTCACGGTGCTCCAACCCCGCATCAGAGGACACGGGACGCTCCGCCATCGCTACCTCCTACACGAGTGCCGCGTGCCAGGACAAGGTGGCCGCGCCAGAATTGGCGCCGCCGTTACCGCGGGCGGCCGCCGCGTTTGCACGCCGTCGGCGGCCTCTCCGGCAACCATTGAGGGGCGGCGCCGCCACCTAGGGCCAGCCCGCGACGAGGCGCATCCAGCGCGCTAGGCGGCGCGTCCCAGGACACGGCGGCGCGCCGTTGTCGTCATCGCCGTGCCAGATCTGCCCCTGTGACGTCAGCACGACGTCACAGTGGGCCCACCATGTCAGATTTTTTCCAATTTTTTTTTAAAGTCCAAAGTATATCCATATGATTTTGAAAAAAAATCTACATAACGCAAACCAATAATTTAAAAATGTCCACATTTTTGGTTTCTTGAAAAATTAACCCAAACTATCCATTTGATTTTGAGATAATTCTAAATAATACAAACCAATAATTTTTAGATGCATACACTTTCAAAATTATGTCAACATTTGATCAAATTATGACAAGTATGTCAACATGGACACAAAAAAAACCACTTACCTACAACATATGATCAAATTCCACGTTTGAATAATTCAAAATTTCAGACGATTTCCAAATCTGCGTACTTAATAAACACAAAAAAAATCAAACCAACATAACCACACAAAAAAACGTCCTTAAAACGTAAAACCAACTACTTGTGTAAAAGAAAGCAGACACATTTGAGAAATTCAAATTTGCTAACAGTTACAAAAAATTACGCAACGAAATAAAACCATACTAGAGATTTTCAATCCATATTTTAAATTTAGTCCCTCAAAAAAAAACTACAATTCATTCAAGTCCACGGTCGCGGCGGAGTCGCGCTTATTCCCCTAGTAACGAGAATGGCCTTTTGGCATGTTATATAAAATAAGTTTTAAAAACAAATGGGCCAGGCCCATTGGGTCATCACGCGGGCGCACGAACATGAACAAACATCTGTCCGCGTGGACGACGCCTCCCCTCTCTTGTACCTTTTTGTCCGGTCTTCCTTACAAACGGGTCAGTATGGTTCATATGAACCACCTTAAGCTGGGTGCCACTAGCAAAAGGCTTCCCTTTACAAAGGGAAAAAACAATACATCAGAGTGCGCCACGTGGTGACCTAACATATCTCTATGATAGAAAAAGGGAGCCTTGGACCCTTATCCTCTCCCGCGACCGAGAGGGCGACTTTCTTGAGCTTCCCCGTCAACTCCACCTCGCCGCCGGCGGCTCGCCGGTTTCCCTCCCCTCCGTCGGCCGCTTCGGCGGCGGGAGGTGGGGAGAACCTCGGGCCCCGGCGTGTATATAGTGTAGGCGTTGCTAGGGTCATCGTCGGCGGCGCCATGGAGGCGGAGGCGCGGCGGATGACGTGTGTTCGTTTTGCAGGTGGGCTCTTCCTCTCCGGCTCCGGTGCTCGTTGGAGCGTCGCAGCCGAGCGCCACCTTGCGCGTGCTCGCGGCCCTCCGGGGTCGCCGTGTACGCTCTTCCCCTTCCAGATCCCGCCGCGGCGGATCTGGTCGACACCATCGGAGCAGCTGGAGGTCAACCGAGGCGGCGTTGGCGACGGAGCGAGGCGGAGGCTCCTCGGAGTTCGAGTCCCGAAGATTTCCCGTCCGCTCGGGGATCTTCTCCCATCCAAGGTCAGTGGAGAAGGAGCGGTGGCGCGCCATCGGCACGTTTCTCTCCTCTTCGCCGGCGTCGATCTACAAGAGGACTGGTTTGTAATTTCGATGTTCGTGGAGGTCCTTTCTGTAATACCTTGATGTAATCTGGCTGTTCCCTCGCAAAAAAAAACATATCTCTGTGATGGCAAAATCGGATTTGAGCAATCGTTCGTGGTCCCAGAGATATGTCCCGCGCGTGAATTTGAGGGTAGCGTGCTCGAGCTGGCCTCCTTGGACGATCGATCCGTCCGTTGCCCCGCGCGTGAAGGCCCATGCATGCTCGTCCTGACGGATCCCGCGCCTGCGTACGTCCGCCGTCACACATGTGTAAATTTAGACGAAATAGGCCGTAGCCCCGCTATATAAATATAGCAACAACATGATACAACCAACAGTCACGAAATGCTGGGGCGGCAGCAAACATACACCCAAAGCAAGGAGAAGAGAAGAGAAGAAAAGAAAAAAACACAATGGAGACATAGGCGGATCGACTAAGCGACGGTGACCCGCGACCGTAGCGCCCTCCGAAGAATTACCACCTCACTCCTAGCGTCAAATCGTCGAGTACCAAGCAACACCTTCAAGAAGGGGAGCACTGCTGCCCGGACCATAGGTCCTAGGGTTTCCCCCGGCACAAGGATGGAAGCGGACTACGGGTATCCACGACGCCCTTCAGGAAGGGGAGACACAGGTGGCACCGCGTCGGTGTCAGGCGAGGTGACAAGGATTTCTCCCGAAAAACCCCAATCCACATCCCCGGACGATCTGCTGCACAGGAACCCCACGAAGACGAAGCCTCGAAGCCACCAGGCTCTCCACCCACCAACTTGCGCCACCACGGTCACGAAGCCGCCATCGTCGTCTCACCGAAGCTGTCCGGAGATCTGCAAGACGAAGGTGCGGAAACAAATGAACTGGGGTCAGCAGTACCGCGGCCGGCGGGAGGGACCAACCTCCACCCGCCTTCGACCGGACGTGGCAGCAGAACAGACTAGTCCCCGTCAGGTCCGGCCGGGCCCAGCGGGCCCGTAAAGCCCCAACGGGGCACACCAGTCCTAATAGGGTCCGGCCGGGCCCGAGAGGCGCCCGTGAAGCTCGCCGCCACGCTGCAACAAGGCGGCCGCCGTCACCGCTATCCCCCTGCATCTGTCGCTGTACCTCCAGCTGCAGAGCAAGCCACGGGTCAGGCCGGCCCGCCACAACCCAGATGGGGCCCATCGGGCCCAGATCTGGGCCTCAAGGGCCGGCCGGCCATCGCCGTCGCACGCCGTCGCCGCTGCCTGCGTCGCCCCGCGGGACCACGCCGTCGTCACCGTCGAGCCTCCACCCGTCCGTAGACGGACCGCCGCCGCCCGAGAGGCACCGCCGCCGGAAGAAGGCCGCCCCGCGAGGCTCCCTTTGGCGCGGGGAGAGAACAGCCGCCGCCGCCGGCCCCAGCCCGAGCTGCGCTCGGCCGGCGCGCCGACGGCGGCGACAGGAGGAGGCGAGTAGGGGGCGACCGGGCCGGGGGCCGAGGCCGCAGCCGGCCGCCGCGGGGGCGGCGCGGCTGCGCGACGGAGGAGGGGGGGAGGGAGGGGGGCGCGGGCCGGCCGGCCGGCCGGCGGCGGCGGCGGCTAGGGTTGGAGTCGCGCGCCTCACACATGTATAAATTTCCAGGTACGAAGCCATCTGGAGGCGTACGTCAGGTCAAAGTCCTGGCGGTTTCTTAATCCTAAAATTATGCGAAAAACACACTGTGTACAAAATACACAGTATAAGAATACAAACTAAATTAAACAGTACATGTACACATAAAAGGTAGTACAAATTATATAGAAAAGTACATGTACACAGAATACGAACTACTTTCTTAATCCTAAAATTATGCGAAAAACACACTTTTTACAAAATACACAGTATAAGAATACAAACTAAATTAAACAGTACATGTACGCATAAAAGGTAGTACAAATTATATAGAAAAGTACATGTACACAGAATACGAACTACAAAACTACACAGAAAGTACAAAGAATGCATAAACTAAAGTACAAAAAATTACAGAGAAAGTACATGTACACAGAAAACGTAGAACATAATTACACAGAAAGTACATGTACACATAAAACAAAGTACAAAACTACACAGAAAGTACAAGAACACTTAAACTGAAGTACAAAATTACACAGAATGTACAAGTACACAGAAAAACGGAGAAAAAGTACACAAAACAGAAAAGTACAAGATATGCATAGCAGAATGTACGAACTATATATAACCAGAAGTACGGAAAAAAAGTTCGTCAAAACCTATCAATATGGGATCTATTTTGAAGATTTTGACGCGAGGAGTTCAAAAATGAAAACGGTTCGTAATTTGAATGAACGGTTTTAAGATATTTTATTTTAAAAATTCATTTTGGAAAAATAAAAGGGAAAACTCCCTTGCAGACCTCACGTATCCCTTTCTCTCTCCTTCCCCACTTTTATTCCGGTTGCGCCACTTGGCGGACATGCAAATAACTGCAGGGACCGCGTAAAGGAGACGGTGAGAGCGAAAGTTGAATTCCCTTTGCAAAGGGAAACATTTTTTTAGTGATTTCGCCTTAAGCTAAAATAAATCTTTTCTTTGGGTTCCCCTATATCTCGCTTTTAGCGAGTCGTACGATCGTCTCGCCTGCACAATCCGGCTAGACCCGCACGAGAGCATCCCGCCTCACTCGCTTTGTACATGCTACATGGGCCTCAGCGCCTAGCCCACTTCGTACATGCTAAAGCCGAATAACGATCAGCTAAAAAGCTAGGAGCCTCGCTCACTTGTACATGCTGAAACAAATAGAGATCAGCTAGGAGTGATGAGCACCCAGCGCATGCTCACGCGCTTTTTTTCGTTAATTTTTATATTTTTGCTCTTTCTTCTGATCGTTCTCCCTTGTTGGTGCATATTTAAATCCGCAAAATTGAAGAAAAATCAGAAACATTTTCAAAAAATAACAATTTATAAAAATCGGAATCATTCTAAAAATAGGAACCATTTTTAAAAAGGAACTAATTTTTCTTTCGGAACCATTTTTTCGGTTCGGAACCATTTTCAAAAAAAGAACCATTTTCCAAAAATCCGAACCATTTTCAAAAAGGAACAATTTTTTTCATTCAGAACCATTTTAAAAAATCGGAACCATTTTTTCGGCTCGGAACCATTTTCAAAAAGGAACAATTTTCCAAAAATCGGAACCATTTTTTTTCTTTCGGTACCATTTTCAAAAATCGGAACCATTTTTTCGGTTTGGAACCATTTTCAAAAAAGAACCATTTTCCAAAAATCGGAACCATTTTCAAAAAGGAACCATGTTGTTTCATTTGGAACCATTTTCAAAAATCGGAACGATTTTTTCGGTTCGGAACCATTTTCAAAAAAAGAACCATTTTCCAAAAATCGGAACAATTTTTTTCATTTGGAACCATTTTTTCGGTTTGGGACCATTTTCAAAAAGGAACCATTTTTTCGGTTCGGAACCATTTTCAAAAAGGAACCATTTTTTCGGTTCGGAACCATTTTCAAAAAGGACCATTTTCAAAAAATCGGAACCATTTTTGAAAATCGAAACCATTTTTTCATTCGAAACAAATTTTCAAAAATCGGAACCATTTTTTCGGTTCGGAACCATTTTCAAACAAGAACCATTTTTACTCAACCAGCAGCACTCCAATTTGTTCTTCAAACAATTTGTGCCCAATCCATATGAAGCCCAACAAGGACCCGTACCAAAATGCCCAGATTTTTTTTTTGGGAAAAAATATGCCCAGATAATTTGACGTGTCTGCTTCCACTCAATGTTTTTTTTGTTTGACGTGTCCGCTTATCTTCTTCTTCCCCGAACGATCCCCCACTCAATCGAAGAAACCAACACAGCTCCGGTTCTAGCCCCACCCTCCTCGAAATAGGCTTTTGCCCCGCTATATTAATATAGCAACCACCCGATACAACCGTGAGACCACCGCTGGGGCCAACAGCACAATACAGCCCAAAAGGAAAGAAAGAGAAAAAAGCAGAGAAAACAACGCCAACATCGGCGGATCAACGAAAACGAAAGTGACTCTCAACCGCTGCGTCCTCTCCGGCATATTCCCACCACGATCTTGGCGCTCTGAATCGCCGCGTACCAAACAGCACCTCCAAGAAGGAAAGCGACGACGACGACGCTACTGCCCGGACAGGTCCTAGGGTTTCCCCCGGTACGCTCCAAGGAGTGGGGAAGGGGCACACCCGACGCCCTTCAAGAAGGAAGGGCGACACTCTCAAGCGTCACCGCGTCGGTGCCATGGCGAGGATTTCTCCCGACCCCCAAAAAACCACATCTCGGACAATCTGAAACGCTCCACCAAATCTTGCCACCCACCACCAGACGCCACCACGGTCTTGAAATCACGAACGCCGTCTCTCCATGGCACACACTGCGAGGCCAGACTGATAAGAGACAACCGTAGACAGAGGATGACGGAACCACAACCACGCGGGAGGGAACAACCTCTACCGCCATAGACGGTAGCCGACCGGACACAACAACAAGAGCACACCAGACCAGTGGAGTCGGAGGGTGGCAGCAGCACGGCCACCTGGAGGACGTCCTCCACTGCCACCTGCGGGTGCCGACCGGACGCGGTAGCAAGGACATACCAGGCCAGGCAGGCCCGGCCGGGTCCCATGAGGACCCGTAAAGTCCCCGTCGCCACGTTGCTGCACATAGGCCACGCCGCCGCTACCCTCTTGCCCGACACCATAGGTCCGGCCGGACCTAGACGAGTCCGCGAAGCTCCCGTCGTCGCACTGTAGCAGGGGTGGTGTCGCCTCCGCCACCATGTCTCAAGCTGAAGCTCGTAGTCAATCCGGAGGCAGCCAGGCCCTGGCCCACCCGACCCGACCCAGATTGGGCCCAAAAGGGCTCAGATCTGGACACGAGGGCCAGGCCGAGCCCAAGCCGGCCACCTCCTCCACCAACGGTGGAGCCGCCGCCATGCACGCCACCGGCACGGCCGCGGGTTGCCCCGCCGCCGCCTCGCCGGACCTCCGTGGCCTGAGGAGCACCGCCGCCGGGAGAGGGAGTCCCGCCTCCAGTCCACCACGGCGCGGGGGAGGACAGGCCGCCGCCGCCGGCGGCCACCGAGCCAAGCTCGGCAGCCCGAGCCGGCGGCGGCGACGGGAGAGCTGTGTGAGGGAGGGCTAGGCGGGGAAGGGCGGCAAGCGTGCCGCCGCCATGGGGGGGGGGGGCGACGGTCGCGCCGGGGAGGGAGGGGGGAGGAGAGGAGGGGGAGCGGTGGCGGCGCGGCCGGCCGGCGGCGCGGGGCGGCTAGGGTTAGGGAGTCGCGAGAGGAGGGAGTCGCTAGGGGGCGCCGAGTTTTTTACAGTTACCAGCAACCGCGATGGTTCAAGAAGCCCGTTCTAGCCCCACCCTACGCCGCCGGCGGGCTAGCCCCGCCCCCCAACCCGATGCCGCTCCCACCGACGCGCGCCGTCCGCCGCCACAACCGCATGCGCTGGATGTCACGCATCCCATGATTCCATTCCCCTTCCGCCCACTTTGGATATGGAGAAGGCCGCCGGAGGAGCCTCCACGGCCGCTCCTGCTATCTCGCTCAGTGATGAGTTCATGCAGGCCGATGCCTCGGGTAAGCCTCGCTAATCTTTCCCTCAACGCCTAAAGATCCAATTTTTTCCCTTATGAGCAAAGATGCGATTTTTACTGCCAATTCTGTGGGTCAATTCATGATGATGTATCTTTTATGTTAGTTTTGTTCACCGCGATAGAGCCGGTGTGCTTAGATCTCTGATTCTTAAAAAAAATTGATCGAATTTTAGATCCTCCACACTTCTGTGGTTACGTCAGTAATGGAACCAGAAGTCGACCCCTTTTTATCTTTTTTTTTTTAGATTTTCCTGTTAATTTACCTGGGCTCCGGCCGTCAGTTAGCTCTCGCGAATCGAATTGCGTTTTTGGGTCTTCCAGTGTCCCTTATCAATTGGAGTACATTGATATGTTATTTTGTATCCAAAACGGACACGGACCCAAGAGCTTTTACGAATCGAGAAGGAAGGGGACTTCCTAGTCGGAGAGGGCAACGGACACAGGCCTTGTTTGCCTGGCTATTTACTTACATGTATTTTCCTTCAGAGATTACCTTAACGTGAATTTTTCTCAATGGCAGGACCTTATGCAAGTACAGGATGGTCGGACCTCCCCATCGATCTCATTATCCGCGTACTGAATCTCCTTGAGCTTCCAGATGTTCTGGCCTTCCGAGCTGTCTGCCCGTCATGGCGCTCTGCCTCTATTTCGGCTGCCACCAGTGTCCCACCTCGCCGCACGCCGTGGCTCGTGTCCTTGCCGGAGGGGCCTCTTTATGGGAGAGAGCGAAATCTTAAGCTATGGGATCCCAATTCCAGTTTCCGTAACCTCCTGGACGAGAAATTTTTTAAGGTCAGCTTTTCCTGGGGCCAGGCCGTGGCCCTGTGCGGTGCCTCCCACGGCTGGCTTATCATGGCAAACGAGGTCTCAGATCGCATCCTCTACAATCCCTTCATGGCAGCTTTGATCCCCCTCCCGCCGATCACCAGTTTTGATTCGACCATTCAGGGGGTCTATGAAGATGAGGCCCTCGTGGGGTATCGCTTCGCGTGTTACAAGTGTGACAGTGTCAACGATTTGCACAGACTGGGTAGTTGGTTCTACGACAAGGTTGTGCTGTCTGGTCCTCCATCTGCTGGTCGCACAGTTGCTTTGTGCATCTATTTAGATGGCACGCGACTCTCTTTCGCGAGGGTAGATGATGCATGTTGGCGCCAAGTTTCAAAGATACGAAAAAGAGATGATATCTTTGCCGATTGTGTGTACCACCGCGGAAGGTTCTATGCAGTGACGATGAAAGGTAGATTGAAGTGTTGGGACCTTAATGAACCTGGAAATCCGTGGATGAAAACAGTCCTCGCCGAGGACGATGATGACTCTGATGATGTTATCACGAGATACTTAGTTTCGACTCCTTGGGGTCGTCTCCTGCAGGTACGTGTCATTCTTGACAGAGACCAGCTCAACAATGTCAGGGTTGAAATAGACAGGCTGGATATGAAGAGTCGAAAAATAGTAGGACTGAGCGCGGCGAAGGCTCTACGGGGGCACTCGGTTTTTGTCGGACAGAATAGCACATGTCTTCTATCCACCAAGGAATTTCCCGAGCTCAAACAGGACTGTATCTACTTCACAACTCCCCGTCTCGCAAAGTCTAATCTTTTCGAGAAATTCTGTAACGAATGGAAAGGTGTGAAGGTTTATGACCTGAAGAAACGGACCCTTGAGGCTGCTTTCTTGTTAAGCGGAGGACAGTATGGAACGTGTTATCCGTTGGAAGTCTGGTTCACACCGAGTCTCTGATGGTAACAAAACACATCAACGAGGTCAGAACAATCAATCATGGCCCTTTCGCTGAATTATGCACCAGCTAAGAAACTGAGCCCAAGACCTATTGAGAGATACGGCTGGACGAACCCCCCGGAAGAAATGATTAAACTTATTGTTGATGCGGCTTTTGATATTGATACTGGAACGGGGGTTTTGGAGCTATTCTTCGAGATCATCATGGTGCTGACATCTCATGCGGAAGATGTAACCTGAATTTTGTTTAAGATGCAGCTACGGACTGAGGTTTGTGTCATACGCGATGGATTACTACTTGCTGGCGAGGTGGGGTGCACTTGTTGAGTCTGGACTGCATGGAGGTTGTAGAGATCATGCTAAACAGCGGCACCTCGCTAGTAGCAGCAGCGACGACCTATGAAGAATGTGCTTTCTTACGTTGTAGTTTTGCTCGAGTTATTTTCTCTGATTGTCCTAGGGAGACTAATAGGCTCATGAGTTCGCAAATTTTTTTGAGGTCAACCAAGGTGTGTGGCTTGGTGATCCTCCTATATGTATCCGAGCTGTGATCGCGGACGATGTATCTTTGATTCCCAATTAATAAAGTACGCCGTGATGGCTTTCCCTAAAAAAAACTTGCATTAGACCTGATAATATTTTTCTGTGAGCTTCTCATTGTTATTAATCAGGTAAAAACCCTGCCTTCAGGTTGATGCTTACCCTTTCAGATCTCGAATCATTTATCTCTATTTACTGTTTCTTTTACTAGTTGTTTTCGTGTGTGAGTAAGTTGCCAGGTGTTCTTCTTATTACAGTGTATGCATTTGTTTGTTTCAGAAATCTCGTTGCATGTCTTGGAAAATGTATGTGAGTTATGTGCTTGCGTAGCTAAAGAGAAGATCAGACAGTTCGTCTGATTCTGAAGCTTGTGGCTGTTGTTACAGTACATGCTCTTCTTATGTATAGGCCACGGCCGTGAGTTAACTCTGCTTGAATGGAATAGCGATTCTAAGGTGCTGCTGTATAGTTGATTTGCCCTTTTCCATGGCTCATACAACCAGATAAATATTTTCTTGGAATCCAAGCATGAGCTTACACGAATCGAAATCACTTGTTATTGTGTACTTGATAATGTTAGTAACTTCTCTCTGTGTGTGCGTGTGTGTGCTAGTTTAGAGTAGTATGCTTCTGTGTCCCGTGGCTCGTGTCTTTGGGGGATCCCACAAATTCCACATTTTGTAACCTCCGGGTCAATTTCCTCCGGGGCATGGCCGTGGATCATGAATGTACAAGTTTGTGTTCCTGAAACATTAATTGACTCGAGGCTTATGGAACTTCTAGTAACCCTGGACGTGCAACACATGTCTCATAAATCAACTAATGCATTTAACATTTGGATAAAATAGGACCCTTTTGAAAATTAAGACAAAACTGATGATACCCCATGTATCTCGATTTTTTAGTGTTTGCCACGTATCTTAACCTATCTTGAAAATAACAATTGCAAGCTGATCATACTCCTGCACAAGAACCCAAGCTAATCCATGAAAATATAATTTGTCATAATTCAGTATATAATTCTCATTGATTATTCGCTGCACTTTGTATCCTCAAAACTGCTAAGTTTCATTATGTGAGGAGAAAACATGTCGCTCTGGTTGTATTTGAGAAAACATACTATTACAGTAGACGGCAAAGCTTTTATGCTTACATAAATAACAAGCCCATTGACGAATACGACCGCAAAAAACTGGAGCTTATGATGAATCTGATTTCTCCATAAGTGAACACTTAGGAATGTCTAAACAATAACCCTTTAACATATGAAGAATGTCCTAGGTACATCGTAGTGTATGATCTCCACCCTGAAATCCCAATCCATCTTCATAAGCTTGTGTGCTATGCCTTTGAGAGATTCGATTGGAAATATATCCAAACATGTGTGATTTTTTCCTATAGAGTATGTGTAACAAAAAAAATCTGTTAGAGAGCAAGTTGCCATCGATTTCACCAGGTTGCATATGCAACTTGTTTCAGTTTCAGCGGGTGCAAGCGTCCATTGTACCTCCCATCTTATCTATCTTAAGAGGGGATGATAGTGCAAGCATATTTGTAAAAACAATACCCTGCATGAAGGCTGAAGATATCCACCTAAGTTCCTGAATTCATTCTATACTCGGTTCCTCTGGGATTTAAAAGAGTTTGACTGAAGATTTTTGCTACTCCCCTGAAATGATTGGTGCCACCAAACTGATAAAAATTAGAATCGAGATGGTGAGAATCCAACACCGCAAATATAACTGTTATGAATATGCAACTTGTATTACTTGGAGGTCAATGGCTACTATATAGTACATATGACTTCAGGGACACGAAAGTAAATCTAGTCTAATACGGACTCCTAGACCAATACTAATACTCTTTAACACCCCCCCGCCCCCTCAAATGCAAAGCGTATGCAATAGCAGCGTATGCAATAGCATTGCATTTGAAGAAGGATAAAACTAGAAAAATAAATGATAATCCAAAATCCACGCATCTTGAGAGTGTCGTCATAGCATGAAGAGTCTTCAATAAACTTTGAGTCAAGCCACAATCAATCGAAGAAGAGACCTACACAGACCAAGACCAAGAGACTGTCAGAAGAAAAGCACGTCACGAAAGATCATAGCACAATAAGCCCAACGGCACAAGAAGCCCAACGGTAAAGAATGTGGTAGATCAATGACAATGCAGACAGATGGCGCATAAGAGAAAGACACACACCGCATCAAGAGAAGAGAAGATGGGTTGTCAAAAGATGGAAAGAAAAAGATAGGCGACAGAAATCCTATAAAAAGGACCAGGACCGAAGAAGAAAAGCATGCTGACAAAACAAAAAGGTATAGTGGACTCACATGACAAGAAAAATACAAGAGAACAGCGGATTTGGTGGACGCAGCGAAAAAACATAGCGGAATATAGACGACACGTAAAAAATCACCGAATAGTGAGGAAGAGAGACACAAGGCTGGATATAAAGGGGCCGCCTTGGAGCCTTTCCCCTCCGCTACAGTAGAATATGGCGATTTCTTGAACCTTCTCGTCAACCCACCTCGCGCGGCCGTGATTCGTGGGATTTCTTCGTCTCTGGCAGCGGGAGGCGGGGGAATCCCCGGATCCGGCCATGTACATAGTGTAGAGTTAGTGGGTGTGCTTGCCGGCGGCGTCTTGGAGGCGGTGGCGTCGGCGGTTGGCGTTTTAGGGTCGGCTGCTTCCTCCTCCAGCGACGGTGCTCCCTGGAGTTCCGGCGTCAAGCAGGCGTCTTCCTCCCGTGCTCGCGGACCTCGGTGTCCGCCGTGCGCGTCTCAGCCCGCGCTAGGTTTCGGTGCGGCGAATCTAGCTGTTGAAGTTGAATCTGAAGGTGTTGATGTTGAATCCAGGCGATGCAGTCAGAGGTACAAGGTGGAGTCTCTCCGGAGTTCGAGAACCATAGACTTCCTGTGGCTTGTGGAAGATGCGGCGGCGGCGCGCCGATGGAGCGGCTTGTTCCTCGCCGGCGGCTTCGTGTTTGCAGAAGGGCTTGGTTGTAATTTCTATCTTTGTAAGGGACCGTTCTGTAACTTCCTGGGTTTAATATAAATCAGCTTCTTCCCGCAAAAAAAACATGACACTTTTTCTTTTTCTTTTTTTGGGAGATGGAACGAAGCAGCCAACGGACTATTCAGGCCAACCGGTCAGACCAAGCGACCTAGGCGCAGGAATCCAGTCTGAATAGAGGAAAAGGAAAACAGCCACGAGCAGACGCTTCACGCCCGATCTGGAACAGCCGCACTCAACGAACAGAACACGGCCCGATCTGCCGAAGCCTTGATCATAGGAGGTCCAGCCAGACATCGGACAGGCTAGCACGGGAGGCCCCACGAGCGAATCTGGGATAGAGCGATCAGAGCAAGACCACGCAGCAGCTGCGCCAACAGATCGATCACCGGAGGAACAATGCGGCAGAACAGAGGAACGAGGCCGGCGGACGGGCGCCATGCGGCAGCAGAACAGAGGAATAGCAGTAGATGCCATCATTGATAGAGGATCGGGAGAATTGGACGAGTTCGCGCGTCCGAGAAAATTGCGCATAACACCATAGTTTGGCGCTATTGTGGTACAAAACACAGAATCAAAACCTCTTTTGCAGCAAACCTCAATTTTTGTTGTAATATGTTGCAGTTAGCACAAAAAGATAGTTTAGGCTCTTAATATGTACTTCATCTGTTTTAAAATATAAGTCGCACTACCTTCTTTCCACCTACTTGCTACCCAAATGTATCTAGACATGTTTTAGTGCAAAATTCATTTGAACCTTCCAGTAAAACATGTCGATACATGTGGGTGAAAAGTAGGTGGAAAGTAGGTAGTGTGACTTATATTTTGAAACGGAGGGAGTATCTAATATGTAGTCCCATGACACTGTACCGTATTTATACAGAGTATACCACTATACAACATTTAATAATAAAAAAAGGCATGTCACATGAGACTGTACTGTATTTATATACCGTTTACCACAATTATATGACATTTTATATAAAAAACGCATGTCCAAAATATTTGGGCGCCAACATGCACCTATATACACGAGGTTGTTAACGCGAGTATGTTTTTCATATTCTCGCTATAAATTCAGTTGTTAGTTCAGAAGACTAGCAACTTTAAATCTGCAACGGGATTTGGTGCAAGTGGGAAAATATGTTTTATTTTGGGCTATAGAAAATAACAAAACAGTGGTTGTATAAAGTAGTAAAAATCCCCTATTTTATCCCAAATTTTGTGCATACGTAGAAAACCTATATATGTATATGCAATTTTTTGGGAGACAATAGTTTGATTTTTTTACTATCAATTCTTTTTGTGTTTTTTAACAATCGTAAAATTATGATACATGGTACACAAATACAGTATAGTGTCATGGGAGCACATGTTAGATCCGATTAAGAGACTAAATCGACTTTTTGGGCTAGCTGCAACGTATTAGACCAAAATCTGAGATTTGCTGCAAAAGTGTTTTTGATTCTGTTTTCTGTGCAATAATTGCACCAAACCCTGGTGCTACGTGCAATTTTCTCTGCGCGCGTCCGGTAGGGAAAATAAGCTAACCAGACTCTGATACCATGTTATGAATATGCAACTTGTATTACTTGGAGGCTAATGACCACAATATATAGCACATATGACTTGGGGGACACAAAAGTAAGTCTAGTCTAATACGGACTACTAGACCAATACTAATACTCCTTAACAATAACCAAGGAGCCAACACATTTTCAAACTAGAAAATCGTCATATATCCAGGGTTTTCTTTGAATTTTTTGAAATTTTGAAAAGTTTTAAAAAATATTTTACACAACGGATGCATCTGCACTCATGACCCGAAACGCAGTGTCCGCAATAGTTCCGTATTTTCTGAAAACTAGCCAGTGCAGTGCATTATTGTGCTGAACACAATTGTATTTTTCCTCAAAATGGCATGCATATGACCTGAACCAGCTCCTACTATTTTGAACCTGACCATATGCTACTGGACTTATTTGAACTAAGCTGTCAAGTGTAAACTGAGTGGTGTTACTGATGAGGCCCTCGTGATTTTTCTTGGTGGCAAAGATTCAAAAACATTTATGTGTGCTTGTTTCATGTACCAGGCTACCAGCTAGATGGATCGTGTGGATTCACCATGACATAGCTGAAAGATGGACGTGCTGCAATCGATGAAAAAGCAAGGAGCCATGTACTGTTGTTCCAGCTAGAGCGAAGACCAAATGTGGCTGCCGGTCGTGGTCGCCGATTATGGTTGCGTCACCTGTGGTCTGGCCGCCGTCGCCGGCACAGCTCCCTCTCACGTCCTCTGTTTCTCTTCCGCCATGCAAGGAAGGATCAAACTGATTGCCCAGATCCCGCCCAATACACGCTTTGATGGTTTGCCGAAGCAGCTGCATTCGTACCGTATTTTTAATGTATTTCCGAGTTAAGAAAATTAATAAATTTGTGAAAAGTGAAACAGGGCAACTTAGTGATGAATCGGTGTAATATGTGGCAAATAGTAGAAGGTAAGTAAAGCGTGGTAAATTATAAAGAGCTGAAGTAAAGCAGGACAAATTGTAAATTATCCCGAATTGGTCCGTACATAATCAGCCGCACGTCCATTGTCAGGCAGTGAGGGTGCAAATACTAACTGTGCATTCCTCTCTAGTCTCTACGAAACCTCTGAGAGCAATTTCAAGCCATATCAGCCACTGTTCTCCCTCTGCACATTTATCGTATTAGGACTTGTTCCTTCTCTAGACGTGATGCTCTCAAGTTCACCTCTGGTGTCTACGCTAGTTTGCTGATCTAGCTCATCTTCTCCCATGAAAGTTTCATGGATAAGTCAGTCATATAATATAAAACGAAATGAGTACCGCTGTTGTGAGAGTATATAGAATAAAATACCACTTTACAGCTAAATCACAGAAAGCTACCGCTTGTGTCCACACCAAATCGCGTTTGAGAGCGAATTGACACTCAAACTGACAGCGGGTCCTACATGTAAAAGGTGACGTGGCAACATTGACTTTTCACCTCAGGAAAATATCAAAAACAAATCCATTAGGCAGAAGCTACGCACGGGGCAAGCAACTGGTGCCCATGACCCCATGACCGGCTCGTGCTCGTACGGCGCCAGGCGCGCGTGGTCCGCGACCTCCGTCTCTGGTGCCTATGGCCGGCGCGTGCTCGTCCGGCGCCAGGCGCGCGTGGTCCGCCGCCGCCGCCGCCGGTGCCCATGGCCGGCGCCTGAGGCGCACGCCATTGGGGCCATGGATTCTGCCGGTGGCCGCCGTGAGATGTAGGAGGCAGTGGACTGGTAGGACCGTAGGTGGGCGGGATCGACTGGTCCGGTGTGGCGAGCTGCATCCGCAGGAGGGGTTGTGGAGCTTGGGGCAGCGGCGACCGGCGGACAGCGCGCCATGGGAGGCGAGTAAGATGACCCGGCAGCGAGGAGGTCCCGGTCGCCGGTGCATCCGGTACAGGGGTGCCGCGGAGAGGTAAGGGTCGCCTGGGATAGCGCACACCACATGAGAGCAACAGCTGCCTGTCGACGTGAAGTCGCCATGGCGACGGAGGTCCGGTCCGACAATGAGGTCGTCAGATGCGGCGCATTCGAGCGGTGGCCGGCGGAGGGGGTGGCGCGCTGGCCGTCTGGCCGGAGGCCGAAAGTGGTGGAGGTGCTCGCCGGCGGTGAGGTTGGCGCCCCGTACGTAGCTTCTCCCCACCGGATTTTTATAATTTTGTCGAGCTGAAAAGTCAACATTGGAACGTCATCACTTACATGTGGGTCCGCCATGTCAGTTTGAGCATCAATTCGTTCTCAGAGCAGCAGACTCTACAAAGTGGGACTCGTGATTATCTTGCTTGCTGCTACCTTTGATGGACTGCTGATATAACTCAACCAGGTGCTTGGGAATGCGGCAGTTGCGAGACCAATGATCCTCGCATGTTTTTCCTCGCATGTTTTTGCGATTGCGGGCAAATGTGGTAGTTTTTTGCGATTTAGTATGTAAAGTGTTAGTTTTATGCTATATACTCCTGTTGTGACTTGTGACTGATTGGAACAGGAAATTATCTAATCATCTGCTACTCCCCCTTTTATAAAAGAACATCTAAACTTTGTTTAAATTTGCATGTATCTAGATGGTTTAGTGTGTAGATACATGTATATTTAGTTAAAATTAAAACATGCTTTTATGCTTTTATGGACAGAGCGAGTATATTTTGTTTGGTCTAAGCACGATTGCTATAGTGTTGTTGATTTGTATTCTAAGGAATGGCATGTCTTATTTTAGAGATGCAGTAAATGCTAAATAGTAAGGGTGTGTCGATAAACCTTGAGCGTGTAGTAGAGACTGCTCCCAGGACGAGAAATAAATACAGACTGGATCTTGAATGTTCAACATTCTGTTCCGTCCTGTGTACTAGAGTTGAGTATTAAAAGTGCGGGCTCTCCCTGAGAAGGGTATATTGCTTCGTAGTAGTATTGCACATGTATTCGATTGTATTATATATTAAGGGCGCGTTTGGTTGCCCACGGACACCCAACTAGGATCTGGTGTCATGTTTTTGGCATGTTTGGTTGCCCACAATTTTGATTGGCCCGCATGCGCACGAACCTTAAAGCAGCCCTCAGCCTGGCCCAAGAGGAACGCTCAAATCACCGTTTTTCTAGAGCCATCCTGAGCCAGCACGGTAACTGGATCAACTGTTACGAGCGTTCTTCCCCTCATATTATCTCTCTTACTCTTAAACTCCTCCACTAAGTATGCCTCTGATCTACAAATCCGTAAGTCGATTTAAAAAATGATGAACATCAACAATGTGCACAGCGACAAGGGGGTTTCATTCGCGTACTCGGTTTCGAGTTTCGTCAGCCGTAGCTTCTGATTTTTGAAGTTCCCTTTTGAACATTTTTGGACGATTTTTTTTAATTCTTCGCACTCGGTCGACCGTTTGAGGAACCCTTTGACATGTAGCTAGATCTCAACATTCTGCACAACTTTCATGTTATAAGTTTTCTGTTTCGGGGATTGTATACGTCTAGATTTTGCATTAAACATACATATGTATCCGCACCACGTTTTTTAGTGTATCGTGTTTAACCTGTATGGGCTTTTAGTGGGCAACCAAACGCGAGGGCACGAAATGTTGTATCCAGCCGAACGGGCCTGGACAGAATATTGTTGGCAACCAAATGGGTTGCACATCATGGCTCAGGACGCGTTTTTCTAGGGCCAGGCTGAGTTGGACCACGGAGACGGGAGGCCGAAAATCGGTGCGAGCAACCAAACACGCCCTAACGTGATGAGATGATACGGAGGAGCCATCAAAGTTTTGGATTAGTAGCTTAGGGCAACTCTAACCGGCCAACGTAAGTGGACACCTCGACGTGCTTAGGGCATTATACACTAACGTGATGGAATCTGCCATCGCCTCGATGCCGCGGGACCTCGCCAAACTCCCGCCCGTGCCACCACGACTGCCGAAAGGTGCTGAGTTCACTGCCTTCGTGCCGCCCGAGATGGACTACATCCTAAAGAAGGACATGGGCGGCCTCGCCGCTTCGTTTGCCGCGTTCCTCCGGACGCCGGCGCCGGTGGCAGAAGGCCAGACTAGAACATCAACGACTTCTGCCACCACTAGCTCCTGTCAATCACTACATAGCACAAGGTATGCGCATTTCTTCCTGCTACGCTCTATACCCTAGGGTTGATTAGAGGGACATGATTCATGAGAAGTTAGAATGTTTACCCCATAATTTTTTTGTAATGAAACTTTATATTTGGTCATTTATAACATATAAATTCAACCATAGCCGTAATATGTTTACCCCATAACATGATTTGACTCCTGCAGTAAGATGTTTACAGTTCAAATGTACTGAAATACAAGTTATCTGCAGATGGTAGATATAAGGGGACAAATAATGCAGGCTATGACCGCACCTGGTGCATACATACAATTAAACCTCCACATCTCACTTTGTCTCAGTTATGAAGAGGGATTCTTGGAACAAATGATGTATTATCCATTCATCTGCAAAATCTATGTGTTCATTGATTTCTTGGTACTAAGACTTTTGTAAATAATGTATCAGGTATAAGTAGAACTGTCACTCCGTCATTATTTTATCTTTCTGGTTGTAATTTACACCCATTGCCTAACTTTTTCACTATATATATAGTAATTTGGCATCCTCACTGCAAGATCACCAACTGTAAGGAGTGTTAAAATATAAAGCCTAGCCCTTTCCATCAGTTCGGACTTATGGGATAATTGGCTAGTGCATCAATTCAATATGGTATCAGAGCCAGGAGGTCTCGTGTTCAAGCCCCTGCTACTCCACGTCTAAGGTCTTGCCGATTGTCCAGCCTAGACGTGAGGGAGAGTGTTAAAATATAAAGCCTAGCCCTTTCCATCAATTCGGACTTATGGATAGATGGCTAGTGCATACAATTCAACAAGGAGGGGCAGGAGCAAACCGCGGAAATTGGACCACATGTCTGGTGGCTTGGATGGACAAAAGATGTAAGCTAGGTTTCTGCTCTATATCTTCATGGTACCAATACTTATGATGTGTTCCTCGCTGTAGTAATCGAGTTGAAATTATCAGATCCTTATGGTCTATGAGTTTACTGAAAAGGCTCCACCAAGATTATACTCCCTCCGTTCGGAAAAGGATGTCACAAAAATGGTCTATCTATAGTTCATTTTTGTGACATCCTTTTGCGAACAGAGGGAGTATATCTTAATAAGGCATTATGTTTTGGAGTGTGCTATATTCTGTTAATAAGCATGGAACCGAATAAAATGCTGTGATTTGCTTTTAGTCTGCAATTAACAGACTCGTAAGAACATTCCTATCTTTTTCATCATTCTTTTTTACTTATTAGATCTATCGATGCTAGCCTGCAACGTGCGACAGTTGCATTACTATTGTGAATCTATAAGAAGCTGCATATTTTAGTTCCCTCTCACCCATTAATTAGTTTGTCTGATGGTATCTTTATTGCTTTCGGCTTGCTTATTTCTACAACGGAGTGATACCCTTGTCTTTGTAGGGTTGAGTTCGGCAAAAGAATTGTGAGTGTTGGCTCTGTTTCATGCCCGACTTTGTTGATGCTAGATTTTTGTTAGTTTTCTACAAATTGTTTTTTGTGAATTTGTTTATTCCTCATAGCCATTTATAGCATGCCAAATCGAAAGTATATTGTTTACCCTGTGGTTTCATGAGGGCAAAGGGCACAAAAGAGCTTCTAAGTGTTGATCCTCATATCTTTTGACTGAAACACGTAATGCTTAGTTTATTTGTGTCATGTTAGCACACCAGTGGACAATATAGATCATTTGGTAGCAAGGAGAAGCATGAAGATGTGGGTGCACAGAATAACCATGTTTGCCAGGCTTAAGACTTGTGTCCTTCTCGGCACATAATGCTCCCAACATAATTGCCGCCATATCTATATCTTAACTTCCATGTCCTAGCAATTATCATAATTTATCCACCTCCTATTTTATGAACTTTGTTTCTTTTTAGATAAGAAATTAATTGATTTTGTGATGTACTGCAGGGTAAGCTTTTTGTTGAATGTGAGACTGAAGAGAAAGCTAGCTGCACGTCGTCCACTACGCGGACTGTGTGTGCTAACGGTAAGATTGGTCTGCCAAGATCTATAAACGGTGTGTGCTAAAGGTAGTTGTCACAGTTATAGTTCGCATGCTGTGCCTTTTGAAATCCGACCAGCTTAGCCACTTTCAGTTTCCATTCAGTAGTTTCATAATGAAATCATAGATTATAAATTATACTTGCTTCCAAAGTTCTTGTATTTCTGCAAGTTCTTTCTGATTTTTGGTATCAGCTGGACGTTTAAGCCAGAAACTTGTAGACCGGTAATTCAATCATTTTATTCTATTTGGTAAATTTAAGATTGTAAGAGAAGTTCTCTTGAGAAAGATCAATGTATCTACCACTAACCTGGTATACCGACATGAGCTGGTTATCCGCAGTAGGTTCAACAGAGGAAAAGAAATATCATGCTTGACAATTTAGTTTCCTATTTTTGCTACTGTATTAAGGATGATTGATTGCATAGACATATCAGGCATGCTTATTTTTGTTTTCAGGTCACTAGGATCACATGATATTCTTGAGCATGGAGTTTCATTTGAAATACATTTTAGCTAGCCATCATAACCGGCAGTTTAGAGCTATCCCATTCCCATGTAGGTCATGAACACACATGCCTATCCTATTTTTCTTTACATAATGACATGGATTCTTATCTCATACAATATCTCACTTATTTTCTGTTTAAACTAGATATTGGCCTTTTGTTGTAAGTTTTATTCTGACCTTCAAGGCATGCCCTTTTCTATAATGGTTCATTGCTATCTGCTGGCTGTGTTGATGAGTAAGTCCTAATTTTAAAGCTTCTGCCAATATTAATGGTAAATGTAGACGGCATGTCAATTTATCCTGGTTACTGTTTTGACCTTTTACATTTTTTAGTGGACGAGCTCAGTCTGCCTCTTCTTTGATGACTGGTTATTTTTATTTTGGTTTCCACATTTTCCGTGTTCTCCCGTGTTTTGAATGTTAGCATGTATGTGAGTGCTTGTATTTCTTACATTTTTGTTTTTCCTTTTAAGGCTTCAGAATGCTGCATTGAACCATATAATTTGTGCTTGCTTGTCATTTGTGTGAAAGCCAATGGAGTAATAGAAAGTTTTTTTTTCTCAGCCTAGCATCATCGGTGTTTGTTGAAAGAAGTGTTACAGTATTCTACCTATATGTGTTATATAAAGAGACTTACTCGTATGAGATCATTTGAATGTTCAGAGCGTGTATGTCCTTCTTATATAATTACAGCTTTCCTTTACTATTTTATTCCCATTTCATGAAGAAAGCACTAGCTTTCCTGTTAACAACACACTACTCCAGAGGATGTATTGCTCATCGATTGGGATTACAAGCCATGGAACACCAGGTTCTATCCATTACGGGGAGAAGATGAACAGAAGAGGAAGAGGAAGATAGAAGCAGAGAGGAGGCCGAAGCCGTTCCGTTCCAAGCCGAGTCAACCGTAGCCAATTCCCAGGTATATGTAGCTGCTGCCTTCGGCAGTTTCCAATTAGGCCAAGCCCAGGAGAGGCAGCCCATGGTCCAGCCCACGGTGACATGAAGGTCGCTAACATTCCCCACTCCTTAAATTTCGGCTTGACCTCAAGCCGATGCCCTGCCAATCCACCTGGATCCCACAGTGCTGGATGCTCAATGGCAGGACCATTCCAGGCTGGTCGGACCTCCCCATCGATCTCATTATCCACATCCTGAATCTCCTCAAGGTACCCGAGGCTCTCGCCTTCCGAGCTGTCTGCCCGTCATGGCGCTCTGCCTCTACGGCGGCTGCCACCAGTGTCCCACTTCGCCGCACGCCGTGGCTCGTTTCCTTGGCGCCTCCTCCTGGGAGCAAACCAAGTCGTAATCTATGGGATCCCACGGTTTCGTCCAAGTTCCGTAACCTCGTGGATGAGAAAACTTTTAAGGTTAGTTTTCCCCGGGGCCAGGTTGTGGCCTGCTGCGGCGCTTCCCATGGCTGGCTAGTTGTGGCTAATGAGTTCTCCAATCTCGTCCTCTATGATCCATTCAACGTGGTGCTACTTCCACTCCCACCGATGACCAGCTTCTCGTTGTGCATCGAGGGGGTCTATGGAGACAAAGGGAATGTCATGGGCTACCGTTATTGTAGTGACGGTAAAACACCCTGTATAGTAACCGTGTTTATGACTTGGATTCTTTGGGCGTGCAATTGTACGACAAGGTTGTGTTGTCCGGATCTCCATCCACTTAGATGGCACACGACTCTGTTTCGCGAGGGTAGGAGACTGTTCTTGGCGGCACGTGTCGGTGATAAAGGGAATCAATGATAGTTTTGCGGATTGTGTCTACCACCATGGTAGGTTCTTTGCATAGTAGCCGGGAACGGGGAACGGTGCCCCGTCCCGTGAACCGGATTCGTCGTCCCGAATCGTGGTTCGGGAACGATGGGCGGGACAAGACGAATCGGTGACCGGAACGCGTCCCCGGCCAGTGGGTACTGCAACCAGTTCAGCGATCCCGACATTCTAAGGTTCTCGACTCGAAATAGAAACCAGGCGAGGAAACGGAAAGCTGGGCTCACAGGAAGGTCTGGAGACTTACCTGGCGTCCATTGCGTCCGCCGTCAACGCTTCGCCCGTCGTCGACTAGATCGAAGCCTCCGGTCAGGCCATCGACGGCTTCACGGATGCGCGGTGGTGGCCTCCACAGTCCGCAGCAGCGCACGGCAACAACCGCGTGGATGTGGTGCGGTGGTGCCCTGGGTCCAGCCAGCACCGGCGCCGGCCGCCGAGCTGCCCGCAGGCCGCAGCCCCACACCAATCCTATGGCTCTGAAAGAAGAAAACCAGGAGTCCACGAGACCAGGACTCGTTCTTTGCTGTGTACTTTTTATTTTCTCAAGGAAGAAAACCAGGAGTTGCGGAATCTATGGAAGAAAACAACGTGGTTTCCCTTAATAACCCTATATTTTCTGAACGAAGTGGACCAAGACTTCGTGCCCTGCTGTGAAAGTTTTAGCGAATGTATTTCGCTGTTCCCTCGTAGTGGTCACGTTCCTCGACCCACTGTACCGTACCGGGTTCATCGTCCCGAAACGGATGGGGTCGTGTCCCCTCAACCGAATAATCGTTCGAGAGATGTATACCCCTTCCGTTCCCTAGTTTTTCCAGGCTCCGACTCTCGTCCCGCGTTCCCGTCCCGCGACCGCACCGTTCCGGGAACTTGGCAACTATGGTTCTTTGTGGTGACAATGGAAGGGTTATTGAAGTCTTGGGACCTCAATGGACTTCACGGGCCGAAAAAGAAAACGATCATTGCCGAGGATGACGGTGACTTCAGTGATGTTATCACGAGGTACCTAGTTTCAACTCCTTGGGGACATCTTCTGCAGGTACGTGTCATGCTCGACACCAATCAGGAAAACTGTGTCAAGGTCGAGATAGACAGATGTGATCTCAAGAGTCGCAAAATGGTTGCACTGAACACTTCGAAGGCTCTGCGGGGACTCGCAGTGTTCCTGGGACAGAACAGCCCAGCTTTTGTGCCCATTAATAAATTCCCAGAGCTGAAACCCAACTGTATCTACTTCACGACTCCACGTCTCAGGAATGAGAAACCTTTCGGGCGTCACTATAACCAATGGAGGGGTGTAAAGGTCTATGACTTGAAGAAGCGTACACTGGAGCCTGCTTTCCCGTCAGGTGGTGGTAACTATGGAACAATCTTTCCGTCAGAAGTCTGGTTTATGCCGAGCCTGTGATTCAACCATGTTGTAACTTGTAAGAGCATGTCGCTATATAAAACATTTTGTGTTACATTGTATAATTTGCACTAGGCATAATCATTTCCCGGTGAGCTTCTCCTTTATTGTTATCATTTCGATGCAAAAAACTGTCTCATGTTGATATTTCTTTACCCAGTTCTTGATCCAGCTATCCCTATTCTCTTGTAATCATTGCTCCTGTTTTTTTTTCAGGTGTGAGTACGTCTGAAAATGGGGGTGGTTTGGCATCTGGATGGAACAAGTTGCCAGCTTCATGCCTAGTTGCCCTACACAGAGTTAAATACAATAACAGTCCTTGTACTTGTCCAGATGATTCGATTTAGTCCTCGTACTTGGAATTTGCAGAATTTTACCCGTGTACTTGTTAATTAGACTTGAGTTAGTCCAAAATCATGTTTGCCGTCCAATTTGAGCTGACGCGGACGTTGCGAAAAACGGGAGTCATGTTCGAGGTGAGGCTCGGGCATACCAAAAACCGTAACTTTTTACATTATGAAAGCATGGGACGACAGATTAAGCACGCAAACATGATTACCACTCTAGAGAAACGATCATAAGGACGAAATCTTTGGAAAAATCGGGTGTCGGATTGTTCGAGGTGAGGCTCAGGCATACCAAAACAGGGCGGTGGTTCCCCTTCATGGCGGCGGATTGGGGCCATCGCTGCCGTTACCAACGCGGCCGTCGTGGTCGCCTCCACACCGTCTCCCCTCCACGAACAGCTGGTCCAGCGATCGCCGCCTCCGTCCGCTCCCTCCTTTTTTCTCTTGAAGAACACAACTTTCTGAAGTAGAACGCCGTGTAGCGCTGCCTAATGATTCAGATAGCGAGGGGGGTACGTGCAAAATGGTGGCATAAGAAAATAATGTTATAGATGCAAGAGGGTGTTTGTGCAAAATTACAGCCAACGTGTCGTCTGCGTCAGCTCAGATTGGACGGCAAGCATGGTTTTGGACTAAAACGAGTTGAATTAACGAGTACATGTGTAAAATTCTGCAAATTTCAAGTACGAGGACTAAATCGAACTAGCTGGACAAGTAGAGGGACTATTATTTAACTCCCCTACACAGGTGCTTTTCTCCTTTGAGCATTACTACAGTTTGTGTGCGTGGTTTTGTCTTTTGGCGACACAAGGTTCGCTCGACCTAAACAGAAATGTGCACGGAGCTTACACATTACTGCCTCTGAATTAGCAGAGTCCAGCAGAACCTCGATTAAAACACTGCATCAACGGTGTCTGACGTATTGTGGTGTCCGAGAAATCGGATGCAGAGTATTAAATCAATTCAGTGTTCATGCACTGTGCCTCGGTCTTGCCGTCTAGGACAAACTTGAGCCGCTGCATATCAATTTTCCTAATGCCAACTCCATCTATATAAGAACTTTAGGACTCCCAACAGACGAGACAAAATGTACACTCCTTTGTCATCATTTCAGTGCTCTGGGACTTGTGGACGTGTTGTAACGCCATTTTTTGGAAACGAAAACAATGGCTTACATTTGGTGGTAGCTTGATTCGTCGCAATACCTGTTCCTGTGGAAACATAGCAGCTCTTCTCATGTTGCAGATCTCTGCCCCGGAGTTGGGGTTTCATGAGGCTTGCTTCAGTGCGCCAACAAAAGCACGAGCGGCCCATTATGTTACATAACATACGAGCGAAGCGAGACAACATGTTATTTTCTATCCATCTAGAGAACACAGAGTCAACAAGCATATCAAGGAAAGAAGGTGACGTCGCGATGCTCCCGCCGCCGGCACCGCCTCGCCCCATGCTCTGCGAGTAGAGCACAAACAATGTCTTTTATTTTATGTTTATTTATGTGCTATTATCAAGTTTTTCATGAAAATGGGTTTATCTATATTTTAATTTAATGTTATTAATTTCTTAGAATTTATTTTGAATGATTTGGTACTCAATTTGTATGATTAATGAGTCAAAGAACAATGGAAATATTTTGTGTATAGTTAGGATATGTGTTTATTATGAGGGATATGAACATTTAAATATTAATTAGTAAGATGTCATCTAGATCACTGTGAAAGATTTAGCCTAGTGGTTGTTGTCCTCTCACTGACCTGGGTAGACCGAGGTTCGAATCCCCTAGGGACCAATTTTGTTTCTTTTTTCCCATGATTATTTTCACTCGTGCGGCTGGCTCTGGACACTCGCTCGGCTCGGCTCGGCTGGACTTTTCCGCCTCCGCAATTTCGTCAGGGGTGGCGCACCGGAGCAGAAGCGGGTTTCACTTTCATGCTTTCGCATCTAGTATCAGCTATGTAGTCTATAGTTGATGCATCCTCTTTTGAGTACCATTTAAACAGTCACTTTTATATCTTGAGAATTCGTATGGTTCGAAAGGGTTCAAGCGGGCAATTTGCCCCGGTGTAGTTCCGGCACTAGTAGAAACATGGCCATCCATCCGGAGCTTTCGTCCCGGCCGAATTATAACCCGGGATCAATGCACCATTGATCCTGGGTCGAGCCGTCGTGGCGCCCGTGGGCATTGATCCCGGGTCGGTTGGGACCTTTGATCCCAGTTCGTGACACGAACCGGGATCAAAGGGTCTTCACATGCGCGCACATGCGTCGCAGCGCTGGGCCCCTCTGGCAGGGGACCTTTGGTCCTGGTTCGTGTTACAAACCGGGATCAAAGGGTCTCCCTGCTATATATCTTCCACCCCGAGCTAGCTCGAGTTCATCACCATTTCTCCTCCATTTTCCTCTCTCCCACTCAAATTAATCCCCATTTTTTTGCACCATTTGAGAGGATTGAAGGCACCCCATCTATTCAAAGGTTAGCAACATCGTTCTTTCCTTCGGCGTTACAACTTTAGCTCATTTTGTTGCTAGTTTAGCTCATTTCAATTTTGTAATGCTAGCAAAGTGTTTGATGAAATGCCCAAGCTAGAAAGTGTATTTGCGAGCTCAAATTAATTTATTATTTGTGGATTTTAGTGTTGTCCCCGTCCTCACCGCCGTCGATAGCCCACGTCATTTCAAATTAATTTATTAATGTGATGAACTTGTATTAATTAATTTGGTCAGTACTATATATTTATGATGTAGTGTAATGGTTTTTGATATATTTATATAATGCAGATGAGCCGGCAATGGATGTACAGTGACCGACGCGGTCTCGACTTTATCAATGGCATGCATAGTTTTCTCCGTGTGGCTAATGATAACAAGCCGTCGAGTGGTTATATTCTTTGTCCATGTAGAGTCCGCAAGAATAAGCGGGATTACTCTACGTCAAGAACCATTCACGTCCACCTGTTGGAGGAGGGTTTCATGGATGGCTATTATTGTTGGACCAAGCACGGAGAAAGAGGGGTTATGATGGAAGAAAATGAAGAAGAAGAGGATAATGACACCTATCCTACGTTCACTGCAGACGGTGATACTTCAATGGGGGAAGACGAAGCTGAAGAAGAGCCCAATGATGATGAGCCCAATGATGATTTTGGTCGGGCCATTCTTGATGCACGGATAAACAGCGGAAGTGAAAACGAGAGGTCGAAGTTGGATAGCATGTTAGAGGATCACAAAAAATTGTTGTACCAAAATTGCGAAGATGGCCAGAAGAAGCTTGGTACCACGTTGGAATTGCTGCAATGGAAGGCAGAGAATGGTACAACTGACAGAGGATTTGAGAATTTGCTGAAAATAATAAAGAAGATGCTTCCAAGGGATAACATACTACCCCCCAGTACGTACGAAGCAAAGAAGATTGTGTGCCCTCTAGGATTAGAGGTGCAGAAGATACATGTATGCATCAATGATTGCATCCTCTATCGCGGTGAGAAGTACGAGCATTTGAATGCGTGCCCGATATGCGGTGCGTTGCGGTACAAGATAAGGCGAGATGACCCTGGTGATGTTGACGGTGATCCGTGCCCCAGGAAGAGGGTTCCTGCCAAGGTGATGTGGTATGCTCCTATAATACCACGGTTGAAACGTTTGTTCCAAAACAAAGAGCATGCAAAGTTGTTACGATGGCACAAAGAAGACCGTAAGAAAGACATGATGCTGAGACACCCCGCTGATGGGTCACAGTGGCGAAAAATCGACAGGACTTTCAAGACGTTTGCAGATGACGCTAGGAACATAAGATTTGGTCTAAATACAGATGGCTTTAATCCTTTCGGGGAACAAAGCTCCAGTCATAGCACCTGGCCTGTGACTCTATGTATGTATAACCTTCCTCCTTGGTTGTGCATGAAGCGGAAGTTTATTATGATGCCGGTGCTCATCCAAGGTCCGAAGCAGGACGTGAAGAGCGAATGTGTATGATTATAGCAGGACGTGCAGCCGTGCCTGTCGGTGAAGAAGACGTTGTGGCAAATTTAGAGAAATTCAGCTCCCAATTTCTCAATGACTCCGGTGAGGGAGCATAAATTTGTGTAGAGAAGGAAGTGGTAGTAACAAACTCAGGCGAGGTATATATTAATTAAGCCTCTGTTGATCGATGACATAGCTTAATTATTTGATCCTGCGGTTATTAACGAATCTTTTTTTTCTTTTAGCCCTCTGGAACAAGCAAATCATCTGCATCTAGAGTGTCGAAAGGGTCGAAAGCCATGAAGCCTCGAGGCCCGTCGAAGCCGATGAAGGAGGGTCAAAGGGTAGTGATCGACATAGTTGATGCTACTGGCCAACCAATGCAACCCTTAGAGTGCCGCCGCAAATTTATAAACCAATGCGGAGTTTTAGTTAGGGACATGGTACCGATCACATGTCAAGAATGGCATCCGCGGAAGGACGGGAGCAACACTTGGACTTATGTCGACGACCAAACAAAAGATTTGTTTTGGGAGAAGCTCCTGACAAAGGTCACCCTGCCTCCAGAAGTGACAGAAAACGAGAAGTGGATGGAGAAAGTCAAGGAGTGGACTCTTGGCAAGGCTGCCGAACAGTTCCGAACCCACAAGAAAACTATATGGAAAGATTATTGTGAAGAGAAGGAAAAAGATCCTGAATACACTCCAGTATTCACCGGAGCACAAGTGAAGCTAAACGACCAGTGACCCTTATTTAAAGAGCAAAGAGAATCGGAGGCCGCTGTGGCCCGATCGGAAAGAAACAAGTTAAATGCTGCGAAGAAGGAATATCACCACACTTTGGGGGCAGGTGGCTACAAGGCTGCCGTGCCTAAGTGGGAAGCATTTGAAGCAAAACTGCTTGATGAGGGGAAGATTCCACAGACAGCGGGCTGGCCCGATAGGTCCAAATTTTGGTTGTTCGCGCATGGCGCTGGGTTGGACCCTGACACAGGGAAGATTGTTGCTCAGGGAAAATGGGAGGCAAAGATTAGGTTTATAACCACAGAACTTGTGAAAGCAATAGAGCAAGTTCGAAATGGAACCTACACGGTCGACAGAGAGAAAGACGAGCTGTCACTAGCACTCGGGAATCCTGAAAAAGTTGGACGAGTATGAGGTTATGGATACGGAGTTACTTGGGCACAAGGTTTTCTGGCAGACGCTCACACTTATAGAAGCCGTCAGAGAAAGAAAAAGGAGGAGATCGACCGGTTATCGGCATTGGAACGCAAGGTGCATCAGCTGTTGCAAAGTCAGCAAAGAGAATCTCGTGTGCAGCTAGAAAGTCCAGAAGTCGAAGCCGCCCCATCTAATCAGCAAAAAAGCAGCGTGGGTTCCACGCAGATGGAACATTCTGAACTTGAAGCGCCGCTGACTCGATACCCCGTGGATGATATCACGGAGAAGACAGAATGCGAGCTACATATGGCAATGGGCAACTTGTCCTTCAAGGTGGCGGTCGGCTATGCTTTACTGAATGAACCTGGACCAAGGTACCATCTCGGCGGGATTCCAGCTGGCTATGCTATTGTCGGGTGGATGACATTGTGCCGTTATATGCTAATCTAAATCTTGACATTCCTGGAGGTGACGGCGAGAGGACACTAGGAGATGCCAAGAAGTCCATCATTATGTGGCCAAAGAAATACATCTTGTTTCCAAATTTGCCGCCGCCAAGGCCACCGACTCCTCCAAGTAGCAACCCCCCACCTCAAGATCCACCCTCCCCACGTCATGATCCATCCCCCCCACCTCAAGATCCTCCCTTCCCACGTCATGATCCATCATTCTGTGCGAGCTGATGTGAAAAAACAATTGGCACCGAAACGGCACATGCGAAAGGAGGTAATAGCACTGGGAAAAGTGGCACAATTTCTGAAAAATCTATCGACTGGGCCGGCACGGCCGCCTATTCTGCGAGACGACTATGATCGTACCATTGAAAAGTTAATTAGAGAACGGAATTTGCAGGAGAATGAGGCATGTCGCCAAAAGAGGGAGCAGCAGCAGATGGCAGCTAAAAAGGCCCAGCAAGAGAAGGAGGCTGCATTTCGCCAAAAGAGGGAAGCTAATAAGAAATCCGGGAAACAAGTGGCCCAGTTCGGAGAACAGGCAAACCAGTCGGTCCCCGCGTTCAAAGTGGTGTCCGATAAGGAAATACAGCAAGACACAATTCGCATAGAAAACCCCAAAGAGTATATGTATGCATGGACATATGCCTACGGGAAGCACTTGGTCAGACCTGAGATGGTCAAATCTCTGTCGACACAATTGCGACGTTTGCATGAGTGGTACGAGGGAGCCGTAAAGGGGCACCATGAGTATTTCCACGTTTCATATAAGAAAGACCATTATTTAGAGGATAACGCGATATATGTGCCGTTTGACGAAATATTTCAGTTATTCAATCAAGACTCCCTCGACAAAGCCATCATCAGCTGCTATTGTTTGTAAGTGATTTATTTTATGCAATTTAATTAAGTCTCTATCTCAGCTCGTTCGTTGCCAATTATGTAACTTTATTCTTTTGTACGCTATTATATATGCAGAATGAAGATCGTCGAATGCAGAGACAACGGAATCTATAGTTTAGGGTTCATGGACCCATATTGGATTCATGAAGTAACCGTAAGGAACCATCCCGAGGACACCGAGCATTACATGCTCCAATATCTAGTGAAACACCATACATGTGAAGATATACTTCTTCCTTACAACTTCAGGTGAGTGTTACCGTACCTTCTACACATTCTACTTTGCTTACTCGATGTTTAGTGTAACTCATGGACATATAAATGTGTGAAGGAACCATTGGATTCTGGTAGACATTAGACCTGAACAAGCATGCGTTCAAGTCCTGGACTCGTTAAGGAAAGATATGGACGATTATATCAACTTGCAAGCAATGTTTCAGAGGTAACTTCAGTCATTATCGCTCTATATATCGATCTCTTTCGTTCGTTCAAGTCCTTTGATTTTTTCTTTTGCCGGCCAGGGTTTGGGAAAAGTTCATTACCGAGGTTCGTGGGACTTGGAAACCGCACCTGTTTTGGTATGAAACCAAGGTAAGTAGTAGTACTATATATATATATGTCCGCGCAACTTTTAAATTCTAGTTTCAACACCATTATCATGCTTGATTGTTATTTTGATTAAATTCTATTATTTGTAAAGTGGTGTCTGAGGCAGGCACAAGGGAATAATTTATGTGGATATTATGTTTGCGAGTACATGCGATCTTTTGTTAATCAGCGGGATAGAAAGCTCAGAACAGCAGAGGTCTGTATACACTCTCGGCAATTACTTCATTACCATATTTGTGTTCATTTCCATTTTCACAATTTCTGATGATTTCACATTTTCTTATTGATCTAGATGGAACGAGAGAAGGACAAGCTCATACCAACGAAGCGCCTTATAGCAATTCAAGAGGAATTGGCAGGATTTTTGAACAAGGAGGTCCTGAAGAAATCCGGAGAATTTTTTCACCCTAGAATTTTTTTTCTGCCTCCAATGTAATTGACGTGATCTCGACGTGAGAAACGGGATGTCGGTGTGTGACTTAATTATATATGTATCAAAACGTATGTGTGTGACTTATATGTATGCATCACGCGTGACATCGATCGATGTGTCAACTTTATATATATGTGTGTGACTTTGTATGCGCAACGTGATCTTAATTAATAGGAAATAATTAAATGGAAAACAAAAAAATCGAAAACCCTAAAAAATAAGCAAATAAAATACAAAAGATGCAAACCCTTTGATCCCGGTTCGTGTCATGAACCGGGACCAAAGCTCCCCCGCCCTTGCGCGCCCAGCCGCGCCCACGTGGAGGCCCTTCTATCCCGGGCCGTGGACACCCGGGATAAAAGCCACCCCCCCCCCCTCTAGTCCCGACCATTTAATCCCGGTTGTAAACCCAGGATCAAAGGCCCTCTGGACCCGGGATAGATGGTCTTGTTTCTACTAGTGCGGTCAAAATAATAAAAAGTGTAGCTAAATGTCCACCCACCATCGAGAGAATTTGCTTATGTGGCAACTAAACATTAGTCCGGTCGTTTGTGTTCAATCTTCCTTTCTATCGCACTAACTGAAATTTGTATCTAATATTTCCATGAGTTGATAAAATTTGCTTCTAATACAGCTGCAAGTAGGAGCCTGCCCAGCAAGTAGGAGCTCGCAGCTCGCAGACCCATCCCGGGCTTGTGCAGCAGCCGTAACACCTCGGCGAGAGCTACTGGAGTCCTGGTTGTACTTCCGCCAGCCATGAACTGGCACCGCGCCTGTTGCTACATGCGCGATACGTCGAAGCCTCTCGGTTTTGTTTGTAGGGCGTCGCCCCGCACTCCGCTACGCTACAAGAAAGTCTTGGCGCCTCGTCACCTTGTCGGGCCCGTCTCGCCCTTGCCGGCCTGATTCTGCATACAGTAGTTACTTACATAAAAGAGGGATGGAGTTTATAATGGCTGACAGGAAGGTCTCGTGAAATGGTTTCATATCTAAGCGTTGTGATAGGCCTTGTGAGTTAACGTAGAAACTGAAACCCATTTGGACGAGAGTAATAGGATAGATAGTCTACTGGGAAGTTCTCGTGAAAGTGTTTCATATCTAGCCTATACAAGTTATTTCGGACAAAAGTCTTAGAAGAAGAAAGATAGAACCGCCAAGCGCCAAGTCTGCGTGGCCTGAAGGTAGTATTTTATACAATATATGAATTGTTGGGACCTTACCATATAATTTGTCCCCAAACTCATGCAAGGCATGCAACGTCGATCCGATCCGATACATATCGGATCATATTACAAGACATGGAGTTCAAATTCAAATGAAATTAAGAAAGTTCAACAAGTTGTCCGATACAAGGGTCGGATCAAGGGGCGGATCAAGGGGCGGATCCACCGGAGTCATCAACGCCGAGGTCACGGTCGGAGATCTTCTTCTTCATCATGAGGATCCACTTGGCGCTTGGCTCATCCAAGGCGGAACCTGCGTAGAACGCCGGACGACGGGCACGGGCGTGGACAACACCGGCTCCTCGTCCTGCGTATCCGCGTTGGCTATCCGTTCCACCTCCGCCTCCGCCTCCGCCAGCGCCTCCAGCGCCGCTTTCTCTCCGCTGCGAGCTCGCGGAGGAGTTGCCTGCGGCACCGCGTCCGCCGCGCGATGGTCTCCGGCTTCAGCGCCGAGTCCCCCGCTTGCTCGACAGACTGGGAGGAGGCGCCGTTCTCGGTCAAATCGATGGCTTCCGTCGCCTCCATCGGATTTGCAGGTGGACGCGGCGGGAGGAATGGAAATTACCGCGGGAAACTGAGGCGGAGAAGGGGATAAGTGAAACTGGCCGGCGCGCCGGAATTTTGTTTGAAATTGGGTAGGCCCGCCTTGACAGATCCACCGTGGCGGACGCGTCCGGGCGGCTCCAAACCCGCCCTACATATGGGCTGGCTTTAGGGTGAGCCGGACAGCCCGACATTTGTGGAGGCTTTGGGGCCGCCGTTGGGTGAACCAATTCAGCCCAAAGCGCATCCGGGCTGTCCGCCTAGACGTATGGGGAGGGTTTGGCAACCATGGTTGTAGATGCTGGCAACCATGGTTGTAGATGCTCTTATCCCCTAAATTGATAAGCTAGACCTACTTGTTATTAAGTTGCAGTTGACTGGAGCCATCGGTGGGAGCGTTGCAAATTTTGCTGCATGCACCTGTTCTACAAATTCCGATAGAATTTGACACAGCCGCCGCTCTACTTCCCATGCCTTCATATTGAGTTTTGGGATCCGAATTGGCTGCTAAGTTCCACATCATCCTTATATTTTCGTCTAGCTTGTCGGACTGGATTTTTTTTGTTAAAATGGGGTAAAAAATCCGTCACAAGGCTACTATGGGGTAAAGTGTGGCAAGATATTTTATATTTGCACAACGTAACAATGCAACTAAGATAGTGGCAAATACTACTTTACAACCTTTGAAAAGTCTGCTACCATTGAAAACAGTATATGTGACTAAACATTAAATTAGCCTACTAATTTTCAAGCTGGATATACTAGAATCATATGGTAATCCCATTTGGCTCTGAGGTGCATATGCACCTGGTGTTTAAAAAAAATTTAAATGTCAAATTTGTTGTGATAAAGTTTCGTGCTCCAAGAGTAAGTGGGCCTGAAATACTAAAGTATGTGTGTAACTCTTATATTATTATCTGTTTATCACGTACAAAAGATAATTAACAATTTATAAATAGCATAAAGTCAATCTTAGTTTACATTGACAATTGCGGACAATAGAACAATACAATGATTTATATAAGAACAAACCAATTAAATCAGCGGTTTTGACCAACTCATCAACAACCTCTTGATCTATCGTGCTTGTTTGCCACACCAAACAAACTTCGATTTCCATAAAAATAAGCAAATGGCATGAAGTACTCTTTATACAGAGATCAAGCGAAGTCAAACCGACAAGGAAACACACAAAGGTTCGTCCACGAGACAAAATATCAACCGATAGAAAATCCAGGTAGCAAGCAAGCTACACCAACATAGAGCTGGTTGTGATGAAAAAAAATCCCCTCAATCGAGTACTTATTTCTCATGTTCCAATGATACCAACATAGAGCCACACAACAAATCCAAAACACCTTACTAGACTGTCACGTATATCAATGCAAAAACCTATAAACATTCGTGAAACATGAGGGGTCCCTAAAGCAGTACAACATAACGCGCACGAACCGTTAGAAGGGTCTGTCTTCAAGCGATATTGTCGTGGATGGGAGACGTTTCTTCACAAGTTGCCAAAGAAAGATACAAAATTTCGAGGAATAGTTTTCCTCTAGATCTCGCTTAAGCGCTTCCTAGGGCTACCCTATCACGTTTTGAGGTATAGAGATTGAACTGTGAACCTACTCCAATGTTCAAGGCTCCAAGAGAGGTGGTCCGGATAAACCAACCAATAAATCATTAAGGAAAAATGTTTGATGCCATGATATGTCTGGCGACTGCTAGCATGGATGGCCATCCTGAGCATGACCCTGATCTGCTCGTAGCAGTATCTTTTAGCTTGTCTATGTGGAATACTACTTTGTCGCCGCCAGCGGGGTTGATATAAAACACCTGGGTGGCTGCGTGAGGGCCGCCATGCTACGACCGTTAGCTAGCCATTTTTTCGACTCAAAACCGTCTGCATGTTTAGAGACACCCTTATTTTCTCCCCTCCAACTAAGAAAAATATAATATCGTAGGTGACACCTCCTTACAGTATGTACCATTGCAGATGCCCTTAGTCATAGGGCCAGTTAGAGGACGAGTTTTTCCTCTCTACACAAGTATGGAGATGTTGTGCAATACGCTTTGCTGACATGTGGGTCACGCGCGGGTTGCTCTTCGTGTGGGTTCGCGGTTCGCCCATGCATGGCCGCACGTACAGCTGCTTGTCCTTGTCGACGGGCTTGATTCCGTGTGCCACCGGCGGCCGGAGCTGAACCTGTGCTTCTTAAGTTCTTATGAAGTTCCAGACTCTTGCGCTGCGTGTAAGAGAATATTTGCTTTTAGCTAGACACTTCAACTTTCGAAGTGGTACGAGCTGTCGTATATATGCAGCATGTGCCGTATTTTTTCGGATTGATTCTTGACGTACGTGTCTCAACGTTCTGATCGAGCTAGTACGTGGCGCCGTCCAAGGACACGACGGCTGAGCATGGCGGCGGGCGTCGCGCGGTGGTGGAGGGGTTCGGGACGACGCAGACCTGGGAGCGGACGGCAGCGGCGGCTAGGGCGCAGCAGCGCGGCGCGGGGTTGATCTGGGCTTGATTGGGCCTGATCTGGGCCAGGCGGGACCGATCTGGGCCTGATCGGCCCTGCTGCTGCGTCCGGACAGCGATCACCACGGTGACTGAGGGCGGATCCCCTCACCTAGGCTGCTGCGCGGCCTGATGGCTACAGGTTATTGTGCTCGCCTACCTCTCCCATTCAGTGGGCCTTGCGGTGTGATGTTGGTCGTGCCATGGGCTCGAGTTCATTTGTGGATGTCGGGGCGGCGGCCTCGATAGGTGGACCGCACGGGTGTTTTTTCGGCGAGCAACGCGGCGGTGATGATGGTCTTGTTGCTTGGTCATGTGGGTGGCGAGGACCAGACAGCGGGAGACCTTGGTGGTGGCGGCGCTTCGGCTACGACATCTCCCCAGATCGTGTTCAGAAGGCCGGGCTCGGGACAGCGGAGGATTCGATAGCGGGCGTGTGTGAAGGTTTGTCCGGGCGAAAGCCCCGCGTTTTGATGCCGACGGCGGCGATGCCTGCGGGTGTCGTAACCCTCTTGGGGGCGCTGTTGTGGGCACTTTCCGCATGAGGGCTCCGGGTGAAAACCCTTGACCGTCGGTCTCGTCGACGGCGGCGTGTTGCGTCGTTACCCTCTTGGGGGCGTCGTCGTGGAGTCCTTTCCCCTCGGTCATACTCGGTACGGTGTCACCGGTGGCAAGTCTTGGTTTTTCTTATGCTTTGTTGTTCATTCTTGATCTGTCGTGTAAGAGGTTTCCTCATTACCTTGTATCAGTTCGGCCGTTTGTGGCTTTATTTATAAAGCGGGGCGAAAGCCTATTTCGAGACTAGTACTTGATTCCTTCCGTGCATGACTCCGCTGAAATAACCGTGATGCCTTACCAATGCTTCATTACTAACTCACCAAGAAAAAGTTAACAAACCGAAACCAACAATACTAGTATGTTGAAAGTGAGCCTATACCTCATTTGTTTCTTGAAGTGAATGTACAACCCTAGCACGTGCTTCAAGTTCTAACAAGCGTGAATTTAGGTTCTTATTTATCCTATAGGGCTCCCATAGAGTTCTCGTACAAGGAAAAAAATGATACATGGTGAAAGTACTTGTCAAGATAGAACATTCATATGATTTTCGTATATCCAGCTTGAATATTTGTAGAAATATTACGAGATTGCCGGAACAAAGGAGGGAGTACATCTCAAAGCCAATTCATAGCCAGCTGAAAAAAATGGCATTTGCGCTTAATCAAGTGTCAACGTTGAAACCATACATTCCGTCGCGGCATGCCATGCATTTTTCTGTCCATCAAGAGAGGTATGGTGGAAACAAGTCACAGTTTAAATTTCGTGGAAACTACGTTAAAAAAATTCAGTTCTAACGTTTATGGTATATGTTAGAAAAGTGGCGTCATACAAACAACTGAAATTTGAAGTTCAAACTCATATTTGTTTGGGAGGCATGAAAAACCCGCAAGTAATAATGGTCGGCCATTTGACTCTATTCGCAGCTGAATATGGTTTTCATACATGCCAGATTAATTTGGTTTTTTAAGACTAACATGTTTGTAGAACATCACTTTCCCAATATGATTTTCCAGATTTTTTGAAATCATTGAACAATAGATTCCACTTGCTTTTCACGTGTTTTATTGAAACTTGATTTTTACTGGATATTATCTTCTGTCCACAATGGGAGAAGGCCAATAGGACGATGTTCTGCAAGTTAGCTTTACAAAGGTCCTCACTCATCCTATCTGCTTTCCTTTCCTAATAAAATTGGCCCGTGAAACCTACTATTACTTTTTTTTTTGGATTTGTGGGTGCCACAGAGGTATTCTGTTTGTGACATGTGCAGCATGCATGTAGACAGTCTCTTCTATTCTACTAAAGCGGGAGTAAGACTATGAGTTGAACTTTGTTCGGTTCTCATTCTTTGCAGCACCATTATCTGTCTCCCATGTACCTGTCGTTAATTAATGTTCTAAATTATTACTTAGTAAACTCTACTCGTATAAAACTATAGTTAAGATTCTCCGCAACACCATTATCTGCCGCACATCGGCACATATGCCTTCTTATCGCTGGGAATTAATTAACACTTACCAAGGTATTTAGATTACTACGACCTATGTTACTAAATATAAGACAGTTCTGACTTCTGAGTAATTTCACTCTCAAAACGTACTACATTTTGAAATGGAGGGAGTACAAGTCATAGGCCAGCCTAAGTTTTAGCAGCCAAGTACACCTAGCTATTAAGTGTACTTTAAGTTAAGTGTTTCTAAATCAAAATATTATGCTCAGATTATGGAAATGATGGGTTCTGTGCTCCGAGGCAATAGCACTTTTAGCTATGTTCCTTTTTATTGGACATATTGTGATGTCTAATTTCCCAACTAACAAGTTCCGGGCCTAAATGCAACTACATGCCTTTTGAATTTCCACACAATCCGCAAACCATCATTCTGGAAAAGGTTGGTTGTGGATCCCGTGTGAAAAGTACTTTTCGATAGATAGTACGCGCGAGGGCTCCTGCTGTTGTAGCGCGTATTTACTCAGTGATATGCCCGTATCCACTTTTCAGTGGATTCGTCACTTTCTGTTTTTCCAGTCTGGAAGGACTGGAGTAGTATGCAGATAAGGGTTTTTCCTGATTAGGAAAAAGCATTTCCATCTATAGAAACGAGCTCTTAAACAGGAGTTCAACATGATATTGAGTGATGGTGTTTGGGGGCATACTCCTTTCTCATGAATCATTGTTATATATATGCATAGCTTGATCCGATGATGATTTTATGCACCAATCGATGATAAAGTATAAAGTATGACTCCTTCTACTCATGATTAAGCTTCTTAATTTGATATAGTAGACTCTACTCATGCATGATAGTTATTTACAGCATGCACAATATGAATTAAGCTTACATTTTTTTTCCCGCAGTGGTGTCTCGCGTAGGCTTTTTGTTAACATGGGCACACGATTATAGCAACCGGGTGGCACTGATGCAGAATTGAGTCATTTATCAAACAAGAGATAACTTTGGCGATGACAGTGTCCAACTCACACCGCTAGGATTCGTAGACTTCAAGTGGGTATAATTAATCATAGAAACAAGGTGGTACCATCCATGATGTTACCTTTACAAGCATTGGCAACTCTGTAGTAGTGGTTTTTTGTAGGGCCACTCCCATTTCCATTAATTACTTAACGTAAATACAAGATCTTTACACATAAAATAATGAAGCTAGAAGGAAGGTGTAGCGAATTAGAGTAGCAGTAGAAACTCATTGTGAGCGCTCGATATCGAACATTCCAATTGGGCAAAAACCTACTACCACCTGAAAGGCTGAAACATCTTAGAGTTCGAAGGAAACAAGACCACCCATGTCCAAATGGACATAACATCATCAAACAACAAGGCATTGTCAACAGACAAACTTAGCTCCAGTGTAGCCCTATGCAGAGGGCCAGCACAAAACATCCGCATGTCCCGTGTCACCAACATCCCAACAGCCTTCATCATCTGCTCCGCATTAGTAATAGGATAAAAGATATAATACAACTAGGTTATGTGGAGTGTTGTTCACGCGGATCGAAATACATGCGTTTTAGAGCTTGTTTCTAGATGAAATATGGTTGCCATTTAGATTTCGAAAATTCAATCATCACATTACAGCTATTAATACCCAACCAATCATTTATACACAAATGAACTATGCGAACTTTAGAAAAATGAAATGGAGATATTATCATCAGTTGTACTACTCCCTCCGTTCCAAATTAATTGACTCAAATTTAGTACAAGTTGTACTAAATCTGAGTCAATTAATTCAAAACGGAGGGAGTACAATATTACTCCATCCAAAAAGGAAAGGGAGATATTATCATCAGTAGTACCTCAATTAAGCCTAATGCATTTTGCAACATGTACTCTTCATAAGCTGCACCCACAAGCATGCAGATGATACTCCTTTTAGTTTCGGCTTAGCTAGCCACAACAGGTTATTGCTCCATTGCATGCATGGTAAAAAGTAGGGCATATTTAATACATCTGTTTCAGCCTTTGAGAGAAGCTTAGGGATGACAAAATTCGAGGGTTTCTCTTTGTTGAATGGACGGGTCTCTCTCTCATCTTTTGCAAAGGCGTCCCGCGTCAGACAGCGGTGAGGCTTCCAGTAGTTGGCGGTGCCTTTTCTCTCCCGGGAGAATATCATCACCCCATAGCGAGATAAAGAAACAAAGCAACTAAAGTAGAGAGAGAGCATATCAAGAAAGAAGACACCAAGGGGAGTACCACCACCACTACTACCTCTACTACTACTACTACGACGACTATACCGTCCGGTGCCTCGTTCTGTGTGCGAGAGCTGAGCGAACCCTATTCCTTGTTCTTGTATCTCTTCCAATTCTGTAGCAGAGATCGATCAGATCGAGGAGAGGGAAAAAGCAGTGGGAATTACCCTCCCAGGAGATCTCTAGAGAGAGAAAGTTTTAAGAGGGGGAGAGGAAAGGGAGAATAAAATGTTCCCTTCCTCCAAGAAGCCCAGCAGCAGTACCACCGTGAGCTCGTCAATTAATGATCGGGCTGCCGCCGCCACAGCGTGCGGGCAAGGCGGCGACTCCGGCCTCGTCCTCACCACCGACCCCAAGCCCGCCTCCGGTGGACTGTCGAGCTCCATGACCGCTTCGTCGACGCTGTGGCGCAGCTTGGAGGCCCAGACAGTGAGGAGACCGATCCATGCATGCTTGTTTCAGTCTACATGTTGATAACTTGTGGAATTCAAATTTAGCTTTTCTTTTTGCTTGATGGCAGAGGCAACTCCGAAGACTATCATGAGGGCTATGGGAGTCAAGGGCCTCACGCTATATCATCTCAAGAGTCATCTTCAGGTGTGTATGCATGGCTAGAACTAGGTTTTTGTTTCAGTATTATCTCTCTCCACTCCCCTTGATCTCTGGATCTCATATTTGTGGTCTGAGTTGTGATTTTATTTTGCTCAGAAATTCAGGCTAGGGAAGCAGCACAAGGAGTTCGGCGATCATCACTCCGTCAAGGAAGGTAAACTTATTACGGAGTATCAAGATCTACCTATACTTATTCAGGCTAGGGAAGCAGTACATTGGAGTATAATTGATGCGCAGATATATGCACACTTCTCTTCTATATCATCTTGGGAATTAGTTAGCTACTATATACAATGTTTCTATTCTCTCATTTTCGTTACAGTTAAACCTAGCTTACTGATCTGATGCATGCATGCTAGTAGTGATTTTCGCAAAGCCACATGTCAGTGTTAGGTCTACAAGTGCTTAACCTGCCTGTGAAGTTTGCTATCTCTTTTGATAATCTCGCTCTTTTGGTTAAAAAAAGCAAAGTACTCTCTCTTATTTCATAGCATTGCTCCAATTAATTAATAAACCTAATCTTCAAAAACAAAATACCTGCAGTGATGGAGATGCAAAGAAATGCAGCCTCTTCTTCGGGTATGATGGGAAGAAGCATGAACGAGTAAGCTTCACGAAGTCATATCCATGAAACGAATTAAGTTCTTCCAGAACATTTTGTACAAATCTAAAACTAACAATTAACTTGTGTTGGCAATTTAACCACCCAGCCGTAGCACGCACGTGAACGAGGGGCTAAGGATGCAGATGGAAGTCCAGCGAAGGCTCCACGAGCAGCTAGAGGTAAATTACATTTTAGCATCTGACATTCTTGGGAAGTTTACACATGTGGCATATGGTGTGTTCACGCATGCATGTCCCTCCCTACACCGAGCACACACACACGCATGTCTCTTCTATGTTTAGCATGCATGACTGAACGTTCTCCGGAAACTTACATCCATTGCTGGCTTGCTTGCACGAACAATATTCTTGGGAAGTTTACTACTTTACTTAGGACACATCTTTTTGGTTGCACTCATGAGCTTGGCATATATGCATGCATTTTACCTTTTCAAGGCAGAATAAATCGGTTACTTTGCATTGCAATGACACCAACATTATGTGCCATCCCATGCAGGTGCAGAAGCACCTCCAGATGAGGGTGGAGGCCCAGGGGAAGTACATGCAGTCCATCCTGGAGAAAGCCTACCAAACCCTAGCTTCAAGCGACTGCGCCACCTGGCCAGCCGCCGGGTACCGATCTCTGGGCGGCACCCAGGCAGCGTCGGTGCTTGATGTCGGCAGCTCCATGAGCTTCCAGGACCTGACCCTGTACGGTGGGACCTCGAGCCATCTGGACCTGCAGCAGCACATGGAGATGAGGCCAACAATGGCCATGGACAGCTTCTTGGCGTTCAACGAGAGCTGCATTGGGGCAGCAGATAGGAGCTGCTCCACTGGGAAGAGCCCGATGATGTGGGGCGCCGACGATGAGCAGGTGAAGAGTGGTGATGACCTCCTACAGATGGGGCCGTCCTCGACCATGATGATGGAGGCCGCCGGTGGCAGTGATGGCGGCATGGATCCGATCATGTCCTTGTCTGGCGACTCCTTGGGCAGTAAGGGCTTCGATTGCCCGATCAGCTCCAAACTTGAGATGAGAGGCTCTCCACAACAAGTAGGAAGTGAGAGGAACTTGTCCTACGGTTAATAGGTAATCAAAATATCATAAATATATGATGTTTATTTTCTTTTTCCTTGGAAACATCACTATGGGGTAATTAGTTAAGTTATTGTCGTGTTGAGAGAGGTGGGGCGGACATCATATGCTTTGGTGGTGCCGTATGATTTTTATTTTTTTGAGGATAAGTAATTGTATTTTAACATGGAGATGGTTTATTTATGTAAATTTTGTGTCGATGTAAGAGCATGCCTATGGTGTGGAACATGCTTCAACTCTAATTCTTATTCTGTGTATGTATTAACAATAATAGATAAATTAAAATTTCTGATATTTATTCGGGTCACACTGTGTAATTTTACATGTGATAATGTGTTCTTCTTTTGCGTCAACTGATTTTAGACATGATGCATCTCTTTTTTCATCTATATATTTTTTCTTTTCAAACATAGTTTTCTTCTGACTAGTTATTTTATACGGAACAACCATCAACAAGTTGGTTATTATCATACAAATGACCATAAAAGATTCGTTTAAAGAGGTAAACGTACCCAGACACAAGAGGAATCCCTGAAGAAAAGAACCCACTGATTCTTTGTACGCATGTTGATAATCACTAGATCGGTTAAGTTTCGCAACAAAAAAAGGATATTCGGGTAAGTGTCAGAAAAGACACCAACCAACACCGTGAAATACAACAACATACCACATTAAACGACCAAATACAACAAGTGCGGGCCACCAAAATCCACTCCGTCCATCCACATGAATTGGATGCTCGCCGCACAACCAAAACCCCAACTGCAAGATAAAGATTCGGCTCAATAAAATATGTAAAATTGAACTACACCCGCTTTGAATAGACAATCACACCCCGATGATTATGGACTTGCTCCATCCCCCAGTGATACTCGTCATTCCATGACGAGTCAAAACCCCACTAACCAACTCGATCCGTCTTGACCCAATTGACCAATGCTCTGCCAATGGAAACATGAAAACGAACAACCGGACAACACAACTCATATATACACACTCCAGCAAAGACATGCCCATGCCAAGGAGGGGAGGCCTATAGGGAGACCACATAGGAGCAGCAAAATGACATGAGACGATATGGTGGATGACATGAGTCACCCTCACTGCAGTAAACACTCGACAAGCCAGGAGTGCACCACCTAGAAAATGGTTGCTATACCTATGTAGGCCAAACCGCGGACCTTAGTGGTGGTGTTAATCCAACTAGCATAATAGAGAAAGACAGTTATATATGCAAGCCTAACGATATCGGCTACCACACTGCAAATTAGACTACGGAGGTCATATAGGAGCCGAACACCCCCGATGCCCGCACTTTGATTGACTTGCAGCCTAAGGAAATGTCGCTCGCCGCCACATACGACACCATGATGTTGCTCCAACGTGTCATCTCGACCTTGACCACTACCTCCTTGGCAAGAGTAAACAGCCCGTCTCCAGTGTCGCCCCCGCTGCCGAAGCGAAGGATTTTCTTGTTGCCTTTCGGCTTTCGGGTGAATTTTTTTAGGTACTTTGCAAACATTGATTTTACTCGTTTACAATCTTAATTACTGTGCGGTGCATATCACATTTTAACTTTCTTCCACAGTTTCATTGCACTATCATCTAACATAGAAATCGAGTTTTCTTTTTTCAGAAAAAGGACCTGCACATACAGAAGTAGCTAGCACTTGAGTCCTTGACCCGAGAGAAAGATGAAGCAGAAAGAAAAGGTGCGCGCACAGATTTCGAGGAAGCTTCTTCTTCATCATCTACGGTCTTTTCTTTTGTCTTGTTCTTTGAGCCGGGCACAACTCTCGATGCAGATCGTCTGCAGGGTTACCCTGGATTTCACTTACTCTGAATTCTGAACTCTGAAGAAAATTGGTTTAGGAATTTAGGTACCACGCTGCATGGGCGCGTGCTGCTTGGAGCCGCAAGCAAAAGAGAGGTAAGACCACGCTGCAGGCTGCCGCCGGAAGCTTCCCCTGAGTTTGCCTTCTGCGTGCTGCGCATGCAGTACAGCTCACCTGGATCAGGCGGCACGGCGGCGGCGCACCTGCTCGCGTTGGCACTCTGCATGCTATAACCGGAGCTCTTTTTTGCCCGCTCCTTGCAACCGATCGAAGCTAGCTTCTCGATGAAAAAGCAAAAGCAACTCGAGAAATCAGCTAGTACGTACTAGCGATCTTCGTTTCCACTTTCCAGCTCCGGTGCATATACAACACAGCCGTGTGTGCCTGCCGATACATTACACCATTGTTTTTTGGTGCGAGAAGAAAACACATTTGTTCAGTGACGCCTATCTTTCTTTTAGTCCATCAGTGACGCGTTTGTGTTTGCCGGTAGAAACTCACCGGCATTTCCGGCCTACGGCGAGTTAGCGCAAGCTAGCAGCAAGCAATCGTGTCGCACATTTCTCGGCACTCGCACTGTATAATGCATTAATGCTACTCCCTCCGATCCAAATATAAGTGTCATGGCAAAGTAACTAATCCGTACTAAGCATGTGCAATTCATTAGCATATAACTGACGACACTTAATTGGAATCGAAGAGAGTAATAAAAATACAGTGGAAAAAATATAATGTATTTTATGAGGTGTACTTTCGTTTTGTTGAGGGTTCCGCCCCCGAGCCGCCCGCCGCCGCCAGGCCCTCCCGCCACCGCCCCCCTTCCCCTCCCGCCCCTCCCCTCCACCTTCCCCCTCCTCCCGGGTCGCCCCCGCTCGGGCGGCTCCGGAGGCTCCCCACTCCTAGCCAAAAAGCTCCCAGAAACCCATCCCCTGCCCGCGCCGCCGCCGGAGGAAGCCGCCGGGCGAAGCTTGCGCGGCCGACGGTGGCGGCGTGGCGCATCCTCGCGGTTCCCTGGGTCCCTTGGCGGCGGGGCTCAGCGGGATTCGGCGGCTCGGCGGCGACGCCGCGTCTTCCTCTGGTCGGTCTCCTGTGGGCTCAATCGGCGGCGGCGCGACGTGCGGCGGCGGGGGCTCGGCGAGTGGTGGTGGTTTGGCTTGGTGGAGCTCCGCTGGCTGCGGCCCGTTCGGGCTCGACTGGGCCTCGATGGGCCGGGCGCCCCATTTCTTCATCGGCACTTTGGGCGGCCGTTCCTCTCCTTGGCAGCGGTGCGGTGGTGCGCATGGTGCGCGGCGGCGCCTGCTGTAGGGCTGCACCCGGAACCATGGTGGTTTTTGGGTCTCGGGCAGCGCTCCTCTAACTCTGCCGGCATGGTGCTTGGCGAGGTATGGTGGCTGGCTCTGCGTCCGGCGGTCTCGGAGCATTCGGCGTTCGTGTTGGTGGTGGCCGTGTGTGCTCTCCGTGAGGTATGGTTGGCCGCAGCGGTTGGTGATGGTGTTCGACGGCCTCTTTTGTAGGGATGTGCTTAAACTCCGGGTGAGAACCCCGCACAGACTTTGTCGTGCCGGCGGCAGCGGTGTCTACAACACCATTTCCTCGCAGGAGGTGCCGCTGTGGAGCTCCAGCGCCTACAATACTTGGGTGGTCTCCGGGTGAAAATCTTGGACTCGGCTTGCCGGATCGGATGACGGTGTTGTGCCCCCGACAACATAATCTCCTTGGAGGCGTCGTCTTGGAGACCCAAAAGTATGGCGTTTGTCGCTGCGGGAGTTGGCGGTGCTGCGTTTTGGTGGTGTTGATTCGGCCAGCTTGGGGCCGACGGTGGTGTGTTCCTCTCACTTCGGCCAGCCTTCACGTGGTCTTGATCATATGGATGTGCTTGTCCAAGACCCTCCAGTGGCCACTGTTGCGGTGTGGTAGCTTCGTGCTCTTGGTGGCGTCTCGGCTCACCTTTGCTCGATGACGATGCAATGTATGTCTCCCCCACCAGCTTTCGTTTCGATCTCCGTGGCGGAGCTTCCTATCTAGGTTAGTGCCAGGTGCTAGGCTTGACACTCCGATGATGATGGTGGTGCTCCTGAGTTGTGCCTGGGTTTCGAGTCGCATGCCGGTGCGGTGCGTGAGGCAATGATTGCAGAGTCTCGGCATTGTGATCCCTCGACTACACCCCTCACCTCTTGTGTCTCTTGGGGGCTCTTGCTGTTCCCCCTTCTAGTTGTATTTTTTTTATGTATTTTCATTGTTTTCTCTTCCCCTGTATCCCCTGTACAATTGCTATTCTGTTGTAAGAACATAGCCCGCCAGGCTCTTTCGATGAATGAAACAAGCGGTGGGGATTTATTCCCCCCCGTCAATCTCGAAAAAAAAAACTTTCGTTTTGTTTTCACGTGGCTTGTTACTCCCGTATGATTTCACTAGTACCCGCTCCGTCTGTTGTGTGGTTCATGCATATGTCCCGGGTGCGTGCATATGTGCCAGTGGACGGAGGACATAATTTTTTAATGATAAGCGAACTCTAAAACACGAAAAAAGGTTTTGTAAAAATGAAAGTCATGATACATTAATATTTTATGTGATTCTAAACATTACTATGTAAAACAACAATAACTAAGACTTTTGTCTCAATCAAGTTGGGTAGGCTAGATATCAAACCCATATATAAACTTGTGAAAACGTAAAAGAAAAAAAAGTTAAATCTCTAGGTCCATTGCAGTCCTTCAAATCTCTTTTAAGTGGCTCCTCCCATGTCAATTTTGGCCGTCATCTACTTCTCTTTGTATTATCTACACCTCCGCTTGGTTATCAATTCACACCGTCCAGACTCCGGAGATCAGAATGGGTGGGGGTGCTATTGCTCTTGGGGTTGGGGTTGCTGCTGCGGTACGGTACGGTGAAAGCATAATCTAGCTGGAGAACGTATCATGTGAAACGGGCCAATTTGTGCATTGGTGCATCCATCTCTGATTTAGCATCAAAAAGTTTCTAAAAAATCTGAAAGGGAGTGTGGACATTGACATACCATAAATATACATCATCAACTCAAAATGACAAATTTATATCAACACTGACAATGGGCCAAATTTCAAACCCAACTACATTTTGGCACTATTCATTATCAAATTTGTCGTTTTTATTTTATGACATATGTCATGAATTTTGATTTAATTTTTTTTGACATGTTAGTTATGGATAGTACCAATGTCTAAACTTTCTTGCAGATTTTTTGAAAACATTTTAGGTGGTTAACTAAAATCGGGTGCACTGGGTGCATAGATTCTCTTGTTTCACAAGATAGTTCTCAATCTAGCAGGTCCGTGTACTCCCCCTTGCCAAGCAGCGGAGCTTATATACCCTAGTGATTGTTTCCCGCTTAGTTAAGACAAAATTTACAGTCCAATCTTGTGTTCAGTTACCTGATGGTAGCGATGGATATCATTGGGCACAGTTTGGCTTCCAAGTGTTTCTAAGACCATAGTGATAGGGAGGAGCACAAATTTAGCAAATATGTCTACCCAAGAAACTTCCACCATGATGCACTCATAGTTGGAAAAACACTCAAACGCAACTGTCCTGGTATGCAGGTTGTTAATCTTGTACTATCACATCATTGCATATATGTTGCTACAATTGTTTATTTCATATTACCCTCAACATTGTAATTTGGAACAGTGGAGTGAGCAACGGTGGAGTTCTTACACATAAATAAATAAGTTTCACTCGGTAAAGTATGAGTTGTTTATGTCAGTTCTCATTTTATGCAACAGTGGAGTGAGCAAGGTGATCTTATCGTTTGGAACTTTGGATGCGGACGACAGCACTGCTCCAAGCCATGTTGAAGTTGAAAGGATCAACTTTTTCTTGCCACTGAAGTTGTACATATTGTAGTTGTTACTCAGCTTCATTATTATTTTCTCATTCCCCTTGAGAAGCATGTATCCTTCCATTTAACTTTCTGAACGGTGGAGGTATGTAGACTGCGGGGGCCGCCCACCCCCCCCCCCCCCCCCCCCCAGCCTAAGATATTTTTAGATAAAGTCCACGACTTTTCAGCCCAAGCTCCGCGCCACTGACTGGAGTAAAGAATAATTTTCTTGGGTATGCATATCTTACACAATCGGTGGCTCTGCATTTTTTGGGGATTCACATTCACCTTGCTATACGCGATAAAACAAAGGTTGGAAGTAACAGAATGTGTTTTTATTGCTTGAACAAAACCATTATTGCTTTCGTTGACCTATCTTAATGGGAGCCTTTAACTTCCAAGGTATGGCCTTTGCAGGAAAATGGGAGATCTCAACTACATGTCCTCTAACAGCGTTTTTGCAGGGCGCTAAGATTCAGGACGCGATACAGGAATAAAAGAGAGCATTAGTGCTTGGGTTGTTAGCCGTGAATATGTTGCGATGCATATATTTACATATGTATGATATAGGCCATTGTAATTCGAGAAAAGGTTGTCAAGCTTCCAGTAATTGGCAATGCAGAAAAAGTTCATTAAGTGTGTGACACAAAGTATGATTGTCGTAGAAAACAAGCATGATCATGTACAATGATAAGTACGACCCGCGACGCTCTTTTAGGATCGAAGAGAGTAACATATTTCAAACCTGAACATATTTTAAAATTGACATTTTACAAAAAAGAATCAACAATTTTCAACGGCGATAGGTAGGATTTGGCAAACGGAGCTTGGCTCTGATGGTTGGGTTCCCTGTGGTGGAACCAGCCCACCCAGGTTCAAGTCCTAGACTTGGCATGGGCGTTTGCATTTACCTGGATTTATTCCAGGATTATCCGGCGCTATTCTTTCAGTGGTAGGTGACGTGCCCGTCAACAGCGAGGCGCCTGTGGTGACTTCGTCAACCTCAAGATCTGCCGGCTCAGTCCTTCAGAGGTGCTCATAGGGGTAGGGTGTGCGTGCGTGCGTTCATAGGGGTGAGTGTATGTGCGTATTTGTGAGCGTCTGTGTTGTACTGTGTTCTCAAAAAAAAAAAAAAAAAAAAGGTAGGATTTGGCCAAGCTCGCTCAGCCCGAGCGGTGCGTGCGCCGGCTTCGGGCCGAATAACTGGGCCTAGCAAAGTGAACGAGCCCAACAACGACTTTTATTGACCACCGTGGACTCCATTGACACTGGTCGTCCTCCGCCGGCTCGACACGAGCACACCCCCACCCGGTGCACCTTGGTGCCGGCCCCGTCCTCCTCCTCCTCCAGCAAGGGTCGAAATCACTCCACCCTTTTCCTTCCTTCCAACCCAAGCAAGCGAGCGAGGAGGATCCGGCGGCCCCGAGATCGCCCCGCCCCGCAGCCTCCAAGCAGAAGCCGCCTCTTCCGGGGGGCGGGGTGATGGCCAGCAACGCGGCCGGCGCGAGCAACGGCGGGCCCGGGTCGGACGGGGATGCGTCCAGGAGGAACACCAGGAGGCCCAAGTGTGAGTGAGATCTGGCCCCGCCTCTCTCTCCCCGCTTACTTCTCACCGCCCAGAGATCAGAGCGGATGGGGGTGCTACTGTTCTTCGGGTTGGTGCTGCGGTACGGTGGAAGCGTAGCTTAGCAGCTCTGTGTAACTACCCTAGCCAAGCAGCGGAGCGGAGCTTATATAACCTAGTGATTGTTGCCCGTTTAGTGCAGCGAAACTACAGTCCAATCTAGTGTTCAGTGACCTGATGGTCTGTCTATGAGCGATGTTAAACCTTTGGGATCAGGGTGCTGATATTGTGTTAAGTAAACGCATGGTGGCCGATGTTTGCACTAATCGCAGAGGGGGTAAGCCTCGAGAGGTTTACAGATCAAACACACGAAACAGAGAGTGAATGTTGCTGTCATATCTTTAGGTTTAGCGAAACATTATCTAGGGCAATTCTTACTCTTGTATTCTTATTTTGCACAGACTCCAAGTTCACGCAGCAGGAGCTGCCGGCCTGTAAGCCGATCCTTACTCCGAAATGGGTACGCATATTATCACTGGTTCTATAGTCTACGGTGTTGCTGCTTCGTAGAGGGCAAGAACACGCGTTCTGGAGCGGCTCACGGATGTTTCGGCTTGTGCTATGCAGGTTGTCTCGGTGTTCTTCCTCGTTGGCTTCGTTTTTGTCCCTGTTGGCGTCGTGTCACTGCTAGCCGCGCGAGATGTATGGTGCTGAGTGCCTGCCTTCTACACCTAATGTCGACATATGCACTGTGGCAGTTTCTGGCTTTACTTATGCTGAGTGACTGCAGGTTGTGGAGATAATTGATCGGTACGATCATGCATGTGTCCCCAAAAACATGACTGATAACAAGCTTGGGTACATCCAGAACAGGACCATATCCAAAGACTGCATAAGGACTCTCACGGTAATTCTCCTAACTGAATGATTGAGTTACAATAATCATTTCAAGCTTATTGCATACTTATAAAGTTGCGCGTGTGTAGCTATTACCAGTTTTAGGGGCCAAATTGGCCAATTACCAAGTGTTGTTAGGCAAAAATTTCATGGGTTGGGGAAGGGGGGTGGTGCACCTCCCTCCCCCCAACATACACCTCCGCCATTGCTTGATCGGGGTGTTTCTGTGCAGGTTACAAAGGATATGAAGCAGCCAATCTTCGTGTATTACGAACTTGACAACTTCTATCAGAATCATAGGAGGTATAATATTATTTAATGTCTTCAATCAATGACTTCTGGTACAACTAGATTAGCCAATAACTTTGGCTACCATCTGCTAAGAATAGCATGTATTGGGGCTTGGCATCATAGCCTGTATAACACTTCCGATTTCAGGTATGTGAAGAGCCGAAATGATGCACAGCTAAGAGATTTTAGGAAGGCAAATCAGACAACGTCGTGTGAACCTGAGAGGTTCACTGCTGATGGAAAACCAATTGTTCCCTGTGGTCTGATTGCCTGGAGTTTGTTCAATGACACATATAGCTTCAGTCGCGGTAATGATAACTTGACAGTAGATAAGAAGGACATCTCTTGGAAGAGTGATAGGGAGCACAAATTTGCCAAAAATGTCTACCCAAGCAACTTCCAGAATGGTGCGCTGATAGGTGGAAAAATCCTTAACGCAAGTATTCCGGTATGCAAATTCTTAGTCTGTACCATCACATTGTTGAATATATGTCTAGGCTACAGTTGTTCACTTCATATATCACCCTCATTCCCTCAACATCTTGATTTAGAACAACAGTTCGTTGAGTTCTTTCAGTTAGATACTTAAAATAAGTTTCACTCTGGTATGAAATACCTGTAGGAGTTACTTATCTCAGTTCTCACTCTATGTGACAGTTGAGCGAGCAAGAGGATCTTATTGTCTGGATGCGGACGGCAGCACTTCCTACATTCAGGAAGTTATATGGAAGGATATATGTTGATCTCAAGGTGAATGATACCATAATCGTGAGGCTGAGTAACAACTACAATACATATAGCTTTGGTGGCAAGAAAAAGTTGGTGCTTTCCACTGCAACCTGGCTTGGAGGAAGAAATGAATTTCTTGGGTTTGCATACCTTATAGTCGGTGGGCTCTGTATTTTCTTGGCACTTTCATTCTCCTTGCTATACCTGATAAAACCTAGGTCAGTATACTTTTAACTATTTAAGCATGTTGCATTGTTATTGCTTTCGTTGATCTATCTGAATGAGTCTTTTGATGTCTAAAGTATGGCCTCTTGCAGGAAACTGGGAGATCACAACTACTTGTCCTGGAACAGACGCCCTGCAGGCCGCTAAGATTCAGGATGCAGGCGGACAGGTGTCAGGCTCCTCTCTGAACCCTGAAGGTTTCGCCACTCTGAAGCGCAACTGTTTGTTTGTTTGCTCAGTTATCCGACGGCCTAAGTTGTCTGTATCTATTGCCACGATTTCTACTTACCGCTTCATCACTAAACCATAGTAAATCCAGCTGTTGCTGTTACCTTTGCATTTCAGCTACTTTAATTCACTGAGTTGTAATTTACTTGAGCTATACAAGCTGAGATAGTGACGCTGCGTCGGCTATCGATTATTCCCCAGTTGCAAAGCTCTAGAACATATACTCTATGCAATATCGTATATCATGATGGCTCAGCCGTTTGAGCTGAATCTGATCTAAATTGTTCATAGTTTTCTGTGATTCATTTGTCGATTCGTTTCTCAAAAACAGGAAGGGATTTTTTTTTTGAAGGATTCATGTTGATCTCAAGGTAAATGATGCCATATTCGTGAGGCTGAGTAACAACTACAATACATATAGCTTGGTGCAAAAAAAAGTTGGTGCTTTCCACTGCAACCTGCCTTGGAAGAAAGAATGAATTTCTTGGGTTTGCATACCTTACAATCGGTTGGCTCTGTATTTCTTGGCATTTTCATTCTGCTTGGTATACCTGATAAAACCAAGTTTAGTATACTTTTAACTATTTAAGCATTTTGCATCATTATTACTTTTGTTGATCTATCTGAATGAGAGCCTTTTGATAAAACCAAGTTTACCATTAGCATATATACTCAAATTGTTAGCGGTATTCATGCCATTTATTTTGTTTATATTTTATTTTATGTAAGCAGAATCTGATGCACACATAAGATGGCATCTAACCCGCTTAAAAACTCACTTTGCTCTGTTTTTTGGTGTATTATTTAATATTTATCGGTGATATGTTTCTCTGTCTTTATATAATATCGATTGTAGTCGATGCAATTGATTTAAGTAGGCCAGAACATAATTATGCTAACTATTACTGATTTGGGATAATTTATGTCAAGAAAGTCTACTTGATTTCGTTATAATAAAATCAATGACCTTGAATGTACGATCTAGATAACTAATCAAATATTGGCTAATTTATCTCTCTCGGTCTGCAATGTTCATCATATCGACATTGTCTACAGAATGTCGGAATTTTGGGTCATGTTCTCTATGTTAAGTGGTGTACTCGAAACTTTGCTACAGCTGACATAATTGTATTACCTTCTCCACTTCTCTATGTTTATGTGAAAATGCCCGGGTGATCATGTTGCAAGAGAGTGACCCATTGGGATTATTTTCTCCATTATTACTATGATTTCTTATATATGTTTCGCTAAAAACTGTTTGTTCACCTATCTAGGTAGTACTAGAGTGGACACGCGTCTTTTCCTTCTAGGTTTTCCTCTAATTCTCAATTAAAAGCTGCAGTAGAGAGTAGGCGATTTTGGGTCCCACATTCCTGTGCCCCCTTTAACTTTTATGAAAATCGTATTTACAATTTTTTTTAAGCCTAGATGTACGTCCATGATGTATCATACAGAAGTGTCAATTCTCACTTAAAAATAGTTTTTATTGTAAGCTACACAGAAAAATTAAACAAAACTATGGATCCAAGTATAGTGAAGAGTGCATCTTTTCAAAACTACGAAATACATAATTGCCATTTTCGTGTAGCGTAGAGTTAAAAGAATTTACCATGGCATATATAGTTACTTCATCTAGCATTTTTTAATATGTTTTCCGGATTTTTAAATAAAGAGAGCACTAAGAATTTACCATGGCATATAGTTACTTCATCTCCATTGACCACCTTGGACTCACGGACCGCAGCCTTCCTCGTACCACACGAACACAATGCCCCAGCCCAGCTCCTACCTCCACCTTCTCCTTTCACTCCTCCTTCCCATCGAGAGCCCAGCAAGCATCCCATCAACTGGCCAGCTCTTCCGGGGAGGATGGCAATCCAAATTCGTCGCCCCGCAGCGACGCTGCGAGGTAACGTCGCCTGAAGGGATCCTCGGATGGGCCAGCCCGTTTTGCAGATTTTTCTTTTTCTACGTTTTCTTTTCTGTTTTTGTTTTCTTTTCTATTTATTACGTTCTTATTTTTTGTCACTTTATTTAGGATTTAACAAAAATCAGTTTTAAATAGTACAAATTAAAAAACTGTCCAATTCAAAATTTGTTCAAATTTAAAAATTGTCCGATTTAAAATTTGTTTAAATTCTAAAATTATTTCGATTCAAATTTGTTCAAATTCGATAAGAGTGTGGATTTGTTACCACCGGGGGAGAATGTCACCCCATTAGATACCGTCTGATTTCTATCTAGAGATTCGTGCATGTAATAGTGGTCTGGGCAAGTTCTGACAAATGACACGGCATTTACGTAAATTCATTTTATTAAATACCTAATTTACCGTCGATGATGTCATACCTGCCATGCATGATGCATCGGTGTGTAGTGGTACAGAACTTTGGTAGCTTGTGAAGTGCATGCAGGTTCATTAATGGGGGGACGAAGATAGTTTGGGCATTCGACAAAACAGTTTTTTCCACTCGTTTTAGTCATTGAATAATTTGGCCAGCACGCTAGCTGCTCCCATGTACGTACCTCGTTAAGCTCTAAAGGAATGTTGACCATCAGCACCTCGTCTCAGCTCTGATAACCTTGTTGTTGAGTTTGCACGTATTAAAATGGACGAAACCATTGATTGAAGAAAATTGTAGTGAACATTTGACCCAAACTGTGTAGCAACACAAACAGTGGAAGTAGTTTTACCTACACAACGAGTATTTAAGTACCCAATTTACTGTCGTTTGTCCGTGCCTGCTCGGTAGGAGGCAGGAGCATGATCACGGAACAATGGAAAAATTAATAGCCTGTAGGTGCATGGCTGCATGCAGGTTATTTTCTTCGTTTGGTATAGCTAGGGAGGTGAAGTTCTTTACTACAAATAGTGAGATGCATGCAAGTCTGCTTCAGCCAGCGGTAAGACCGGGCTTGAGTGCTTGTTCAGTTGTTGACCGTGCCAGAGAGGAAACAATGATTTTGGCAGGAGATTACAGATTGAATGTCTAATGATAACGCTGATTATTTATTGCGCACCAATCCCAATGTTACATCCAACGGTGAAGAGAGGGGTGGTATTCTCCCCAGGTGGTAACTACACATTTCCGATTCGATAATTGTTATGATTTCAATTTATTCAAATTCCAAATTTGATCAAATTTATAATTTATTCAGATTTGAAAACAAAAGAAAAACATAGACAAAGACATTACCTTTATATTGGGCCGCTCCAAATGCGGCCCATGAAGGAGCTTCCTTTAGGCGACGCTAGCATTCCTTTAGGATGGCACGTAACGCCGGCGGCCAGTGACGGAGCTTGGGCAAACTGATATGGGAGGGGCAGATGGGCCACAAAATCATGCTGGGCTAGAATTGGGGGCCAAATGGGTCAAATATCAAAGTTTTTGGACAAAAATGTGCCAAAATGCACTGACCTTTTGCAATTTTTTCTTGGGCTAGGGGGGGCCTACTTGTACATAGGTCCACTCCAGCCGACGGCATCGATTCGCCGGATCATCCTGGGACGATACACCGCAACACATCCATCACGAGCGACGCTGGATCCAGGGCGGATGGCAACGTGGGCGCCGTGGTCAGGGAGAACTCGCCAGACCCTCCTAGGAGGTTGCACCGCAACGCCGCCATCACGAGAGACGCCGCATCCAGGACGGATGGGAACGTGAGCGCCGCGGTCAAGAAGAACTCCAGGAGGCCCAAATGTGAGTGCGATCTTCAAGCCTTTGTCCATCTAGTCCTGCTCTTCGCCCTCTCGTCCTCACTCTCTTGCTCCGGCCCGCCTTGCACCATTCCTGTCCGCTTCCAACGCCGACGGGCGCTACCATGAGCTCCACCACGGGTTGCCCGTTTCCTTGTGCCGCGAGAGGAAGGAGGGACAAGGAGATGGAGATGGTCGTGATGAGTGGCCACGAGAGGACGGAGGGATGAGGAGGACTCCCGGTTTCGTCGAAGTAGAGGAAGAACATAGCGGAAAGGGGCGGAGTTGAAGAAGAGTAGGACAAGGTGGGGTCGGAGTTGAAGAAGAAAAGGCGAGGAGGGGGCTGGAGTGATGGCGGAAGCGGCAGTGGCCGGGGGCGGGGAAGAGGAGTACTGCTGCTCTCCGAACTCCGCGTCCATCGCTCGCCGCTCTGCTGTGAGGAAGAGAGGGGCGGCAGGGAGCTCCGAGGCGCAGGCCGTGAGGAGGAGAAATGGGTGGCGGGGAACCAGCCGAGGGTAGGCCACCAGTATGGTTTTTTCTCATCATCTCCCCTTCGTGCTTTTGTGCCCCGAGCGTGTGACTGACGCATTGACTCCATTTTTTTCTTCAGAGAAAAAAACACCGGAAATACAGTCACCGAGTTGCTTCTCTTCCCCTTTAGTATGCATCCCTTGTCTGAACTCTGAACTTGAGCTATAGCAAGAACCAGGGGCATGGTAAGCTGGAGCAAGACTGGTTCTTGCTCCAGCTCGAGTCCTCTAGCTATGCTCCCGTTCCTCCGGCTTCCCGCCGGATCGCATCGACGGATCTATCTCAACGCTCCGCCGCCTCGGGGTCCAAGCTGCGGAGCCTCGATAACCTAGACGAGTGCAACCGCGCCTCTGTTCCTCACAGGGATGGAGGCAGGGGGCCATGTCCCCCCCCCCCCCCCCCCCCCCCCCCTTGTGCTACAAAAATTTCTGATAACCCCCTATATAATATGTGGATTGATCCCTATATTTGATAGAAATTAACTATTTGGCCCCCTCCAAATAATTTAGTATCTAATTGGCCCCCCTTTAAACATTCTTGCTTGCAGATTCCAAGTTCACCCAGTAGGAGCTGCCGGCCTGTAAGCCTGTCCTGACTCCAAGATTGGTAGGCTCACTGGCTCTAGAGGCTACCTTCGTTCTCACTATTTCCTGAGGATAATAATACACATTCTGGACATCTAACAGATTTTCGTCTTCTTCTATCTTATATGTAGGCGGTGTCCGTTTTTCTCATTGTTGGCTTTGTTTTTATCCCAAATGGCATCCTTGCACTGATAGAAGCAGAAAATGTATAGTGCCCGAGTCTCTACATCTACTTTCAACATGTTTACTGTGACAGTTTGAATTTACCAATGCTGACACCGGCTGCAGGTTGTCGAGATCATCGATCGCTGTGATGATGCATGTGTGCCCGCTGACATGATTCATGACAAAGTCGGGTACATCCAGGACGAAACCAGACCCAAAGACTGCATAAGGGAACTCCATGTACTACTCATAACTTGGGTTACACTATTTATTTCAAGCTTATACTGCACACTTATGAAATTGTAGTGCACGTGTAGCTATAAGCAAGCATCTTCTTCTGTTTACAATCTCTTAGCTAAATAGGGATCTCGGTGTATCTGCAGGTTAAAAAGGATATGAGGCAGGGAAAATAGCAAGCTGAACACAGGGGCATCTGCCCCCTTTTTCAAAAAAACATTTTCGAAGTCTAAAAAAAAAACCATTTTCGAGATGTTTAAAAATGCAGAAAAAAGTTTCGCGCGTACATCTGCAGGTAATATGCGTGCATAGAATGTTTTCGCGGAGAAATAACTTTTTATTTGGTCTGTGTATAAAAAGAGAAAAAATATGTCTCATGATGTTTATTTTCTAGCACCAAAATTTCTCTTTTTTACTGATGCAAAATAAAAAGATATTTTTTCACAAACTTTTGTGCCAAACACAGGTTTTGGCGAGATGTATGACTGGACTTTTATTTCAGATTTTTCGACGTATTAAGAGGTGTTTAAAATGCATTTTGAAAAAGTGGGTGCAGATGCCCCCATGTTCAGATCGTCCCTCTCGGTGAGGCAGCCCATATTCGTGTATTACCAACTTGACAACTTCTATCAGAATCATAGAATGTATGATCTATTATTTATAGCATCCCAAAAGGGAGCCTTCGAGAAATTTGTTAGGCCAAATAAAATTCTGCTTGTAATAATCACAAAAATTTAGATGAGAGCGATAACAATGCTAATGGTCATCAAAATTTAGGCGATGGTGCTGCTGCTGCTGCGAGTGGGCATGAAAATTTAGATGGTAATGATAATGAACCAGAATAACAACATTTTACTGCAAACATTTATGATCCAGCAAACTGTGGTCCTTTAGATGATAAAGCAAGAGATATTTTAGTGGAAAAGGGTCCTATAAGAGAAGAAAATCTTGATTTTCCTTTAGATGATGATTCTAGGCATTTTACATATTATAATTATTCCAAAACATTGAGGAATGGGGAAGTCCATGATCGAGAAATGGCTGGTATATTCTAAGCATGTTGAAAAGGTGTTATGTGCTCTCAGGCACCAGTGCTTCCTCCTACTTAAACAATTTAAAAGTCATATTTATGACTTTCCAAAATTACGAAAAAAACAAGGATGTAACAAATGATATATCCCACGAACGTGTAAATTTTAAATTAGAGATACTTTATATTTTGGGCTACACAAAAATAACCAATATGTTAAAACTTAGAGATTTGAAAATATGCAATACTCAGATCTACACTTTTCTCATTTTTGTGTAGTTCAAAAAACATTGCATTTGAAGTTTATATTTTGCTATATCATTGGCTGCCTCCTTTTTTTCAAAATGTTTTGAAACTTATAAATAAGATTTTTGAATTTTTCGAATAGGAGGGAGCACTGGAGTTTGGGAGCCAAAATCTTCACTCATTGCCATGAAATCTTGCATCGTTTCTCTGGATCTAGCTGTTTTTTTTTTGAAACGAAGGCAAAAGCTTTGCCTTATCCATTAATTAGGCAGAAAGTGCCCGGTTTATTAGTGGGAGAAACCGGGCGAAAACCATACAACAACACCAACACCACGGGGACAAGTCCACCACAACCCGAGAACGACCACAACTCCAAGAACAATCCCCGGGGAGCTGCCGACAGCTCCCCCAACAGCGCAAAGGCAGCGCAGCTCCGACTCTGAAGAAGAGCTAAGAAGGAGAACCAGACAAGGTTGGCGCCGTGGAAGATCACCGAAGGGACCACTTGTCGCCAGTCATCGTACACCGCAGGGCCCCACCACCGCAGCTTCGACTTCTCAGCAACAAATAAACCGAGTTAAACCCACGGACACGCCGGAGAAGAGCCGACTATCTCAACCAGCGTCGCGCCTCCGACATCACTCATCTACGCCATCGTTGCCACAGAAACCTCTGTGCAAACACCTCAGCACATCACCTCATCACCGTTGCAAAAACAGCCCCAACACCCTCGCAGCCAACATCATCACGCCGACTCCCAACACCTCCCGCAACCACGGGTCCCTCCGACCGGTCACCACTCCAAGAACGATGCCCCCAAGGGGGAGAATGACATTGAACGCCATCATCGCCCGATCCCGAAAGATCTAGGGTTTCCCCGGAGTGGTCCGGACGCACGGCGAGCACCCCGTCTTGACGGCGTCTTCAAGAAGATAAACGGCGCCCAAAGGCGTCGCCGCCGCCTGCCACGAACAACCGTAGCAGAGCTTTCGCTCGACGTAGCCAGCCTTGCGCCCGGCCGCGAGAAACCGACCAGCCCGCCAATCTTCCACGCGCCATGGCTTCCATCTCCAGGACCTCAAGGGCGGCCGCCGAAAACGGCACAACCTCCACCAGTGGCACACCGCTGCCAGCATCCGCAGCACCACCGCAACTTCTCCATGGCCAGCAGCCGCCAGCCGCTGCCCCAGCCGACGCGAAACATGCCCCATCACGCTGTCCACCAGCCCGCATCAGCTCCACGCGCACCACCTCGCACCGCCGCCGTCATCGAACAACAGGACGGCCGGATGCGCACCTCCGTCGCGCTCCATCGGCAGGCCGCGCCGCCGCCTAGATGCGCTCCAGCAGAGCCATCATCACGGGCAACGGCCCGAACACCGTCGACCAGCGTCAGATCCAGGGACTGGATCCCTCGATCCGCCACGCCCCGAGCCTCCTTCGCTGCAACGCCTGCACCATCGCGCCGCCTAGAGCAAGCCCAAGCTCTGCAGCCACGACCAGCTCCGGGGCCGCCGCCCCGCCGTCCGCTCGCTGCCAACTCCGGTCGCCGCCCCCCAACCGCACCAACCGGTCTCCAGCGGCACCAACAGAGAAGAAAAACGGCCCAGCAGCCTTTGGAAGCGGGGCCTGCCGCCACCGCGGCCGGAGCCGGCGGCAGCGGCGTCGGAAGCTGGCCGGAGGGAACTGAGCGGCGGCGGGCTGGGTGCCGCCCCTGTGTCGCCTGGGGAGGCAACACGGGACGCGTTTTGTAGTTTTTGCACGGGCTCGTTTTCCTTTTCCTGGATCTAGCTGTAACGATCTCACAGAAAGCAATGTCCTTGTTTGAATCTACTGAACCTTATTAGGACCTCACTGTTGATGTGCATGAAAAGGGCCCTGACTTAATGGAGAAATTATTTATTAAATGCTATGTGAATGGGCTACGAGAAGTGATTAAATTCCAGTTGAGACCTACTATACGGACTGAAGCATTCTCGCAGGCCAAGAAGAACTACTGAAACCTAAGAACCTGACACTGAGCAGGCAGAGCAAGCACCTAAAGCTCAACTGATGCATGTTTCAGCTCTAGCGCCGAAGGGTTAACTTCACACTACTTCTCTCACCGTAGCTGTGTTCATGGGAGAGGAAAGGAAACTATCGCACTCTTCGATGCCGGCAGCAACAGCTCATTCCTTGACATGAATTTTGCTGCCAAAGCTAACTGTTTTATGCCTATAGCACCATCAGTTTCGGCAACGGTGGCTCACGGGGGACAATAAGTTTCTACTTCTGTCAGCAATGATTGTGACTTTGCCACTGGAAAACCTGAATTCTCACACACTTTCAGGATTACGGATCTTCCTAATTGGTATGATGTGATTGGTTAGCTCAACCCAATCCTTGACAACGGATTTTTTTATAGCCTGGTTTTCACTATTTCAGACGAACAAGCAGCACACTGTCACCTTTGATATTTCCTCTGAACCGCAAGGGTTACCTCCTAGCAGAGACTGTCACCACACAGTTCCATTTTGAAAGGGTCTGTTCCTCCTCATATTAGGCCTTGCATAGAAAGAACGTGTTGAAACAACAAGTTCATCAAAAGCTAATGCATGAAAATGTTGTTATACAAGAAAAGTAAAAGTCTCTATGCCTCTGCAATGATTCTTGTCAAGGGAAATGACACTACATGTAGTCTTTGTATGGATTTTAGGAAATTGAATGCACATAGAATCAAAGGGAGACTTGCTTGAGGAGTTGCATGAGTCTAAAATTTTCTTGTTCAGCAATGTGCCGGAACATGCCCCAGTTATAGGAGACTTGCTTGAGGAGTTGCATGAGCTAGTCTAAAATTTTCACCAAATTAGTTTTAAGGTCTGTAGGTCACCAAATCAGAATCTCTCCTTTGGTAGTCAGCTAGGAAGCATACAGATGAGTAAAACTTAACATAACCATGATTATTCTTTGCTGAAACATTATCCGCATAATCATGATTGTTTTTTATCCGGCACATTGCTGAATTGCTGCACTGGAAGCAAATACAACCAGCGACAGAGAGTAGCTCCAGCAAATTAAACTAGCCTATTTCTTCATATTACTACAACACATCTATTTCTTTGGATCCCACAGTCCACAGCAATAGCACATAAGGAACTTTCCGTTCGATAAAATTCAGAGTTTCTCGGACATCCTGCGCAGCAGCACGGCTGCTAATGGTTCCTCCTCGGGTTCCTCCTTTGGGTTCTTGGTGAGCCATGCTTGAGCAGCTTCCAGATCAGGGAGCACCGGCGCGCCGGACTGCTTCCAGCTCTCGGCATCTGCGGTCTTGAATCGATCCAGGAGCAGCGCGTGCATCCCAATGCTCCGTGCGGGGACATAGTCCTTGCGAAAGCTGTCGCCTATGTGGAGTGCCTCTTCTGGTGCGACGTTCCCGCCATTTCCAGCGCGATCTTGTAGATCATTGGGTCAGGCTTCTCTACACCAACAATGCCTGAGAACACCCCGAAGTCCCATTCCGAGCCCTAAGTGCAAAACTAAGACATGCATCAGGCAGACTCCTTTTACAAGGACAACAAATGGTTAAAAAGGCAGAACTGCCATGTGTAATTGTTTTGTGAACAGTCACGTGTAGTGTGATCAAACCTGATTCAACCCCAATGCAGGCAAAATGACCTCTTTGTAGCGATACTCTGCATTGCTGACGATCCCAACTGTGATCCCCTTTTCTCTCAGCCCTCTCATGAAGGGCTGTGCATCAGGAAACACCGAGTATGGTGCAGAGGACCCGAAGGCAGAATAAATACGTTTGAAGACTTTCTCAAATGTCTCCAAGGATTACGAGTCGACCTGTCGCAACTTGTCGCTCGGGTACCGACAAGTAGACAAGTCGCGCGACAAGTCGTGACTTGTCGCAACTTGTCGAGGTTTTGAACTTGTCGCTGGGGTACCGACAAGTAGACAAGTCGTGCGACTTGTCGCGACTTGTCGAGCGACACTTAATCCTTGAATGTCTCATCATCATAATCATAGCCGGCCTGTAGTACACCGAACAATCAGATCACGGGGAGCATAAAAGGGGCACTGGTATTTCCTGAAAAACTCCATATTTGCAAAAAAAAAAAAAAAAAAAACCTTCACGAACGAATCCTTGACACAAATCCGCCACCATTCGATCGTTGGCATCTTTGCCGCAAACCCAAAGCATGGATATTTTCTGGCCATCTCAGTGTATGCAAGCTTGAAGCCTTCGTGCATTCGGTTATAATCAGGGCATGGCTTTCCAGCAGACTTAGCTGCCATACAGTAGTAATCACCAAGCCGGCCTTTGTAAGCAAGCAGAGTGCCAGTCACATCCACGGTGACCAACCGTAATTTCGAAAGGAGTGACATGTTTGATGATGATCTGAACTACAACCTTTGTTATATTATCTGTCAGCAAAGCCAAATAACAAGAATTAGGACTATATGCATTAGCATCTAAGCAGACCTACGGCATGCACTGCACTAAGGTTAACAACATGCATGCAAGCTGAAAGGAATAGCAGTTTAACTTTAAATTAAATTTTCAACAGTAAAAATTAAATTTGTGCTAACAAACCTCTCCCTGTCAACTAACTACTATCCAATACTTTTTTGCCGTGTCCAACTAATATCAGTGGAATGGGCCAAAGAGTAACCAGTAGCAGGGGAACAAAGTAGAAAGTAGCAAATGAAAAACTAACCAATCACATTATAACTTGATACAGTAATCAGGACAACATAAATTAGAAGAGCCTACATAACAGGGCCAAAGAGTTATGTGCATAAATGCAGGGGAACACTTTGCACTCCACTAAAATTTCATGAGCTGAAGGAGAATCTAGTGGAAAATGCAGAGCACTTATTGCACTGCTGGATTCTAACCACTAAGATTAATGGTCCCATTTCTTAACAATTTCTTACTAAGCAAGTCAGGTCGGCTCAAAAGTCAAAACAAGATAGTAGGTAACAGAAAGGGCAGTGTGCCTGTATAGTCTAACTCCACCACATCCAACGCGAATCTCATCCGGTGCCATTACCTGAAGCAGAGGATCAAGCTGCTTCTCCGGTCACCAAGAATGCCTGCAAGAACAGCACAACAGAGAAGATCCGCCCAGGAATCAGCGACAATCCAAACATCGCAAAGATCCTATATTTTCGCACAAGAACAGGGGAGGAACCGATAAATAAACAAATAATCCAAGCAAGATGTTACCGCTTAACCCGATCCCGCGATTGCTGCGGCTAGGATCGAAAAAGAAAAGAATCTGTGCAAGTCGCAGCGGGTTCAGGTCTGGGCTGAGATCTCGAGGGGAAGCTGATTCTTCCCCGTTTGGTGTGGGAGTGGGAGTTGGGATTGTGCTGCGTTGCTCGCCGGCTTTAAGTATTGGAGTGGGGAGTGGAAATCTGTGGAATTTGGGAGCAGAATACCGGCGGTGCTGATCCACGGTTTTGTTGCTTCATCGGGTTTGTTGCTAAGCAGGGAAAAACGGAGTAAGAGATAGGTGTCATGTCAGCAATGGACCAGCTGCATCCTGGCTCACACCAAGACTAATTTAGTTACTCCCTCACTTCCTACTTTCCTTCCGAATTATAAGATGCTATGGATATTTTAGTATGCACTAATCTCTACAACATCTAATCCCAAAGGAAATGGCGAGCTGTGGTTGATCCACCGAGCTAGACTGTTTTATGGGCCTACATGTCAGCGTTTCTTTCTTCTTCGCTCGTGAGCCTGCTAGAGGTCGGTTCGCTCCCCTGTTCGTAAAGAAAAGAACGAAGGTCAAACCTAGCCGCCAACCACCAATTCCTCTCCCATGCTTTCCTCCTACCCTTCATCCACCCGCCGCCACCAGCCCACCATCATCGCCACCACCGTCCTCTCCTATACCCCTCCCCTCCATGCGCCTTCTCCTCTTCCACCATGAATCTTCCATCATCGTCTTCACATCATGGGAGACCGGCTGGAGGATGTCGGGAGATGAGGTTAGCCCAACAGGCCGTCGCCAGGAGGAATAGTGGTGGAGCTCTGCCAATCTTGCAGCTGGACCGCCTGGCCTCCTTCGCCTCTGCATCTTCACCGATGACGTCTGTCATCATGCAACAGTATGCTCTCCTCCTCCGAGGTGAGCCGCCGCTAACCCCGCCCTTCTCCCCAACCCCAATTCGTTTCCCCGTTGTCGAGCTAGCGTCGCGGGGCTCTGCTTCTCACTCTGTCTTGGTGGTGAATAGGAGAGGCACAGGCGTCGCTGCAGCTGAGCCCGTCGTGAACTCGGCTCCGGAGATATCGCCACATTGCACCTCATCTAGGTACCCAGAACGAGCTCTTTATCCTGATTTTTTGTATCCCCTCCTCTCTTTTAATTCAGTCCATATAGATTTTCATTTTTCGTCTGTGGGGATGCTTTTTAATCTATGCCTATGAGGTGCATGATAAATCTCCCAGCAAGCTGAAGATTAAAGAGGGAAATGAAGTTGTGTAATAGTATCTTTCGTAGTCCACACAATATTTGTCTCCTTGAATTTAGCTCCAATCGATTATAACAAGATGTGTACAGTTGTTCAATAAAAATCCTAACAAGCTGCCAGGGAAGATCATCCCAGGAACTATTTATTCTCGGTTACCTAATAACTAATTTCATGAAATTTAGCTGTAGCTAGGGATGACTTGTCTTTAACATATTCTACTTCACTCAGTTATGTTACTTGAATGTAATTGTGTCTACCTCGCTATAAGCATGTTTGTATGTGTGTTCATTTTTGATACCCCTTTTCCTGCAGTGGCTGAGAAGGGGAGCAAGACCATGGCCTGGGGTAAATGGCGTGACCCTGTTGCGTCTGCTCAGGGTGCAGAGGATTTTCATGGCGGCACTGGATGGTTCCAAATGCCCACACGGGATACTCCATTTGGCGATGTCAGGTCGTTCTCCAACTATGCTCAACATAGTTATGTGTGGTGCATCTCTGGGTTAGGACACATTAGTTATGGGACACATCTGTGGGTTAGGATATGATTCATATGGAACTGATTTTTTTGTCTTTCTGTAGTTACTTGGCTTTCCAAGCTACAATAGGTCCTCAAATGATGCCTATAAGGTCAGTTTGATTTGACCATGCTTGATTAAATCCAACGTTATATGGATTATTATACCACCGTTAGTTTCTAACTTAGCAAGAGAGGTAGAGGACATGGTAATAATTTTTACATACATATTCTTTCCTTTCATCGTTGGTTGAGCATGGACCAGGTTTTAATGTTTCATTTCACAAGAGTTAATTTGAAATCCAAGTTTGTGAGTGGATTAGATTTTTGTTTTTTTAGCACTTCCTCAATTACACAACATGAATATGAGGCTTAGAAAACAAATGGTAGATTCACAGAACATATAAAGATTTAGGACCCTGTAATGTTTGGTATACAAACTTTCCTTTTCTGTCATTTGATCATGTGTATGTTTTTGTTTTAACTCAAGAATGATTGTATTTAATTTGATGCTTAATGATTTGCTAGGATATATTCCGTTAGTGGCGGCAGGTGAATATATTTCATAAGGTTGTATGTATTCTCATGGTTCCACCTTTTCTTATCTATTGAGAAGGATGGTTCAAAATGTCAAGTGATCTCTTAGTAATCCTTTGAATTGTAAGAGTTACTTACCGCCATGTTTCTACAACGTGCATTATCAAGCAGGTACTCCATTTTATTCCCGACTTCTTTTTCCACTCCACCTGATTTGTTTTAATTTTTAGGCTGTATGAAAAAGTGGAGACACTGAACTCCTTTGAGTTGATGGCATGCTATGAAGCAGATCAGTTTAGCTGTTTTGGTTCCTGATTTAGTGAGATGTTAAAAATGATTATTGCTTTCAGTTAAAGGTGTTGTACTCCGCGACAAAAATGGGGGCATCATTCTCTCTGCCTGGGAAATATACCATTCTGTCCGAGCGCCGAATATGCAGAAGCTATCTCCAGACTAGAGAGTGAGAAGTGCATCATCCCATATTTCGCTGGCCAAGTCCACTTAGAGGAATGATTGTGCATATCTCATATCTGAGCTGAACCGGAAGGCCTTGAGCAAATCAGCGATTTCTGGGTCTCTATATTAAAAATACTCTTGAGTGTCTACCTGCCTGGGTTGTAACCAAAGCAAACCGTGCCAGCAACTTGGTTGCTCATGAGCTAGCTAAGCTTGGTAGGAATGCTGAGAGTGGGCATGTGTTAATTGGTATTGTTCCTCCCAATGTGGTTAAACTGCGCAAAAACGATTTGTAGTCCCTCTTATGTTTCCTGATTAATATATATCAAATTAAAAAAAGGTGCTGATGTGATGTATGTTTCTGAATTACAGTCTCTATTTTTATTTATTGTGGTTATGCTTTGCAGTTTCAGATAAGTAGATATCTAATAATATCGAACATTGCAGCTTTCTCTCTATTCTGTAATGCCTCCATAGTATTATTTGATTATATAATTCTAGAACTGAATATCTTAATAGATTAAAATGGACGATAGCTATTGAGTAATTAGATGAAGTAAGATTTTGTCACGTAGATACCATTGGGTATAATGTGAGGCATTTTCTTATTTGGTTATATTTATTGGCTTTGCTCTCAAGCACAAAAAGTTTGCGTATAAATTTGATATCTTGATTTCTTAAAGTATTTATGATGATATATTCTCTTCCTTTGGGCTCTTCTTTGGGGACACGATCAGGGGGATTTTGCTATCCATCTTACCTGCACTACCAATTGGGGCTACTATATTAGTCATTGGATAATTACCATTCTTGACGGTATTTGCTGGCAGGTTTTAATTGGCAAAGATGAGTAGATGACAGATTCAAAGACAACTAGCATGTAAATATTGAGTTTTCAGTTACATTTTGTGTGTGACACGATAACTACTCATGATATCCCGACAAATAGGTATGTAATTAAGCAATGTGTATGCGTAAGATGGCAACCAACACCGATTTGCTTTGTTTCTGTATGTACACCCTTAACTAATATAAATTAATGACTTAATATCCAGTATAATTAAAATGTCTGAGTGGTGCTTTGTATGTGTTACTATTGGACTCATACTATAGTAGTTTTCTATTATTGATTATTGATACCCTATATTGTTGGCCTCTGCACCAGGATGACATGTTGCTCTTGAAATTGCCAGGTGGAAATCGTCACTAATTGAAGTGCAAAAGCTCCTGGGCCAGTGTGATTTACTGCGGAATAGTAGCAATTAAGAATAGTAGTGCCGCTTTTGTGTTTGTCTGTATGTGTATGTCGTATTGCTCTGCCCAACTGAGAAAGGATCCTCTGATTCAGCTTTTAAAGATAAATAGACCGGATTAAAGAAGACTGATTTCATGCATTTTTACTTGAATATCATCAACTGAAATTATAGAGGCAGGAGGACACAAATACAGGGTCAACTGACAATAAGTCAGCAATGCATGCTACAATATCAAACTAACCTGTTAATTACAATTAGCATACTTACATTCTTGGGCATCTAACTACTTTAGGCAGCTACACCACAATCTGTGGCAAGTATAAGATGAGGATTTGAATCATATTATCGTACCAAGATAGAATATTAGTAGGGAAAAGTCATTTGTGCATGAAAATATATATTTGAACCTAATTACAAACTGAATTTGGTTGGACGACCTAGCCATACTTATTCAAGATAGGTATTAGAGCTGCTAATTTGGTTGGGTCATATGCAAGTTGATTCTGATATATCCTAACGGTGGAGAAAGATGCCGGGAGAAAGGAGCTGGTACTCATATTGTCTATTAAAAGATCAGTTCGTGCCTTAATGCAAGTGTAAGTCTTGAAGATCTTCATCATTGTTTTTTAGATCAATCAGCAGGTGTGTATGTGTTGTGCAAGGTTTCTGAAGCCAACATTATGTTGTACAATTGATACTGGTTTGCCATTATAATTCTAAACTTTCCTCTTAGAGTATGAGTTTATGAATTAGTGCTTTGAAGAATGAGCTATCCAACCACATCCTCAATTCCTAATGAGTTATGCGGTTATGTATTATTTTCAAGGAGCAAAGGAGAAAATGTTTAATTGTTTCTTTAGTCTATTATTCTCAGTTATATAGCATATATGTAAAAGTGTTATCTTTGTTGTGACCAAAGAACATTGTGGGGAACATTGCATTGCAACCACATGCTGTCGACCCACATTTTCAAATTAGAATAATTGTGTCATCGGTATTTTTATTCCATGGCAATGCACATGTACTTAGCTACTGTCTTATAAAAGAGAATGGAGGAATAACATATATTTATTAAGTGCCATTATTGTCCTATGTTTGATAAAATGTTGCTTTTCCATTTGGCTTTCTACGTAAGCATTACATCATATATTTTTCTCAGATAGGTGAGTTTTATCTTCTGAAGTTCTTATAATCAAATACCAATAAAGTTTTTGAATTAGGAGTAAGTTCTATTAAAATGTGTATGAATATTGTGATGCTACGTCATATATTTACATATTTTTATATTATTTGTCAACTGTTGAGTGATACTGCGACAGCAATTAACATTTTCAGAAATATTTGATCATTTTCATTGCCAGGTATTCATAATCGCAATAACAACGAGCAGTGTTGTAGCGAATACATTTATACCATGAAAATTTTATACTTTTGTGTTTATGCAACGTCTTTCTAAAGAAAAAATTGTACACCACCACATAAGGTGGATAATATTCCGTGCATCAAAACATCTCAATTGACTGTGAAAAAATCGCTTAATTTTACAGCTCGAAAAGAACCCTTCGACAAACAAAAAACAAAGCAACATGACGCATGCAACAACAACGGGCGCAACAAAGCGCGCCATATCCTTCTAGTACGAATTGAAAGACGCACGGACTTCCTGAAGCACCTTTTTGGAAAAATAATTAATCGACATTTTCAAGTTTCAACAATGAATAGAAATCCTAAATGTTGACAATGATGGATTCTACGATTATGAAAAATTTCAACCCGAAGTAGTTTGTATTCCGGCCTACAGAAAAATGACAAATTTTGACAACAAGGATATTTTTAATTCTGCACGGTTCTCATTTCAGATCCAGAAATTGTCATTTTTTCACAGAGCCATGCCGCAGTCGGCGCCAGAGCCGCACGCGTATACGTAGTCCATCGCCGCGACGTCGCCTGCACGTACATGCTCTCCACCGTCGGGTTCGCCACGCACCACAGCCCTGCATGCGCATCCGGCGGTGCCGTGCCGGTTCTCGGGCTTCCCTCCGCATGAGCCCCGGACGGAGAGGCCGCGCCGGGGGTCGCTGGCGCGTTGCCTGGCGGGCTACCGCCCGGGGGCCGTGGACGGTGGCAGCACACCGGTTGGAGGGAGGGTCGACGGCGCCGCCGGCGAGGTGGGTTTGGCAGGGGGTGGGTACGCGCAGTATGGCAGCTGCACAACGTCGTGGGCCGGAGCTTGAGGCCCGGCTCCTCCTATGACGTCTTCGTACGGTGGCAATGGCGGCGAGCTTGAAGCACATTTTTATCCCCAATCAGAATTTGCCTAGGGCCCAGATATTTGGCAAATGTGCCTTTTAAACCAGGACGGAGGGAGTATAAAGAATGACGGACAATGACAATGCGTATTATACATTCATCAATGCAAAAGCAAGCAGGAGGACAAGATAACAAGAGGTACAAGATTATGCAGTAAATAATACTATGTGAACTTGCAGTCTGTTAGGGGTTCACTAAGTACCATATTGAATGGACACGGTGAGAGCTAGGAGGATCATGGTGTGCTTCTTGATCACCATTAGGTCAATGCGTCTGTCAATGGCATAATCTGAACTAATGCTTAACCACGCATGTATATAGTAGGTCTTGAGATTGTTGTGGTACTAGAAAAGAATATTGGGGAGTACCAGCCAAGTCAAGTGGTCATATAAAGGGGGGCACAAAGGCAGCAAGAATTCACCACATGGATACTAGCTAGCAAGCCAGATTTGGTGTCTCTTTTGCTAAAGTTGCATGGATTGATATGTTACTTAAACAAATGTTTGAGAACTTTTAAATATATGGTTCTGTAACCACAAGAATCAGGAAAATGTGTAAGATTCGATACGATGACTTCTGAAAACCCGGAAAAGTACAACTTTTTATTTGCAGTTATAACTCTTTTAAATGCTTCAAGGGAACTTTTTTCAAATTTTAATATAAAATTTTAAAGTGGTCGAGATGGGCTTTTGGTAGGATTTTAACGCCAACGATTTTTTTATGCCATTTAATCTGTTAGGATTGGATTCTTAGGAAAAAACATTGCACCTATATTGGAGGAAACTTCATATCCACTCAAACCTTCTACAATTAATTTGATTCTTCATGTGGTATCAAGCACTTTTTTATACTTTTTGTGCAGTTTTCTTATCATATAAATTCAAGAGGACATGTCACTCTAATCATGATTTTTTTCTACCCCCTTGTTTTGAGAATCCAGCAAATCAGAAAAGGTTTATATCTCTATTGGATTCGGTAGTAGTTTTTTTTCAGTCTTGTGTTTTCTACAATATGTGTTTAAGGAATATCAAGAATCAATCCCTTAACATCATAGTGATCTTACTCGTTTTTCTTCCAAATGTTGCTCGCAAAAACGAAATAGTATGCAAAGCTACTACAAAATTTATATGAAATTTAGAGGGCTGTGTTTGGTTCTTTTCTCCATATGCAGTTTTGGCACATGTGCTTTACTTGGTCATAGAAAAATCAATGGGACGGACTAAGAAGAAAAAGAGCAAAACAGAAGGTGTATTATGACTTATGAGTAGTCTTTTATTTCGTTGCTTTGGTTCCACGCAAGCAGATATAGCTGGCCGTTCAGTATACCCTGTTTAACTGAATTAATACACACTCTTATCCTGCTATGCCACTATGTTTGGTTTGTCGTCACGTATGAACACATGCAACGTATAGTCTAGTAAGCTTATTAGGTCTAGTAGGTCTAGAGAAAAATTACTTGTCTTGTCAATCACAGCGAACTGACAACACTTTGGAGATACTGTAGTGCTGCAAGGCGGTTCTACTTTTGGTTGCCTTAGTTTTTCTTAGCTAATTTGCTCAGCGTTAATTATTTAAATTGCTAGACATTGGTGAATAATTAATAATATTTGGTAATGTGCATAAACATATATACAGGCGGGAGGTCGTTATCCTTTCCAAAAAAAAAATGTCCACTTGATTCATACTCCAAAAAATATTTTGTCTAAACCCAAACATCTACTCTTTCCCTATACATTGCAATGTAGTTCTAGTAACTTGTCGCACATACAGTAACTTGTCCCACATATCCTAATTTCAATGCTACGAATTCTAGATTTTTTAATCAAAGAGGCAATCAAATTGAATTTATAGTAATAGTATCTAATAGGAAAATCAGATTTAACTAACATCACCATCCTTCTTTGAAGAACACGGTACATGATTCTCCATTTCTCGGTATGTGTGGTGTAGCAAATACTACCTCCTTTCTGCTACAACCCGACACATCAGGGTGTGGTCAATCATCCAATCTGCTCTTAGGTCTTATCACCATGCATGCCGAATTAGCAGAGAATATGTGCCTGAGTGGCCTAAGTTCATGACTTTTCATATCTATGCAGAGACATATTTTCTCATAAAAAATAGCATCTACCCACCCAGTGAAAAAATAATGTATCAGTAGCCTAGCAAGGGCTAGGGTTGCCAGGGGCCCTGTGGTTCTTGTCTGGGTGTGGCAGTTGAGGCTGTACTGCTCCATCGATTTTCTTAGCCAAAGGCAGATAGACCAGAGAAGATGAGATGAGAGAATCCGGCAGCACCCAACCACGGGAGCTTTCTCCGTGGGCGTTGCAGGCCGATCGATCCGGTCAAGAAGTACCTGTAGTACTGCGCTGCATATGTGCCGTGACCCTGTCCACAGTACTGAACTCATGTGCATTCCCCATAAGAGAGATTCCTCCATTCTACTGTACATTACCAAATATAGTTCCACTGTACATGCATATCTCTATCCCATGTAGATTTTCTGAGAGGGAAAGTATGATTAATTACCTTATCTTGCTTCCCGCAAAAAAGTATGCACCCCAAATACAGAATTGATCTCCCTGGTAGTTAATTAGTACACTAAAGGTGTGTTACAAACTCTCTAGATGTTTTCTGATGTCAATTTGGAGGCCATTTATCATTGTTTTCATTTGTCCCACACATTATTGTTTACGAATAATTTATCGTGCTTAACAAAGATCATTATGACAATGAGTTCATATTCTTATGAAGTAATTGAGAAGATAACTGGAAAAAACAACTATGAGCAGTGTTCTTCACGGCCTTTGATCATTGGTGTTGCAAAATCACTAGGTTGTTGAAGTCGCTTTGTGATTCGACACTTTGTATAAACATTTTAGGACCAGAATTTGAAAACAAGGCATGAAAATCTATAACCACCTAGTTCAATGAAATTGTAAATTCTATGACTTCAGTTTATAATGTATGAAATCACACATTTTACTTTGTGATAGTAACCTTCTTACTTAATGTAGTCCGGAAAGGAGATGATGAATATTGCACGGAGAAAACATACACAAAATCGGTAATTCAGTGGTGCTTCTAGGAGGTTATGTTCCGAATGAAAAAATAAAATTCCTAATGTAAGAAAACTCTGAAACTTTAGGCACATCGGGAGCATAAGATCCCGACACCAACATATAATTATTAGCGCACATCTAAATTTTCATGGGACATAGTTTTTTTTAATATTTGTACAAAATGGTGCTTCAAATATCATCTTTTAAGTGTTTTTTCGTTATTTCTGTACTAGGCGCACGATATGTCTTTTCATCGTAAAATTATTAGCGCATATAAAAGACAACCATTTACAGTGTAAAAAGAGTATGAGTTTTTTCAAATTTTTGGACATTTGTAATGTTTATACTATTCACATCGGGAGCATAAGATCCCGACACCACCAACACTGACGTCCGCAAGAATTGGATGCCATGTCCGGTAAAATTCCACATGATATGTGTATATAATTACGATTGTAAGTAAGTATTGTTTCGATGCTCTAAATGGATTTCGATTAGAGAGAGAAAGAAATATCATATTGAGTGACATGTTACCCAAAGAAAATGAAAACGTGAGTACTAAAGAACTAAGTTATGAAATCCTCCAAAATATTTCAAAAGGAAATCCCCCATTTCAAAGACTTCCAATAGGGTGGAAATTCAAAAAAAAATCATCATAAAATGTTTCCTCTATCAATATGGTAATTACAAGAACACTGCATTTTCAGGCAAGTATATATGCTTAGTAGAACTGAATTGGACCGATAAAACACATGCTAGAAAATCTCATTTATTCATACGATATTGCATATTCTCCTCCATTGGCTCTATAACTTCTCTTCAGAATCCATGATTCAATCAGTTCATCACATCCCATGCCAAGAACAGAAGAACACAGAAAAGCATAATTATAGCAGAACCAGCCAGCAAATAGGTTTTCTGGACTTGTATTACACAAAGATACAAGTTGAAATTAATTGGCTGCTCTTTGCATGCCACAAATTTCAGACGGCAAAAAGCCTTGAACTAATATTAAACTAGAATTCAACAAAATGCATATTTGCATAACTAGTTCTCAAGCACAAATTATAAGAAAATACAAAGCTTACTACCACTGCGAAGTTAGCAGCAGCCACTCATATGCCATGCAATTGATACACTGAAACGGAACAAATTGCTAACGAGAAGCAAACAACCATCAAATCAAGAACGCGTGTGTAGCCATCCGCCCCTGCAATCACTCGCTAACCATGCATGCCATGCAAGGCCACCGGCGTCGTGGCGTCCAGGAGGCCGATGGCCGGCGTCGCCAGGCGGGGCTCGAACGCGAGCACACGGAATCCCGGACCGCCGCCGCCACCCACGCCGACGTAGGGGCAGGGCGGTGCCCACCGCCACTCGTCGCGACGCGAGTCGAACACGAGAACGCTCGCTGGCACGGGCACCGCGGCCGGCTCGACCCGGGGCGCGAGCACGACGAAGTCGCCGTGTGCGGCACACTCGAACCCGCGCCCGCCCTCGGCCGCTGCGAACTGCTCGTGCACGTCATGCGGCATCCGGGCCACCTCGCTCCACGCGCCACCGCCGCCGCTCCCGTGCCCGCCGGCGCGGCGCAGAGTCCAGATGCGAACGCTCCTCGGCACGCTGAGGCGGCTCTTCTCGACGGACGCGACGAGCCCCACCCTCGCCGAGCCCGATCCCTCCCTGCCGCCGCCGAGCTCCACCAGCGCAGGCGACCGCAGGAACCGCCTCATCGGCGGCTGCAACTTGCTCCACACGTTCGCAGCCACGTCGAACACCAGAACCGCGAACGGCGATGAGCTCATGCAGTAGAACCTGCAAAGAAAACACAGTTTCGTAGTTAACAACTTAGCAATACATACCACATAGTCAAACATAAAATTTGCATGTACTAGTATTAACGATGTACAAGATCATCACCTTCCGGAGGCGAAAGCCATGCCGGCGCGAGGATCGAGGGAAGAGAGGCGGGGGAGGAGCGAGCTGGGAGCCCAGAAGCCGGAGGACGGGACGGAGGCGGCGTCGGCCACGAATGTGTCAGCGGAGATGTTCTTGACGGCGAAGGGGGACACGAGGTCGTCACCGGCAACCACGGCGATGATGGACGTCGGCCCGGCGGCGAGTCCGACGGTTGGGGAGAGACGCTGAGTAGGGCCGAGCGGGAGCGCGGCGAGGAGGCGTGTGATGGGGTTAGCGAGCAGCAGCGTCTTGTGTCCGGATGCGCCGGAGAGGAACGCGAGCAGGCCAGCAGACGCGGCGGCCGCCGAGAATCCGCCGCCAGCAGTGGCCGGGGCCTGGATGGGGAGAGGGAGGAGGAACCAGTGGCCGTTGGGGTCGAGCAGGAGGAGGTGGGCGGCGGAGGGGACGACGAAGGCGAAGAAGGGGAGGTGTGGGGAGAGGAGGAGGTGGGAGTGGAGGAACGGGGAGGAGTAGATGAGGTGGTAGAAGCGGCGGCAGGCGGCGCGGGCGCGGAGGAAGGCCGGCGTCGGCAGGCACGCCAGCACGCGGTCCAGCAGGGGCTGCGGCAGCCGGCACCACACGCGCGGGTCCATCTCCACCGGCGCCGTTGCCATCACGGAGCGGTGCAGGCCGGCCGGCAGCGGCAGGTGGTGTGGGTTCATCATGACCGGAGAGCCGGAGAGTGGGAGGCAGCTGGCCGGAGTCTGAGAGGTAGAGAGTGAGCTGCAACTTTGCAGGTTTGAAGTGGAGTGAAGTAGCTTGTGGGCAGGAGGAGGGCACAAGAAATACTTGAGAGATGCTCGAGGATTTCATGCGAGCTAAGCTGTAGCTAGGTTGCGGCCAAACCGGTGGCGGAAGATACCGGTTTGGAACAGAGAGGCATATGATCGTGTTGGGAGTATATTTGGAACTTCGAGTAATGTCACTAATCCATGGGCTATGCGAGTAACATACTCCCTCCGTTCTCCAATAAGTGTAACCTAGCTGTTGTATTAAATCAATTAAAAATTTAACCAACTCTATGGAAAAGAGTATCAACATATGACTTCTAGTTGGTATATTTTGAAACTTCATTTCAAGACGAATCTAGTGACACCATTTTCGTGCATAAATGTTGCTATGTTTTTTTATATAAAAAGTTAGTGAAACTCTAATAAGATTGAGTTACCACAAAATGTAGAAAAGCACTTATTCGCGGATGGAGGGAGTATACTCCATCCATTCCTTAAATGAAGGCCTATATTTTAAATCAAAATTAGTCAAAATTTACATAATGTAAGTTGGACCGATTTTTTTGACATTTTAAGCGGTCGTATCCATCATCCGATTAGATAAAAAAGAGATTTATGTAAAGAATTTCAAGCTAAAAAAATCCTTTTACGTGCAAACAAATCAGAGAAAAACTAGTCTCCAGTATCCCGCTGCCACGCTCCTACATCTTCCTGGAGCTATCAAGACGAAGCAACGGGCTGTGGCGCGCCAACGTATACGTGAGCAGCATCGGACAGCCCAGGAGAAGCAACCAATCAGAAGCACCAAGGCCAGCACAAGCGAGGCGTGAGCTGGGCCCTACTTGTAAGTCCAGGTCTGTCCGGATCGGGCATCAATCAATGTACTAAGATAATTATCCCCTATTGGGCGAATCTCTCTCCTCTCCCTTCGCTGCGGCGTTCATCCTCGGCGAGACGCTAAGATTGTATCTGAATATACCAATTCATCTGTGATTGAGAGTAGTTGGGTGCTACATATGGCATCAGAGCCGTTCCATCCACGGACACGCTTCCACAATTAGTCCAAAAATCAAAAAAATCAAAAAAGGGGGATCAGTGAGATAGGAGGCGGATCGAGTGATTTGAGCTGTGGTTCGATTCTCGGTAAAATCCCAGTGGCTCGTGATCTCGTGGCGGCGGAGAGTACTGGAATCACACCACTAGTTCGGAGGCGCAGGCGGCAGTAGACGGTGAGCGTGCAGATCGGGAACGAGTCTCGGTTGGTGGCGGAAATTCCGCTACTGGTAAAATTCCGGTGTCTCGGCCTTTCGCACTTCGGCGGCGATTGGGAGACGGAGGCGACAAACCCTAGCTCCTGCTTCGGAAGTGTGGGTGGAGTGTGATGGGGTGGCGATGGAGCGGATGCAATCGAAGATTCAGGCAATCACGGCAAGTCTGAAGAAGCAGAGTGATGATTCGCAGGATGCGTTGCAAGCCATCAACGTATCTCTCAAGGCCTTCGCGACAGCAAACAGCAAGTTGAGTGAAAATTTCCAAGGCCTCAACAAGTGGGTGCCAGCACTTGATGCATCGATGACTGTTGTCAACAAATCCATTGAGGAGGTGGGAGCTCGCGTTACGGCGCTAGAAGCTGATCGTCATCCAATTGATGATTCTGCTCCTCGGGCCGATGGCCACCGTACCGCACTCGACACTCAGGGCAATGTGACCGCTGCCTCTCGAGGCATGGCACCTGCCCTGTCAAAGGGTACGCGCCAGTTCCGAAACTCACCTATAACTTTTGATTTGGGTAGCAAAACATCCATGAGTGATGAGGATGAGAGCGTGTGTATTGAATCACGTTTCTCACACCGTAGCACTAGGCCTCCTAGGTCCGATTTTCCTAAATTTGATAGGGATAATCCTAAGTGGTGGAAGAAGGTGTGTGAGAAGTATTTTGACATGTATAATGAAGATCATGAATTCATGATACTTGGGCAAATTTTGCAACCATGCATTTCATTGGGAATGCAGCATTATGGCTGCAAACCTATGAGGCAGAGCACGACGTGGACGGTTGGGAGGAGTTGTGTGTAGCTGTTTACAATAAGTTTGGGAAGGATAAACATCATAGATCATTAGAAGCTTTGGAGATATGTAAACAAAACGACACCGTTGAGTCATACTACCACAAGTTCGAAACACTTAGACACAAGGTTTTAGTGCACAACAAACATTATGATGAGGCTTTCTTTGTTACTATGTTCATTAGTGGGTTGAGAAAAGAAATTCAACGTGCTATAAGGTTGCATAAACCTAGAACGGTTGATGCTGCATTTTCTCTTGCTGAAAAACAAGAGGAAATGATGGAAGAAGCATTACACTCCTTCTCGCTATAATCATGACTACAAGAACATATTCTCGAGAAATGGGTTTTCTAGCAATGGAATATTATCTGCTCATGAGGATAAGAAGCAAAGTGAGGACAAAAACAATGGGAAACCAAGCTGGATAGATAAACTCCAGTCACTCAAGGCTCAGAGGCATGCTCGTGGTGAGTGCTTTACGTGTGGGAACAAATTTCACCTAGGGCATAAATGCAGTACCACTGTACCGCTCAATAAAGTGGAGGAATTGGTAGAAATATTGCAGTTGCATTCTTCTGACAGTGATAATGAAAAGGAAGAAGCTAGCAGCAGCGAAGAATCATTGTGCTACATCTCAGCATATGCCATGGCTGGGATGACTGAAAAGAAAAGCATGCGTTTGCAAGGCACAGTTAATGGGAAGTAGATGTTGTTGTTACTGGACTCTGGAAGCACATGAAACTTCATCAGTTCTGCAGCTGTACAATTGCTTGGGCTGAAACCTGTTTCTGTTCCTCCTGTTTCGGTGATGGTTGCAAGTGGAACTAAAACACGTGTGGATACAGAACATCCCTGGAGTGGAAGTGTCAGGAAGCCACATTTCAAACTTCATTTCGAGTGTTTGACTTGCCGCACTATGACATGATTTTGGGTATGGAATGGTTGGATACTCTAGGACCCATGTGGGTGGATTGGGCCAAGAGAACCTTCCGAATCAAGAAAAATAACAAACGCATAACTCTGCAGGGTATCAAGAACAATGTGTCGGCTTGTCACATAATAACTGCAGAAGAAATGACTCAGCTGGTGCATGAAAACGCAGTGGCTCAAATAGTGCATATGTGCCCAGTGCACCATGGTGAAGAGGAGAATGACATACCAAGTGACATTCAATAGGTATTGCAAGAGTACAAAGAATGCTTCGCTACGCCTAAAGGGTTGCCGCCTCATAGACCCTTTGATCACAAGATCAATTTGATGCCGCGGTCAATGTCAAGCCTTACCGATGTTCCCCACAGCAGAAAGATGAAACTGAGAAACATATCAAAGAGATGATACAACAAGGGATAATCCGCATAAGCCAAAGTCCCTTTGCATCTCCAGTATTGTTGGTGAAGAAGAAGGACGGCTCCTGGAGGTTCTGTGTGGATTACCGACATTTAAATGCAGTAACGGTGAAGGACAGGTATCCCATGCCAGTCATTGAGGAATTGTTCGATGAACTGTCTTGTGCCAAGTACTTCACCAAATTGGACCTACGGTTGGGCTATCATCAAATAAGGATGAGGGAGGATGATGAACATAAAACTGCCTTCAAGACACATAGTGGGCTCTACGAATGCAAGGTCATGCCCTTTGGGTTATCCTGTGCCCCTGCCACATTCCAATCTGCAATGAATACCTTATTTGCCCATTTTATCAGGAAATTTGTGTTGGTTTTCGTAGACGATATCTTGATATACAACTCATCACTTCAAGAGCACAAACAACATCTGCAAGCAGTATTGAAAATATTGGAAGACAACAAATTGTTTGTGAAACGGAGCAAGTGTTCCTTTGCTCAGCAATCTATTGGATACTTGGGACATATCATCAGTGACAAAGGAGTGTCCACGGATCCAGAAAAGATAGATGCTGTGAAGAATTGGCCAAAACATTAAATATTCAGCAGTTGAGAGGTCTCCTGGGGTTGGCTGGCTATTATAGAAAATTCATCCAGTATTTTGGAATTCTGTGCAAACCTCTTACTGAACTTCTGAAAAAAGGTGTGCCTTTTGTCTGGTCACCGGAGTGTCAGCAAGCATTTCTTTGCATCAAGCAAGCTCTAATTCAAGCACCTGTCCTTTCCTTGCCGGATTTTACCAAGGAGTTTGTTTTAGAAATTGATGCTTGCCAATATGGCATAGGGGAGGTCTTAATGCAGCAAGGGCACCCACTGGCCTTTTTGAGCAAAGCCTTTGGCACCAAGAGCCAAACGCTTTCCATCTATGATAAAGAATGTCTGGCCATTTTAATGGCTATTGAGAAGTGGAAACCATATCTTCAGCAGCGCCAGTTTACTATACATACTGACCAGCGCAGCTTGGTGCATTTGGGTGAGAACAAAGTAACCACTCCTATTCAGCAAAAGACTTTCTTCAAATTGATGGGGCTGCAGTACAAAATCGTGTACAAGAAAGGGATAACAAACAAGGCTGCAGATGCTTTATCTCGCAGACCACCAACGTTGAATTCTTATGCTATCTCCATGGTGCAACCGAAGTGGCTGGAAGCAGTAGTGGCAGGGTATCAAAAAAGATGAAAAAGCAAGACAATTGCTCTCTGAGCTGAGCATCCAAGGATTCAATGACGGTGGGTATTCTCTACAAGATGGTGTCATCCGATACAAAGGGAGAGTGTGGATGGGCAATAACAAAGAAGCTCATAAGGCTATCTTGTTGGCACTCTATAGCAGTGCCTTGGGAGGCCATTCTGGTGTTCTGGCAACCTATACAAGGATCAAACAGCTGTTTGCATGGTCAGGCCTCAAAGAAGATGTGAAAAAATCCGTTCAGTCTGTCTGTCAGAGAGAAAAAAAGTGAGCACACCAAGTTACCAGGCAGACTACAACCCCACACTATACCAGGTGAGGCATGGCATACTGTCAGTATGGATTTCATCGAAGGTCTTTCGACTTCGGGCAAGTGTGACACCATTTTGGTGGTCGTGGACAAACTCACCAAATTTGCTCATTTCATACCATTGAAGCACCCCTTCACAGCCAAAATTGTGGCACAAGCATTCATCGACAATGTCTTCTGATATCATGGAATGCCCCAGGTGATCATCTCGGATAGAGACAAGGTGTTCACGACCTCGTTTTGTCAAAATGCGTTCAAAATGGTGGATACTACTCTGAACTTGAGTTCTTCGTACCATCCGCAAACAGACGGGCAAACTGAAAGGCTAAATCAGTGTTTGGAAACGTTTCTCCGCTGTATGGTTAATGCAAAACCTCAACATTGGTCGAAGTGGTTGTCGCAAGCAGAGCATTGGTACAACATGGCTTACCATTCTTCCTTTGGAAAATCTCCATTTCAAGTCTTCTATGGCAGAAATCCTCGACAACTGGGCATATTGAACACCAGGGACTCGGGTAATGCAGATGTGGATCAATGGCTACATGAAAGGGCAACGATGATGCCAATCATCAGGCGACATCTGGAGAGAGCCCAAAAGAGAATGGAGGCACAGACAAACAAACATCGCATGGAAAGGGAGTTTGCTGTAGGAGACATGGTATACCTGAAACTACAACCCTATGTGCAAACGTCTATGAATTCCTAAAACGAGTGGGGAAGGTGGCATACAAGTTGAAACTTCCGCAGACTTCAAAAATTCATCCGGTGGTGCATGTGTCACAACTCAAGAAAGCTTTGGGCAAGGGTGACACGGCGAGTTTGATCTTCCAGTTTCCTTCGCTAATGCAATGTTGGTCCACCCAGCAAAAATTGTGCAGGAACGGTGCATCAGGAGAGGAAGTAAACAAGTTCCTCAGGTGAAGATACAGTGGACCAATCTCCCCGACGATTGTCCATCCTGGGAAGATCTTTATGCCTTGGTGGATCAGTACCTGATACGTGCATTTTATATCATCATTTATATAACTTTTAGTATCATACTAGAATGTTATTTGCGTGATTATATGATTTTTTTACATGTTTTAGATGATTTTGGGACTTTCACACAAAGTCCCCATTTTTGGTATTTAATATCTGGAGGCAGAAAACCCCCTTTTCTTGTTTTTATTGTTTCAGGAGTTTCAGAACCCAAATAATAAAAGGAAAAATACCACGTCAGTTTTTCATCGGGAGAAAGGCAGAGGGAAGAAGACCGAAGAGAGGAGAGCCACGAGGCCCAAAAGGGGTGGGCCCACGCGGCCAAAACCTAGGCCGCGTGGGGCCCACTAAAAGCGGCCTCGGGCACCTCCTCGCCTGGGGCTTTTTATCGACGCCTTCGTCTCGCCCGAAAAGAACGCCCTAATTTTTCCAAGTCCATCCGAGGTCGCGGCGGCGGCGAAACTCCTGATCCCTTCCGAGGGGGGTCAGATCCTGCTGCTCCGGAGCTCCGGAGAAGGGGGAAATCATCGCCATCATCATCACCTCTCCTCCTTGGCGTGGGAGGAGGCCTCTACATCATCACCCCCATCAAGACCAGCACCATCTCCATCATCATCACCGTGATCCACTCCGTTCCCCTCGCAGTTTGAGAGTTGCTATACCCTAGATACTTGTCTTGTGCTACTATTCATGTTAGTGATTGAGTACTTGTCATTATTTGGTGGTGAAGTTATAATTTCAGATTGTGTTGTACCACTTATGCCACTGATTATGATCATGTTTGCACGTTGTGAGTAGTTCCCGTATGTTCCTGAGGGCATAGGATGAATTGGCAATGATTTATATATGACATGTGTTGGTATTTTGTCAAGAGTTTATCTTTTATGTGATTCTATGATGGTGTTGTGCGAACGTCGACTGCACAACACTTCACCTATATGGGCTCATAGGAGAACACCGTAGTATAATGAATTGAGGAAGACTTGGGAGGACACGTAAGCCTGAGTTAGAATCTTGAAGTTATAGTATGAGGGTATTAGTATCGGGGACCTTAGAGTGTAATGCTATGGTGGGACTTTATGTCTTAATAACTTGTGCAGTCATTTACTTGGCCACATGATCCATCATAAGGGGTGTAGTCTATTTATTTAGCTATACCGAATTATGGCTCCGTCCAAAAAGATTAAAACTTGACAAGATATTCAACGTGTTGTTTAATAAATCTCTATGCCTAGCATTATCCATGCCGCCCTCGGGAACGTTTTCCACATATAAGTCACACATCACTTGAGCTTGTCCTCTTGTCACATAAGAGGATTGGGCTTTCTCTCTTTGAGAGCTTTCACTTGCTACTGTTACTTGCTGCATTGGAATTATACAACCGAAAATACCAAAAACACTTGCATCTTTCATTGCTTTGTTTATCAATCTTACTAACCAATACCTTCAGCTCCTCGTGGGTTCGACAACCTTTTCTATTTGAAAGGTACTACAATTGATCTCCTGCACTTGGGAGTCATCAAGATACTTTTCTGGCGCCGTTGCCGGGGAGCGTTGCGCTATTGGTAAGAAGTTTGGTAAGGAAACTTGAAAGCTGTTTATCTCATTGTTACTATGGCATTTATGAATCGTGCCTCGCTGCATCTTGCTCTATATGAAAGTGCTTATGCCACTACTGCAAAGGTGGTTGAAACTACTGTGTCTGAGGTACCTAAAGTGGGATTTAAAATTCCCATGGGTCATGTTAAAAGAGTTATGAAAAATCCATTTACAGGTGATGGAACTAAGTCTGCACGCGAACACATGGAGTTGATTGAAGACATATGTGGTTTATTTAGACTTCCTGGTATTCCTGAGGATGAGGTAAAAAGAAAGTTACTATATTTGTCTTTATCTGGTAATGCTCGTGTTTGGTACAGGTCTCTGGATGAAGAAGCTACTATTGACTGGAATATCTTGAGGATATCTTGAGGAAGGTTTTCTTTCTTAAATACTTCACACCTAAAGAAGCTTATGAGAACCGCTGCTACATATTCAATTTCTGGCCACATCTGGGAGAGAGCATCACTCAAGCTTGGGGGAGATTGAAGGAACTCCTTCGCAAGAACCCTTGTCATGATCTTACAAGGAAACTTATATTGATAAACTTTTATGTGAGGTTACCTATGAAGCACAAGGAAATTCTGGATAATTCATCTGGTGGTAGTTTCACAAACAATACTGAAGAAGAAGCATGGAATCTATTGGAGACTATTTCTGAAAATACTGGTCATTGGGATCTTGATAAAGGTAATGAGCCTTATTTTGACTATGGATATTCATGTGTAGAGAACTTCTCTACTTCTATCTTGTTTAAAAATATGAGTGATACATTTAATCTTGATCCTTATGTTATACTTGAGATAGCTAAATCTTTTGCTGAACATATCTGTGTTCCAAAAAGTGGATTTGAAACTTATGTTGAACCTGTTAAACAATCTATTGTTGTTCCAAAAGTTATTAAACAGGTTGAACCGGTGTCATCTGTGAGAATTGAGGAGTATGTTGAAGCACCACCCTATCCAAACCAAGTTAAAGAGAATTTACTTATTGCTGTTACTAACAAAAGTAATAGAAAATGTTCTCAGCCATATGAACAGGTGGAAGTCAACACTCAAATTTCTGTCATCAAGCAACTTAATGAAGAAGATCCTGTTGATGTTTATCTATGTGAAGATGCTACTAAAGTCATCAAAGGTAATTCGGCCAAGGTGGGGAAACCTGTTATATCATGCTCTATTGGGACTTCATGTTATCATGGTCTATGTGATATTGGGTCAAGCATAAGTGTCATTCCATATTCTCTCTATCTTGAAATCAAGCCTGATATTGATCCTATTGCTATGGAAGAGACAGGTATGACAATTCAACTTGCTAATAAAGAATATATCAATCCATTCGGAATTGTTAGAGATGTTGAAGTATTGGTTGGCAAAATAAAATATCCTGCTGATTTTATTGTGCTTGGTTGTCCTCAAGATTCATTTTGTCCTATCATTTTTGGTAGACCTTTCTTGCGTACTGTTGGTGCTGAAATCAATTTGCTTAAAGAGAAAGTGTTTATTAAATGTAATGGTGAGAAACTTGAATTCAACTTTTCTAAGTTTGCTGATAAACATGTTGTAAAGAGCCTGTTTTGAAGATTTAATTGAAACTCTTGCTCATATAGCTGTAGCTTCAACAGATGTTGTAGAACGTTATATGCTTAATCAAGATGAACCATTTAATGATGAGGAAAAAGAGGCTTTAGAACAAATATTATGGCAACAACCACCACAATTACAGTTGCATATTCCACCTGATAATCTAGGAGTGCTACCACCACCTAAAGGAGATCCTAGTTTTGAACTAAAACCTTTGCCTACAAATCTGAAATATGCATATTTGGATGATAAGAGCATATATCCTGTTATTATTAGTGCTAACCTTTCAGCTGAAGAAGAAGAGAAATTACTTGATGTGCTAAAAGCTCACCGACCAGCCATTGGGTACTCTCTTGATGATCTTAAAGGTATAAGCCCAGCTCTATGTATGCATAAAATTAATCTGGAAGAAGATGCAAAACCTGTGGTTGATTATCAACGCCGTCTCCATCCAAAAATGAAAGAAGTGGTAAGAAAAGAGGTAATAAGACTTATTGAAGCTGGTATCATTTATCCTATAGCTGATAGTAAGTGGGTTAGTCATGTTCATTGTGTTCCTAAAAAGGGTGGAATGACTGTTGTTCCAAATGATGAGGATGAACTTGTGGCTCAACGTACTGTTGTTGGTTATAGGATGTGAGCCCTCTGTCGACATCGCGCCCTTGGCAACAGCACCTCCATCACCCATTGCTGTTGCCGGCGTGAGGGTGAACCACTCTCTTGGAAACAAGAGGCAGGGCGCGCGCATGCAGACCGGAGGGAAGGTTCCCAGGCGCTTCCTTGCGAGCAAAAACGTAGCTTCTACACTTATTGACAGGGAATTTCAGCGCACCACTCAAGAGAACTATCCTGGTGAATGGGATCGCAAGATCCCCAACAAGAAGGTGCCAAGCCCTGAGTGGAAGCCTTGCAAAGAGTCGGTGGAGAAGAATCTCATGCAAAAACTGGGAGAAGACGCAAAAGAGTTCGAAAAAGCTTACAACCTCATGATGAAGATCATTGGGGATCTTGAAGATAATTATTATGAAGGCAATGTGAAAGAAGAGAGGGAGTTCTAGCAAGACGCCAAGCTTAGGGGAGTTCCATCTAGTCTTTCTCTTTATCAATCTATCATATCTATCTAGTCATGGTGTGCTTTTCTTTTATCGATTAGTTATCAATATCTCTTAGGCGTGTGTGAGCTCATGGAGCATTATCAGGTATCTCTATCTTATGGTTTATCAATGAATATTTAAGTATGGTGTCATCCATGATTCTCTTGTTTGGGGATTTATGGGTAACATTCATGCAAATGAGCGTGGCATATTTAGAGTTTCAATCACATCTTGCATTGAAACTAATTAACTTGAGTGTGTTGGAAAATTGTAGAATCATCTCATAATAAAATAAGTAAAAGTCAACTTATGACTTGGAATTAATAGTTTGAGGTTGAGATATTGTCTTGTGGGGTAAAAAGTTGAGAAGGGATAATGAAAAGGATATAAAACACTCTTGTTAGACTCTAGTATCTTTTGAGCAAATTAATGATCATGGATATTTCAATACTTATGCTCTTGAATGTGTATGAAAAGGTAGGCACCTGAAATTTCAGTTAGCCATGGAAAGTGTAAGATAAAGGTTGTATGGAGCATAGGAACTTGATTGAGATATCCATGACTAAAGTTTGTACTAGTTACTAGAGAAGCAAGGGTGATAACATCTTTTATATTTATCTTTTCATTTGTCTTCTCTGAACTTGTTATCCAATGAGAGTCTATCTTGTCTTTAAATTTCAGTAAAGGATAAAAGATTATAATGCTTGCTAGAAAGAACAAAGGCATGTGAAAAGTATATGATTCAATTGTCCAACATACAATGGTTATTTGCTTTCAAAAGTAAGGGGCGATTGCTAGAGCTTCTACTTATGTTGCCCTCATATGCATGAGTTTTATTCATCCATCTTATCTTGCAAGTGAATATGATGATGATACAATGCTCATATTTATTTATCAACCATAAGTCCATTGATGCATGTAATGATCTATGTCCTTACTTACTCGAGGACGAGTAAAGGTTTAAGCTTGGGGGAGTTGATACGTGCATTTTATATCATCATTTATATAACTTTTAGTATCATACTAGAATGTTATTTGCGTGATTATATGATTGTTTTTACATGTTTTAGATGATTTTGGGGATTTTCACACAAAGTCCCCATTTTTGGTATTTAATATCTGGGAGGCAGAAAACCCCCTTTTTCTAGTTTTTATTGTTTCAGGAGTTTCAGGAACCCAAATAATAAAAGGAAAAATACCACGTCAGTTTTTCATCGGGAGAAAGGCAGAGGGAAGAAGACCGAAGAGAGGAGAGCCACGAGGCCCAAAAGGGGTGGGCCCACGCGGCCAAAACCCTAGGCCGCGTGGGGCCCACTAAAAGCGGTTTCGGGCACCTCCTCGCCTGGGGCTTTTTATCGACGCCTTCGTCTCGCCCGAAAAGCAACGCCCTAATTTTTCCAAGTCCATCCGAGGTCGCGGCGGCGGCGAAACTCCTGATCCCTTCTGAGGGGGGTCAGATCCTGCTGCTCCGGAGCTCCGGAGAAGGGGGAAATCATCACCATCATCATCACCTCTCCTCCTTGGCGTGGGAGGAGGCCTCTACATCATCACCCCCATCAAGACCAGCACCATCTCCATCATCATCACCGTGATCCACTCCGTTCCCCTCGCAGTTTGAGAGTTGCTATACCCTAGATACTTGTCTTGTGCTACTATTCATGTTAGTGATTGAGTACTTGTCATTATTTGGTGGTGAAGTTATAATTTCAGATTGTGTTGTACCACTTATGCCACTGATTATGATCATGTTTGCACGTTGTGAGTAGTTCCCGTATGTTCCTGAGGGCATATGATGAATTGGCAATGATTTATATATGACATGTGTTGGTATTTTGTCAAGAGTTTATCTTTTATGTGATTCTATGATGGTGTTGTGCGAACGTCGACTGCACAACACTTCACCTATATGGGCTCATAGGAGAACACCGTAGTATAATGAATTGAGGAAGACTTGGGAGGACACGTAAGACTGAGTTAGAATCTTGAAGTTATAGTATGAGGGTATTAGTATCGGGGACCTTAGAGTGTAATGCTATGGTGGGACTTTATGTCTTAATAACTCTTGTGCAGTCATTTACTTGGCCACATGATCCATCATAAGGGGTTGTAGTCTATTTATTTAGCTATACCGAATTATGGCTCCGTCCAAAAAGATTAAAACTTGACAAGATATTCAACGTGTTGTTTAATAAATCTCTATGCCTAGCATTATCTATGCCGCCCTCGGGAACGTTTTCCACATATAAGTCACACATCGCTTGAGGTTGTCCTCTTGTCACATAAGAGGATTGGGCTTTCTCTCTTTGAGAGTTTTCACTTGGTACTGTTACTTGCTGCATTGGAATTATACAACCGAAAATACCAAAAACACTTGCATCTTTCATTGCTTTGTTTATCAATCTTACTAACCAATACCTTCAACTCCTCGTGGGTTCGACAACCTTTTCTATTTGAAAGGTACTACAATTGATCTCCTGCAGTACCCAGAAGCACCAGCTTGGGGTCAAGCCGAGTCATTAGGAAGGGGTATTGTCACGCTCCTACATCTTCCTGGAGCTATCAAGACGAAGCAACGGGTTGTGGCGCGCCAGCGTATACGTGAGCAGCATCGGACAGCCCAGGAGAAACAACCAATCAGAAGCACCAAGGCCAACACAAGCGAGGCGTGAGCTGGGCCCTACTTGTAATTCCGGGCCTGTCCGGATCGGGCATCAATCAATGTACTAAGATAATTATCTCCTGTTGGGCGAATCTCTCTCCTCTCCCTTCGCTGCGGCGTTCATCCTTGGTGAGACGCTGAGATTGTATCTGAATATACCGATTCATCTGTGATTGAAAGTAGTTGGGTGCTGGGCGTACCAGCTCTTTCCGCACCAAACTTTGCAAGACGTTGTTACTTTGTGTGATTGCCTCACATTTCAAAGTATGCTCCAACATAAAATTAAAGAGTGAAGTACAGTGAAAATATTTGTCATACTTTATTCAAGAAGTTCAACAAAGGTATTTTGTCTTGCCGATTCTAAATAGTAGTTGTATGTATTACTTTTTTGTGCACTGGGCAAGTGTATTCGTGTGAGAAAGAAGAGAGTGATCGATGTGACTTATGAATGGTCAAATCGTCATATAGTTTTTTTTGTAAACACAAAGGTTAGAGAATACAAAATAAAGTGGAGAGCACATGAACGTAGCAAGTTATCCCTCAACGATAAGAATATGTAGCATATGATTTATACCGACGGTTGTCCTCATTTTCTCAGAGTTAAGCCTGGAGATGGAAATAGAGACATAGTATTCCAATGTGAGAGAGCACTACTGGTCAACCACTAGTCACCTAACTTTCTATGGGAACATGAATACATGTTAAATTGATGTAGGCTTTTAAAGACTCTTTTTTCTCGCATGAATATTCATAGCAAAAGTATGGCATACGAGTGTAATTGTCTTTTGGTTACAAGGCATTGATCACAAGTTCAGTATTCCTATTAGGGTGGGAGTTTTTTATTTGGTCGCTTGGGTTACGTAGAAATAACAAAGGTTTGTAACAGTGATATTTTCACACTTATGCAATTTACCGCCCAGTGTACTAGTTACTCTGTCCCGGTCTCATCTACAACATGTGGAGAATCAAGGCTTGTCTATGGATGTGCCTACATGGTTGAAGATTACAGGTACAGATTGCCTCTCCCTCACCATAGGTTAATTATCTACAACTGAAGTTTACCTTTTTCACCTTTTTATGTTAATATGTTGGGATTCTGTTATGGTTGTGTGCATCTTAATTAATTATTCAGAGTCTAGATGTAATGCTCAAACTTTGGAGCACTAAAGGGTCCTTTATCAAAAAAAAGTACTAACTTTTTATAAGTTATCTAAAAATCACACGAATTTCAAACAAAACATATACACAAGAAGATTTTTTCCTAGGATTGTCCATTCACTCTAGCTAGAGCCATCTCCGGTTGCTTGGTGGAGGAATTTTGTTGCTTCCGTTGAGGACAACCACGCTAGTACCTGCATCAGGTCGCAAAGTACAGTGCAGCGCAGTAGTAGTGGCTATGGTCACGGCTAGCTAGCTAGGGCACTCCGTAGCTACTGAACCCTAGCTTAGCTCCAACGAATTGACATGCATGAAGTAGCCAACTCGAAGCTTATCACAGGGTGCCATCAGCCTTTCTCTTCCAAAAGGCTGTCGCGTTTTGCGGAAATGCTAGAGTTACGGACAGGATCGCTACGGAAGACATGTTACGGACATACGTGTTCAGATTAGATTCGTCCCTCCCGTCTTCTCCCCGCATTTTCGTGTTACTCCATTGCCATTTTTGCACAGTGCTATTCTGCGTTTCTACACTACCCTAAACTCTCTTAACAGCGCACGTCTCTGTTTGGTGACGGTTCAATCTGCTTGCATGTCCGACACGATGGCATCATAAATCAATGGATGGATGGATGGATAGCAAGATATAATAGTTTATGCTTGTCAACGTGTCATGGCTTGAGTAGATCAGCTCAAGCTATCGCAAGCACCAATCTGCATGTCCGGTTGATTGATATCTGATCCAACATTTTAACCATGCGAGATGTGTTGGTTGGAAAACCCAAGTGGGATTAGATGGAACGATTCCACGATTCACTAGGGGATTATATCCCACCATTTGATTTGAGGAATTCAACAAAGTAGACCAGTGGCGGTGCTAGGACATACGACCCCGTGAAGCTTCCATTTCCTGTGGTGTGCGCTGCTTGTGCTCGTAGACAGGTTGGTTGAGTGTGCCCTCGCGGCTATTGTGCTCCATGAGTGTCGGCAAGGTCGTGTGACGTTTTTTGTCTGATTTCTTGCTAATTAACTGAGCAATTATCTTATTGATTATTGACACGAGGTAACTTTATAAGCTCCGTTTCAAGAAAATACAAAGAATATTACACTAAGTAATTAATATCAGGTCATAGGGCCAATTATACACACCAGCGAACTCAAATAAAATTCTGCAAAAACTGAAATAATGCCGAGACAATAACAGTATATATGATTCATAATCACTTAGTACAATAGAAATAGAAATCTAATTGAATATAATAAAAAACAGAATTGCTCAAAATTATCCGGCATACACATATTATGCTCATCATTAGAGAAATCTCCAAGAAAAATCTCTATAAGACGAGCAAGGTTAGTCACCTAGAGTTGGTTTCGGCCACTCCCCCATAAGCTGCCAAAAAAGTCTCAAACCCTTTGGAAATACCACACATAAGACATATTCATTGTCTGATTTTTTTGTTTGAGAATTGATTATAGCAACGAAAAAGAGTTTGTTTCAGATTAAACTAGATATAGTTCTTAATTTTTATTGGAATTCGTTTTAAGCTGATACATAACTTTCTCATACAGAGCTTGTTTGCATGTACGACCATTCAAATTATTCAGACAAAATATATATAGAACTTTAACATGATTTTTTTTAAAGCTGGATCTAGACCTTTTTCGTATTTCTCAATATTTGGCGGTGCAGTTAGTCGATTTTCTGTTTATAGCACCTTGACAGTACCACGTCTAACCCTAACGTCATGACGGTGCCCCCATACAAGGCTACCGCCGCCTGAGTGCTCGGCGGTACCATGGGGAAGACTACCGCCAAGGTTTGGCGGTAGCAAAGGGTTATATGTGGCTAAAAAATTAAGAAGGGCTTCTTTGGATTGTAGAAATTCAGCCACTTTGAACATACACTGGAACACTTCTGTAGACTCAACTGACTGCGTACGATTGAGACACTTTTCTGTGTTTTTTCTACGTTTTATCCAAATGACAATTGTTGAATCTTTCATGTATTTTATAATTCTCTGTTTTAGGCTTGCAAACTCTGTGTTTTTTTTATATTCCTGTGCTTTTCAACCCTGTGATCCGGATAGGCCCGAAAATTTTATTTGGATCTAAAGTTTCCAAAAAAAAATGTTAAATCTGTCAAAACTGGCGTAGGAGAATACGCTTCTACGCATTAACGCATGCATTGCACGTAGATGCACAGCTCAACTCCTCAACCTTAGGCTAGCTAGCAGTAGCGTACGACGCGACGTCGGTTTTTGTACGAGTGATGAGCCGGGTACGCGTATTGTCTACAAGATCGATCTACGTCTACCTTGGAGACCTGCGTGTCTCACTCGTGTGCATCTCTCTCAGAGCGAGCGGGGGAAAGATGCTTGCAGGTACCATGCATGCATGATATCTTTTGCTTTGGTTCCCTTCCATCCTGGCACCATCTTGTTTTCCGTTGCAGCTGCGAGCTAGCCCTATATATCTATGCACATGCGTGCGTGCAGGGTGGGGGAGACAAAGGAGGAGCGAACCTTTGGTTTGGTTTACATGCAAAAGAGGGAGAATATATCCTGGCAGGGTGTTTTTTGGGTCACACATGCAGCCCTATGCATTAAGGGTGTCAGGCGGCGCCCGAATCCGGCCCGCTCCAAACAAAAAATACGCTAGCTTAGTTATAATCAACTTGCTCACGATTTGTTGTTTTTGAACTGATGGCTGGTTATGCGGGCCGTTGCGGGACTCCCGCATGCAACCTGACTATGCATGTTTTGGAGCTGTACGCGAAAAGCCTGAATCGCGTGTGCCATCCTGCGTCCCTTGACTATGCTTTCCCCTAGCTAGCTTCCCAGCTGCAGGATCGGTCGATGGGGAGGAAATCAACACCAATGTTGGCGATAAAGTTGCACAAAACACATAATCGGAACAGTTTGCAAACGAACTTTTGTGGTAATATGTCGCGGTAAGTCCAAAAGGTCAAACTAGATGTGATGGGGCGCTCTTAACGACGTATCTGACAAGTGGGGCTAGATTTGTACCGTATACAACCACACGAATTTTTAAAATGGTACCATTATTATAAGATAATTAAAAATTACAATGCTCAAGTAATTATAAGACGAGAGACGACGGTAGCATGACGCCTAGCCGGTGCGCCGGTGGTATATGGAACCCCCAAATGCGTCATGCAATTTTTTTTTTTGAAAGATCCAGCAATTGCTGGCTTTTCGATTAATAGCAGGTAGAATATGTACGAGCAGCCCTTAGGCAAAAGAATAACCGAAAAGAAGAATAAGAGAAAAAAGCCATGAAACAAAATGCTACAAAACTTCTTCCGAGGCCGCCGCCTCGGCGCACAACCACCGTCCGGGGCCGCCGCCCCGGCATCCTCCAACCTCACCGGCGAGCTACGCTACACAGCTCCCACAAAGCACCAATGACTTCAAGGCGGTGTCTTCAAGAAGATAACGATGAGGACGCCGCCACCGCCCACTCCAACAGAGTTGGGTTTTCACCCCGAAGAAAACTTGGCCTTCGACGTGTAGAGAGGGTCGGGTTCCACAACGATGCCTTCAAGAAGGAGTAGCAACACGCCGAGGCGTCGTCATCGTCGGCACCATACAAAAAATCGGTGCGGGGCTTTCGCCCGGAACACCTAGACCTCGCCACGTGAGCCGGAGCAGAACATCGCTGCCGAACCGCCAACTCCGGCAAGGTCGGTCATGGCACCTCACGCCGCAACAACCACGCCATGCATGCCGCCTATCCGGGGCCGCCGCCCCGACTTCTTCTTTGCCTGGAGCATGCGGACCAAAGAGCACCCGCACGCTCCCGACCTGCAGTTCCAACGCCACGCCCGATCTGCCGCACCATAGAGTCGCGGCCGACCCGTTGCTCCCCGCTGCAGGAGCAACCACCAACGTGCGCAGCCAGCAAAAGGCTGACCGAACGCCTCCACGCCCTGGAGCCGCGGAGAAGAAGAAACCGTCGCCGGCCAACCGGAATCGGGATTTTCGGCCAGCAGGAAAGCAGCCACGCGAGGGCTCCAGAGCAGCTCTCCTCGCCAGATCCGGTGGGCTGCCGAACACCTCCACGCCCTGAAGTAGAAGAAGTTGCCGCCGGCCAACCGGAATCGGGATCTCCGGCCAGCCGGAAACCAGCCACGCGAGGGCTCTAGAGCAGCCCTTCTCGCCAGATCCGGTGGCCTAGGCACCGGATCCACCGTCGACTCGGGCCCGCCAGGCCCAGATCGAGCCCTCCCGGGCCTAGATCTGGCCCGCACGGCCGAGCACACGACCTTGACGCTGCGACCATGGCGCCGCCCGCGCAGCCACCACGGCCGCCAACTCCGCCGGTTCCAGGGCCGCCGCCCTGGCCTCCAGACACCGGCGGCGCAACCTCCGCTCCCCAGCAGCGTTGGCGCGACGACGACGAGATGAGCAGACGCGCGGGCCTCCCCCAAACCGCCTTTGTGGCAGCAGGGGGCCCGCCACCACCGCGGCAGGCGCCGGCGGCAGCGGCGGCGAGGGGGCAGGGGAGGTAGGGCTTGGCGGCGGCGCGATGGGGAGCCCCCGGTGTCGCCTGGGGAGCGACACGGGGGGCGGGAGCCGCGTCATGCAAAAATAAAAGGACCGGATTGTGATTCTCTTGCAGATGTCAGATTTGGTCCATTTTATGCTCGACTTTCAGAAAATGGTCAAATATATGAAATCTCTAGCCAAGAACCTTGCTCATTTTTCACACGCGCAATGAAAGTTGAACCCGTGTGTTTAGAGCATCTCCACCAAAAACCGCCATCAGCAGCACCCCCCAAAGCCCACCTCCAAATTTGGAGGCCCTATTAGGGGTGCCGGACATTGCCGCGGGCATGGCCCTGAAGCGCTGGCCCGCCCGTCATACACACAACGCGCCGCGCCCAATTCCCCTTCCTCTACATTGCCGCCACCGATGCCAAAATTCGCAATCTTCCCTCCATTTCCCAAGCCCTCGCGCCGCCGCCGCGACCTCCTCGCCTTCCGCCACCATGCCGCCCAAGCCCGTCGGCCTCTCGAAACCCAAGGGGCGCAAGCCGCCGGCGCCGAAGAAGAAGTCGATGAAGCGAGAGCCGCAAGATCTTTCGTTGTCGGTGGCCAATCCTACGCTGAGCCAGGCCCAGCTCCGCGCCGCCGCTTCCCAGCTTCGGCAACAACGATGAGTCAAGGCGAAGGACAAGTCGGTGGCTGATCTGTCGTCGCCGAACGACAACGCCGCCAAGATGTTGATCGCCATGAGCCAAAGCAGCTCTAGCCCAACATCTGTCGGCGGGTTTGTCGGGTCGCCGTCTGCCCCGGCCTTCTTCGATGGCACCTCTGGCTACCCGACGCAGGTGTCGCGGCTTTCCCCCGAAGAGCCGACCCTCGATCTGAACGCCGCACCGCTGTTCAGCGAATCGCCGGCGTTGCGGCGGACACCTGCCACGAGCCAAGACACGACTGCTTCCCACGGCCTTTTCTTCGGCGATCAACTCGGCCATGTGAGTGCTATTTATAATCTTGATCTCCCCTCATTTATTGTGTTTCCCGGCCGATTGTTTGTTGGGCGCAGTTATTGCGAGCGGCCGGATGCAAATTGTTGTATTGTGCATTAATTGCTGAGGATACAAATTGTGGTTTTTGCAAGGTAGGACGCTGGCGCCTCGTTCATGACTACAATCATCGACGACGGTAGTGCCGCCTTCGCCGCTAGTGCCTACGCCGAGACAGATCAGTTCGGCCAGGGCGACGAAGGGGATGTCGGCCAGGGCCAGGAAGGGGATGTCGGCCAGGGCCTGGAAGGGGAGGTCGAAGAAGAAGAGGATGGCGATGAAGAGGATGGCGTCCGGAGGCCGGGAAACAGAGGCCCGACTTGGTCTGAGGTGGAGGACGTCTTGTTGGCCGAGTCGTGGATGAACGTGAGCATGTGCGACTTGAAGGGCGCCAACCAAAGGAAGAAGGCCTATTGGTTACGCATGCACAAGGACTACACCGAAAGAAGGTCGTATCTTCCTCATGAAGATTTGCATAACCGCAATGCCAAATCGGTTGAGAGTCGTTGGGGCGTCATCTCGGCTCTCACTACCAAGTTTCATGTTTGCAATGAGCAAATCTTTCTTAGAGACGAGAGTGGCAAGAACGATGCCGACAAGGTTAGCCGACCATCTTAACTTATAACCCATCATATTTACATGCACACTTGACTTGGCCTTTATTTGTGTAGCTAAAGACACCAAGTACATGTACCTTGACTTGGAGATGGATGGCAAGAAGCCATACAAGTTCATGCATGTTTGGGAGGTGGTTAAAGGTTGCCCGGAGTGGAAGAGCCATATAAAAGACCAAGGCACCACCGAGGGAGATGAAAGAAAGCTACCGGCTGCTAGCGCCGAGCGTCCCGAGATGGGAGTGAAGGCGTGCAAGGCGGCCGCCAGGGCTGGCAAGAAGCCAGGGGCCTCGGGCGCCGCAGGCAGCATCCAAGAGTTGGTGAAGCTATACGTTGCCGAGGTGGCCGCGGCGACTGTCGAGAAGAAGAAGCTACAAGCCAAGTCCGACGAGACGTGGAAGCTCTACTTCAAGATGCAACAGACCAAGCTCAAGAACCAAGAGAAGAAGGAGGAGCGTCTGTTCATGGCCACGAACACGACCGGCATGAGCCCTAACCAGAAGGGCTACTTCGTGGCCGAACGGAGGCGCATTCATGCTGAGAAGGCGACAACCGAAGCGGCGGGGCTCGAGGAATCTGGAGAGGAAGGCGAGGACGGCGACGACGAGGAAGAAGTCGACGAGGAGGCCGCCGCGTGATCGGCATGAACCATTGCGTCAGGGAGGCACCCTTTTGATGGCCGGCCTTGGAGACTTGTTCTCCGGCGCGGTCGATCCTTTTTTGATGGCCGGCGTTGGAGATTGTTCTCCGGCGCGGTCGAAACTATGCCAAGTCCCTGACTTGTTCTTCGGCGTGGTAAAACTATTTTATTGCCGGCATCATTTGAGACATTTTTATTAATGCGTGCACCGCCGCCCTGTTCCGCCGCGTACTCTTCGTGCTGTTCATCGGCGGTGACCACGGCATACCCGCAAGGTGTTCAGCAGTTCGCTCAAATGTTGGGCGCGTTAGGGGGTGGGCCTTTGGGAAGTGCCGCTGTGGGCGTCCTCCAAATGTTGGCCGGACACATGTCCGGCACCCCCAAAGGTGGCCCAATTGGGGGTGCCGGACACCGATTTAGAGGCCCCCGGTGTAGATGCTCTTGCTGAAATAAAATCACGGCGCATGTCCTGCTGCTGCTGATGCAAGTGGAGCGTGTGTAAGTGTTTTTTTTTTGAAATGGTGAGTGGTAATTTTGATGGCAGAGAGAAAACAGAATACGGAAAATCTGTACGGATGTAGACCGGTGATTGATACGTACAATTAGTTTGTCTGATACTGCGACGCTCTCAATCAGCAGCAGCTAGCCCGGCCTGCGTCTGCTGCCAGCCCTGATCGAGGCCACACGCTAGCTTCCGTGTCTCCGCGCGGCGCCCCGGGGACGGGCAGCCAAGCACCGCATCGCCCGCTGTCCAATCCAGCGATTCGCGTGCCTCATGGATCTCGCCCTCATGCCGTCATGCGCCGCCTCGTCCACCCGACCCGACTCCCTTACTCCCCTACGCAACGCCCACCTCACCAACGACTTCGCCTCACACGCAGGCCAGAAATACAGGTTACAAGTGCACATGATCGACCAAAAAAAGAAACCCTGGATTTTGAATCCGGAAATTAGCATTCTATAAACTACTCCCACTACGTTTTACAATATAAGATGTTTTATGTTACCCATATTGTCTAGATTCGGACTAAAAAAGTTGACATATACAGTAAAATGTGTCTAAATACATGTGTATACATACGAATGCGAAAAAGTTCTAAAACATCTTATATTATGCAACAAAGGGTTCATTCAACAATGAAGTCGTTTGGCATGTCGGGAAAGCAACAAACAAGATCGGGATTTCATGCTACTCTCATTAACAATATAGACCCACCCAGTCAGAGTTTACATATCAATACGGTAAAAAAATATGAAACATGCATTTCCCTCGTCTTCTACCTTGCTCTAGGAGAGGCTACGGGAACGACTTACTGTCGACATTAGGCAACACGGTGTAGCCGGACGACGAACAAGGCGACATCCTCGAGTTCATCCTCTCTCTTCTCTATCCTCAACTCACCTTCTCTCGCTCTCTGCTCTCATCGCAACCAAAACCCTTGCGATGTCGCCGTCGCCTAGCACCGACGTTCAAGGATAGCTGAGACCGAGTCGAGCAGGCCTCAAGCTCCGTCTTGCACCCCTCTCCCTCCCATGCGAGTCACGCTTGCCGGAACGTCGGAAATCGGGCGAATTAACCGCTTCTCCGACTCCGGCAGAGCTCCGCCGCATGATTACGTCGATGTCTGAGCTCCCTATCTTCTATGAGCAAGCAACATCACGGTGAGACATCACATCGTTTCACACCGCTTTTGTCCTCTCTCGTCTCTTCTAGTGTCGTCGCCCGTGGCGGACCTTCATGGAGGCCAAACTGGGCCATGGCCCCCCCAGCCCACGAAGAAATGGCTTAATATCTATAGGTATTTGGCCCATGTGTCAACTGAAAATCAGCCTAAAGCCTATTATTTGCCCCCCCCCCCCCCCCCCCTAGCCCATTTGCCCCCTAGAATTTTGGCCCAAGGTCCGCCACTGGTCGTTGCCCTTCCTGGTGGAAGTGCACGCTGACTCCAATTTTCGAATTTAAAATTCAAAATTCGATTTAGCTTTCATTTTTTTAAAATATACTCCCTCCGTCTCAAAATACAAGGCGCCCTTTAATTTCGCTGGTCAATTCCGTGTAATTTTGACCATGATTTATACTTATAATATGTACCCAAAATTATTATAAAGATATATGAAATTAAAAAAAATTGCAAGACGAATCCAACGGTACCATATATACATTCTCATTCATTATATTTTGTTATATATTGACGATCAAAATTGAACATCAAAGACCATCTTAAAAATAGCCCGCCTTATTTTGACATGGAGGGAGTATGCTTTCATCTAGAGGTTCAAGATTTGTTTTGGACTTTTTTCGTGAAAAAGTCTCAGCGAAGAGACCCGTTTATTTCTTTCTTGCCGGCCCAAATGGGAACAGCGGCAGTCAAATCGAGTCCATATGTACACATCAGCGAGGAGTCCAGCCCACGGAAGAACCAACCCATCACGCTCAGTCGCTCACAGCTCGGCCACCATGTTCTGGTCCACGAACCGGAGCAGCGCCAGCCCGGCAGCCCACACGTCGTCCTCCGCCACGTGCTCCTCCGGCGAGTGGCTCACGCCGCCCCGGCACCGCACGAACACCATCCCCACTCTCGTCAGCCGCGCCATTGCCATCGCGTCGTGCCCTGCGCCGCTCATCAGAACCGGCGTCGTCGTCTCCGCCCTGTTCTTGCTGCCGCTGGGCGTCGTCATCGCCGACACCGCCGATCGCGTCGCGAGCTCCAGCTGGGTCGTCAGCTCCGGATCGCACGGCGTTGCCGGCGCAGAGTGCTGGAAATACACATAGGCATACCATCAGTTCAGTTGCAAACGTGAGACTGACAGACAGCAGTCAAATGCTTCAGCTCACGCACCTTGTGCTCGACGGCGCACTCGACAAGCCGGTCGTCGCACCGCTGCATGACGATCCTGGAGAAGCTCGCGACGATCGTCTCCCGCACCACGTCGTCCATCGCGCGAATGTCCACCGTGAAGTTCACCTGTCATCATGTAGAACACCAACCTTAACCAACCAACCGAGTTCACTGCACCCTGAACTAAATGCTTGACAATGGCAGCCTACCTGGCCCGGTATGACGTTGCTCGCGCTGGGCCACGTCAGCAGCTCGCCGACGGTGCAGACCAGCCCGGCCAGGGACTCCTCCGTGAAGCACCCGCACTCCTCCTCGTACGTCAGGAACCTGCTGGGGTCTTTGCACAGGCTCTCCAGGGTCACCACCAGCTCTGCAGCTGCAACCATCGGATCACGCCGCAATTTCATTGGAACCGTGCCAGCGTGCCCCTGAGAACCGTCTACTATTACCTAAATAAAAAAAGCCGAAAGTTTGCTAAGAAATTGGAAAGAACTTGTAAACCAATTAGGCCTAGTGGTTGCAGTAGGAACTGACACTGGACATCTTTAGCTTTTTAGTATGGTCATCATACTAAAATCACACCACACTGAAAGCAGAGGGCACAACAAATGCAGTGTTAAATAGAGCAACTTTGGTGATGCCGGCCATACTCTCGTCTTCTGGATATTTTTATATGAATGTTTATTAATCTGATTAAAGATGTATAGCACACATCAAATAATCGAGAGCTTTACTAATTTAAATGCTTTCAAAGTTGACTGCTCACATTTTTGCTCAAACAAAGACTGCTGACCAAGTAGCTTATTTCATTGTCAATTCGTTAACAGTAGGTCCTGGCTGATGGTTTTGAAATGCTTCATGTTACCATCCTACTGAACTAGCAAGAGTTCTACGGAGTACTAATTAAATGATTCATGTTGACTGCTCAAAGAAAGACTGCTGACCCAAAGGCTTATTTGGTAACACTTGGTGTTGGCTGATCGTTTCCCGATAGTAAATTAGCATTCTGAATGTTTTGGAAAAGCTAGTCTTAAGATAGCCTGCAGTGTCACTTGGTCATATTTTAGTTTTGGTCGATATCCATGTTCACTTTTCAGGAAGCAAAAATAGCAGAAAACTTGCTTAATCTGATTAAACAGAGCAACGTTGCTGACTGATGCCCATGATACAGTCACCTGAATTGTTTGCCAGGAATGTTTCTTAATCTGATTTAATCATTGCACATATATTGAACTACCAAGGGGTTTAGTAATTAAATTGCTTTCATGTTAACTACTCCCATTCTTTGTTCAAAGAAAGACCGCTGACCTAGTAGCTTATTTCATTGTTTATTTTTGCTTTTTTTTTCTCAAAGAAAGACTGCTGAACCAGTAGCTTATAGCATTGTTTATTTTTACTTTTTTGTTGTCAAAGAAAGACTGCTGACCCAGTAGCTTATTTCATTGTTTATTTTCGTTAAAAGTTGGTCCTGGGCTCGTGGCTGCATTGAACAAGCAAGGTATCTACTAATTATCTTGACTGCTCAAATTATTTCCTGAAAAAATGACTGTCAACCCAGTTTTCGATTGTTTGTTCATTAACTGTTGGTCCTGGCAAATAATTTTCAAGCTAGCATATCCTGATTGTTCTGCAAAAGCTGGTCTTAAGATAGTGTACGATGCTAATTTGTCATATTTTAGTTTTGGTCTATTGTCCATGTTCAATTTTCACGGAACGAAAAATAGCAGAAAACTTAAATGCACCTTCAATCGCGTCTGCCCTGCAATTCCTTTCACGACGCCGAGGGGATAGCGGAGGGCTTCCAGGACAGGCCCTTGTTCCAAGTGAACCTGTCATGGGATAAATAGAAACTGTAAGTGCTGTAATTTTGTGCGCAACTGCTAGAAACCAATATGCAAATTGTTTACCTCGACATAATTCCCCACTGTCTCTGGGTTGTACTTCACTTGACCGAGAGCACCGGCAGTAGCCTCGAAGGAGTTCAACTTAAGGACATCTTCAACTTTAGTGCCACTGAAGAAGTTGAATGCAACATATAGACTGCATCAGAAAACCATTTTCAAGTAGTAGTCCGGTTGGTTTACGCAAAAAGGACAACCTCTTGTCGGATACTTGTAAAATTGATTCAGGTAGAATACCAGCTACAGCGGCGCTTCCCAGGAACGTCGTCTGAAATCTAACGCCCTCCTCATCGCTGAATGCAATCACCTGAGGTAAACCAGGCAGAAAAAGGAGTATCATGTTCTGACATTGTAGTAATATATTCATATGTTGATAATGCTAAGAGGATAATATTCTATCCTTGCTGCAGCATACTACTTAAGCTAGATTAGCTTAGTAGAATCTAAGTCAGCAATATTTGATAAATTGGCACAAACAAATGACATGTAATATCTTGGGAATAAATAAAGCTAATCCATGTACTGATGTACACGTACACGTTTACCTTTAGATTAGCATGGAAAGGGACAACCGACCAGAGAAACACTATAAAACTAGATTCCTTCTGGCCTACGTATATTTTTGCAGCATATCTGATTATCTTATTACAAAATTGTGCTGACTGGAAGCAACTAGAGAACAATATTAAGCACTGTGAGATGGTAAAATATACAAGGCAACGACAAGTTATGTGCAGATAGGTGTCGTGCTTATTGGACTCAGGTGACTCATCATGCACTTGTGAGGAATAAGATACTAGTGAGTTAGTGACTAGTGTAACTAGATGACAAATTGCAGTGAGACAAACATGGTACAGGGATAACGTAGTAACATCAGTATTAAACTGGAAACACTAGAAAATTATCTAACCTCTACTGGTCTAGTTAGCCTCTGAAGTTTCCCAGTAACTTTCAAAACCTTCAGAGCAGAGATTGCACAGATAATACCCAGAGCTCCGTCGTACATACCAGCATCAATGACAGTGTCCTGATTTGTTTTTTTTTTTCAAATATCAGATTTATTTAATCAGTAATAGCTCTTTGATTACTAAAAGAATGACATCGTTAAAAACATAGCTAACAGATGTGAGTGCTGACCATGTGAGATCCAATCAGTAAAGCTTTATCCGTCGAATTGGACGGTTCAAATCGGCCATGAATGTTACCCATTTGATCAATCCACCTTCATAATGAAATATAGATTGGTCAGTTAACGCAAAAAAAAAGTGTGAGAAAATGGCTGCAATCATAAACAGACGTACGTCGTAAGTCCGGCATCTTTCATCCAGCTGATAATGACGCCAGTGGCTCTGATGGAAGCAGGACTCAAGAATGTCCTTTCGAGGAAGCCTTCGCCATCAGATATCTGGTTCATGCGAACAGCGCCGTGTAAGAGTTGAGTGTCTGCTTAGCAAAACTGCTATGGTGCCTAATAATTAAAACATAATATGCACCACACAAAACACATCTTGGATGCTAATGGCTGCTTGGGCTATTTAATAATCCAGCTACAAATGTGCAACTTGAGCAACCTTCAGAGGTTATCTGCCCATAAAAACAAGCTGTGGATATATGGAATGACTCGGAAGCCCAATCCAACAGAAAGACTAAAAAGACTGAAACACGAAAAATAAAGGGGTTTGCTTCATTAACACCTAAACTGATTTCTTGCGGGAAACAAAGAAGTAGACACGACCTACGTGTTTGCATGGATTGTCTTTAATTACTAGTAGCTTTCTTGTACGAGATTGGCTCTGCTACACTGCTAAGAGATAGGAGCGGTGATCTTCCTTACATGATGGAACTACGCACTATCCATGTTCATTTGGAGCTGAAGCAGCAGAGAACTTGACAACAGTTCATTAATCACTGCTCTCGACTGCACAATCTCCGAATTCAGAAATGAAAAAAAAAATCAGAATCACAGTTCTCCTATTTAAAACGAGATTCCCGTATCTGGAGCTGGTAAAGCGGATCGGGGACTCTGAATATTCCTGGAATAAGAATAACCCGTAACTGAACATATATATCGACCAAGATGAGTAATCAATCTGACCTTGCCGAGCTCCTTGAGCCTGAGCACCGTCTCGTCCCTCAGAATCCCCCTGTACAGGCCGTCTCCTCCTCCTACCTCCAGCTCCAACCCATCTGATCAATTCGTCGAAAAACAACCGTGGCGGTAAGAACATTGACTTAGTTAACCACTCTGCATGCATGTCCGCGCCGAAATGGGTTGGAGAACGAACCCAGGATCGGAATCGAGGCGGCGAGGAGGACGAGGAGGACGACGGAGGGAGCCATGAGCCACCGCACACCGCACGCCGCACGCCGCTCGTGGTCCGTGCGTGGTGTGGCTGGCCTCTCTGTGGGTGGCGGCTTACCTTTCCACAGAGGATGTGACTCTGGCGCGAGGCTGCCGCTTTTGTAGCCGCGCCGCTCTTGGCTCATCCGTGAGCTCACGCACCTCCGCACTGCCGTCTGTTTTCCACCAACGATTGTGAAGGTGAATCCGCCTGCATTTTCCGTCTCGCAATGCAACTCCATCGCATCACGGGTTCCGTCCCGAGCGTGCGATCGTGCCAGATTCCCCATCGACGCGTCAGATATTGCCTAAAGATTCGGCGATTCAGGCGAGTGGTGCATGCATGCATATGCATCAGCGGACGAGACAAGGAAACTGACGGCCCGTCACGGCCGCCAGTCGACCACTAAGCTAAGCTGACGCCGATGAGCCGAACAAAACAGGCCTCCCAAATAAAGTTGTGGTCCAGAGAATCTCGTGGTTTAAAACACTAGCTTAGCTTTGTGGACAGATTCTGGAATCCAGCACGTCTTCAACCAGCTTTGCGGACACACTGAATTTTGTGGTTCTATGATTGTTTTACGGGCTCATTTTTAGACAAACTCTCTATATATGGGCAATGTCAAAAGCTCTAAATTTCAGTGCTCTGCATTTCGCTTTTAGATCTGTAATTTTCACTTTTAGTGTAATTCAGAACAAAGTGTTAGGCGGGTTGGGGCCCCTGCTGTCCCCCGTCTCTGCTACTGCCTGAGAGGCGGTTTGAGAGCGGTCGATCCATGTACTTCCTCCGTTCTGAATTAATTGACTCAGATTTAGTACAGGAGGGAGTAGCAACGTAGCCCCGAGAGGCGGTGTGAGAGCCAAAATGACACCAGTTAGACCGTTGGCGGTCCATTCCTGGTGACGAGGGAGTAGAAGTGGCGGCGGCGGAGATCAGTGGGATCTGCAGTGAGAGAAGGGGGAGATTTGAGTAAGAATTTACAGAGACTCTTCTATAATCCAGGATTAGAACCCTAAATTTAGAGGCCGAAACACAAAAGATTATAGACAAGCCTTACAAAATTTAGAAGCCTGCATGGGGCATATGGTAGAGTATTTTTATAAAAAATGATGAAATTATCCAGGTCGGATCATTATAGAGTTGCTCTAACCCTGTGGAGTGCCGTATGTGAGTGGCAGGCAGTCCATGAGTAGAGACGGGTCCGTCGGCGGCCGGTTGACACGACACACGAACAGCTTCGCCTTCGCCTCTTGCAGCGTTCATGCGTGCCGATGTCGATGTCGCCAGGGCGTAAGGCTTACCAGGGCGCGATGCCGATGGGTGCGTTGGTGCTGGTACTCCCGATCTGCATCTGCGTGCCACGGTGGGTGGGTCCGGCGTGAGGCGCCCTGTGACAGCACTCCGGATTCAGCTGAATCCGACGGCAGCAACGGAGAAGTCACACTCGCACACCAAATTTTCTCAGACCTTTTCTTGATCTCTCACTCTATGCACGACCACCGAGTATGATCGATCGAGATCGACACCGGCAGCCAGATGCTGACTGCAAAGCATCGAACAATAATAATCAGTACCGCTGCTCAAACAGTAATGAGATCATCCATCAACAGCAGCAGGCGCTCTGCTCTGATCTTGTATGCATAGATCTGCGCAGCTCATTACACATGCAGCAAGTAATCTGCTCATCGATGACATACGCTACTTCTTGGATAATTATGCGGACTGATTCTGATTCCATTACGGGCCAGTAAGATTAGTCAGAATTGCACTGGCATGTAGGAAAAAGGCGCACTCAGCGATGACTAACCAAGCAGCTAACCTAGCCCTGTTACCCAATTAACTGGCGGACTCTTCCCAAAGATTTCTCCATCACAAACTCCACATCAACAGTCTTCTTACGACTCACGATCGACACCTGATCGCAGAGAAAAAGAACAGTCTCGTCACTGAAGAATGGCATCGTCGTTCTTGACACGACCGACACTCTCGAATATACTACTTCCTCCGTTTCATATTATAAGTCGTTCTAGACTCGGTTCCGACCAGGTGAAAATCGCCCAAAAGACATCTATACCCTTAATTTTCGATTCAATTACAGTCAATACCCTCCCGTAGTCACGCCAGCGAACCGATCACTTCGATCTAAAAATTGAATCGGGCAGCCCAGGTCCCTCGCGTAGATCGCCGCCGTCGCCGCCGTTGCAGCCCAGGACCTTCGCGTGCGAGCACCTCCAGGCGCGCAACCGTGCTCGCGCGCGAGCACCTCCAGGCGTGCTTCTTCCCCGCCTCGCCATCTCCCCCGCCCCACTCCTCGCCATCTCTAGCAGCACGCCAGGGATCCATCAGAGGTGCTCCTCTGGTTCCTGATCTCCTCCCAGGTCCATCTCCTCTGGTTCCTGATCTCCTCGATCAGCAGCAGCAGCAGAGGTGCTCCGGTTCCTTCATCTCCTCTGATCCTCGTCGACTCGCTGTGATTCTCCTCCAGCCCTGCAACATTTGCTTTGCACATCAATATGGTAGCCCCGGACCTCAATTTTGCGCCACCAGTAGACGAAGAAGATAATACGACAAGCTTGTCTGCACAAATGTCATTATTGGAAACTGCAGGATGAATCGGTAAGCTCATAATAATCGATACATAGGACAACATCCTTACCCTTCCCAACAAGCACATTCAAGCAAGAAAGTGCTGGCTCAATTGGTGGGACTCAAGGTCCTTGACAAGGGTGGGCTCATCAAACTGAATACATGAAGCACCAGCTGCCTTCAACTCAGCAATAACCTCCCTGCAAATCATCACACATCAAATTAGCAAAAGAGATTGATGTTTGTGTGTTATTGTACTGAAAACGTTTGTGTGTTGCTTGGAGTAGTACTGTTTGTGTGTTCATAATGTCTGCAAGCAAACAATAACAAGCACTGCAAGCTACTGGTGCTAGCAAGCACTTGTTAGCATAAGTAACAAGCTACAGGAAGTGCAAGTTACTCATGCTATTTCAGTTAATGGAGCAGATACGAGTACAAGAAAAACTGCTAGTGCATAGCTTGCACAAACAAGCACAAAAGTTCAGTTAAGTTTGCACAAACAAGAACAAAAATTACTCCTACTCCACAACAGTACTGCAAGCAGTAGAGAGGAAGCACACTCCCAGGTCAGTATTGACAATAAGCAAGCAGTGTAGTTGTGTCCAAATATTTCTGGCAGCAAGCAATTCACTACTGCAGAACAAATGCTTCAGTTTCAGTTCAGTGGAAGCAAGCAACAATTGCTACACTTAAGCAAGCACAAGCAAATTGGCAGCAGCAGCAAGTAGTGGAAGCAAGCAACAATTGCTACACTTAAGCAAGCACTACATTTTACAAGCACAGACAATAGTTCATTTAACAACACTGCATTTTACAAGCAGAAACAATACCGCATTTTGTATTAGGAGTAGGGAAAAATGTTTACCAACAGGACATACACACAAATTGGTTCACCACCATCTACTGCATTTTACTCCAAGTATACCAACAGGAGTACAAGCATGTTTATTTAAGCAAGTTTATTACTCCAAGTTTATTCCAAGTTACTGGGAGCATTAAGCAAGGAGTAATTTAATTACAGTACACACTCAAATCCTACAAATCTCATTCCTACTCTCCAGCACCTCAATTACTCCTACTCCTGCACCAGTAGCGGCATCAGTCCTATTGCAAAAGATCAAGCAACAAGCAAGCACGCACCAGTTCATTCTACTCCTGCACTAGTTCATGCTACTCCTACTGCAAAAGATCGAGCAAGCAGCAGAGGAAGGAGAAGAGAGAGAGATCAAGTACCTGACGTAGCCGTGGAGGAAGAACGCGTGGGGGAAGTCAACGGCGAGGTGCGCCAAGACCTCGTCCATCTGCTTGGAGGCCTCGCACCAGGAGGCAACAAGCAAGCACGCACCAGGAGGCCCAGAAGTACACCGCGGCGGCCCGCGCGCCGGCCACCGCGCCGGCCAGCTCGGCCCTCGACCGCACCTCCCTCACCGCCCCACCGCCGCTCGCCATGACCACCTCCTTCACCGCCGCTCCGCTGCTCCGGCGCTGCTCCAAATCCTCTCCAGAAAGCAGATCGGCGCACGGAGATCCAGCGCCGTCACATAGATCAGCGCCTCCTCGCCCAGCACGACATCACCGGCGCATAAAAATTCCACCTTTCAACTCCAGCTGCTTCGGGGTGCGAGAGAGCTAGGGTTGCGGGTGTGATACTGTGAGAGAGCTAGTGTTTGGCGTAGGTTGTGGTGAGCAAGGAGACGGAGAGGAAGAAGGCGGCGACAGAGAGCCAGCGACGGGGAGAGAGCGAGGGGAACACGGCGGCGACGGACAGCAAAGCGACGGGAACGAGAGCGAGGGGAAAGAGACGAGTGGGTCTGCGCGAGGGCAAAATCAGAAAGTCAAAACTAATCGTAGCGTTAGGAAATTTGTACATGAAACTGAAAGAGCTATATACACCCGCCGTCCCAGAACTTGGCTTTGACGTGCAAATTCGTCCCAGAAGTATCAAACCGTGATGCCGCCGTCCCAATACTTGGCTAGATTGGATTAGGCAGTCCATTTAGTCCGAAACCTGCAACGTAGGACGTGCTCTGCTGGCACTATTTGACATTTAGGTCCCTGTGTTGAGAAGAATTTGCACGTCGCAGTCCTCCCGCTCTGGTTGCTCGTTTCGGTTGACATAAATTTCCCCGTGTTTCTCGCAATTTCAGTTATTGCCCTTCCCGATCTGTTCTAGAGACTAGGCCGTTTTGGGTACCCACTTCGACAACGCTGCGAACTTCTCCTCGAGACCACCGGGCGCCGCTCCGTTGCGGTTTCGAACGTGATGCCGCCGGAGATGCACTACATCATGGGTCAAGAGGTTTGCTTCTCACTAAATAATTTCTTAATTATGCAACGATGCCACTGCTTGTTACAACAATTTCTACAATTGCAGGACAGAGAGAATGTGCCCATTCAAAGAGTACTTGGTCCTTTGCCAGAAAGTGGTTTCGTGGTGGCTGCCAGAGATACTATCCCCGAAGCAAGAGTGAGAGTGACAACTGCTAGAGGAATTTTAAGGCCTAGAGGAAGAGGAAGAGGAAGAGGAAGGACAACTGAGAATACAGAACCATCAAGAGCAGCAGCAGAGCAAGGTACCAGGGGTGTTGCAAGAGGGAGAACTAGGAGAACAGCACGAGCCACTCCAAATGGACCTGATGAACCTCCTGAAGCTAGTGCCAGACCCAAAACAAGGAGGCGAGCCTCATATAACACTGGGCCTGGCAGTCACGGTGGGCATAAAACCCGATACCCGAAGCCCGAACCCAAAAAACCCGAGCCCGAACCCGAACTACCCGAACCCGACAAACCCGAGCACTACATCGGGTAGCAGTTTTAGAAACCCGAATTTTATTTGGGAAATTCGGGTGTGAGGTCCCGGTACCCGATCTACCCGAACAACCCGAAATATGAAAAAGCCTAGTAATAAAAACCATCGCATAGCACAAGGCCCAACCCAAATACTAAGGATACGTAGCCTAGTTAACTCGTGCATAACTCCCCATCGTCGCAAGGCCCAGCCCATACGCAACCCCAACTCCCCATCGTCTCAGGCACTCAGCCGCCACAAGCTGACCTAATCCTACCCTCGTCCAGATCCACCACACTCACGCATCTAGCAGGGCACGAGGACACCTCGTCCAGATCCACCACGGCGTGCACCAGCAGTCCAGTACCGGCGACCTCCAGCACCATTATCCCGTCGGCCGCTGCAACAGCCGGCCGCCTCCCTTCTTTTCTTGCGCCACCTCCCTACTGGCCTACTATGCCGTCGGCCGGCTGCCTCCCCGGTGCCTTTTATCCCGCCGGCCGCCGCTGTAGACTTGACTCTTGAGTGAGAGGGGGAAGGAAGGAGCAGCAGTGCAGCACCGCGTCGTCTTTCTTCTATCCCGCCGGCCGCTGCTGGCTTGCTTTTCCGTGACTCCTTGCTGCTCTAACTTCCAAATTCGGGGAAATCGGGTAAACCCGAACCCGAACCCGAAATGTCGGGTACCCGAGTTGTCGGTTTTTTGATTTTTTGTGAAAAATCCGGGTATCATTTCTCCAAACCCGAAATTCTTAAAACCTGAAAAACCCGACCCGAATTTATCGGGTAACCCGAACGCCCACCCTGACCTGGCAGTGCTCATCATCTTTTATTTGGTGCTCAACAGCAAAGTGCAGAAAGAAACGTACCAGATCTTAATGGACCTGCTTCCGATGAGTGAGAAGTTCATCTAATGGAATCTTGTCAAATTCTGGATGTTTTATGTATGAGAGATACTGAATCTTCTGAATTCTGGATGTTGTGCTTACGTTTAGGCATATCTGAACCTTGTCAAATTCTGGATGTTTTATGTATGAGCACTGCTGAATATTTATGTACTAGCAGTACTGAATCTTGTGAATTCTCGATGTTGTGCTTATGTATGCTTTCATTTCTTCCAATTGCTTGAAAAACCAAGGAGGTTCTGTCCAATTTGTACTCATCATAACATACAAACAAACAAACATATAGTCGCAATGATATTTATTATTCCAACATTTCAATTCTGATAGCAACATTCATACATCCCCTCCTCAACTCAATCAAACAAAACCTCTAATAACTAGAGCAATACAAGCATAAATCAGCAGACAAGCTACAGCTACACACAGTACCATCATCTCCTTCCTGTCTCTAAATTTCATCTCTGCCCTATGAATCTTCACTAGTTTTTTCTTGTCTGCCTTCTCTCTCTGCAACTCTAATTCCAAATCAGCAATCTTGGTCAGCAGCTTCAAATTCTCTTCTTCAACTTCATTCCTGTCTCTTCGACGCATGTACTGGTTCGGGTAGTGCTGCTGGAACTGATCCTGAACAGCATTCTGCAACAATTTCGAACAAATGCACCTCAAAACAGAGCACTCAATCAACTAAAACAGAGTATTCTTGCAACTGCGGTGGAGGAGAGATCGACAAACCTGCGGAGCAACGGCACCTCCAGTACTTCTAGTCGCCGTCGAAGTCGCCATCGGATTCCAGTACACCTCGCCTGTCACCTTCCGTTCGTGCTCCGCCCAGCAGCTGCCGCCGACCCTATCCGCGCTTCGATTCGAGGAGCCCGTTGGTGAAGGAAACGGCCGAGCACGACGCCGCTCCTACCTCTCGCCGTACAGGACGCCGCTCGCCGAGCACGACGCCGCTCGTACCTTCCGCCGAGCACGTGGCCGCTCGCCGTCGTACGCCGCCTAGGGCTTCGATTTGGGATTGGGGTGGCTGAGGGCCTCTACTGAGCGGTACAATTCTTACGAGGGCTTTCTTGCAAAATTACCAGCCGAGGCGTGTGTCCACGGCCAGCGTGGCGTCACACGTGTCCGCATCTCAGCCCCTGTCAACCAAAACCAATCCGCATGCCAAGTATTGGGACGGCGGCTTCACGGTTTGATACTTCTGGGACGAATTTGCACGTCAAAGCCAAGTTCTGGGACGGCGGGTGTATATAGCTCAAACTGAAACGGAGGGAGTACTATATACTTTGGTCATCTTTGGTGACCGGAACCCTACCATTACAGCCACCTGTTCTTCTTTCGGTGTTACAGCAGATCAAGAATAGATCTAAAATACCTGAACAATCACCAGCAGAAAACAGGATGTCTTCAACCAATATACTGTGTTTGCAAAAAAATCACAAGTTGTCTAATAAAAGAGTGCACACAATGATGCAAGCAGGCTAGGGCTTGCTGATGTTCTGCTAAAAACATGCCATATTTAGAGACACCACAGGTAACTAGTATCAAAGGAAGTGGCCACTGAATTCATTCCAATTGTTTTACCATCAGAAAACACACATATGATTCTCCCACGTCATATCGTCAGTACAAGACAAGTGAATATTCACTAAACTTCTTGTCACTAAGACAAATATACTTACGCCTGCAAAAACGACATCATAGAACCTTCGCTCAAACACTGCAGAATGCTAATCAAACACATGGAGGTAACAGCGTCCTGAAACATTGGTGCACAACAGAAAGTTCAGTGACAATTTGCACAAGTAATCACAGTTAAATCAGCCAAGCTGCCTCCATTATGAACCGCCATAGCTCAAAACTTAAAAGGATGCATACACCAGCCACAATAAAACACACATATGAAAATAGCACGAACAATTGAGCTATCAAAGATCGATTGAGTTCATAGCACGAACAACTGAGCTATCAAAGATCGACATTGAATTCATTTTAAATTGTTTTACCCTCATACGATCTTCACACGATTATATCGTTACAGCACAAGTGAATATTCACTAAACTGCAAATAGAACATACAAGGCTGACCATGCATGCTAAACATCGACTACTCTTTTAGGAAATTATCATAGTACCTTCATCAAACACTTACATCCAAAGCTAACCAAAGACATGGAGGCGTCCAGAACCTTTGGTACGCACAGCAGAAAGTTCAGTGACAATTTGCTTAACCAATCACAGAGAAATCAGCCAAGCTTCCTCCATGATCAAGCACCATAGCCCAATACTTAAAAGGATGCATACATCAGACAAAATAAAAGGAGAGCTGAATTCAAAGCATAATGCCAGTACCAAGTCTACTGCTCCATAGTGCAAACAATTGAGCTATCAAAGATAAATTTCTTACAGAGACAGCCGCTGCCACATACTGATGTCACACGTGCAACGATGGTAACTCGGCGTACAAAGGCACATATGGCAGATATGGCTTCTTGCCATTTTGTAGATTGCGGATCACTTTTACTTGCCGACGATCCATATTATAGCACATGAATGTGGTATCCCGGCCCGCGGTGAAGAAGATCAAGTTACAGTCCGGATGAATGCCAACCCAATCAAAATCCCCATCAAGGGCAACATCTATTCCTCCAAATACGACTGAAGCTTCAACGATGTGCTTTGGTATGCATTTTTTGCCTTCATGGTTCTCGAGAACATAAACTGCGAGCTGAACCCCAACTTTGTCTTGAGCTCTATAGAAATTGGCATGATGCATGCGGCCTTGTGAGCACTGAATAAAACCATCGATCAAACCACCGCGAGGGATACCGGAGTTGGTCCATGTTTCCGCATCCGTGTCCACTGCAGCTAGACGTTTGGAGAACAAAAGGCGGAAGGCCTGAACATACAGATGGTTGTTAAGAAAAGCAGTTCCCTGTGAGCGACGATGAGGATAAGGGAGCGTGATATGTTGGTTCCACCCTTCCTTCTTATGAACCCATCCTCCGGTTTCAGATGAATACACTGCCACTCCGGTGATGGCGGGGATAGGGCCCCAGCTATGACGATCCGCCAACAACTCCAACACATAGAAATGTGACGATTGCGCCGGATCAAAGCCTAAAAGTGCCGTGGTCACACTCAGACCAGGCGTGTCAGATCAAGCGGATCCTTAGGTATGTTAAGGGTACCGTTTCTACTGGTTTACGGATTCAGAGGTCTTCATCTACTCTTCTGAATATTTATACTGATGCTGACTGGACGGGTTGCCCTGATGACCGCCGCTCTACTGGAGGGTTTGCTATTTTTCTTGGGCCCAATCTTGTCTCTTGGAGCTCTCAGAAACAACCCACGGTGTCCCGCTCTAGTACAGAAGCGGAGTACAAGGCTCTTGCTAATGGTACAGCTGAGGCTACATGGATCCAGTCTGTACTCAAGGAACTTGGTGTTCCTCAACCCAAGCCACCGGTCTTATGGTGTGATAATTTGGGTGCCACATATTTGTCTGCCAACCCGGTGTTTCATGCCCGCACTAAGCATATCGAGATTGATTTCCATTTTGTGCGCGAGAAGGTTGCTTCGGGTGCTCTCGACGTACGCTTCATTGCTTCTGGAGATCAACTTGCTGATATTTTCACTAAGCCTGTCATCAGTTGCTTAGTCGTTTTAGTTCCAATCTCAACCTTGTTCACGACGGTTTAGATTGAGGGGTGTATTAGGCAGAATACCGTATCCGGTTCTATACGGATACGCGTCCTTGTTGTAATCGTATCCAACACGAACTGTTGTTTGTTAATATAAATCAAGAGCCAGCCATGGGGCAAAACCACGGCACACAAATCAATCTATTCCAATTAACTGACAGGTGGCCTGGCCGGAGTCCGGCAAGGCGACCCACTTTTCCGTGGCCGGATTGCACACAACATAACGGAAGTCGGCAAAGCCAATGTTGGTGGAGTCGGGTACCAGCGGCAGAGGATGAGGCCATTGCAGCAGTCCGAGACATGAACGAGCCAGTGGTTAGGCAGGAAGGCCAAGGAGGTTGAGACCAGAGCGCTGGGGCTCCCCGAGACACTGGCGAGGAGTAGAGGCGGTCGCAAGAAGGCTTCCGAGCTGGTGGCGAAAGTGGTGCTGTACAAGAACCCGGCGAGGGTTTGGGGGAGCTTCTTGCGGTGGTCGGGGTGGTCGATGAGGCCGCGCCAGTGCTTGGAGACGCACCTGAAGCGGCAGAGCGATTTGGCGGGCACGCGCGGGATGATCTCGAGGAGGAGGTCGTCGGTGAGTCTGTCCGCCGCCGTCTCGCTGGAGGACGCCGAGCAAGATCTGCACAAGACACAAATGGACGAGAGGTCAGGCCATCCGTAACGAAAATGAGAGCATGCTTGCTATGATCCATGGTGATTCTCTTCGTACCGGGGACGAGCTGGAGCGCGGGCTTCCGCCCGCAGGAGAGAGCGATCCGCCGGGATGGACATGGCGGCGGCGGCGGAAGAAGAAGGCGCCGTTGAGCGAGGAGGAGTGAAAATGGGCTACGGCTTGGTGAGTTTTTACTTCCAGCGATATCGAATGGGCTGTCGATGTAAATGGGCTAACTGGTTTACATCCTCCTGCGTTGGGCCGTTTATGTTTTTTTCTTTCAAACTGGCTGCCTACGCCTTGGTACATGGAACAATGGGAGATGATGATGACTGAGTCACTGAGACGAGTATCTATCAGAGGCATTGGTACGGAAATGAAATCTGATGATAATGGCAAAAAGTTTACCTAAGTTGTAAGGAAATCCGATAATCAATCATGGTTGCTGACGACATAGCTAAGGATCGTTGAGTCGTACGCAATTCTGTTTATACGTCATGTATGTGCATTTTAGCTAGCAGAACCACATTCAGAATACGGAGGAACATGGTTCTCTTCTGCATTGCTGGAGCCGGGGTAAATTTTTGTCCAAGATACGGCTGCGAATCAACTGACGGTGCATTTCAGCATTTGTATAACGAGACGGGTGCAGGTGCAGCAACGCAAATACTACGAAAGATGTAATTTGAGCTCGTATTGGAAACTTGAAGACAAAATTGATGTCCCGTGAGACGGATCATTGGGCAAGAACAAGCTTGTATATGAAAGTGTAAGCAAAGTCCACAAGAACAGGCACATGTTATTTCTGCTGTAGGACGTTCAAAATCAACAGTTCAGAAATAAGGCAGTAAATTTGCGCTGGACAAGCTAGCATAGTGCGTGGGCAGTTCAACTGTACAAAAATGCATTAACCATACAACTAGAACTGACACGGCACTGTTTATTTCAACCTCTTCTAAAATGCTACCTGAAACAAACAAACATAGGGGTATGTTGTCTTGAGAAATGAAGTTGTTGACACAAGAACGAACATTATGATCCAAGCACATCTTGTTGATATTCTGACAACAACAATTTCTAATTATACACGGCACGGGAAATTAGCAGCAAAGAAACTTGTGCTGTCTTCATGTATTCATAAAAAGTGTTTTACGATAAGAGAACACATGTGTAGTGTATCAATAAAGGAAACTTATCTGACCCATTACATGGCTAGCAGAATTTCACACATTACATTGTACTAGCAGGCAAGTGATAGTTTGCTAGGTCTGAGATACTTCTGCTGACTGAAAATAGAAGACATAAGTTTAACCTGGACGCGATCATGTCGATTTTACAAAGTGGGCCTAACTGGTACATTCGGCTCATACTCTGCGGGAAGTTATGTGAATGTGTGAATGCTATCCAAGGGCACAAAAAGTCGTGATCATAGCACTGAAATACAGATAGTCGTGATCATAACAATTTGTATGCGAAGTCAAGTACATACAACCAATAGTTCATTGAAAAATTGAATGATTACTCTAAGCGAAATCAGCCAAGTTGCCTCCATAATGAACTGCGATTGCTCCAAACTTTATGACAGCAGGACATCAGAGCACTCTAGTGGGAGAAAACATGCATCAAAATCAAGCAGAGATACCAAACAAGCCGCATCATATCGCACAAGGAAATCGACTCCTATTGAAGATCAACTTCTTATATAATTATGTCACACGTGCAAAGATTGTAACTCTGCGTAGAGTGGTACATATGGACGATATAGTGGCCAACATTCTCCAAGATTGCATACCTCTTTGGCTTGCTGATGATCCATGTTATAGCACGTGAAGATATTATCCGGCCCCATAGTGAAGAAGATCGGGTTACAGTCCGGATGAATCGCAATCCAATCAAAGCTGCTAACATTAATCTCTGGAACGCATGAAGTTTCGACACTATGCTTCAGTATCCATTCTTCGCGGCCATAGTCAAAAGCATAAACTACTAGTTGTAAAACATTATCAGCATCCTCATCTCTTCTAAAACCAGCATAGAGCAAGCTGCCCTGTGACTTCTGAATAAAACCAGACTGCACAAAATATGGGGGATCAAAGTACATCAAAGTTTCCCCGTCGGTGTGCACCGCAGCTATCCAAGGGCACACAAGGTCATCATCGTAGCACTGAAAATACAGATAGCCGTCATGAAAGACAGTTTCTGAGCCGCGATCATGGAGACCAATATGTCGTTCCCATCCCTATTTATGAATCCATCTTCGAGTTTCCGAGGAGTAGACACACATTGCGGTGATGTAACGGTCATCGCTGTCCTCCTCCGGCGCCATCTCCTCCAGCAGCACAAACACTCCCGCATGTTAGGTTTGTGGTGGGTCCGACCTGTCATTGGATAGACGTGCATGGTTAACAAGTCAGTATGGGTCCCACCTGTCAATGGTAGGTTTAAATTGACACATGGACATGTCACGTAGGCCCAAACTAACACATGGAGCTGACATATAAGCAAAACTGCAGAGGTGGCCGTCCTGTCGTTTCAACACATCACAAATTTGCGAGTATGACCATTTATATTGGTCGTAATCGAGTAAAAGTAAGGTGGTAAACCATAGTGGACTGTTTTATGACCATTTAGTGTAAGGAAATTATGAATTTTTTGACCAAAATGGTCGTTGTGTTTTCGTGTTTGGACCCTCCCAAACAGCTCGTGACCAATTAGTTCAAAATGGTAATAGATCTATGACTAATATTTTTAAAGTCATTATCAGAAGGTCATAAGTTGACATATTTCTTGTAGTGGGATACAAGCATATACTAGTTGCAGTGGATTATGTGTCTAAATGGGTTGAAGCAATACCCACTGTCAGTGCTGATTCGAAAGCTGTCTGCAAATTCTTCAAAACTGTCATTGTCCCAAGATTTGGAGTACCAAGAGTAGTGATTAGTGATGGTGGAGCTCATTTCAACAATGAACAGTTAGAGAAGCTGCTGAACAAGTATGGTGTGAGAAACTACAGAGTAACTACACCTTACCATCCTCAAGCCAATGGAAAAGTCGAGCTGTCAAACAGAGAAGTGAAACAAATTCTGGAGAAAGTTGTTTCTAAGTCCAGGGGGGTTGGTCAACAAAATTGCCAGATAGCCTGTGGGCATACAGGATAGGATATAAGACGCCTATTGGTATGTCACCATTCAGGCTTGTCTATGGAAAAACATGTCATTTAGGATATAAGACGCCTATTGGTATGTCACCATTCAAGCTTGTCTATGGAAAAGCATGTCATTTACTTGTTGAGCTAGAACACAGAGCATAGTGGGCAATGAGGAAGCTGAACATGGATTTAGGCAAAGCTGGAACTGCAAGAAAGCTTCAGATGTGTGAGTTAGAGGAACTGAGAAATGGTGCTTATGAAAGCTCAAAGATCTATAAGGACAAGACCAAGAAATGGCATGATAAGCACATTCTTAGAAACGAATTCAGTGTTGGACAGACAGTGTTGGTTTATGACTCCAAACTGCATTTGTTCTCTGGAAATTCAAGTCAAGGTGGTTTGGCCCTTGTGTCATCAAGAGAGACATAGGACATGGTGCTTTTGAAGTTCAGAGTGCAACAGATGGTACTTTCAAGGTGAATGGACAGAGACTGAAGCATTACAGAGCAGGAGAGCAGCTGAACACTGAAGAAAGTGAAGAAACAGATGATGATGAAGCTGAGGATGATCCCAATGCATCCTCTGCATCTGAGAACCAGTGAAGGAGCTACAGTCAGGCTCATGACTATAAACAAGCGCTCATCAGGAGGCAGCCTGGTACCTTTGTATATTATGTACTTGTTATTTCCTTTTACTTGCTATGTTTTGTTTGTGTGTTTCTTTTTGTCTTTGTTTTTCAGATTTTGAATAAAAAGAAGTGGAGAAGTCTTGGCTATGATATTATGAAGCAAGAGGCAGCAGCAATCACCAGGTGGAAACTTTCCAATCTTTTATACCCTATTCACAGTATGAATAATATTGTTATGCCATGTTTTAGATTTATGATCAATTTGGCAACTTTATGGCTGTTACAGAAATATTTATGGTTTTGCTCTGTTCTGATTAAATAGCATTGCATGCTGTTGTGAATCATGTATTGTATCTGCTTATTACTCTTGCAAAGGCCATGTTCAGATCCATTTTTCAAAGCAGAATTAGCTTATTTCTCTTTTCAAATACTTGTGGAATACTTGATAATGCCATTTGCTATGAAACTGAACTATATGATCCATTTTAGAGCCATTTACTAACTCCATCTCTACACATTTGCATTTTTGGCATTAACAATCAATATCTCTGGATAGTGATTTGTGAAGCACTAACACTAACACTAACTCAAAATGTGTTGACAAGAAATAATTTTTTGCATTAGCAACCACAATCTCGGGATTGGGGTATGTGACGCACTAACTAAGAAAAAGTGGACTGAATCTTAAAGCAAAATTTTGCATTAGCAGTTATGATCCTGGGATGGTAGCTTGTGACGCACTAACTAATAAAGCAAGTATCTTCCTAACACTAACTAACTAACTCATGCATTCCTACAGCATTTGCCTATTATGTTCCCTGAAACTGTAGTAGGTGAAGCACTGACTAAGCATGCATTCTTACATTATGGCTATTTTCTGGATCATTTACTTTCCATTTCTGTGCAAATTGTCTTATCATATTAATCTCAAGCATTTGAACTTAGAAATCCTTTAATTCTGCTATTTGAAACTTGTTTCCAAACTAGCACTTGCTCAAATAGTAAACAGAACTAAATAGAATCCAATTAGAATGAACTGCTAAGTTTTTTGAACCTTGCACTATTCTTATTCTGCTTGTTCTCATTTGCATCCCATTCTCTTTACTTGAGGAAAAGCAAAGGTTTAAGTCTGGGGGTTTGATCACCATCATTTATATGCATAAATCACAGACCTAAAACCTCAAAAACCTTACTACTTTCATATTCAGAACTGCAAATATCTGCATTTTACAGTGCTTTCACTCTTTTTACAGTTTAGTGCACAAAGGCACATAATCTTCAGAGATCCAATGTAGAAGTGAGGCAAGACGCAGCATTCAACTCATATCAATGCAGCAAACAAGATGGCTATGATAAACAAGTTCAAATCAAGCCAGAAACTGAAGAACATCTCTGTGCCAGAAAGTGAACAGTAACTAACAGAGAGCAATTCTGTCAGTTAACTCGTGTTCTTCATCACCATTCGAAGCAAAGCACAAGTGAAGCAATACAAGGCCCCAGGAGAAGATAAGAAGCAGTTCAAATAAGTTTCAATCATAGAAAGGGAAAGAAGATCAACTTGGAGATCAAGGAAACCACAAAAGGCAAAAAGGTGAAAAAGGGAAACAAGCCATGTGCACTGTGAGCTGTGGCCAAGGAGGAAGCTTCCCTCTCCATCAACTCGTACCACACCTCCACCAAAAATGGAAAAAGGTGTATAAAGCCACCACCACCACAGACCCTCTCTCTCGCCTCTCATTCGCAATTCTCTCGACCACTCTCCACTCCACCTTTTCCCTCAGCCTCCACTACACCTTTCCACCACCAACTCGAGACCAAGAAATCCAAGAACCAGAGCAAGAACAAGAAGGACATGATGAACAAAGAGATCAGGAGAAGAAGTACAAGGCCTTGGTGACCAGAAGCTCATGATCTGCAACTCTTCTTCCACCTCTCTGCTTCCTCTGCTTCGACTAGGGTTTCTGTGAGCTAAAGCTAAAGACTTCTCTCCACTTTCTTGTGTAATCCTGTGGAAAACTAGTAGATCATCCATCTGCAAGTAGGGCTTGTGATATTTGGCTACTGCAGTGAATTGAGTGACACACTTCTCTGTTTTATCTGAAGATTTACTTGATCTGTTTGCTGTTTGCTTTGATCTATGTGTGTAAGGCTAGTCCCTGCACACTGAGTGTTGTAATTCTGTCCCTAGCCTCCCTTGCTTGTTAACTCACTTGTGATCTGGCTTCACAACCCAGAAAGCAGTGATCTTTGTGTTATGCTTTTTCCTCCAGCCTAAAACTGCTAAAAACCCTTGCTTGCATGACTAGTCTCTACAAGCTGTTCGAGTAAATCTTGTTCCCTGTCTAAACCTTGCTTGGATCCTTGCTAGCAACTGGATTGACAACCCAGAAGCAGCAAGTTAAATTCTGAACCTTAGTTCTTAAACCCTCTTTCTTTGAAAACCTTTACTTTTCTGTTGGAAACATAAAAACCTAAAGATTTGGTTTAGCTTCTGCCAACCCTTAGAACCATCATAACTTTGTTGATCCCTGTGGAGATGATAACACTAACCCCCCTATAAATCTGCACTTGATCATCGCCCAAAAACCTACGCCCTAATTTTCACGAAACCATCCGAGGCCGCGGCGTCGGCGAAACTCCTGATTTCCTCCGAGGGGGATCAGATCCTGCTGCTCCGGAGCTCCGGAGAAGGGGGAAATCATTGTCATCATCATCACCTCTCCTCCTTGGCATGGGAGGAGGCATCTACATCATCATCCCCATCAAGACCAGCACCATCTCCATCATCATCACTGTGATCCACTCCGTTCCCCTCGTAGTTTGAGAGTTGCTATACCCTAGATACTTGTCTTGTGCTACTATTCATATTTGTGATTGAGTACTTGTAATTATTTGTGGGTGAAGTTATATTTTCAGATTGTGTTGTACCACTTATGCCACTGAATATCATCATGTTTGCACGTTGTGAGTAGTTGCCGTATGTTCCTGAGGGCATAGGATGAATTGGCAATGATTTATATAACATGTGTTGGTATTTTGTCAAGAGTTTATCTTTTATGTGATTCTATGATGGTGTTGTGCGAGCGTCGACTGCACAACACTTCACCTATATGGGCTCATAGGAGAACACCGTAGTATAATGAATTGAGGAAGACTTGGGAGGACAAGTAAACCTGAGACAGAGTCATGAAGTTATATTATGAGGGTATTAGTATCGGGGACCTTAGAGTGTAATGCTATGGTGGGACATTATGTCTTAATAATTCTTGTGCAGTCATTAATTTACTTGGCCACATTATCCATCATAAGGGGTTGTAGTCTATTTATTTAGCTATACCGAATTATGGCTCCGTCCAAAGAAGATTAAAACTTGACAAGATATGCAACATGTTGTTTAATAAATCTCTATGCCTAGCATTATCCATGCCGCCCTCGGGAACGTTTTCCACATATAAGTTACACATCACTTGAGCTTGTCCTCTTGCCACATAAGAGGATTGGGCTTTCTCTCTTTGAGAGCTTTCACTTGCTACTATTTATTTTCTGCATTGCAACTATACAACCAAAAATACCAAAAACACTTGCATCTTTTATTCTTTTATTTATCAATCTTGCTAACCAATACCTCCAGCTCCTCGTGGGTTCGACAACCTTTTCTAATCGAAAGGTACTACAATTGATCTCCTGCACTTGGGAGTCATCAGGTGTATACATAAATATATATAAAGAGTTTCATCTTTATAACGATAATCCTTCCGAACGAGAGACTCCTAGGGTTACGCGACTTGTTTGGTGAGCTATAAAATAATGCAACCTAGCAAGAGGAGTGGAAAAGCGTCATTACCCTCGAAGCGTGACCGACAAAAAGACAAGGGAAGTAGCTCCTGCCTGAGCCCTGTCCTACAACGACGCTCCCGTCGTGAACCTCGGTGCATACCCTGTAGAAATGAATGAACAAATAAGTGCACAAAGAAAATTAAAAAATTACTAAGCTAACTAGCCCTAAACAGCAACTAAACAGCAACTACTAAACTAACAAAGCAACTAACCCTAAACAGAAACTACTAAACAACTAAGCTAACTAAGCAACTAAACTAACCAGCAGCAAAAAACTGAGTAAACAAAGCAAGAAAAAAAAATTAAAACTAATTACCTAGATCACTGGATCTCGTGGCAGGAGGTGGAGCAGCGGCAGGGGCAACAGGTGGACCTCATGGCAGAGCTGGAGGTGCGGCACGCGGTCGCGGGGGAGGCGACGAAGAGGCGGCAGCGGTGACCTGGAGGGGAGCGGCACGCGGTCGCGGTGGAGGCCGGCGAGCTGCTAGCCTGAGCCTCTCGCCATTGCTCCGTCTGCGGCTAGGGTTAGGGCTCGTGGCGGCGGAAGGCGGGCAGTAGCCTCGGATTCTTGGTGGTGGGGGGTGGCGCGGTATTGGGTTGCGTGTACGGTAAATTAAAAATTTCACGTATTGCTACGCAACCTTCCCAAGATCTACTATCAAGATACATGCGAATATGAAGATCCATATATCTAGTTTAGTATACGTTACCAACACCGTAGATTGCGGAAGAACGTGTTGATGACGTAGTCGATGTAGCCGATCGCGGTCTCTCTCAACCAAGCCTGGTAGAGAGATTATGATGCCTTTTTCTCCTTCGCTTCACCACCTTGAATCAACAGCTAAAGGGACAACCGTCGTAAGACAGATCTCCCCTCTGACAGCTTGCACACGTACACTGGAAAGGTTCAGTAGGGCTTCGCCGTCCAAGCTTGAAGTCTGCTGGTGTATATGAAGGTGGAGATCTCAACACATGAGAAGGAGAGAGAGAGATTAGATCTCGTCTAATCGGATAGGTTGCCTCTAATTAGAGGTCCCTCTAATCCAACTAGAAGAGATCTAAACTTGAGAGCTACTTGTGTCTCGTCTATTCTAATTGAGAAACTTGTGTTTCCCCAACTAGAGGGGTGGGGTTTATAAAGGAGCCCAAGAGGTAGGGAGACTTGGAAAGGGGGAAACCTTCCCCTAGTCCAACTTGGACAAGGGGAAAGTTCCCCTTGCCCAATTCTATATGGGAGGATGAGTTGGGGTTGCACCCCAACTCTCCTCCCTGATACGTCTCCAACGTATCTATAATTTCTTATGTTCCATGCTTATATTATACCAATTGCTACTCCCTCCGATCCAAAAAAAGATTCGGAGGGTTAAGCACACTGTAACATTACAGAAAACCCCTTTGAAATTGAAAAAGCAAAAAAAAAACCTTCCGCATCTCGTCTCGCTCGTACATCTCGTCTCCGCATCCTCTGCGCGCGCCACGCTCGATCGCCAGCCGAAGCAGCAGCTCCTGGTCGCCCACATCCTCCGCGCGCCGATCGCCGGCCGAAGGAGCAGCTCCAGATCGGCCGAAGGAGCAGCTCCAGATCGCCGCCGCAGGAGCGGCTCCAGGTCGCCGGCAGGAGCAGCTCCAGTTCGCCGGCAGGAGCAGCTCCAGATCCCCGGCAGCAGCAGCTCCAGGTCGCCGGCAGCTCCATCCCGCAGCTCCATGTTCGCCCCAGCCGAATCCATGTCCTCTCGGCCAGCTCCACGTCACCCACATCTCCCGGCCAAACTGAGACAGTGAATTTGATCTCCTCTATGCCAGTGATGGATGCGCCATCTTCTTCCTCCTCCGGATCTTCAAGTGCAGCTTCAGCTTCCTCCTCCTCAGCCTCCAGATCAGCAACAGGTACTTCTGCACAAGATAACCATCCAGTTTGAATTCAAAACTGTAATCAAAAACTGTATTCAGCGACTGAATTCTAAACTGTATTCGAAAGACAACACCATATGAGGATCCACCGTATTGGTGCCTGTACAGATTAAACTTACTCATCTACCTATGCCTGTACAGATTAAACTTACTCATCTACCTAAGAAGAAATACAATCAATAAAACTAAGCATGCCGCCTAAACCAGACAGAACTTCAGATCATGTACAGATTGAAACAGTCATGCAACACCAACTATATGATGGTCTACAAATAGAAACGATGAACAACAACCATTTTCTTCTAGTGCTACTTATACATCAGCAAGGAGCAGTTCAACAGCTAATGGAGATCATATTAGCACTAACTCACGGAGCACCACATAGGAAACACCAAGGCCGGAAAAGCCTTACTTGTAGAGTGAAGAGCCTGTCCTCAAACTGCACCTCCTTGGTGAGGAAATCGGCGTCAATCGTAGCCTTGTAGTGGTCGCTGAACTTCTTGTTCACATATCTGAATTAAATACAGTAGCTCAAGAAAACACAAAGCCAATACAAGTACAGCACATAATAGTCCCAAAATTCGCATCATCCGCATGTTTCCGCTGATGCCACCACCTGAAGAACACAACATAAATACAGTAATTGTTAGTTCTCCAACTTCCAACTAAGCAAAGGAAATATTGCAGTCATAACACACATTACAAGACAGGCACATATACATAGCCAGACATGATGCTCTTGTTCCCATCTTGCTCCTTCCTGAAGGATATCTTTAGCAACTTCCCTTGATATCTTCCTAGCTTCATTGACAGAGCATCAAGGTTGAATTACAAACTTGCATTATATTTCAGTCAGTGTTCAGTTCATATGATTCAAATGCATCTACAATATCAAGCAACATATAGAAATGCATGCAGTATCCAAAGTAAAAACAGAATTGGAAAGGTAATGTCCTTTGTGCAGTGGCGAGGCCAAGGCGTGATGCAGATGGAGTAACATTTGATGGTAAAATTGGGATCTGGCCATTCGTCAAGCTAACTCCAGCTAGAAAGAAATCTAAGAACAGAGCAAAAGGCACTATGGAAGTAAAGGCATTTACAGTCACCAGAGATGTCCATCGAGACTTCCTATCTAACAAAGTACTTCCAGCTATTGAAGCCCTATGGCCAGATGATGACGAAGGGACAATTTATATTCAGCAAGACAATTTATATTCAGCAAGACAATTTATAGAATCAGTTGAAGACGCTTTTCATATTTATCCTGTGGATAATCTGGACAAAGTGTTCATAACTTTACAGTCAGTTATGCTGGAAGTTATGAATGCTAGAGGTGGCAATAAATATGAGATTCCCCACATGAACAAGGACAAAATGTTGAGGGTAGGAACTCTGCCTATGGCTCTAAGGATTGATGGTGAACTCTATAGGAAGACCTTGGAAATTATAGCTGCCTATGAAGCAGAGGCATTATCCTTGTCAAATGAAGCAACAACAAGCAAGAAAAGAAAGAGGAAAGGAGTACAAGAAGGAGTGGTCTAGGCCTAGATGTCCTACAGGTGCTAGTCCTAGATGTCTAGTGATTTCATCTCCAAACAGATGTGTGTTGTGTGTATTTCGAACTCCAAGATGTGTGTTGTGTGTATGTGTTGTGTGCTCCAAGTAGTGCAAGCATTCATTTGTAATCACTACTCCAATATATGTATGTATTAGCACTATATGTGCCCCTGTTCTATATGTACTCACTGAATTACAGAAAGCATTCATAAATATTCAGTTATGTAAGGAGTACTCTTTTTCTTGCAAACAGTGGGAGTACTTGCAAACAAAGTTACCACTAAGAATTTGTATTGTGTTGATTGCTTATCTATCAACTCTTAGTGACCAACATCTGCTCCTAGTACTGAAGAATCACTAAGCATACTCAATGGAGTACACACGAACTCGAACTAAACATAATTTGGGGGTCTGAAACTGAAAGCACCAAAGTAAGGGATCGGTTCTACCCACCGTGCCCGGAGTGATGAGCCCCTTGTTCTCTGCATCGGCGATCATACTGTACCCAATCCTGCACAAGCGCAAAACAACAGCACACACAGAAGAAACACTCAGCTCCAATCTCCAACGCGAATTAATACAAAACTCAGCCTAAATTTACACAAGACATCTGAACGAACAACAGCAGCTAGCCAGAGCAGAGCAGAGCTAACGGGAAGAACAGCCAGATTCCCACCCACACACCTGTCCTTGACGCTGGAGCAGGGCTCCATGTATTCGAGCTTGGCGGCGACGCGGGCCACGCAGCCGTGCGTGACCGTGTTCAGGTACACCAGCGGCGTGTTCCCGATGAGCTACGCATCACAGACAGACACACACAGACAGAAAAGGTCAATCTTTCTTTGTTTCGACTTCAAAGCCGGCCGCCGCGTAGGAGGATCGAGAGGGGCTCACCTCGGTGACGTCCTTGGTGATCGAATCGACCCTGTCAGGACTCCTGCCGGATTATGAAAAGAGAAACAAGTCAAGAGCTGGTTAACGAATCGGGAAAGAAGGGCAAGCAAAAAAGATCACAAGAGACCCCACGACGCGAGCAGGAGTAGGACCAAACCAAGAACGGGCAAGAAACGGCCAAAAATCGCAAGAAAGGAGGATTCGGGGTCGCTCACCTCGGTTCCCTGGCTGCGGAGCGGGAGCCGCGACCTGGTGACGCCTCGTCGCCATGGGTTTCTTCTGCCTCTCCGGCAAGGCAGAGAAGGAGATGGCGCGGACGACGGCCACGAGCGGCGAGGCCATCCGGTGCGCCCGGCCTCGCAGCCACCAGATCCGGCCTCGCAGCCACCAGATCCGGCTATTCCTGGCCGGCTTGCACCGAAAGCTCTGAGCTTTTGGTCGAGCAGAGCGCCGCGGCGACGGAAGACGGAGGGGAGAGAGGCAACGGAGCGCGGGCAGCGAGGGTAGCGCGGCAAGGACGCGAGGGGGTCGTGCCAGCAAGGTGGGGGTAGGGAGAGGAGGCGAGAGGCGGCGGGGGCAAGGTGGGGGGATGGGAACGCGCCGGCGGTGCGGGTGCAGGTGAGGAAGGCGCGGGTGCGGTGCGAGGGAGGGAGCAGAGCGGTGGGTCAAAGCGGTGAGGAAGGAGTGCGGGTTGAGTTAGAAAATAGTCGGGGGTGTTTTTGCAAAATAGCCAGGCGTGAATCTTTTTTCGGATCGGAGGGAGTACATGTTTTATTCACACTTCATGGTATTTTTATGCATTTTCTGGGACTAACCTATTAACAAGATGCCACAGTGCTAGTTCCTGTTTTTGGTTTCAGAAAAGCTGTTCTGCAAATATCCTCGGAATCGGATGAAACAAATTGCAAAGTTCCTATTTTTTCCCGACACGTTCCAGAAGTCCAAAGGAGAGACGAAGGGGGGCCCCCTGCCACGCCACCTGGTGGGGAGCGAGCCTCGTGGCTCCACCGACGCCGCCCCTTTGCCTCTTTATTCTCCAGACGCGAAAACCCTAAAACACCGAGCCATTATTCCAGAAAACATCCGCCACCACCTCCGCCATCAACCCTAACTCGAGGGGTTCCTGAAGCTCTTCCCGTCACCCTGTCGGAGAGGGGAATCATCACCGGAGGGCTCTTCATCGCCATGCCTGCCTCCGGAGTGATGTGTGAGTAGTTCATCTCTGGACTATGGGTCCATAGCAGTAGCTACATGGTTGTCTTCTCCTTTTGTGACATCATGTTTAGATCTTGTGAGCTGCCTATCATGATCAAGATCATCTTATTGTAATGCCGCATGTTGTGTTTGCTGGGATCCGATGAGTATTCAATACTATGTCAAGTTGATTATTGATCTATTATATATGTTGTTTATGATCTTGCATGCTCTCCGTTATTAGTGTAGGCTCTGGGCAAGTTTATGCTTGCACTACTAGGAAAAGGGTTATAGGAGACTTGGCTGCTTGTGGCGCACCCTTAATTGGTGCGCCATAGAATTATTTCTGTGGCGCATGGGTGATGGTGCGCCACAGAAATTTTGGACTTTCTGTGGCGCATCTTTTGCCCATGCGCCATAGAAAGTAAGAATTATGTGGCGCATGCCCACATATGCGCCACAGAAAGCCAGACATCTGTGGCGCATGGGACCCCATGCGCCACAAAAAACCTGTGAGTCCCACGTGGGTCCCACGTACAATTATTGGGGAGAGGTCCATCTGGGGATATTCTGTGGCGGTGCGCCGTAGAAACTCAACTTTCTGTGGCGCATGGTGCTGGATGAGCCACAGAAAGTTGGGATTCTGTGGCGCACCAGCTACGGTGCGCCACAGAATGTCCACTTTCTGTGGCGCATCCAGCACCATGCGCCACAGAAAGTTGGCCCACCAGATCTGCAAAAAGGTGGCAGCACACTTTCCCCATGCATGTGACCTTCTTCATCCTCCCATCTAGCTCGAGCTCCTCCTCTCTCCCATGCCATTTTGACCATCCTATTCTCCATTATATGTTGTTAAACCTACTTTGTTTGATATATATTTGGTGAGGGCTTGGGGAGAGCCTCCATATATATTCTCCTCCTCTCTTTTTGTCCACTATTTTCTCTCTATCACCACACACTCTCTCTCATCGACCACGGTCACGTCTCGGCAACGGATCTAGATCTACTAGATGGGTATTGTTGGATGGATATGTGTGTGCATATTTTGTGTGGCCGACGCTGTGTATGGATGTTTGAAGGCATTAGAAACTTGTCGGCGGGCGGTTTGCACGACGATCGATGTTTATACATGAAGCTTGTGTGTGTTGTGCATGTTGTTGCCTTTTGTTGTTGCGTTGCGCCGGCGTGGTGCATGGATGTTTGCCAAAATGTTGATTCATTTCCATTTCGGTAAATTTTTGCACCACATATGTCCTACTTTTAGGGGAAGTCATGCCGAATTTTTTCGTCGAACTTTTCCGACTTTCCGACTTCCCGCATGAGAAGCTTGTATGTGCGGTTAATTAATTCTAATTAATAACACATACTCTATAAGTATACCGCGTAGGCAACCATGGTCATCAAGATGAGCTCCAGTCGAATCAACAACTACAAGGAAGAAGCGAAGGCGGAAATGATTCGGTGCAACGGGCGCCAGATACGATGTCCGTGTAGAAGTTGCAAATTTGTGAGATGGATCGATCTTGATTCCAGACAATTGGAGGAACACCTGCTCAGGCACAGTTTAATGGAAGGCTTCAACCAAGCACTGATAGCAAATGTTGCGCCTGAAGACGAGGGCGGGCAAGATGATCGTGACGAAGGAGATGCCGACAGACATGGTCATGATGGTGGTGGAGAAGACGCAAACACGCCGCAGAGCTCGCTAATGTCGGCCTTGATGGAGTCTCATGTTCAAGAACTGCTCCTCAAGCAGGCGAGCACCGTTAGAGAGAAAGCCAAGCTCACTAGTAGGAAAACCATTATAGGTAGGTTGTATTCTGTGGCGCACCCCTAATTGGTGCGCCACAGAAATATAATTCTGTGGCGCACCTGGCCTGGTGCGCCACAGAAATGTGACTTTCTGTGGCGCACGTGGCCAGTTGCGCCACAGAAATATGACTTTCTGTGGCGCACCAAGCCAGGTGCGCCACAGAAAGTCACATTTCTGTGGCGCACCAGGCCAGGTGCGCCACAGAAAGTTATCCAGGGGGCAGGTAAAAAATTGAAAAAAACAATTCTGTGGCGCACCAGGCAGGTGCGCCACAGAAAGTTGACATTCTGTGGCGCACCAGGCAGGTGCGCCACAGAAAGGTCACATTCTGTGGCGCACCAAGCTGGGTGCGCCACAGAATCTCATTTTTCAAATCCCACCCCCCCGTGGATCGCCTTTTTTAGTCTTGCAGGAATTAAAAGAAAATGAAAAAAAAATTCAAAAATTAAAACCCTTTGACATGTGGCTAGGTATGAGTGTCTAGTATGTGTAGAAATTTTGAAATATGAATTTTGACCTTTTCTGCAACAAATGAAAAAGAAATCTTTGTACGGCCATAACTTTTGCATACGACGTCGAAATAACGCAAATAATATGTCAAAAAAATCGTGAGAAAAATCCGAGTTCGAATCCACCGGGGTTTACCCGGTCAGCAATTCACAGATTCCTCAAATTCAAAAAGAAAAAAAAGTTATTTCACACAGACGAGTTTTCGCAGCAAAATAAAAAAAATTCAAAAAAAATAAAAAAATAAAAAATTCAAAAAATTCAAAAAAGACACAGAAATGTATAACAAAGAAGATTGTTGAATGTTTTTTAACTGTTTCAACTTTCTTGAATTTTTTAGATTTTTTAAGTTTTTTGAATTTTTTGAAGTATTTTGACTTTTTAAAGTGTTTTGACTTTTTTGGACTTTTTTTGGATTTTTTTAAGTTTTTTAATTTTTTTTGAATTTTTTATGATCTTTTGAAACTTTTAAATCTCCTTTTCAAAGTTTAGAAGTTTTTGAAAAATCTGAACTTTAAAAACGCACATTTATAACACATAGGTAACATACACACATACAAGACTTAAGAGGATTCATATGTTATATATATCAATAAGAACTTGAGTAGCACAAGGGTAGGTGAAGTGGGTGGAACTTAGAAGTTAAGCGTGCTAGGGTTGGAGCACTTTGAGGATGGGTGACCTAGCGGGAAGGTGGAGTTCAAAAGATTCAAAAAATCTGAAAATAATTCGAATAAATAGGATTTTTTGTATTATTTCATATTTTTATTTTTCTGATTTTTTTTGAAACTTTTTTTTGCAGTTTTTGAATTTTTTGAAATTTTCAGAATTCTGTGGCGCACCGCACCTTCTGTGGCGCACCAAGCCAGGTGCGCCACAGAAAGTGGATTTCTGTGGCGCATGCCATGGTGCGCCACAGAAATAAAAATTTAGTGGCGAGGATCTGTGGCGCACCCAGCAATTTGGCCGGGTGCGCCACAGAATGTTGATTTGGTGCGCCACTAATAGTGGTTTTCCCACTAGTGGCTGGCGCAAATGGATATAGACGGGAAGACTCTGTTGTATCCTGGGTGCCGGCCACAGGATACGCGCATGCAAGTAACGCTTGATGCTCTGGAGATGAAGTCGGGAAATAAATGGACCGACACGAGCTTCAACAAGAACAAGCAATTCTTCCACGAGCGTCTTCCCGAGGGGAACACATTGCCAACTAGTATCGAGGTGGCCAAGAAAGTCGTGTGCCCTCTTGACCTACCGCATTAAATACCACGCCTGCATCAATGATTGCGCAATTTATCGGGGCGAGTACGAGGACAGAACCACATGTCCGGTGTGCGGCCAAGGACGGTACAAGAGCCGTGGGAAGAAAGTTCCTCGAAAAGTGGTATGGTACTTTCCTATCACTCCCCGTCTGCAGCGGTACTTCGTGGACCCTAAGGAAGCAAAGCTCATGCAATGGCACGCGGAAAGGGAGAAGCCCGAAGAAGATCCGGAGAAGGGCAGGATCCTTACACACCCTTCAGACGCTAGCCAGTGGCAAGAGTTGGACGCCGTCAAATTTCGGAGGCGACGCAAGGAACGTCAGGCTCGGTATGAGCACCGATGGACTCAATCCGTTCGGCAACCAGAGTAGCACGCATAGCACCTGGCCCGTGTTTGTATGGCCTTACAACCTTCCCCCGTGGTTGTGCACGAAGCAAAGGTATATACACATGAGTATTCTCATTCAGGGGCCGAAACAAGCAGGTGTCCACATACATATGTATCTCGCGCTGTTGGAAGAGGAGTTAGCCACGTTGTGGGCGACGCCAGCCCGTACGTGGGATGCCTACACTGGAGATTATTTCCCCATGAGAGCCGCGTTGCTCACGACGGTGCAGGACTATCCTGGTTGCTCATATGTATCGGCCCAGGTAGGCCACGGATTCTGCGCATGTGTCAGGTGCATGGATAAGACCCCGCATCTCCAGCTACCAAGGAACCGGGTCTTCGAAAACCGTGTACCCAGGGGCTCGAAGGTGGCTTCGCATGGATCACCCGTGGAGGAAACGCGGTGACCTGTTTAATGGTAAGGACGAGCTCGAAGGAGCCCCGATCCCGAGGAGCGGCACAGAAATCGACGAGCTGTTGAAAATTGGAGGAGTGCCCTACGCCGGGAAAGAAACGACCGAAGGTAGATCCGCTGCTGGGTGTATGGAAAGCGAGGGCTGTTTTCCACGACTTGCCCTACTGGAAGGTCCTCAAGACGCCACATAGCCTCGATATGATGCACATTACGAAGAATGTCACCGAGAGTCTGCTTGGCACTCTTTCCAACATGCCGGAAAAGACCAAGGATGGGACGAAAGCAAGATACGATCTGAAATGGCTTGGTGTCAGGAAAGATCTTCAGGCCCCGATAGCGATGACGATGATGATGATGATGATCAGACGGAAGGGACTCAAGGTCGCCGCAAAAGGGTAAAGAAGAACACTGTGGTGCTTCCCGCTACGTGCTTCACTATGAGTCCGGAGGAGCTCGAGCAATTCTACATGTGTCTCCTAGGAGTCAAATTTCCTGATGGTTACGCGGGGCAGATAAGCAGATATCTGGACGAAGAAGAAGAGGTTTAGCGGGATGAAGTCTCACGACTGTCACGTGCTGTTGACGCAGATACTTCCCGTTGCGATTCGAGGGATAATGGACGAGCACGTCCGTGATACGCTGCTTGCCCTTTGCAACTTTTTCGACGTCATCAACAGGAAGTCGATCGGCGTGAAGCAGCTCGACAGGCTAGAGGAAGAGATCGTGCTGATACTATGCGAGCTCGAGATTTACTTCCCGCCAGCATTCTTTGATATCTGCGTGCATCTCCTTCTCCATGTCGTTGATGACATCAGGCAGCTCGGGCCAACGTTCATGCACTACATGATGCCGTTCGAAAGGATGAACGGTGTCATGAAAGGATACGTCGCAACAGGTCCCATCCAGACGCAAGCATGGCCAAGGGCTTTCTAACCTACGAGTGCATCTCCTTCTGCCAGAATTATCTAAGCACCGAGAACCAGGATGTTGGTCTGCCCACGAGGAAACACTTCGGCAGGCTCAATGGATATGGTCACCGAGAGGGCACCAGCTCAACCTTTGTCAGCATGCAGGGTCGAAAGGACGACTTCGACAGGGCTCACCGGGTCGCGCTACAACACTTACAATTGATCGAAACTTGGGTGGAACAGCACAAATGCTTACTCGAGCAACATTACATCAAACTGGGCCGGCCGAGGAAGAAGGGAGACGTAACCAGAGCGCACAACTCCAGCTTCACGCGTTGGTTCAAGCAAAAGCAACTGGAGCTAGCAAAGAACAAAGCACCATCTACGGAAGATGAAAGACTCATATTCTCCTTATCACGGGGTCCCTCGCACAACGTAAAGACCTATCAGGCGTACGACATCAACGGCTACAGATTCTACACCGAGGAAAAGGACAAGAAGTCAATATCAAAACTCAGGAGTAACTATGCTATCCTACGGCGATGAGGAGGCTACTGTCAAGGAAAGATACTTCGGAAGGATTGAGGACATATGGGAGCTCAACTACTGTGGAGAGTTGGTGCCAATGTTCCGTGTAAGATGGGCCAAGGACGTCGTCAAAGAAGGCCGGTATTTCACCACCATGGTAATACCCGATGCCAAATCGAAGAACGCCTCCGCGAAAAATGAGCCATGGGTACTCGCTAGCCAAGTTGAGCAATGCTTCTTCATTACCGACCCGTCAAAGCCTAGCCGTGTTGTCGTGAGGAGGGGCAAGAGGAGCATCATCGGAATGGAAGGAGGCGCCACCGAGCAAGACTTGGACAACGAGCCAAAGATCGAGGAGGAATTCGACAAGTTCTTCGACATGCCTACTACTAGTACACAAAGAAGGAAGACCTCCTACCTACTAAAGGTTGTCCGTTCACACGAAGAAATCTCAAGGTCACCGGCCTAAAGTTTTCAACCGCGAAGAAGGGAAAGAAGAGAATCTAGCTCACGGAACCGAGACGAAGAAGAGACTTTTTTGGTGTATTTAATTTGTGTGTGTGTGTGAGACAATGCAATGCAAGCATATATATGTATGATCATGAATATGTATGAGACATTGTGTGTGAGACAATGCAAGACCATATATATGTATTCAATGAATTCAATATGTACCAAAGACATTATGTGTAGTTTTTGAACCAAATTTAACCAAAAATATTAAAAAAAAAAAAAAAAAAAAGTGAGCAGTCAGGATTCGAACCTGGCTTGCCCAGGTTAATTGAAGTGGTTTCCAACCACTGGGCTGTGGTGTGTGTTTGTGTTATGATACAGCAGCACATCATTTTATTTTATAGGCCAGCTATTTCTGTGGCGCATCCACCCAAACGATGCTTCACAGAATCCTGAGATTCTGTGGCGCATCCCTCCAACAGTGCGCCACAGAAATATTTAAAAGAAAAAAAAAGTGAGCAGCCAGGATTCGAAGCTGGCTTGCCCAGGTTACTTGAACTGGTTTCCAACCACTGGGCTGGGGTGTGTGTTTCTGTTAAGAAACGGCAGCACAGCCTTTTAACTTATAGGACCAGATATTTCTGTGGCGCATCCACCCAAGCGATGCGTCACAGAAATCCTGGGAATTCTGTGGCGCATCCCTTCGGAGGTGCGTCACAGAAATGTTGGGCACCCACTTACATGTGGGCCCTCCCCGTGCTGCCTCTTCCTTCCCCAATTTCGCTAAGTGCTTGAAACCGCTCCCGCGCGCGCTCTCGTCCCCGACGCCGGCGACCTCCCCTGCGCCCGACGCCGCCGCAACTCGCCGCCCACCCTGCGCGCGGCCCACCTCATCGCCGGCGACCTCCCCTGCGCTCCGACCGCCCCCGCCCGAGCCGCGCCGCACACCGCGCCCGGCGACCTCCCCTGCGCCGTCGTCGCCCACGCCGCTCCCTCTGCCGTCGTCGCCCGCGGCACGCTCGGCGACCTCCCCTGCGCCCACGGCCGTCCCCTCCCTCCCCCCTCCCCTTCCCTGCCCGGTGAGCTTCCCCTCTCTTCCTCCTCCTTCCCCTCCCAAAACCTGCACGCAACGTGTTCGACAAAAATTCTAGCTAGGATCAGTGCTCCGTGTTGTGTATTTTTCTGCTGCATTTTGGGTTTGGTCGAAGCTCTATGTTGTGTATAACAGTATAAGCCGAGAATTGCTGAGGTAGATGGTCGAAAATCGTCGAGGACATGTGATCTGGTTATCTGGAGTGTCTAGGAACAGTCCATTTACCGTTGCCCATGTTGATATTGTTGCGTTTCGGATGGTCGTCTCTCCCAAGAACTCTGGTGTAGTACTCTACTACTAATATTTACAGACTGTGCACATGAGCAGAACCATCTCTTGTTCACACCATGATTTTTGCAGTTTAACTAAATCATATGTTAAAAAAGGGACCATTTTGATGTGCTTGTTGTAATACATGTTTTGAATGCATGATCATATGTTAAAAAAGGGACCATCTCTTGTTCACTCCATCTCTTGTTTTTTGTTGATGAATAAGCTATTCTTTTATGTTAGCTTGCTGCCACTAGAGACATGCGTGATCATTTTTTTGGTTGTATAGGTGCAGAGGTGTGTGCAGCTAGGCAAGAAGACGCCCCTGGTGAGCTCCTGTGACGACCATGTACATGTTCTGTGCTGCCACGACCATCGTGTCGTGGTTGTTTGTGATGCTATTGCCGGCCAACTATGCCGGCGGAAATATGTTGATTTGATGCTGTTGCCGGCCAGCTATGCCGGCTATGATATTTATGAAATGCTTGCAGGTACCCTGAGAGGCCCTTGAGATTGCCGGAACGTCGATTAACTTCCGTTCCGGCAAATTCGGGTACTCCATATGTCCTATTTTTAGCAAAGGTCATGCCAAAAAAATTCGTGAAAAATAGGACATATGGGGTATTGCGGCTAATGCATGGGCTGGGGTATCTAAGTACTAAATTAAGTGATGCTTTTGTTATATTTGTTGTACTAACTTTTTTCCTCTTTTTCAATGCAGTGCAAACATGTGCTCCGAGGCCGTCCCTTCTAAGAACATGAGCGTCGAAGAACAAGCTAGACAAAAGAACATGTCGTTCTGGGAAGTGAACCCGGAGATGGAGGATGCGGAAGCCGCCGAACTGGCTCGTGACGGCGATGGCGACTTTCTGTTAGAGATGGAGGATGCGGAGGACACAGACGGAGATGGGGACGCAACCACCACCACCAAGTGCGGCGACCACACGGATGTCGGGGATGGCGACCACACGGATGGCGGTGGTGGTGGTAACCCGCCAGCTAAGAAGCTTAAGAAGGAGAGGAAGGACCGGACACCGCAAGCGGTCGGCAACGTCACCGACACGTTCACTAAGGTCTCGAAAAGTGGCCTACCCCAGGAGCCTAGGAACATCGCAAAAGGGTACGGCATGCAACTTGGTGCATCCTCCGGGAAACCGTGTCGATCAATACATATGACCTCAGGACCGCGGAGAATGAGGCTTTGCGCACACAACTCCTCAAGAAGCTTCACGAACGATACATTTTCCCGGCTAATGGAAACAAAAAGGTGGATGGCTTCGTCATCACGAAGATGAACAAGGCCTTGACCAGCTGGAGATTCCGGGTGAAGGCGAAGATTGAAAAGGGTCTTAGCTGGGAAGAGATCCGTGCCAAAGAGCCGTACATCGACTTAGAAGAGTTCGAGGCATTGAAGTTGGCCTTGGCATCTCCGGACGCTGAAAAATGGACCGAGTGGGGGAAGAAAATGCAGGCACTGAACTTAGGTAACCACCATTTGGGAAGCGGCAGTTACGCAGGAAAAAAGCCCGTTTGGGACAAGGAGGATGCCGAGGTTGCGAGACTTGGGAAAGAGAACCCGTGGCATAAAATCACGGACGAGCAAGTTAGGAACTTTGTTCGGTCCCGCTACTATCTGAAGCCGGGGACAGGGGAATTCGTTACCGATTATAAAGATGTGTTGGATTTCAAGAAAACGCTGGTAAGGAACTTAATTACCGCGGATATCTCAAAGTCCATTTGCGTTTATTTCTACATGGGTTCACGTTTATTTCCTTTGTCCGCAGGAGGCTGAGTTGAAGGCTGAGGCTGAGGCCGACCCGTCGTCCCAGGAGGCTCAGGCCGGCCCGTGGGACACGACTTTCAACCGGGCGATGAACGTTTACCAGGGGAGGGACAAGTCAAAGCCGTCGACGTTAGCAGGCCGTGTGACCGGCTTTGGTACGAGCATGAAGTTCCTCGAGTACTACAGCATGGACACCGACAAGAGAAAGGAGGGAGGAAGCCGGCTAAAGATAAAGCCGAGGTTCTCAAGCTAAGGAAGAAGCTGGAGACACTAGAGAAAGAAAAGGTGGACTCCACCATGGTAGACAAGCTAGTGGTCGAGAAGTTGGACAAGAAGCTCCGGAGTTTGTTACCCCCTGCATTGATGGAGGGGATAGCTCCTTGGCATGCGGGAGGTCAACAGGGGCCGATACACGTGCCCAGCTTCGCCGGCAGCACCTCCAGCAATGACGTGTCGCCGGTCGTGGTGACACCACCGGTGCCCCCTGTCGTGTCGCCGGTCCTGGTGACCCCACCGGGCGCCCCCGCAGCCAGAGAATAATGACAATGCACACGAGTGCCCGGAGAATGATAGGCCGGCCGCCGGCACCGGCGCCCTTGTCTCGACATTAGCCGAGCTCCACGCCATCGACAAGGTAACTAACTAGTTAGTCCGCGACAGCTCCTATGACGATATATGCCTTTGATGACAGCCATATCTCATGCATGGTGCCCAACATGTGTTGACTCCCAGGACATGCCTTGCATACTCCTGCATAGGGTAGGGGCCGGAGGCGAGTTGAAGGAAGTCGCAAGGGCCAAGATCATACAACCTTTGACCCACGATCTGCACAACACCCGAATGAGCGAGGACGTGATGAAAGTCAATGCTCGCGAGGTACTGCCTGAGTTCCGTGATATCGACCCCCCATGCAACCTCGGGGAGCCGAGAAACACATGAAGCTGGAATGGCCGAAGACCCAGATTTGTCTTGGGGATGTTATTCATCGGTACAGGCGCACCAGCGGCGCCACCTCGAGACCCCGGTCCCAGGTCATTCGGCCCCCGTCGAGGAGGCCACGACAAGCTGTTGCGGATGAACCGGCGCCACAAGCAGCCGTCGCCACCTCCCAGAAGGAACCGCTGATCGCCGCCACCACCGGCTGGAATCTACTGCCGGTCACCCCACCACCGGCCGGAAGCTACCGCCGGTCGTCGCCTCAACCAACCGCTACAAACAATTGTTGGGAACGTCTTCACCGCAACCGTCCAAGATTAGTTCTGACTTTCCGAATTCCCCGACTTTCTGACTTTCCCAACTAACGGATGTGCTATTGTTGATGTTTAGGACAAAGTCGTTGCACCTCAACTTGGTGGCAACGACGAAAATGAGGAGGAGGAGGAGGATGTCAACGTCGATGAGTACATCAACACTGGCGCCTGCCGGGATGATATGTACATGCCTCTTGTGGATGAAGAACCCTTCCGCGATCACCGCGGTGAACCTGCTCGTCCCACTTCATGCACACAGCGCCTGGCCTTCACCGACACGCCTCCGGATGCTGGCGATCATCAAGCTCAACCGGGTAACATTTTCAGCCCTAACACACTGCATGAAACAGTTAAAGCGGGGTTCACTGCACCCCCACAATCCCTAGAGACGAAGAAAAAGAAGAAGCAAAGGAAGAGAAAAGCATCCTCTGCGAGCCAGCCAGATCATAAGATCCGGGGTCTTGAAAACACGATTCCACGAGGCTACCTCCGAGTTCATGAAGCTGGTAAACCTATCTTGTCTGGGGACTTGCTCCGCCTTGCAGAAGGACCCATGATTGCTTTGCAGAATCTTGTCTTATATCTAGAGGAGACCCTTCTTAAAGAGGAGAACCCGAGTTATCCGGCGTTCGCGGTCAAGGTGCCAAAAGAGTTGGTGGACTTCGTCCAGGAAGACCCCGCGGATGTGTTCTTCATAGCGTACGAGGACATCTTCAACCTGTTTCACTCCAAACGGCTGGACTATAACATGGTCTGCCTATATGCGCTCGATGCAGCGATGAAGATCAGGAGAGATGATACGTACCCAGTACGTCGCGATAGTGGATCCCTACTACATGTGCGACAACCATCTGGTGGAAGGATCAACGACATGGGAAACAGCCAAGGAGTACCTCGTTAGGGTCTTCCTGGCCAACAAGAAGAAGAACGCCCTTCTTCTGCCTTACTTTTTCGAGTAAGTACACATCCGCTCGCCACCGTCCTATCTTATGCCTTCTTATACATTTCTTCCATCGCTGATCCTTTGTCCAACATTCCGCTTCAATTGTGTTGAGCAGGGACAAGTACTGCGCACTCATCTACGTATCCCCGAGGTGGTCCGTTGCCACTTATTTGGACTCGGGGAATAAATCCGGCCAGCTGAGATCATACAATAGATTAAAGGGTGTTCTCGATGACGCTCTCGAGGCCTATGCCAAGAAGTGCGGCCCCTTCCATAAGAACTCGGAATTTTTCATGGAGGACGACAACACACACAAGTTCTTGCATGCACTAGTAGAAAAAGGCCTACCGCTGGCCTACAAAAATGGCCTGCCCGCCAGCGGTCATCACGCCAGTGGTAACAATTTACCACTGGCGGGCGGCTGTCCGCCAGCGGTAATAGTGGTTACCGCTGGCCTGCATCTTATTTGCACGCCAGTACTTGTCTTAGCTACCGCTGGCGTACGTTGCTATGTCCGCCAGTGATAAATTATTCGAAATTTTAAAAAAATAAACAAAATTAGTTTATACATTTGCGAAAAGGTCCCAAAAGAACAATTACAATCGGGTCCCTCCAATCAATCGCCTATATTTCCACACCCCGGCCGCCGCCATAACTCGCCGGGCCAGCCCGGCCTACCACTGCCAGCTGAGGCGCAGGAGGTTGGGAGCTCACCATGGCCGTAGACATACATGGGCTGGGCGCAGCTCACCATGACCGACGTCTTGATGTTGCAGATGCGAAGCCGGAGCTGGCTGTCCATCCTTGCAACCGGTTGCCTCTCGTGAGGCATCAGATGGTGCGGATCGTGCCGGCGGTCTGGGAGGACGCCGGAAGCAGGTCCAGTAGAGGCGCTGTCCTGCAAAAGAAAGGCAAGCAGATTTGGAGTTGTCACAATGGCACTCCGTTAGATAATTCCAGTTTACCAGAAATGGATCAAATGTTGTGAGAATAAATATGCAATCAAATCAAGTCAGCTCATAATTCACCACTAGTGTACAGAAGCATCAGGTTTAACCATTGTGACACCTCCAAACCAATTGAGAACTAAGAACATATTGCAGTCTCAAATGTCAAACACAAGACATACAAGAATAACTCATATCATAGACCTCAACAATTGCAGCAGAATTCTTTTTAGGATGACACCAATTATCAATGTGTGAAAATTAACGGTGAGGACAGGTAGAACCCAGAGCTGAATAAGCACATGATTCACACTCGTCTAAATTAACTAGATTCAGCATTATATGAGTGATTGTTCTGATCCCATCCCACACAACTAGCAATTAAGCTCACGACATCAGATTTGGCGGGGCGGAGGAGTACGGCTATGGAGAGGGCTATGGTGGAGATGCTTCGCACGGCGGCGCGGCTGGCTATGGTGGCCCGGCTGGGTATGGCGGGGCGCATGCTCCCGTCGATCAAGGCCATGGCTATGGTCAGCACCGCGGTGTCCGCGGACGCTTCGGCGAGGGTCCTCACGCGCGCGGCGGGCGTGGCCAGGCTTCGGCGCCAAGCTATGCGCCCGCGGCACCGAACCCTCTTCCTCAGCCTGCACCTGTGGCTACGGCACCAGCCCAGGCCGCACCAACTCCGGTGGTGGCGACGACTCAAGCAACAAAGGCTCAGGTCGCTGTGGCGGCAAAGGCGACTCAAGCTGCTCCCGGCACGGCTGCCACTCACGGCACGGCTGCTGCTCTCGGCACGGCTGCTGTGCCAGTGGTCGAATCTGCGGTCACCGTTTTGGCAGAACAGCTCTCCTTGGCCCTCGATGGCGCGGCCCTGAAGAAAAAGAGATGTTACCGATGCGGGGTTGCTGGACACCGGTCGGTTGACTGCAAGGGGGAAATCTGTGTCGTTTGCGATGGACCGGCTCATGGGGGGAAAATGTGTCATTTGTTGACAGCTCCAAAGCCGCAAATCAGAGTTTATGGGTATGGTCATGAAGAACTCATTTTCTTTGAATATCCTTGCACTGACACATATAAACCACGGATGGAAAATCAGCGCCTTGCTTCCTTGGTAGTGTCACGGGGAGAGATGACCATTCCCGACATTGTGGCTCAGTTGGAGCGGCTAGTTCCCTCTGAACAGTTTGTTTGGGAGGTGAGACAGATGGGGCCTAATAGATATCAGGTGCAATTCCCTACAAGGGGTGATCTAGAGAGGTTGAAAGTTTTGGCCTATGTCGGGTTCCGAACAGTACTTGTGAATTGACAGTGGATAATTGGGCACATAGACCTCAACCTATTAGAACTTTACCGGAGGTGTGGGCCAGAGTCTCGGGATTCCGAGTCCACACAATGGTGATTTTCTTGCGTTATGGGCTGTGGGAGACATGTACGGCAAAACTCTGGAGATTGACATGGCTTTTACTAGAGAGCATGGGGTGCTTCGGATCCATATTGGGTGCCTAGACTACACTAAAATCCCTAGGCGTTTCCCTATGTTTGTCAAGGATGGCTTTTACGACCTCTCTTTCGTGGTGGAGGGTGTTGAGCCACCGGTTGATCCTGATGTAGTGATGGGGGCTGATGGCGGCACCGACAAGGATGAAGATGATGATGATATTGGTGATGATTTTGCGGAAGCGGTGGCTAAGTTTGGGTACAATGGCTCAAGTAAAATTTCTGAAAAGCCAAAAGAGGGCAATACAGTAACGGAGACCGGTGGGGGATCTACTTCCCAACCTCCTGTTTCAGAGCTTAAGCCGGGTGTTGTTTTCTCTCCGGAGTACGACGTGCTTTTGACCATGCTAGAGAGGAGTATACAGCGCTGCGATCAGCGGGAGTTCTCGAGATGGCTGCGGTAGAGGACACTGACGCTGCCATTGGGCCGGGCGTCGATGCTCCCCTGGCTGCGCTGGAGACAAACTTACTGGAGCAGTCTTGTGGGCTTGGTGCGGCCCATGCAGAGGCAGCTCCGGTCGAGCTCCAGGAGAGTGAGCACGAGGCGCGGGTGATGACGCCTTCGGGCGTCGCCAGCGTGGGCGATCAGCAGGCGGCGCTCGTCTCACCGTCTTCGGCGACGGTGTGCTCCTCGAGCTCTCCAGGGACCACAGGTGGTGGGACCAGATCGAGCTTGGAGACGGTGTCCGCGGCGTCCCCTTGCACCCCAGGCGGGGGTGCGTGGGGGAGTGGCGGTGGGCAGCGTCGCCGGGCACCGGTGTTTGTGCCCACGGTGCCATCCTTTCCAATTCACCAGGCGGGTGATGAGGGGAAGGAGTCGTCGCGCCAGCGCGTAATCGACTTCGGTGGTATCCCGGACCCGGAGGCTTTGGGCCTTCGATCTAGTGGACGGATTCGCGCGCAGCTCGATGCGGATGTCTCTCAGATGGAGAGGGCGATGGCATTGGCGGAGCGTCGCGATATGGGTTCAGGTACGAATTTAAATAAAAGTTTTTCTATTCTCGCTTTTTCAGATCAAGAGATTGTTGATAGAGCGTCTAAATTGGGGGTTTCCTTAGGATCAAAATCTGTTACTTCTGCTGCTTTGATTAAGAAATCGGAATTAGATAGAACTATGCACGTTTTACAAAATAATATGAAGGAAAATTATGATGATCATCCACATAGTTTAATTCTTAATAGGGCTTCGTGTCTTACTGAGGATCTAGAGGAGGATGATATTACTAGAAATTTGGAAGATAGGACTGATTTTTCTATTATTTCGGAGAGGGTCGCTCGGACCAGGAAAAAGAAAGACTACTCCACTCTAAACAATCGTAGAAGTGCTAGGATTAAACTGCAAAAAAAGAGTAAAAATGCATAGTTTAAAAGGGATCTTTTGGAATAGTGAAGGTTTTCGTGACCCCGGAAAACACTTGTTTGTTAAAGAATCAATCCGAGAGAGAAAATTAGATTTTATCGCGTTATCGGAGACGGGAAGATCTAATTTTTCCACCCCTTTTTTAACCCATTTGGCGGCAGGGCAGGACTTTAGTTGGTTTTGTTTGCCACCAAGAGGTAGATCCGGGGGGATGCTTATTGGAGTTAACTCTGCAACGCTCCAAGTTAAAAATGTCGACGTCGGGGACTTTTGTGTTAAACTCTATATAAAATCTAAGTGTGATGGGTTTGAATGGGTGTTGGTGTCTGTTTATGGGGCAGCCCAAGATGAACACAAGCCTATGTTTTTATCAGAGTTAGTCCGATTATGCGAAAATGAACCACTACCAATGTTGGTGGGTGGGGACTTTAACATACTTCGGAAACCTGAAGAAAAGAACAATGCGTCATACAATCCAAGATGGCCTATTATGTTTAATGCCATCATCCAGAGTTTAGAGTTACGAGAGATAGAATTAACCGGAAGACAATACACCTGGGCAAGTAGGAGAGACATTCCTACATATGAAAAGTTGGATAGGATTTTGGCAACAACTGAGTGGGAACAAAAATTCCCTTTGGTTTCGGTCCATGCCTTGAGTAGAGCTGGGTCGGATCACACACCCCTCTTCGTGGATTCAGGGGTACAAGCTCACATAGGTAATAATGCCCGCTTTTCGTTTGAACTATCTTGGCTTCGGACCGAGGGTTTCTACGAAATGGTGGCAGCCGAGTGGGCGGCTGTAGTAAAAGGAAACTCACCTATAGAGATATGGCAGAACAAAATACGACACTTAAGGCGATACCTTAAAGGCTGGGCTAAGAACCAAAGTGGGAAATATAAACAGGAGAAAGAAAGATTGCTAAAAATCATCGATTTGTTTGACATTAAAGCTGAGAGCATACCGCTTAGTTCGTCGGAGCGGGATGCTTTGAAGGCGGCAAATGATCGACTTTGCTGTCTTCGTAGAGATGAGGAGACCAAGTGGGCTCAACGCGCTAAAGTAAAATATATCCAGGAGGGGGGAAATAATACAAAATATTTTCACCTCATAGCAAATGGCAAACATAGGAAAAAGAAGATTTTTCAATTAGAGCAAGACGAGGGAACCATTGTAGGCGAGTCGAATTTAAAAACGTACATTACAGAATATTATAAGAAATTGTTTGGGGATGCAGCCCCGAATGATATAGTTCTTGATGAAAGCATGACTCATGATATACCGCAATTAACGCAACAAGAGAATGACATTCTTACAGCTGATTTCTTAGTGAAAGAAGTGTATGAGGCCATCTCTCAAATGGAACTCAATAAGGCTCCGGGGCCGGATGGTTTTCCTGCGGAATTTTACAAGACCTTCTGGGAGGTTATTAGGGATGATTTAATGGCTCTTTTCGTTCAGCTGAAACAAGGAAACTTGCCCTTGTTTAAACTAAACTTTGGAGTTATTACTTTGCTTCCCAAAAAAGAAAATGCGGTTCAGATTCAACAATATAGACCAATATGTCTTCTCAATGTCAGTTTTAAAATCTTTACAAAAGTAGGTACTAATCGTATTACTGAAATTGCTCAAAAGATTATTAGACCGACGCAGTCGGCATTCATGCCAGGGAGACACATTTTAGAGGGTGTGGTCGTCCTCCATGAAACCATCCATGAGCTTCACAGGAAGAAGATGGATGGAGTTATATTCAAAATTGACTTTGAAAAGGCATATGATAAAGTAAAATGGCCATTCCTCCAACAAGCTTTGCGTATGAAAGGATTTACACAAGAATGGTGTGATTGGATTACGCAATTTGTTCAGGGGGGAGTGTTGGCATTAGAGTAAATGATGACATCGGTCATTATTTCCAAACTAAAAAGGGTCTTCGCCAAGGGGATCCGTTGTCTCCTATATTGTTTAATATCGTGGCGGACATGTTGGCCATTTTAATTGCTCGGGCAAAGGAGGATGGTCAGATAGGTGGTCTCATACCTCACTTAGTGGAGGGAGGGTTATCTATTTTGCAATACGCAGACGACACGATTTTATTTATGGAGCATGATTTGGAGAAAGCAGTTAATATGAAACTCATCCTCTGCATTTTTGAACAATTGTCTGGCCTCAAAATAAATTTTCACAAGAGTGAATTTTTTGTTTTGGAAAGGCTAAGGAGGTCGAGAACCAATACAAGCAGATCTTTGGCTGCGAGTCTGGATCTCTTCCTTTCAAATACCTAGGAGTCCCAATTCATTATAGGAAACTCCGGAATGATGAATGGCAACCAGTCGAATGCCGTTTCGAAGGCAAACTCGGCTGTTGGAAAGGGAAAATGTTGTCATATGGCGACCGGCTGGTTCTTGTTAATTCGGTACTAACAAGCCTTCCGATGTTTATGCTATCCTTTTTCGAATTACCTAAAGGGGTAAGAAAGAGGTTGGACTTCTATAGATCTCGGTTTTTTTGGCAGAGTGATGAGAATAAAAGAAAGTATAGACTAACCAAATGGAACATTATATGTCGACCAAAAGACCAGGGAGGTTTAGGGGTTGAGGTTCTTGAGCTAAAAAATAAATGTTTGTTAAGCAAGTGGCTTTTCAAGCTTTTAAATGAGGAAGGGGTGTGGCAGGAATTGCTACATAACAAATACCTGCATAGTAAAACATTAGCTCAAGTGGAAGCCCAACCTACAGACTCTCCTTTTTGGAAAGGCCTAATGAGAGTCAAGGACGATTTCTTCATTAGGGGGTCTTTTAAAATTGGCAATGGGGAAACAACAAGATTCTGGGAAGATACTTGGTTGGGCGATTCCCCATTGATGAACCAATATCCATTACTCTATAACATTGTGCAGCAACAACATGTGTCGGTTCATGATGTGTTACACAATGCGCCCCGCTAAATCTAGGATTTAGAAGGGCTCTAGTTGGGAATAAATGGGATATGTGGTCTCATTTATGCCACAGATTAATGGTGGTCAATTTGTCAGATGTTCCAGATGTGTTTAAGTGGAATTTGACACAGAACGGTAATTTTACAGTAAAATCTATGTATGAGGATTTCATGAATGGACATACTAGATATTTACAAAAGTATCTATGGAAATTAAAAATTCCACTGAAGATTAAGATTTTTATGTGGTTCCTTCATAAAAAGGTCTTGCTAACAAAAGATAATTTGGCTAAGAGGAATTGGAAAGGTAGTTCACATTGCTCTTTTTGTGGGAACGATGAGAATATAGAACACCTTTTTATTTCTTGCCCTTTTGCAAAACTCATATGGCGAGTAGTTTTTTGTACCTATAATATTCCACCTCCTACTAATGTCACTAATATGTTTGGGAATTGGTTGAGGGGTGTGGATCAAAAGACCAAAAATAGGATACGTATAGGCGTGTCTGCTATTTGTTGGTCCATATGGAATTGTAGGAATGATATTGTTTTTAACAGGAAAGATAAATTTCATGTTTTACAGGTTATACATACGGCGGTTCATTGGATACAGCTATGGGCTTTCCTGCTGCCTTCGGACCAGCGGGAACTTATGGCGGCTAGATGTTCGAGACTCCTGCGGGTGGCACAAGATTTTTCCTCCCGACATACGTGGCAGCATATTAGTCGACTTTCGTAGTTTACTTATTTACGCCATTGTCGGCTGAGGAGTTCTGCTTAATCTTAGTGATTTGTTGAGAATGTAACCTTTAAGCTACGATATACTTTGTAATAATGCGGCTGTGTGCATCACTCGATGCGGAGGCTGAGATTAATAAAATTCCCTTTTCTAAAAAAAATATCAAGAGCAATAATGAAGTTGCAAGGGAATACAATTATCACCGACACTTGCCTCTGAGTTCATGTCATGTAGTTCAGTGATGCACAGACTAAAACGTACCAGATCGAGCACTAACTAAGCAAGTGTGTGTGTGTGAGAGAGAGGGTGCTTACCAGAAGCAGAACATTCAGTGTTAGAATTATAGCCCCAGCTGCCAGGACAGCAAATGCAACAGCAAATACTTCAGACTACAAAGACAAAGGACACAGGAATCAGCATTTTTTCATCAAAGGGACCAAAGATAAACTGTAAACTGTGGAATGGTGGAGTGTAACAACCAGTGACACACATAAAGCGTTGTCCGCCAGAAGAAAAATACATGTTAATTCTAAACTGATAGCACAAAGAAATCAAACCAGCAAGAAGGTCAAAAGTAAGTAGTTTAACAACTTATTATGATGGTTCAAACTGAGCTACCCACTTTCTTCAATATCATGTGTTAAGCACAAACCAAACACCACATTACAATAGTCGCACAACCATTGCTACTCCTTGCTACTCCAATATTCAGTAAAGCACAACCATTGCTACTCCAATATTCAGTTTGGGCGAATAAGACTCGCAGCAAATATTTTCTGGCAGCAAGACTCGCAGCAAGCAATGCACTACTGCACTTGCTACATAAATCAATGCTCACTTGGAGAACTAAAATTAAGCTGCTATAAATACTTCTACACATAATGCCAGCTGCTACTGCTATATACTCTAATCGTTAAGTTTCAATTCAGTTTCAGCTAAGTTTGCAATCAGAACATACAAATAATCCAGTTTCAGTATGAAGCAACAAAGACCAACTTAAACCTGTGCTACTCCGGACCAAGCACCAAGTACAACACGCACCAGATCAAGCAAGCACGCACCAGTTCATTCTACTCCTGCACTAGTTCATGTTACTCCTATTGCAAAAGATCGAGCAAGCAGCAGAGGAAGGAGAAGACAGAGGAAAAGAGAGAGAGATTAAGTACCTGACGGAGCCATCGAGGAAGAACACATGGGGGAAGTCCTCCATGGCTGGTGCTATCCGGCTACCTCGACCGGGAGTAACCCTCCATGGTGGCCAGGAGCAGACGCCCAGCCGGAGGAGGTACTGGCCTTGGAGGTCGTGGATGCGTCGATCTCCCCATCCATGGCGGCGACCTTGGAGGCGGCGACGAGCAGCGACACGAGCGGCAGTCCGGCACCGGCGATGGCCTAGGATGGGGAGCGGAGGCCGGCCGGAGGCTAGCCGAAGCACGCGAGGCCTACGGGGCTGTGTGGGAGGAGGGGGCGGCGGCGGAGAGGACCGGCCGGCGAGGTAGAGTGACCGGCGATCTGAATCGGGGAGAGATGGTGGCAGCGACGGCGTGCCTTCCTGGCCTCGTGGGGAGAATGGGGATTGAGGGAGGAGGAGGCGGGGCCGCAATTGGGAGCGATGGTGGAGAGAGAAAGGAGATCTGAAGAAGGCGCTCGGGATAAGAAAGAAGAAAACAAGAGAGAGGAGTGGCCGCCCTAATTTTGTATGTCCGCGCGCGTGCACCTACCGCCGCTGCTGCCCTATTGTTTGTACGTCCTGTTATCGCTGGCGGACGACAATAGATGTTCGCCAGCGGTAGTTAGTCGCACCAGCTGCTGAGCCAACTACCGCTGGCGGGCACTGCAGCCGTCCCCCAGCAGTAAGTAAAATACCGCTGGCGGACACTGCAGCCGTCCGCCAGCGCTAGTTAATCTTGCCTACTGCCGCCTGTGTGATACTACCGCTGGCGTATACAATTCTATGCCCGCCAGCGCTAGCTCAGGTACCAGTGGCGGACAAGAAAAACCGCCCGCCAGCGGTCGTAGCGCTGGCGGACGAAAATGTTGTCCGCCAGCGGTATGCTGGTGGCTATAAGCCTTTTCCTACTAGTGATGGGATCTAATCTATCTATCTATCTATCTATTATATTATTAAGACAACAAACAATTAACGGTGGAGATTTTTCAAGATGTATAGACGGTAGAGATTTAAAGCATGTTAGGCAGGAAACGGAGAACGTAACTAGGCAACCCACGTAAAGTTTAGGCAGTATATGGCTAGAGGATGTCACCATCATCCACGGCACGTACTACATATAGAATCATTGATCTTCACGTATACAAGATGGACTCTGATTGATTAATAATGCATGTCCGGTACGATGTGCAAATAAGAAGATACGAAACCATTGCCTGATCGATTTCCATTGTAGGAAGATTTTTCTGCAAGGAGACCAGCCGTCCATTGATTGAGAGCTCGAACACACGCGACGACGCCATGACGCGCAGCTGATCGGAAGCTCGCAAGAATCGTGAGAACATGATGGCGATGCATACAGCACACGCTGACCTCGGAGGAATATCTAGCAAAACACCATGTTTTTTCGGAGAGGAATCAAGAAGACATGGCCGTAGACTTGCAAACACGAGGAAGAAGATGATATGCAGACATCTTCCAATCGGTAGATCTCGGCAGTTGATCGGTATGGCTGTCAGTGTCTTCTTCATCGGCCCAGCATAAGGGAATCGATCTGGCTATTAGTTTTCCATGACGGGAAAATCTTATTCTACTCTAGATCTTATCGATCGGTCCCTAGACGGCTAGGCACACATCCAATAGAATACTGTGCTCATGTCGTATTGTATCGTATACGAAGGGCAATGAGGTTGTGCCGGGACGAGCAGCACACAGTTGGCAACAGGAGAGCTGCTGCGATTACGATTCTAATTACATGCATGTTTAATGGCAGCAGATCAAAGCAAACCATCAATCCCTCACGACAGATTGAGGACATGGATACATATCCAGACAGGTCGATGATGTCCGGTTCAATCAGCAAATCAAACGTACACCAACACGCCCAGGATATGGAAGGCCCCTCACCCAGGTGAAATCTTCAACTAATATGGAAATCCCCAGGTAATAGCTGGCTGCAATCTTCATGTGTGTTTAGATCTTCTCATCCCAACTTGTAGTTTTCTCACGAACAATCAAATAAAAAAGGTCAGCAAGGACCTTCTAAAGAAAGAATACAACGGTAGTGCACGGTCATCCGAGATGAACTCCAGTAACCTGTCCTAGCAAAGGAAATTATATTATTAAGACAACAAACAATTAACGGTGGAGATTTTTCAAGATGTATAGACGGTAGAGATTTAAAGCATGTTAGGCAGGAAACGGAGAACGTAACTAGGCAACCCACGTAAAGTTTAGGCAGTATATGGCTAGAGGATGTCACCATCATCCACGGCACGTACTACATATAGAATCATTGATCTTCACGTATACAAGATGGACTCTGATTGATTAATAATGCATGTCCGGTACGATGTGCAAATAAGAAGATACGAAACCATTGCCTGATCGATTTCCATTGTAGGAAGATTTTTCTGCAAGGAGACCAGCCGTCCATTGATTGAGAGCTCGAACACACGCGACGACGCCATGACGCGCAGCTGATCGGAAGCTCGCAAGAATCGTGAGAACATGATGGCGATGCATACAGCACACGCTGACCTCGGAGGAATATCTAGCAAAACACCATGTTTTTTCGGAGAGGAATCAAGAAGACATGGCCGTAGACTTGCAAACACGAGGAAGAAGATGATATGCAGACATCTTCCAATCGGTAGATCTCGGCAGTTGATCGGTATGGCTGTCAGTGTCTTCTTCATCGGCCCAGCATAAGGGAATCGATCTGGCTATTAGTTTTCCATGACGGGAAAATCTTATTCTACTCTAGATCTTATCGATCGGTCCCTAGACGGCTAGGCACACATCCAATAGAATACTGTGCTCATGTCGTATTGTATCGTATACGAAGGGCAATGAGGTTGTGCCGGGACGAGCAGCACACAGTTGGCAACAGGAGAGCTGCTGCGATTACGATTCTAATTACATGCATGTTTAATGGCAGCAGATCAAAGCAAACCATCAATCCCTCACGACAGATTGAGGACATGGATACATATCCAGACAGGTCGATGATGTCCGGTTCAATCAGCAAATCAAACGTACACCAACACGCCCAGGATATGGAAGGCCCCTCACCCAGGTGAAATCTTCAACTAATATGGAAATCCCCAGGTAATAGCTGGCTGCAATCTTCATGTGTGTTTAGATCTTCTCATCCCAACTTGTAGTTTTCTCACGAACAATCAAATAAAAAAGGTCAGCAAGGACCTTCTAAAGAAAGAATACAACGGTAGTGCACGGTCATCCGAGATGAACTCCAGTAACCTGTCCTAGCAAAGGAAAACGAGCTTGATAGCTGATTTTTTTTCATATGGAGCTTTCTTGACGAAGTTAATTAGATTTTCAAGCCTCGCCATTGACGTTTGGAACCCTGGCCCGTGACAATGCGCACGTCGTAAAAATTGACCTTCACGATACCAACACTAATGTTTTTCGGCTCTCTACAGGTTTCTAACCCTTGGCTAGGCCAATGGAGGTGCAGCATGGTCAAGTGGGCTGCCGGCGGGAGAGGCAACAACGACGAGCTGCAAGACTCCGACGAGATACCTGGCCGCGGCAATGGAGGTGCAACACAGTCCAAGCGGGCTGCCAGCAGGAGCGGCAACAACTGCGAGCTGCACGGCTCCGACGATATTCTAGGCGATGCCAAGTCACCAACGGAGAAGCAACACGATATATCCTAGGAGGAGCGGACACAATGGCGACCTACACGGACCTAACCTGTGTCCTATCAATCCTAACGCATGGCGGGCGGCAGCAACAACCTGGCCAGCAACGGTACCAAAAACAGCGAATTGCCTCCTTAATTCACTGGCTAATCGATTAGGACGTCACTTTCTTTGATATGCCTACTTCGCGAACTAGACCAGGGAAAATTAGACAGAAAGTATCTCCAATATAGAAATAATATCTTGATTACTATCTCTTCGTTCATCTTTCTTGGTAGAAATTTAGCTTCATGAGATAGCATGCAGGTATCATGTGTGATTCCAATCTAACCAAGACAGATTTGTTTTTGCTGATCCTCAGTTCTCTGCTAGGGAATCCAACGCCCAGATTCTACTGTGCTAATCAAGCGCCTTATGTCTTGCATCAGGTTGAAATTGTATACCTCTGGTAAGACAGCCTACCCATTAACTATTGATATTTTTCCTCTACGAAATAGCTACCTTTTTTTATAAATCAGATTATAGGACGTGCAGATTAGAAGCACTACAGTGTCAAGACTTAAGTTATGGTTTCGATGTCTATGCACGTTTGATAAATTGCTTTTTGTTGCATGTTCGAACCAGGTAAATTCTATTAGTTGTAGGAAAATCACTCTTTATCACCCTGTATCCCTTCACGTATGAAGGTGTGTACAAAATATTATGGTAGTCATGGAGCTTGAAAAATAATGATGCTACTACCGATGCCTTGATATTGATAGACACATTGTCTAGCATATATCATCAATGTGAAATTTGCACGTTTCACAAATTAAACTGATTATTCGCATCATTGATCAAGGAACGCAATTTATACTGGCGTGGATGATAATCAAACTCGGGAAAGTCTACTTTGGAGATTCATCATAACAGTAAAAAAACAAAATCCTGTATGAATATCAAAATGACAATGTGGGGGGGGGGGGGGCAGCCCCGGTGCAGTAGCTCCCGCTTGCGCAGTGTCCGGGGAAGGGTCCGACCACTTTGGGTCTATAATACGCAGCCTTTCCCTGCATTTCTGCAAGAGGCTATTTCCAGGACTTGAACCCGTGACCTCGTGGTCACAAGGCAGCAGCTTTACCGCTGCGCCAAGGCTCCCCTTCAATATCAAAATGACAATGAAGAACAAAATTGTTATTCTGTTCCATGAGAATCACGGATAAAATTCAAGAAATAGCCTATTTTCGAATAACTTTTGTATGCAAATTAGTCGTATGACTTAGGAGTCCAACTGTATTAATATATGAAATCAGAGAACAAATTGTGGTTTTCATGTAAATAAATATTCATGAGAGAGGTATGTACTGACAGACGAAAAATTTAAATATAACATGTCTCTGAGTATAATATTTCTGGGTTCGGTACCAGGGAAAATAAACAGTTGTGATTAAAATAGTCTAGGCCTATTGTAGGTATCACTAACATAATTCAGAACAACGAAAGTGTGATACACTATAAAGAATTCAAGACCATATGCATGCACTAGGGACGATGGCTTTCATACCATTTGGTATGAGAAAGTAGGGAGCAATGGAATTAAGGTGCACATTTCCATGAAGTGGGGTTCGTTGGTATAATTCACAAAAATACAAAACAGGTTACACCAATAAAGGCAAAAAGTATATTCTTGAATGAAGAGTCAAATCATATTTCTATGACCATTAATTTTGTCTACTGTATAGGAGAGACATAGTCGAGGACACTTAATACGAGATTAAGTAACTTGCGGTGAGAAAACATATTATAAATGTCTACCTAACAACACATATACATCTTAAATTTAATACAAGTATTAAAAAATATGCGATATACACGCCGTAGAATATCTAGCCGCGCAAATGCGCGGGCCACCCCGCTAGTTATATTATTAAGACAACAAACAATTAACGGTGGAGATTTTCCAAGATGTATAGACGGTAGAGATTTAAAGCATGTTAGGCAGGAAACGGAGAACGTAACTAGGCAACCCACGTAAAGTTTAGGCAGTATATGGCTAGAGGATGTCACCATCATCCACGGCACGTACTACATATAGAATCATTGATCTTCACGTATACAAGATGGACTCTGATTGATTAATAATGCATGTCCGGTACGATGTGCAAATAAGAAGATACGAAACCATTGCCTGATCGATTTCCATTGTAGGAAGATTTTTCTGCAAGGAGACCAGCCGTCCATTGATTGAGAGCTCGAACACACGCGACGACGCCATGACGCGCAGCTGATCGGAAGCTCGCAAGAATCGTGAGAACATGATGGCGATGCATACAGCACACGCTGACCTCGGAGGAATATCTAGCAAAACACCATGTTTTTTCGGAGAGGAATCAAGAAGACATGGCCGTAGACTTGCAAACACGAGGAAGAAGATGATATGCAGACATCTTCCAATCGGTAGATCTCGGCAGTTGATCGGTATGGCTGTCAGTGTCTTCTTCATCGGCCCAGCATAAGGGAATCGATCTGGCTATTAGTTTTCCATGACGGGAAAATCTTATTCTACTCTAGATCTTATCGATCGGTCCCTAGACGGCTAGGCACACATCCAATAGAATACTGTGCTCATGTCGTATTGTATCGTATACGAAGGGCAATGAGGTTGTGCCGGGACGAGCAGCACACAGTTGGCAACAGGAGAGCTGCTGCGATTACGATTCTAATTACATGCATGTTTAATGGCAGCAGATCAAAGCAAACCATCAATCCCTCACGACAGATTGAGGACATGGATACATATCCAGACAGGTCGATGATGTCCGGTTCAATCAGCAAATCAAACGTACACCAACACGCCCAGGATATGGAAGGCCCCTCACCCAGGTGAAATCTTCAACTAATATGGAAATCCCCAGGTAATAGCTGGCTGCAATCTTCATGTGTGTTTAGATCTTCTCATCCCAACTTGTAGTTTTCTCACGAACAATCAAATAAAAAAGGTCAGCAAGGACCTTCTAAAGAAAGAATACAACGGTAGTGCACGGTCATCCGAGATGAACTCCAGTAACCTGTCCTAGCAAAGGAAAACGAGCTTGATAGCTGATTTTTTTTCATATGGAGCTTTCTTGACGAAGTTAATTAGATTTTCAAGCCTCGCCATTGACGTTTGGAACCCTGGCCCGTGACAATGCGCACGTCGTAAAAATTGACCTTCACGATACCAACACTAATGTTTTTCGGCTCTCTACAGGTTTCTAACCCTTGGCTAGGCCAATGGAGGTGCAGCATGGTCAAGTGGGCTGCCGGCGGGAGAGGCAACAACGACGAGCTGCAAGACTCCGACGAGATACCTGGCCGCGGCAATGGAGGTGCAACACAGTCCAAGCGGGCTGCCAGCAGGAGCGGCAACAACTGCGAGCTGCACGGCTCCGACGATATTCTAGGCGATGCCAAGTCACCAACGGAGAAGCAACACGATATATCCTAGGAGGAGCGGACACAATGGCGACCTACACGGACCTAACCTGTGTCCTATCAATCCTAACGCATGGCGGGCGGCAGCAACAACCTGGCCAGCAACGGTACCAAAAACAGCGAATTGCCTCCTTAATTCACTGGCTAATCGATTAGGACGTCACTTTCTTTGATATGCCTACTTCGCGAACTAGACCAGGGAAAATTAGACAGAAAGTATCTCCAATATAGAAATAATATCTTGATTACTATCTCTTCGTTCATCTTTCTTGGTAGAAATTTAGCTTCATGAGATAGCATGCAGGTATCATGTGTGATTCCAATCTAACCAAGACAGATTTGTTTTTGCTGATCCTCAGTTCTCTGCTAGGGAATCCAACGCCCAGATTCTACTGTGCTAATCAAGCGCCTTATGTCTTGCATCAGGTTGAAATTGTATACCTCTGGTAAGACAGCCTACCCATTAACTATTGATATTTTTCCTCTACGAAATAGCTACCTTTTTTTATAAAACAGATTATAGGACGTGCAGATTAGAATCACTACAGTGTCAAGACTTAAGTTATGGTTTCGATGTCTATGCACGTTTGATAAATTGCTTTTTGTTGCATGTTCGAACCAGGTAAATTCTATTAGTTGTAGGAAAATCACTCTTTATCACCCTGTATCCCTTCACGTATGAAGGTGTGTACAAAATATTATGGTAGTCATGGAGCTTGAAAAATAATGAAGCTACTACCGATGCCTTGATATTGATAGACACATTGTCTAGCATATATCATCAATGTGAAATTTGCACGTTTCACAGATTAAACTGATTATTTGCATCATTGATCAAGGAACGCAATTTATACTGGCGTGGATGATAATCAAACTCGGGAAAGTCTACTTTGGAGATTCATCATAACAGTAAAAAAACAAAATCTTGTATGAATATCAAAATGACGATGAAGAACAAAATTGTTATTCTGTTCCATGAGAATCACGGATAAAATTCAAGAAATAGCCTATTTTCGAATAACTTTTGTATGCAAATTAGTCGTATGACTTAGGAGTCCAACTGTAATAATATATGAAATCAGAGAACAAATTGTGGTTTTCATGTAAATAAATATTCATGAGAGAGGTATGTACTGACAGACGAAAAATTTAAATATAACATGTCTCTGAGTATAATATTTCTGGGTTCGGTACCAGGGAAAATAAACAGTTGTGATTAAAATAGTCTAGGCCTATTGTAGGTATCACTAACATAATTCAGAACAACGAAAGTGTGATACACTATAAAGAATCCAAGACCATATGCATGCACTAGGGACGATGGCTTTCATACCATTTTGGTATGAGAAAGTAGGGAGGTCGGGAGCAATGGAATTAAGGTGCACATTTCCATGAAGTGGGGTTCATTGGTATAATTCACAAAAATACAAAACAAGTTACACCAATAAAGGCAAAAAGTATATTCTTGAATGAAGAGTCAAATCATATTTCTATGACCATTAATTTTGTCTACTGTATAGGAGAGACATAGTCGAGGACACTTAATACGAGATTAAGTAACTTGCGGTGAGAAAACATATTATAAATGTCTACCTAACAACACATATACATCTTAAATTTAATACAAGTATTAAAAAATATGCGATGTACACGCCGTAGAATATCTAGCCGCGCAAATGCGCGGGCCACCCCGCTAGTTGTATCAAAACAAAACAATCTATTAAATTACATTATTCAAACTCGAATAATATAACTTAGCTCCCACTGATTTAAATGAAACTATGGCTTTCCTTTATTTCCTTGAAACTCAAAACAAAACTTTGTTTCTTGTTTCCTCCTTTTTAATATCATTTATTTGTCCTGGACAAATATATTCCTTTTATGATTTGATTTATATTCAATTAACAAAGACCCTCGAGCAACACATAGTACACATCCTCGATCCATCTTTCCTTTTGAAAGAAATTTGTCTTTGTCAATATCTCATATAAACTCTATATCATAAAAACTTTCCTTTGATCAACACAACTTTGTGATCATCTTTTCGTCTAACAAAAAGATCCTCATTGAGTTTATCATAACTCAACTACAATGATATTAATATGTATATGACATCTAAGTCATAATCTATTGGGGTCTTATTTCAGGACATACCTTTCTTTATTTTGTTTTGGCAATTAAGTTTCCTAAAAACTCAAATGCTAACTTTTTTGGTTAAGTGAATTTATCTTGACAAGACGTCATGCATTAAATGCATAGACTCTCGGTATTAGTTTAAAAGGCTTGTCAATTGGAATTGCTTCCGCCTACACAACATCTGATAACTATTTCCGAAGATTCAAATAATCTCTTCAAGATTTCACTATCCTTCCACTAGAATTCTTTAGAAGAATAAATTCCTCAAGAATCACATTTATCTTAGTGGCAAAACATTGTCACTTATGTGGTGGTTATAAAAGGATTTCCAATTAACTTATTGGAACAACCAACAAAACAAATCTCTATTTATCTTCCTCCTTTAGGATCAAGTTTCAATTTTTCATAAAACTTTTAGATTCCAAATTCTTTGTGTCTCTTTATGTTTTCAAAACTATGACACAACTCATAAGATAAATATTCCTAAGTCTTCTTTATTTTAGGACCGAACCTCTTTTCAGAAATTCCACGTACCTAAAATCATCATGTCGCAATATGTCTATGTTTCAAGACTATGACATGAATTTCCATCAAAGACTATACATCTATCTATTATATAATTAAAACACAAGACAATTAATGGCTTAGATTAAGCACTTAAAATTGAACGTCCCAGATTTAAAAGAGCTATCGGAGAGAAAGAAAAAAAAAACTTAGATCGCTTAATTAAGTCAAGGCGCGGCTGGAGACGTGCCCAACCAAGATACGAAGTTTTTTTTTTTGAAACTGTGCCCAACCAAGATTAGTTTCGTATCAGATTGGGATAAAAAATATGGAAGGAGTGGAGTCACGTACTCACATATTGAAGAAGGAGACAATCTTAAATCTCAAAAAAAGAAAAGGAGACAAAGAGAAAACGATTCGTACGATCATATACCTACCATGGGTCGGCTTCTAGGTTCCTAAAGCATCGAGACAGATACAATAAAATCAATTAAATCGATTAGATTAGATGAACAAGCCGGATTCATCATGCTTTTCTCCGGCCGGCGTACGTTCACGCCGGCGCATGTAGGCAGGCACGCCGCCTCACAGACGATTAGGCCGCTGATTCTCAATCGCAAGGGATGCGCAATCGCGCGGGAGGACGTGCAGCAGATCTTTGAAAAAAATTGGTCTGATGCTGCGGCGGTTCAGTTTCTCGACACCGTGATTAGCAGGCAAGAATCTATGTACACTCAAGTTCCCTGCTCTAGATATAGCTAGACGGGTGTCATGGGTTTCACTTCCTAATAAAGATGATCTTGGATGTCAGCAACATATTAATCACGTTTTCACTCTCCGGTGAAGTCTGCATAGAGTTTTTATTGTGATTGCATCAGATTTTCGATTGGGAGGTGTATTACGACCAACTGTCTAACACAACGAGGTAATTATTTTTTCATGTTAGCGGTGTATGTTAGCCTTAATGGCTTATTTAAATTTCTCAACAATGTCATGCATCTGAAAGTCCTGAAAATATTACTGCATTGTTTCTCTATATATATTTTTGCATCTAGAGTTTACTTGGGATTTGTTTAGTCTATGTGTATTACCTTTTGGTTAAAGATAGTACTTATACATATCCTTTCTTCTTTCCGCATCGATATCTGCAATGATTTTTTTGTATGGTAGATTATATATGTGTTAGAGACATTCCAGTCTCATACTTCCAGAGCACAACATAGCATTGTGACGGCTGTGTGCATGGCTGAAAGCTTTAACTGTGTGATTTACAAACTAATGTGTCTTTTATGTAGCACCCAATTGCGAGAGCTGAAGAGGAGGTTAAATAATTAGTATGCATGTGCTGGATCAGATATATCAAATAACCAAGATAGATGGATCAACGTATAGCCCAGGTACTATCTGTCAATGAATTCCGTATATTTGTAGGACTAAATGATATTAAGGGATTACCTTGAAAGTATTTTAGTTATAATACTCTCATATGCATAAGATTTGTTTTTGGGGGTGACTTAGAGAGATGTATTATTTTGATTTTCCACATGATAATGGCATACATGAGAGATGCGATCAAACTATACATATTTCTTAAATAGAAAACGTATTGAACTTTTCCTTATAGAATTCACATGATTAAGAATTAATGAATGCAATGTTTTTAAATCCAAAAATCTAACGCCTATGATCAGTTGGGAATAAGGTTTCAAAGAATTTATACAATAAAGAGAGATTTTATTAACTCGCTTTTGCATCATCCGGATAAAAAAAAGGATTCAGTATGTTTTCTCGATGCAAGGATATTATTTTAATTTTGAAGTGTTTACTCCTAACCTTAATATAAGGTCTCACTCGATTGATGGGCTTGCTAGCTTAATATATTGTTTAAAAAAAACTATTTAAAATCAGAAATGCATGTTCATGCTTGCTACCATGCTTCACATGTACTTCATGGAGGTGATTTTTTAACGTAGCCACAAGCATGTCTTTCATGTTTCTAGACAAAATTCATATTTCCATTTATTATTTATATGTATCCGCCTAATCTCTCATGCTACCGACATCATGAAGCCAAAATCTCAAACTAACATCTCTCACGCATAGTCCCAACATTCTCATCTATATTCTACAGGGATTAGTTCCATGTGCCTCTTCATGCGCCAAAGCTAAATAGAAGGTAATCAGATTAATATGCTCTATTTATCCTGTTCAATTGCCAAATGAAGCTAAGTTACAAAGTACTGCTGAAATTCAAACAAATGCTACAATGAGTGAAACAATTACGAATCATCATATATACTCAGTTGGGCAAAACAGAAAATTATAACTAGAAACGTGAGAACTCATCTTTTCTGGTCTGCTGGTGCTGTGCTGCCAATCAATCGTCGATGGTGCCGTCGTGGATCTTGGGGACATGGAGATTAAGACGGGAGGAGTAGACTGCGAACCGCCATGCCTCCCGACGCCAGATGCAGCTACCGCCAAACCACCACAAACGGCGCACGAGAACTGGACGAGTGTGACGCGAGCGCCGAGCCTGAGTCGCGAGAAACAAGCCCCGAGCGTCGGAGCGGGAGCGGCTGCCGGAGTCGAGCGCCGCGCGGTGGGGATTTTGGAGTAGAGAAGTGAGGGGCTGCGCATGCGCAAGCACCGTCTAGAAGAGAGCAGAACGCTTTTCTTAGGAAAGCAAAAAGAGAGCTGAGTATATGCGATGCAGCATTTGGAGAAATCAGATTATTTTAGAACTATATGTCAGTGGATTGGGTATGGTCGGTTGAATGACCAGTAGAGAAGACAATGAAAAATTCTCTTCCAACCTGTGCAGAAGAGAGAATATACGGAGTACAAACACTTTTGTATTACCATTTACAATGTTTACTAAAAGGTGTCAGTGACAAATATGTAGGGAATATTGTGAGAAAACAAAATAATTATAAAATATGTATTTTACAATTATAACAAATGGAAAAAAAATTAAACATCAAAAATAAATCTAGGCGCGCAATCGCGCGGGAGGACGTGCAGCAGATCTTTGAAAAAATTTGGTCTGATGCTGCGGCGGTTCAGTTTCTCGACACCGTGATTAGCAGGCAAGAATCTATGTACACTCAAGTTCCCTGCTCTAGATATAGCTAGACGGGTGTCATGGGTTTCACTTGCTAATAAAGATGATCTTGGATATCAGCAACATATTAATCACGTTTTCACTCTCCGGTGAAGTCTGCATAGAGTTTTTATTGTGATTGCTTCAGATTTTCGATTGGGAGGTGTATTACGACCAACTGTCTAACACAACGAGGTAATTCTTTTTTCATGTTAGCGGTGTATGTTAGCCTTAATGGCTTATTTAAATTTCTCAACAATGTCATGCATCTGAAAGTCCTGAAAATATTACTGCATTGTATCTCTATATATTTTTTTGCATCTAGAGTTCACTTGGGATTTGTTTAGTCTATGTGTCTTACCTTTTGGTTAAAGATAGTACTTATACAAATCCTTTCTTCTTTCCGCATCGATATCTGCAATGATTTTTTTTATGGTAGATTATATATGTGTTAGAGACATTCCAGTCTCATACTTCCAGAGCACAACATAGCATTGTGACGGTTGTGTGCATGGCTGAAAGCTTTAACTGTGTGATTTACAAACTAATGTGTCTTTTATGTAGCACCCAATTGCGAGAGCTGAAGAGGAGGTTAAATAATTAGTATGCATGTGCTGGATCAGATATATCATAGAACCAAGATAGAAGGATCAAGGTATAGCCCAGGTACTATCTGTCAATGAATTCTGTATATTTGTAGGACTAAATGATATTAAGGGATTACCTTGAAAGTATTTTAGTTATAATACTCTTATATGCATATGATTTGTTTTTGGGGGTGACTTAAAGAGATGTATTATTTTGATTTTCCACATGATAATGGCATACATGAGAGATGCGATCAAACTATACATATTTCTTAAATAGGACAACGTATTGAACTTTTCCTTATAGAATTCACATGATTAATAATTAATGAATGCAATGTTTTTAAATCCAAAAATCTAACGCCTATGATCAGTTGGGAATAAGGTTTCAAAGAATTTATACAATAAAGAGAGATTTTATTAACTCGCTTTTGCATCATCCGGATAAAAAAAAAAGGATTCAGTATGTTTTCTCGATGCAAGGATATTATTTTAATTTTGAAGTGTTTACTCCTAACCTTAATATAAGGTCTCACTCGATTGATGGGCTTGCTAGCTTAATATATTGTTTAAAAAAAACTATTTCAAATCAGAAATGCATGTTCATGCTTGCTACCATGCTTCACATGTACTTCATGGAGGTGATTTTTTAACGTAGCCACAAGCATGTCTTTCATGTTTCTAGACAAAGTTCATATTTCCATTTATTATTTATATGTATCCGCCTAATCTCTCATGCTACAGACATCATGAAGCCAAAATCTCAAACTAACATCTCTCACGCATAGTCCCAACATTCTCATCTATATTCTACAGGGATTAGTTCCATGTGCCTCTTCATGCGCCAAAGCTAAATAGAAGGTAATCAGATTAATATGCTCTATTTATCATGTTCAATTGCCAAATGAAACTAAGTTACAAAGTACTGCTGAAATTCAAACAAATGCTACAATGAGTGAAACAATTAGGAATCATCATATATACTCAGTTGGGCAAAACAGAAAATTATAACTAGAAACGTGAGAACTCATCTTTTCTGGTCTGCTGATGCTGTGCTGCCAATCAATCGTCGATGGTGCCGTCGTGGATCTTGGGGACATGGAGATTAAGACGGGAGGAGTAGACTGCGAACCGCCATGCCTCCGGACGCCAGATGCAGCTACCGCCAAACCACCACAAACGGCGCACGAGAACTGGACGAGTGTGACGCGAGCACCGAGCCTGAGTCGCGAGAAACAAGCCCCGAGCGTCGGAGCGGGAGCGGCTGCCGGAGTCGAGCGCCGCGTGGTGGGGATTTTGGAGTAGAGAAGTGAGGGGCTGTGCATGCGCAAGCACTGTCTAGAAGAGAGCAGAACGCTTTTCTTAGGAAAGCAAAAAGAGAGCAGAGTATATGCGATGCTGCATTTGGAGAAATCAGATTATTTTAGAACTATGTCAGTGGATTGGGTATGGTCGGTTGAATGACCAGTAGAGAAGACAAAGAAAAATTCTCTTCCATCCTGTACAGAAGAGAGAATATACGGAGTACAAACACTTTTGTATTACCATTTACAATGTTTACTAAAAGGTGTCAGTGACAAATATGTAGGGAATATTGTGAGAAAACAAAATAATTATAAAATATGTATTTTACAATTATAACAAATGGAAGAAAAATTAAACATCAAAAATAAATCTAGCCGCGCAATCGCGCGGGCCACCCAGCTAGTTGTGCTAAAACTAAAACAATGCAATAAATACTATAATTGGATTTCTAGGAATTATTCTGCAAGTAACAATATCTTAGTAATTATTTAATCAAGCTTGATCAAATACATGAATCGAAATAAATTTCCATTCATCATATTACTAAGACAATATTTCTAAAACAATAGTGTGTAGTTCCAAGATATAAAAACAAAATATTGACTATCTTAAAACTCATCATTGATTAACTTCACTATGTGCAATATCTCAAAATCCTTCCATCATATTACTATGATCTATTTGAGACAATAGTGCCACACGAAGGTGGTATCAACATCTTCACAATATATCTTATAACAAATGATATTTTCATAATTCAAGAGATTTGTAACTTGATCATCCACGAAGGGATCGATCCAAAATATTCTTTGATAAACGAGAGATAAAATCTCACAAAATCACAAGAGTACTTTCGTCGCCATAAATGCGATCCTATTACAAAATAGGCTTAGGTCAAAACCTCAAATCATTTAAACTAAAACTTGAAAAGTAAATTGGAGATGCCTTCATCTTGTGTATGAAACTTCATGCGCCGAGCTTGACGCACATCACCACCTTTACTCCTCTGCCACCTTACTTGCCATATCTCCTATATCATTACATAATAAATTAGCAATCGATATTTCCAGATTTACTGGTAAGATTGACAAATATCATTTAAGTATAACTCTTATACCTTTCTTGCCCTTAGAAGGTTTCTTCTTCAGGGCCAGGAATTTCTTGCAGTTCCTTTTCCAGTGTCCCTTCCCTTTACAGCAGAAGCACTCGGATTCCTCTAGAGTTGGAGTAGTAGTCTTTTCTGATGCCTTAGCATGCTTAGACTTCTTCGTTCTCTTCTTCTTGAACTTTGCGGTTTGGGTAACCATCAAAACTTGATTGTTCTCCCTCTTCACGCTAGGTTCAGCAGTTTTTAGCATTGCAAGCAGCTCATTTGGTGTCTTCTCCAACCCATTCATGTTGTAATTCATGATGAAACCGATGTAAGATGGGGGGAGGGAAGCCAACACCAAATCTATACTTAGCTCGGCCGGAATTGGAAATCCCAGCGCCTCAAGCCTAGTACCATAACCAAACATCTTGATTACATGCTCGCTCACAGAGCCTCCTTCTGCCATATGACATGATCACAGTGCTTTCGTTATTTCATAACGTTCAGTCTTAGCCTGAGTCTGGTATATGGCCTTGAGTGCGACAACCATGTCATAAGCTGAAGTTTGGTCAAACTTCTTCTGCAACTCAGGGTCCATACATGTCAACATGAGACACTGAACTGAGATGGCAGTATCACTCTTCAAGGTGTACTCCTCGAATTCAGTTTGTGGCGCCTCCACCGCCGGCATGGGTAGTAGAGGCCCATCTAGAACATACTCGCTCTTCGCGTTTCGAAGAACAATCCTTAGGGCGCGAATCCAATCAGCATAATTGCTCCCATTTGCAGTCAGTGGTTTCTTCTCAATCAGTGGTCCAAGGTTAAACGTGGGTGCTATCTTAGCCATTGATCTACAACAATTAAGTTCACTTAGACATGTTCATAATTATTATCTAGCACTAAGTTTAAAACTAAATGTAAAGTGCTCCCACTAAAATTGATATTCCTCAAGATCAACTTAGTGTATTACGAAATCCACAATCCTCAGTAGTGTGAATCATGGATACATGTCTTCCACTACGACGAAGGGGTAGGTCAACAGACCAATCACTTCCTGCCATGATTTTCGTTTCATTTTTCGATGTAGTCCTCCGAACTCATAACTAATTATGCCTGGACGTCAAGACAACCAATCGCTTTTGCTGCTAGGACCGTCCGTGCCCGCCTCCCGAACCCTTGGTACACATTACTCCTGGATACAGGTCGTACGGCAACAAGCATCCGGTTTGACGGTGCTACGATTGGATGAGCACGAACTCCTTTATATTTTCAATTTTAGCTTTAAGTAATTAAACTTTGTAAGCTACCGAGGAATCTCCCTAATAATCACACTACTGCGCAATCAAGGGAAGAACAAGAAAAAACACATATAAAACAATCACTAGTAAATTAACACTTGTGTGATGTAGTACAGTCTTTCTTGCTCCAGCTGCCGGTGGCACCTTCCATCGGCGTGGCCATGTCGAGGTTCACGACACTTGCATGCCTTCTCCTATCCTCCACTACCACAATGGCTCGATGAATAAGAATGGTGCGCGGCCACAACAAAAGGGTGAGTCAACAAAATAATATTTTAAGATTATACCACATCACATGTCCTGCAAAACAGAGTTAGACGTTCCTCTAACGTTTGTTTGCATATTTTAGCGTGGCTTGTAGGATCAACGGGACAACCAGAAATTCTACGGTCCTCACTAAGCATGTTTATTCATGTTTCTAGATTGACTTTGTGGGGTGAGGGATAACCCAACGTTACAAGCACGTTGCTGCTCCCCCTCTAAACTTCACTGGTGCGCGTGACCCCCGTGTGGACCTAGTCCACATGCCCTTTCCACCGACAAGTGAACAAATCCAACTATAGATAGACCCGAAGCTACTGAAGCACTTCGTTGGCGCCTACCAGCATACTAGGAGTAGCCGGAAGGTCCGCGGATTGCCAGAAGTTCGTAAAGATCTAACTATGATGTCGGAAACAATTCTTAAAGTGATATATTGGGAAGCATCCATAAATAAACTGAATGTTAGAAGCAACTTTTCAATAACATACCCGCACAAACATATGCGGTGCCCGCACATAACATGTGCTCTAGATCAAATCATGTATCTACGCATAGATCGCTCTGATACCACTATTGGGTTGCGTGTACGGTAAATTAAGAATTTCATGTATTGCTACCAAACCTTCCCAAGATCTACTATCAAGATAAATGCGAATACTAAGATCCATAGATCTAGTTTAGTATACGTTAGCAACACCGTAGATTGCAGAATAACGTGTTGATGACGTAGTCGATGTAGCCGATCGCGGTCTCTCTCAACCAAGCCTGGTAGAGAGATTCCGACGCCTTCTTCTCCTTCGCTTCAGCACCTTGAATCAACAGCTGAAGGGATAACCGTCGTAAGACAGATCTCCCCTCTCAGAGCTTGCACACATACACTGGAAAGGTTCAGCAGGGCTTCGCCGTCCAAGCTTGAAGTCTGCTTGTGTATATGAAGGTGGAGATCTTAACACATGAGAAGGAGAGAGAGAGATTATATCTCGTCTAATCGGATAGGTCGCTTCTAATTAGAGGTCCCTCTAATCCAAATAGAAGAGATCTAAACTTGAGAGCTACTTGTGTCTCGTCTATTCTAATTGAGAAACTATGTTTCTCCAACTAGAGGGGGTGGGGTTTATAACTTGGAAAGGGGGAAACCTTCCCCTAGTCCAACTTGGACAAGGGGAAAGTTCCCCTTGCCCAATTTGGTATGGGAGGATGAGTAGGGGTTGCACCCCAACTCTCCTCCCCTTCCCTTCCTTGTGCGCCGGCCGGCCGGGTAGGGCCCGCCCCTAGGCCGAACCGACCTAGGGCGGGTGGGGCCCACCTGACCCGCCTCTTTCCTTGACACGTGGTGGGGCCCGCCTGGCCTCGCACCGACCCGGCGCGTGGGGCCCACCTGGCCACCATCGACCCGGCGGGTGGGGCCCGCCTTGGCCGGCTTCCACTTGGCCACCTCGCCGTGTGGGGCCCGCCCTAGGGCGCTGCCGCCGCCGCCTCCCCCACCGTGGGCAGCAAGCGGCCCACCAGGGTTCGGCCGGCGTCTCGGCCCACCACCACTTGGTGGCGTGGCCTATAATATTTTTCCCGTACTTATTTTTATAATTAAATAAATAAATATTTAATTAACATATAATTAAATAATACTTTGTCATATTAATTCTTATTTGAATATTTCCTTTTACAGAATATTCACCGAATTAATTACCTATCATATAAAACTCCTTTCATATGATGCGAGACACCTACTGTCCGCTGACAAAATACTCCGGACAAATATATCCTCCATATATAAACCCTCGGAATAAATCCGACCGTGATGAGTAACTTCTATCACAAATTTTCTCTCTTGACAAGGTATGTCTATGACGCAAGCACCATGCCGGTGATACTGTCTCCTTGTTCCAGACCAACCATTGAACACAACTAACCAATCCTAGTTTAAGTGTGTCCACCCTACAGGTTCGATAACGGGTAGCTATAACTGGTTGGGTATCAACCAATCACCGGCCAGTGACAGTTCCAAGGACGTCCTGTGTAGCTGCTATTGTTATGCGAATAACTCTACTGTTGAACTTGTTGATTATCATATATCAATCCCATTACTCTCGATACTGAACTTCACCCAAGATATAGATCCGTGATGATACCATGAATCAATCAAGGATTGATTCTCATCATCTTTGTCTATCTCGTTACCGGTAAGTTCTATTTACTCGTTGCCATATTATGATATCCCACACGGTGCAACTTCACCGTGCATTGTCTGCAGAACATATTGGATACCATTATAATACCGAGTGGGCCCTGGATGTATCTCTCTTAACCTAGAGGAGTAATTTCCCATCTCAGAACATTAGGATACACACACAACTTGAAGCCACCCAGTAACTGCCTTTATGATCACCCTGTTATGGCCGTGACGGTTAACAGCACCAAAGTAACTCTTCCAGTATGCATGACCCTAATAACCTTATGGTTACAAGGACATGTTATACAACAACCTTTCTGTGATAAAGCTAAGGACAAAAAGACTATTTAACAGAATCTTTTAGCATACCAACACTTGGGTGACCCAGCCATATTATTATCCAATAATATGCCATTCTTGATGCTGACATAAACTCTATGTCCATGACTAGGAAAAGCCGCGTCATCTAGCATTCAAGAATTAGTTCGTAAAAGAACTAGGGTACATTTTACGTATTCATATTCTCTACACGTGCAGGTGAGCTTTTCCCTAAATCACACATTTAGAAATCACTGCAGTTATAGCGTAGAGAATACGAATCAATAATGTATGAATCAGATATATATCTATGTATAAATACATTGTCACATGTATAAATACATTGCCTTTTGGGCATATATCCAACAAGCGGACGGGGAGAGGTGGTGGCGGCGAAAAAGGGAGCGTTGGCGCGGGGTCGACGTGGGTGAGGGTGGTGGCGACGGCGGCGGCGAAGCTGGGTGGGGATTTGCGCGCGCGGTCAGTAGGGTGGATTGGGGAATTTTGGTCGTTTCGGCGGCCAAATTTTCATTAAGTCCCCGCGCCCGCGTTTTTTTGCCGAGCAGTCCTCTTCGCCGAGTATAGAACACGGCGAAGACCCTTTGTTTGCCTAGTTGACTTTTCGCCGAGAATTCTACTCGGCGAAGACCCTTTTATAGTTTATCATTTCATATTATCTTATATAATTTTGTTCTGTTATTTTTTAAATTAAATTTTATAATGTGTACTACCAAACTATTATACATATTTCATTAGACACCACCTAGTACTTGGTGTGGTTCCGACACCCCGAAGCCCGGGTTCCGTCGAAACCCACCCACAGTTGACTAGAAGTCGACCGTTTCGTCTACCCCTTCAACGGGTATCTCCAAGGACTTTTATACTTGGTTGTGTTTGGGTGGGCCATGTGAACATAATTATCCTGATTTGGGCTCATGTTATCACATGGTTCCATCCGTCGCACCCAAAATGGTGGTTTCCACATAGAAGAGCATAACCTTCGAGGGGGATAAGTGCGGTTTGTGAAGCCGGTCACACCTCGAAGTCTCGATATGTATCTAACAACCTACCACCACAACCTAATGCATATATTAGGGCAGCACCTATGTTTTGGTGAGGTTCCGACACCCCGAAGCCCCCGGTTCCGTCGAAACCCACCCACAGTTGACCAGAAGTCGACCGTGTCGTCTACCCCTTCGACGGGGGTCGAAAGGGGGTAGCTCCAAGGACTTTTATACTTGGTTGTGTTTGGGTGGGCCATGTGAACATAATTAACCTTATTTGGGCTCATGTTATGATGTGGTTCCATCCGTCGCACCCGAAATGGTGGTTTCCACATAGAAGAGCATAACCTTCGAGGGGGATAAGTGCGGTTTGTGAAGCCGGTCACACCTTGGAGTCTCGATATGTATCTAACAACCTACCACCACAACCTAATGCATATATTAGTGCACCACCTACGTTTTTGTGAGGTTCCGACACCCCGAAGCCCCCGGTTACGTCGAAACCCACCCATAGTTGTTCAGAAGTCGACTGTGTCGTCTACCCCTTCGACGGGCGTCGAAAGGGGGTAGCTCCAAGGACTTTTATACTTGGTTGTGTTTGGGTGGGCCATTTGAACATAATTAACCTTATTTGGGCTCATGTTATCACGCAGTTCCATCCGTCGCACTCGAAATGGTGGTTTCCACATAGAAGAGCATAACCTTCGAGGGGGATAAGTGCGGTTTGTGAAGCCGGTCACACCTCGGAGTCCCGATATGTATCTAACAACCTACCATCACAACCTAATGCATATTTTTGGGCACCACCTATGTTTTGGTGAGGTTCCGACAACCTGAAGCCCCCGGTTCCGTCGAAACCCACCCACAGTTGACCAGTAGACAACCGTGTCGTCTACCCCTTCGACGGGCGTCGAAAGGGGTAGCTCCAAGGAGTTTTATACTTGGTTGTGTTTGGGTGGGCCATGTGAACATAATTAACGTTATTTGGGCTCATGTTATCACATGGTTCCATCCGTCGCACCCGAAATGGTGGTTTCCACATAGAAGAGCTTAACCTTCGAGGGAGATAAGTGTGGTTTGTGAAGCCGGTCACACCTCGGAGTCTCGATATGTATCTAAAAACCTACCACCACAACCTAATGCATATATTAGGGCACCACCTATGTTTTGGTGAGGTTCCGACACCCCGAAGCCCCGGTTTCGTCGAAACCCACCCACAGTTGACCAGAAGTCAACCATGTCGTCTACCCCTTCGACGGGCGTCGAAAGGGGGTAGCTCCAAGGACTTTTATACTTGGTTGTGTTTGGGTGGGCCATGTGAACATAATTAACCTGATTTGGTCTCATGTTATCACATATTTAATATCGAGGGGGATAAGTTGGGTGTGTGTGAAGTCGGTCACACCTCGGAGTCTTGTGAGGATATCACATGTGAGTTTTCTTTTCTTTTCCCTTAATTATTGCCTTACAGCAGGTGATTCACGCGTGGTAGGTGGCTGTCGGTGGAGTGGATAAGATCACGTATTCCAGGTATGTGGTGAGAATAATACATTTAATTAAAAAACACACACATTTAATATCGAAGATAGAATTTGATTTAACGTTAAACATAATGAGCACATTCTGCAACCGCCGATACATAATTGACTATCAAACAATTAAACATGCATGTAGAACAAATTACAACAATCACGAACAACTAACAAATTAATTAAAACTTACGATCTTCTCATCAAATATCTTCACCTCCAGCCGATCCCATGCCAGATGAACCTCCAAAGCAGCGTCTCCCCATTGACAGTGAGGCCGGGGGAGGCATGGAGGACGCGAGTGCAGTCCTCGCTGAAGTGAAAGCGCACGAAGAAGTCGAATGGCGGCGCGCAAATCTCCACCTTGATGTGGCGGCGGTTCACACCGCACTGCACCACCACCGCCCCCACGACCGTCTCCGGCGACACGGTGGTCGGCTACCTCCACCGTCGCCATCAGTGCACGCCCGCTCCACTTCTCCTCCAGCTTGACCATGCCGGGAGTGCGAGACAACACACAATGCCCACGCTCGGAGTCTTCAAGCCCACTCCACATCCTCTCCTGAGACTATCTACGACGGGATAAATATTGCAATGGGCGAATTTGTGTGTAAAAGATCAGTGGCCGGGGGGGGGGGGGGGGGGGGGGGGTCTTTTATAGCCTTCCCACCAGCTATCCTGCCCAAAATTTCCCGCAAAAAAAAACCCGTCAAAATCGCCAAAAATTTTACCACCCAAAAAATTTACAGGTCGTGTAATAAACAACATGAAATACTGTGCGACTAAACACATCGATGAACAAATCACACGGTTTCCCCGAGCTACAGTCGCACACTGGCTGCGATATCACATGCAGTGTGCGACTGAGCTCGGGAATCCGGATGATTTGTGTTGGTTGCCACAAATTAATCCGGATGAAAAACAAGTTGTGTTGAATACATAAATATAGCTGAAATAAAACACACGGTTTCCCCTAGCTACAGCCCTACAGTGATTCACGGTCGAATGTCATTGCATTCAGTGTAGGACGTAGCTAGGGAACCCGAATGTTTTGTCTTTGGGCACAAGCTGGAATGATTGAGTAACCTGTCTGACAGTGATGCATGTAAAATGGATACATGAACTTTGCACTATATTACTTATATTCCAATCATATTTGCATCATATAAGGGTTATATCACTGTTATATAATGATTTTTGGGAATATTATATTTATTTCCTATTTTTATGGAATTAACCCTGCGTAAGCAGAAAACCCTATTTTTTCTTTTTAAGTTTCAGGGATCCAAACGTCGTCCAAATCACCTGCAAATTTACGGGCATCATTTTTTGGAAGGAACAAAACTTGGGGGCGAAGGAAGCGAACAAGCGGAGCCCCGAGGCCAAAAGAGGGGGGCCCACGCGGCCTCTGTACCTGGCCGCGTGGGGCCCACCAACTACGGCCTCGACGCTCCGTTGCCGTCGATCTTCTCTCCACCGACATCGTCTTGACCTAAAACCGACTATAAAAATAGCCCCTGACGTTCTCTGGAACATGCGCCGCCGAAACATAGAAACACGAAAGAGAGATCTGGAGCTGCAGATTGGAGGGGCAAAACTCCAGCGAGGCGCTGCCGGCGTGGTCTCCATCTTCTCCATCGACATCTCCACCGTCTCCATGATGAAGAGGGAGTAGTCCACCTCTGGACTATGGGTTTGTGGAAGTAACTTATGTATCTCTCCTCTCTTTGAGCTTCACTAATTAGTACCGTATGAGCTGCTGAACATGATTACGGTCATCGTTGTAATTCCTATGTGGTGGATCTTTTTATGAGTTAATATATGTTTGAGATTGCAATGTTTGTTTCAGTTATGAATATAGATGCATATTATGTACCCGTTCTTCTTCACTTGTTATGATCAAGCATGTTTATAAGAGCGTGTGTGGGGTGATGTGTGCATTAGTTGGAGTAACGGGGGGTGGTGAGTGCGGTAAGTTGACAACTGTAATATCGCGATCCACTTAGGTTTTTACCTTACTTTGTTGCCTCACTAGGGATAAACAAAAATACCATGCTACAAGGGTTGTGGATGATTTGCCACTTCTCCGTGACTAGATCTAGCATGTTCTTATTTTAACTTCATGTCATGATACTAAAGCTATACTCTGAGTTATCTTAATTACTAAGGTGTTATGATTTAGTTCGCATCTTGGTGGATTATAAGTGAGATTAATAACCAAAAGATCGCTATGTTAGGACATGATGCCCATATATTTAGTAACTTGTCATCAAACTTTGTGTTGCAATCTCATATGTCAACTCCTATGTTCCATTGTCTACCACTTTATTAAAGAGAGAGTGCATTTGTGAAACCATGAACCCCGATCCATTTTTAATCATAAGAAACACCTTTCCAACAACTTTTACCACTTTTCCATTTTCTGCCATTATTAAATCCGAAAATACAAAAACACTTTTACATCTTGCATTCATCATAAAAAACCCAAAAATATCATTTATCATTATTATCATCATCCTTGCACATTTATTCACCACCATTGGATATTTATTTCTTGTTTGCATTGCATAACTATCTTGATATCATTCTTACACCTTGTGCTTGACAACCACAGGTGAGGTTGAGGACCAAAACATTTAACTTTGTTTTGTAGGTAACCAAAAGAAGGATAGGAAGATAAATCTTTCACTACTGATTCCCCGAGAGTTCGACATTAAACCCTCGAGTCACCCTCGTGGGGAAAACATGTCTTCCACTTACTACACACTCTGCACTTGGAGGTCAACCTAACCTCGTATACTTTTCATTGCAGGTAGCTACTGAAAGCTGTCACTTCTACGGGTATCAAGACTGTTTTCTGGCGCCGTTGCCAGGGAATCATAGCTGCGAAGGGTTATCCAAAGAGATCACAATAAAGTCAACATCACCAACTTGTGCTAACACCTAAGCTTGGGGAGGTTGCACCTACGTGAGCATCATCTTATCCATCTTTACCTTTAAAGCAAATTATTTGTTTTGTCATTGTTTTGCATTGTCTTGCATTTGTAATTCGGTTTGCATTTGTGAGACTCATTTTATTTTCAGTTTTGCATAAAAAATTAAAAAATACATAAAAACTTTCTAAAATGGGAGAAAAACTAAATTGTGTGACTACACAAACACTCCTAATGATCAATTCATCTCTAAAGCTATTGCCACACCTGAGATTAAAGCTAATAGTTATGAAGTAAGTCCTAGTTTGTTGAACTTGATAACTAGGGAACAATTTGGTGGTAGTGCTATGGAGGATGCCTCTATGCATCTTCATGATTTTGTTGAAATATGTGACATGCAAAAGTTTAAGAATGTTGAAAGTGATATCCTAAAATTGAAGCTATTTCCTTTTTCACTTAGAGGGAAAGCTAAAGAGTGGTTGCATTCATTGTCATCCGGTAGTATTAATTCATGGGATGATCTTAAAGAAGCTTTTATTAAGAAATACTATTCTCCTGTTAAAATTTTGCAAAATAGAAACAACATCCTTTTTTTTAGGCAAAATGAAAATGAACATTTGCTATGGCTTGGGATAGGATTAAACACATGCTTCGAACTTGTCCATCACATGGGGTTAATGAATGGACCATATTACACTCTTTCTACAATGGTTTGAACTACATGTGTAGAAACATACTTGATTCTGCTGCTGGAGGTGCTTTTATGAGTAAAACTATAGTATAAGCTAAAAATATATTGGAAAGCATTTTGCAAAACTATAGTCAATGGAATACTGATAGGGCACCCAATCCTTCTAAGAAAGTGAATTCTATTGAGGAAACTAATGATTTGTCATCTAAAATGGATACTATTCTTGCTTTGCTTAATAAACCTAGTGTTGAAAATGTTCCTTTGCAAGAACTAGTTGGTAATAATTCTGAAAATGTTGATGTCAACTTCATTAGGAAATGGTAATAATGGGTATGGTAACAATAATTACAACTCTTATAATAAACCCCCATATGTTCCCAACAATCGTCCTTTTGTTCCATATCCTAATGCTAATGATAATTGGAAGCCTATGTCATCACGCATGATGATTCTGAGGCTAAAAATCCTTATGGAACAGTTGCTAGTCATAATACAATGATACAAGAGTTGAATAAGTCTGTTGCTTCATTAGTTCTGATATTAAAGGCTTACAACTCCAAGCTGCAGGACTAGACAAAGCTTTGTCAAAACTAGCTGATAATCAAGCCACTTTATTGAGTATGTCTGCAGGAAACCACAAGCATCACCTGTGGTTGGAATGAATTTGTTACTATTGCTGAAATGTTCCTTTACTTTGGAGGAAACTCTTAGTGAATTATTGAACTATCCTGAATATTTGTTGCCATTCATGTCTCAACTTGGTGGTTTAAGAGAAGAAGTTAAAGAAACTGAATATGATGAATCTCTTATGTTGATTGAGTTAGAGAGAGTTGCTAAAGAATCTATTGGGGTAATGAAAGAGAGAGAAGTTGAGGAAGTTAAAATGCTTAGTGAAGTCAAGGATCCTTTGCTTGACTTAGAAAATTGTAGCTTGCATGAATTAATCTCTATCTTACAAAAGTTTGCAAGTGATCCTTCCATCAACACTAACCAAGCTGGCTTTGGTTCTTATATTGCTAATCATGTCTTGAAAGAAAAATTGCTAGGTACAACCAAGAGGCATGATACCACCTAAGCTTGGGGATATATGGATTCCCAAGGTACTAGTAACTATTGGAAAAGAGACACACCATGCCATACTTGATCTAGGATCTAGTGTCTCTGTTTTATCTAAAGAACTATATGAAGTACTTGAATTGAAAAATCTTGAAAAATGCTCTATTGAACTTGCACTTGCTGATGATTCCATTAAACATGCTTTAGGGAAAGTAAGTGATGTTATGGTAGAGTTACATATGACTTTTGTGCCTGTGGATTTTCTAATCATGGACATGGGGAATAAAACCTCTAGTCCTATTATTCTTGGAAGACCTTTTCTTCGTACTACAGGTGCTATCATTGATTCAAAAGAGGGGAACGTGAAGTTTCAGTTTCCACACAAGAAGTGCATGGAACACTTCCCAAGAAAGAGGGAACATCAAAGTTCAAGCTCCCTCATGAGCTTCATCTTCAATAAACAACAAGTAAGAAGCCTAGCTATATGGCTATAAAGAAAGCGCTTTGCGGGAGGCAACCCGGTTATTTTTATGTGTGATTTTCTTTGTGTCCTCTTGCTGTAACAAGAGAGTTTGTTTTTAGTTTAGTTTCTGGAATTTTTAATAAAGTGCCAAGTTTTACCCATTTTGGTTTGAAAAGTTGCTTATAGCGTTCGGAGATTTTATTCCTGCACGAATCTGTGCACGGTATGATTTTTAATTCTTATTCTGTAACTCCGAATGAGCTCATATTTGAACTGTAGTTGCAACTTTTCATCCTCTGTATGCATGAATTTTCGGAATTTTTCGAAAGTTTGGTAGGGTAGAAAAATACGTTTTGCTGCTGCTGTTTTTCTGGACAGATTCTGTCCCATTTTGTTTGATGCATGTTTTGAACTTTTATCTTGAATCTTTTTGATTCAATTGAGTTTATGAGTAGGCATACAACATTATATACTTTCTGGACATTCATGATGTTTTGTTTAAGGATTATATGCAGCAAGAAACCTATTTGTTTATCACTACTAATGCACCCCACAGAAAAGAAATGGGAGAAACGGTGTTTTGAAGTTTTTTCACAGGGATTGGAGGAGATGCACCAAGAGCTATCCAAGGATGGTGAAGACCATAAGCTTGGGGATGTGAAGACAACCCCACTGGACCTACACACTCTCGGTTTGCACACGTAACTTCTGTTTTTCGATCGAAACACTTTATCGCATAAACTTGGAGCGTCTTTTTGTTTGTTTTGGTTTGATTTGTTTTTGTGAGACCACCACACTATCATTTATATGTGAAAGAGCTACTGGAAATATGGGTTGAAATATGTTGGATGCTTTTTATATTGGGAAAAGGGATGTTTGAGTTGATTTTTAATGATACATATAGTTGCATGATTCATGAGCTTGTTTATGAGTAATAATTTGCAAATGCTTTATCAAGAGCTATCACTTATTCATGTTTTGATGCTGAATGTTATTTTACTTTGTTTAACATGGATTAGTTAGTTCTATGGACACTCATGCATGCATTTAGATGGTCAACTTTCTCCCTTTGCTAGCCCAAAAATTCCAACAAGTAAAAACTTGTTTCCAACACCTTCAACCAAAGTTATTCCAGTGAGTCCACCATATCTACCTATTAGCTTTATGCTATTCCGAGTATGTTTATCATGATATTTGTGTTATCTATACCTCTGAATGAAAATGTTTATGTTATTGATTGTATGGGAAAAGTTGGTTATATAGCTCTCACGAACTTGATGCACACTTTACTTTTATTGCATAAATAAAACATGACCCATTGTGATTAAGATTATGATGTTAGTGGCTTGATAAATGTCGAGGTTGGGAGTTAGCCCATATGTGCTGTCACATGCAAAGCTTTCAACATGCTCCTTCATCATTTAGTTGATATCATGTACTTTTGTTATGGATGCCTATCATGGTGAAATGAGTGGAAATGAAGTAGTTTAAATGAGTTTGTATAAATGGTTAGAGAGACGCCTGGGCCGCTAATCTAAGCCATGCATCATTCATGGTGGAAATTTACTTACATGCTATGGTGAACCTTCTGTGATACACCTTATAATAAAAAGCTATTCCAATGGTAAATAAAAAGGGTGTTGAGGTTGTTCATTTGTTTGTTTGTCTTGTCATTTTGATATGGGCTTGTTCCATATCCTGGGACAAGAGGTACCCCAGTTGACGCTCTTGATGATACTATTATTACTTACAATGATATAAACTTGAACTTGCTTTGTTTCCAAGTTGAGTAACTCATGGTGTAGGTACTTGTATTCAAGGGGCATGAGACACCTAACCTTTACTTTGTCAAGCACACTACTCATATTTGCTTTCACATTAAACTTAATCATTCAAGATGCTATGATAGGGGAATGAGAGCTTGACACCAAGGATTCCACATTGCAATCATTAACTTAAGTAGAAGAGTTTGGAAGTTAGATGAAACTTATGCATGCTTTACCTCTACTCACATATATATCTTTCCAAAGTGTCCACCTTTTATATTCAGATTTTCATCTACACTCTATGACCATTGTAGGATGTTCTTACTTATCATTATGCATACATGTGGTCCATATTACTTCTTCTATGTTACACTTTGTGAACTATCATTGAACATCCTTGCATTGAATACTTGATATCACTTCATAAACTATCTTGCATATTGCTACTCCTTTGAAGAATGAATCATTTGACTCTATGTAGCAATAGTAATCATCTTTGATATCCATTGTTAGTATTAAATTGCAAAGTCCATGTTAGTTTTATCACCTTCATACTCGAGGACGAGTATTGGTTAAGCTTGGGGATGTTGATGCATGTAAAATGCATACATGAACTTTGCACTATATTACTTATATTCCAATCATATTTGCATCATATAAGGGTTATATCACTGTTATATAATGATTTTTGGAATATTATATTTATTTCCTATTTTTATGGAATTAACCCTGCGCAGGCAGAAAACCCTATTTTTTCCTTTTAATGTTTCAGGGACCCAAACGACGTCCAAATCACCTGAAATTTACGAGCATCATTTTTGGAAGGAAAAGACTTGGGGCGAAGGAAGCGAACAACGGAGCCCGAGGCCCAAAAGGGGGCCCACGCGGCCCTGTACCTGGCCCGTGGGGCCCACCATTGGCCTCGAGCTCCGTTGCCGTCGATTTTCTCCACCGACTCGTCTTGACCTAAAAACGCCTATAAAAATAGCCCCCGACGTTCTCTGGAAGGAGCGAAACACAGAAACACCGAAAGAGAGATTGGAGCTGCAGATTGGAGGGGGAAAACTCCGGCGGGGCGCTGCCGGCGTGGTCTCCATCTTCTCCATCGACTTCTCCACCGTCTCCATGATGAAGAGGGAGTAGTCCACCTCTGGACTATGGGTTTGTGGAAGTAACTTATGTATCTCTCTCTCTTGAGCTTCACTAATTAGTACCGTATGAGCTGCTGAACATGATTACGGTCATCGTTATAATTCCTATGTGGTGGATCTTTTTATGAGTTAATATATGTTTGAGATTGCAATGTTTGTTTCAGTTATGAATATAGATGCATATTATGTACCCCGTTCTTATTACTTGTTATGATCAAGCATGTTTATGAGAGCGTGTGTGGGGTGATGTGTGCATTAGTTGGAGTAACGGGGGTGGTGAGTGTGGTAAGTGAGAACAGTAATTCGCGATCCACTTGGGTTTTTACCTTACTTTGTTGCCTCACTAGGGATAAACAAAATACCATGCTACAAGGGTTGTGGGTGATTTGCCACTTCTCCATGACTAGATCTAGCATGTTCTTATTTTAACTTCATGTCATGATACTTAAAGCTATACTCTGAGTTATCTTAATTACTGAGGTGTTATGATTTAGTTCGCATCTTGGTGGAGTATAAGTGAGACTAATAACCAAAAGATCTCTATGTTAGGACGTGATGCCCATATAATTAGTAACTTGTCATAAACTTTGTGTTGCAATCTCATATGTCAACTTAGTGTTCCATTGTCTACCACTTTATTAAAGAGAGAGTGCATTTGTGAAACCATGAACCCCGGTCCATTTTTAATCATAAGAAACACCTTTCCAACAACTTTTACCACTTTTCCATTTTCTGCCATTATTAAATCCGAAAATACAAAAACACTTTTACATCTTGCATTCATCATAAAAAACCCAAAAATATCATTTATCATTTCATCATCCTTGCACATTTATTTACCACCATTGCATATTTATTTCTTGTTTGCATTGCATATTATCTTGATATCATTCTTACACCTTGTGCTTGACAACCACAGGTGAGGTTGAGGACCAAAACATTTAACTTTGTTTTGTAGGTAACCAAAAGAAGGATAGGAAGATAAATTTCACTACTGATTCCCCGAGAGTTCGATATTAAACCCTCGAGTCACCCTCGTGGGGAAAACACGTCTTCCACTTACTACATACTCTACACTTGGAGGCTCAACCTAACCCCGTATACTTTTTATTGTAGGTAGCTACTGAAGGCTATCACTTCTACGGGTATTAGAGAGGTGGACTATTTATAGGCGTCGTTAGGGATGAGGAACTGGCGCCAAAACATCTACATTTCGCCGAGCCAGACACTCGGCGAAGGCCCTCTCTCGGCGAAGAATTGGCGCGTACTGAAATTATGTCTCCCGCCCACCACGTTTGCCGAGCGCAGATCCCGGCGAAGACAGACACCGACGAAGAAATGGCGCAGAATGAAAGTTTCCTTCCCACCCATGCCTTTGCCGAGTGCCGTCCACCGACAAACTCGGCAAAAAGGAATCAATTTGCGCGGCAAACAAAATTTGTTTCGCGCCAGTTCTTCGCCGAGTGCCGCGCACCGACACACTCGGCAAACATCTGCCAGAAATGGCGGCAAACCTGAAAAATTTCCCGCGCACACGTTACCGAGAGCAGCACTCGGCTAAGAAAAGGAGCGTCCAAATTTTTTTTTCGACCCCCTCTTTGCCGTGTATGGCACTCGGCGAAATGAACGCATTGCCGCGGAAAGGTGGGACCCAATGTCAGGCGCCACGTGGTCATCCGTTCGTTCAGAGTCGCTCGTTGCCGAGTGTTTTCTGGTGTCTTTGCCGAGTGTCGTCGCTTCACCGAGAGCGTTTTCGACCTTTTCCCGGCGAAGTGGGGGTTTGCCGAGTGGTCGCGGCGTCGCCAAGCATCGTCCGTGCTGTGCCGGCGTTGGCGGTCTTCGCCGAGTGTCCCCGACATTTTGCGCTCGGCGAAGCCGAGACCACTCGGCGGAGAGCGATTTTCCCGTAGTGATCACAATCCAGCAGGCGCTTGTACGAGGCCAATTAATCTTATTCAAGTCAAGCTGCTCCTTGTTTTTATCTATAATTAGAATTAATTTTCATATAGCTTTTGTGATGGTGCTAGTTTAACTCTTGATTGGCTTGATCAAACCTTAGGTTTTTTATATCTTGTACTACTATATAGGTTTTTAATGATGGTAAAAAAATAAAGTCAGTGTTTTAATAAGAATTGGTGTTTTGAAAATTAAATGACAAAGAGAACATTGGAAAAGTTGGGGTCGACCTTGAGCATGTGTTCACGCCGATGTAACATTTGCACTTTCATCACTATTTTTTTCCTTCTACAGAATAAAAATAAAAAAATGGACCGTTTGCTTGTCTAGGAAAAATCATAAGCATTCCAAACCAAATTTGAAAAGTACCCTTTCTTAGGACAAACTAAACTTCTAAATTCTGTCTATATATGGAGATCTCAATTGTATAAATAATAAACTTTAATTTATACTAATATATTTTTGTGTAGTATTATTAAATACAATGGTAAAAAAGTGGGAATCTAGAGTGTAACTTCAAATGTATTTAGTTATCATTCATGTCAGTGGAGTAGTGCGCTGGGAGAATGAGTTCCTATTTTTTTGGATTTTCAACCGCCATATATTAGGTCAGCAAGCCGCCTCATTAAAAACCTTTCAGTCCCCGTAGGTACCCTGGTAAGGAAAAGAGCGCGTCAGGAACTTGCCGCCTCAAGTACCACCAATAGTTACATCATTGCCTAGCAACGACGCATCGTTTGCTAAGACATGTAAAAGAAAATCAGGAGGGTCATCAAGCCAAACAGACGACTGATTCCCCTCCGCTCTACTAGCCAACACGTGCACCGCCATATTAGCTTCTCTAGGACAATGACTAAAAATAACCTCCGTGAAGTTACGACTAAGTAGGGTACACTCCTCGTAGATCGCCGCTGCCGGTCCCAGAGAATTGCACCTTCCTTCACCACGTCAATCACCTCGGCGCAGTCAGAATTTACCTCAATTCTATTACATCCAACTTGACCTGCAAGAAGAAGTCCATCACGAAGAGCTGGCGCTTCAGCCGTGGCAGGATCCGAGACAAACGTTATACCATAGTTGCTGGCAGCCAAGAAAATACCCTATCATTGCGCAGAATCGCGCCAGTCCCTACAGTACTAGTGTCGTAGCTAAACCCTGCATCAACATTAAATTTAACATAGTCCCCTCTCGTTTTAGTCAAGCCATGTCTCCTAATCCCCGAGTTCTTTTTCTTGGCCCGGGAATAATTTAGCGAAAGCGTGGAGATTGCTTGCGCCGTTCTAGCTGGTGCCTATACTGATTCACCATGGGTGGCTTTTCTTCTCTCCCACCACACGTACCACACAGCAGTGGCAACTACATCATTCCTGTCAACACTTGGTAACAGCGGAGCTTTAGCCGATCGATCACGCATCAAGGTTTCAAGAATCGGACCACCCTCCCACTCAAAATTGCACACATGCGAGATGACGTCTCCCAAGCCCAGTAGAGACCAGATTTCTCGCACCCGTGGACATGTGAAGAAAGCATGTCTCAAGCTCTCACATTCCGTCTGGCACAATTGACACTGCGAGCTCGGCTGCATATGCCGATTAGCAAGAATTCCATTGCATGGAATGACGCCGAGAAGAGAATGCCAGTAGTGAATTTTTATCTTAGCCGGCACATTAAGACCCCAAACAGTTTTCCACATAGGCAAGTTGGAAGAAGTACCAAAACCTGTTGTACGTCTCAATTTGTTACCGTGTTGGTGCTCCCATTCAACTAGTAGAAGGACCTAACAGAGAAGATTCCAGGTTTTGTGTAATGCCAGGACGTGACACTAGTAGGAAAAGGCCTTTTAGTGGCGCACCAAAAAGCCTTTCTGTGGCGCATGGTGGGTGCACCACTAAATCCTCGCCACAAAAATATTGTTTCTGTGGCGCACCCCACCATGCGCCACAAAAAGTTCAAATTTCTGCGGCGCACCTCACACCGTGCGCCACAAAAATATTTCTGTGGCGCACCCCACACCGTGCGCCACAATTTTTTTAATTTAAAAAAAAAAGGGCGGCCAGATCTAGATCTGGCCGCCGGAATTTCGCCGGAATTTTGTTGGAGCTCGCCGGAGGCCGTGTTGCCCGTGGCCACGGCCGTAAGTGGCTTGGCCGTAGGTGGGAGTCACGGGAGGTGGGTGGGTGGAGGATGGGGGTCGCCGGAGGTCGCCGGAGTGGAGGAGGAGGTCGCCGGAGTTGGAGAAAGATGTCACCAGAGGAGGTCGCCGGGGTGGAGGAGGTCGTCGAAGGTCGCCGGGGGGTCGCCGGGGTGGTGGAGGAGGTCGCCGGGGTGGTGGAGGAGCCGGAGAGGAGAAGGAGGATGGAGGAGAAGTGGAGAGGAGAAGTGGAGGAGAAAGAGAAGGAGTGGAGAGGAGGATGGAGGAGAAGTGGAGAGGAGGTGGAGGAGTAGGAGAGAGGAGAGAAAGAGAGGGAGAGGAAGTGGAGGAGTAGGAGAGTGGAGAGGAGGATTAAGGCTGTTGGGCGGGATCCGAATTTTGAATCCCGCCCAACAATTCTGTGGCGCACCTGCCACCGTGCGCCACAGATTTTTTTTCCAATTTTTTAATTTTTTGATTTTGTAGATAAAAATCTTCTGTTTGAAATAACTTTTTACTCTTTTGGAATTTGCCGATTCTGTGAAAAGTTCACCGGGTAAACCCGGGTGAAATCGAGTTCCTTTTTTCTCACGATTTTTTTGTTATATTAAACGTATTTTTTCGACATCGTATGCAAAAGTTATGGCCGGTCAAACTTTGTTTTTCTGTTTTTTGCAGAAAAGGTCAAAATTCATATTTCAAAGTTTCTATACCAAGTAGACACTAAAACGAAACTACATGTCAAAGGATTTTATTTTTTGAAGATTTTATCATTTTCTTTTCTTGTTTGCAAAACTGAAAAGGACATTTCTGTGGCGATGGAGGTGGGTGCGCCACAGAAAGTGACATTTGTGTGGCGCATGGGTAGTGTGCGCCACAGAAAGTGACACAGAAAGTGACATTTGTGTGGCGCATGGGTAGTGTGCGCCACAGAAAGTGACATTTCTGTGGCGCACACTACCCATGCGCCACACAAATGTCACTTTCTGTGGCGCATGTGGTTTTCATGCGCCACAAAATTGCAAAATTCTGTGGCGCACGAAAACCAATGCGCCACAGAAATAATTTTTGTGGCGCATGGTTTTTTGGTGCGCCACAAAAAGTCGTTCCATAGAAAGGCACTTCCCTACTAGTGTGAAGTCCTCCATCATGCCTCTAGCCAAAGGAATATGCAAGATACGTTGTACATCTGTTGGCTAGAAGATGTCATTCAGGATTTCCTCATCCCAACATTCAGTTTGTGGATTAATAAGCTCAGAGACCTTTGAATAAACGACATTACCACGTCGCATCGACCTTTGAATTCCAGCCCATATGCTTTGCCAAGTATAAGAACTCCCCGTCTTGAGCTGGGAATTAAGAATATGTCTAGAGGGAAAGTATTTAGCTCTCAGAACCGTAGCACATAAAGAATCTGTTCAGCAATAAGCCTCCAACATTGTCGGAGAATAGTCCCCGGGAACCAGGAATCGAGAGGGGCTAAACACGACACTTATCAAACACTCATCAACCTCGGCGACCAAGCTCGGTGAACTTGCGAGAACTCATCACGGCAGAGATGGACACGGGCTCGTACCCAGGTTCAGGCCCTCCTTGAGGAGTAAAGACCCTACTTCCTGTTGTGTTGTATTGCACTACTTTGAGAGGTTACAGTACAGGGTTGCTTGCCGAGGGCGAAGCTTACAACAATGGTGGAGCTCCTTGGGAGTAAGAGCTCCCTTCTCTATGTGGAACTAGTAGTCCTGGGTAAAGGAATGATTGATCCCCTTCTCCAGTGGTGCCCCTCCTCCTTATATAGGCCCGAGGATGGAAGCTAGGGTTCCTCCACGGTGCCGGTGCAGGAGGGCGGCGCACACCTGGTCCAGGAGGTTGTGGACATGGTCCACCGTGTTAGTCTTGCTGGTGTTCGTTAGGCCCTGCCACCGTCCGGCCAAGAGGTTCATGGTGTCACTCCAGTGACGTCGTCGTTGGAGCGGAGCGGCAGCTTTGTCGCTCCCCTTTAAGCATGGAAACGGCAACTGCGGCCTCTCCGTCATTGCGCGCAGATGTTCTTGTCACCTTGCTGCGGAGTGCAGGGCCCATGTGCGCCCTGCGAAGGTGGCAGAGCCTCGCCAAGCAATTCGAGTGCTCCGACACCTCGAGAAGGGAAGGTCTCCCGAGGCAGTCCCTTGGCCACGAGGACTTAGTCGTTTTCCATTATTGAGTCCCTCGCGAGGCAGAGATCCTTGCGAGTCTCTTCAGGCGGGCTCGCCTGGTCCTTAGCATTTTTCTGGCCTAGTGCAGCTGTAACACCCCCTCTCTTCCGATAATCATTTTCTAGTAAAACATGTTTCCGGACTCCATTTATCCACATTTTAATTGGTCCATCGAATCATAAATCCGACCCCGTAGTTGCGTCGGGCTCGTCGAGACAATCGAAACGGACTACTCGTTTGCCCAAATTGGACTCCGGATGCATCTTTCATGTCTTATTCCATTTCAATGGCCATGATAATTTGTCATGGTCGAAAATAATCTTAATTAAAATGTTTTTTCTGGGCTGGATAAGCTCTATTCCTAGCTCCTTATCCTCCCATGGCCTACCATCCTCCAAAAGCTCAATCCTTTTCTCTTCCTCACCCTGAGCTTCTTCCTCCCATGGCGCCTCCTCCCACCATGCCACCTTCATCTCCCCTTCTCCCCTGATCCTTCCCATCAGTACCACGTTCTTCCCTACCTTCCAGGACGGCCCTAGACCTGTTCTTGAGGAAGGGGAACAAGAAGAAGATCGAGAAGAGAAGGAAGAGAAGAGAAGAGAAGAGAAGAGAAGAGAAGAGAAGAGGGAGAACATCTTCACCTCCCCTGCCTGGTTTTCTTTGCTCAAGTTGCAAGGGTGAGTCTCCCCACTCCCCATGACCCTCTCATCTGCTGTAGATGATGTATACCATGATTTCTAAGGCAGGGATGTATCAATTGCATCTGGGGTTAGGGCAAGAATCTGCCTATATTTCCGTTTCTGCATCTACAGGTTCAGAAATCACTATTTTCGAGTACCAAGATGGTGAAATCAGAGGTTGGGTCTATGAAATGTTTTGTAACCCTTGTTCCCACAATCGTTTTGAGTGGTTAAACATTCCAATCGGAGTTGTAGAGCTCCTGCTATGCCTGTTTCATTGCAGCTGTCCAGAGTTCACAGACAGCAAAGAGTAGCGTTTCCCCCTGGGTTGTAGGAGCCGTTAACCTTCATTTAAATTCACGATTTGTTCCTTCCTAGCTGGGGTGTGATGCCTAGGTTCCAGTACAAAAGGATTCACTTAATTTCCATGAGTATTCTTCTTGCTATGGTTTTCCATAGAGAGCTACTCGTTATTCTGAAACTGGAAAACAGCAGAGAAGTATTTGTTGGTTTTGACATTCATAACTCCATATTTTGAGTTCCGATGTTCGGAGTTACTTGTAGTTAAGCTCCATTTGAACCCATGGCCATCTTGTTTGCTTATTTTCGAGCTTCCTAGCTCGAGATATGAATTCTTTCGTGTAGGGGCAGCAAAGGGTTGCTTCCCCGGGATGCGATTAGGACCGTTTTATGTGCTTGCTATGTATGCCATGTTTTGGTGCAATGTTTGAGACCTGTAAATGTGTTCTTACAGCAGGTTGCAACACCAATCCACCGAAGAGACTCGCACCATCTCCCTCGCAACGGTTGAGGCGAGTACACCGAGCAACAACGGCCAGATTGCTCCTCTAATATTATGTTTATGTTCACATTATTCATTTACATTCCTGAAATGGTGAACATTGGCGTTCCCTTGTGTACATTTCAATACACCATACTACTAGTATGCCATAGGGATTGCATTTTCATGGTTTTCTGAAAACAAATTCCATCATGAGTGAACCTCCCTGTTTCCAAGGAATGTTCCTCGCTTTGCGAGTGTATGGGCCTTTGGGTCTGTCCTCTTATGGTCCTCTCACAGAGTGAGGGATGGAAAGGAGTTTCGGTGAGACATCGCCCCTCCTCAGCTTGCCGGCAAAAGCTCAGAGCCAAGTCACGGTCTTATTCGGTTGCATTATTTCTTCATGCATCCTCATGCCATTTCAAGCATGGTTCTGTTCATGATATTAATTTCCACTGCTTATGTTGTGTACTTGCTGAGTCTTTGGACTCACCCCTTGTGGGCTTTGTTTCAGGTACTTCACCGTGAAGCTTTGCGAGTAGATGGAAGGACGTAGCTCACATGGGTGTTCACTCACGAAATTTCACATCCCTTTCATACATCTAGCTGGATCATGATAGTTCACACTACAGTTCATGATTCTTGGTAGCTAGAGTCTACTTGATGTGTATAAACATGCTATGGTTTGTTTCTGTGACCACCAAGTTTGCTTCCCAAGGTGGTTGGAGTTTGTTAGTTCCCAACTTTGGGGTGTGTGCTTGGAACTTGTGGTTTTTCATGCTCCTGTGTAGCGTTTTGGTACTGTGGCTCCACCGTATAGCTCTATATGTTAAGTATGAGCTGTGGTTTATGTTTCCGCTGATATTTCCTTCATTATATACTCTGTTATATCAATTGCCTGTCGTGGATGTCCGTCAGTACAAAGGAGGTGCTGTCAGATTTTCCTACTAGCATGTTAAGTGTGGGTTGTTTTGTGGTAACATTCCTTCTTACAAGGAGGGGTGTTATAGTTGGTATCTGAAATAAAACTTGATTAGATGGTTAAACAACATAAAACTTGACACACTGGCGCACAATAGGAACGATTTCCTTTCAGTTATATGATTGCAAGCTTTGTTTGGTGTGCGTTGATTGCTTGTGGTGCTTTACTAAGGCATAGGATGCAGTCTTGTGTTCGAGTAGCACTCGTTTTCGGGTTTCATGGGTTTATTTTCCAATCATAATTCAGTTTTCAAGTATGAGTTCCTATCTTACTCATCCATATTCTATTATATTCTTTTGCTTGATTGGGTAATGTTCATTGCTTCATGAACGGCCCATTTTGCCCTAAAACAAGTCAATCCTCTTCTCAACTATTCTATGATACATTGTTAGCACATTTCAAGGGATTGTCTCTCCTTTTATGGTGGCTAATAGGTTGTGTATCATGGAACGACGCCTTGAAGTCATTCCAGTGCAACCAACCCAAGGTGTTGTTTGTTGCTATTCATCTGGTGGGAGAATGTTCGTTCCTCTCTACCACCTAAACATGCTACACCCGCTTGGGAGTTCTTTCAAACTCTGTTCATTGAGAAGTACTTTCCAACCTGCTATGTTAAGAGGATGGAGAATGCATCAGCAAGTTAAAGCAAGGAAATAGAAGCATTCAGGACGGTGAAACGAATTCAATGACATCATCCGCTTTGTGCTAACGGTGGTAATGATGATAAAGAGAAGGCGAGGAGGTTCAAAGATGGGCTAGAGCAGCAGTACCGTGCCATGCTTAGTGATGCTGGTCCTTTACCTTTGTGTCCTTGGTTGAGAAAGGAAAAAGATTTGAGTTTGAGCTCAGAATGACTCGCCTCCTCTAGTGATACCTTCCCCACATGGTGGCCCTAGTATCTTCTCTACTGTGGGTGTCAACCAGAAGGGAGACTACGGTGATGGTGATAAGTTTCATCACCATTTCGTGAAGAAATCTAAGAATATACAAGTTTCCTCTCAATCCTTCAAACATGAGTCGCATGAGGCCTCATCCTCCACTGGTATGTATGTGCTTTATTGTCTAGCACAAGGGCAAGGGGTGATGTGCTTCAAGCGTGGCGAAGGACAAAGTGCTAATGAGTGCAATTGGTCTCGCATTTGCAATGGTTGTCACAAGAGTGGTCACATTTAGCAGGTTGTTGTCGAACCCTGCTAACACTATGAAGTGGTAGACTGTGCCTTCTAAATCTATGCCTTCATCTGTGCATTTATCCTCGTAAGGATCTTCTCAAGCAATGAAAATGTTCAAACTTCTCCTTTATCCGTATGCAGCTTGGGGAACGTATTCCTCAAGTGTATTACTAGCCACCAACTTTCACGGTGCCACTAAACTATCCAGCACCCTATGTTGCTTCAGTCTTGCCACTAATTGGCGTTCCACTTGCATCAGCATGCCAATGTTTTATTCCCTTACCTTCATCATCCATGGTTGGACGTACAAAAGTCGTCACATGTATTCTACCAGTCAACTCAGTCGAAACTCTAGTACTATTTGATTCTGGCTCTAGTTTCTCATTCGTATCGCTAGACTTTGCGAATCGGGCAAACATGTCTAGGCAAGAAATCTCTCAACCAGTGAGAGTTAGTTCTCCGGGTGGACTGCTTTCATGTTGCATTGTGTGTCCTGGTTGCGATATTTCAATCGAGGATGAAGACTTCACTGTAAATCTATTCATCTTTCAGTTCCAGCCTTTTGATGTCATTCTTGGCATGGACTGGCTACAAACTTACAAGGCGGTGATCTCTTGCTTTTGGAGAGTCTTATCACACTTGATTCCCCTTCAGGAAAAGAGTGTCTACCAAGCTAGTGCACCTCCACGATCTTTGTCAGTGTTGGCCAGTCTCTTTCCAGGCTTCTCTTTCCGGGCCTGCCATCTTCAAAGAGTGGGATATTATGGACTCTGGAAATCCAAGTACCCTGCCGTGCCTTCAAAAGATATCGGTAGTGTGTGACTATCCCGATGTCTTCCCGAATGAGCTTCCGGGCATGCCTCCTGAACGGAATCGAGTTCTGCATTGATCTGATTCCTGGAGCTCAGCCTATCTCGATAGCACCATATCGCTTAGCTCGACCCTTCCAGGAAGAGCTTAAGAAGCAATTAGATGACCTTCTCGCTAAAGGACTAATTCAGAGGAGTGTGTCCGAATGGGGCGCACCCGTGCTCTTCACTTTGAAGAAAGATCTCACTTGGCGCATGTGTATTGATTACCGTGGCCTCAATCGACTGACTATCAAGAACAAATATCCACTTCCCGCATCGAGGACTTGTTTGATCAATTGAAGGGTGCTAAAGTTTTCTCTAAGATTGACTTGCAATCAGGGTATAATCAAATTCGAGTTCGAGAGCAAGATATCAAGAAGACTGCTTTCTCCACAAGGTATGGGCATTATGAGTTCAAGGTTATGTCTTTTGGTCTGACGAATGCCCCCGCCTGTTTCATGGAGACGATGAACAGCATGTTTCACCCTTATCTCGACAACTTCGTGGTCGTCTTCATTGATGACATTCTCATCTATTCCAAGATGGAGGAAAAACATGCTCGACATCTTAGAATAGTGCTTGAAACCTTGAGGCAACACAAATTTTATGCCAAGTTGAAGAAGTGTGAATTCTGGCTTTCAGAAGTTGGCTTTTTAGGCCACGTGATCAACCAACATGGCATATCTGTTGACCCAAGCAAAATCTCCACCGTCGTTAATTGGGCGAGGCCAACTAATGTCAAGGAAGTAAGAAGGTTTTAGGCTTTGCCGGATATTACCGTCGATTTGTGAAGAACTTCTCCTCTATTGCCAAGCCAATGACCAAGCTAACGCAGGTCAACTCTAAATTCCATTGGGATGATGCTTGTGAGAAGAGTTTTTGCTATCTCAAGGAGCGATTGGTGACTGCTCCAATCTTGTCGCTACCTGAACCAGGTAAGCGTTTTGCAGTATATTCGATGCTTCCCAACTTGGACTTGGTTGTGTGCTGATGCAGGATGACAAGGTCATTGCCTATGCATCTCGACAACTGAAGCCTCATGAGCAAATTATCCAACCCATGATCTGGAATTGGCTGCAATCGTTCATGCTCTCAAAATCTGGAGACATCATCTCTATGGTGAGGTGTGTGATATGTATACTGATCACAAGAGTCTCAAGTACATCTTTACTCAAAAGGAGTTAAATCTCAGATAGAGAAGGTGGTTGGAACTGATTAACGATTATGATCTTACCATCCACTACAAACCCGGCCGAGCCAATGTGGTGGCCGATGCTTTGAGTCGCCAGGTAGTTGTTCCTAGTGTGGCGACCCTCCAGTCCGGGCTAGAGAGAATGGACATTTCCTTCTGTTATGCGGGCACCGCTCAAGCGGAAATTCAAATGATCCCTGAGTCTAATATTGTGGAGTGCATTAGGCAAGCACAGGAACACGATCGTTTACTGATGGAAGCAGCTAGGCGTGTTTGTGAAGGAAGAGTAGGTCCATTCACCATTAATGGTAACCATTGATGGTACTGGAGCTGTGCGATTTCAATGTCGCCTTTGCATTCCACAAAAAGCTCAAGTGAAAGAAGATATCATCAAAGAAGTCCATCACACACCTTACACAGTTCATCCGGTGAGACCAAGATGTGTCATGATCTAAAGCAAAACTTCTTGTGGAAGTGGATGAAAGTAGATGTGGCTAAGTATGTGGATTCATGTGGCGTTTGTCGGTGAGTCAAAGCCAAACACAAAAGCCCTGCTGGAAAGCTGCAATCTCTTGAGGTCCAGAAATGGTCATGGGAAGATATCAACATGGACATTGTCATTGGCCTACCTCGCACCCCACGAGGAAAGGATGCCATTTGGGTCGTTGTGGATCGTCTCAGTAAGTCGGCCCACTTCATTCCAATTCGTACCACAAACTCAGCTAGTGATTTAGCTCCAATCTACACCCGTGAGATTATTCGTCTCCATGGTGTGCCGAAAACGATCATCTCTGATCGTGATGCAAAGTTCATCTCCAAATTTTGGGAGAGTTTGCAGAATGCTTTGGGTACCGAGATCCGGTTTAGCACAGCTTTTCACCCTCAGACTGATGGTCAGTCTGAGCGTACCATTCAAACCCTCGAAGACTTGCTCCGCACATGTGCTCTATCATGGCAGGGCAACTGGGAAGATCATTTACCTCTTGTGGAGTTTGCCTATAATAACAGCTACCATGCAAGTATAAAGGCTGTTCCTTTCGAGGTTCTCTATGGACGAAGGTGTAGGTCCCCTATCTGTTGGGATTCAGTAGGCGAGCGGTCAGTTCTTGGACCAGATTGGGTTCAACAAACTGTTGATCGGGTCGCAGAGATCCGTCAGAACATGCTTACCGCACAAAGCAGACTGAAGAGTTATGCTGATGTCAGACGGCGGCCTTTGGAATTTCAAGTAGGTGACTAGGTGCTTCTTAAAGTGTCGCCTATCAAGGGAATTGTAAGATTTGGTACCAAGGGAAAGCTTAGTCCTCACTATGTCGGGCCATTTCCTGTGGTTGTTCGAGTTGAGAAGCTTTCCTACCGCTTAGATTTACCACAATCAATGCAGGGAGTGCACAATGTTTTCCATGTTTCCATGCTTCGGAAGTACCTTGAAGATGTTGAACGTCTCATTCTTTCCGAACCTGTCACAATTGAGCAAGATCTTACAGTCGAGTCTCGTCCTTTGAAGATCCTTGATGAGTCCGAGCGTGCCTTGAGGCACCGAAAGCTCAAATATGTGAATGTTTTATGGACAAATCAAACAGAACGAGAAGCGACCTGGGAACTTGAGTCCCAAATGCGTGAAAAGTACTCAGAATTGTTCTCTGACGGTACGTTCTAACACCTAAAATTCATTCTCGTTGTGTCCTATGCCATGTTTTTCTAGCATCTTCAGTAGTACAACGAGAGAAGAACTCGGGGCGAGTTCCAGTTAAGGTGGTGAGACTGTAACACCCCCTCTCTTCCGATAATCATTTTCTAGTAAAACATGTTTCCGGACTCCATTTATCCACATTTTAATTGGTCCATCGAATCGTAAATTCGACCCCGTAGTTGCGTCAGGCTCGTCGAGACAATCGAAACGGACTACTCGTTTGCCCAAATCGGACTCCGGATGCATCTTTCATGTCTTATTCCATTTCAATGGCCATGATAATTTGTCATGGTCGAAAATAATCTTAATTAAAATGTTTTTTCTGGGCTGGATAAGCTCTATTCCTAGCTCCTTATCCTCCCGTGGCCTACCATCCTCCAAAAGCTCAATCCTTTTCTCTTCCTCACCCTGAGCTTCTTCCTCCCATGGCGCCTCCTCCCACCATGCCCCCTTCATCTCCCCTTCTCCCCTGATCCTTCCCATCAGTACCACGTTCTTCCCTACCTTCCAGGACGGCCCTAGACCTGTTCTTGAGGAAGGGGAACAAGAAGAAGATCGAGAAGAGAAGGAAGAGAAGAGAAGAGAAGAGAAGAAGAGGAGAACATCTTCACCTCCCCTGCCTGGTTTTCTTTGCTCAAGTTGCAAGGGTGAGTCTCCCCACTCCCCATGACGCTCTCATCTGCTGTAGATGATGTATACCATGATTTCTAAGGCAGGGATGTATCAATTGCATCTGGGGTTAGGGCAAGAATCTGCCTATATTTCCGTTTCTGCATCTACAGGTTCAGAAATCACTATTTTCGAGTACCAAGATGGTGAAATCAGAGGTTGGGTCTATGAAATGTTTTGTAACCCTTGTTCCCACAATCGTTTTGAGTGGTTAAACATTCCAATCGGAGTTGTAGAGCTCCTGTTATGCCTGTTTCATTGCAGCTGTCCAGAGTTCACAGACAGCAAAGAGTAGCGTTTCCCCCTGGGTTGTAGGAGCCGTTAACCTTCATTTAAATTCACGATTTGTTCCTTCCTAGCTGGGGTGTGATGCCTAGGTTCCAGTACAAAAGGATTCACTTAATTTCCATGAGTATTCTTCTTGCTATGGTTTTCCATAGAGAGCTACTCGTTATTCTGAAACTGGAAAACAGCAGAGAAGTATTTGTTGGTTTTGACATTCATAACTCCATATTTTGAGTTCCGATGTTCGGAGTTACTTGTAGTTAAGCTCCATTTGAACCCATGGCCATCTTGTTTGCTTATTTTCGAGCTTCCTAGCTCGAGATATGAATTCTTTCGTGTAGGGGCAGCAAAGGGTTGCTTCCCCGGGATGCGATTAGGACCGTTTTATGTGCTTGCTATGTATGCCATGTTTTGGTGCAATGTTTGAGACCTGTAAATGTGTTCTTACAGCAGGTTGCAACACCAATCCACCGGAGATAGACTCGCACCATCTCTCTCGCAACGGTTGAGGCGAGTACACCGAGCAACAACGGCCAGATTGCTCCTCTAATATTATGTTTATGTTCACACTATTCATTTACATTCCTAAAATGGTGAACATTGGCGTTCCCTTGTGTACATTTCAATACACCATACTACTAGTATGCCATAGGGATTGCATTTTCATGGTTTTCTGAAAACAAATTCCATCATGAGTGAACCTCCCTGTTTCCAAGGAATGTTCCTCGCTTTGCGAGTGTATGGGCCTTTGGGTCTGTCCTCTTATGGTCCTCTCACAGAGTGAGGGATGGAAAGGAGTTGCAGTGAGACGTCGCCCCTCCTCAGCTTGCCGGCAAAAGCTCAGAGCCAAGTCACGGTCTTATTCGGTTGCATTATTTCTTCATGCATCCTCATGCCATTTCAAGCATGGTTCTGTTCATGATATTAATTTCCACTGCTTATGTTGTGTACTTGCTGAGTCTTTGGACTCACCCCTTGTGGGCTTTGTTTCAGGTACTTCACCGTGAAGCTTTGCAAGTAGATGGAAGGACGTAGCTCACATGGGTGTTCACTCACGAAATTTCACATCCCTTTCATACATCTAGCTGGATCATGATAGTTCACACTACAGTTCATGATTCTTGGTAGCTAGAGTCTACTTGATGTGTATAAACATGCTATGGTTTGTTTCTGTGACCACCAAGTTTGCTTCCCAAGGTGGTTGGAGTTTGTTAGTTCCCAACTTTTGGGTGTGTGCTTGGAACTTGTGGTTTTTCATGCTCCTGTGTAGCGTTTTGGTACTGTGGCTCCACCGTATAGCTCTATATGTTAAGTATGAGCTGTGGTTTATGTTTCCGCTGATATTTCCTTCATTATATACTCTGTTATATCAATTGCCTGTCGTGGATGTCCGTCAGTACAAAGGAGGTGCTGTCAGATTTTCCTACTAGCATGTTAAGTGTGGGTTGTTTTGTGGTAACATTCCTTCTTACAAGGAGGGGTGTTATAGCAGCGCGTTGAGGGCCAGTAAGACCGGCCTGTGGCACCCCGGTTTCCATTGGGCCGACAGTAGCCCTCAGGCCCGCGACGTGCACGTTGCAGCCCAGGTATGCAGACGAAACGTCGTGGGCCCAAAACAGTTGTCCTGGGCCGAGACGCGTGGAAGGCAACCGTCGTCCGGCGCCGTACTTCTCCGGCAATACTGGTAGAAGTGGCGGGCCCCACCACACCTGACAGAACTGCTCCACGCGGGGGTTTTAGGCAGAGGAACTGGCGCGGTTCCCCATCACTCGCCTCATTTGCCTTCGTCTTCCCTGCTCTTTGCATTCCCCTTCTTCTCCCGCACCTCCTTCTTCCGGTTGCGATGGCGCCCAGATAAGCTTCCGCAGCCCAGAAAGGCAAGGGCCCGACGTCCATGGGCGGGACGGCCTCGCCGAGCTCCAGCAGCGGCTTTAAGCCGGCATTGGAGCCCAGCCGTGTGGTGACCGATGCACACTTGGAGAAAGTGCGCCCCCTGGTGGCCTCCGCCTTCAACGAGCGGGGTGTGACCAACTTGAGGCCGGGAGGCGCCCCAGGTGGGCTATGCGCCCCTTTCTACCCCATCTTCCTCCACACTATTTTTGCGGGCCTGATCCCGCCATTCTCTGGCTTCCTCCTTGCGATCCTGGAGCATTACCAGATCCAGCTCCTCCACCTTCATCCCAACTCTATCCTCACCCTCGCCATCTTTGCCTACTTCTGCGAGGGGTACGTCGGGGTCAAGCCATCGGTGGACCTCTTCCGGTGCTTCATTGCACTCCGCTCCACCGCCCCCGGAGAGACTTCTAGATGCCTCTCATTCTGCATCGCGGAGGGCATGCCGGAGCGTTATATCCCTATCGCCTGGGATGGCGAGCTCGCCGTCACCAGGGTGACCAAACGGGTGGACGACTTTCGCAAGCGATGGCTTTATGTGGAAGTTGCGGAGAGTTGCCCTTTCCTCGAGGTTCCTTCTGGGCCTCCGTCGAGGCATGATGGCTGGAGCAGTCAGCATCTGGAGGACCCATCTCTCGAGCTCTTTGAGAAGCGCCTCCTAGAGGCTCGCGCCCATGGGCTTACTGGCTAGATGGTGGCGAAGGACTTTGTGGCGTAGCGCATTGCGCTGCTGCAGTCACACCTGGAGCCGATGTCGACGTATTCCAGTGGCGCAGACCGGATGCGGCTGAGCGGCGAAGTCTTTACGGCGGAGGTGCTAAAAGGCTTCATGGACGTCCTCCTCACCTCCCCGCGGATCCCCGAGCCAGCGAACAACTCCTCCATACCTCTGCACCGCTTCGTGAAGAAGATGCGTGCCAGGTACTTGGCGGGGATGCCTGCGTTTACCGCGTGGGGGCTGGTCTCGCGAGGACACAACGGCCCTAGGAGGGCCCCGCTTTGGCGGCCTTAGCGGCGTGTGCACGATGCGGCGAAGCCCCCTCGGGCTTTTCCGTGTCGTCGGATGGCGGCACAGGGGCTCCAGGCGGCGCCAGTTCCTCGGGTGTCGCCGCGAGGTCCTCGGAGGCGGCCAAGTCCGACGCCGATGTTCTTGAGGTCTCCTCGGGTGACGAAGAACCTCTCCGTGCCATTTCCAGGGCCAGGGCGAAGCGGAGCCTGGACATATCGGGGGCTGGCGTCTCTTCGCGCACGAGGCGGAAGGTGTGGGTGGATGTGGTCGCCAGGTAGGCCTCTCTTTATCCCCTTCTTTCTGCTGTATTCGTGTTCCTCCCTTTTTCACTTCCTGCCTTGTTCTTCTTCAGGCCATCCACCGCTCCCTCTGCGGCACCGAGAGGAAGAAAGGTTCGGGGCCTCGAGGGAATCTCGGGAACAGCGGAGGCATCTATGGCTTCCGCCCTTGCTGCTTCGGAGCCCTCAGGGCAGCGATCCCTTCCGGAGCGGAGGGGCTCCTTGAGAAGGAAAACGTGGGGACGATGCCCTCGCCAACCACACGTTGTGAGGCCGACGCCGGTACAGCCTTGCCAGAGGAGCTTGTCTTTGACGGGGCTCTCCTCCCTTTGGGGCAGGCGGAGTCAGAAGTTGACAACGAGTTTGCCCTGAGCCCCCCAGCAGCCCCAGGCGCCAGTGGGGGCGGAGGTTTCACTCCTAGCCCTGGGCGCGCTCCGAGGCCACTCCAAGTCCCCGTCGTGCGGACCTTGAGCCTCCTGCGGGACCGGGGTCCGTTGAGCTCCCCGTTGACTCCCGGGCCTTAATTCCGAGGAGGCGTCAGCGAGCCGCGACTCGTCGCGGCGCTCTTTTCCGCTCTGCGAGGGCGAAGCTTGACGAGCTGGAGGCCCACCTTGCCGAGAGGGAGTTGGCTGAGGAGGAGGACTTTGAGGGCCTAGAGCGGGGCTGGTCCCAGCTCCGGGACGTGGTGGCCCACTGCCGTCGGGAGGATGAGGCGGCGCGGGAGAAGCGCGCGGAGGCCCTCGTTTCGCCGCCGAGACCCGAGCCAGCATCGTGCGGGAGGCCGAAGAGACCCTCGCATATTTGGAGGCCAAGCGCGAGGCTCTGGAGGCTGATACCGAGGCCAGGCACCAGGAGATCATGGCTCGCGAGGCCGCAACCTTCGCTAAGTCCCAAGAAGTCGAGGCGGGGATGGCCACCAGGCTCCAGGGGCTCACCGAGCGTGAAACGAGGTTCGGTGCTGACTCAGAGGTGGCGAGGAAGGCGTTGGAGGAGCTCCGCATGTCTTTAGAAGCTCGCAGGTGGGAGCTTGACACTCGTGGGGAAGAGCTGCAGGTGCGTGAGACGCAAGCCACCCAACTAGAGGCGAGACTATCTTCGGAGCGAGAAGCTCTGGAGGCCCGTGAGGCCCTCCAGAAGACCGCGGCGAGCGTGGATGGCCTTGTCGAGGAGGAGAGCCGCAAGATTCTCTGCGTCACGGTTGGCCGCATCTTCGCTAACCTCCGCCATCTCGAGCCTTCCTTCGACTTTCATGGCGTGACAGAGCCTGATGTGGGACCCGGAGCTGCGGATAGCGAAGCTGAGATTAAGGAGGACGCGGAAGCGTATGCCGATCGCTTCAAGGCGGTGGTGATCGACGAGAGCCCTGAGAGGACGGCATAGCTTTGATATCTGGGTTGCTTCTTAGTGCGCCTGGTCATTAATTCTGTCTTTTGGAAACTGCTCCAGTGTTGTAATGATCCTTAAGACTTGTATGCTTGTATGTGCCTCTCGTGAGGTTCTTTGTTCCTATCTCGTGTCTTTCTTGCTCTACCTCGTTGGGCCCTTTTTCTTTGCGCTTTAGCACCGCCACTGCAGTATGTCGTGGTAGCGTGGGGCTTTGTTCCTTTGTGGGTGCCTTGTTCCTTCTAGGGATGTTTTTGTGGCTCCAGCGGGGGTGTTGTCCTTCCTGCGTTGATCACAAAGGCGCACCCACGGGCATTGCACAGTCGAAAAAACTCACACGCGCTTATATGCTTTCCTCTTGTGTACCTCGCGAGGAGAATGAGCACCAAGGTCCCTGGTGAGGTGACGTGCATGGGAGCAGGCCCCCGACCCAGAGCTCGAACCCTTTGGATTTTTCGGTGCTGCTGGGATGCTCCCGAAGCACAGGCACCGTGCCCAGCCCCCCTCGCGAGGTGCGCCAGGGAAAAGTATGAGATAATATTACAAAACGGCGCTGACGCGCATTGTGCCCCAGAAAGGCAATAGTCTGTTACACTTGGGGCAGCCAAGTTACGCATGGCCGTGCTCCGGCCAGAGGTTTTTATACTTGGAGTAGCCAAGTTACATCTGCCAAGTCTAGGCGTGGGGGTTTTTTTTATACTTGGAGTAACTAAGTTACATCCGCCAAGTCTAGGCGTGGGGTTTTTTATACTTGGAGTAGCCAAGTTACAACCGACCATGTCTAGGCATGTGGTTCCACAGAATGTGGCTGAGACTCCTCGCGGCCCATGGCGACGCGTGGGAGAGGGAGCTCAGTTGGAGATGCCCTCGGGGAGGGATAAGCTTTTGTGAAGCTGGGGGTGATGACTCGGGCGTCCTTCTTGAGACAAAAAGCTTTTGTGAAGCTGGGGGGTGACGACTCGGGCGTCCTTCTTGAGACAAAAAGCTTTTGTGAAGCTGGGGGGTGACGACTCGGGCATCCTTCTTGAGACAAAAAGAAAACTATCGGCGTGAATCGATCACGGGTAGAACTTGCGGAGATGTTCCATGCTCCATAGATCCTCGACGGGTATGCCACCCTGTTCCTCCAGCTGCACAGTCCCGCGCTTGGCGACGTGCGTAACCCTGTAAGGTCCTTCCCACATGGGTGTGGGCTTGTGGGGGTCTTCCCTGGAGAATATCCTTCGGAGGACGAAGTCGCCGGCTTCAATGTCGCGCGAGCGCTTGCGGCGGCTATGGTATCAGCGCAGAGCCTGCTGATACCTCGCCGCCCTGATGGTGGCCTGACGGCGTAGTCCTTCAAGCAGTGGTAGGTCGCCGCTGTGGAGCGCCTCTTTATCATCCTCGCTGAAGGCTAACGCTGGTAGCGGCTTGGCGAGATTCTCGATGTCGTTCTCGTTGAAAGCTAGGACTCGCGGAGATTCGAGCCTCGCTTCGCCAGGGAGAACTGCTTCGGCCTCATGGGCGAGGGCGAATGGTGTCTCACCTGCTGGCCCAGCTGCAGTCATCCGGGAGGACCACAACACTGAAGGGAGCTCACTGACCCAGCTCTTGCCTGATCGCTTGAGGCACTTGAAGCTCCGGATCTTGAAGTCTTTGAGTTCTTCCGCTATTTCTTCCTCAGCCTGCTCACTGCTTCGTGGGTGCGCCGCTGAGGCGTAGCACAGCTGAGTGCCGAGGGACTCGCAGCAGGCCCTGAAGGTGCCGCTTGCGAACTGTGAGCCGTGGCCAGTGACGACGCGGTTAGGCACCCCGAAACGGCGCGCAAGGTTGCTCACGAAATCCACCGCTGATTTTGCTGGGATGGAGCGTACCGCTTCTACCTCTGCCCATTTAGTGAATTTGTCGACGGCGACATAGAGGTAGCGGTAGCCCCTGCGCGACCTTTTGAAAGGCCCCAGACTGCAAAGGGCCAGGTGGAGGGGAGGGTCTGGAGCCCCAACTCTGGCTAGAGAGTTTGCTTGGCGTGGTGTTGGCAGGTTCTGCAAGCTTCGATGAGTTCCTCGGCGTCCTGGAACACAGTTGGCCAATAGAAACCACTCCGGAAGACCTTTCCCGCAAGGACGCGTGAGGACGAGTGATGTCCGCACTCTCCGCTGTGTACGTCTTCGAGGAGTCGCCTGCCTTCTTCTGTGGGGACACATCGCAGGGAGATGCCATTGGGTCGCTTGCGGTAGAGGTCCTCCCCGATGACGCATTAGGACTTGGTGAGGTACTTGGCCATGTTAGACACTCGTTCTGCTTCTGCCTCTTCTTTGGGGAGAGCCCCCGTGCTTAGGAAAGCCTTGATCTCGTCGATCCAGCTCCCCTCTTGAGGCACCGTGGCGAGCAGCCGGTGAACTCCCAGGGATGGTTCACAGCCGCCTGGTGCTCCTGCCCAGCCATGATGCCTGCTTAGTGGGACGTATCCTGGTGCTCCCATAGCTGGCGAGGGTGGCGATGGTGGAGATGGCGGGGGGATCTCCCACGGTAGCGGCGGCGAAAACGGAGAAACCTCCCTTAGCATCGGCGGGGGCGGTGGAGGGGCGCCCGGCGCCGACGCTGTGCGACGCTCCCACGGGTATAGGTCTGCCGGAGCCATGGGGGCGTCAGTGGCGCAGATGAGCTCGGTGATGCGCGCCAGCCAGCTGGCTTGGCATTCTTCGGTGGGGAGGTAGCGCATCAGCTCTTGCGCCGCGAACAGTGCGGCCCCTAGGTTCGGCGCCACCTGGCCTTGCGATGAAGCCCCCTGGTTTCCGGGAAGATGCGGGGAGGAGACGTGGATATCTCCTTCCTTGACCCCCTTGGCGTAAGGCTCGGGGCGGCCGCTGTTCATGGCACCGTTGGTGCATGGGTGGACGCGCGTGTTGCGTCCGGGAGCGGGCCCGGTGGTGTCCCCACCGCGGGTGTTCGCGCGGCGTGCCAGGCGTCCAGTTCGGATTCGTGCCATGGTGCTGGAGAGGTCGAAGAGGTGGTTGAAAAGCGCGCCTCAGCCCCCTACCTGGCGCGCCAAATGTCGGAGAATAGTCCTCGGGAACCAGGAATCGAGAGGTGCTGAACACGACACTTATCAAACACTCGTCAACCTCGGCGACCAAGCTCGGTGAACTTGCGAGAACTCATCACGACAGAGATGGACACGGGCTCGTACCCAGGTTCAGGCCCTCCTTGAGGAGTAAAGACCCTACTTCCTGTTGTGTTGTCTTGCACTGCTTCGAGAGGTTACAGTACAGGGTTGCTTGCCGAGGGCGAAGCTTACAACAATGGTGGAGCTCCTTGGGAGTAAGAGCTCCCTTCTCTATGTGGACTAGTAGTCTTGGGTAAAGGATTGATCGATCCCCTTCTCCAGTGGTGCCCCTCCTCCTTATATTGGCCCGGGGGTGGAATCTAGGGTTCCTCCACGGTGCCGGTGCAGGAGGGCGGCGCACACCTGGTTCAGGAGGTTGTGGACATGGTCTCCTTTAAGCATGGAAACGGCAACTGCGGCTCTCCGTCATCGCGCGCAGATGCGCTCTTCAACCTGCTGCGGAGTGCAGGGCCCATGTGCGCCCTGCCAAGGTGGCAGAGCCTCGCCAAGCACTTTGAAGTGCTCCGACACCTCGAGAAGGGAAGGTCTCCTGAGGCAGTCCTCTGGCCACGGGGACTTAGTCGTTTTCTCCGTTATTGAGGCCCTCGCGAGTCTCTTCAGGCGGGCTCGCCTAGTCCTTAGCATTTTTCAGGCCTAGTGCAGCACGTTGAGGGCCAGTAAGGCCGGCCCGTGGCACCCCGGTTTCCATTGAGCCGACAAACATTGTTTTGCCAACATAGCTAAATTAAAACAATGGAGATCTCTACAACCCATACCTCCTTGCTTCTTACTAACACACATTTTCCACCATGCAAACCCGTGCGTATGTTTATGTTGGTCGTCATCTCCCCACCAGAATTGGGACATTGCTGTGATTATCCCTTTTATAGACTGTTTGGGCAGCTTGAAAACTGACATCGCATATGCGGGTATGGCCTGAATGACAGCCTTTAATAGCACCTCCTTTCCCCCAAATGACAAATTCTTTTCCTTCCATCCAATCAACAGTTTAACAACTCTATCAACAATATGTTGGAAAAAATCTGATCTATCCACCCCAACAAGCGGAGGTAAGCCAAGATATTTATCTGTGATAGCCTCGGTCATAATATTTAGAATAGAACAAACTTCCACCCTTGTATTTACCTCCCTACACGGGCTGAAGAAAATACTTGATTTGGTGTCGCTTACCAATTGACCTGAAGCCAGGCAATAATCATCTAGCGCACACCGAAGACTAGAAGCATTGGCTGCATCTGCTCTCATAAGGATAAGTGAATCATCCGCAAATAGAAGATGTGAGACAGCCGGTGCCCCTCTGCAGACCTTTACGCCCATCAAGTTCCATGTTTCCTCCTCAAATTTCAGCAAGCTAGACAATCCTTCCGCACATAACATGAACAAATAAGGTGAGAGGGGGTCTCCTTGCCTAAGACCCCTGGATGGAAAAATATAATCAGAGAGAGTATTATTGAGACGAACTTGATATCTCACCGAAGACACACATGCCATGATGAGATCAACCCATCCAGTATCAAACCCCATCCGAAGCAACACCTTCTCGAGGAAGCACCATTCAACCATGTCATATGCTTTGTGCATGTCTAATTTAACATCACACGTTCCATACTTTCCCACCTTTTTATTCTTGATTGCATGGTAGCACTCATACGCCACCAAAACATTGTCAGTGATCAATCTTCCCGGGACAAGCGCGCTTTGAGTTGGCGAAATAATATATGGCAGCAAGATCTTCAACCTACTTGCAATCAGTTTGGAGATGACTTTCTAAACAACATTACGCAGGCTTATCGGATGGAACTGACACTAGTAGAAAACAGAGCAACGATGCGCCCCCTTTCGTACCGGTTGAACACGAACCGGTACTAAAGGTGGCATTAGTACCGGTTGTAGTTGTGAGGCGGCCAGGGCCCCACGGCGCGAACCTTTAGTACCGGTTTGTAATACCAACCGGTACTAAAGGCTCCTCTCTAGTACCGGTTGATAATACAAACCGGTACTAAAGGGTTGATGGCCCCACGGCACATGCGGCCGTGGTTGGCGGCCCCACGGCCTCATGAGAAATAGACTCTGGGCATTCTACTTTCGGAATAAGAACAATTGTGGCGTTGTTCCATCCCTCCGGTACCACTTTGTTATTCACCGCCAAAAGCACCTCATCCGTTAGATCCTCTCCTATAATATGTCAAAATCGTTTATAAAAAACCGCATGCAGACCATCAGGTCCTGGGGCCTTTAAATCACCAATATTGAACATTGCTTTTCTCACTTCTTCCCTTGAGAAAGTCGCGGTCAGAATTTCGTTCATCTCCTCGGAAACACAAGGTTTAATTTTCTCGATAACTGTCTGATCTGGGTCTTGTACTTCTGAAGTAAATAGGTGCTCAAAATATGATGATGCAATAGACGCGAGCTGGTCCTGATCCTCCACCATATCACCTGCATCATTTTTCAAAAAGCGTATAAAATTCCGCTTTCGTCTCGCCATAGCCGAGCGAAGAAAGAAAGCTGTATTATGATCACCCTCTTTAAGCTAATTAACACGCCCCCGTTGGATCCAGTATAATTCCTCCTGTTCTAGCAAATTTTCCATTTTCAGTTGTATCTCCTTTTGCTTTGCTACAGCTTCATCCGTGAGAGGGCCAGACAATACTTCATTTAATTCACTCTGGATATCACGTAGTCTTTTTCTTGGCTCCTTCAGAATCTCTCTATCCCATCTATGTAGTGCTTCATGTACTTCCTTAGGATGATTGCTCAAAGACTCCTCGGCATGTAAAGCTTTTGCCCGGTCCCAAGCGGTCTGAATAATAGTTTCTACCGACTCTTCGCATAGCCACCTCGCCTCAAACTTTGGAAGTTCTCTTGGCCTGATCGTGCGCAGCCCCGAGTTTAGTTCAGTGTTTATGAGCACCGGCTGATGATCAGATTTATTGAACTCCTCATTGACCACCCCTGCCAAAGGGAACATGGCCGACCACTGAGGATCGCACACGGCCCTGTCGAGCCTTTCACGGATCCTACCACGTCTCCAGGTATACCTGTGACCAGAGTATCCCATATCCTCCAGGTTGCACTCATTTAGGACATCACGAAATGCTTGCATGCAGCGTAACGGTCTAGCATTACCGCCCTCCTTCTCCAAACTGTACATAATCTCGTTAAAATCTCCCACCATTACCCAAGCAAGATCAATTTTTGCATGCAGATCCCTGATGTACTGCCAAGAGAGATGTTTCCTATTGCCTCTTGGTTCACCATAAAACCCAGTGAGACGCCATCCCGAGTCACTGTGTTTGTTGATGCGAATATCTATGAAATTTGTGTTGATTTCTCTTGACGTCACCGTAATGTCTTTATTCCAGAATAAAACCAATCCCCCGCTCCTTCCATCACTCTCTGAAATTTCCATCTCGTCAAACTTAAGTCTTACTTTCAGTCGTTCTGCCTTAGCTTTACTCAGGTGCGCTTCAGACAGGAAAAGCACATCAGGTTTTACCCGCTCCTAGAGAACCTGGAGCGAACGAACTGCCGAGGGCTTTTGCATCCCTTGGCAGTTCAGGCCTAGGATAATCATTGTGAACGGCGGTCATCCTCGAGGAATGCCGCCGATCCTGACGATGCACCTGAAATTATGGTACCATCTACTCTTTTGACTCTTTTCTTCTCATTTTTCCCTCCTCAGACGTTTTCTCCTTAGCAGGCACATTCAGATCATCAACGTGAGCGGAATTAGCTAAAGCAAGGAGTTCTCCTTTGTTGGTATTTTCCTCCTCAAATGCCAACCTCTTTTTTGCATTTTTCTCACGGTCTGACATGTGAACATCCTTCTTCAAAGGGCTTGTATCTGTATCACGCAAGTCTTTATCATGTGCATCCTCACCACGTTCAGGATGATGGCGCCAATCCACAAAGTGACCCAGTCCACGGCCTGACTTTTCAAAGCCGCTCCTGCCCAAGACCTTGGATGAACCATCAGTACCCCTACCAGCAGATGTAGAGTAACCTGTCTCAGCATTATGACCACCCCATTCTGTACCGAAACCTCTCCCACGACCAGCTTGGTATGCATAAATCCAGTCCCCAAACTTTAGTTCTTTATCTTCAAAGATCCCGGTACCACACTCTTTGTACTCATGGCCAATTAATCCACAAGCATAACATAGTAAACCCAACTTTTCATATTTAACCACAAACGTCGCTCTTTTCCCTCCCAGTGATATAGACAAGAACCTCGTCAGTGGTTTACGCACATCATGCTTGACACGAGCTCTGATAAAATCACCTCTGAAAGTACACGATGGAATCATCTCCGATACCAAAACCTCACCAGCAGATCGCTCTATTAGTTGGGTAATCACTTTCTGCTTCCAATATGCCTCTAGGACCTTGTGGACTTGGAGCCAAATTGGCATAAATTCAAGCTCAATTGAATTGAGATCATCAAAACCATTGTACTGGGCAGTCAGAACAGCCCAATCTCTAAACAGCCACGGTCCCCTTTCGGTTACCTTCTCCCAATCTCCTAGGCAGAAGCACTGGATGACAAAACGATCCACTCCAACTGGTCTGATCTTAATCCGCCTAGCAGAGTTCCATTCGGCATGCATCTGCTGCATGAAAGCCTCATGACTGAAACGCTTGGAGCAGTGCACCCTGGCTATGGCAAGCCAACGAGTGCTCTCAGCCAGATCGACGTCTTCTTCCTCAATGACGAGATCGTCGAACTCATCATCTCCTATCTCCAGATGATCAAGCAGCGCTTCTATGTCCTCCCCCCGAGACGCCTGCTTCCCCACCGAACCTCTGCCCCCATCACCAATCCCGCTTGACTCCGACATGTTCCGAGCAGAATCACTAGATCCCCACGAGAGGACCCTTGAACGAAAGAGGAGAACAGAGCGGACAAACATCACGCGGAGAGGGAAGTTCTTCAACCCAGCAATCCACTCCGATCACGAATCAAACATGAACCGGAAACTCGCCGCCGTATCGCGGGAGGACAAAACCCTAAGGGTACGATCAATCGGAGGACTTGATCAGGTTGTACAACGGGAGAATGAGTTCCTAATTTATTTTATTTGGCTCAATCTTCATAAAACCCATACAACGCTGGGACAACAATCCTATTTATTTTCACATTTGCTTAGCTTAAATCTCGTCACCTCGAGCGCGCCTTTTCATTTATCTTTAATTTATAAGATATCAAAAGTATTTCGTTTCAATCACTTCGTTGCATGCTGCATGCTTCAACGACAACTTTTTACAAAGTGTAACATATCTAAACTTTGTAATCGATACTTTTATCCCCCAGCAGGCAGGCGAGACGCATGTTGAAGTTAACCCCTAGCTTCCCGACTCGAGAAACACTAACTAGAAATCATTAGAACGGCTAATGCGGCTACTCGACATCGTTTTTTTTTTCTCACAGCGAACAACGACCCTAATATAAACTCCACACAGGTTAGTTCGAAGACAAATATACAAATACAACGTAAAAGAGTATGTCCTAAACTGAGCAGCGTAGTCATGTGTCACCCAATTTAGCTCAGGTAGCTTGGTTCAGGTAGCTTTTGTTGGTCTTATGCACAGGTTACTTGGTTCAGGTAGCTTTTGTTGGTTACTAAGACAAATATACAAATACACAGGTTACTTGGTTCAGGTAGCTTTTGTTGGTCTTATGCTTCTCTAATTTAGCTCAATAGTTGAACTAACAAGCTGTGATTTTCAAGACACAACAGTACGGACACGGAAGCGTGTTTCAACACAGTAAACACAATTGTACCAATCCAGTGTCATATCACCCATAGATTATTAGTTTAAGTTTAACATATGATCAGAATTGAACATTGACTTCCGCAGATAACTTAGTATAGTAGCAGTAGTAGCACGTACTAAAAGTAACATGCTGCGGCTTGTGGCAATGTCAAAATCCACCACTTTGAGTGGAACATATTATACAGGATAAAAAGCGCGCGCCTGATATAGTCAACGTGGGATTCTCCCAGGTGCAATGCACAGCACAGACCTCGATCGATCCTTAAATGCCAAATCGCACTAATCTAGCCTCCGGATCCTGCAGACATCGATCCAGCATGAGGCAGTCCACCATGAAGAAGTCCACAAACCGTCGCAAGAAATTGCTGCTCTACCTCGCCCATCCTCTCCTGCTCACCACCGTCTTCCTCTACCTGCAGCTGGAAACCCTCGCCCTCTTCTTCAAGGTCCGATGCACCGCCAGCCAGCCCTCCGACTCGGCCACCATCACAGCTCGTGCCATCAACGACGATGTCGTGGACCGGATCCGCGCGTCGGCCACCTTCCTCCCGCTCAAAGACACCCGGGAGGGCCACGACACGTGGTTCATCAGCACCCTAAACGACACCTCCAAGCCGGAGGGCGAGGCGAGGAACCTGCAGTTCCCGTCGGCGTCCTCCTCTGCATGGCAGTTCCTTCAAACCGCGACGGCACCAAGAACTCCTACGCACTAATCTAGCTCCGGCCCGGCCTCACGTTCCTGTCCGAGACGTTCTACGACCACAGCAACATATGGCACGGGCTCACGGCGCTGGTCCCGCCTGTGTCATGGTACGCGAGACGGGGGTGCAGCACCGCGAGACCTGCCAGGTGGGCCTTTTTCCACCACGGCGAGGTCAGGTCCGGGATGAGCGGGTGGCTGATGTCCCTGGCTGCAGCGGCAACCGGCGTCGATGTGGACGTGGAGAGGTTCTCTGGCCCCGACCAGTGTGCTTCGAGGAGGCAGACGTATTCAGGAGGAACCTTGAAGGCATGAGCACGGAGAGGCTGCTGGCGACATTCGGTGCAAGGCTAGGGCTTAGTGCGGTGTCCTGCTTAGGTCCCGCGTCAACAGAACAGATGCCAGGGCAGTGCGTATCACCATTCTTTTCCGAAGGGAAAAAGTTCAAAACAAATCCTGAACTTATACTCAAAAGTTAAATCAAACCCTGAACTTTGAATCGCTGAAATTTGTACCTTGAACTATTAAATCCCGGTCTATTTTCAACCCTGAACCTGTCTTTCATGCTAAGAAAAAAAAACTAAAAATTGCTGCTCCCATTGACAGCACTGGCCCACCTGTCATATGTTTCTTCAACCTTGCTTGTCTCAATTTTTCTCTCCCCGTCATTTCCTTTCTCCATCGTTGAACTCCGGCGACTTGGCCATGTCCTGTCCATTCTTCACAGTCCCGTGGAAAGGGTGCTTGCGCGTATTGCTTGTTTGCGACTTTGCGTTGCCGGAGCACAACACATATCAGCAAGTAGCTCTAATCTTAAACCGAAAAAAGAACTAAGCAGCTCACACAAACGACTTGCACACAGCTGCCGGTAGCACAGTGCACATGGCGGCATGGCAGCACAGCAGCAGCGAGCACGACAACATGTCGATTAGTTTAACTGAATCAAACCAATTCCAAGAGTTGTTGGCAGCGAGGTCACCATGTTCCGCATCCTTTGTTTAACTGAAGAACTCGGGGCAGTACAGGGCGAGCTGGGCGCAGCCATGGCGGGGTAAAGATAGACAGGCTTGGATTCGAGATCGACGTGCTGGGGAAGACGCCGCCGCGAGATGAGCACTGACAGGCGACCTATTCAACGTAGGAGAGGAGCTGCAGGAGCGCGATACAACAATCTTGGAAAAACGGAGGCGACACGGTTAAGATTGGCGGCCGGCGAGGTAGAGCCCGAGGTAACCTACGAAGGGGAAGAACTGGAGCGGGCAACGCCATAGCGCCGGCGGCGGCGAGCGTGCCTCTCACGGCAGCCCACCCTGCCCTGCCCTGCCCCCCTTCCCCACGCCCATAGCCTGTTGCGGTCAATATTAGAGATATGCATGTAGGTAGAGGATGGATATGACGGTGGGCCCGTTTAGTCAGTGACACAATGCGTTTTCCCGGTGTGCCAAACAGGTACAAGGTTGAAAATAGACCGGGATTTAATAGTTCAGGGGTCAATTTCAGGGATTCAAAATTCAGGGTGTGATTTAGCTTTCATCTACAAGTTCAAGGTTTATTTTAGACTTTTTCCTTTCCGAAGGGGCGGTCGATCTTTCAAAAACGAGGCAGCTGTCGAGTGGGTGTTCCAAAAGGAGTGTGGGCGCGTCCCTGGCTGCAAACTAACAACCGCGCAATCCGGCAACTTGACCTTCTGTGACCAGGTATGTTAAATTAATGGGTCTCTGAATCGATTGAGATTCCTGTTTATAATGTACTTACTAGCTAAATTCCCGTGCGTTGCTACGGGACTACAGGATGATATTCATTATTCTTGTATTTCTCAAATAGTGTGTATGTTTCATCTTTTCAAATAACAAATTTAACACCATAGGCCTTTCGGCGTCCACGTTCATCCCAATACCTCGCCAACACTCTTCCTCGTCCTAGGTCCTCCTCAGTGCCTTTGTACAAACTTGTCGTGTGTTCAATGGCGGAGCTAGGGTCCACAATACCTTTGCACAAAGTTGGTGTGTCGTCAGTGGCAGAGCTAGACTCTAGGACCACTGATGTGAATGCACCGAGCCACTTTGTAATTCTAGGGGCCTGATACATAAATTTTGAAAAACAAATTAAGGGGCGTTGAAAAATGTTGTGATGTCAAGTGAGTAGCTCCGCCACAGGTGTTGTGGCTGATGTCATTGCTCGGTTCGAAGAAGCTACTCTTGCATGTCAGCCTGACGACTATGCTGAAACTGCAAGCCTCCGCGCAGCGCTAGTGTAATATTTTGGGCGAGTGTCATGACAAATTTGAGGACCATGTCACACTCTGCATCGGCTTCCAGAGCGACGATGTCGCCTTTCTTTCCCCGCTAGGTTCGTCTTCTTCGCAGTTCGAACCTGTACCACCGTATGTATCAAACCCAGAGCATTTGCTGCATGTACTAAGTTGGCTATCTAGCTGATGATGATTGTGCTCTTGAGCGTACCTTTGTTTTACCTCGCTGATGACGCTACTCGGCTAGTGCTCAAGAGATTTTAGAGCTTTTATTTTGTACTAACTCATGTACGCTGTCCTTCTAAAGAACTCTTTGATCGATCTTGCATGGCTGAGTGTCTACTGGTGGCCCATTCCTTCCATGAGGCAAGCCAAATCGAAACATGGGTCTGCGCATGCACTTGAGGAGGTCGGACAGCCGGCGTTGATGGTTGATCTTGCGTCAGGATTCGGTTCATGACGCCACAACTCGATGACAGTAGTATTGCCAAAGGCACATCCACACATGACGTGAACTATCATATGTGGAAGCGGAGAAGGAGAAAACGACATGGAGTGATATTCCTATTTCATCGGTGTCCTGCTCCGATCGGGACTGCTTTCGGATCACGGCTTTGGCCTTATCGTTTTAGCATACCACGTAATTATCCTATCAATGCAAGGGTAAAACTGGAAAGTGAAAAACGGACCGACCATCACCTGAAGACATATTATATAGAAGAGATATATAGTCCAGGCATGCATGGCAGACACCATGGATCTCCTGGTTTGATTGGCAGGTGAGGCTGTTGAGCGACACCGACGTGCTCTTCTCGGCGCACGGTGCGCAGATGACGAACCTGATCTTCATGGACAGGAACAACAGCATCATGGAGTTCTACCCCATGGGCTGGAGGCAGAGGGCAGCAGGGCGGCAGTTCGTGTTATGGTGGAAGGCGAGCCGTGCGGGGATGCGGCACGAGGGCTCCTGGTGGGATCCCGCTGGCGACCCATGCCCAAACGGCAACCCGGACATCTTCAGCTGCTATAAGAACCGGCAGATCGGGATGGACGAGGCATACTTCTCCCAGTTTGCCGCCAAAGTCTTCAACGCTACCAAGGAGCGCAAGATGGGTATATCCATCGAGGCGGCGGCCATAGCGCAAGCGCAAGAAGGAACTTGCCAATGCAGCTAGCTCAGCAAATGTATGTCGCCGAGCTGCATTGTTTGGAGAATCAGATTGTGCTGGCTTAAGGTTGCATATGTGAGTAGATGCCTATTTAACTTGTTAAATGGCTCTCTATTTTTTGCATTGGTTCAAAAGGAAGTGAAGAGTGTTTTCAATAGTATAAAGGAATGGTTTAATTTGTGGCTTAAGCATGCATTCTCACAGCAATGACACACATTCAGTTCATGGTCCTGTCAAATACTAACAATTAACAACAATGACATAAATTCAGTTTGTGGTACATTCTCACAACTCAACTAGTTCCGATGGCCTTTTTTACTTTCCATCCATTTTGGGCAACCAAATTTGGCAAAAAATCAAGCAAAGATCTCAATACAATACAAAAAGGAAAAATGGAGGGCTAGTGTGGGCATGAACCAAACATTAGACATACCTGAAGCCTTTGTTGGAGGAGTCATGCCAAGGGCCTTGAGGATGAAGGCATAAGTTTTTTTTAGATAAAAGGCTATAAATCGCCAGATTTAAATTAATAAAGCCAGACGGCCCCATGGTACAAGGTGTTGCGAAGAACCTTTTACAAAGAAGAACAAAGTCAAGCTAAAAAAAAAGAGCTACGCTACGCCGAGCACCAAATCCTTACGTAAAACGGCCAGCCAAGAGGCATGATCGGACCACCAGCGAAGAAGCCACCACAACTAGCATAGAGCTTGACATCGAAGAGTAAACCAGGAGACGAAAGACCAGAGCCTCCAACAGACAACGAGCACGAAGGAGAGGATGTCGAGCAACACAGCGCCAAACGGAGACCACAACATCGACAACGGCGAGCTCCGAACCCTTGCGTAGAACAGCCAACCACCAAAGGCATAAATGAGGGCTCCTTCTTGCAATTTCTAATCTTGCAAGTTAAAGAAGAAAAGTTAGGCCACAAAAGTAATGTCATTTCTTCCGTGTTTGATGCCAACAACATGGTAACAAAGAATAAGCACTGGAAATCAATCGCAGAGGAAGTAAATGTTTCCTTCCCTATTTAGCTCCAACGCTGAGCTCGCACTTGAACAGGAGAAGATTGTCATCCGTTTTCAGCTCGCTCAGCTTCGAAACGACTTAAGCAGGCTCCGAGTACATCCATATCAGTAGCCAACAGGGAAGCCAAGAACTATACCTGTCGTCGTATGAAATAACATACGCCTAGGGGTAGGCTTATCTTTGGGGCCGATGGACGCTAGAGGATTCGGTGAGGGATAGTGCACTGAAGAGCGCATGCGGAAGAACAGATGAACACGAGGATTTACCCTGCTTCGGGGCTCTCGTGAGAGATAAAACCCCTACTGCAGCATCTAGCCTACTTTATGTATTACTCCCTCTGAGTATAATCTGTACAGATGCTCCTTGAGCTGGACGAAGATTGCCTCTAAGAGGTCTTAGCTAGCACGAGCTCCATGGGAGCAGGGGGAGAAAAGAGAGCCCAAGGGGCTGAGGAGCCCGTCCGTGGCTGCCTCCACCTCTTCCCCTGGTGCCCTTTATATAGGTGCCCATGAGACAAGTGAGGGGACAAGCAGACAAGAAGTACTATGCACTGTACACCGTAGCTGATATGACTACTAGGGTCTTGTCAACACTATGCATGCGTCATGTAGCTGTACTCTTGTCACCTCGCTGGCACTGTAGCCATGCTGAATGTGTGTCATCATCTTTGTCTTGTTCCCGCCTGGTCAACTACCAGGTACGAGCTGGGAGCGTCCCAGTACCTGGTTGTGCTGGATGCCGGATGCTGGAGATCTTGGACGGGTGCTGATCTGGGGATGTCGGTCGATGGAGCGTCGAGGCCACCTGCCTCGACTCGGAGCACGCCTGGCGCCCTAGCGTGGTGTCGATCGAAGGATATCCCTGCTAGGAATGATCCGGTCCAGGAGACGAAGACCTGCCGAGGCTGGATGATCCGGCCAGCCGAGGTAGACCAGTGACACGGCCCAGCCTGGAGATAATCGAACCTCGGCCCAACCCGAGGTAAATAGAACTCGGCCTGGAGATTACCGAACCTCGGCTCAGCCCGAGACAAACAGAATTTCGGCCTGCCGAGCTAACCGGACCTCGGCCTGCCCGGGGTGGAGAGGCCGGTCTAGCCGTGCGCGGGAGATGCCGGCCCAGCGGCCCATCCTGGCTGCCCGCTGAGGTTGTCTCGGTCCAACCGAAATAGGACAATGTCGGCCCGCCGAGGTAAGTTGGCGATGGACTGCACCGAGGTGGGAGCCAAGCCGGCCTGCTGGAAACTCGGCCCGCCCGAGCTGAAGACACTTCGGTCCAGCCGAATCTGGAGAGGCCTCGGCCCGTCTGGGGCAGGAAATGCCGGCTTGCCCAAGATAACTTGGCCCGATCGAGTTAGGGAATACCGACACAGGCCTATCTCAGCCCAGTTTCGGTTATGCCGGCATGTACAATGTCAAACTCGGCCCAAGACCTTTTTTCCTCCCTTTTCTTTATCTTTACAGTTATTTCCTTGCTGTTTCCCCTACCAATTCCGTAAAACCAATATCTTCTGGTATCCGGGGTTACATCCCCGACATTAGTCCCCGAGGCTGCAGGGGACTCGTAGAGTCGCGCGCAGACTTACAAAAACAAATAACCATACCAAAAAAAACCTCCATATACACAACATCCTGCCTGCATGGGCATTATGGAAGTCGCATGCCGCCAGCATTATCTGGACCGACATATAACTTGTACACACATATCTCATATGTCGGTTTTTAGCCACTTTGGGCTTTACCGAAGGCGCATGTCGCCAGTATTAGCTGGACCAACATAAACCTGCATGGGCATATCTCATATGTCAGTTTTCATCCATTCTGGTCGTTTACCGACATTGGATGTCAACAACCTGAGCTGGATTGACATGGGCATATCTCGTATGTCGGTTTTTAGCCACTCTGGGCGTTTACCGACATTGGATGTCAACAACCTGAGCTGGATTGACATGGGCATATCTCGTATGTCGGGTTTTAGCCACTCTGGGCGTTTACCGACATCAGATGTCAACAGCCTGAGCTTGATTGACATGGGCATATCTCATATGTCGGGTTTTTTACCCATTGTGGGTGTTTACGGACATTGGATGTCAACAGCCTAAGCAGAATTGACATAGGCACATCTCATATGTCGGTTTTTGCCTTTTTTGGCTTTTACCAACATTGGATGTCATCAGTCTGAGCTGGATTGACATGGTCATATCTCATATGTCGGTTTTTGCCATTTTGGGCTTTTACCAACATTGGATGTCATCAGCCTGAGCTGGATTGACATGGACATATCTCATATGTTGGTTTTTAGCCACTCTGGGTGTTTACCGACATCAGATGTCAACAGCCTGAGCTGGATTGACATGGGCATATCTCATATGTCCGTTTTTTAGCCACTATGGGCGTTTACGGACATTGGATGTCAACAGCTTAAGCTGAATTGACATAGGCACATCTCATATGTCGGTTTTTACCACTATGGGCTTTTACCAACATTGGATTTCATCAGCCTGAGCTAGATTGACATATGCATATCTCATATGCCGGTTTTTAGCCACTATGGGCGTTTACCGCACAGATATGTTGGCAGCGCTTGTTGAACCAACATATAGCCGTCATTGGCTGAACTGGCATTCTGCCATCATGGGCCTTTGCCTTATATGCTGGTTGAGATATCTCTCAACACATCATGCTCAGTGAGTCGGAATACCCCTCGACTCACTGAACCGACATACCGATGCTATGATACTCTGGCAAACTGGGTTAAACGGCGATCTGGGGATATTGCACGATGCCACGATATGTTGGCAAACCGAAATAAATGGCGATCTGAGATATGGAATGATGCTGTGATACTTTGGCAAAACCAAAATAAATGGCGATCTGAGATATGGAATAATGCCGTGATACTTTGGCAAACCGAAATAAACGGTGATCTGAGATAACCAATATAACCATGATCTTGATGGTGAATTCTTACTTGGTAGAACCAATACCAGCTTAAAAGGTTAGTCCAAGCATATTTATAACAAGTACATAATTTAAACAGCAAATTCGGTAGTGTTGTTGGAGCAGTCGAGGAAGACGCTTATGCCGACTGGATACCGGCATACCGACCTAGGCCACCGATATCTCGGTTTGAACCACCTGCATGTCAGATTTGACCAACATATGTCGGATCCCGGCCTTATCTCAGATTTCCAGGGTATCTCGGATTTCCAGGGTATCTCGGATTTCTAGCATACCTCGGATTTCCAGCATACCTCGGATTTCACGGATACCTCGGATTTCCAGGGTATCTCGGTGACGAATATTGTCTCAGCAAAACCAATACCACCTTTCAATGTTAGTCCAAGCATTTATATCATGAATATTTTAATGGGAGCAACAACTCTATTTAACCAACCGAATTAAATCTAGCACATGACGGAAAGTGAATCTAGCAGCAAACACTATGCACTTAGAAAGCAGACTCGGTTTCGACCGAGACCCCGAGTTATTTTACAGATCTAGGAGAAAAAGCAGAACTGACTGGCCGGCCAGTCCCCGGGTCAAGACATCTCGCTCCCGGGGGATACAACTAAGCAAGATACGAAGGGGCAGTCCCCGAGATATTTTTGAGATTAACCAACAGTGCGCGGTACCAAGGATAATACTCACGGAGCATTGTTGATGCAGATGGGATCGGTAGAACCGACACGATCCGTAGAGCACGGGGGATAATGGTGAGGTCGAGTCCTCGCGTTGATGAAGAAGGTCCCGTCCGAATTTGATCCAGCAAGCGCCACTATCAGCCCCACGGTGGGCGCCAACTGTCGTCGTATGAAACAACCGATGACAAGGGTAGGCTTATCTTTGGGGCCGATGGACGCTAGAGGATTCGGGGAGGGATAGTTCACATAAGAGCGCACGCGGAAGAACAGATGAACACGAGGATTTACCCTGCTTCGGGGCTCTCGTGAGAGATAAAACCCCTACTGCAGTATCTAGCCTACTTTGTGTATTTCTCCTTCTGAGTATAATATGTACAGATGCTCCTTGAGCTGGACGAAGATTGCCTCTAAGAGGTCTTAGCTAGCACGAGCTCCATGGGAGCGGGGGGAAAAGAGAGCCCAAGGGGCTGAGGAGCCCGTCCGTGGCTGCATCTACCTCTTCCCCCTGGTGCCCTTTATATAGGTGCCCATGAGACAAGTGAGGAGACAAGGTCATCGGAGATTCGCTCAGTCAGTCCGTGAAGTTAACCGAACATATGGCAAACATTGCTCCTAACCTTAAAAGTATGCTGACATTAATTAGAACAAACATCCTATATAACTAAATAGGTCATCCCCACTAACCAATTTTCCAGGCCATGCAGCCTATCCACGTCATCTAGCCTATGCAGCTTGCCGCACCATCAGTTTTTTAATCACGTTAACAACAAATTAATCCCCACCATATTCCAAATTATTTGGCCGGTCTGTTCAAGTTCTCGCCTTGACTATTCGCCTAGCAGAAACGGAACCGTTAGCCCCACGCCTTCTCCTCTTCTCACGCATGTTCTCTCCCCAAAACCTCGTATGCCTCTTGGATTTCCCGGCTTCAATCGACAGAAACGGCTTCCTACAGTTCTTCTTCAATGTATATTCATGAGAACGTTTAGCCTTCCATCTGCTGCAGCGTGGCCAATCTACGACTTTCCGGCTATATATGGTCACCCGTTGTGGCCGCAGACTGTGCTGTAGATAGATAACATGGACATATTTTCATCTTGAGGGTGAGCCGCTTGCCCTACCATCACGATCCAATATTATGTCTGTGTCGATGAGCTGCACTTGCCGCGATGTCGCGCTTGAAAGCTACCCTGCATCGCAGCATCGGGAGGCATCAAATTCTCCGGCGTCCTCACCTGTTCTAGGGATGCATGTACTCTAAGTGGCAGTCGGTTCATCCCCATTGCCAGATTCACCCAACCTGTCCCTGCAATGTAAACATAGTTTCGTATATTGAGTCAGTTCTTTCTCAATTGGTCAGCTCTGGTCCCAAAACTACATGCAACGTTTTCCTGGTATGTCATTCCAATATTTTTGTTTTGCTTCCTGTCTATTTGTATCTATTGGGATCTTACCATCGTACTGTATTTTCTTTTCAACCTTGGGCCTATAGTGTATTTGCTGTTTAAATATGGAAAGTCCTTTTCTCTTTCAGTTTGGTTTGGTTAATGATTTCACAAGTTTGTGTAGTTGTAGGGAAAGAAACATGATGAAAGTATTCCAGTATTTTCCTGGCAGGTATCATCTTCCACGAGCTGATTTATCTGTTGTTTCTAGCACTAAATAAAATTTCAACTTGGACTCTGAATGTTTCTGACCTCTCTTTTACCTGCAGCAGCATTTCTACGGCACACACCTGCTGACCTGCTCCACTACATTCCTAGATAAAGCGTAGATTTATTTTGTGAGATAGGTATATTAGTAATTAACACGACGGTTTTTGGTGTCTCCTTTGTGATTTTTCTTTTCAAGTAAGTGGTGGTCTCTCCTTTTCACTGAAGATCACGCACCTCTACTAAGTGATACCACAGAGATTTTGGGTATTTGCAGGTGATTAGAAAGGAAAGCAGTAGCTCCCATCTTATAGCAGGTCTTCCTGTTCCATACATATGCACTTTACCGATCTATAGAAGAAGTGTTATGCGGTCAGATGGAACCAATAATTCCTGTTACTTCGTATGGTCATGAATTTTACCGAGTAGAGGACGCTAGGATCAGCGAGAGGCTTTTATCTTTCCCGATCAGGATAGGATTCTTAGCGTAACACTTACCTGTCTTATTTGATCTTATTGTTGAAGTGGAAGGAGTTGAACACGTCAATTTAAAGAATGCTCTGTTCACTTGCTCTTCGCATGACATTTACACTTAAAATATGTTTCCTTTCCTTTTGCGATTATGAAGAGAAAATACCGAATGAGCAAGAATTTTAGTTTTGCATGTGAAGTGCAGCTGACTAAGGCCATCTGAATTTGCACTGAATTTTCTTCTACCACTCAGCCGGATAAAGAATACTTTGTTCTACTACTCTCCCTGTACATGGATGCCGGAACAATATTGTCCTCCTGGGTATAATTTTGCTATCAGGGGGTGCCATTTCAGAGATTAAGTTGTGAATATATCTACAAAATAATTGATGACTAGAGGTGGAACGAACTATATTAATGATATGTAAATGATTTACAGAAATTCACTTTGACTCCCGAGCTCAATTTACCATAGTCTTCATTGTGCTGGTATATTTTCTTATTGTTAAACATGAGTTTTGGAAGTTATAGCTGCTTCACTAACATATCTGCAATTTTGTCATTACTTCAAAACTACTCAGTCGGGCACTTATATGTTTTTTAATTTATGCTTCATCGAGTTATTGCATACGGTTCCGCTGCAACGCGCGGGGTATCATCTAGTATTTTGAGTTTTTGACCCTGCGGCTCCAACAGTGCACTTTCTAACCGCCCGAGGGGTGTGGGACATGCCATGTTTTAATCGTGGTGAAGCATGGTTTATGATCCATTTATTGTTTAATTAACCGATAACCACCTTCATCATTTTTTTTGAATTTTCACCGGGGGAGTTAATCCCCACCTCAATATATTTCAAAGTTGCCTTAAGGCTTTGCAGCCTCTACAAGATAAGTTCAAGTGAACCAGAGTACACGGGGATTATAAGGGAGGGAGATAAAAGAAAAACACACACAAACACACTGTGAAAATGGAAGGGGAACGGCTTGCCACCTAAGAAGACATCACTGAGTACAAACATGAACCCAAAACCTAATGAAGCTAGCAGGCAAAAGATCCAACACCACGAGAGGCACAAGTAGATGGGGGTGCTGTCGAGGGATCATAATACCAAGATTCAACAAACAACCTAGCGCACCGCACCGGCGTGCGTATCGAAATCCATGGCACAACTGAGGAACATCCACAATCAACGAGTGCCAAAGCCTAGCACCTAGCACGAACCTTGACTGGGAGCTCCGCCACGTGAGGTCGAAACGATTAGCAAGTTGGGGAGGTATCATTGCATCGTCATTGAGCAAAGATGAGCCGAGACGACACCAAGAGCCGAAGCTCCCACAACATCGTGGCAACCATGGAGGATCTTGAGCAAGCAAACAAGGAAAAGCAGCACAAGGGCAACAGGCCAACACCATAAGGCGGAGCCAAACATGCTTGCATAGGCAGATGCTCGACCACCGAGCCTCAAAAGTCGCCGCTGGCCTAGCGCGAAGACCCACATCAATGGTAAGGACATGAACTCACACGCGACACCTTCAAGAAGGGGAACGACGCCGACTGGCGCTGTCATCGCTGAGCTTTCGCCCTGAGCCACATTCATAGCACCATGAGGAGGAAAGGGTCTTGCACTTACCGCAGAGACGCAGAAACCAGACCGGAGCAGCTTCACGACCACGCCTCCATGAAGGTCAACGACGCCATCAGCGCCGCCGTGGTTGCCTCGGACATGAGGTCCGAGAGGGGATTCTCCCTGATACGCTGCAAATCCAAACCGGCAACAATCCTTGTAGGGCCAGATGCAGCAGGCCGGGTCATCAGGCTGCGACCCCGCGAGGCCGGAGCAAGAGCCCCAGGGGCGTCGAGGCCAAAGGAGCCATGGAAGACTACACCAGGCCGGAGCCGTAGCATTCGACCAGATCCGGCGACGACAGCCCACCAACGGACGACGAGGGTCCAGAGGATGGGAGAAACAGCCGGCGGCGGGGAGGGCAGAGGCAGGAGCTAGGGGACGGCGCAAGGCGAGATGGAGGAGCTGTGGGGCGATTTTGGAGGTGGGGAATCGGAATTTTTGGGAGGAGCAGCCAAGGAGCGCTGCAGATGGCGGCGACGAGGGACGGGGGGAGGAGCCGAGGCCGCAGCCGGGGGCGTCGCGCCGGGCACCGGGCTGGGATCCCTCCCCCCAAAGCAGCTCGCGCCTCCGGGGGATGGCGTCGCGCACGCGAGAAATCAGAGCCCCACCGCCACCGTCCATCACGCGGGCTTCGCCTAGTGGTTTCCTCCGGCGGCGGCGTGGCGGGGTGGGACGGAGGTGGGTGGCGGCGCGGCTAGGTTAGGGTTTCCCCCGAGTCGCCCCTGGGTGGCGGCGCGGCTAGGTTAGGACCTTCATCATGATTTAATTGTGGCACTTGTCCTTTCTTCATCCGTCAGTGGGTAAAGACCTGAGCTCGGACCACCTGCTCAGCACATCAGCTTTGTTCCTGATGAAACAACACACGAGTATCCGCACAATGACCTCGTGACTAACTTGTGGGCGATCAAAACAAACAAAGTAGCTCAACCAGAGTCAGTTTGATTTCTATGTGTTGTTTTCGGGAACTTGAAAATTTTGAATTCAAATTGTTGCAATAATATATATTTGATCAATTACCATTGAACTTTGCAATAATGTCTTTTTAGAATTTAGAGGTGCCGACACGAATTTGGAAGGCATAAAAGCACCTAAATAAAAATGCAGAAATAAACCCAACCAAAAATGACCTCAGTCCTGACGTTGACTCTCTGCACTTCACACCATCCGCGTACGATCCACCACGCCGGAGCGCCGCCGCGAGCAACCGCTCTCGCTCTGCCCCCGGCGATTTTCTAGCGCCGCTCCCGGGTAGCCACCACCCTCCTGCCTCCCCCGACGAGCCGACCACCGGGCGGTGCAGCGGCGGCGCCTTCCAGCTCCCGTGGTCTCCGTCCCGCCGTCGTTCATCTCACGTCGGACAGCTCCTCCGGTCCGAGCTCCACCGCCGTACGCCCTCCAGCTTCAGTAGTCTCCGCAATTAGAACAAACATTTCCACAAGTAATTGGAAAAAGAAAGCGACAGCGTAATCATCAAAAGTGTTTCATCATTACAAAAAAAATGCGTAGCATTGAATAAAAATGATCACACATCATATACTAATACTAAGTCTGTGTAAAAAAGAAGATGCGTACACATGCCCAACTGCAAATAGAAGATACATCAGTCTAAGTTGCATGATAATCATTGATCATGTCTTTTACTACATATAATACTACATTTTTCCTCCGCCACTTCGCCAAAATAATGTCCATAAATCTGTCAAGTTGCCTCAGAACTGAACCACATTGCTCCAAATTTATAATGATGTATGCATCAGACAAAGAAAATGAGAATCAAACTCAAATAGACATGCCAAGCACACGACTCAATAACAATCGACCATTATTAGAGATCCACTACATGTAAAGGCACCAGCAATCTGATACGGACTTCACTTTTGCAACGATTGTAACTTGACGTAAAATGGCACATAAGGCACATATGGTGGATCACCATGTTCATGATGGGAGATCACTTTGATTCTCCCGTTGTCCATATTATAGCGCGAGAACTTGGTAGCCCATCTCTCGGTGAAGAACATCATGTCACACAGCGGGTGAATCACAATCCAGTTGTGACCATTAAGATGTGTCGCGGCGGGCGGGCAAGCGTCGCGGCCCCTTCGATCTGCTTGCTGAGCTCACCAGCGGCGACGCCGCCTCCGAGGAAGATGAGAGCGAAGGGTCGCCCTCACCGCGCCGGCGCTCTTCGGCGGCTATCCTGGGCGATTTCTTCCCGCCGGGGCTAGGCGGCACGCAGGGTTGCGCGTCCGACTCCGTCTCTGTCGAGCTGAGGCCGCCACCGGTGGTCGTCGCCAGGCAGCGGCTCAGCTCGCCCGCCGCTGTGATTCCAGGGGATCTGGATTTCCCGCCGCTACCCTCGTCGCGCCGTTCCGGCGAGCAGGGGAGCTCAGGATCTGGGGAGGCCCCGGACGGGGGGACGGCGGTCTTGCTCGTCGGCTCGATGGAGGTGGCACTCTGGTCGGCAGCGACGGCGCCGCCCCCTGCGCCGCCATCCCTAGGGTTGCGGGAGGAGGATTCTCTCGCTACCGATCCTGGGCTTCCAGCTGGTGGGCCGGCTTTGGGGGGTGGCCCACACAGTGACTCGGTGGCCCTTCGTGACTCGACCAGTGTTCAAAAGCCCATGCGAAGCTCCTCTCCCTACCGGCCCAGCCCATCTGTGTCTCGCTCACCTTATATCTGGCGTTGGATCCCGGTGGGAACCCTAGATCCAAATCTAGGTTTCCGCGCACCACCTCGCGACGTGCGGCGCAACAAGAAACGAGCCAAAAAACTCATCCGTTCATCCGACCCAGATCTTCCTCCTCGCCTCGCCCCAATGGATCGGGGTAGGGACGACAACTACCGCCGTGGCAAGCGCAACCACGACCTCAACGACCGCCTGGAGCGGGAGAACGAGGAAAACAGAAGGCAACAGCGCCATCGGGCGGACGCCATTCAACGCACGAGGGACGAAGCTCGACAGAGGGAAGAGCGGAATCTGCAACAGCCGGTCCCGTACTCGCGAGGGCGCGACTACGGCCGGGGCGGTGCTTCCTCCTTCAACAACAACAGCAGGCAGGGGCCGCCTCGGAACAGGGCGGAGAGCTCGGCCATGGGGGCCAGATCTGCGGCCTCTGACGAGGTCCTTCCCCCGCCTCCGCCGCTTGACGCGTCCAACATCACCTGCTACAAATGCGGCCAGACGGGCACATGCAGATGGCCTGCAAGGGTGAGCCTTTCTGCAACAAATGCAACACCAAGGGTCACATGACTGCGCTGTGTCCGGTGGCTGGGGAGCGCCGTGAGCCGTTCTGGGCCGGGTTCGGCCGCGACGGCATCGGGTACATGTGCCTGGAGGTGCCAGAGGATGAGCTCGAGAAGGAAACTCCTAACTCGGCGACACTCTACGTGGAAGATGTCATTCTCTCGGCGGAACAGTGGAACAAGAGTTCAAGGAGCTGGTGGACTCGTCCTGGTCCTGGCAAGTAAGGGTGCTCTCTGAGTCAGACTTTGCTCTGGTGTTTCCATCTGCTGGCCTTCTCCGAATGGCGACAAGGGGCGGGGGCCTCCGCTTACCATTCTCCAGGGCTCGGGCGTTGGTGATGGAAGGGGGTCTCGCCGATCAAGCCTCTGAAGTCCTCACGGAGACGTGGGTGCGTCTCCATGGGGTCCCTCCTCCGTTCCGTCACACCAGCAAGCTCATGGTGGCAACAAGACCTATCGGAAGGCCGATGGAGGTGGACGAAGCCTCTCTTGCAGATTCTCTTGACCCGATTCGGATGAAGATCGGTTGTCGTGCGTCTGAACAGGTGGTGGACCATGTGATGATGTGTGTCAATGGCCAGGGTTTTAAGGTCCGGGTGGAGGTGGAAAAACCACGGAGGGGTCGGTCGGAATCTCCCCCTTCTCCGCCACCTAAAGATAACAAGAAAGGTGACGATGAAGACGACCTGGGCAGAAGCTCTGAAGAAGAAAGAGAGAAAGATGACTGGATTGGGCGCAGGGGCTCCCATGACTCCAGGGAAAAATCAAAGTCTGTGCCTCCTGCAGCTAGGGACAGTGGAGCAAAGGGCAGCAAGGCGGCAGACGCAACAGTCCCTGTTCCGAGCCTTTCGGACAGTCAAGACTTTGGCTCCCCCCTGCCCATCAAAGGGATGGAGACCTCCAACACTTGCATTTCTCAAGCACCTCTCTCCGCCCAGACTCCCTCAGACACGACGGCTACGGTGACGGCAGGACACCCTCCGAGCTCTCCGTCCCTCACTCTGATCTCTACTGCTGGAGATGACTGCTTTATCACTCCTAGCAAGGAACAGCCGGTGGACACTTCCTGCACGCTTGCGGAGATGGAGGCATCTCAACGGAGGGAGAAGGAGAGGCGTAGCAAGTCCAACGCGGACAGACGCTCCCGAGTTCGTCAGGATCAAGAAGACGCTGTGAAGGGCACGATCGAGTTCTCTGCCGAATCTGGCAAGGGCTCGCTTCCTGAAGGGGCGGACACGGTGCGGGATCCCGCGCAGGCCACGCGTGCACCAAGGAACAAGACGACGCCAGCTACTACCAATCGCAAGAGCGCTCGAGGCGAAGGGCGCTCGGATGAACCTGTCATGAACCGCGCCATGCAGATCAAGGAGAAGAATGCATCAGGTAACCTGCCCATCTCGGCTTTTACTGTGTTAGACTCTATTCCCGATGAACGTTTGCTTCTTGTTGCGCGTGAGAGTTGTGTTGTGTTCGATTCGGCTGCGGGCTCCCCGCAGAGGTTTTATCTCTCTTTCGTGCAAACGAGCTTGCCCAAGCAGATCTTGCCATGGCCAGAGCTAATGCGGAAGCAAAACTGGCTGAAGAGAAAGCTAAAGAAAAGGTGAAGGGTGCGGCAGGGGCCGTACCTGCACCTGAAGCCGTGCTGTGTAGACAGGAAGGGTCCTCCCTAGAAACACCGCCTGCGCCATCTCCTACCTCAGGGACGAGGATAAGGAAAAGTGCAGGCCCAACGCGCCGGGGTAGATCACGGAAGACATGCGACCCAAGTGCACGCAAGCCTTACACCCGCCAAGCACGGGCTAATGGAGTGGTGCCCTAATGCGATGCCTTTTCTTAAACATACGAGGGTTCGGCGTACCGGGGCGCGGACTCTCCTAAAAGAGTGCCTCCGGAAAAATAAAATCGATGTGGTATGTCTCCAAGAAACTATTAAAAGAGATTTCACAGATCAAGAACTTCGGAGTATTGAGGTGGGAGAAAAGTTCTTCTGGAACTGGCTTCCGGCGTCAGGTCACTCTGGAGGGATGCTTTTGGGTGTGCGCGACAGCTTGTTCGAGGTGGGGATGATTGACAGGGGCCAATCCTTCCTCAGCCTAGCAGTCCTCCACCGGGTCTCCAACGTTAAACTGGAAATCATAGGGGTTTATGGCCCTGCCGACCACAGTAAATCTGGGGAGTTTTTGGACGAATTATCTGGGAAAATCAGTAGGGCTAACCTACCTATAGTGATGGGAGGAGATTTCAATCTGATCCGGAGCAGCCTAGACAAAAACAATGACAGAATAAACTGGGGGAGAATCCAGCTGTTCAACTCCCATATTGCTAACTGGGGTATGTCCGAGATTCCTCGCTCGGGGGCGAGGTATACTTGGACCAACAAACGTCTAAATCCGGTGCGATGTGTACTTGATAGAGTCTTTGTCTCCGCTGCCTTAGAAGCCTCGTGGCCCCTCTGTACGCTGGTTGAGAAACCAGCTTAGGATCGGACCACACACCTCTAATCTTTGACTCGGGTGAGGGCACCCCAGTTAAGAGTAACCGCTTCTTTTTTGAGACTGGGTGGTTTCAACTTCCGCATTTTAATGAGGTTCTATCGAATTCTTGGGAGAAGCTTCTAGCTTCAGTGGGAGGTAGAGATATTATCGACTGGTGGGCTTTCATGTCCGCGGGCTTGCGCCAATCGCTGCGGGGATGGAGCAGAAACTTAGGGCAAGACTCGCGTGCTAAAAAGGAACTTTTGCTAGCCCAAATTCAAACCATTGATGGTAGAGCGGACTCCGTGGGGATCGATGAGGATGAATGGGCCTTTCGATATCACCTTGAAGCACAGCTGCTTCATATTTACAATCTAGAGGAGGAATATTGGAGACAAAGAGGTAGAATTAGGTGGGCTATCCAGGGGGATGCCAACACCGCGTACTTCCATGCAGTGGCGAATGGTAAACGCAGGAGATGCAACATCTCCTCCTTAGTTTCGGACTCGGGCAACACCATCTCGGGAAAGCTGGAGCTTCAAGAGCATATTTACTCCTTCTACCGCGAGCTGATGGGCAGCGCCGCGGTGAGACATTGTGGTCTCGCAACAAATACTTGGGGCGCCGCTCACCAAGTTTCGGATACGGAGAATTTGGACCTCTCCCTAACGTTCTCGGAGGGTGAACTTGAATGCATAGTTAAGGACTTGAAGTCAGACACTGCCCCTGGACCGGATGGGTTTCCGGTCCTCTTTTTCAAAAATTGCTGGCCTCTTGTCAAACATGGGGTGCTTCACATCCTGAATGACTTCATCCTGGGTAGGATCGACATATCTAGACTCAACTTTGGGGTGTTGACTCTAATTCCGAAGGTTCCAGGCGCGGACAAAATCTCCCAGTTTAGACCAATTGCTCTGATAAATGTCATATTTAAGATCATCTCCAAAGCGTTTGCTATGAGATTAGACCCGATTGCTAACAGGATTATCAGCCCGAATCAATCAGCCTTCATCAAAGGTCGTTTCATTTTAGATGGTGCGTTAGCCCTTCATGAGATTGTGCATGAGCTAAAAAGTAAGAAGCTTGGGGGCATCTTACTTAAGCTTGACTTTGAAAAGGCCTACGACCGTGTGAACTGGGATTATTTGGTAGAAGTTCTCAGAAGAAAGGGTTTTGACGCTGGGGTGATCCACAGAATTTTTCAGCTGGTTGCCGGGGGGCAGACAGCTATCTCAATTAATGGAGAAATGGGCCCTTTCTTCAGAAATAAGAGGGGTGTGAGGCAAGGGGACCCCCTTTCCCCGATTCTTTTCAACTTCATTGCCGAAGGGCTTTCGGCAATCCTTTCTGCGGCCAATAGGGCCGGTCACATTGAGGGTGTGGTGCCCCATCTTATTCCGGGTGGTATTACGCACCTACAGTATGCGGATGACACAATTATTCTAATTCAGAATAATCCACAAGGGGTGGCTAATCTGAAATTCCTTCTCATGTGTTTCGAGAACATGTCAGGCCTCAAAATCAATTACCATAAAAGCGAAGTTTTCGTGTTGGGAGAACACGACGACGGGGTCAATATTGCTAACCGCCTCAACTGCAAATTAGGGTCCTTCCCCTTCATGTATCTGGGGTTACCGATATCAGACAAGAAACTGACCGTGGAACAATGGGTGTTCCTGGTACAAAAACTGGCAGCGAGGGTGGAACCTTGGATTGGCAGATTCCTCTCCTCGGGTGGCCGCCTGATCTTATCTAACTCTTGCCTGGCTAGCTTACCCATGTTTGCCATGGGCCTCTTCTTGTTGCAAGAAGGGGTGCATGAACAGTTCGACTCTCACCGGGGCAGATTTTTCTGGGAAGGCACGGGGCCCAACAGAAAATATCACATGCTCAATTGGCCTGCGGTTTGCCGCCCTAAGGAATGTGGGGGTTTAGGCATTACCAACTCTAGACATATGAACGTGGCACTTCTTCTTAAATGGATTTGGAAGATTTACCAGATGGACAACGCGCTGTGGGCTGTTCTCATTAGAGCAAAGTATACACCCAATGGAGATATCTTCTCTAGTGCGAGCCGGGGTGGCTCGCAATTCTGGAAGAACCTCCATAAAATCAAGCATCTCTTCAAGCTGGGTGCAAGGTTTAGGCTAGGCAACGGACACAAGATTCTGTTTTGGACGGACTGGTGGTGGGGTGGGGGACCCCTGAGTTCGCAATTTCCCAACTTGTTTAGCATTTGTGAGGATCCTTCAATCTCTGTAGCTCAGGCAGCTGTGGGAGGATGTCGCTTCAGGAGGACGCTGGATGAGGCTGGGGCCATCCAGTGGGAAAAACTAGATGAGATTATTGAGGGCATTACGCTCTCGGATGTACATGACTCGGTTCTTTGGAACCTTGACCCGACAGGGGTCTACACAGTAAACTCGATGTACAAAAAATTGGCCCAGGGAGCGACGGTGGCACATTTTAAAGATGTTTGGAAAGCAAAGATCCCCATGAAGATTAAAATTTTTACCTGGCAACTGATCATTGACCGCCTCCCTTCAGGCCTGCAGCTGGCAACAAGGAAAGGCCCCTCGGATGGCAAATGTGTCATCTGCGGGGCAGACGAGGACGCATCCCATATTTTCTTTACTTGTTCTCTTGCAAAATTTGTCTGGAGTGTGCTGCGCCGAGTCCTAGGGAGGCCTTGGTGTCCCTCTAACTTTGCACAGTTTTTCTCTATCCTCTCTAGTTTACCTAAGTCTGTAAGGCGCATAACTTGGGTGTTTTTCGCTGCACAGTCTTGGGCGCTCTGGCAAGTGCGTAATAAAGGGGCTATCGAGTCCAAATTTATCAAACAACCAGCTGACATTATCTACAAAACTGTGATCTTCTTGCAGAACTGGAGCCCCGCGCTAAAACCTCAGGACGTGGAGGGCGCAAGATCACTGGCAAGTGAGCTCCTGAAGATTCATTCCGAGTTCATGCCTAGCACCTCTTAGTCTACCTTCTGCTAGTTTTTCTTGGCGAAGCTGTGTGCCTCAGCATGTTGTCTTTCCCTTGGCTAAGCTGTATGCCGCAGCATGTTGCTTTACTTTGGCTAAGCTGTATGCGCAGCGTTGTAATAACTTGGTGAACCTTCTGACTTTGTTAATTCAAAGTTGGGCTTAGGCCTTTTATCTAAAAAACCATTAAGATGTGTCCCTCCAGATTTGTGTGAATTTTCAACACTATGCTTCAGTATCCACTCCTTGTTGGCATAGTCCTTGAGAACATAAACTACTAGCGCAACCAATTCACCATATAGACCTTTCTGAAAACTGGAATAATGCAAGCAGCCCTGCGACTGTTGAAGAAAACCAGCACATAGATCACCAGGAATACAAAAGATCGTCCAGGTTTCAACCTTGGTGTCCACCGCAGCTAGAAAAAGGGATGACATATTGTCATAGGCGCGAAAATGCAAACAGCCATTGAGGAAGACGGTTGACGGGAGATGACAATGCTTAATATTTTTGTTCCATCCCTCTTTCTTATAAACCCATCCCTTGGTTTCCGACGAATAGACCTCCACTCCGGCGATCATGCTGGATTCATCATTGATTTCCGGGAGCAACAAAAACACATAGAAGTCGGAAGACACGGCCGGGTCGAAACCCAATCGCGCTAGGCCGAACCTGCAAGGAGCATGGCTGGGATCCGGCAGGACAGCCCACTCCCGCGTGGCAGGATTGCACACGACATAGCAGCACTCGACGTAGTCGTCGCCTGGGACGTGGTACCAGCGGCAGAGGAGGAGGCCGTTGCAGCAGTCCAGGAACTTGACGTGACGGTTGTTGGGAAGGAAGGAGAACGAGACGTTGATCGGAGGGCTCGGTCCGCCCGAGACATTGACGAAGCCGAGAGCTGATTTCGTGGTCCGCGTGGAAGTGTGGAAGAAGCCGGCGAGGGTTTGGGGAAGCCTTTTGCGGTTGTCCGGTGGTCGATGAGGCCGACACAGTGCTTGGAGACGCACCTGAGGCGGCAGAGTGACTGGAAGGGGACACGCACGAGGATCTCGACGGCGAGGTCGTCGGTGAGTCCTTCGATCGCCGTCCACTTCCTGCTGTGGGGCAGAGAGGTCAATAAGAGGCTCGCTGAAGAAAGAGGAAAGAACTGAACAATCATCCTGAGATGCTTCGCGTACCTGAGAAGAGTTGAAGCGTGGTTTTCTTCCCAAGGGGCTGAGAGCTCCGCCGGGGTGGACATGGCGGCGGAAGGAAGCGGTGGCGATGGCGGCGCCGTCGAGCGAGGCAGATGGGTTTACGTGTCTGGGTCTTTCCTCCCGCAAGCACTATATCTCCGCTCAATAAGAGTTGTATTCCAACTTATTTTTAGCGGAAGTTGTATTCCAAGTTTCCAACTCGTCTACACAATTCGCACCAGGGCCGGCCCAAGTCCACGTTTCGTATCCCAGTTTCACAGCTCATGTTCGCACATTCCATCGATGTTTCTCGTTCGATTGATTCCATCTTTGTTTTTTCCATTTATTTTCTCTTTTACTTAGTTTTACTTTAATATTTTCCTTTTTTATTCTATCATTTCTCACTTATTTAGGACTTTATTATTTATTTTGCACTACACCCTTTCATTTAATTTTCTAATAATGATCTTTGTTTTTTAAATATATTTTCTGCATGTGCTCTTTTTTCTTTTCATTTCCTCGTTCATTCTTATTTTTTTTGTACCACATGAATATTTTTATTATTTTCATCTTTTTTTAGTTGAACATCTTTTCATCCGTGAACTTTTTTTTTCATATTTTGCTTTTTAACTTTGAACAAAAAAAACTACCTGTGAATATTTTTTGCTCGTGAACGCTTTGTAGCAGTGTACTGTTTTTAGCGACATTAATTTTAGCTCACTTTTATTTTCGGTTCGCAAACTTTTTTTTACAAGATTTTTGGTTCACTATTATATTCAGTTCAACTGAATTTGGTTCACTATTAGTATATTAGTTTCGATTCACCTGTATTTTTGTTCACCGTTATTTAAAATTCTCTCGAATTTTAGCTCCTTTTCACCTTGTTAATTTTATTTTTCTTCACCATTTTACGGTTCACCGAACTAGTTCGCCCGAATTTTTTGTTCTATTTTAATATTGGGATAGTTTTGGAACGATGTATTTTTAAAAACTCATGAAACTTTTCAAAAATTGAGAGAACACATTTTGTGTACCCTTGAACTAAATCTGAGTCAATTAAAGTAGAACGGGGGAGTACATCTTTAGAGTGGTTCGTAGTTTAACAACCGGCCATCCGCTCTAGTCGAATGGTGATAAAATAAGAGGTACCATAAAACCAGATTAAAAGTACCTGAAAGTACCAAGATTCTTTTTTTATCCAATGTAAACATTATTTAGGTAAATTTGTTTCAATGACCCCACTGTCAGTATTAGATCAGATGAGATACCTGCCAAATAGAAGTTCAGAGCTGAATTATTCCCTCTCTCTCTCTTGTCAACCTGAAACCTGTTATACTTTACTGTCCTTGTATCATTCCGTGATCTATATTGTTGGATAACTAACTCTGGACGAACCAGGCAGTAGCACCTGGTGTGATCTAAATTGTTATTGTTGGATAACTAACTCTGGACGAACCAGGCAGTAGCAATACACATGTCTAGCAATTGAACAAAAATGATCTCACGTCATTTACTGAGTTTGTACCAATAAGATGCATACACTTGCCGAACTGCAAACAGAATATTTCCAAACTTAGTTGCATCACTAAAAACAACTAATATAAGACAAATAAGCCTAGATGCCATCACTCCAAACTTAAAAGTATGCAGACATTGCAGCAAACATTTCCAAATGTAATTAGCATCAAAGGGAGTGACAATGTAATCACCAAAAGTGTTTCACCACAAATAGAAAACACATGCCTAGCATTGAATAGAAATGATCTCACGTCATGTACTGAGTCTGTATCAATAAGATGCATTCACTGCCCAACTACAAATAGAAGATAGATCAGCGTAGGTTGCAAGATAATCGTTGATCTTATCTTTTACTGCATGATCATAGTACTTTTCTCCTCCACCACTACGCAAAATAATATCCAGAAATCGATCGAGTTGCCTCAGAACTGAACTACGATTGCTCCAAATTTAGAAGGATGTAGGCATCAGTCAAAGAAAATGAGAATCAAACTCAAACAGACTGCCAAGCAAAATGCTGCATAGCAATCGACTACTATTGAAGATCCACATCTTATAAAAGTACAAGCAATATCATATTGACTTCACCTGTGCAATGATTGTAACTTGGCATAAAATGGCACATAAGGCAGATATGGCGGATCACCATATTTAAGATTGGAAATCACTTCGATTTGCCGGCGGTCCATATTATAGCACACAATTCTGGTAGCCCATCCCTCGGTGAAGAAGATCGAATCACATTGTGGATGAATCACCATCCAACGGTAATCAGAGAGAAGTGTCCCTCTGTATATGTGTTTCAATATCCACTCTTTGCTATCATATTCCTTGAGAACATAGACCGCTAGGCCAACCACAGCACCATTTCCGTCTCTCTGAAAACTGGAAAAATGCAAGAAGCCCTGTGACTGCTGAAGAAAACCACTATGCCGATCACCAGGGTAAAGAAAGATCTTCCATGTCTGCCCCTTGGTGTCCACCGCAGCTAGACAAAAAGATGACTTACTCCCGTAGGCATGAAAATGCAAGCAGCCGTTGAGGAAGACAGTACCCAACACAAGAATAAAACGCGCAATATCTTCTTTCCATCCCTCTTTCTTTTGAACCCATCTGCTGGTCTCAGACGAGTATACCTCCACTCCGGTGATCATGTTGAGGTCAAGCTTGATTTCCTCGAGCAACACAAACACGTAGAAGTTGGAAGACACCGCCAGATCAAAACCCAATCGCGCTACGCCCACCTTGCAAGCATTGCTGGCATCCGGTAGCGCAACCCACTCCGTGTGGCAGGATTGCACACGACGTAACGGCACCCGTCGTCACCCCGGGCGTGGTACCACTGGAAGAGTAGGAGACCATTGCAGCAGTCCAGGAACTTGACGGTACGGTTGTTGGGAAGGAAGGACAACGAGACGTCGATCGGAGGGCTCGGTCCGCCCGAGACATTGACGAAGCCGAGAGCTGATTTCGTGGTCCGCGTGGAAGTGTGGAAGAAGCCGGCGAGGGTTTGGGGAAGCCTTTTGCGGTTGTCCGGGTGGTCGATGAGGCCGAGCCAGTGCTTGGAGACGCACCTGAAGCGGCAAAGTGACTGGAAGGGGACACGCAAGAGGATCTTGACGACGAGGTCGTCGGTGAGTCCCTCGACTGCCGTCCACGTCCTGCTGTGAGGCAGAGAGGTCTTGTCGATCAGCGGCTTGCTGAAGAAAGAGGAAGAACTGAACGTCATATATATGTTGAGATGCTTCGCGTACCTGAGAAGAGTTGAAGCGCAGCCTTCTCCCAGCGATGCTGAGCGATCCTCCTGGGTGGACATGGCGGCGGAAGAAAGCGGCAGCGGTGGCGGCGCCGTCGAGCGAGGCAGATGGGTTTCCTTGTCTATGCTAGTTGTGAACTTGCCTACACGTTACACAGCTGGCCCAAGTTATCGTTTCGTATCACAGGTTCGTTCGCAAGGTCAATCCTAGACTTGTAGTACTTCCTTTTTCCTGTTTGATTTTATTCCGTCGTTGTTTCTTTCTTTTATTTTCTCTTCCGCAAGTTTGTGCCTTTCATCGTTTTCTCAGGATTTTTTATTCCACCTTTCATTCATTTTTCTAATAGTGATCCTTTATTATTCTTTATTATTTTGACATTTTTCTTTCTTTTTGTTCATGTGTTCTTTTTTCTTTTCTTTTCAATTCCTGATTCATTTTATTTATGAAAAATGGATGATTTTTTTTTGTGAAACCCATGAATATATTTTTCTTTGTCTTTTTTCCAGGTGACCATAAATCTTTTTACCTGATCGTATTACCCCGTGAATATTATTTAAATATATCTCATTTTTACCCGTGAATTTTATTTTGTGAATGTTTTTACAAGTGAACATCGTTTATGTTATTTTTCTAAGGTGGCAATTTTTTCGAGAAAAAGTATTTTCCAGAAAATGTTTGCGAAGGTAAAAAAATTGTTCACGCTTTCAAAAAACCATTTAATTTTTTAGGAACCCATGATTATCTTTTTTATCCCAACGATCTAATTCATCGGTTTACTACTACTTTCGGTTGACCAGAATTTTTTCTTTTATGTTCACTATTATTTTTGGTTCATTATTACTTTCGGTTCACCGGCATTTTCTGTCCACTATTATCACTATTATTTTGTGTTCACCAGCATTATGGATCGTTTACTAGGTATCAGTCAGTAAGATGGTTCTACTTTCCCTAGCTCGAAAGTGAAGATATAATCTTAGGTTACATGACACTCATCATGCGTGGCCATTTTGACTAAATGATCATTGTCAAAGACTAGACAAAGTAAACCGAACATGTTAAGATAGCAATGTCACGTAGTACCATTTATATGGAGAATCAAAGTGCAGATAACATAAATTTCAGTCCAAGTTCAAATGGCTAATTTAAGTAAAATCCGTTAGAGTATGGCATACATACGGCTGTTATGATAGTTTAGGAAAGTTATGTTTTCTATACATCTATTCTCTAACTTGTGTTGTGCTCCAAGTCGGTCCATGTGCGCCTATATATACTCACCCATGAGTCTCAATAATAAATCCATCATATTCCATCAATCTCATAATTCTACATGGTATCAGAGCATCACGATTTTTTACCTAGCTGCCGTTGTCGCTTCCGCACCATGCCGCCCCCGGGAAGATCAATCTCCATAATCTCTCCCAGGGCCGCACCGCCCGTACCTAGGGTTCGTCCGCCGGGTGGTTGCTCGGCTGCCCTAGAGTTTCTTTTCGGGTCTCTTGATCCAGATTTCTCTCTTACCGGTAGTTTTTTGAACGGTGTTTTTCGTTTTTGGTTTTCCGATCTAAGATCGGTTTGCGTCACCCATCTCCGACGTCGCCTTATCGCGCCTCTACTCCGACAATGGCATTGACCTACACCGGCCCGCTACTCGAGGCTACCACGGCTGACTCGCTAGCGCCGACTCTCCACAAGCCGGCTCTTTCAAGCTGGCAATCACAGCCGACGCGCCGACGCCGACTCCGCACTGACCAGCTCGTCTCCACCAACTCGTTGTAGCCTTCTTGCTCGCCTGCACGGTCTCCATCGCCGGTTCGTTTTCACCATCATCGACCGGGACTTCAACGACAACGTCGCCGTCGACTCCGATCCACGCATCGTCATCCTCTCCATGGCGCGTACATTGCAGTCGGTCTGATCAACTGATTACGCGTGTCTACGCCAAGCACGTCCCTACGCACGCGCCTACCCCCGATCGAGCTACAGCCTGCCACCGCGTCACCCCTTCGGGCCATCGCCATTGATCCATGTTGTCGACTGCTGATGACCCACAAGTATAGGGGGTGTATCGTAGTACTTTCGATAAATAAGAGTGTCGAACCCAACGAGGAGCAGAAGGTGTTGACAAGCAATTTTGATTAAGGAATCCTTGTAAATACTAGCAGACAAGTTTTTAGGGTTTTTTGATATAGCAGATAAATAAAATACAACTAAATAAAAGACAGTAATAATAATTGCAGCAAGTGGCCCAATCCTTTCTAGAGCAAAGGACAAGCCGTCGATTTACTTATGATGACCAAACGTTCTTGAGAACACACGGTAATTTCGTTAAATGCTTTTGCTTCATATAGCTGATTAATCTTTATTGTTTTGATAGGTGTTGTGTGGGTGAACCTATGCTAATGCACCACCCTTCCTATGACTAATACATACTTGTGATTATACCCCTTGAAAGCATCCTGATACGTGCAAGGCACACGTTCGTTGGGAGACCCCAAGAGGAAGGTATGATGAGCGCAACAGCAAGTTTCCCTCAGTATGAAACCGAGGTTATCAAACCAGTAGAAGATGAAGACACTTCTGAAGGAGTCAACGGCGCCATAAAAGTGCTTGTGTCGAAGGGAAGTCCTGACGGTTGACTTGGAACCTGCACACAATACAACCAAAATACTTTGCCCCAACTTAACAGTGAGGTTGTCAATCTCACCGGCTTGCTGAAAACAAAGGATTAGACGTATAGTGTGGAAAATGATGTGTGTTTGCAGAGAATGTAAAAGAACAATGTTTGTTGTAGGTTGTATTATCAGTGTAAAAGAATGGACCGGGATCCACAGTTCACTAGTGGTGTCTCTCCATAATAAATAACTGACATGTTGGGTAACAAATTATATCTGGGCAATTGACAAAATAGAGAAGTGCATAAGAATGCATGTACAAGTCATGATGACTACTATGAGATTTATTTGCGCATTACAACATGATACATAGACCGTTATCCAAATGCATCTATGACTAATGATCCACCTTCAGGTTAACATCCGTGTCCCCTGTTGGTATTAGGTTGCAAGCAATAGATCATTGCATTAAGTAAAGTGCATAATGTAAGCAATACAATTATTCTTAGACAAAGCATCGCTGTTTTACCTCTAGTGGCAACAGCACATCCACAACCTTAGACGTTGCTGTCACTCCCCCAGATTAAATGGAGACTGAATCCACTATCTAGCATAAATACTCCCTCTTGGAGTTACAAGCATCAACTTGGCCAAAGCATCTACTAGTAACGGAGAGCATGCAAGATCATAAATAACATATAAGATAATTCAATAATCAACTTGACATAGTACTCAATATTCATCGTATCCCAGCAAACACAACATGTACATTACAATAATATGATCTTGATCATGATAGGCAGCTCACAAGATCTAAACATGATGGCACAAGAGGAGAAGACAACCATCTAGCTACTACTATGGACCCATAGTCCAAGGATGAACTACTCACACATCACTCCGGAGGCAGGCATGGCGATGTAGAGCCCTCCGGTGATGATTCCCCTCTCCGGCAGGGTGCCGGGAAGAGCTTCAGAACCCTCCTGAGTTAGGGTTGACGGCGGCGGCGGCTCTGGAACTTTTCGTGGAATATGACTCGGGTGTTTAGGGTTTTCCCGAAAATATGAATTTATAGGCGAAGGGCGACGTCGGTGGTCACCCGGGGTGCCCTCACCACGTGGCGGCGCGCCAAAGGGTGGGGCCGCGCCGCCACATGGTGTGGCTGCCTCGGTGCCCCACCTCGTGTCTCCTTCGGACACCGTGTACGTGACAGAAAAACAGGACCCTGGGATTTTGTTTCGTCCAATTCCGAGAATATTTCCAGAACAGCTTTTCAGGAATACAAAAACAGCAGAAACAGGAACTGGCACTGTGGCATCTTGTTAATAGGTTAGTCCCAGAAAATGCATAAAAATGCTATAAAGTGTAAATAAAACATGTAGCAATTGTTATAATATAAGCATGGAACATCAGAAATTATGGATACGTTGGAGACGTATCATATCCGCAAATACAAGAAAGTAATTAAGATAAATCTAACCATAGCCTAAAACTCTAAGATCCTGCTATCCCTCATGCATCGATATACTAACGAGGGTTTAGGTTTCTGTCACTCCGGCAACCCCACAATTAATATTCGAATACACAATGCATTCCCCTAGGCCCATAAAGGTGAAGTATCATGTAGTCGACGTTCACATGACACCACTAGAAGAATAGCACCACAACTTAAATATCAAACCATTAAATATTACGTTGTGGTGCTATTCTTCTAGTGGTGTCATGTGAACGTCGACTACATGATACTTCACCTTTATGGGCCTAGGGGAATGCATTGTGTATTCGAGTGGTGTCAAACCATTAAATATTACTCAACATAATTCACTACTAACATCAAGACTTCTCCCATGTCCTCAAGAACTAAACGAACTACTCACAAGATATCATATGGGTCATGATGAGAGGTGATATAATGATGAATAACAATCTGGACATAAACCTTAATTCAACGGTTTCACTCAATAGCATCAACTACAAGGAGTAATTAACACCGGGAAAGTTTCTCCCATGAACTAGACAAGATTCAACCCTAGATGTTACAGCGGAACGGAGTGGAGCGGTGGAGATGATGGTGGTGGCGGTGGAGATGATGATGATGATCCCAATGAAGTTCAGCTTGATGACGATGGCGATGATTTCCCCCCTCCGGGAAGGAATTTCCTCGGCAGATTTCTCCCTGCCGGAGAGCTTTTCTCTCTCTGGTGTTTTCCGCCCCGTGGATGCGGCGGAATATTTCCTCGATGACTCTCCGGAGCTTAGGGTTTCTTGGGGACGAAGTACGCGAAGGGCACCGGCAGAGGTGGGCCTGGGCCAACGCGCCTTCACAGGAGTTGCCGCTGCGTCGCTCCTTCGGGCCGTAGCACTTCAAAACACGGTTCACTGCGATATCCCCGCGTGTTGACTTCTACGTGGTATGCGCTGTGCCGCATCCCTACGCGCGGGAACACCACCGTCTGCGCATGGTATTCTTCAAGCCGTCAGGTTCTTCCTCGCCTATTTTGAGTAAACGCTGCCGCCTACCGCAGGTAACCTGCATAACCACTTCAGGTTGTCGCAGGTCTCGCCGACCAGCCCATGTCTAGGCGTCTAGCATTGCCACCCCAGACAGTCGCTGCCTTCGTCGTCTTCTACATCTTCATCCACCTCGACCTCATCATCAGCGTCATCATCCTCGTCCCCGACTACGTCTACTCTGACAACGGCGGACTGCATCGACATCTCGCCCTCGTCGCTCTGCGACTAGAAACTGTTCAGGAGGCCTCCTCTGATAGTCCCTCTGACGCTGGCGTATGGTTCATGGTGGTCCCTGTCTCCGCTCGCACGGTACTAGCAACACCGGCGCGTGCCTTCGTCCCCGACGTGTCCCCAACTCTGGCAAGCCTGGGTCGGCGCCTCGTCTACATCGGCTTCGACAACATCTTCGGCATCGAATTCCTCCTCTACGACTGCCTCAACCACGTCACCGACTTCTTCTATGCATACTTGGTTCTGGCAAAACCAGAGTATGCCTTCGTCCCCGATGTGCGCCTTGTTCCGCAAAAACAATGGATGCACCTCGACCTCGACGGCTCATACTATGTCATCTCCGGCATCGGCATCCTCGATGACTGCCTCGACGCGTCCCTGTCAATCTCTGATACGTCGCAAACGTATCTATAATTTTTGATGTTCCATGTTGATATTATGCCAATTGTTACATGTTTTGTATACACTTCATATCATTTTTATACATTTTCCGGGACTAAAACCTATTAACAAGATACCACAGTGTCAGTTCCTGTTTTCTGTTGTTTTTGTATTTCAGAAAAGTTGTTCTAGAAATATTCTCGGAATTGGACGAAAATCAATGGAGGGTCCTATTTCACCGACACGTACACGGAGTCCAAAGGGGAGATGGAGGAGCGCCACAAGATGGCGACACAACCCTCGGCGCGGCAGAGAGGGGGTCCGCGCCGAGGGTGCGTGTGGGCCCCTCTAGTGCCTCCACCCGCCGCCCTTTCCCCTATTTATTACTCCCGACGCAAAAACCCTAAATACCCGAGCCTCCATCCACGAAAAGTTCCAGAGCCGCCGCCGTTGTCAACCCTAGCTCGGGGGGTCCAGAACCTCTTCCCGACACCCTGCTGGAGAGGGGAATCATCACCGGGGGCTCTACATCGCCATGCCTGCCTCCAGAGTGATGGATGAGTAGTTCATTCTTGGACTACGGGTCCATAGCAGTAACTAGATGGTTGTCTCTTCTCCTTGTGCTATCATGTTTAGAGCTTGTGAGCTGCCTAACATGATCAAGATCATCTTATTGTAATGCTATAGGTTGTGTTTGCCCGGATCTGACGAATATTGAGTACTATGATCAAGTTTATTATTAATCAATCTTATATGTTATTTATAATCTTGCATGCTTTCCGTTACTAGATGCTTTGGCCAAGTAGATGCTTGTAACTCCAAGAGGAAGTATTTATGCTAAATAGTGGGTTCATGCCTCTAGTAATCTGGGCGAGTGACAGCAACGTCTAAGGTTGTGGATATGTTGTTGTCACTAGGGATAACATAACAATGTTATGTCTACGGTCATATGTGTTGTTTACATTATGCACTTTACTTAATGCAATTATCCGTTGCTTGCAACTTAATACCAACTGATGGCCTTTGACGTAGTTACCTGCGTCAAAAGAATATGGTTAGGTTGAGACTTCAAGTGCAGAGTGTGTAGTATAGGAAAGACCGTTTTCCCCACGATGGGTGACTCGAGGGTTTAATATCGAACTTTCGGGGAATCAGTAGTGAAAGATTTATCTTCTTATCCTACTCTTGAAAACCTACAAAACAAAGTAAATTGTTTTGTGCCCTCAACCTCACCGAGTGGTTGTCAAGCACAAGGTGTGAGAATGATATGAAAAGATAATGAATGCAAAACAGTAAATAAATATGCAATGATGATAAATAAATATTTAAGGATGGTGGAAACAATGATGGATGAAATTTTTGGGTTTTGTATTGTGAATGTAAGATGTAAAAGTGTTTTTGTATTTTCAGATTTTTAAATGGCAGAAAATGTAAAATGAATAAAAGTGGTTGGAAAGGTGTTTCTTATGATTAAAAATGGACAGGGGTTCATGGTTTCTCAAATGCACTCTCTCTTTAATAAAGTGGTAGATAATGGAACACTATAATTGACATATTAGATTGCAACAAAAAGGTTTCATGACAAGTTACTAATTATATGGGCATCACGTCCTAACATAGAGATCTTTTGTTTATTAATCTCTCTTATACTCCACCAAGATGTGAACTAAATCTTATCACCTTAGTAATTAAGATAAATCAGAGTATAGCTTTAAGTTCTATAACATGAAGTTAAAATAAGAACATGCTAGATCTAGTCATGGAGAAGTGGCAATGGTCACACCCACATCTCCGGTAGCAAGGTATTTTTCTTTATCCCTAGTGAGGCAACAAAGTATGATAAAATACACCCAAGTGGATCGCGAAACTTCTCTCACTTTGACCGCACTAGCCACCCCCTGTTACTCCATCTAATGCACACGTTCCCCCTCACACGCTCTCATACACATGCTTGATCAAAACAAGTAAACAAGAACGGGGTACATAATATGCATCTACTTTCATAACTGAAATAAAACTATTGCAATCTCAAACATATATTAACTCATAAAAAGATTCACCACAAAGGTACTACATAGATGACCGTAATCATGTTCAGCAGCTCATATGGTGCTAATTAGTGAAGCTCAAAGAGAGGAGAGATACATAAGTTACTTACTAAGTTTCCGCATTTATTTGGCACCGTGATAAGCATCCATAAATAAAAGTAAATGATATCAACTAAATATAATTAAGAGAACGTTGAAAGCTTGCCATGTGACAGCACATATGAGCTAACTCCCAACCAAGACTCTTGTCAAGCTCACAAATTCATAATTTTAATCACAATGGTTCATGTTTAGTAAGTGTAATAAAAGTAAAGTGTGCATCAAGTTCGTGAGAGTTTTTAACCAACTTTTCCCATAACAATCAATAACATAAGCATTTTAATTCAGAAGTATAGATAATAAAACATACATGATAAACATACTCGGAATAGCATAAAGCTAATCGGTAGATATGGTGGACTCACTGGAAAAAATTTGGTTGAAGGTGTTGGAAAACAAGTTTTTGCTTGTTGGAATTTTTGGGCTAGCAAGAGGGAGAAAGTTGACCGTCTAAATGCGCGCATAAGTGTCCATAGAACTAACCAATCCATGTTAAACAAAGTAAAGTAGCATTCAACATCAATACATGAATAAAAGATAGCTCTTGATAAAAACTTGCAAATTTATACTCAGTACAAAGCACATGAATCATGCAATTATATGTATCTTTTTGAATCAACTCAAACATCCCTTTCCCAATCTTTTTAATAGCATTGATACGTCCATTTTGCATCACTATTTTATATCATAATTTACTGTTATTCATTGATATATTTCATATTTAGAGATGATAGTTATGTTATTTTACCTATTTTGCATGTTTGATGATTATTGGAGAATTAACCACCGGTGTCAGATTTCTGCTGGAAAAAGGACCGTCAAGACACCATATTTCTGAAGATCAATAATTCGAAGAAAATATCCCCAAGTTCCTATTTTGTCAGATGACGGAGGTAGCCAAAAGGGGAGGCCAAGGTGGGCCACCATGGGCCCTCACCATGTCGTGGCGCGGCCCACCTTGCTGTCGCGCCGCCACGTGGTGAGGAGGCCCTGGCCCACCTCTGCCAGTGCCCTTTCGCGTACATCATCCCCAGGAAACCCTAAGCCTAGGGGGGATGTCGAGGAAATATTCCGCCGCCTCCACGAGGCGGAAAACACGAGAGATAGAAAAGCTCTCCGGCAGGGAGAAATCTACCGGGGGAAATGCCTTCCCGGAGGGGGGAAATCGTCGCCATCATCACCGTCATCGAGCTGGACTTCATTGGGATCATCATCATCTCCACCGCCAGGACCATCATCTCTGCCGCTCCACTCCGTTGCGATGTAACATCTAGGGTTGAATCTTGTCTAGTTCATAGGGGAAGCTTTCCTGGTGTTAATTACTCCTTGTGGTTGATGCTATTGAGTGAAACCATTGAATTAAGGTTTATGTCCAGATTTTATTCATCATTATATCACCTCTGATCATGTTCCATATGATGTCTTGTGAGTAGTTCGTTTAGTTCTTGAGGACATGGGAGAAGTCTTGATGTTAGTAGTGAATTATGTTGAATAATATTTAATGGTTTGATATTTAAGTTGCGGTGCTATTCTTCTAGTGGTATCATGTGAACGTCGACTACATGACACTTCACCTTTATGGGCCTAGGGGGATACATTGTATATTCGGTTGCCAATTGTGGGGTTGCCGGAGTGACAGAAACCTAAACCCCCGTTGGTATATCGATGCATGAGGGATAGCAGGATCTCAGAGTTTAAGGCTGTCGTTAGATTTATCTTAATTACTTTCTTGTATTTGTGGATGCTTGCAAGGGGTATAATCACAAGTATGTATTAGTCCTAGGAAGGGCGGCGCATTAGTATAGGTTCACCCACACAACACTGATACATGTAAAATGCATACATGAACTTTGGACTATATTACTTATATTCCAATCATATTTGTAACATATAAGGGTTATATAAATGTTTTATAATGATTTTGGGAATATTTGGTATGTTTCCTATTTTTTATGGAATTAACCCTGCACAGTCAGAAAACATCTTTTTTAGTGTTTTGGACTTTCCGGGGGCTTCGGGACTCCAAAAAGGGCAAGGTCAGAGAGCACGGTTCAGAATTTTCGAGACGAACGCAATGGGCTGAAAATGAAGACCACAAGAACAACCAGGTGGGAGATAGAGGGCCCCATGCTTCCCCTGTACCTGGCCGCGTGGGACCACCTCTTTTGGGCCTCGAGGCTCCGCTGCCGTCGATCTTTGCTCCACCGACCTAGTCCAGACCTAAAAACGCATATAAAAAAGGTCCCCGACGTTCTCTGGAAGGAGCGCCGCCGAAACACAGAAACACCGAAAGAGAGATCTGGAGCTGGAGATTGGAGGGGGAAAACTCCGGCGGGGCGCTGCCGGGGTGGTCTCCATCTTCTCCGACGACTTCTCCACCGTCTCCAAGATGAAGGGGGAGTAGTCAACCCCCTGGACTTGGGTTTGTGGTGGTAACTTATGTATCTCTCCTCTCTTTGAGCTTCACTAATTAGTACCGTATGAGCTGCTGAACATGATAACGGTCATCTATATAATTCCTATGGTGGATATTGTGGTATGAGATGATATTTGTTATGCATTTACTGTTGTGTTGGAACTTTTATGACTTGTCATACTTTGGAGATATTCTATGATACATGTGATGGTTTGATTTATTCATAATGCCTTGTTTATCCTTGTCATGAGGTGATTGACACCACCAAGTGTAGATAGATGAGAGAGATGTGGTCACACACACGAAATATGAATCATTGCACTAGTGTTTAGAATATTGTCCATTAAGAAGTATGATGTATGTAGGTACGGGATGGCCTATGTGACACGACATATGTATTGAGTAACACATGAATACAGCCCAACATCTTTTATCTAGGGGTAAAAAGGAAGAGTATGATGTGGGAGTGAAAGCAACCATGCTAGCCTTACGAGGGTGACCTAGCAACACAAATGAGTACTTCTTTCAACTATGTGTTTTAGGACATATAGCCGTTATAAAATCTACCATTAAAACATGACAATTGTGTGTACTTTATCTATAATATGATAATCACCGTAGATGAGAGAGAGAGAGGATTAAGTGAACCCATGAACCCATGTCCATTGTTCCTATAAGAGAAAACCTTTGTCTTGTCCTCTTGCATTGAAGAGGATTGGGACACTTTTACATTCTTGTTTTGATACATTAAACTTCCATCCATTAAATCAACCACCTTGTTCTTTAGACTTGTTTAGTGTATAATCAACTAAAACTTGTGACACTTTAGTTGTAGGGATAGATAACTTTTCCATCTTGCTCCTGCGGATCGATACCTTACTTCCACATTGAGAGGTGCTACAGTGATCCCCTGCTCTTGGTGGTTATCAAGTACTTTTCTGGCGCCGTTGCCGGGGAGCGTAGCGCTTAAGTTTCTATTCTTGTGTGCACTAGACTTATTTTATCTTGTTTTATATCTTGCAATCATCTAAGCTTGGGGAGGTTCCTTTAAACTTGTTTGGTTGTGAGTTTCTCATTAGTTTTACTTTCAGTTTTATATATATCAAATACCCAAAAAAATTAAAAAATGGAGAAACTTTCTGGAATGTCTATAGGTAATGATTATTTTAAAAAGTATGACGCCTACTCTGAATATCAATCAACCAAAGAGGGAAATAGAGTGGGTAAATTGCTTAAAGCTCTTCACAAAATAGCTATTCAGTTTTGTGAGTTACATGGTATAACTTGTTGCAATAGAAGAGTTGTTAAACATTCCCATTATCAATGCAAGTATAATAGTGATCCTATAATTGCTTGTTATTGTGGGGACCCCAGACTAGCTGTCCGAAATACCCGATTATGCTTAACACAACGATCCGTGATCAGTCTGTCGTGGCACATAATACGAATTGGATACCAAAGTTTACATCCATTACAGTCCCGAATTAAAAGTCTTACATAAATGGTCATTTAGACCAAGTTCTTACATAGGTGCCTTCAAGGGCCAAACCAAAATATCAGCGGAAGCTACGGAGTGGTAGACATCATTCTAACGACGACGACCCGACAGGCAGCTGACTTGTGGAGATCCTTAGTTCGCATAGAAGTCACCATACTCCTGCTCGGCATAGTGCTCCTCCTCGTAGTCTGGCTAGGACAATAGCCAGGGACGAAACCAATATGAGTACATTTGAATGTACTCGCAAACTACCCCAACATGAGTATGCACTAGTTTTAATTTAATTTCAAACTTTTATTTTCTTAAAACATCTCTATATCTTTATTGAAAAAGGTAAGAAGAGTTTTGTAATCATCTTTGAATAAATTCATCATTTTATCTGTTTCTCCAAAAACTCCTCCTTTTCGAACCATAGTTCACCATGGTTCCCTTTTTCCATCAACAACCTCATACCGATCCGTAGGTATAGGTACACCATTTCATTTTTATTTTTAAAACTCAACTCTTTTCAAAACTTGCACAAAGGTCAGAGTAGGGCCTCCCAACTGTCCATATCCGAGGCCTCGGCTATTCGAATATTTTTTAACCCTCTGCAGAGGTAGCACGCTTTTATCCCACATCCATCCGATAACTCATCGTGTCTGCCACGTCCCGCCATACAAGGTGTATGCGAAGTTGAGCCACCGCCATAGTCTCTCCTTTGCTCAAGCTAGTATAGGATCCTACCCATATGATAATTCCCATCGACACTCAGTCAGGTCCCCGTCGGCAACCCTAAGTGTGAGGACTCATATGTTTTTCCCGGCGACCACATATATGAAGTCTTCAATCCTCCTCCTTATCTTTCCATAGAGTTTGAGCGAGGACCCAGGTCAGGGGAGTTCACTAACCATCCCCTCATGCATAACGGAGTCATCTCCGTCGATGAGGTATCCCATACTAATAAGAGCAAATTATATGACTAAGCCCTTTCCCATATGTGGTGAATGTGGTCGCACAGAGTATCGGCTGGTTGACGTAAGTACAAAGACACACTGTGCATTTTTCCCAAATAACTCAATTATCCACTTCTTCAGTTCATTACCGACATCTCGGTAGTTCACCTCCACACAAGTATTTCCAAAGGAGTTTTGAATAAACAACATTGTTTTCCATCCTAAAGTTTTATATAACTACTACATAGGTTGGCAAAATAATATCCATATATTTTTCGAAAAGGTTTTGTAAACCATTGCCTTAAGAGTAATCATTTGATCAAAGTAGATGCATATATATTTAGGTGCAAGCTCAGAGAGTAGCTTGCCTTGCTCGGCAAAGTGGACTTGGTCTTGCTCTTCAGGTTCAACAAATTCCCCTCCTCGATAAATCCGGCAACGTTCTCGTCTAATTAATAAGCAAACAAATACAACCAATCACTAAACTACTCAAGCGATCATTTCAACATAACAATCATAAACACCACAAATAGCTACTGCACACATCAAACAAGACAATTTGGTTTCAAAATAGTTGAATTAAACATTATTTGTTTATGTCCAAATTATGGCAGAAACTTGTTAAACATGTTTAATTGCACAACTTGAGTTCTGTTGGTCACAAAAATACAAACTAAAATTCTATGGAAAGATACTGATGTGTAGAAGACACCTCAATTTGATTTGGATCATTTGGAGTTACCAAACTCCCTACACCAAGGTTTTAGTCCAGTAACTTAATAATCAAGTTTTGGCTACCAAATAAGTTCTGTTGCTCCTAAAATTAAATCCTTTTAGGGGCAACTAAACATGACTAAATGTGATCCAACAAAATTGGTCCTAACTCATTTGGCTCAACCAATAAACATATTTAAATGTTTGAGTGCAGAAGGGTGTTTAAATTTTAACTCAATACTAAACAAATACTACTGCACAAATAATTCTACCAAAATTAGGGAAGCTAATATATGGCAGTACTAAGCTAACAAAATTGGTTTGGAGTCAATTGGACTAACAGAGTATCAGAAACAAACAAGTTTAGATTTTAAACCTTCTGTAGTATTTTTAATAATAATTTTTATGTATTTAATTAAATGACATGAGACCAATTGGGCTGGTTAAACATTTCATAAGATTTTCAGAACAATTGAGTTTGATTTATTTGGATTCCTAAATCTCGAGATATTGAATTTACAATTTGGGTCCAGTACTGAATGCTATAGAAACTAGAAATTCGAAAACCTAACTGTTCTGGATAAAGTTGAAATCCCTGACAGGTGGGCTCCACCAGTCAGTGACTCAATGTGCGCTGGAAAATTAATAAAACCCTGACGAGCGGGGCCCACCCGTCAGTCTCTCTCTCTTTCGTTTAACCAAAGCGGTACGCGTCCGTTGGATCGAGATCCAACGGCTCAGGGACGAGTCCATCGGCGACGACCATTTCTGGGCGGCGCCGTGGCTCCGGCGACGGCGAGGTGCACGATTCGCTCACCTGAGAGGGCTAGGGATGGCGGGGATGGTGCAGATCGATGGTGGCGGCGTGGTGGAAGCTCCTGGCTGAGTTGCGCTTCCTGGGAAGGAGTGGTTCGTCGGCGGCGAGCTCCGGAACTTCCTCGGCTACGGGCACGGGCTCCGGCGATCTCCTGGCAATGCTCTGGTGCACGAAACAGAGGGGAACAAGGTGTGGGTGAGTGCGGTGATCGTAGGGATGCAGGTAGTGGCCAGAGGGAAGGAAAGGGGAGGCCAGCACGGCGAGGCCGTGGTCGTCGCCTACCTCGGCACGGCGAGGTTGCAGCGCACTGCCACGGCAGCAGGGGCTTCACGGCAGAGGCTCCGCCCTCCTGGCGGTGCACGGGAGAGGGTGGTGAGTGAGAGAGACAGTGGGGTGGTGTGGAGAGAGAGCTGGGCTCGGGTGGTTTAAATAGGCGCGACGGCGGCGCACGGTGGTCACGGTCCAGCGGCGTCCAGAGGGCGGGAGAGGCCGGCGCGCGGTGTCTGGGGGGTCCGGGCGTGGGCTAGGGTTCGCGGCGTAGAGGATTGCGTGGCGTAGTGCAGCGAGCTGGGCCAATTTTGGCCGGCGCCGTACGTTTAACCACGGCGGAGAAACGGGAGACAACGGCGTAATGGCGAGGGGAGAGGCTCTCCTCTGCCAGCAGAGGGTGCAGGGGCACGGGGGCGAGGGAGAACGCGAGCAAGGGGGCCCTGGGGGCCTGGGAACGGCGACGAGCGCGCAGCGGCCATGGCGACACGCACGGCGACAGTGAGCTACGGGAGGTAGGAGACGACGACGTTTTTGCAAAAACCCCGGGCTCCTGTGCGTTGCTTCTTTTCCTTCTTCTTTCTTCTATTTACTTTTTAGTCCTTCTATTAAATTGCAGTAGTACTTCTTGATTTAATTTGAGGCACAAAATCAATTTATAAAAATTTGGCAAAATTTGTGGGGCCTTCTCATAATGTGCAGAAGCTCCACAAAAATTGGCTTTGCAAAATAAAATGTTTTGAAACATTTTCTTTTATAGTTCTTCAATTATGGCATTTTAATTTATTTCTATTTTGTTTACTTTTGAAATTTAAAAACTAGTTTGAAAATAGTATTTGAGAGAGATAAGTAGTAAGGATGAAATGGGAGGGTTTGCACTACCACTCCACTGAATTTTGTTGGAAACAAATTGAGATCCTCTCTTGGAGAATTTGTGTAGCACTCGCCACATTTATTTTTCTTGTTTTGCTTTTACTTTACTTCTCTCCTTTTCTTCATGTTCACAAATAGAGCAAGCAACTAACACAAACAAGAAGAAATAAACAACACTAGCATCCAGCATAACAAACACATATAATGTTAACAAAAGTTTTTGTTGGCTCTCATTTTTGGAACTAATAATACTTGTTGATAATTTTGGGATGTTACAATCCTTCCCTCCTTAAAATAAATCTCGTCCCGAGATTTGCTAGGCTTAGGTACTAAAGAGGTCTGGGAATTCGCTCCTAAGATAATCTTCACGTTCCCAAGTTGCTTCTTCTTCAGAGTGGTTAGTCCAGTGGACTTTGTAGAATTTGATCGCACGCCTTCGGGTAACACGAACATCAGGCTGGTCAGGAACTTCAAGACATTTTCAGAGCAAGGAAATGTGGAAGACATCATGATAATCTCCTAACTCCGGTGGCAATTCCAGCTGATAGGATACTTCTCCTCGACGAGCGATGATCTTGAAGGGTCCAATATACCTTGGCGCTAATTTTCCTTTGACATGGAAACGCTGCATTCCTTTGAGGGGTGTCACTCGGAGATAAACATAATCTCCGACACTGAAAGTGAGGTCACGGCGCTTGGTGTCAGCGTAACTCTTCTGACGGGATTGGGCAGTTTTGAGGCGTTCACGAATAAGCTGAACTTGCTCTTCAGCTTCACGGAGGGTATCTGGTCCAAACAATTTGCCTTCTCCGGTATCGGACCAATTCAGGGGTGTACGACACTTCTTGCCGTAAAGGGCTTCAAAAGGGGCCATTTGCAGACTGGACTGATAACTGTTGTTGTACGAGAACTCTGCAAACGGAAGACAATCTTCCCACTTGGAACCATAGGATAGAACACATGCGCGAAGCATGTCCTCCAATATCTGGTTCACTCTCAGTTTGGCCATCGGTCTGGGGATGATAAGCTGTGCTAAATGCTAACTTGGTTCCGAGGGCTTCATGAAGGGATTTCCAGAATCTTGAGGTGAATTGCGCCTCTATCAGATACAATCTTCTTAGGCACACCATGCAGGCTTACTATTCTGGAAATATACAAGTCTGCTAACTGAGTCCTCGATAAGTGGTCTTGACAGGTAAAATGAGCAACCTTGGTCAATCGATCAACGATGACCCAGATTGAATCATGGCCTCGGTTGGATCTTGGAAGTCCGGTAATAAAATCCATTCCAATCTCATCCCACTTCCACTCGGGAACTTTCAAAGGTTGAAGCAATCCAGCGGGCCGCTGATGTTCAGCCTTGACTCGCTGACAGATGTCACACTTGGCTACAAAAGAACCAATCTCTCGCTTCATTCCATGCCACCAAAATCTTTCTCGAAGGTCTTGGTACATCTTGGTTCCGCCGGGGTGGATTGAATAAGGGGTCTCATGGGCTTCCTTCAGGATTAACTCCTTAAGTTCCGTGACATTGGGCACACAGATACGATCATTGAATTTCAGCACTCCTTCAGCATCTTCGGTAAAACCGGGTGCTTTGCCGAGGGAATCTTCTTCCTAATTCCTTCAATGCTTTCATGACCTTTTTGGGCTTCTTTGATTTGATCCATCAGGGTTGGGGCTAACTCCAAATTGGCGAGATATCCATGGCTAACAAGTTCTAGTCCAAAATCTTCGAACTCTTTGAACAAGGCTGGTGTTCGGCTTGGATCAAGGCATTCAGGGTGCAGGGTTTGCGACTAAGGGCATCGGCAACTACATTAGCCTTTCCGGGGTGATAGTGGATTCCAATATCATAATCCTTGATTAATTCCATCCATCTCCTCTGTCGCAGGTTCAACTCCTTCTGGGTGAAAATATACTTCAAGCTTTTGTGATCCGTATAGATCTCACAGCGATGTCCCGCAAGATAGGGACGCCACTTTTTAAGAGCAAGGACAACAGCAGCTAATTCCAGGTCATGGGTTGGGTAATTCTCTTCATGCGGTCGCAACTGCCGGGACAGGTACGACACAACTTTGCCTTCTTGCATCAGAACGCAACCAAGTCCGAGGCGTGATGCATCGCAATACACGTCGAAACTCTGGGTGACGTCTGGCATAATCAGGATTGGGGTGAGGTTAGTCTCTTCTTCAACTCTTGGAAACTATCTTCGCACTTCTGAGTCCATTCAAATTTCTTGTCCTTCTTCAACAGTTGGGTCAAGGCTTGGCTATACTGGAAAATCCTTCAACGAACTTGCGGTAATAACCGGCGAGTCCGAGAAAGCTTCGGATTTCAGTCACACTGGTTGGGGATAACCAGTCAATGGCTTGGATCTTTCTGGGTCAACAGAAATTCCTCCAGCAGATACATGTCCGAGAAATGCCACTTCATGAGCCAAAACTCACACTTGCTAAGCTTGGCATACAGCTGGTGCTCTCGGAGGGTCTCCAAAACTAGACGCAGGTGTTCAGCATGCTCTTCTTCGGTCTTGGAATAAATAAGGATGTCATCAAGGAAAACTACCACGAACTTGTCGAGGTACTCCATGAAAATCTTGTTCATGAGATTCATGAAATAGGCTGGGGCATTGGTCAGACCAAAGGACATCACGTGTATTCAAACAAACCGTAACGGGTGGTGAAGGCGGTCTTGGGAATGTCTGTCTCTCGGATCTTCAACTGATGGTACCTGTCCGAAGATCGATCTTGAAAAGACTCGGGCTCCGTTCATCTGATCGAACAGATCCTCGATCTTGGGAAGGGGATACTTGTTTTTAATGGTCACGTCATTTAGCCTGCGATAATCCACACACAGTCGTGTGGTACCGTCTCTCTTGTCCACAAAAATAATGGGTGATCCCCAGGGTGAAGCGCTTGGACGAACAAGTCCTTTGCTGAGCATATCTGCCAACTGCTTCTTCAACTCAACCAGTTCTTCCGGATTCATCCGATAAGGCCTTTGGGATATGGGGCTGTTCCTGGGATAAGCTCAATTATGAACTCAATTTCCCGGTCTGGCGGCATACCAGGCAATTCCTGGGAAAACATCTCGGAATAGGTGAACAACACGGATCTCATCTAGGGGGTCGAGCTATGCTCTCATGGCAGCCTGGTTGGGAGTGATTGGGTTCAGACACATACTCCACTTCTACTTCTTTGTCGGTGGTGATGGATACAGCTCTTCTGGCACAGTCAATTCGACCATGGTACTTGGCTAGCCAATTCATACCGAGTATGACATCTATGCCTTGGGTTCCTAAAAATTAGGTCGGCTGCAAATTTTCGCCTGAAATCTCATGGCAGTATTTGGACAAAATCTCTTGGTTTCTAGGGTGGACCAGGGATTTGTATACTCAAGGTTTTAGTTAGGAAGCCTTCTACTAAACCTCCCTTAGCAACAAACTCCTCGGTAACAAATGAATGTGTTGCACCAGAATCAAACAGAACAGTTGCAGGTACTGAGTTGACAAGGAACGTACCCAGCACAACATCCGGCGCATCCTGAGCTTCTTCAGCATTGATGTGGTGCAGACGACCCTTGACAACAGCAGCATTTCCGCGGGGTGCGGCATTCTTGCCATTACCATTTCCATTGCGGCCTTGACCATTGTTCGGTGCATTGGGGCGCTGAACATTCCTCTTGGGATTGGGGCATTCTCTGGAGTAGTGACCTTTGTTGCCACATTCAAAGCAGACAACATTGGCATTGGGGTTGAAGTTGTTGAAGTTTCCTCTGGGACGGTTATTGTCATTGGGGCGGTTGAAGTTGTTTGGGCGGTTAGGGAAATTGGGGCGTGGAGCTTGGGGTGGTCGATAGGCAGGTTTGGGGTTTTGCTGAAAGATACGAGGCTTCTGACTGCTCGAACCTTCCTGAGCATTCATCCTCCTCTTGCGACCTTCATACATAGACTTGCGCTTGGTCTCCAGCTGGATGGCTTTGTCCACAAGTGACTCCAGATCACGGAAGTCATGGACAACCAAAGCACACTGCAGTTCATCATGAAGTCCACCATGAAACGCTCCATCTTCTTCTCTCTTTGTCGGTGTCATCAGGAGCATACCGAGATAAGTCGGTAAACTCCTCAAGATAACCGACCACATCTCTACTTCCCTGCCTCAGCTTGCGGAATTCATCCTTCTTCCTCTCAATGAGTCCGCTGGAATGTGCTTCTTGCGAAACTTCTCCTTGAACTCAGCCCAGTTGATGACGTGGTCAGCCTGCTGGAGAGCCTTGGTAGCTTCCCACCAAGCTCGTGCAGGTCCAGCAAGATAGTGGGTTGCATACAGCACCTTCATTGTCTCCTACAGCAGCAACTTCCAGATTGTTCCCGATGGTAAGAAGCCAATCATCGGCTTCCAGTGGGTGAAGTCCCTTGGAGAAGGTAGGTGGTTGGTTTCTGGAAATCGCCTAAGGTGGATCGCTGGTTCTCATTGCCATTGCCATTACCACCATTGTTGTTGTTGTTGTTGTTGTTGTTGTTGTAAGCGGCTGCGAGTTGTTGCAGGGCAGTGAGATGAGCCTGGCGCTCCTGCCGGGCATTTTCACGTTCCTCCATGATAAGCGCGAGAAGTTGGGCGGGGGTTGGGTCCGGTGGTGGTGGTGCTGATCCTGATCCTCCCGTATTGTCGCGACGGGGCGGCATCCTGAAGCACACCGGGTATAAGAGGCAAGGCAAGAAAAGTTCGACTAAGGGAAAAGACGATTTCGCAAGTGGTTGATTAATTTAAGGATTTATGAAAATATTTCACACAGATCTAACAAGACAAACATACTTATATTTCACAAACATCACATCAAGGAGTTCACACAACATCAAGCTTACAACCTCAAGCTTACAACATCACCTTACATCTAAGATACATAGCATCTGGTTTCCAAAAGAACCACTACTTCTACTCGACTAGCGATAGGGGTCAACCTAATCCTGCGGTAGTGATCAAGTCACTCGCCTACTGAGGTGGAACCTCCAGCTCTAACACGTCAGCATCTGACTGGTAGAGGGGCTCCTCGGGATCCTCCTCCTCGTCCTCGAGAACTGCCTCGAGTGGCTCCTCCTCCTCGTCAACTAACTCCTCCTCATCATCCTCCTCCTCACAGTCCATCTCCTCCACAAAGTCATCATCGTCACTGAGGAAAGCGTTGTTCTCCTTGCGGAGATCCTCGCCCTCCTCCTCCATCTCGTCAGTATGGTGCTCTAGATCCTCGATCATCTGGTCCTGCTCCGCCACCTTTTGCGGAGCTTCACGATGGTCCTCCTCAGCTGGGCCCTCTTCCGAGAAGAGCGACCTTCTCCTCCAGCAGCTTCTCCTCATTCTCGCGAAGCTCAACGAGCGACTCGCGGTCAAAGCGAAGCTGAATCCTAGTGCGCAACAGATCATCCTGAGTGTGCTGAAGTAAGAGCTCCATGTCCATGATGTAGCTCCCAAACATCGGGTGGCAAGGGGAAGGAGTAGGGTGTCCGTCGCAGTTGCGCCTCCCGTAGAACCGGAAACGGGAGTCTACTAACTCCGCCTTGTGCTCCTCACAAAGTCGGGCTAGCATCCTCTGTGTAGCAGTACAGAGACCGTCAACCCAGGTGGCCTCCTTGGTGGTGAAGACGAGCGTCCTGGAACTGGGGACTTGATGTTCCTGCGAACTGACGACCTGATGAGCCAGCTCAGCCTTCCGACACCGTGAACATCAATCTGAGCTCCCTCAAACTCTGGAGCGGGGCGACCTAACAGCTTGCTCAACTCGAACAAGTCCTCTCGAACGTCAGCTTGCTATCCTTCTCAAGCTGAACGAACTCGGTCCAGTGGAGTGCCATCTACAATTTTTAAGCAAAATTTTAAGTTAGTGAGATGATAAGTGTACAAAATTTTAAGGATACTAAGGAAATTGTAATGTTTAATGAAATAAATTTTTGCATAAGTAAGAGGATTGGAGATAAGCAGTTTTCAAAAATACTTCATTCCTTTCTTTTAGAAATTATCTTTTGTAACATTTGTCTGACGACCATGCTAACTAAGGTTTCCTAAAGTCAGGATGGCTCTGATACCAAGTCTGTGGGGACCCCGGACTAGCTGTCCGAAATACCCGATTATGCTTAACACAACGATCCCGTGATCAGTCTGTCGTTGCACATAATCCGAATTGGATACCAAAGTTTACATCCATTACAGTACCGAATAAAAGTCTTACATAAATGGTCATTTAGACCAAGTTCTTACATAGGTGCCTTCAAGGGCCAAACCAAAATATCAGCGGAAGCTACGGAGTGGTAGACATCATTCTAACGACGACGACCCGACAGGCAGCTGACTTGTGGAGATCCTTAGTTCGCATAGAAGTCACCATACTCCTGCTCGGCGTAGTGCTCCTCCTCGTAGTCTGGCTAGGACAATAGCCAGGGACGAAACCAATATGAGTACATTTGAATGTACTCGCAAACTACCCCAACATGAGTATGCACTAGTTTTAATTTAATTTCAAACTTTTATTTTCTTAAAACATCTCTATATCTTTATTGAAAAAGGTAAGAAGAGTTTTGTAACCATCTTTGAATAAATTCATCATTTTATCTGTTTCTCCAAAAACTCCTCCTTTTCCAACCATAGTTCACCATGGTTCCCTTTTTCCATCAACAACCTTATACCGATCCGTAGGTATAGGTACACCATTTCATTTTTCTTTTTAAAACTCAACTCTTTTCAAAACTTGCACAAAGGTCAGAGTAGGGCCTCCCAACTGTCCATATCCGAGGACTCGGCTATTCGAATAGTTTTTAACCCCTGCAGAGGTAGCACACTTTTATCCCACATCCATCCGGTAACTCATCGTGTCAGCCACGTCCCGCCATACAAGGTGTATGCGAAGTTGAGCCACCGGCCATAGCCTCTCCTTTGCTCAAGCTAGTATAGGATCCTACCCATATGATAATTCCCATCGACACTCAGTCAGGTCCCCGTTGGCAACCCTAAGTGTGAGGACTCATATGTTTTTCCCGGCGACCACATTTATGAAGTCTTCAATCCTCCTCCTTATCTTTCCATAGAGTTTGAGCGAGGACCCAGGTCAGGGGAGTTCACTAACCATCCCCTCATGCATAACGGAGTCATCTCCATCGATGAGGTATCCCATACTAATAAGAGCAAATTATATGACTAAGCCCTTTCCCATATGTGGTGAATGTGGTCGCACAGAGTATCGGCTGGTTGACGTAAGTACAAAGACACACTGTGCATTTTTCCCAAATAACTCAATTATCCACTTCTTCAGTTCATTACCGACATCTCGGTAGTTCACCTCCACACAAGTATTTCGAAAGGAGTTTTGAATAAACAACATTGTTTTCCATCCTAAAGTTTTATATAACTACTACATAGGGTGGCAAAATAATATCCATATATTTTTCGAAAAGGTTTTGTAAACCATTGCCTTAAGAGTAATCATTTGATCAAAGTAGATGCATATATATTTAGGTGCAAGCTCAGAGAGTAGCTTGCCTTGCTCGGCAAAGTGGACTTGGTCTTGCTCTTCAGGTTCAACAAATTCCCGCTCCTCGATAAATCCGGCAACGTTCTCGTCTAATTAATAAGCAAACAAATACAACCAATCACTAAACTACTCAAGCAATCATTTCAACATAACAATCATAAACACCACAAATAGCTACTACACACATCAAACAAGACAATTTGGTTTCAAAATAGTTGAATTAAACATTATTTGTTTATGTCCAAATTATGGCAGAAACTTGTTAAACCTGTTTAATTGCACAACTTGAGTTCTGTTGGTCACAAAAATACAAACTAAAATTCTATGGAAATATACTGATGTGTAGAAGACAACTCAATTTGATTTGGATCATTTGGAGTTACCAAACTCCCTACACAAAGGTTTTAGTCCAGTAACTTAATAATCAAGTTTTGGCTACCAAATAAGTTCTGTTGCTCCTAAAATTAAATCCTTTTAGGATCAACTAAACATGACTAAATTTGATCCAACAAAATTAGTCCTAACTCATTTGGATCAACCGATAAAAATATTTAAATGTTTGAGTGCAGAAGGGTGTTTAAACTTTAACTCAATACTAAACAAATACTACTGCACAAATAATTCTACCAATCTTACGGAAGCTAATATATGGCAGTACTAAGCTAACAAAATTGGTTTGGAGTCAATTGGACTAACAGAGTATCAGAAACAAACAAGTTAAATTTTAAACCTTCTGTAGTATTTTTAATAATACTTTTTATGTATTTAATTAAATGACATGAGACCAATTGGGTTGGTTAAAAAATTTCATAAGCTTTTCAGAACAATTGAGTTTGATTTATTTGGATTCCTAAATCTCGAGATATTGAATTTACAATTTGGGTCCAGTACTGAATGCTATAGAAACTAGAAATTCGAAAACCTAACTGTTCTGGATAAAGTTGAAATCCCTGACAGGTGGGCTCCACCAGTCAGTGACTCAACGTGCGCTGGAAAATTAATAAAACCCTGACGAGCGGGGCCCACCCGTCAGTCTCTCTCTCTCTTTCTTTTAACCGAAGCGGTACGCGTCCGTTGGATCGAGATCCAACGGCTCAGGGACGAGTCCATCGGCGACGACCATTTCTGGGCGGCGCCGTGGCTCCGGCGACAGCGAGGTGCACGATTCGCTCACCTGAGAGGGCTAGGGACAGCGGGGATGGTGCAGATCGACGGCGGCGGCATGGTGGAAGCTCCTGGCCGAGTTGCGCTTCCTGGGAAGGTGTGGTTCGTCGGCGGCGAGCTCCGGAACTTCCTCGGCTACGGGCACGGGCTCCGGCGATCTCCTGGCGATGCTCTGGTGCACGAAACAGAGGGGAACAAGGTGTGGGTGAGTGCGGTGATCGTAGGGATGCAGGTAGTGGCCAGAGGGAAGGAAAGGGGAGGCCAGCACGGCGAGGCCGTGGTCGTCGCCTACCTCGGCACGGCGAGGTTGCAGCGCACTGCCACGGGCAGCAGGGGCTTCACAGCAGAGGCTCCGCCCTCCTGGCGGTGCACGGGAGAGGGTGGTGAGTGAGAGAGACAGTGGGGCGGTGTGGAGAGAGTGCTGGGCTCGGGTGGTTTAAATAGGCGCGACGGCGGCGCACGGTGGTCGCGGTCCAGCGGCGTCCAGAGGGCGGGAGAGGCCGGCGCGCGGTGTCTGGGGGGTCCGGGCGTGGGCTAGGGTTCGCGGCGTAGAGGATTGCGTGGCGTGGTGCAGCGAGCTGGGCCAATTTTGGCCGGCGCCGTCCGTTTAACCACGGCGGAGAAACGGGAGACAACGGCGTAATGGCGAGCGGAGAGGCTCTCCTCTGCCAGCAGAGGGTGTAGGGGCACGGGGGCGAGGGAGAACGCGAGCAAGGGGGCCCTGGGGGGCCTGGGAACGGCGACGAGCGCGCTGCGGCCATGGCGACACGCACGGCGACAGTGAGCTAGGGGAGGTAGGAGACGACGACGTTTTTGCAAAAACCCCCTAGCTCCTGTGCGTTGCTTCTTTTCCTTCTTCTTTCTTCTATTTACTTTTTAGTCCTTCTGTTAAATTGCAGTAGTACTTCTTGATTTAATTTGAGGCACTAAATCAATTTATAAAAATTTGGAAAATTTGTGGGGCCTTCTCATAATGTGCAGAAGCTCCACAAAAATTGGCTTTGCAAAATAAAATGTTTTGAAACATTTTCTTTTATAGTGCTTCAATTATGGCATTTGAATTTATTTCTATTTTGTTTACTTTTGAAATTTAAAAACTAGTTTGAAAATAGTATTTGAGAGAGATAAGTAGTAAGGATGAAATGGGAGGGTTTGCACTACCACTCCACTGAATTTTGTTGGAAACAAATTGAGATCCTCTCTTGGAGAATTTGTGTGGCACTCGCCACATTTCTTTTTCTTGTTTTGCTTTTACTTTACTTCTCTCCTTTTCTTCATGTTCACAAATAGAGCAAGCAACTAACACAAACAAGAAGAAATAAACAACACTAGCATCAGCATAACAAACACATATAATGTTAACAAAAGTTTTTGTTGGCTCTCATTTTTTGGAACTAATAATACTTGTTGATAATTTTGGGATGTTACAATCGTGAATATAAATGTTTATGCCCTGATATAGAACAAGTTGAGAAATATATTGCTTATGTTGGAGCCCATGAGATAGACTCTCTTCTTAATAAATTTCTTGCAACTAGTCATGTAGCTCGTGAAATGAAAGGACAAGTTTCTATTATTCTCCAAATTTGCAAAAAGAATTTAGTGATAATGTTTATGTTAAAGAAAGAATTCTTGCTGCCACGGAAAGTACTAATATTTTGCAGGAAGAGGAGGATAAGAACCTAAGCTTGGGGATGCCCGTGCAATCCCAAGAGGATGATGAAAACATAAGCTTGCAAGAGGAAGTATGTGAAGAGGAGATTGAAATGGATGTGTTACAACCTAAGCTTGGGGAAGAGTTGGATCTTCCAACTTCACCATCAACATATGATAGTAACACTCAAACTCAAAAACCTTTTGTTATTTATGAGAACCCATGCTTTTATGATGAAACTAATAATGCTCCTTTACTTTTTAATAATCCTACTAGTGAACTTATGGATGATAATGAGGAGTGTTGCTTAAATATGCTATATGATAATGCTTTAGATGATGGTCCTATGCTTATTGATAATCCTACATGTTTGGAAGTTACTACTTTATGTGAGGATAAAAATGATATACTTGCTGTTTGTGAAAATACTCTTACTAATGAGAGTCCTACTTTGTTCCTGAATTCTTCTAATTACACCATAGAGGAGAAATTTGCTTATGTTGAGAAATACTTATGTGGTTTGCAATTATATCTAGTTCCAAATATTTGTTGCAGCCATGATATTAAACTTAATATTGATCTTAATAACTATTTTGAAAGAGGGAAGCATGCTAATGAATTCCAAAATAAATTTAATGATCCTCATTATGTGCCTAAATTATCTAAGTTGGAAGATTATATTGGTTATATGGTTGAATACACTTCTACAATTTGCAACTATTATGAAAGAGGAGGTGTTGAGAGCCCTCTGTATGGTACTAATAATTATGGGCTGCAAGTAACTATTGTTAATATGCATTGGGAAACTTCTATTTATTGTGATTCATTCATATACAAAAGGCAATGCATAGAAAGAAAGTTAGACTTCGTTGTTATTACTTTTGTGTTTTATTTTTCTCTCTACTAGGTTTCAACTTGAGTATTATTTTCATTGGCTTGAGAGCACCATGGGATCCTAGTATTGTGAATGAAACAATTCCCAAGGGAGAGTGACACATCAAAGTTCAAGCTCCCTCATGAGCTTCATCTTCAATAAACAACAAGTAAGAAGCCTAGCTATATGGCTATAAAGAAAGCGCTTTGCGGGGGCAACCCGGTTATTTTTATGTGTGATTTTTCTTTGTGTCCTCTTGCTGTAACAAGAGAGTTTGTTTTTAGTTTAGTTTCTAGAATTTTCAGTAAAGTGCCAAGTTTTACTCATTTGGGTTTGAAAAAGTTGCTTATACGTTCGGAGATTTTATTCCTGCACGAATCTGTGCACGGTATGATTTTTAATTCTTATTCTGTAACTCTAAATGAGCTCATATTTGAACTGTAGTTGCAACTTTTCATCCTCTGTATGCATGAATGTTTTCGGAATTTTTCGACAAAGTTTGGTAGGGTAGAAAAATACGTTTTGCTGCTGCTGTTTTTCTGGACAGATTCTGTCCCATTTTGTTTTATGCATGTTTTGAACTTTTAACTTGAATCTTTTTGATTCAATTGAGTTTATGAGTAGGCATACAACATTATATACTTTCTGGACATTCATATGATGTTTTGTTTAAGGATTATATGCAGCAAGAAACATATTTGTTTATCACTACTAATGCACCCCACAGAAAAGAAAATGGGAGAAACGGTGTTTTGAAGTTTTTTCACAGGGATTGGAGGAGATGCACCAAGAGCTATCCAAGGATGGTGAAGACCATAAGCTTGGGGATGTGAAGACAACCCCACTGGACCTACACACTCGGTTTGCACACGTCTAACTTCTGTTTTTCGATCGAAACACTTTATCGCATAAACTTGGAGCGTCTTTTTGTTTGTTTTGTTTTGATTTTTGTTTTTGTGAGACCACCACATTATCATTTATATATGAAAGATCTACTGGAAATATGGGTTGAAATATGTTGGATGCTATTATAAGATTGGGAAAAGGGATGTTTGAGTTGATTTTAAAAGATACATACAGTTGCATGATTCATGAGCTTGTTAATGAGTAATAATTTGCAAATGCTTTATCAAGAGCTATCTCTTATTCATGTTTTGATGCTGAATGTTATTTTACTTTGTTTAACATGGATTAGTTAGTTCTATGGACACTCATGCATGCATTTAGATGGTCAACTTTCTCCCTCTTGCTAGCCCAAAAATTCCAACAAGTAAAAACTTGTTTCCAACACCTTCAACCAAAGTTATTCCAGTGAGTCCACCATATCTACCTATTAGCTTTATGCTATTCCGAGTATGTTTATCATGATATTTGTGTTATCTATACCTCTGAATGAAAATGTTTATGTTATTGATTGTTATGGGAAAAGTTGGTTATATAGCTCTCACGAACTTGATGCACATTTTACTTTTATTGCATAAATAAAACATGACCCATTGTGATTAAGATTATGATGTTAGTGGCTTGATAAATGTCCGAGGTTGGGAGTTAGCCCATATGTGTTGTCACATGCAAAGCTTTCAACATGCTCCTTCGCTTCATTTAGTTGATATCATGTGCTTTTGTTTATGGATGCCTATCATGGTGAAATGAGGTGGAAATGAAGTAGTTTAAATGAGTTTGTATAAATGGTTAGAGAGACGCCTGGGCCGCTAATCTAAGCCATGCATCATTCATGGTGGAAATTTACTTACATGCTATGGTGAACCGTCTGTGATACACCTTATAATAAAAGCTATTCCAATGGTAAATAAAAAGGGTGTTGAGGTTGTTCATCTTGTTTGTTTGTCTTGTCATTTTGATATGGGCTTGTTCCATATCCTGGGACAAGAGGTACCCCAGTTGACGCTCTTGATGATACTATTATTACTTACAATGATATATAACTTGAACTTGCTTTGTTTCCAAGTTGAGTAACTCATGGTGTAGGTACTTGTATTCAAGGGGCATGAGACATCCAACCTTTACTTTGTCAAGCACACTACTCATATTTGCTTTCACATTAAACTTAATCATTCAAGATGCTATGATAGGGGAATGAGAGCTTGACACCAAGGATTCCACATTGCAATCATTAACTTAAGTAGAAGAGTTTGGAAGTTAGATGAAACTTATGCATGCTTTACCTCTACTCACATATATATCTTTTCCAAAGTGTCCACCTTTTGTATTCAGATTTTCATCTACACTATATGACCAATGTAGGATGTTCTTACTTATCATTATGCATACATGTGGTCCATATTACTTTCTTTCATGTTACACTTTGTGAACTATCATTGAACATCCTTGCTTTGAATACTTGATATCACTTCATAAACTATCTTGCATATTGCTACTCCTTTGAAGAATGAATCATTTGACTCTATGTAGCAGTAGCAATCATCTTTGATATCCATTGTTAGTTTATATTGCAAAGTCCATGTTAGTTTTATCACCTTCATACTCGAGGACGAGTATGGTTAAGCTTGGGGATGTTGATGCATGTAAAATGCATACATGAACTTTGCATTATATTACTTATATTCCAATCATATTTGCATCATATAAGGGTTATATCAATGTTTTATAATGATTTTGGGAATATTTGGTATGTTTCCTATTTTTATGGAATTAACACTGCACAGTCAGAAAACATCTTTTTTAGTGTTTTGGACTTTCCGGAGCTTCGGGACTCCAAAAAGGGCAAGGTCAGAGAGCACGGTTCCGAATTTTCGAGACGAACGCAATTGGCTGAAAATGAAGACTAGACGCCCAACCAGCTGGGAGATAGAGGGCCCCACGCGGTGCCTGTACCTGGCCACGTGGGACCACCTCTTTTGGGCCTCGAGCTCCGCTGCCATCGATCTTTGCTCCACCGACCTAGTCGACCTAAAAACGCCTATAAAAAAGGTCCCCCGGCGTTCTCTGGAAGGAGCGCTGCCAAAACACAGAAACACCGAAAGAGAGATCTGGAGCTGCAGATTGGAGGGGGAAAACTCCGGCGGGGCGCTGCCGGGGTGGTCTCCATCTTCTCCGATGACTTCTCCACCGTCTCCATGATGAAGAGGGAGTAGTCCACCCCCTGGACTTGGGTTTGTGGTGGTAACTTATGTATATCTCCTCTCTTTGAGCTTCACTAATTAGTACCGTATGAGTTGCTGAACATGATTACGGTCATCTATGTAATTCCTATGGTGGATATTGTGGTATGAGATGATATTTGTTATGCATTTACTGTTGTGTTGGAACTTTTATGACTTGTCATACTTTGGAGATATTTTATGATGCATGTGATGGTTTGATTTATTCATAATGTTTTGTTTATCCTTGTCATGAGGTGATTGACACCACCAAGTGTAGATAGATGAGAGAGATGTGGTCACACACACGAAATATGAATCATTGCACTAGTGTTTAGAATATTGTCCATTAAGAAGTATGATGTATGTAGGTACGGGATGGCCGATGTGACACGGCATATGTATTGAGTGACACATGTATACAGCCCAACATCCTTTATCTAGGGGTAAAAAGAAGAGTATGACGTGGGAGTGACAACAACCACGCTAGCCTTACGAGGGTGACCTAGCAACACAAATGAGTGCTTCTTTCAACTATGTGTTTTAGGACATATAGCCGTTATAAAAGCTGCCATTAAAACATGACAATTGTGTGTACTTTATCTATAACATGATAATCACCGTAGATGAGAGAGAGAGGATTAAGTGAACCCATGTCCATTGTTCCTATAAGAGAAAACATTTGTCTTGTCCTCTTGCATTGAAGAGGATTGGGACACTTTTACATTCTTGTTTTGATACATTAAACTTCCATCCATTAAATCAACCACCTTGTTCTTTAAACTTGTTTAGTGCATAATCAACTAAAACTTGTGACACTTTAGTTGTAGGGAATAGATAACTTTTCCTTCTTGCTCCTGCGGATCGATACCTTACTTCCACATTGAGAGGTGCTACAGTGATCCCCTGCTCTTGGGGGTTATCAAGTACTTTTCTGGCGCAGTTGCCGGGGAGCGTAGCGCTTAAGTTTCTATTCTTGTGTGCACTAGACTTATTTTATCTTGTTTTATATCTTGCAATCATCTAAGCTTGGGGAGGTTCCTTTAAACTTGTTTGGTTGTGAGTTTCTCATTAGTTTTACTTTCAGTTTTATATATATCAAATACCAAAAAAAAAATTGAGAAACTTTCTGGAATATTTATGGGTAATGATTATTTTGAAAAGTATGACGCCTACTCTGAATATCAATCAACCAAAGAGGGAAATAGAGTGGGTAAATTGCTTAAAGCTCTTCACAACATAGCTATTCAGTTTTGTAAGTTACATGGTATAACTTGTTCCAATAGAAGAGTTGTTAAACATTCCCATTATCAATGCAAGTATAATAGTGATCCTATAATTGCTTGTTATCGTGAAGATGAATGTTTATGCCCTGATATAGAACAAGTTGAGAAATATATTGCTTATGTTGGAGCCCACGAGATAGACTCTCTTCTTAATAAATTTCTTGCAACTAGTCATGTAGCTCGTGAAATGAAAGGACAAGTTTCTATTATTCTCCAGATTTGCAAAAAGGAATTTAGTGATAATGTTTATGTTAAAGAAAGAATTCTTGCTGCCACGGAAAGTACTAATATTTTGCAGGAAGAGGAGGATAAGAACCTAAGCTTGGGGATGCCCGTGCAATCCCAAGAGGATGATGAAAACATAAGCTTGGAAGAGGAAGTATGTGAAGAGGAGATTGAAATGGATGTGTTACAACCTAAGCTTGGGGAAGAGTTGGATCTTCCAACTTCACTATCAACATATGATAGTAACACTCAAACTCAAAAACCTTTTGTTATTTATGAGAACCCATGCTATTATGATGAAACTAATAATGCTCCTTTACTTTTTAATAATGCTACTAGTGAACTTATGGATGATAATGAGGAGTGTTGCTTAAATATGCTATATGATAATGCTTTAGATGATGGTCCTACGCTTATTGATAATCCTACATGTTTGGAAGTTACAACTTTATGTGAGGATAAAAATGATATACTTGATGTTTGTGAAAATACTCTTACTAATGAGAGTCCTACTTTGTTCCTGAATTCTCCTAATTACACCATAGAGGAGAAATTTGATTATGTTGAGAAATACTTATGTGGTTTGCAATTATCTCTAGTTCCAAATATTTGTTGCAGCCATGATATTAAACTTAATATTGATCTTAATAACTATTTTGAAAGAGGGAAGCATGCTACAGAATTCCAAAATAAATTTAATGATCCTCATTATGTGCGTAAATTATCTAAGTTGGAAGGTTCTATTTGTTATATGGTTGAATACACTTCTACAACTTCAACTATTATGAAAGAGGTGTTGAGAGCCCTCTGTATGGTACTAATAATTATGGGCTGCAAGTAACTATTGTTAATATGCATTGGGAAACTTCTATTTATTGTGATTCATTCATATACAAATGGCAATGCGTAGAAAGAAAGTTAGACTTCGTTGTTATTACTTTTGTGTTATGTTTTTCTCTCTACTAGGTTTCAACTTGAGTATTATTTTCATTGGCTTGAGAGCACCATGGGATCCTGGTATTGTGAATGAAACACTTCCCAAGGGAGAGCGACACATCAAAGTTCAAGCTCCCTCATGAGCTTCATCTTCAATAAAATAACAAGTAAGAAGCCTAGCTATATGGCTATAAAGAAAGCGCTTTGCGGGAGGCAACCCGGGTATTTTTATGTGTGATTTTTCTTTTTGTCCTCTTGCTGTAACATAGAGTTTGTTTTTAGTTTAGTTTCTGGAATTTTCAATAAAGTTCCAAGTTTTACTCATTTGGGTTTGAAAAAGTTGCTTATAGCGTTCGGAGATTTTATTCGTGCACGAATATGTGCACGTTATGATTTTTAATTCTTATTTTGTAACTCTGAATGAGCTCATATTTGAACTGTAGTTGCAACTTTTCATCCTCTGTATGTATGAATGTTTTTGGAATTTTTTGACAAAGTTTGGTAGGGTAGAAAAATACGTTTTGCTGCTGCTGTTTTTCTGGACAGATTCTGTCCCATTTTGTTTAATGCATGTTTTGAACTTTTAACTTGAATCTTTTTTATTCAATTGAGTTTATGAGTAGGCATACAACATTATATACTTTATGGACATTCATATGATGTTTTGTTTAAGGATTATATGCAGCAAGAAACCTATTTGTTTATCACTACTAATGCACCCCACAGAAAAGAAAATGAGAGAAACGGTGTTTTGAAGTTTTTTCACAGGGACTGGAGGAAATGCACCAAGAGCTATCATCTCTTTGAGCTTCACTAATTAGTACCATATGAGCTGCTGAACATGATTACGGTCATCTATGTAATTCATATGGTGGATATTGTGGTATGAGATGATATTTGTTATGTATTTACTGTTGTGTTGGAACTTTTATGACTTGTCATACTTTGGAGATATTCTATGATGCATGTGATGGTTTGATTTATTCATAATGCCTTGTTTATCCTTATCATGAGGTGATTGACACCACCAAGTGTAGATAGATGAGAGAGATGTGGTCACACACACAAAATATGAATCATTGCACTACTATTTAGAATATTTTCCATTAAGAAGTATGATGTATGTAGGTACGGGATGGCCGATGTGACACGGCATATGTATTGAGTGACACATGAATACAGCCCAACATCCTTTATCTAGGGGTAAAAAGGAAGAGTATGATGTGGGAGTGACAGCAACCACGCTAGCCTTACGAGGGTGACCTAGCAACACAAATGAGTACTTCTTTCAACTATGTGTTTTAGGACATATAGCCATTATAAAAGCTACCATTAAAACATGACAATTGTGTGTACTTTATCTATAACATGATAATCACCGTAGATGAGAGAGAGAGAGGATTAAGTGAACCCATGTCCATTGTTCCTATAAGAGAAAACATTTGTCTTATCCTCGTGCATTGAAGAGGATTGGGACACTTTTACATTCTTGTTTTGAAACATTAAACTTCCATCCATTAAATCAACCACCTTGTTCTTTAAACTTGTTTAGTGCATCATCAACTAAAACTTGTGACACTTTAGTTGTAGGGAATAGATAACTTTTCCTTCTTGCTCTTGCGGATCGATACCTTACTTCCACATTGAGAGGTGCTACACTGATCCCCTACTCTTGGGGGTTATCAAACACTTATCAAAACAATGAAGATTAATCAACTATATGAAGCGAAAGCACTTGACGAAATTCCCGTGTGTCCTCAAGAACGTTTGGTCATCATAAGTAAACCTACCGGCTTTTCCTTTGCTGTAGAAAGGATTGGGCCACTTGCTGTAATTATTATTACTGTATTTTATTTACTTGTACTTTATTTATCTGCTATATCAAAAACTTCTAAAAACTTGTCTGCTAGTATTTACAGTGAATTCCTAATCAAAACTGCTTGTCAACACCTTCTGCTCCTCGTTGGGTTCGACACTCTTATTTATCGAAAGTACTACGATACACCCCCTATACTTGTGGGTCATCAAGCATCCAACTTAATTCAACACAAATTTCCAGTAGCTCTCTCATATATAAATGATAGTCGTGGTCTCAAGACAAACAAAAATCAAACCGAAATAAAAAGCAAATAAAAGACGCTCCAAGTTTATGCGATAAAGTGCATTGATCGAAAAACAGAAGTTTGACGTGTGCAAACCGAGAGTGTGTTGGTCCAGTAGGGTTGTCTTCACATCCCCAAGCTTATGGTTTTCACAATCCTTGGATAGCTCTTGGTGCATCTCCTCTAATCCCTGTTAAAAAACTTCAAAATACCGTTTCTCCCATTTCTTTTCTGTGGGGTGACATTAGTAGTGATAGACAAATGAATTGCTTGCTGCATAAAATCCTTAAACAAAAATTCATATGAATATCCAGAAAGTGTATAATGTTGTATGACTAATTATAGACTCAATTGGATCAAAAAGATTCAAGTTAAAAGTTCAAAGAATGCATCAAACAAAATGGGACAGAATCTGTCCAGAAAAACAGCAGCAGCAAAACGCATTTTTCTACCCTTCTTACATATGTCGAAAAAAATCTGAAAATATTCATGCTTACGGAGAATGAAAAGTTGCAACTACAGTTCAAATATCAGCTCATTCGGAGTTACAGAATAGGAATGAAAAATCATACCGTGCACAGATTCGTGCTGGAATAAAAACTCCGAATGCAAAAAACAACTTTTTCAGGCCAAAATAGGTAAAACTTGGCACTTTATTAAAAATTCCAGAAACAAAACAAAAAACTAAGTCTCTTGTTACAGCAAGAGGACATAAAGAAAATCAAAAATAAAAACAACAGGGTTGCCTTCCATAAAGCGCTTTGTTTATAGTCATGTAGCTAGGCTTCTTACTTGATATTTATTGTAGACGAAGCTCATGAGGGAGCATGAACTTTGATGTGTCCCTCTTCCTTGGGAAGTGTTCCATGCACTTCTTGTGTGGAAACTGAAACTTCACATTCCCTTCTTTTGAATCAATGATAGCACCTGTGGTGCGAAGAAAAGGTCTTCCAAGAATAATTGGACTAGAGGTTTTATTCCCCATATCCATGATTAGAAAATCAACAGGTACAAATTTCATATGAAAATCTACCATAACATAACTTACTTTTCCTAAAGCATGTTTAATGGAATCATCAGCAAGTGCAAGTTCAATAGAGCATTTTTCAAGATTCTTTAATTCAAGAACTTCATATAATTCTTTAGATAAAACAGAGACACTAGATCCTAGATCTAATATAGCATGGTGCGTCTCTTTTCCAATGATTACTAGTACTTTGGGAATCCATATATCCCCAAGCTTAGGTGGTATCATAGCTTCTTGGTTGTATCTAGCAATCTTTTCTTTTAAAACATGATTAGCAATATAAGAACCAAAACCTGCTTGGTTAGAGTTGATGGAAGGATCACTTGCAAATTTTTGTAAGAGAGATATTATTTCATGCAAGCTACAATTCTCTAAGTCAAGTAATGGTTACTTGACTTCACTCAGCATTTTAACTTCCTCAAATTTTTTCTCCTATTTAACCCAAACTTGTTTCTTAACAGGAACTTCATTCACATGTTTAAATGATGGGTCTTTCCTTAATGAATCACTAACACGAACCAACTTTTCCTCAATTCTGTTGAGGTAAACATCTTTTTCAAGAAATTCTCTCTCACATAATCTTAGTTTATGCATAACAATAACTAATTCATTGTCTATCCTGAGAATAATGTTTTCAGAATAAGATGCTAGTTGTTCAAAATCCTCTTTAATTGGTAGTTTCTCTAATTTGGCTTCAAATTTATCTTTAGATAATGCAAGTGCTACTGTGGTATCCTCCACCTTTTTCTTACTACCCACAAAGCTACCAAAAATTCTTCTAAGTGTCATGGCTGCACAAGGTGGTGTTGGCAAGACAAAACTTCCACCGGGTAGCCCCATCTAAAGCATTTTGATACCAAGGATTTATTCCATAATAAAAGTAAAGATTTAGCTTTTCATCTTCACAAGGTGTAGAATCTTCATAGTGTATCCTATTAATTCTTACCCAAGCATCTTTTAATGTTTCTGCAGGATGTTGCTTAAAATTAGAAATGGAACTTAATGGAGGACTCACTTCTTGTTTGTTTCCATGAACCATGATTGCAAGTTTTTATGTGTTTTTTAATTTTTTATGCAAAACTGAAAATAAAATGTTATTAAATAATGCGAACCGAAATAACAAATGCAACACAAAATGCAAAACTGAAAATAAAATATGCAAACCGAAATATAAATATGATATGCAAGATAATAACAAAACAAAATAAAATGATTTGAAGGTAAAGATGGATAAGATGATGCTCACGTAGGTGCAACCTCCCCAAGCTTAGGTGTTTGCACAAGTTGGTGATGAAGTTGACTTTGTTGTGAGATACTCTTATACTAGTCCTTAGGCAACAAAACCAGAAAGTGTGATGAGTGGCTTGAAACTAGTTGGATAAATCCTTACAGCAATGATTCTCCGGCAACGCGCCAGAAAACATCTTGATGGCCTTTGACGTAGTTACCTGCGTCAAAAGAATATGGTTAGGTTGAGACTCCAAGTGCAGAGTGTATAGTATAGGAAAGACAGTTTTACCCACGAGGGGTGAATCGAGTGTTTAATATCGAACTCTCGGGGAATCAGTAGTGAAAGATTTATCTTCTTATCCTTCTCTTGAAAACCTACAAAACAAAGTAAATTGTTTTGTGCCCTCAACCTCACCGAGTGGTTGTCAAGCACAAGGTGTGAGAATGATATGAAAATATAATGAATGCAAAACAGTAAATAAATATGCAATGATGATAAATAAATATGCAAGGATGGTGGAAACAATGATGGATGAAATTTTTGGGTTTTGTATTGTGAATGCAAGATGTAAAAGTGTTTTAGTGTTTTTGGATTTTTAAATGGAAGAAAATATAAAATGGATAAAAGTTGTTGGAAAGGTGTTTCTTATGATTAAAAATGGACCGGGTTTATGGTTTCAAAAATGCACTCTCTCTTTAATAAAGTGGTAGATAATGGAACACTATAATTGACATATTAGATTGCAACAAAAATGTTTCATGACAAGTTACTAATTGTATGGGCATCACGTCCTAACATAGAGATCTTTTGTTTATTAATCTCTCTTATACTCCACCAAGATGTGGACTAAATCTTAGCACCTTAGTAATTAAGATAAATCAGAGTATAGCTTTAAGTTCTATAACATGAAGTTAAAATAAGAACATCCTAGATCTAGTCATGTAGAAGTGGCAATGGTCACACCCACATCTCCGGTAGCAAGGTATTTTTCTTTATCCCTAGTGAGGCAACAAAGTAAGGTAAAATACCCAAGTGGATCGCGGAACTTCTCTCACTTTTACCGCACTAGCCACCCCCCGTTACTCCATGTAATGCACATGTTCCCCCTCACACGCTCTCATACACATGCTTGATCAAAACAAGTAAACAAGAACGGGGTACATAATATGCATCTACTTTCATAACTGAAACAAAACTATTGCAATCTCAAACATATATTAACTCATAAAAAGATTCACCACAAAGGTACTACATAGATGACCATAATCATATTCAGCAGCTCATATGGTGCTAATTAGTGAAGCTCAAAGAGAGGAGAGATACATAAGTTACTTCTACAAACCCATAGTCCAGGGGTGGACTACTCCCTCTTCATCATGGAGACGGTGGAGAAGTCGTTGGAGAAGATGGAGACCACACCGGCAGTGCCCCGCCGGAGTTTTCCCCCTCCAATCTGCAACTCCAGGTCTCTGTTTCGTAGTTTCTGTGTTTCGGCGGCGCTCTTTTCTGAAGGCCATCGGGGGCTATTTTTGTAGTCGTTTTTAGGTCAAGACAGAGGCTCGGGAAAAAAGATCGACGGCATCGGAGGCTCGAGGCCCGAGATAGGGGGCCCCACGCGGCCAAGGAATCTAGCCGCGTGGGCCCACCTATCTGGCCCTCGGGTCTCTGTTTGTTCGCTTCCTTCGCTCCTACGCTTTGTTCCTTCCAAAAACGGATGCCCGCAAAATATTAGGCCATTTGGACGTTGTTTGGGTCCCTGAAACATCAAAATATAGAAAATAGGGTTTTCTGCCAGTGTAGGGTTAATTCCAAAAAAATAGGGAAACTGTGAAATATTACCAAAATCAATATAAAAGAATGATATAATCCTTATATGATCCAAATATGGTTGAAATATAATTAATACAATGCAAAGTTCATGTATCCATTTTACATGCATCACCAACGGGGAACCTCGACACCAGCAACCTCGACCACGACAAAGACCACGGTGACCCCTCTCACGGCTACCACGACCAAGGCTGCACCGCCTAATGCTCTCAGCTCCCTCGACATCGGCACAGAGGGCTACCACCTCGCTTGAGCACCTCATCAGCTTCCTCTACAGTCTAAGCTCCGCGCCGTGACACCGTCCATGACGTTCCCGCTCCTACTGTGGGGGCGATGTCATCCCACTGGAAGCCACTTCGGTTTATCTCCAGTCTGACCGTCCGCGACGTTCCACTTGTTCACGATGCTACCACTACGACTGAGGAAGATGTTAGAGTATGGCATACATATGACTGTTATGATAGTTTAGGAGAGGATTTATTTCCATCTATTTCCTAACTTGTCTTGTACTCCAAGTCGATCCATGTACACCTATATATACTCGCCCATGAGGATCAATAATACATCCATCATATTACAACTATACAGGTATATTTTCCAAAACTGCAAAGTGAAGGTATAAGTTTAATCTACATGACATTCATCAGGTCACTGGACATTCGCTCAAACAGTCAGTGAAGTTAACATAACAAATGGCAAACATTGCTCCAAATATAAAAGTATGCTGACATTAATTAGAGCAAACATTCCCACAAGTAACTGGCATCAAAGGAAGTAACAATGTAATCAGAAGTGTTTCATCATTAGAAATCATCATTAGAAAACACATCTCAGAAGTGTTTCGTCATTTACTAAGTTTGTGTCAATAAAATGCATACACCTGCCCAACTGCAGATATAAGATACATTAGTATAAGTTGCATGATAATCATTGATCATGTCTTCTACATGATTATAATACTTTTGTTCCTCCGCCACTATGCAAAAATAATATCCAGAAATCAGTCAAATTGACTCAGAACTGAACCACCAATGCTCCAAATTTAGAAGGATGTAGGATCAGTCAAAGAAAATGAGAATCAAACTCAAACTGACATGCCAAGCACACTACTCCATAACAATCGACTACTATCAAAGATCCACTTCTTATGAAGCACCAACAATCTCATACTGATTTCACTTTTGCAATGATTGTAACTTGGCGTAAAATGGCACATAAGGCAGATATGGTGGATCACCATGTTCAATAACGGAGATCACTTTGATTTTCCCGTGGTCCATATTGTAGCGCATGAGTTTGGTAGCCCATGTCTCGGTTAAGAACATCATGTCACAGTGCGGATGAATCACAATCCAGTGGTAACCAGTAAGATGTTGTCCCTCTAGGTCTGTGTGAATTTTCAAAACCATGCTTCAATATCCACTCCTTGTTGTCATAGTCCTTGAGAATATAAACTACTAGCGCAACCACATCAAGATTTTTATCTCTCTGAAAATTGGAATAATGCAAGCAGCCATGTGACTGCTGAAGAAAACCAATCCACGGATCACCGGGGTAACGAAAGGTCGTCCATGTTTCTCCCTTGGTGTCCACTTGTCGATGACTCCTTCGTCTCGGGTCGGCCAGCCCTGCAACGTTTTTCATGGTGAGACAACGATGGTGACTACAAGACCGTGGTGGCGGTTGTTGGTGGGTGGCAAATTTGGTGGAGCGCTACAGCGTGTTCGGGATGTGGTTTTTTGGAGGTCGGGAGAAATCCCTGCCGCTTCGGCACCGACGCGGTGACGCTTGAGAGTGTCACCCTTCCTTCCTGAAGGGCGTCGGATGTACCTCTTCTCCACTTTCCGGAGCGTACCGGGGAAACCCTAGGACCAGTCCGGGCAGCAGTGTCGTTGTCGTCGCTTTCCTTCTTGAAGGTGTTGCTTGGTACGCGGTGTTCAGAGTGCTAGGATCGTGGTGGAAATACGCCAGAGAGAACGCAACGGTTGCGAGTCACTTTTGTTTTTGTTGATCCACCGATGTCGGCTTTGTTTTCTCTTTCTTTTCTTTTGGGTATGATTGTGTTGTTTTGCCCCAGAAATAGTCTCAAACTTGTATCGGGTGGTTGCTATATTAATATAGCGGGCGAAAGCCTATTTCGAGAGATACGGCTGCACCTAAACTATCAAATGGGCCGCACAGTGTGGGCTGCAGCCTGTAGATGCGTTATTGGACATTAGTTTTTTCTCCCTCGTCTGATAAAGGTGCCATGCCAAACCATAGCATACCATCTCCATCCAATAAAGAGAACTCGACTGTGGCAAGATGGTTAGGAGGGTGGTTGTACCCCATCCCACCAGAGTTCAAACCCCAGGTTTGACGTTGGTGTTTCTCATTTAGGCGGAATATTCTTTCAGTGGGAGGCGACGTTCCCGTCGACAACGAGGCGTCCATAGTGATTTCGTCAATCTCAATATCCAGCCGCCGGCTCAGTCTTTCGGAGGTGCTCATAGGGGTAGGGTGTGCGTGTGTGCGTTCATAGGGGTGAGTGTATGCGCGTGTATGTGAGCGTCTGCGTTGTACTGTGTTTCTCAAAAAAAAATCCGTCCAAAAGCTTTTCTCCAAAATAAATCGGTCTAAAAGTTTTTTGTATCAATAATACAATACATCTGGAGAAAAATTCTTTAAATATCCTTTTGAAGAAAAATACGATTGTAATCGTGATCATATACGATAATAGTTCAATGTGTGGAATTGAAATTGTTATTTGTGTGTTGGATTACGCTAAATTACTGTTCCAATTGGATAGCTTTGTGTCACAAAACGCAAAAAAAAAACATTGTGCTTCGATACATTGATAGAACAAAATGTTTATGTGGAAATCCAAAATCGTACAACACCACACCATAAAATTCAACATGTACAAGCTAAACTAGGGGAGTAGCTAGCGAAGGCCTATAGCACAGGTCGGCTCTAATCGTGTCGAACAAGGTGGGTACAGAGGGTCTGGTGTTGTAAAAAACAACCACGTTGTGATACTTCTCGATCGACCATGTTGTGAGTGTGATTGCCGATTAATTACCCGTGTAGAGCGGTTGGGGTAGATCCCAGCATCGACCATTCTGCAAAGTTTTTTCAGCACCGGTTGGTCTAGTCCTTGAAAAGGAATACTCGTTAGATATGTGCGACATGGCCTCCTAGGATTGGTTGCACAACGGGCAATGCGCCAACTGTTGAAGCCCACCTTACTCAAGCCGCTCACTGTGCAGTATCTGTTCTACTAGTAGGCAAGCCAGATGAAAAAATCACTCTTTGATTTTCCCACGATGTTCAGTTAAGACTCCAAGATCTCAATTCAATCACTCTTCAGTTAAGTCTCGCGCTCGGATAGGTTTGTACAAGGTGTAAAGTATAAATATATGGCCCGTTAAATGAAAAGTATAAATATATGTCAATTTGAGCCAATGTTAATTAAGAACCCTTAGACGAGTGAGATGAGTACTAAGCTTTGCATATAACTATGAGAGGATATATACAGCAAAAATTGGTGTAGTATCGTCAGGAATCTGATCTGTAAGAGGCTGAAGCTGGGAGCCTGGGAGGCTAACTAACAAAGACAACCGTCTAGAACATTAGAGCAGCTTCTGTTACCAAGAACATTGTCCTAACAAGTTAGGTATTATTTTATTATTTGATGCATCTGTTTGGCCAGCATGGGTGTTTGAAACAAATTTTACAGCAGGGTGCTTGGTTTCTCATCCTGTTGCATTTGTCAGTATAAGTTTGGTACTTTTTTTGGAATTGTCTGTGCGCTTGTAAGGGTGATCATGTAATGAACTCCCGTTTTCTTGCCCTGTTTAGTTTGCTTCAGACCGACCTGCATATTCCCGCTTTTCAAAGAAATCTACGGTTAGCTCCCCTGAGACTGGGAGGAGGTTCAAACGAAATGAATATCGGCTCCTGACAAACCGTCTGTTGCCCAGAAAGATGATGATGGCTTCTGCATGCTGGTTGTGCAATAGATCTGAATTAGCCTTGTAAACTGAACTAATCCACATGTCAAAGTGGTGTTGATACTGCAGTATTTTGTACCTGGTTTGACATAATGTATAAGTGAGCCACTGAATGTAGTCAGCTTTGTTTAAAAAATGTCAGGAACTTGGGATCACCTATACTAACACTGTATTTGGGGTTTTAGGTTTCGTAGTTACATTTTTTCCACTGAAGCAGGCAGGAGCAGTGACGATTCATTTATAGGCGTAAATGATACTCCCTCCGTTCCTTTATATAAGGCGTCTAAGCTTTTTGAAAAAATTCCTAAATATAGTGTGCACTTGTATTATACGGTGCTTCAGAAGGAAAAATATGCCTCGGCTGAAGCGGATGAGATCCCTGAAATCGGGGAGATGTGATTTTGTAGTTAATTGCTTCACGTAAAGGATGCATCGTATGCACCTACCAAAGAATTGCATGCACCTTCCATAATTAGCATTCTAGTTTTTCTCTCTCTCACGTAGCTTAAATAGGAAACCTCACGTAGCTAGCTTAGGTACCTAGCGTACAGTTAGGTTTCACGTACTGTTTAGATAATTAGGAGCGCTTGTTTGGCTGAAAAATTCGGCGCCAAACTGTTTCCCGCGAGAGAGAGAGAAAGAAGCGATCTGGGAAAGAGATCGTGGAGTTAGCGGGCGCAATTAATTCTTGCGATCGTTTTTTTGGAGAGATATGATCGGAGGGATTCTTTCCAATTCTTGGCTGATACGGACTGCTTCCTTTCCCTTTTTCCTAGGCCCAATTAAGTCCAATACGTACATTATACTGTTGTGTTAATATTCGTGCAAAAAGCTTAGGCGCCTTATATAAAGGAACGGAGGGAGTAATATTATGTACATATACTTTACTGCTTCAGTTAAAGTGATACCGCTGAATCGTCTCAGGTTGAGATCAGGTGGACGAACTGCGAGGAAATACTAAGACTTAAAACTCTGTTTCAGCAACAAAAACCACTAATCATATTTAGTTGGGCACGAGCAGCATTAGGACACCAGTTTTCTGAAACCTGCAAAGAGGGCAATTGATTCTGCAAGTTGCCCAGCAAGCTTCATGGCACAAGCTTCGGTACTGAGACAGCAGTAGCGGTGGGACCAAAGTTTTTAGAGAACACCTGGTCGACATGTTTACTTGATCTCCAGAGTTGCATCAAGGCAAGGCCAGAGTTGCAGCAGTGAAGACAAGGCCGGAGTTTCAGGTAAGCAACATCAGGATTCAGTCTCCAAGAAGAGATAGCCAGCCAACAAATTCAGTTAACAGCTCACTCTCCAAGAAGTCGTCAGCCCCACCTGTCGGCCCACTCCACAAAACTGGCCCACGAGACTCTTGACTTCTTCCCTGCCGAGCGCCTTCAAAATTTCACCCTCCCCAAACCCTCGCAGCCTCCACCACAGACCATGCCGCGGCCGGTACACCGACTTCCATGGTGCCCCACCAATGCTAGCGGGTAGGAGCCGACTGAGTCCTCCTTTTCCCAGGAAACCATGATCTCGGCCGAGAAGCCAGGAAAGATCGACCGCTTCTTCCGGGAGAGACGGAGGTGGCGGTGAAATGGTAGGCCAAATGCATCCAGATCCGTCGAGATGCGGATACAACGGAGCTATGCTACGAGCCAAATACAGTCGGAGCAACTGCAGACGATGGCAGGTGCGTGTGGAGAGCTAAACGGTGGCGCGGCGGCGCAGGAGCTAGCTAGAGGGGCGGAGCTAGAAGAAGCAGCCGGCGTAGTTTGCAAAATATCTACCGGCCGGGGAAGGGTTCGGTCCAATTTATTGTGTGGATGGCTAGGTCCGCGCTGTCAGCTACAAGGGGACGGACTCGTCCGGGCGCGTCCGGACGACCCCAAAACCATCCCATATCTGGGCTAGGTTTGGGGTGTGCCGAACCGCCCGGTCATTTGATCTAACTATGGGGGAAGCCGTTGGGTGACGGTTTTTGGCCCAAAAATCCGTCCGCAATGATTCTCACGAAAGGAAACTGTCGACGGTAATGATTCTCCAGAAATCCGTCCGCAATGATTCTCACGAAAGGAAACTGTCGACGGTAATGATTCTCCAGAAGGAAACTATCGACGGCAGTCGTACCATCTACGGCCACAATTTTAGAGTATCAATCCTCCTTGTATAAGAATTGCAGTTTCAGACATGAACTTGTCCGTCTGTGGTTAGAACTATATTAGAAGAGATAGACATGTGAAAGCTTTGATGCTTCCCTGTCCTTCCTAGTTCTTCAAAGTTCAAACCTAGACTCAACAAACATGTACGAAGAACGTAGTGGTGAGCAGTGCATCGGCTATCTACACAAAAAAGCCATTTTCATTTCATTTCCATCTCATTCCCGTAAAAAATGGAGAAGGGGACTTACAGTATTCACACAAAAATCACTCTACAGTTATCTGCAACACGGTGGTGAGCCTGGGTTTTCTGTATCTCCTCAACAGAAGCGAGGAGCACACGACGCTTACGGACGAGAAGGCCATGCAGGCGCCGGCCAGCCACGGCGGCATCTGGAGCCCCGTCAAAGGGAACAGGGCGCCTGCGGCAATTGGTATGGCCACGACGTTGTACGCCATCGCGAAGAAGTAGTTCCACCGGATCCGGTTGAACGTCTTCCTCGAGAGGTCAATCGCCGTGATCACGTCCTCCAGGTTGTTCCTCACCAGCACGTAGTCCGCGGCCTCGATGGCGATGTCCGTGCCGCCTCCGATGGCCATCCCGACATCCGCTGCCGCCAGGGCTGGGGAGTCGTTGATGCCGTCCCCGACCATGGCAACTATGCTTCCGTCCTTCTGGAGCGAGCGGACGACGTCGGCTTTGCCTGCGGGCATCACCTCTGCTCTCACATCCTCAATGCCAACCTGCCAAATGACAAGAACGCAATTAAAACAACTGCCTAACGTAATGAAAATCGAGTTTATAAATGATTAGAATGTAGAAATAAATGGAGGCGTACCTCTTTTGCCACAGCTTGTGCGGTTCTCCAGTTGTCACCCGTGAGCATCACTGGATGAATCCCCATCTTTTTCAGACCTTCCACAACAACAGCAGCCTCTCTTTTCAGAGGATCGGCTATCCCCATCAATCCCACGAAACTACCATCATATGCCACCAGAACGCCTGTTTTCGCATTCAGTTCAAGGTCTACCAAGAAGCTTTCAGCTTCCGGGGGAACACTTACCCTGTTCTCACCCATCAAGGTACGGTTTCCAATCTGCAGTAACATTTATTACAGAAAATCAGCAATTTACTCGGAAACATTTATCAGTCATAAGTTAAACACTGTTTTCAGGTATTTCTATAGAAGGGGTAAGGATAATGGTAACTTGACTCACCAACACTTCCTTCTCGTTGATCAAACATTGGATTCCTTTGCCAGGCACTGCGGAGAAATCCTCAACCTCAAGCAACCATTGGGACAATATGTGCTCTTTCCTTTGCTCAATGCCATCCTTTGAGGAAGGGAGCTTGCCAAAGAAATGGAAATGAAATGCATAGTCTAAAACAGCTTTTGCAAGAGGATGCTCACTGCTTGCCTGTGTACAAAACAAAAACAAAATATGTTTCAAGTTAGATTTCTTCTTTTACTTTATCATTTAAATCCAGTCAATAGCTAAGATCCTGAACAAGGAGCAAACCATAACATGTTTTTACCACATACTGATAAACCACATGGTGACATAATTAAGAACATCAAAGCACACCTTACTGTTTTACACACCACAATATGAACCAGAAGAGTAATTTGTGATCAAGATTGCCTCACCTCTGCAGATGCGACTAGTGTGAGGAAATCTCCAAGGTCCATTCCAGCAAAAACTTGTGCAGTTGTTACAACAGCCTTTCCTTGTGTTAGTGTCCCTGTTTTATCAAAAATCACGTACTTCACGTTTTGTGCCCTCTCCAGTGCATCTCCGCCTTTTACAAGTACTCCATGGTTAGCCCCGATTCCAGTTGCTACCATTACAGCAGTTGGTGTTGCCAGACCAAGGGCACAAGGACAAGCAATCACCACCACAGCTATGGAGAACATGAGAGAGAATACAAAGCAGTTGCTAGTTCCGTCAAACCATGAATGTGGATATGCTCCAAACGATCCACATAAGAACCTATAAAAGTAGACGATCCACAAGTGAGAAACTTGAGCGTACCATTACTATGAATACTGTACAGTATTTATTGAACTCACTCACCACACAGAGAACGTTAGAATGGACAAGGTGATGACAACAGGAACAAAAATGCTAGCCACCTGAAATAGCAGCAAGAGTGTCAGCATCAACAAAAATGGCACCTGAATATTAGGAAGACTGCACGGTTGGAAGACATGTTCGATAAATAGATACAAAGCAAACATAGGATACGACATGAAAAGAGTATACTCACATAATCTGCAAATTTCTGAATAGGAGCTTTTGACATTTGAGCAGTTTCAACCAGAGATATTATCTGACTCAAAACAGTTCCGGATCCTACTTTAGTTGCTTGTACATGAAGGATGCCATGTAAGTTAATTGTCCCTCCAATTACTACACTCGATATTTCCTTGGGCATCAGTGCAGATTCACCAGTTATCATACTTTCATTTATATGGCTTGTTCCCCAAAGAACAACACCATCAGAAGGAACCTTCGAACCAGGAAGCACTTTCAAGACATCACCAGGTTGGACTAATAGAGCATCAATCTCCCTCTCCCCAACAAATTTTCCTTCTGAATTTCAAACAGCAATGTTAGTTTGCATGCAAGTATAGCAAAACTGCATTTCGCTAGACCCTCTATATGTGTGTTGCTTATATGATGAGGGATAATATGTTACCTCTTACCTTTGTCTTTCAGAAGCAAAAGAGCAGTGGCAGGGACGAGTTCCACAAGCTTTTTGATTGCATCTGATGTCTTCCCCTTTGCAAGAACCTCAAGATACTTCCCGAATAACACAAACGTAATTATCATTGCGCTTGTCTCAAAATATATGGGAGGTTGAAATCCAGTGAATGCTCCATATAGAAGTGCACAGACGGAGTATGCATACGATGCAGTGGTGCCAAGAACAACTAAAACATCCATATTTGTAGAACCATGTCTTAGGGCTCTGTAAGCCGCAATGTAGAATCTCTTGCCAACAACAAACTGTACTATGCTTACCAACATCCAGTTCACCAAATCACCCATATGAAATGGTCCACAGTGCATGAGGAGTAATGTACTGATGAAAGGTATACTCGGGTAGACCATACGTATAAAAAATACAGGAATCTGTTGCAAAGAGACAGTTGGATTGAGTCAGTAAGCATGCAGCAGCATAGAAAAAGTTCAAAGTATTTTGAGCAGTAGTAAGTAACAAAATAGATTAAGAGGGAAAAGGGGCAAAATAACCATATACATTTAGTCGTTATTTCATAAAAATAAGCAACCCTGCATTTTATCTGTTTTCTACAATAACCTACTGTTTACTAGATTATCAATTTTTTGTCCATGTGAGATGTCCATGTCCTCATTTATTACTGGCTGAAAGACTGAAATAGAACAGCATTGTTGTCATATGCCATATTGTCTGGTTGGGTTTCACATGTAAGACAGGACCCACCGAGTCAGATGCCACACGATGAAATGAATATGCAATGTGTTATTTCCCTATATAACTAAACTGCTACCCTCTGCCTGTTTGGAGTACCATTTATTTGCTACCTGTTACTGACATATCATACATTCGCTATTGCCCTGCAAGTTGTCTTCCCTGGAGATATCTATAACTATGCCAATGGTACTATAATCACAAATATGCATTCTACTTGCATCTTTTCGCCAAACTGCATGCTATCTTGGGTGAGCAAGAGAGAAGCAAAGGCCAAAACTTACACTTAGGAATAAGCTAGTGCGGAGAAGACGGAGCATTTTGGAGGCCTCGTGTGCATCATTTGAAGCGCCTCGACTGTAAGGATTCTGCACATGTGCTTTGAACCTCCCACTGCTTTCGATTTCAATAGTATTCACGATCGATCTCAGTCCAACAGCTTCTGAATCAAATACAATCTCAACTTCTGAGAGGGTGGTATTTACACCAAACTGACGCAAACCAACCATTTTCTTCAGGATATCATGTAGGATATCTACATCACTCTCTGTGTGCACACCGGTCAGACCTAGCAAAATCTTATCTTGCTCGCTACTCTGTAAAAATTCAGCTTCAAAACCAGCATCCTCGATAGCCTGAACAATTTCGTCCTTGCTGATGGCAGAAGGATCATACTCAACTTCTCCTAACGCCGTTGCCAAGGCAATGACTGCCCCTTTTATACCAGGTAACTTTCTTAAGATCCCCTCGACTGAGTTCACACAATTAGCACATGTCATTCCTCCTATCCTAAACTGTGCCGACAATGCCTTCTGTGACTTGGGTTGAGACAGTGCAGAATCTGGGATAACTTCAGCATCAAAGCCAGCATCTTCTATAGCTTCTATAATATCCTCGACCTGCACAAACAAGTCCCAAAATAAAATTGCAGCTAACGAGGTGACCAAAAATACGCCAAAAAAACACCAAATCCCAGCCAAAAAAAAGGGAAATTATCAAAAAGGGAGGCTCGGTGCTTCATGGCGAAAAAAAAAGGTTTAAAACACAAGAATGATCAGGAACCAGTGTTCGGAATTTCAGACATGTAGTAAATTCTCCTAAAACAAGCAGCGAGGGGCTTGATGCAAAATTCAGTTAAATTCAGTTCAGCAACAACAATTTGCTCGACATCTCTTTTCCCCCCGAAAATATGATTCAACAGCTCCCTAGGTAGCTCACCAACCACCAACAGTGCCAGCCTCTCCCAAATCCCGCGATCCACGGTCGCCCACCAGCGATCACGAGGTTCCATCAGAGATACAGCTCACCCAACCCCCGAAAGCAGCAAAAGATGCACAAATCATTAACCACTTGCAGCCGGTTGACTTCAATCTTACACTTACCCTGTTAAGCATCACATTTCACCAACCAACTGAAACCAGAAAACTTACAGTCGAAGCATCCCAATTTCGATTGTCACGCTCGTTTATATACTTAAACAAACAAAAATTGCCTAATTTACCCGATCACGTGGAGTCAAAGCGAGCTTCGTGGTGCAAGCGCACCAACTCCCGCAGCGTTTTTCCGAAAATCAAGAGCCGCCGGGCCATCCATTTCACTATTCTAAATTTCTAACCAAGCCCAACCAATCAAACAATATTGATTGATTTGGTTATCACCAAGAATTACCACCCCCAAATCCCAATGCAACGAGGGAGCTTCGAAATGGTGGGGAGACAAGCGAGGATCACATCACGGCACGGCAGCTCACCTTGACGAGCGCGGGGACGAAGACGACGCGGGCGCGGTTCTGGAGCAGCGAGACGGAGACGGACCGCACCCCTCGGCGCGCGGAGACGGCGGCCTCGACGGCGCCGGTGCACGCGGAGCACGTCATGCCCCTCACCCGCACCTGCGCCTCCTCCTCCGCCGGGACGCCCATCTCCTCGTCGTACGCGACCAGCAGCGCCACGTCCTCCATGTCGTCGCCGTCGCTGCCCGGCCGGCTGGCGGCGCCGCCCACCGCCGAGAGCTGTAGGTGGGCCATGGCTGTCAGGGGAGGAATCAGGAATGAGGTCGGAATTATTTCGTGGAGGGAGGAGAGGAGCGGCGGGGCTTGGTTATAAACTGGGGTCAAAGGCGATGTGCAGGGACCGAACGGGTTTGGTTTGCGTAGTATAGGGGTGTTTCTGTAAATAGTGCGTATCTTTTCGGGATAGTGTTTTAATACAACTAATAATACAGTATACTACTCTAGTAGTATAATATTTTCAGCTGGGGCGCGGGACAATTTGCCATGTGATCCCTCGAGGCTTTGCGATTCTCGTTTGACTTGGTTTTCACATGTGACGTGTGGGTCCCTGCTGACGTGGAAGTCAATCGTTGCAGTCTAAGAAGGTTGCATGACTGCATGGGTAGGTAGTGTGAAAGACCATGTTGAAAACGAGGTTGGCATCTTCCAGTTGAAATATATAAAGAATTACAGAGGACATTTTCAAGTTGAAGTTTTCGAATCTTAGGCTCAGAGGAAAATCGCTAAAATAAACAGTGAGAGAAAACCGCTAAAAGGACCGGGACGGAATTTCCCATGCTCGGTCGCCATGGCCCATGCATGCTTGGCGGTACGTGCCATTGCTAGGTGTTCCTCCTCCCGCGAACCGGCAGCAGCGCCCGCCGGCCGTCACCGCGTGCGTCCGTGAGACAAACGTGCGCGCGAGAAGGAAGCGACGGGGAGGCGATGACGCGCGGGCCGGTCGCTGCAGCAGGTGGGACCCGGTGGCGGGAGGAAGGAAAGCAGGGTCGTGGATTCGGTTCGGTGGTGTCTGGTTGGGTTGGGTTGGGTTGGTGTGTTGGTCCAAAAAAAAAACACAACGCGATCGACGGGTCCAAGGGAATGGTCGAGGGGGACACGGCAACGGAACCAGGTCCACACCGTCGTCCCTCCCTGTACGTACGAGACCGGCCTCCCGCCCGACATTGACCCGTTGCGTCCGCCACGAGCCAGGGGCGGAGCTAGATGGACGTAGACCGTGATTCTGGAATGTATGTCGCTCTTTGCATATCAAATTGTAGTCACCATGGTGCATTTTTCATGCTATAGGGTGATGCACAAGCTGATTTTTCGCCACAAAGGGAAAATGTTTCTTACCCTGATGCACATGCATCAGGGTGAGTGCATGCAGCTCCGCCCCTGCCACGAGCAGGACGAGGACGCTTGCCCGTCTCGTCTACCGACACCAAGCGCGCGCATGTACCCAGCCTGTCTTCACTATTCAAGGAGAGGAGAAGCGGCACGCAACAGACGAGCCTGGACGTCTCCCCTCCCCTGCCACTGAGAGGGCGATTTTTCATCTCCCCCGCAGATCCACCACCTCCCCGCCGTTTCGCCGGATCCCTCGTCCTCCGTCGGCCGCTCCGGCGGCGGGAGGGCGGGGGATCCCCGCTTCTCGGGTGTAGCTAGCGTAGGGTTTGTGGGTCTTCAACCGGCGGCGCTGTGGAGGCGGTGGTGCGGTCGGCGTGGTGTGTTGCGGCGGATCTCGTCCCCTTCGACGGCGGCGCTCTCCGGAGCTTCGTGGTGGAGATCCCGACTTTCCCGAACTCGCGGTTCTTTGGATCTGTGGAGTTCGTCAAGCCCTATCCGGCGATGGCGTGGCGGCCAGGCCGGAACTTGTTCAATAAAGAGAAGGATGTGATTTGGAGCTTCGCGATGGAGATGATGGGATGCGGTGTAGGTTCTCAGGAGCTGGCGACCGGCGACTTCCCGTCTGCGTAGGGCATGTACATGATCCAAGCCATCAAGAGGTATAGCGGCGGCGGCGCGCCACCGGCGGCATCGTGCTCGTCATCGACATCGGGATCCAGAGGATGTCTTTGTAATTTTTTCTTTGTTCTGGATCTTTCTGTAAGTTTGAAGCTTTAATATCATGTCCTTTTCCACGCAAAAAAAAGGAGAGGAGAAGCGGCAAGGCAACAAACGTTTTATTCTTGATCATCCATTCCATTCATCCGGCTAGCTATTACTCGCGACGGCGCACACACGCACACAGAAATGCCGTTTTCTAGGCTTTTTTATAGCTCCCTCTCCTTCTTTTAGCAAATAATAAAATGTTTTAACTATTTCAAAGCGTGGTCTACATGCGGATTCAAACGAGTGAACCCACACATTTTTAAAGACATAGGATTCTGGAAAAAAACTGCAATAGTTTTTCTACCCTACTGAACTTTGTCGAAAAAATTCGAAAACATTCATGCATACAGAGGATGAAAAGTTGCAACTACAGTTCAAATATGAGCTCATTCAGAGTTACAGAATAAGAACTAAAAATCATACCGTGCACAGATTCGTGCAAGAATAAAATCTCCGAACTCAATAAGCAACTTTTCAAGACCAAAATGGGTAAAACTTGACACTTTATTAAAAACTCCAGAACTAAACTAGACACAAAATCTCTTGTTACAACAAGAGGACACAAAGAAAAATCACACACACAAATAACCGGGTTGCCTCCGGCAAAGCGCTTTCTTTATAGCCATATAGTTAGGCTTATTACTTGTTGTTTATCGAAGATGAAGCTCATGAGGGAGCTTGAATGATGTGCCCCTCTTCCTTGGGAAGTATTCCATGCACTTCTTGTGTGGGAACTGAAACTTCACATTCCCTTCCTTTGAGTCAATGATAGCACCTGTGGTACGAAGAAAAGGTCTTCCAAGAATAATATGACTAGAGGTTTTATTCCCCATGTCCATGATTAGAAAATCCACAGGCACAAAAGTCATATGTAGCTCTACCATAACATCACTTACTTTTCCTAAAGCATGTTTAATGGAATCATCAGCAAGTGCAAGTTCAATAGAGCATTTTTCAAGATTTTTCAACTCAAGTATTTCATATAGTTCTTTAGACAAGACAGAGACACTAGATCCTAGATCAAGTATGGCATGGTGTGTCTCTTTTCCAATAGTTACTAGCACCTTGGGGATCCATATATCCCCAAGCTTAGGTGGTATCATGGCCTCTTGATTATACCTAGCAATTTTCGCTTTCAAGACATGATTAGCAATATAGGAACCAAATCCAGCTTGATTAGTGTTGATAGAAGGATCATTTGCAAACTTTTGTAGGATAGATATCAATTCATGCAAGCTACAATTTTCTAAGTCAAGCAAAGGATCCTTAACTTCACTAAGCATTTTAACTTCTTCAACCTCTCTTTCTTTCATTACCCCAATAGATTCTTTAGCAACTCTCTTTGCTCATTAATGTGATCCCAAAACTTATTGATAACTTCTTGGCAATACTTAATTGTTTCCTCATGTTTTTGGGCTGTAATGATACCTTTTAATGATGAGACTTCCTTAGCAAGCTGATCTACTCTTTCAAACAAAGCATCTTGTTTTTCAAACTTAGAGATAAACTCTTTATTGAGCTCTTTTTAGTAGATATAAAAGATCTAATGGTATTTTCCAAATCACTAGAAACACTACCACTAGAAGCATATTTATTTGCACATATGGGGGTTTATTATAAGAGTTATAATTGTTGTTCCCATACCCATTGTTACCATAGTTCCTAATGAAGTTGACATCAATGTTTTCAGGATTAGTACAACTAGTTCTTGCAAAGGCATATTTTCAACATTAGGTTTATTAAGCAAAGCAAGAATAGTATCCATCTTAGATGACAAATCATTAGTTTCCTCAATTGAGTTAACTTTCTTAGAAGGATTCGGTGCCCTATCAGAATGTCATTGACTATAGTTTTGCAAAATGCTTTCCAATATATCCTTAGCCTCTACTATAGTCTTACTCATAAAAGCACCTCCAGCAGCAGAATCAAGTATGTTTCTAGACATGTAGTTTAAACCATTGTAGAAAGAGTGTAATATGGTCCATTCATTAACCCCATGCGAAGGACAAGTTCTAAGCATAAGCTTTATCCTATCCCAAGCCATAGCAACATGTTCATTTTCATTTTGCCTAAAAGAAAGGATGTTGTTTCTATTTTGCAAAATTTTAACAGGAGGATAGTATTTCTTAATGAAAGCTTCTTTCAAATCACTCCAAGTATTGATGCTATCAGTAGGTAATGAGTGCAGCCACTCTTTAGCTTTTCCTCTAAGTGAGAAAGGAAAAAGTTTCAGTTTCAGAATATCACTTTCCACATTCTTAAACTTTTGCATGTCACATATTTCAACAAAATCATGAAGATGCATTGAGGCATCCTCCATAGCACTACCACCAAATTGTTCCCTAGTTATCAAGTTAAGCAAACTAGGACTCACTTCATAACTATCAGCTTTAATCTCAGGTGTGGCAATCAGCCTAGCAATGAATTGATCATTAGGAGTGTTTGTGTAGTCACACAACTTAGTTCTTTCGCCCATTTTAGCAAGTTTTTATGTGTTTTTGATTTTTATGATGCAAAACTGAAAATAAATATGATTCACAAATGCAAACCGAATTACAAATGCAAGACACAATGCAATGACAATGACAAAACAAATGAATTTGATTTGAAGGTAAAGATGGATAAGATGATGCTCACGTAGGTGCAACCTCCACAAGCTTAGGTGTTAGCACAAGTTGGTGATGAAGTTGACTTTGTTGTGATATCCTTGAATCAATCCGGCTCCAGAAAACAGCTGTTGATGTGGAGTCAGATCTTCAAGGCTGCACCCTTGGATAAATCTTTTCAGCTACGATTCCCCGGCAACGGCGCCAGAAAACACCTTGCTGAGCGCTAAGTTGACTAGGGGATATATTGCGGTGTTGCTTCTATCTCCCTAACAATGGCGCCAGACAACAATCTTGATACCCGTAGTAGCTACCTGCAGTGAAAAGTATACGGGGTTAGGTTGAGCCTCCAAGTGCAGAGTATGTAGTAGTGGAAGAAGTGTTTTCCCCACGAGGGTGACTCGAGGGTTTAATATCGAACTCTCAGGGAATCAGAAGTGATAGATTTATCTTCCTTATCCTTCTTTTGGTTACCTGCAAAACAAGTTAAGTGTTTTGGTCCTCAACCTCACCTGTGGTTGTCAAGCACAAGGTGTAGAATGATATCAAGATAAATATGCAATGATGGGTGATGAATATGCTATGATGATGATGGCAATGATATATGATATATTTTTGGGTTTTTATGATGGATGCAAGGTGGAAAAGTCTTTTTGTATTTTCGGATTTATAAATGGCACAAAATGGCAAGGTGGCAAAAGTGGTTGGAAAGGTGTTTCTTATGATTAAAAATGGACCGGGGTTCATGGTTTCACTTATGCACTCTCTCTTTAAATGGTGTGGCAGACAAGTGGACATAGAGTTGACATATGAGATTGCAAGCACAAAGTTTAATATCAAGTTAACAATTATATGGGCATCACGTCCTAACATAGAGACCTTTTGGTTATTAATCTCACTTATACTCCACCAAGATGCGAACTAAATCATAACACCTCGGTAATTAAGATGACTCAGAGTATAGCAACAAGTTTCATGGCATGAAGTGAAAATAAGAACATGCTGGATCTAGTCACAGGAAGAAGCTTAGTCACCCTCAACCCTTGCAGCATGGTATTTTTATTTATCCCTAGTGAGGTAACAAAGTAAGGTAAACACCCAAGTGAATCGCGATATTTCAGTTGTCGGCTTACCGCACTCACCACTCCCCGTTACTCCAACTAATGCACACATCACCCCACACACGCTCTCATAAACATGCTTGATCATAACAAGTAGACAAGAACGGGGTACATAATATGCATCTATACTCATAACTGAAACAAACATTTGCAATCTCAACATATATTAACTCACAAAAAGATCCACCACATAGGTAATACAAATATGACCGTAATCATGTTCAGCAGCTCATACGGTACTCATTAGTGAAGCTCAAGAGAGAGGAGAGATACATAAGTTACTTCCACAATCCCATAGTCCAGAGGTGGACTACTCCCTCTTCATGGTGGAGACGGTGGAGATGTCGATGGAGATGAAGGAGACCACGCCGGCAGCGCCCCGCCGGAGTTTTCCTCCTCCAATCTGCAGCTCCAGGTCTTCGTTTTCGTGTTTCTGTGATATGGCGTCGCTTCTGTACGGGAACGCCAGGGAACCTTTTTTATAGGTGTTTTTAGGTCAAGACGAAAGCGGTGGAGAAAGTATCGACGGCTGCGGAGCCCCGAGGCCCAAAAGAGGTGGGCCCATGTGGCCAGGTACAGGGGCCTCGTGGGGCACCCTCTTTTTGCCTTCTGGCCTCCGTTTGCTTGCTTCCTTCGCTCCGAGGTCTTCCTCCTTCCAAAATAATGATGCATGTATTTTTCCATAATTTTTGGACGTCGTTTGGGTCCCTGAAACATAAAAGGAAAGAAATATGGTTTTTTGCCTGCGCAGAGTTAATTCCATAAAATTAGGAAACAATTGATTTATTTCCTAAAATCATTAAATAACAGTAATATAACCCTTATATGATGCAAATATGATTGGAATATAAGTGATATAGTGCAAAGTTCATGTATTCATTTTACATGCATCAGGTGGCGCGCCCTCGGCCTGCCTGGGGCCGAGCAACCTCGGCCTGCCCGAGGCTGAACAAACTCGGCCCATCCTGGCTTCTTTTGCTTTTCTTTTAGCTCTTACCCATTTATTTCATGTTTCTCTCTTCTATTAACTCTGTAAAACCAATAACTTTGGGGTACCCAGGGTTACATCCCCGACATTAGTCCCTGAGGCTGTGGGGGACTCGCAGAGTCACACACAGTCTTTCAATAACAAATAACATTGCCAGAATCTCCATATAAATAACAACTTGCCCGCACGGGCAGCATCATTTTTCCTCTTACCCATACAAGCACATCCGATATATAGCCTGTATGGGCATTTGTCATATACTGATGTCCTTGCCGACATTGGCAAGTTTGACATATTGCCTGCTTAGGCTCTGTCATATGTCGGTTTTTAGCCACTTTGGGCATTTACCGAAGTCGGATGTCAACAACATGAGCGGGATTGACATATTGCCTACTTGGGCATATCTCATATGTCGGTTTTAGCCACTTTGGGCGTTTACCGAAATCGGATGTCAACAGCATGAGCTGGATTGACATACTGCCTGCTTGGGCACCTTTCATATGTCGGTTTTTAGCCACTTTGGGCGTTTACCGAAATCGTATGTCGCCAGCATTAGATGGACCGACATATAGCCTGCATGGGCTTCATCATATATTGCCTTCGGCAAACCAACATAAATAGCGATTTGGAGATATTGCACAATGCCATGATACTTTGGCCAACCGAAATAAATGGTGATCTGGGGATATTGCTGTTGGAGATATGCCCTAGAGACAATAATAATTGAGTTTATTATTTTTCTCCATGTTTATTATTAATGTCTATATCTTTATAATACAACTGTATTGGGTACTTGTATAGCAAATACAACATATACAAGAGGAAAACCTCCGATACACGTGTAGAGATATGAACGGTAAAAGAGATCCTGGACTTGTCTCTAAGACTAGCCTATCTTGTTGCTCGATGATCATTTTTTCCTGATCATGGACTTTGTATAAGTCATTCAACTATAGGAGTGGTTTATTGGAATGATAATCGCACTGAACTGACCCACCGTATGATCTCGCTATGAGACAAATCGTCGACGATGAAATAGCGATTGATCATCTATTTAGTTATCGTTAGCTAGATCCCTATGCTATGAGAATATCTTGTCACCGCTTATTCGACACTCGAGCTTTGATTTCCACCAAACGTCTTGCAGTAACATGGGACTATGATAGGTGGCTTTTGGGCTTGAACTAGGATAATGTATTGGAACAGAGATCGTTCAAGAATGGCACTTAGTCCTCCAGACGATGGAGAGATACATCCTCTAGGCCATCTCAGTATTATTGTTGGCACCAGAATCGTCTGGCCAGACACAAGCGTGATTTATCACGGGACAACAAATATACAGAATGAGAAAAGAGAATGATATTGGTACGAGAATAATATGTGTTATGATCGAAGGGTTTGATCACACTAGAGCACATTGTCTCAATCTCGAGATATCATTGGTATCGTGCACGTAAGGGGATTAAGCGTAATGAGTAACGCACAGGTTCTATTGTTCATTAACAACACAAGGGTGCCAGTACGAATGCCTAACCCACTGCTGGTTATTGTTTGGTAAGCGCCCAAACAATACTTTGTGATTGCTGAACCTTTCGGGTCACACGCTTAAGCTGTAGGTCAATCTTTGATCGAGAGTAAAGATGTAGTTTTAGTGGGAATGAGATTGTGTCGGAGTAGCTTCGATGTCACTAGACTTGTTCCGGTGAATTATAAGTTAGAGAGAATGCGGGCATCTAATGTCCTGGGATGGTAGGAATGGTTTCTATCATCAGCGGATTTAATCCGAGTGCTTATGAAGAAGGAAATATTGTTCCGATGTTTTGTCGGCGGATACTAGGTATCCCGGTTCATATAAATATGAATTATATGATAAGTAATTAATTCCGGGAATTTTCTGTAAAAGGAAATATTCATTTAGGAATTAATTAGACAAAACAATTAATTATTTATTTAATTAATAATATTGGAAAAATAACCAAGGCGCCAAAAGGGGGGAGTCCCCCCTCCATGGCCGAGTCCGAGTTTGGGGGACTCCCCCCTACAGTCGGGGACGGCGGCCAGGGCGGGCCCCACCATGGGGCGACGGTGGGAGGGGGAGGTCCCCCTTCCAACCCGAGTTGGAGGTGGGGGAGGTCTCCTTCCCCCTTTCCTTCTAGGGTGAGGCGGTTTGGGGGGAGGAGTCCAACTCCTCCACCCAATCCGAGTTGGGGTGGGGGAGGGTCTCCTCCCCCTCTATGAGATCCTGGCTCAGGGCTTAATAGGATTGATAGAATACTCATATCAACAAGTTGCAACTTCTTTTCCGGAAGCACATCTGAAAGGAACTCCGAGGTTAAGCGTGCTTGGCCCGGAGCACTCCAAGGATGGGTGACCGACCGGGAACTGGTTCCCGGGTGCGCACGAGTGAGGACAAAGTGCGCAGAAAAGACTAGTGTTGATCTGTGGGGCCAGTCTGGAGATCCTAGAGAGCTGTCAGGGGTGACAGGCCCGGCCCGGGGGTGGCCGGGGTGTTACAATTTGGTATCAGAGCCGACCCTCGTGGCAACACGGGCGTGTGCGGGTCAGGGGCGCGGACATGTGGAGCATGTGCCGGCACTGGGCGCACAGACGTGTACCAAGAGGGGAAGTTCCTGGACTAGGGGCTGACCGACGAGGGCGTCGGTCTTCTAAGGTGGGAAGGATGTGAGATCCTGGCTCAGGGCTTAATAGGATTGATAGAATACTCATATCAACAAGTTGCAACTTCTTTTCCAGAAGCTCATCTGAAAGGAACTCCGAGGTTAAGCGTGCTTGGCCCGGAGCACTCCAAGGATGGGTGACCGACCGGGAACTGGTTCCCGGGTGCGCATGAGTGAGGACAAAGTGCGCAGAAAAGACTAGTGTTGATCTGTGGGGCCAGTCTGGAGATCCTAGAGAGCTGCCAGGGGTGACAGGCCCGGCCCGGGGTGGCCGAGGTGTTACACCCTCCTTCCTTGTGCGATTTGGCAGGTTTGGCAGGTTTGGGAGGGAGGAGTCCTACTCCTCCGCCCAATCCGAGTTGGGGAAGGGGAGTCCTACTCCAAGGATGGGTGACCGACCGGGAACTGGTTCCCGGGTGCGCATGAGTGAGGACAAAGTGCACAGAAAAGACTAGTGTTGATCTGTGGGGCCAGTCTGGAGATCCTAGAGAGCTGCCAGGGGTGACAGGCCCGGCCCGGGGGTGGCCGGGTGTTACACCCTCCTTCCTTGTGCGATTTGGCAGGTTTGGCAGGTTTGGGAGGGAGGAGTCCTACTCCTCCGCCCAATCCGAGTTGGGGAAGGGGAGGGACTCCTCCCTCCCTTCCTTGGCCGGCCGGCCCAAGGGGAGGGCTTGGCCCTTCCAAAATACCTCCACCCCTTGGCCTCCTTTATAAGCAACCCCAAGCCCCTAGGGTTTGACATAAGAAAAACACAAGTCCTATCTCTCTCTTGTATATCTCATGTGTTGAGAATTAGACGTCTCTACTTCTCATATTGATTAGATCTACCACCTAAACTACGCCGCAAGGCTGACTCTCTTCACCACGTGCTAGTAGCAAGGCGGTGAACACACGGGGTGGATTGACACGGTGTATGTGTGTATACCGCTAGAGCGGGATTCGTGCAAGCGAGTTCTTTGGACAACGGAACAACTTCATCAAGGTCTACATCAACGACGACGTTCGGCAACAATCTCACCTCCCGGCGTGGATGTGAGATTCTTCATCAGGCTACACCGACATCTACTTCGACAAACACAAGATCTTCCGCAACGGTGTTTGTAAGTATTCTGGATCATCGCATTATGGGGTGCAACGTACCTTCATAGAATAGATCTTGACGGTAAGGTTACGGATAATTTTAAAGTTTTCCCCGCAACCCAATAGTGGTATCAGAGCCGATCTATGCGTTGGTATGATTTGATCTAGAGCACCAGTTGGTGTGAGCATTGCATGGTTCTTGCATTAAGTTTATTTTAGTTGCTTCCCAAAAAGTTGTGCATTATATTCCATGGCAGTATTGGAAAGATCTTTATGAACTTCTGGCTGTCCGTGGACCTTCCGGCTGCTCCTAGTATGCTTGTTGGCGCCAACGATGTGCTTCAGTAGCTTCGGGTCTATACCCTTAGTTGTGGATGTTGATGTATAATGGATTGGGCCTAAGGGTTGGACGCCTCACGGGGGTCACACGCACATGTGATCGTTTAGATTGGGGTTCTGCAACGTTTTCGTAATGTTGAGATCTCAGTCACCCCACAATGTTAATCTAGCAACTAGCCTAAATGTGCTTCAATACGTAGGTAGTGACGGTAATTCCGTAGAGCCTACAAAGCCATGTAAAACATGCAAACAAATCATTAGATACGTCTAACTTGGTTTTGCAGGATTGTGTGCATGTGTTTTGGTATAGCTATTTTGTTACGGTGTCTTAACATGATGGTGGGAGCCAAAACAATTGATCGAGTTCGTCATCGACAATCAAGCGAAGAAGAGTTTGTCGTGGAGACTGGGAGGAGGCGCCGGCATTGCGTCGGCGACGTGTACTTGGCGAGTTTCGGATATGGCAACTTTCCTTCGGCAATTTTACCATGACCGGGAACAATGAAGATGGTGATCCTCAAGGACGAGCGTCAAGGACTTCCGAGGAATAACATGTATCCATGCTTGCTTCGTAGGGAAATCGGGTCCTGCATCACTTAGTGTCAATCATGAGGATTATTGGACTTAGTGGGAGCATATCTTAGATTCATGTTTGATTGAATTAAAGTAGTGCATTAAAATTAGTAATAAACTAGAAGTCTAAATAAACTTGTTTTGTTGTAGAAAATGGATCCCGTTGAAAAGATTTATGAAGAAGACTTGTTAGGATAATTAACTGTGGGAAGCGTGATCTTTACGGATTGGCTTCACGGGCTGAGAGATAATCTCAGTAGACGCGATTAGAGCATATTCTGGATACAATTGTTCCAGAAGTAGAAGAAGAATATTCTCCTATGGAGAAACATGAGTATGAAGTGAGTATGGTTATGCTAGACAGGATGTGTCCCAAGCTTAGCGAGAGTTATCCACACTATCGCCCCTTCCGTCTTATGGAAGTTTTGAAAGCTCGGTTCATGTACCAGTTATGTCTTGCTAAACGACAAACTCAATGGAGAACTTAGATCTTGCAAACTATTAAGCGAAAGCTTGATGAGGGAGCACAAGGTTAAGTTCTGCAAAATACTCAGGAAGCTTGAGGATATTGGGCAACCAATTCCAGGAAATCAAGTTTGACACACTTCCAAGAATACTACCATAATTGTACTACGCCTTTGGCGTGTTATGAATTGATGGGAGTAGAGAAGACAGTCAAGGAAGTCTTCAAAATGCTCTTATCAGCTGAGTTGGATATCTATGTGCATCATCTGATGACACATCCTTCTTGCAAGACCAGTGGCAAGTCCACAAGAGGTATAGAGTTATACACAAGTTATTGACATAATCTCGACTCGAATATATTTTGGTATGTGAATACTGAAATTTTTCATGTTGCATGATCGCAATGTGAAAAGGGAAAGAGACAAGAGATTTAGGAAGAATTGGAGGAAGTGGGGAAAGAAAGGCACTCAATGATGATCACCACTATGTCTTCAATCCAAGTCAATGAAGAAGATTTACACTAGAACTTTAAATAAGAGTTATTTTCAGTTTGATCATTATGTAATGAATATTTTGTATTCTGGAACAAGTCATTGTTCGAATTATAAAGTATGTGTGGGAATTCCAAGTTTGGAAATTCAAAGTTTATATCTTCTTTATTGTGATATGTCATTAATTATTTGTTTGTTAAGTCTTTATTGTTTTGATTCAAGTTATTACTTAAAGTTTTGAGTAATAATAAAGTTAGTTTAATCTTTAATTTGGAGTTATACTTTTCGTTGGTTCTCTTTGAGACTCTTAAAGTTATCTCTAAATTAAATGGATAAAACTAAAATCACAAAGTGTCATACACTTGGAGAAATTCGAAATTCATAAAGTGCTAGGCATTTGATGAAAATCGAAATCCACAAAATGCTAGGCATTTAGTAGACTCGAATTTGGCAAAGTGCTAGGCACTAGTAAATTTCGAGATTTACATAAAGGAGTGGAATCTACCCATTAATTCAATTCTATTGAGATTAATATGAAGTTGCATATTAATGAAATAGAGTTAATGAAATTATTGAAGTTTCAATGTTTCATAAATTCAGTGGGAGAGTGTGAGAATCAAAATAAAGGAATCAAAGGAATTTGATTAAAGTTAAAGAAAGGACTTAATAAAATATTGTAACATTGTTGACAAAGGAAAGTTTTCTTAGTCAAATTACTTGTGATGGATTTTGGTAACTCGAAATCATCATGGTAATAAAATCTTTTGCAAGATAAAGATTAAAAGGAAATGTTACAAAGTCTTGCTTAATGTGTTGTGAAATTAGAATTCCAAATTACCCACTAAAGTAAATAGATTATTTTGTTTGTATTCGGGACCTATATCAATTTAACTTAGAGTTATTTTGATAGTAAGTTCCATATTTTTCAATTAAGGATTTAAAGTTTTAAGTTCGAATTGAAAAGGTGTTTTGCAAAAGTCCAAAATTGTTATTTTGGCAAGTGACTTCCACACATAATTCTAAATGCTTGTTGACTTTAGAATTGGAGAAAAGTGTCTTCTCATGAAGAGAGAGTGGAAATCATAATACTAAATTAAGGCTGGAGTCTTTGGGCAAGTGTTAGAATGAGAAGGAAAACATGCAAATGTTTCCATATCATTACTTTGTCCAGGAATACATGTAAGGCATACATGATTCGAATTAAGTATTAAGAAAAATCATGTGAGGAATTTGATGATTAAATCACTAGGTGATTAAAATCATTTAAATGTCCAGGAACATGATATAAGCAAAACAATTACAAACAGAATAATGAACATTCATTAATGACGGCATTTGTCATAAAAGGAGTTCAAGAAAAATTCATGAGACTCCAAGATCCAATCTTGAGAGTTGTTTGGATGTGATGTAAAATCATGTGCATGAATATTTCATAAAGAAAGGACATATGAATATCTAATATTCATAGAGCTAGTCTTGATTAAAATTGTTTTATCAAGGACGAATAACTGATAGTGAAAAGTTGCAATACTTTTCATATCAATTGCTTGATGCTGTTATTGAACTAAAGTAGCAATATTATTGCTAAGGATAATTAATTTGGATTATGAAAATAATCTAGATAATTATATTATGAATGTTTGAAGTCAGTCGTATTAATGAGTAAGAATTTTATTCTTTTCATTATATAAATCGAAGGGACTTAAAAGACAGTGGGAGCTGATATTATATTTATTGAATGGCTAGGCCGAATTAATAAATATATAAATCTCGTGATTTAAAGAGTTTAAATAAAAGGTCGGAAAATGTCTTATTAAAGTTTTGTCTCTAAGATAGAATTTAATAAACATGAGTATGAATGTACTAAAGTGCAATTTGAAAGGTAATTTCGAATTGTGTCTTGAGTCAAAGAAATTTGATCAAGAATTCATAGCGTGATATTTGCGAGATACCTTGACCTTCGTAGTCCTGGATGAGCGAATAGAGAGGAATAAGATCAAATCATATTTAATGTGATTTTGCTTATGACATTGCTATATATAGTACATAAAGCCGGAAAGTTTCCAAAGTGCTAAACTTTTATAAAGTTTTGCCACCGGCGTTAATGAGAAATTCTTAAAAGGATATTCTCATAAGAGCAGTTAATTAAGATTGTAATTGATCATATAAAGGTTTGGTAAAAGAACCTGATGGTGAGATTACAAAAGGAAAGACCAACAAGGTGGATTTTGTAAAGCTTCAAATAGTGTGTATAGAGAAGTTACTCATATACATATTTGTGGTGGAATTATGAAATCAAATTTATTCTGATAAATGTTTTTCAAATGATAAATACTAAGTGTTTTGATTTTATCAAAACACATGTATCTTATGAGTGCTACAACAAAGATAGTTTTCTATCGAGGATAGTTGCGTCATTGATGTGAGACGTCATGATAAGCAAGTTATTGGATGAGTCATTACTCAGGTGAGGTTTCAATAGATGGTATGATAATATCAACCGGGTATTATTAATGCTACTACGGAACCGGAAAGCCCATATCCAATTCCTAATATATCCGACTTACATAGTCAAGTTTGGCATGTGAGGAGATAAACAAGTTTATGAACTTTGGTTGGATCAAGTGGACACAGTTTCAGATCCGCATGCGAAAGCGTGAGTGGCACCTTAGTTCCATTTGGTGTCATGTCATCATGCTAACTAGAATCATTATTGTTTCTAGTGCAAGTGGGAGACTGTTGGAGATATGCCCTAGAGACAATAATAATTAAGTTTATTATTTATCTCCATGTTTATTATTAATGTTTATATCTTTATGCTACAACTGTATTGGGTACTTGTATAGCAAATACAACGTATGCAAGAGGAAAACCTCCGATACACGTGTAGAGATATGAACGGAAAAAGAGTTCCTGGTCTTGTCTCTAAGACTAGCCTATCTTGTTGCTCGATGATCATGTTTTCCTGATCATGGACTTTGTATAAGTCATTCAACTATAGGAGTGGATTATCGGAATGATAATCGCACTGAACCGACCCACCGTATGATCTTGCTATGAGACAAATCGTCGACGATGAAATAGCGATTGATCATCTATTTAGTTATCATTAGCTAGATCCCTATGCTATGAGAATATCTTGTGACCGCTTATTCGACATTCGAGCTTTGATTTCCATCAAACGTCTTGCAGTAACATGGGACTATGATAGGTGGCTTTTGGGCTTGAACTAGATAATGTATTGGAACAGAGATCGTTCAAGAATGGCACTTACTCCTCCAGACGATGGAGAGATACATCCTCTAGGCCATCTCAAGTATTATTGTTGTCACCCAATCGTCTGGCCAGACACAAGCGTGATTTATCACGGGACAACAAATATACGGAATGAGAAAAGAGAATGATATTGGTACGAGAATAATATGTGTTATGATCGAAGGGTTTGATCACACTAGAGCACATTGTCTCAATCTCGAGATATCATTGGTATCGTGCACGTAAGGGGATTAAGCGTAATGAGTAACGCACAGGTTCTATTGTTCATTCACAACACAAGGGTGCCAGTACGAATGCCTAACCCACTGCTGGTTATTGTTTGGTAAGCTCCCAAACAATACTTTGTGATTGCTGAACCTTTCGGGTCACACGCTTAAGCTGTAGGTCAATCTTTGATCGAGAGTAAAGATGTAGTTTTAGTGGGAATGAGATTGTGTCGGAGTAGCTCCGATGTCACTGGACTTGTTCCGGTGAATTATAAGTTAGAGAGAATGCGGACATCTAATGTCCCGGGATGATAGGAATGGTTTCTATCATCAGCGGATTTAATCCGAGTGCTTATGAAGAAGGAAATATTGTTCCGATGTTTTGTCGGCGGATACTAGGTATCCCGGTTCATATAAATATGAGTTATATGATAAGTAATTAATTCCGGGAATTTTCTGTAAAAGGAAATATTCATTTAGGAATTAATTAGACAAAAAATTAATTATTTATTTAATTAATAATATTGGAAAAATAACCAAGGCGCCAAAAGGGGGGAGTTCCCCTCATAGCAGTCCGAGTTTGGGGGGGACTCCCCCTCGAGTCGGGGACGGCGGCCAGGGCGGGCCCCACCATGGGGCGGCGGCGGTGGGAGGGGGAGGTCCCCCCCCTCCAACCCGAGTTGGAGGTGGGGGAGGTCTCCTCCTCCCTTTCCTTCTAGGGTGAGGCGGTTTGGGGGAGGAGTCCAACTCCTCCACCCAATCCGAGTTGGGGTGGGGGAGGGTCTCCTCCCCCTCCTTCCTTGTGAGGTTTGGCAGGTTTGGGAGGGAGGTGTCCTACTCCTCCTCCCAATCCGAGTTGGGGAAGGGGAGGGACTCCTCCCTCCCTTCCTTGGCCGGCCGGCCCAAGGGGAGGGCTTGGCCCTTCCCAAATACCTCCACCCCTTGGCCTCCTTTATAAGCAACCCCAAGCCCCTAGGGTTTGACATAAGAAAAACACAAGTCCTATCTCTCTCTTGTAGATCTCATGTGTTGAGAATTAGACGTCTCTACTTCTCATATAGATCTAATCTAGTTGATTAGATCTACCACCTAAACTATGCCGCAAGGCTGACTCTCTTCACCACGTGCTAGTAGCTAGGCGGTGAACGCACGGGGTGGATTGATACGGTGTATGTGTGGATACCGCTAGAGCGGGATTCGTGCAAGCGAGTTCCTTGGACAACGGAACAACTTCATCAAGGTCTACATCAACGACGACGTTCGGAACAATCTCACCTCCCGGCGTGGACGTGAGATTCTTCATCAGGCTACACCGACATCTACTTCGACAAACACAAGATCTTCCGCAACGGTGTTTGTAAGTATTCTGGATCATCGCATTATGGGGTGCAACGTACCTTCATAGAATAGATCTTGGTGGTAAGGTTACGGATAATTTTAAAGTTTTCCCCGCAACCCAATAATTGCACGATGCCATGATACTTTGGCAAACCAAAATAAACGGCGATCTGGTGATATTGCACGATGCCATGATACTTTGGCAAACCGAAATAAACGGCGATCTGGGGATATGGTGCCGTTATATTCCGATCTGCCGACATAAGCCACAACTCGGGATGACATGCCATTTATAATTCGGCAAGTCGATACCAAAGATTACTCGCGATATGCTCTAAAGCCACAATGAATATAAGATGAATCCTAGATGACCGATATAACCATGATCTTGGTGATGAATACTCTCTTGGTAAAACAGATATCACCTTTCAACGTTAGTTCAAGCATATATATAATGAATATTTAATGGGAACAACAATTCTACTAACAGAGGAAATTAACTCTAGTGTAAGACAGTAATTAAATCTATCAGCAAGACTATGCATTAGGATGCAGACTCGGTTTCAACCGAGTCCCCGAGTTACATTTCTTATCCAGGAGAAACAGTAAAACTGACTGTCCGGCCAGTCCCCGGGTCACGACATCTCGTTCCCGAGGAAATCAAGTAAGCAAGGTACGACGGGGCAGTCTCCGAGTAAACTTTGAGATTGTCTAATTACGCGCGGAGCATATCTACATACAATAAACACTTACGCTTGTATTGTTGACTGATAGTAGAAGTAGGCGATCTGGGATTTTCAGCGAACCGGGATTCCAGTCGAGCTCGACCCTCCCGAGATGCGCTCACGAGACCGGGAGGTCAGCCTACCCGAGTTGGACCTTGGTCATCCCGAGATGTCGGAAAGCAGACATGCTACCTCGGCCCACCTGACCGAGATACGTGCCAGCCCAGGCGATGCCGGCCCATCCGAGTTAACCGAAAACTCGGCCCAGTCCGAGGTAAAAGGACCTCGGTCCGACCGAGACCTCAGTATCTCGGCCTACCTAGGATGTCGGATTATCGACATGAATATCTCGGGCGAGGCAGAGCAGGGAGCCGGCAAGGGCGAGGCCACGGCGGGGAGTCGGCTATTGGAGATATGCCCTAGAGACAGTAATAATTAAGTTTATTATTTATCTCCATGTTTATTATTAATGTTTGTATCTTCATGCTACAACTGTATTGGGTACTTGTATAGCAAATACAACGTATACTAGAGGAAAACCTCCGATCATAGTTTAAAAAACCGGACCGGACCGTCGGTTGAACCGGAAAAAACCGGAACTAGAGCGCCCACCGGTCTGTTTAGCGCACTGGACCGTCCGCGCTAGCGAACCAGAGAAAACCGCTCAAACAGCGGTCGAACCGGCTGTTTCAAAGAAAACCGGGGAGTAACAGACCACCGGTCGGACCGCAGAAGATCCCTTGCGCGCGCGAAAAAGTATTTGTAAGGGCCAGGAATTGAACCTGGGACACTGCGCGCGCATCCACATACACTGCGCTAGCCACCTGGCCTGCAACAGGTTCGTGTAATACTTATACTCATACTGAATAAATACAGTAAATTTGCTAACAGATCATTTATATTTCTTCACCTTTTTATTATTAAAAGCCGGTAAGCGAACCGGCCGAACCGGCGGTCTAACCGGTGAACCGCGAACCGAGACCCTCGCCGGTTTGATCGCCGGTCCGGTTTTTTAAACTATGCCTCCGATACACGTGTAGAGATATGAACGGAAAAGGGTTCCTGGTCTTGTCTCTAAGACTGGCCTATCTTGTTGCTCGATGATCATGTTTTCCTAATCATGGACTTTGTATAAGTCATTCAACTATAGGAGTGGATGATCGAAATGATAATCGCACTGAACCGACCCATCGTATTATCTTCCTATGAGACAAATCGTCAACGATGAAATAGCGATTGATTATCTATTTAGTTATCATTAGCTAGATCCCTATGCTATGAGAATATCTTGTGACCGCTTATTCGACATTCGAGGTTTGATTTCCATCAAACGTCTTGCAGTAACATGGCACTATGATAGGTGGCTTTTGGGCTTGAACTAGGATAATGTATTGGAACAGAGATCGTTCAAGAATGGCACTTACTCCTCCAGACGATGGAGAGATACATCCTCTAGGCCATCTCAGTATTATTGTTGTCACCACCAATCGTCTGGCCAGACACAAGCGTGATTTATCATGGGACAACAAATATACGGAATGAGAAAAGAGAATGATATTGGTACGAGAATAATATGTGTTATGATCGAAGGGTTTGATCACACTAGAGCACATTGTCTCAATCTCGAGATATCATTGGTATCGTGCACGTAAGGGGATTAATCGTAATGAGTAACGCACAAGTTCTATTGTTCATTCACAACACAAGGGTGCCAGTACGAATGCCTAACCCACTGCTGGTTATTGTTTGGTAAGCTCCCAAACAATACTTTGTGATTGCTGAACCTTTCGGGTCACACACTTAAGCTGTAGGTCAATCTTTGATCGAGAGTAAAGATGTAGTTTTAGTGGGAATGAGACTGTGTCGGAGTAGCTTCGATGTCACTAGACTTGTTCCGGTGAATTATAAGTTAGAGAGAATGCGGGCATCTAATGTCCCGGGATGGTAGGAATGGTTTCTATCATCAGCGGATTTCATCCGAGTGCTTATGAAGAAGGAAATATTGTTCCGATGTTTTGTCGGCGGATACTAGGTATCCCGGTTCATATAAATATGAGTTATATGATAGGTAATTAATTCCGGGAATTTTCTGTAAAAGGAAATATTCATTTAGGAATTAATTAGACAAAACAATTAATTATTTATTTAATTAATAATATTGGAAAAATAACCAAGGCGCCAAAAGGGGGGAGTTCCCACCATGGCCGAGTCCGAGTTTGTGGGGACTCCCCCCCTCTAGTCGGGGACGGCGGCCAGGGCGGGCCCCACCATGGGGCGGCGGCGGTGGGAGGGGGATGTCCCCCTCCAACCCGAGTTGGAGGTGGGGGAGGTCTCCTTCCCCCCCTTTACTTCTAGGGTGAGGCGGTTTGGGGGGATGAGTCCAACTCCTCCACCCAATCCGAGTTGGGGTGGGGGAGGGTCTCCTCTCCCTCCTTCCTTGTGAGGTTTGGCAGGTTTGGCAGGTTTGGGAGGGAGGAGTCCTAGATGTTGAACCATGTTCTTAATGTTGAACCTGCTAGATGTTTGCAATAAGCTTGTGAGTTCCTTTTGACTAATGTTGAGCTATGGTTTTTGGCACTTCCACCATCCCTATTTGCTAGACTCTTCGGTGTTGTGCATTGCCTTCTGCTCACATTGAGAGTTGTGCATACTTCGCCAGTACATCCAAACCCGTGGGAGGACTTTCTCTTGTTCTCCTACACATAAACCCATACATCTTCCTCAAAACAGCCACCATACCTACCTACTAAGCATTTCCATAGCTGTTCCGAGATATATTGACATGCAACTTCCATCTTACATTACATGACTTGCTGTCATTCATCATATATATATATATATATATATATATATATATATATATATATATTGCTTTGCATGATTCTATACAGTTGATGTGCGGTTTACCCATGTTACGCTAGATCATTGCATATCCTGCTACACTTGCAGAGGCATACAGTTTCATACATCATGTTTTAGTTCATTGTGAGTTATTTGTAACAAAATGTGTGTTGTCATATTAGAGTGTTGCCCCTAAAAGTGAAAAGATCCATGGAGGCCATCGAAAAGAGAAACAGAAAAAGAAAAAAAAATAGAAAAAAGAAAAAAAGAATAAAGAAAAAGGGGGCAACATTACTATCCTTTATCCACACTTGTGCTCATGTTTTAGCACCTGCATATTCATAGTCACCATTTGTGCTCATGTTTAGCACCTATACTCCATATGAGAGAGTTTTCATATTTTACTAGTGTAACTATGTGGGGAATTTACACTATAGAACTTGGGTTGTATATTCCAATGATGAGCTTCCTCAAAAATGCTCTAGATCTTCATGAGCAACCAAGTTGGATGCACTCCCACTAGTTCCATTGGAGAGCTTTCATACACATATAGCTCTATGTGCATCCGTTGCATGGCAATCACTACTGCTTACATAGCATCGATTATAAGACTTCCTCTTGTCTAATGATCACTTATAGCTTTGTGAGACTTTCTTCCTTTGGCCTTCCAAACCCCCATTAATGTTCTTTTAGCCATAACATCCTGGTGTTAATACCAAATGCTTACGCTCACCGGTTGAGTAGATTTCAAAACAGTTGATTCATGATGTTCATGTTTATTTTTACTTGGCTGAATCCTCCTTTGTTGTGAAAGATTACTTGATGCTTGGATTTGAAGGATAGAACTCCTACATTGGATACTTAACACATCATTAATGAACCTTGTACGGTTTCATGTCTTTAAAGCAATCATTCATAAAAACTTTTAGCTTGTTTAACTAACTTGTTTTGTTGTCTCTTATATCAATTATAGACTTTTGCTTTGAATGATTTGATCTCAGCTCATATGCTTTACAATATTATTGATCAAGATTATGTTGGTGGCATGTCACTTCAAAAAAAATTTTTGTTATGATTTACCTACTCGAGGACGAGTAGAACTAAGCTTGGGGATGCTTGATACGTCTCCAACGTATCTATAATTTCTTATGTTCCATGCTAGTTTTATACCAATAGCTACATGTTTTATTCACACTTCAGAGCATTTTTATGCATTTTCTGGGACTAACCTATTAACAAGATGCCACTGTGCCAGTTCCTGTTTTCTGCTGCTTTGGTTTCAGAAAAGTTGTTCTGGAAATATCCTCGGAATCGGACGAAACAAAATCACAGATGCCTATTTTTTCGACACGTACACGAAGTCCAAAGGAGAGACGAACGGGGCAGCAGGGCGCCGTCCCCACACGGCGGCGCAGGTGGGCCCACTGCCTCACCACCCTGTGGGGAGCGGGCCATGCGCCTCCACCGAAGTTGCCCCTTCGCCTATAAATTCTCCCAGACGTGAAACCCCTAAAACACCGAAGTTGTGTTTGTTGGGATCCGATGAATATTGAATACTATGTCAAGTTGATTATTGATCTATCATATATGTGTTGTTTATGATCTTGCATGCTCTCCGTTATTAGTGTAGGCTCTGGCCAAGTTTATGCTTATAACTCCAAGAGGGAGTATTTATGCTAGATAGTAGGTTCATGCCTCCATTTAATCTGGGACAGTGACAGAAAGTTCTAAGGTTGTGGATGTGATGTTGCTACTAGGGGTAAAACAGCAATGCTTTGTCTAAGGATATTAGTGTTGTTTACATTATGCACCATACTTAATGCAATTGTCTGTTGCTTGCAACTTAATACTGGAAGGGGTGCGGATGCTAACCTGAAGGTGGACTATTTAGGCACAGATGCATGCTGGATGGCGGTCTGTGTATTTTGTCTTAATGCCCAAGTGAATCTCATAGTGATCATCATGACATGTCTGTGCATTGTTATGCCCCACTCCATTTGTCAATTGCCGTTGTAATTTGTTTACCCAGCATTTTAGTATTTTATTATGGAGAGACACCACTAGTGAACTGTGGACCCCGGTGCATTCTTTTACATCTGAAATACAACCTACTGCAATCATTGTTCTTTTACATTATCTGCAAGCAAACATCATTTTCCACACTATACGTCTAATCCTTTGTTTTCAGCAAGCCGGTGGGATTGACACCCTCACTGTTTCGTTGGGGCAAAGTAGTTTGGTTGTGTTGTGTGCAGGTTCCAAGTCAACGAGTCAGACCTCCCTTTTGACGCCACCACTTTTTCTGACGCCGTTGACACCTTCAAAGCAACGTCGACTTCCTACTGGTTCGATAACCTTGGTTTCATACTGAGGGAAAACTTGCTGTTGCACTCATCATACCTTCCTCTTGGGGTTCCCAACGGACGTGTGACATTACACGCATCAAGCACTTTTTCTGGTGCCGTTGTCGGGGAGGCCGAATTGATCCTGCAAGGGGAGTCTCTCACACCCAATCACTTTACTTTGTTTTTTTGTCTTGCTTACTTTATTTTTATTTTGTCTTGTTTGATTTCTTTATATCAAAAACACAAAAAAATAGTTACTTGTTTTGCTTTTGTTATTTCGGCCACTTGATTTTATTTTCATCATGCTACTCCCTAAGTTCGCTTTGAAAGATGTAATGGTAGGAAGTGGGTCTATCACTGGAAGAGATAACATTGAAGAATTCTTTAGTCATGTTAGCAAACTGAAAGATTTTGAAGATAGATCCTTGGTAGAACTTGCCCCTAATTATGAAATTGTTGCTGCCTCTTTAGTTCATATGCTTGAAGCTAGGTTTCTTAACCTTAACCCTATAATGCAGCACATGTTTCTTAAACTTCATGATATGGAAGAGGGGGAAAAGAAGGATTTTGTTTTAGAAACCCTTCTCAAGGAATTTGGTGATGTCGCTGGTGAAGCTAGAAAAGTTTTTATACGATACAAGATGCTTGGTTATTACATTGATATTGCGAATATACTTGAGAAATTAGAGAAGGAAAGATGCAAGCACACTAATGAAACTAGTCATGAGGGAGACGGTAAAATACCAATTCCCTTTAAACTTGTAGGAATGCATGAGGCACTAGAAAAGAACTTTAATTGGATTGTGCCTGAAAATTTATTTGAAGAGGATAGTGTGCCTAAAAGTAATGAAAGGAGAGTTTCTGAAACTTACATAGATAATATACAATTCATCGTTGAGAAAATTTCTAATCTTTCTGTTGATGCTTCTTCTCTTCAGAACACTTGATTTTCACTTTCTGCGCCTAGCTGAAAGCGTTAAAGAAAAGCGCTTATGGGAGACAATCCACCTTTTTATTTTCTGTCATTTTATTTTATTTTGAGTCAAGGTGTTGATTACTTCTGTAGAAACTCCTTTGTATCTTTATTTTATTGCATTATTGTGCCAAGTAAAGTCTCTAGTTGAAAGTTGTTGCTAAAATTGGATTTCTGCGCAGTGACAGATTTTTACTGTCCACCGTTTTGAGCTGTATATCCTATAGAAAATTCGAAAAATTCTGAAAAAAATCACGCATGATCCATATATGTGTACGCAACTTTCATTAGTTTGTGTTTCTTCAATCTGAGCAAGTTAAGTGCCTCGAAAAAATTCGTCTTTCCAGACTGTTCTGTTTTTGACAGATTCTGCTTTTTGTTTTGCATTGCCTCTTTTACTATGTTTGATTGGATTTCTTTGCTCCATTAAACATCTGTGGCTGTAGGTAATATCCAGAAGTTTGGTAATGATTGTGTCACAGTATAATATGAGAATTTTTGATTATGCACTAACCCTCTAATGAGTTACTTGAGTTTGGTGTGGCGGAAGTTTTCAAGGAGTAAGAGAGAAGGATGATATGATGTGATCAAGAAGAGTGAAAAGCCTAATCTTGGGGATGCCCCGTGGGTCATCCCTGCAATATTCAAGAAGACTCAAGCGTCTAAGCTTGGGGATGCCCAAGGCATCCCCTTCTTCATCAACAATTTATCAGGTCATCTCTAATGAAACTATATTTTAATTCTTCCACATTTTACGTATTTTACTTGGAGCGTCTGTGTGCTTTTATTTTTGCTTGTTTTTTTATTTTTCTGAATAAAGTTGGATCCTAGCATTCTTGTGTGGGAGAGAGACACGCTCTGACTTTTCATGTGAATACTCATATTCTTCACTTATATCTTTTGAGTAATCTTATCTAGCTACTGTATGCTTTTAGCTCCTGTTTTTTTCATGCATCTCTTTTAGAGCTGTTAATTCTTGTGGAGTAGTACTCTCTTGTTTCATTTGTAAATCATTTGGAGAGTTTTTGTTTAGTTGCTTGGTTGATGTGTTGGTTCAGAAAATGCTGCATGTGGTAGTGGTATAGTAATAACTTGCATAATCTTGTAGATCATTGAACTTTGATGACTTGATTCTTTGCAAATGTTTTGAGGTATTTAGATGGTAAAAATTGCTGGTTAATTAAGTTAAAATTATTAGTGGATAGTTGTCTTTAAGCTTGTACCGTACTACAAACTCTATTTAAATTGTTGAAGGTGTAGTTGGACTTGATAGCTTTCCATGTCTAAAAGTGATTCGTAATAACTAAGTTGTGCTGAAGGTCGAGGGATCTAACGGGGTACTTGTGCCGCCGTGAACGGCCCTTCTTGGAGTAAACTTTAATCATGTTCTTAATGTTGAACCTGCTAGATGTTTGCAATAATCTTGTGAGTTCTTTTTTACTAATGTTGAGCTACGGTTTTTGGCACTTCCACCATCCATATTTGCTAGCCTCTTCGGTGATGTGCATTGCCTTCTGCTCACATTGAGAGTTGTGCATACTTCGCCAGTACATCCAAACCCGTGGGAGGACTTTCTCTTGTTCTCCTACACATAAACCCATACATCTTCCTCAAAACAGCTACCATACCTACCTACTACAGCATTTCCATAGTTGTTCCGAGATATATTGCCATGCAACTTCCATCTTACATTACATGACTTGCTATCATTCATCATATACATATTGCTTTGCATGATTCTATACAGCTGATGTGCGGTTTACCCATGTTGCATATCCTGCTACACTGGCAGAGCCATACAGTTTCATACATCATGTTTTAGTTCATTGTGAGTTATTTGTAACAAAAAGTGTGTGGTCATATTAGAGTGTTGCCCCTAAAAGTGAAAAGATCCATGGAGGTGATACGTCTCCAACGTATCTATAATTTCTTATGTTCCACGCTAGTTTTATACCAATAGCTACATGTTTTATTCACACTTCAGAGCATTTTTATGCATTTTCTGGGACTAACCTATTAACAAGATGCCACTGTGCCAGTTCCTGTTTTCTGCTGTTTTTGGTTTCAGAAAAGTTGTTCTGGAAATATCCTCGGAATCGGACGAAACAAAATCACAGATGCCTATTTTTTCGACACGTACACGAAGTCCGAAGGAGAGACGAACAGGGGCAGCAGGGCGCCGTCCCCACACGGCGGCGTAGGTGGGCCCACTGCCTCGCCACCCTATGGGGAGCGGGCCACGCGCCTCCACCGACGTTGCCCCTTCGCCTATAAATTCTCCCAGACGTGAAAACCCTAAAACACCAAGCCATTATTCCAGAAAACATCCTCTGCCGCCGCCGTCAACCCTAACTCGGGGGGTTCAGAAGTTCTCCTCCGGCACCCTGCCGGAGAGGGGAATCATCACCGGAGGGCTCTACATCGCCATGCCTGCCTCCGGAGTGATGCGTGAGTAGTTCATCCCTGGACTACGGGTCCATAGCAGTAGCTAGATGGTTGTCTTCTCCTTTTGTGCCATCATGTTTAGATCTTGTGAGCTGCCTATCATGATCAAGATCATCTTATTGTAATGCTACATGTTGTGTTTGTTGGGATCCGATGGATATTGAATACTATGTCAAGTTGATTATTGATCTATCATATATGTGTTGTTTATGATCTTGCATGCTCTCCGTTATTAGTGTAGGCTCTAGCCAAGTTTATGCTTGTAACTCCAAGAGGGAGTATTTATGCTAGATAGTGGGTTCATGCCTCCATTTAATCTGGGACAGTGACAGAAAGTTCTAAGGTTGTGGATGTGCTGTTGCTACTAGGGGTAAAACAGCAATGCTTTGTCTAAGGATATTAGTATTGTTTACATTATGCACCATACTTAATGCAATTGTCTGTTGCTTACAACTTAATACTAGAAGGGGTGCGGATGCTAACCTGAAGGTGGACTATTTAGACACAGATGCATGCTGGATGGCGGTCTGTGTACTTTGTCGTAATGCCCAAGTAAATCTCATAGTGATCATCATGACATGTATGTGCATTGTTATGCCCTCTCTATTTGTCAATTGTCCAACTGTAATTTGTTTACCCAGCATATTAGTATTTTATTATGGAGAGACACCACTAGTGAACTATGGACCCCGGTCCATTCTTTGACATCTGAAATACAACCTACTGCAATCATTGTTCTTTTACATTCTCTGCAAGCAAACATCATTTTCCACACTATACGTCTAATTCTTTGTTTTCAGCAAGCCGGTGAGATTGACACCCTCACTGTTTCGTTGGGGCAAAGTAGTTTGATTGTTGTGTGCAGGTTCCAAGTCGACGAGTCAGACCTCCCCTTCAACACCACACTTTTTCTGACGCCGTTGACACCTTCGAAGCAACTTCAATCTCCTACTGGTTCGATAACCTTGGTTTCATATTGAGGGAAAACTTGCTGCTGCACTCATCATACCTTCCTCTTGGGGTTCCCAATGGACGTGTGACTTTACACGCATCAGGAGGCCATCGAAAAGAGAAAAAAAAAGAAAAAAAGAATAAAGAAAAAGGGGGCAACATTACTATCCTTTATCCACACTTGTGCTCATGTTTTAGCACGTGCATATTCATAGTCATCATTTGTGCTCATGTTTAGCACCTATACTCCATATGAGAGAGTTTTCATATTTTACTAGTATAACTATGTGGGGTAATTTACACTATAGAACTTGGGTTGTATATTCCAATGATGAGCTTCCTCAAAAATGCTCTAGGTCTTCATGAGCAACCAAGTTGGATGCACCCCCACCAGTTCCATTGGAGAGCTTTCATACACATATAGCTCTATGTGCATCCGTTGCATGGCAATCACTACTCCTTACATAGCATCGATTATGAGACTTCCTCTTGTCTAATGATCACTTATAGCTTTGTGAGACTTTCTTCCTTTGGCCTTCCAAACCACCATTAATGTTCTTTTAGCCATAACATCCTCGTGCCAATACCAAATGCTTACGCTCACCGGTTGAGTAGATTTCAAAACAGTTGATTCATGATGTTCATGTTTATTTTTACTTGGTTGAATCCTCCTTTGTTGTGAAAGATTACTTGATGCTTGGAATTGAAGGATAGAACTCCTACATTGGATACTTAACACATCTTTAATGAACCTTGTACGGTTTCATGTCTTTAAAGCAATCATTCATGAAAACTTTGACCTTGTTTAACTAACTTGTTTTGTTGTCTCTTATATCAATTATAGACTTTTGCTTTGAATGATTTGATCTCAGCTCATATGTTTTACAATATTATTGATCAAGATTATGTTGGTAGCATGTCACTTCAGAAATTATTGTTGTTATCGTTTACCTACTCGAGGACGAGTAGAACTAAGCTTGGGGATGCTTGATACGTCTCAAACGTATCTATAATTTCTTATGTTCCATGCTAGTTTTATAACAATAGCTACATGTTTTATTCACACTTCATAGCATTTTTATGCATTTTCTGGGACTAACCTATTAACAAGATGCCACAGTGACAGTTCCTGTTTTCTGCTGTTTTTGGTTTCAGAAAAGCTGTTCTGGAAATATCCTCGGAATTGGACGAAACAAAATCCCAGATACCTATTTTTCCGACACGTTCACGAAGTCCGAAGGAGAGACGAAGGGGGGCAGCAGGGCGCCGTCCCCACACTGTGGCGCAGGTGGGCCCCCTGCCACGCCACCCTATGGGGAGCGGGCCCTACGCCTCCACCGACGTTGCCCCTTCGCCTATTTATTCCCCTAGACGCGAAAACCCTAAAACACCGAGCCATTATTCCAGAAAACATCCTCTGCCGCCGCCGCCGTCAACCCTAACTCGGGGGGTTCTGAAGTTCTCCTCCGGCACCCTGCCAGAGAGGGGAATCATCACCGGAGGGCTCTACATCGCCATGCCTACCTCCGGAGTGATGCGTGAGTAGTTCATCTCTGGACTACGGGTCCATACAGTAGCTAGATGGTTGTCTTCTCCTTTTGTGCCATCATGTTTAGATCTTGTGAGCTGCCTATCATGATCAAGATCATATTATTGTAATGCTAGATGTTGTGTTTGTTGGGATCCGATGAATATTGAATACTATGTCAAGTTGATTATTGATCTATCATATATGTGTTGCTTATGATCTTGCATGCTCTCCGTTATTAGTGTAGGCTCTGGCCAAGTTTATGCTTGTAACTCCAAGAGGAAGTATTTATGCTAGATTGTAGGTTCATGCCTCCATTTAATCTGGGATAGTGACAGAAAGTTCTAAGGTTGTGGATGTGATGTTGCTACTAGGGTAAAACAGCAATGCTTTGTCTAAGGATATTAGTGTTGTTTACATTATGCATCATACTTAATGCAATTGTCTGTTGCTTGCAACTTAATATGGAAGGGGTGCGGATGCTAACCTGAAGGTGGACTATTTAGGCCCAGATGCATACTGGATGGCGGTCTGTGTACTTTGTCGTAATGGCCAAGTAAATCTCATAGTGATCATCATGATATGTCTGTGCATTGTTATGCCCTCTCTATTTGTCAATTGCCCAGCTGTAATTTGTTTACCCAGCATGTTAGTATTTTATTATGGAGAGACACCACTAGTGAACTGTGGACCCCGGTCCATTCTTTTACATCTGAAATACAACCTACTGCAATCATTGTTCTTTTACATTCTCTGCAAGCAAACATCATTTTCCACACTATACGTCTAATCCTTTGTTTTCAGCAAGCCGGTGGGATTGACACCCTCACTGTTTCGTTGGGGCAAAGTAGTATGGTTGTGTTGTGTGCAGGTTCCAAGTCAACGAGTCAGACCTCCCTTTTGACGCCACCACTTTTTCTGACGGCGTTGACACCTTTGAAGCAACGTCGACTTCCTACTGGTTCGATAACCTTGGTTTCATACTGAGGAAAAACTTGCTGCTGCTCTCATCATACCTTCCTCTTGGGTTCCCAACGGACGTGTGCCATTACACGCATCAGGATACTAGGTATCCCGGTTCATATAAATATGAGTTATATGATAAGTAATTAATTCCGGGAATTTTCTGTACAAGGAAATATTCATTTAGAAATTAATTAGACAAAGCAATTAATTATTTATTTAATTAATTAATTATATTGGAAAATATAAATAAATGATTTTATTTGGAGCCCAATAAAAGGGGGCTACCAAGTGGGCCCATGGGGCCCATAAGGCAGCCGCACCCACATGGTATGTGGGGGAGGGGCCGAGTCCGAGTTGGGGGGGGAATCCCCCTCCCCGTCGGCTAGGGCGGTGGCCAAGGGCGGGCCGCACAAGGTGCGGCGGCCAGGACGGGCCCCACAAGCCAGGAGGTGGGTGGGAGGGGTCTCCCCTCCAACCCGAGTTGGAGTGGGGAGGAAAGGCAGGTTTGGAGGGAGGAGTCCTACTCCTCCCCCCAATCCGAGTTGGGGAAGGGGAGGGACTCCTCCCTTCCTTGGCCGGCCGGCCCAAAGGGGAAGGGCTTGGCCCCTTCCCCAAGTCCCTCCACCCCTTGGCCTCCTTTATAAGCAGCCCGAAGCCCCTAGTGTTTGAAAAGAAGAAACACAAGCAAGTTATCTCTCTCTTGTAGATCTCATGTGTTGAGAATTAGACGTCTCTAATCCTCTCATATAGATCTAATCTAGTTGATTAGATCTACCACCTAAACTACGCCGCAAGGCTGACTCTCTTCACCACGTGCTAGTAGCTAGGCGGTGAACGCACGGGGTGGGTTGACACGGTGTATGTGTGGATACCGCTAGAGCGGGATTTGCGCAAGTAAGTTCCTTGGACAACGGAACAACTTCATCAAGGTCTACATCAACGACGACGTACGGCAACAATCTCACCTCCCGGCGTGGACGTGAGATTCTTCATCAGGCTACACCGACATCTAATTCGACAAACACTAGATCTTCCGCAAAGGTGTTTGTAAGTATCTTGATCATCACATTATGGGGTGCAGCATATCTTCATAGAATAGATCTTGGCGGTAAGGTTACGGATAAATTTTTAAAGTTTTCCCGCAACACAATATCGGCGAGCCGGGAGACGCGGGCCAGGCGCGGCCAGCCGGGGTACGGCCCGGCAGCGCCGGGCAGAGGAGGCCGGAGCGCGGCCGGCCGGCGAGCAAGGTCGAGGATCGGCGCGGTCAGATGGGACCGCGGTGAGCCGGGGAGGCTGGAGCTGGCGTAGCCGGGTTTGCTGCAAGCCGGAGTTCGGCAAACCGGGACGCAGGGAACTGGAGCCGGGGTCGCAACGAGTCGGAGCTCGGCAGGGGCGGAGCCGGCCGAGCCGCGGGTCGACGGGAGCTGGGGACGCGGCCAGCCGGCGGGCGGCGAGCTGGAGGACGGCAAGCTGGGGGACAGCAAGCCGGAGGACGGCTGGAGGCGGCCAGCCGGTCGCAGCCGAGGCAGAGCTTCAGACTTGGGGAGGTGACGATGGATGCGGCCGGCCGGATCGATTCACGCGGGTGCTTGGCTGGGCCGGCCGAACAGCGCTACAGACCAGGCAGCCATGCACGCGTGCGGCCAGAGCAGCCGGGCGGAGCTGGAGGAGGCCGAGACGGGCTCGGGCGGAGCAGCTTTGGGCGCGGACGCGAGCTCGGGCCCGGGAGATTCGGGCGGAGATGAGCAGGCGTAGAGGAGTGCGCGGGGATGCGTGGGCGCAGATTGATGAAGGTGACGCGGACGCGCGGGAGGAGACGACAAGGTAGGCGCTTGTTAATTCGGCCCGGAACCCGGTTCAAGCATCCGGATGCCGGTCTGGGGTTGCTTTATGCCGGCGATGAGCTAAAACGCGGGGACAACTTTATGTCGAGTCCCCACGTCGATGAAGAAGGTCCCGTCCGAATTTGATCCAGCAAGCGCCACTACCAGCCCCACGGTGGACGCCAACTGTCGTGGTGGTATCACGGCAGATGCCATAGGATGGCTTGAGTTGGGGCCGATGGACGCTGGTGGAACCGGGGAGGGATAGCGCGCTAAGGAGCGCACACAGAAGACACAAAGCACACACACGATCTACCCCGGTCCAGGGCCCTCGTGAGGAGGTAAAACCCCTACTCATGCCTGTCTCTCTATGTATATCTGGATCACAAGGATACAAAGGTGCTCCTCGAGCTGTATGCTCTCAGCTATGGTGAAGCTCACAAGGAAGAAGAAGCTCTGGTGGAAAATATCTCTCAGCGTATTGCTCTCGTGGTCATCGTCCCTCACGCAGGAGGGGGCAGGGCCCTATTTATAGGCTAACCCTAACGGTAAGGTCTCCGTACTTGGCACTGTAGCCATGCGCTCATGTGTCATCCGCATGGTCATGATTGTGTCCTCTGGCACGGACAGGACGTGGCTTGCCCATGCCTTGTACTCTGGTCCCACGCTCCGTGGAGTCACCTCGTACCCGCACCATACCGCTCTGCCATGCTCCCGTGTCAGGCGGGATGGGACAGACGCATTGACTTCAACCGGCACATGGTGCCTCTTCCCTCTAACCCGGCATGGATATGTCGGATTCCCCTTCATGAGTTATTCTCCCCTGCACATAAGAGAAGACACGAACATACCGACATAAACATGTCGGTTAGTATATGGCGGTTTGCACCGGCATTATATCTCGGCCCCTTCTGGGCCTGGTTATCTCGGTTTGCACCGGCATTATATCTCGGCCCCTTCTGGACCTGGTTATGTCGGTTTTACTGTAACTCGGTTCACTCTTGGACATAGCTTATACCATACCTTGACCCTACTCGGGATAGCCCCCCGACACCAAATATTTTCAGATGGGCATTTCGACAACTTTGTCATGAGGGCATTTTGGTCAATTGCCCTGTCAAACCTGGTTAGTTTAACTAGTACACCAAGAGATTGTAACGCTACTTCCTTCGGTCCGGTGTATAGGTTATGGGCTTGTCTCTAGGTCTTTAATTTGACCAACCTAATACGAGTTATATAATACAATAAATATACAATATAAAACTTTAGATGTTATATTTTGAAAATGGTTTTTTTCGGTTATTCTAATTAGGGGACGTGCCCCAATAATCGATTCGGCCCGGCGCATGCAGGACTTGCCCAGAGACCAGCATATACATGCATGTAGGGAATCTTTCTATAAATCGAAATTTTAAAATAAATTATCTTTTAAACCGTTACTCCAATTGAGGATCCGTTTGCACCGTTGAGTTTGTCTCGCCGAGTACTTTGAAACAAGATCCCATTTTAATATGTTTTGACAAACTTTGTTTTCCTCGTTAGTTGCCAGGTTATAATACCGTAATTGCCATATTGCTAGTTAACGGTTACCAACGTAACCAACCAAATAATACATAGTTACCGGGTCATTTTTACATGATTTTTTTCATAACCATGATCTACATGTTCAGAAAGTGAGTATTTGATCCAATCTAGACACGTAAAATATGGAATTGTCGTCATAAAAGGATTACATCGGTGAGTACCGCAGTTAAAAAAGTCAGGCAACCATTTGAATTTAACCTGGTAACCAACTTGACAATACCTGGTGACCAAGTGACTACAATCTGGCAACTAGAGGTGAGAAAAAAAGTTGTCAAAACATATTAAGATGGGATTTAGTTTTGAAGGACTTGTCGCAACAAAGCCAACCGTCAAAACGGATGTAGATTTGGAATTACGGTTTAACAGATAAAACATTTTAAAGTTTGAAAACGAAAAAGAAATTCCCCACACGGTGGCTGCATGCATGGTTCAATTTGCATATTTCTCATCCGTGCCCATGGAAGTCAAATCTGGGACACGTGCTCTAACTAGCAAAGTCCTTTTTTTTTATACACCGGGAGTGGAGGGAGTGCTTTTAATTAGATAGACCTCTCCTTCAAAGAGAAGTGCGTGGTGATATGCGAAGAACAGCAGCATGAATCATGCTGAAATAAGGAAGGTGAACCTCACCCAAGTTGGTTTTCAGGGACGGTACTCTCGGCAATTGGCCTGTCTGTATGCTGGCCTAGCTGTCCACCAAGGGCTGATAGCTCCTATGCGACACATTTGAGCTGAATTGTCTCCAATGCGACATCGTTGGCTAAAATAGCTCACATCCTTTTCCAAAACTTCCTATCAGCTTCCCGGTGCAAAGCATGTCACCGGCCGGCAACATCCACCACCAAGATCTCACCAAAATGACGCTGACGCGTGATGCAGCTGATAGCGCCTGTGGTGACGGCTGACGGGTGGCGAGTGATAGTACACCGACGAAACTTGCAGTAGTACCAGTGCAGTACGATGATCTCTGGTTGGCGGTGCCCAACGCAGCTACCACCTTGTACGACAATTCATGGATGTCTTGAGTGTCACCGGTGCTCACTGCCGTGGTTGGCCAGTAATTCAGGTTGCCGGCGGGATAGGGCGTTCTCGTTTGGTGGTCCGCCATGTCCTTGGAGTGGAAGCATTCTCGACGACCATCATGTTTGTTATGAAAAATAGATGTCGACAGTGGGTGTCGACAGGTCAAAAGATGGCTTATTAATTCCGAAGAAGGCAAAATATATGGTGGATTTTAAGTACGCTTTCAGGATTGGGTCTCTTTCAGAATTTGAAAAACTGACGATTTGATCATGTTCATGCATATATGGATTGCCATGTCGCTGTTTTTGGCCGCCTGATCTGTCTGAACTTAGGTCCATAGGTTCATGGCACTGTGTATTACTTTGGAGATCTTAATGTGCAAGTCACACTTACAATGATGCATGATCAAACTGTTCATTTCTCAAGCAAGGTGACGACATTGACTGAACACCAAGAAGCGTGCCATGTCAAATAAGATGCAGTGGTATGTAACAGTGTCATGTTTCAGCAGAAAACCAGCAAAAACAAGGCCAGCTACCTAAACATGGAATGATTAACAGAAAAAACCAAAAGAAAATGACAAAAGTAACGAGAAATATATATTGCACGGCAGTACCATCTTCTCTTTCCTTCTTTGTGTGGTGCTGGTTTGCAGACCACGACTCGGATGTACTACAAAAATACTTCTTTCAGATTTTGTGTCCCTGTCAACTAAGATGAGAACAACTTCACTATCTTTCTTGGTAGGTCCTCATCTTTCTTGCAACTTAATTTTGCATGGTGATCAGGATCAGGTTCTTCCTCGCTGTTTTCTCCTTATGTTAGGTCATCTGGCCAACCACCAGCCACCGAATGCTGCTTGTACCTCTCAAGAGCCAAGGGGTTTTACCTTTGTAAAAGCAAAATCTTATCATGGTGGAGTAGCAGTCACCATGCACAAACAATGCATGATATTCGATTTTCTCTCAGAAAGGCTTTCATGCAAATATACTCTGAACTCCCATTCTTACGTCCCTGTTTTTTTTTTCAGCGGACACTTGCCTTATCAAAATCCACTGAAATAGGCCGAAGAAATATATGGCCCCAGGAGACTACCAGGCTGAATCGTTCGGCCCGCATCTCCATTCTCTCCCACTAATGGGCCGTATCCTCGAAAACAAGAGAACTACTGGACCCCCACAAGCACGAGCCCTAGAAATTCTCAAAAAAAAAACACGGGTCTTTCCTCTATAAACTCTCGCCCTCCCACGGCGGCGGTAAAACCATCACATAAACCCTAGCCTCCGCCTCCTCTCCCTTCTCCGTCGGCGGCAGCCACCAGCACTTCTCGGCACCATGAGGGCACCAACGAGAGGAGGTAATCATCCGGTCTCTGCCTTCTGGCTTATTTTTCTTCGTACCCCCAATCTCAGCCTGTTTTGCTGCACGCAGGACGCGGCGGGAGGGGGTTCGGCGGGAGGAACGACGGCGGCGGCCGCGGCGGGAGGGGGTTCGGAGGGAGGAGCCCTACAGGCGGCCGCAGGGGTAGGGGAGGCGGCATGTCGAGGGGCAGGGGCGGCCGCGGCGGGGGCAGGGCAGGAGCGGGCATGAAGGGCGGGAGCAAGGTGATCGTCGTGCCGCACAAGCACGACGGCGTCTTCGTCGCCAAGTCCAAGGAGGACGCGCTCTGCACCAAGAACATGGTCCCCGGGGACTCCGTCTACGGCGAGAAGCGCGTCTCCGTCAAGGTCGGTGCTTGCGTTTTCTCAGTCTTGTCGATCTTACACGCGCCATTACATGCCATGCCCATTCTTCTGTCCTATGACTGATGGGAGGGAGGGAGTAAGATAGTGTAGCCAGTGGCGGCGCCAGTAGGGGGTCGAGGTGGTCGGTCGACCCCCCTCAATTTTTGGGTGAAAAAAAATTAGATACCCCTCTGCTCTGTCTCGACCCGACGACCGCGACGAACCCATCCCCAGCTCGTTCTGCTCCAGCGCCCGCCGCTCGATCTGCTCCAGCGCCCGCCGCGACGAACCCATCCCCAGCTCGAGCGCCCGCCGCGACGAACCCATCCCTAGCTCGTTCTGCTCCAGCGCCCGCCGGCCCTCAGTCTCCCACCGCCGCGCCGCTCATCTCCTGGCGGCCGGCGCCCGCCCCCATCCGCCCCCCGCTCGATCTCCATCTCCTGGCCGGCTCTCAGTCTCCCACCGCCGTGCCGCTCCTCGCCGCCGGCAGCCCCCTGAACCGGGGAGAGTCTCCTCACCGTCGGACCCGCCTTCGTCACCGCCGCCTTGATTTTGGACTCTCAGGTGAAGTATCGTTTGTCCGCTTGATTCGTCTTAGCCTGAAATACATCCCTGCATACATACGAATGCTTAGCTACTATCTCGATGGAAGTGTGTTAGCGTGTGGCGCTCTAATTGACCCTATATTTATTATCTGATTGCATGATTCCTGACCGACATCTTCTTGGTCCTGCACTTTTGTACTCTATACAGCTAGCTCATGAACCGCGAGATCTAGACCTGTATGCACATCCTGGGAAGAGGTTCAGTCATGAGATCGTGCATCTAGAGTAATGTCCGTGCTCACATTTGTCTAGAGGCTGTTGTGAGTTGTGAGCAGAGTTGTGACCGAACCAAAAGTGTGCGTCAGTGCCTGTAACACCTGCAATTTATCTAGTGCCTGCTCGATTTGATGGATTCCGACGAAGAAGCCGAGTGGGTAGAGATGCAGGCCGAGGAGGACGAAGCTGTAGCAGCCTTGGTTCTAGCTCGGCAAGAAGAGGAGGCAGTCATCTCCAGAAACCTCAAGAGGTTACGGCAGGTTAGTTTCCTCTTTTGATTTCAGATTTTAATTATGATGTCTGTTGTCTAGTGATCAGCAGTGTGTACTGTGTAGGAGATGTTGATGAAAGATTGATTTCGATTTCTGTGTTGCAGGATACTCAAAAAGCAAATGCTGCTGAAATCTGTGGGATTCTGTTGTTGAAGTGCTATGCAGTGTTTCTCATGATGGAACAGATGCCGAGGAGAGAGGTTTGGTTTCAGGTTATATGATATACATGGAAAGCTTTGAATTTGTTATTATATTGCATTTGATGCTTCGAGTGCTTGGTTTAACAAAGGTTTGTCACAAGATTTGCTATGTTGAGAAAGAGATATTTGCAAAAATTGATGACAAGAAGATTATGCTGCGTTTCCATTCCTACAATGATCGTAGAGGTCATCTTCCTCGACACTTTCGCCTTGCCAACATGGATTCAACTTAATGGTACTATCTTCTTATCAAAATGTAGCACTATTTTTATGTAGTTTTTTTGTTCTTTGTAGTCAGTTTGTACTTGTGCAGTTGTGCTTCATGACTTATTTACATTGTTCTTTCCGTACAATTGTGTATTACATGTGTTGTCCAAAAAAAATCGCCGGTGGCACACCTTTTGCTGTTCGCCCCCCTCGTCTCAATTCCTGGCCTAAGCATTGATTTTGTACATTTGCAAGTATGCTGATTTCTGCTTTTGGTATTACAGAACGAGGATGAGTCCAAGGTTGAGTACAGGGTGTGGAACCCCTTCAGATCTAAGCTGGCTGCCGCTGTGCTTGGTGGTGTTGACAACATCTGGATTGTAAGTTCGTTGCGATTGTGCATTAGCTTGTATTTTCTCCCTCAAACCCTTATGTTCAAGGTTGTGTAGATTGGCTACAGTGTTATTCTTTGTTCACCTTGCATTTGTTATTTCAGGCTCCTGGCACTCGTGTGATGTATCTTGGGGCTGCCTCAGGAACAACGGTGTCTCATGTGTCTGATATTGTTGGACCGGTGAGATCTTGTACCTACTTTGTATCGGTGAATGGTATCCATTTGTGTGAGCTATCTTAACCCAAGTCTTCTGGCTTGCAGACTGGGATGGTGTATGATGTGGAGTTCTCGCACCGGTGTGGCAGGGATCTTGTCAACATGGCCAAGAAGAGGCCCAATGTCGTCCCCATCATTGAGGATGCTAGGCACCCTGCTAAGTACCGGATGCTGGTTGGCATGGTTGATGTTATATTCTCAGATGTTGCACAGCCTGATCAGGTATACCTGTCACCGTATAAATGCCTGCAGTATTTATTGGATCGCTCATTCCTTGCTCATGGTGGACCTGCTGTAGTATAATATTGTCTGTTATGATTTAATCACCTTCTGTGGCTACATTGGAGCTAATCAAACGATGAGCTTACTTGGGTTCTCCTTCAGGACATCAAAATGGATGATGCAAATTGAGTTAATGATGCTTTTATGCCTAATGCCAATTCATTTCCTACTCAGCTTGCTGCATTCTTTCGTCTTTCACTGGCCATGCTTTTAGTTACATATCGTCACATTGGTTAATCCATGAATTTATTCAATCTCATTGTGATGGATTCCAATTGTGGTTGTCTGTCAGATTGTTTATAAATTTTTGAACATATCTGTTCAGTTTTTGTAATAATGGTTAAACATCCGATTATTGTTGTATATACATTTGCCTTGCTTTTCTTGTTTCCTCGGTTATATTGGTGGTCTAGCTGATGATGAGCTTACTCGGATTCCCCTTCAGGACATCACTGGATGATGCAAAATCGAGTCTCTGATGCTCTTATGCCAAAATGCCGACAGTGTTGCTTTTTTTAATGTGTTTTATCTGATTCATTTTGACTGCAATTGGGGTTTCTTAATTCACTTTTCATGCTGCAAGAATTTGTTCCCATTTCACTGGCTTTCTGTATTTTATAATCTGCCTCCTGTCCCTTTTTATTACCTGCGTTCCTATAGTTGTGCATGGTAGATGACAAATGACCTTACAATCTTGCTACTCCTGCTTCACATTATAAAATTTGGTAATATAGTGATTTTTGGTAATAGATATGATAAAACTCTGTTACTCCAAGTATTAGCTTTTCTAGATGGGTTAAATTGTAACCTAATCTTGTTACTTGGGACTCTGAGTCCGCATTTTCATCTACCTAAAAGTTCTTGGTTATTCTGAACTGTACTTGTCTTAGCAAAATGCATATGATACTGTTGCTCTTTTATTTTTTTAGTATTCAAATTTAAGCTTGAACAAGTATGGCATTGCTCCCTTCAATGCATAGATACTGCAAGCAGCAATGTCATACTTGTTCAATCTTAAATTTGTTAACACTGCTAATCATTCAACTTGTCATACAATCTTGTGTCCCACAGGCCAGGATCTTAGCCCTTAATGCTTCTTACTTTTTGAAAGATGGGGTCCACTTTGTCATTTCAATCAAGGTACATTCTAACCCTATACTCAAGAAAACTACCAAACCTGCATTATTTGTTTGACAGATTCCTTATATCCCAAGTTGCCAATTATTTGAACACCTCGCTCTCTTATCAGGCGAAATGTGTCGACTACACCATTCCTCCTGAGGCAGTGTTCGCCAGTGAAGTGGAGAAGCTGAAGGCTGATCAGTTCAAGCCCTCGGAGCAGGTGACCCTGGAGCCCTTTGAGCGTGACCATGCCTGCGTCGTCGGTGGTTACAGGATGCCCAAGAAACAGAAGGCAACTTAAGTAGAAGAAGAATTAGTGTTCTATAATACATGCATATTTTGTCTACCAGTAGTAGTGTCCCACTGTAATGAATTTTGCCGCAGTTTGTTTTGATCCGGATTTGAGAGATGCTGGTGCAAATTTTTACTCCTACGCTATTATGCATGAAACTATACCAGTACCTGATGTTTTTCGTGGGTAAAATCTTCTGTAGCTACTTTGTTGTTTGAACCTGAGTGATGCCTAAGCCAGCAATTAGAAAATCTATTTCTGAAACAGAATTTGTAAACATAAATACGTTTAGCCACTTCTGCTTTTTTGGGCAATTAGGAATATTATCAGTGATTGTTTTGAGCTATAAACTTGGTCGACCGTACCCATGTCTACTCCATTCCACGAAGGAGCGCCCAGGGATTAAACATAAAAACGACATGTGTGAATGCGTCTCGACCTAGCGTCATGATCAAAATACTATTCTTGTTGTATTATTAGACCCTGGAGATAACTGCTAATTTGTCAAACACGTGCAAAGGTTAGCTGAAAAATATCTCATTAAACCTTGTGCACTAGTGAACTTTTACAACGCCACTCTTGAGGTCCTGAAACTTGACACGTCCAAATGCCTTGGACAGATTATCCATGAGTTTAACTGGCCATCCATACAAATGAACTCAACACGTGAACCCACAATTTAAGATATTTTTCGATATTCTGATAAATCGGCCGGTTCATCCCTTCTCAGTGTCTGATCGATAAGATAAATCGGGACGGTATACCGTCAAGCCACCTGATTTTAGTCCTTATCTGGACTCAACCAATAAGTTCCCGATAAGCGATATCCCCAACATTGGTTGAACCCAAGCGATGAAAAATCTGTCCTCTATAGACTCTTCAACGAAGTGGTACTTGGTATGAATGTTTTTGTTGCTATCGTGTAAAACACGATTTTTCCCTAGGGAAATTGCAGACATGTTGTCCACTTCGAGCACAATGCGGCGAGGATGAGCGTACCTTTAAATCAAAATTCAACTCATGTGTGGTTGTTAGCTATTTTTCAAGAATTGACTCGTCGGAGATCTTGATAGCGAAGCTTTTCATAAGTTTTTTTTCTTTTCGAATACATTTTTTAAATCAAAAGGTTTTTGTTTTTCTCTAGTAGCAGCAGATTGCAAAACCTCGCCTCTCTTCATTTACTGGGCTGAGCCCGCAGGCGGCTTGCTCGGCCCGATTCCTTTCCCCAAATCGTCGCCCGATTCCGGCCACCCTCACCACCAATCGACGCCGCCTCCTTCCTCACGGGCGCCGCCTCCGGCCCCGACGACCAGCACGCCAGCCGCCTCCGTGCTCGTCGGCAGCGATGTCTTCGCTGGGCCAGAGCAGCTCGCTCCAGCGCCTCCACAACGTCGAGAAGGTCAGCCGCTCACCCCCACTCTCTCTCCTCTGAACCGTTGGTTAGGGTTCTCGAACCTTGACGCGCCTGCGGCTTTGTTTGTTCCTGCGCAGCGGGTAGTGCGGGTGCTGGAGCTGGCGGGGTCGGTCATGGAGGAGCTGGGGAACTCGCAGGGTCCCCGCGCCGACGCCGTCGCCGCCCACTGCCGCGAGTTCATGCTCTCTATGAAGGTACCATGCCCTCATCCATCCACCATCTTCGAACCTAAGACAAACTGGAATTATATTAGGGGTTTCCGAAAGAGTTGGCACACCGAAGCAATGGCTCCGGTTTCAGATCTGAAATTATATGCTTTCATGTTGCTCTTTAGGCTCATTGGTTGCTTATTAAGTTTTATTGCTTATGAATTGTTCTCCCTTGTGAATGTGGGAATGTCACGCTTTTTGAGGTATCCTGCCGACAGCGATACATCTTTCCGAGCTTCCCCTATACATGTGATGTGGACTTACCGCCTTCTGATTACTATAGTGCTAATGTTCTGAAATGCAACCAGTAAGTTCGGTTTGCTAATTTCTACCTCAGTATCCATGAAAGCATTGCTCCATATTGTTTGAGATGGTCAACTACTATTCTCCATGTCTATATATTGCACCAAAATTTGGAACCATTGCTGACTGAAACAATTGCCTCTGAGGCCCCGCAGGAATACTCTGGTATTTAATGTTGTCTTCCTGTGTTCACTGGTCATTTGGTTGTCGTAAAATCATCATTCTTTTGCAACTGATTGTTAAACATGTCTTGTAACATGCTGCTCTCCTCTGACCTGCTGTTACATTTCGCAACCAAAATACTAGCGAGATATGTGAACCGATTAATCAGTGGCACTTCTATGTCTTTTCAGTAATTCAGTATTCAATTTATTCTTGACACATTATATTTGCCATGGATTGCACATGACGGATTCACTTTTGTACTATTGATGGAGCAGGAAATTCAAACAACATTGCGCGAGGAAATAAAAAGTGCTTGTGAATATCGTCCATTTGAGAAGTGCGACTACAGTGCAAGGATTGCTAACGAGATTTGTTGCAAAAAGCTGGAGTATGTAATTGAGAAGATGGATGCCATGCAACTGAACATCGAGCACAGCACTAATGAAATCTAGCTAGTTTAACTGGTCATCTTGTACCTGCTGGTGGTGTGGTGAGTGCCAAAGCATCATTGGCTTCCCAACTTCAACTTCTTTATGTTCCATTCTTGCTATACCTTTCACATGTGTTAAATTGTTTTATCGAGTCCAACGAGTGATGTAGATTTGGGTAAGTTGCAGTATGGTACAAAGAAGATGTATTGCACATGATGTTTGTTTCGTCTGCATACCAAAGCATTACAGCTATTTCCGAATATTCCGTTGTGTTTCCACGTAGTTGGATTTGAAGTTCTTATATACTACCGACATCCTTGCAATGATAAAGTAGTTCTAATTACTAGAAACTTATTTAATTACATATGCAACCAGTACAGTGTTTAAATTCACATGACAGTCAATATATCTAGAAGTTTTTTATCGCAGCATACATAATGGGTGGTAAGCTCCCGTAGTCATTGATTGGGTTGCCTCCTCTTGTACTCCCTCCATTCCAAATTAATCAAACTTCTCTATGTTTAACCAAGTGTATAAAAAACGCGCTAGCATCTACAACATCAAATCCATATGGTTGTATAAAGAACGTGCTAGCGTCTACAACATCCTATATAGTATGCAAATATTTTTATGACGAATGTAATGAAACTATTTTTGTGTTGTAGTTGATATATATTATACTATAAAGTTGGTCACTTAAAGTAGTTTGACTTTAATTTCGAACGGAGGGAGTGGGCCATTTTGTAGATGGAAATCCTTTGAATTTTGTATCAGTGTAAAACGCTCTAGATGAGTTTACTATTTTCGTGCTTTGGTCTTGATATATTTCTATGCACTAGTCATGCACGTGACACTTGACCAAACTTAGGAGTTAAGGTTACCAGACTAGAGAGTATAGGTGTGTTAATATTTTTATTCGAAGATCTACATGTTTTAATCGTTTTGGTATGTTTAGATAGATTAGCCATTTCGTTGTATGTTTACCACGGCATGAAATATTTTATTTTGTTTGCTCATTTTATATCCAAGAACCATTTGTTTGATACTCATCCTTAAAGAACAGAGGTTCCTTTCTTTCAGGGTTAGCAGCATCAAGGATCTGACATGAGCGGTTTACATCTGGAATGGTCTACTGTGGATGATTTATTTGCTAGTTTGCTTGCAAATGGGCACCGCTTTGTTCAAACTCTTCAAGTTTAGTCATGGACACTGTATTATTCTTAGCATTGCATGTAACCAGTTCAGTCAAGTAGAAAAGCTTCGAAGTGTGGCGACACAGCTCTGCGACCGGTCTCTCTTTATGCTGTAGGCCTTAAGATTACTTCATCCTCAGAATGAACCATTGTAACAGTGATCAGTTGATTTTTTTTCTACTGCCGATGCATGCTTACCGTGTTGATGCCATCTAGATGAAATTTATTTCATTGTTTGGATACACGTTTTACCTGCAGCAAATAATATGTGGTGGACATGAATAAACATACTACGAAATTCTTTAGCATGAATATGTGGTGGCACTTCGCCATTGTCTTGTCAGTTTAGCTCAGAGAACCACTGAAGTTTCAAAAAACAAAAACTCAGAGAAACACTGCTGCCCGGACCCGGTGTTGGAACCAGTGGCCCAAGAGGCCATCTGCTATCTCCGGCCCACAAAATCTCACCGAAGATGGGCTTTTACTTCTCCCAAGCTATACAAGGCAAATCGTTTGACCCACGGCAATCGTAGCATGGCTCGCCGACTCTGCCGTCTTCCTCGCCTCCTCCCCCTCGCCGCCGCCCCAAAGCCCCAGCCCCACCGCCGCCTCCCCGTCCCCGCCGGAAACCCTAGCCCCGCCGCGCGCTTCCCGTCCTTCGCCGCCCCGACTACGACTCCGTCTTCGCTTCCCACCTTCCATCGCCTCTTCTCCACGTCCTCATCCGCAGGTACGCACGCCTACCATGATTCCCTCCTCCCCGCCGACCGCTCCCCGTGGTCCGTGGACCGGCGCTGATAATCTCCTTCCTACTGCAGGCGATCCCAGCATGGTGGTCGTCGGCTCCGCGGACTCCTTCGCCACCATCCACTCCAAGGTGCAAGGTGCGACGCCGAGTTCCCCTTTCTTCACAAGTTTGGTACTACTAGGATGCGTGCAAGTTTTGTTCTCACGCGTGTGAGGTGACGGCTCCTGTTCTTGCAGATGAGAAGCTCCCCGCGGTGTTCTACTACACGGCGGTTTGGTGCGGGCCTTGTAAGTGCCTTCTCCGTGCCAAACCCTTGTAGTTGAGTTGAGCGAGTAACCAGACCAGGGTGCTACAATTCTGCTGTTTTACCTTGCAGGTAGGGCGATGGCACCTGTGATTGAGAAGCTGAGCAAGCAGTACCCAAAGATACCCGTGTACAAAGTCGACATCGACTTGGTAAGTGAGCGGACCTGAATTTTGCTGCATGGATGATAGATCACCGAGCAAATTCCCAAGTTTCAGTACCTGAAGTTGTGATCTCTTAGAGTTGGTAGCCTATACTTCTACAATTCTATATAGATGTATTTTTCTCCTTTCTAGCATTATGAAGAATCAAGTTTGGGATCACTCAGTGTCACATTTTTAAAACACAATGTAATGGTGGTTTGACCAGTAATATTAGTATTATTATTGTTGGACTGTGCATGTTAAAAAGAAGCCTCAAGGTGTCTTATATGTTGGATGGTCATTGATATAATTGTCAGCTTTGTAGCTTTGCGGAGATTGAAGTTTGGGATAGCTTAGAGTGCAACATATTTTTGTTTCCGCTTAGGCTAATGTTTAAAACTTTGATAATAAATTAAGTTAGCGGCATCATTTATTGATCATGATCATTGTTAAAGTTGCATCGCAGCTAGTCTGCTCTTAGTTCTGCAAATTTGTTTAGTCGTCTAGACCATTTACCTTCACTAACATATGGATATCCTGGACCTATGATCTATATATTGGCACTTCAATAAAAGTTGTGATGTGGTAATGGGTCCAATATAGGCCTGATGCAGTTTAATAATCCTATTAAATAATTACTGTTCGTTTCCATGAATTGGGGCACTCATTCTTTTATAGCAGGCAGCCTGCCTTATGAGTCTTGGTGGTTACCTGCATGTTATGTTTTTTTTACCTGCAGGGTACGTTAAGTAGTAAAGATTCAAAATCCAATGTAGACTGTTTGTCAAGGTTGTGTTGAGTGCAGAAGTTTTATTTTTACCCTATTGTGAAGTTATGATTGTGTGTAAATGGATACATGCTACACTTGTTGGATCAGTATGTTAATTGGAATATCTTATTTGGAAAAAACACTAGGATAATTGTCAGCACATGCAAGGTAGAATGAATTTTAAATACACTGCGTTTTTGCTCTTGTTGTTAAATTTATTTTTTGTAACAGATGCCTGCTCTCGTACTTGGTTATCCATACATGTTTCTTTTCCTCTTGTGCTGCAGGATGGATTTGGCACCAGACTGGGTAATCTGAAAATATTCTCTGTCGTAAGTTCCTATCTTAAACTGTAATTCGTGACATCTTGTTCTCGTTCTTGGTATAGTAAATTTTTGTGTCGCTTTCATTCTGTTTCATTGTGTTGAAAAGCTTGATATACTTTTGTGACCGGAAGAATCTCATTATGTGCAATGGTTCAACCTTACCTTGTGTCCTTGTTATATATTTGCATGTATGTTGGTTCGCTTCACTTAAAGATAGAGCTATGAATATAGGGATATCGTTCTACCAGCATGTTTGTGTATTTATATAAACTTGGTGCTTACCAGCCTTCGTCCTAATTCATAATGCAAATTATTTGACTCATGCTGGATCTTGCACAGCCAACTTTCCACCTTTATCACAAAGGTGAGAAGACCAGCGAAGTGATTGGTGCTGATGTGAAGAAACTCGAAGCTGCCATGGAAAGTCTTCACAAGTAAGATGTTATCTTCTCCCTTCCTTTTTTTCTTTTTTCTTACAGAAACAGTACACTGTTGTTTGAATGATATCTGCTGCAGTCAAGTAAAACGAAAATGAACAAGCCTTTGCCTAGATAATTTGTATCTTCTAGCTAAACTATCGATAAGATATGCTACGAGCCTGTCTTAAACATGTCTCCAGCACTGAACTTAGCTATTTACTTTATATTGCGATGCAATTGGCATCATAGTTTATACTGCAGTGCTCTTGACATTATGCATTGTACTTTGACAGGCAACAGTGAAGAGTGTGGAGGCGTGAACAACTTCTTTTGTATCGTACTTGGAGGCGCGAACAACTTCTTTTGTATCAAGAGGTTGTAATGGGGTGTGTGACATGGAAACTTCTGCTTTGGAACCTTGTTATGCTTTGGTTTCAAAAACATTGGCATCTGGATGTGTATGCCCTTTTCTTACCAGAGGCTGTGTACACTGTTTGCGCATTAACCTTTGCAGTATCTATAAATCTATCTCTGCTGCCCGTTTCACTCCCTCCCTGATGGAGGTCGGAGCTTCTATTTCTCTGTTTGGTATTCTTTTATGCTGTTTCCCCACTTTTGCTTGATTCCAAATCTGTGGTACCGAACCAAACATGCCCAACTCTGCCAGAGGGCTAGTGTGAGGGGTGTGTTCATCATGTAATTGTGGAGATAAATTGTGAACAAAAAAATCATCTATCTTGCTTTTTCACATTCCCACGCTTTTAGCTGTTTTCGTGGATTTGTGGACTGTGCGATGTACTACAGCCTACTATGGGTCACTCACGGATATTTTATCGAAATTCGTCTTGGCGTCACCACACTGAGCAAATAGACACTACCAAAACCCAAAGTTATTAGGCTGCCGTGAAAGGGATCTTGGTTGTCAATAAGCTTGAATATATGCCCAGATTGCTACCGTGAAAGAACACAGAATAACATCAGTGATTTTTTTTTGCTCTATAATGTACTTAAGGCTTCGTTGATCTGTCTTGATTATCAGTAAGTGGCACAGCAGGGTTTTCCACTCTTTGAGAACTTCCAAAATTACAAGGGCGTCCTTATCATAAGTTGACATGGTTTGGGTCCAACAGTAATAGCAAAGGATGATGTTGGTCTGTCTTGCTGCATAAGGATATCTCCAATCCCAGAGCCAGACCGTAATAACTTTATAAGCATCTGTTAGTGTAAATGGCACTCCCTCTGTTCCAATTTAGGCGGTGTATAAACTGTTAGGATTTAATTAATTCCTTTATTAAATATGTAATCCCTGCTTGTATGTCGGTTTGCACAACCGACATGCCCCTTTGTAACCGCTTGTTTGGGTGCTATAAATAGCACTCTTCATCATCAATGGACAGACACTTGATTCATTCTGTTGTTCTCTCGTTGCTCTCGATTTTACTTCCAACACGTTATCAGCATGCTCCCGCAGAGCGATTCTACACAGAAGAATGAACAAGCGACAAAAACAGAGCACGCTCCGACCTCTGAGTTCAGCCAAGAACAGAGACTCGTAAGTCTCAAACCAAAACAGAGCACGGAAGAAAAGAAGAAAGAACAATCCGCTTGAGATGACCGGGAAAACGAGTAGCAAGACATCAAATCAATGCATCCAGATTGAAGTTCTTGACTAATTGCTACTACAAGAAACATCAGGTGATATTTACCTAATTCTTGTTCATGGCTACCTGTACAAAATCAAGACTACAAGGATCGATCACCTTGGAGCGTCACCGCCCAGCCCCGGCGGCCGATGCGGCTGCGACTTGCACGCGCGCAGCCCTCGGCCAGGCTCCTCGCGGAGCGCCGACACCGGTGACCGCATCCCTCGCCCCAGCCCCGACGCGGTCGTGGACCATGGCCCCGGCATGGCAGAGGACGCGCTCCCGGTCTGCATCCTTGCGATGCAACGGCTAGCCGCCGAACGCGCAGCGACGACGACGGCGGCCGGTGCCAGGCATGGCGACGCCCTCGGGCGCATGAACGGGAGAAGCCCTCCAGTGCGGCACCCTCCAAGGCGACGTGCTCTCGATTTACTCGAGTCTCCATGTAGCGAACGAATCGATTGATTCGTCAGTAACTTCCAATGTTTCTGTACACACGGAGGAAAACGATGGGAACCTTATCCCTTTGTCAGTTTTACATTTTAATCCTTCCCCTTCATTGTATTTATGAAAGGGCGTCTGCATGTCTCTATTAAATGTTTACAGTATGCGGTTTAACCATCAGTTTTACTGCAAATTGCTAGCATTAGATGACACCGGAATATTTTGCCTACTTTTCTGGCTATGTTCTTCTGGATTTTTCTTATATGTTCAGTGTGTTTGCTTTTTGCAATCCCTATAACATATACAAATGGTACAATAATTCATATTTTGCAATTGAGAGATTTCTTGCAAATAAATAATTAGTTCATCTTAATTTAGCCATATTGGCTTAATATGAGCGAGAACTGATTTTGCAAAATTCAAAGTGAATGTTCTATTTTTTTTTCTGTCGAGTACAATGTATGTATTCCAGAATTCATCAGCGATGTAATAAATTTCCACGTTCGTCACGTGTCGAGATTAATTACGTCTATTTGCGATTAAGAGTTTAATTTCTTGCAAATATAAATCCAGTACTTCTATAGTATTGTTTTCTCCATCGAGTACAATGTATTCCGGAATCTTTCTAAGATGTGTATATTTCTACGTTTGACCATTTCTAAAGATAAATATATCAACAATGGGAAATAAATATATTTTGAAAAAAATGTTTTGGTGAATATTTTGATATTGATTTCGTATTTTCCATCTTCATATTTTTTATATATATACCTGCTCAAAGTTAGAAAACATTTACTTTTTGACTCAATTTATAAGCCACCTATTTGGGGACGGAGGGAGTAGTGAGAAGTTTGGCATCATGAGCAATTGTTTGTCATGTTGAGCTTGGTTGTTTCAAAGTCTTGGCGGTTACTTGCAGTCGTCTTGCTTTTGGCCATGGTTCAACTGCTTGGCTCTCGACGTGCTTACTAGCATAGGCCAGAGAGACACCTCTAAAGAAACCAGGATGTTGCAGTATGTGTGTATGCTTTGCCTATATACCTTTCCGTTTCTCTAAATTATGTATATGTTTTAAGTATGTACTTTTTGGGTTTCTCTAAATTATGTGTATGTTTCAATGCGATACCTTTCGGTTCTCTCAATTAAGTTTGCGTTTTAATTCTATACCTTTTCATTTCTCTAAATTATTACTCGACGGTTTACTTCATAGGTGCCATGTTTTAGTTTCCTAAAATTCCAATACTATACTATAGAAATAAAAAAAATTATCTGTAGTCAAGAGTATTTCAATTCTGATCCACCTACCGAAGAGCACATAAACCAACCGAAAACACAAGGGCAATTTGGTAAAGAAAGTTCTCAAGTGCTGTCCTCAAACGCAAATGAGGCTAAAGTAATGAAAATGGGGTATTTTGTCAATGTGGCGCTCAAAGTGTGACATTTTGTCAAAGAGAACGAAATGCGTGCAATTAGTGAAGAGTCATAATCCTCTTAAAGCTAGACACATCTATACTTTCGCAAAAATTATAGAACAATTCACAACATTGATGCTATATGAAGCAACTACATCTCGGCGAATGGGCTTTGGCAACACCACGACTGGGGCCTATACGGTGGGAGGTATCCTCGCCTCGGTTTGTTAACTTGATCTCAAACTCTAGATTGCAGTATAACTTGATCTTGGCAAATTCTCCACCTTTGATTTATTGCAACAGTTTTTCCTATGCTTTAAATTTGCCTGACCTAAAAAAAATTCCATCCTCCGCCAAGGAAGTATCTAACTTCGTCATACCAAATTTTGAACTATTCTCTGACACCGCAGAAATATTGACACTTCTTTGCTGATATTGGTTCCAAATATAGCAAGTTTCAACGGGAAATCAACATAATACTATTTTGAGAATTCATTTATGATTGGCAACCATGTTGACTGATATTAGATGGTTTTCATTTCCATATGTACCAACAGAGAAAAAGAAATCTTCAAAACCAGATGGTTTTCATTTCCATATATACTTCTTATAGGATAAACCATAGTAGCGATAATTATATATGACAAATTGTTTAAATCTTGATGTCATTTAATAGGTAAAATACACAACCCTTTCACATTAATTAAATTTAACTTCTTGACATTTATAGTCAAGTGAATCTTCCATATTCATGTTAAAAAATATTATGTTAAATGGATCTTAAAGGGGAGGGGGCCATTGCGGCGCCAATTGGTATATGTCTTTGACTTCGTCATACCCAAATTTTAGGACATCCTCCGCCAATATAGAAAATATTGACACTATATTGGTGACATTAATTACAAAGGAATGAAGAGTTAATGGAGAAATTGACATAGCACTCAGGCAAGAGCTTTCTAATACTCCCTCTGTTTTTATTTAGTTCGCGTTCTGGGTTTAGTCAAAGTCAAACTTTGTTGAGTTTGACCAAATGTTTTAGAAAAATTGTTAACATGTATGATGTACAATCTATATTATTAGAATTATCATAACTTATACTTTCATACTATATGAATTTGGTATTATGGATGTTCATATTTTTCTTCTATTCTTGGTCAAACTTGATAAAATTTGAATTTGACTTAACCCAGAACGCGAACTAAATAAAAATGGAGGGGGTACTTTTTTTATTGGCAACTATTCCCATTGAACTGCGCTTTTTGATTGAGAGAATAAACAGAAGTCGCTGACATATAGAAGACATGCGGTCGACTCCACATGTCGAATATTTATTTATTTTTCAAATAAATGGCATTGCCCTAGCTTTCAATTCAGAAAGCGACACCAACAGCGTCAGGAAGTTTTATCTCCTTTCTAGGAAGCTAACTTAATCGCGTGTGAAAACACAAAGTAAAACATAGTTCCCTCTAATTTTTATCTTCATACCAGGAGGAGCTGACGTCTTGGGCCGGTGGCTAGGGCGCTCAGGTGTAACAATATTATGGGGAGGAGCACCCGTAGATATAGGCAGGTTAGCTGAACTGCGGTAACAAATCTCGGTGTCGTCATTATGATGTGATTGCTTGGTATTCGATAGACCAATCAGGCATCTACGATGATGACAATTGGTATCCGAGTGAGGAGGTTAAAGGTAGGGATTGTCAATTTAGAGATGAAGTTGTGCGTCAAAATTGGATCGTGTTTCACGACGCTCCGTCAGGTATCCAATCTGACATTCAGGGGAGCATCAGAGTTCGTGTGAGCGAGCGGACGAAAAGGCAATCGGAATATCACCTCATGGCATGATTGGATGGGTGTGGTAACAACGAGCTGCTTGGTTGCAGCCATATTCCGGTCTCATGGCGCCGGTGATGAACCATGTTTGATTAGTCCTCCCCGTCGCTTCTGGCAGTGACCCCCCATAGCCGTACGGACGATAAGGGCAGCGAGACACCACTGCACTGCTTGGCGCAGGATCAAAATACTACTGTAGTTCGTTTTTAGTCCAAACGTGTGTGAGTGTGTTCTGGCTCTGATGGAAATTTTTCATCCAAGACGTGATTCACAGGACCAAAAAGAAATTGGACACAAATTTTGTGAGGACCACAATTCTTAAAAATAATCATGGCAAAATGCTCCCGGAAACCGCCATCCCAGGCAATGACTGTTTAAAGGATATCTGCATCAATATTTCAACGTGGTGCCGTACATGATCTCATGCAACCATATGGCGACGAGATCATGCATACCAACCAACGGGTTGAGGTATGTGAAATATTTACGGGAAGGGGAGGGGAATTTTTTTCTTCCACTAAGGGACTAGCCATCACCGTCGTTAGGATTCTTTTTTTTTTTGTTATAAATATTTCTCATTTCATATAAATAACCTCCCCATATCGATATAAAAAAATGAGTAAGAGTAGAGGTGGGGGAGTTTTGATCACAACAACCAGCGAAGCCTTTGATCCAATTTCAAATATTATTAGCCAATGATTAATTATGACAAAAAAATTAGGGAAACAACAATGCATGACAGGACAAGTGGTCGAGTTAAGAACATATAAATTTCTCAGAACAGTTATAGATGTGCATCGTGTTATAAGTTGGACATCAACAAAAATCCAAGTAAAAATAATATTATCGAATTTTTTCTAGAAAAAAGAACAAGTGGTTGGTGTTACTATCTGAATCTGAAATCTGAATCGGGTTAAAAGCCAGGCACATGTAAGCCCGAAATGGCGACCCCGTAGGCTCGCCGGGAAACAGGCTCCAAGACAAGGCGCCATTAAACCCTCCTACTCCGGCAGCTCCGGCCGTCCCCATCCATCACATGCGAGATCGTCCTGGCACTCCATCTCCTACCCTATCTTTCGGAGCGATCGAATTAACATGCATGTGCAACGTTTTCATGTAGGCAATGTAGCATGTGTTGCATACGGCGACGAGGCCTCGTAGGATCGATCGATCGAGCTTATCGTCGTCGTTTTTGCTTGATTGGACCGCCTGGTCACGGTCGCTGAAATCTTCCTGGCGTACCATACGTAGTCTGTGCACGTACGTACGGGCTAATCATTGGGGGAGATCCAACGGCGTCCTAATGCCGTTGCGATCTCGTATGGTTTCCGGGACCGGCCTGGCCTGGCCTGGCAGTGCAATCTTTAAAACACAATGTTATTTATTCCATATTATTTCGATTTTAAATTTTGTTCATTTCTCAGACTCAACACAACAAATAAGCTGTAATATCACCTTATTAAGTACACATGTCAAATTCCTGACCATTCCAGACATCTCGAAACTAAACACGAAAAGCCACTCAGTCAGAAAATTATGACAGGTACATGGTTTGGGCCATTTTTACGGTCCGAAAGGTCACCACTTATGGGTTGAGCCCTAAGTTTTTTATTGACAAGTGTGGTGGAGCTGGTGCACCCTCCGTGCCTGGAGGACGTGCGTCGTTGCCACTCAGTTCAACACGAGCACGTGGCGCTACCTTCAAGGGCTCAGGTGGGCCATGCTGCCCCCTACGAGCAAGCCACGACGTTGTGCCCCCGCTCACACGATGACACGGCGCGGAGGCGGGTAGTTCCTGCGCGGTGCCCAAAGTGGTGTGTCAAAAGAGGCAAAGAACAAGGTGGTGATCTTCATGGACGGCAAGAGAACCGCGGCGGTTGGCTTTTATGTGCTCTTATATCGAGTCTTGCCGCACTTACAGCAGACCAACCGCGCCGACGATGAATTTGTTGCAGCTATGAAAGCTGCGGAGAACGGCTATTCAAGTGCTTTGGCCCGCCTCAAAGCCACCAAAGTGGAGCTCAAACTCGTGTGGCCATACCGCAAACTCCGAAACTAGTTTTGCGGACTTGCAAGTTATTCTGTCATATGCTCTAGATGCTCAGATGCATGGATGGATCGACAGCGCTGCTAATACTGAACGACGGCATAGTATAACTGAGCTGGATTTCAAACGACAGAAGCTTACATTCCAAACAGTTATGTTTTTTTTTTTACATTTTAGTGTGTAATTTTGTTCGACACACTGTACCAAAAATAAGGTTACACGGTACAGTCGTGCGTGCTTGCGCTAGCCGGGTAGGAGAGGCCACCACGTCCCTAGGGCGTAGGCTAGAGGCGTCGCTACGGTCCATGAAACTAGGAATTCGCGAAAAGAGAAGTCAGGAAATCGGTGGCAAGAGAACGGCCACGTAAAACAAAAACTGAAAAGGCAGAGACGATGGTACGAGTGCTACTGCTGCAACTTGATGAACAACCACGAGGCGACGAAAAACCAGTTAATCTCTTTTCTGGAATTAACTTCTGAAGCTAAAAAAAAACAGAGAGATCGACTGAGATTTGTACTGCATGCATGAGATTGCTAATGTGCGATCAAGGGATTGTGCATGCGTTTCGTTCCGAGCTATCTAATCATCACCTGGAGCCTACGCACGGAAGCACGAGGATTGCTACTAATCTTTGCGATTGAGTTGGTGTTGTCCCTGTTTGTAGCAGGCCAAAGTTGGAAACACCGCATGCCGAATTTTGCCTGATCAGTCTGAAGAGGGATTTAATTCTTAGATCGAGGCAAAACCTTGTCAGCTATACCAACGCGGATAGGAGGCGGATTTCAGGAATGCTGAAATAATAAAGTTTGGATGGATAGGGCCATTGCCATTCAATCGGGCTTGGCGCGCTCCTTCTTCCTCGGAGGTCGATCGACGAGCACCACCATGATTCATGACTTCATCTAAAAAACCAAACTAAATCAGGCAACTGGGCGTACGTACCGATTTAACGCAGCAGAATTCCTCAGATTCTTACGAGCGACACGTGCTCTGATCATCGAATTACTTGTAATCCCTTCCTCTCCATGGAGCACTAGCACTTTGCAGGAGCAACCCTGACCATACAGCCGTTCACTGTGCAGTCCCTCCCGGCAATCAGACGAAGCAAATCGCCGATAACTCCCGGCTTTGTTGAAGAATCACAGGAGCAGTCCCCGACACTTGGACCGTGACGCCCAGGTGTTCCTTTGACCGGCCGAGCCCGTATGTCCCCTTGACGCACAGGATCCATCGATCGATCGAGCCCCGCTCTCCCTCTATATATAGACGCCACCCCATCGACTGCTCACTCCACCATTAACACCCGTCCTCCCTGCACTGTTAGCTCTACATACACATCCAGCACCACTGCGTCTGTATCTACATACAAACAGACGACGGGTAAACTCGAATTAAGCCACAGAGAGACTGAGAATTGTGGTTGTGTTGAAGGAGGAGGAGGAGGAGGAGGAGGAGGAGGAGGAGGAGGTGAGAATTGGCAAGAAGGAGTAGGGAGATGGGGATGAGGCCCGGGTGGCTGGGTGGGCTGGTGGAGGAGAGCTTCTTCGTGGGGTGCGAGGCGCACGAGAGCCGCAAGAAGAACGAGAAGAACATCTTCTGCCTCGCCTGCTGCACCAGCGTCTGCCCGCACTGCGCCACCGCCGCACATCGCCACCACCCGCTCCTCCAGGTACCTGCTCAAATCGTTTACATGCGCCGACCCTAGTTACCAGCAACTTCCTCATGTTCCTGCTCGCCATCTCTCCTTGATTTGGCTTTAGTTCTTCTCTGTCATATCCCCCGGCTCCATGGAGTAGATAATTGACCATCGCGTGCAACATGCCGTTCCTGCTTGCTTAATTCTGCTGTTCTTGGTTCGCATTAAGAGTTGCAGTTGATTCTCGCCTGTCGTGTGTGAAGACTGAAGCGCGGCCGTGTGTTCGTTGGTAACTTGGTATGGCTCCCTGCTTGCTTAGATTCGGGTAATTCGGGTGACCCACCTATCAAAGGTTGGCCTAATCAGTTTAAAGAGTTGTTTGGGCTCCGTTTGTTGTTAAATTCCTGAAGGAAACAACAACAGCTAACTAAAGTATGTGAGGTTTTCCTAGAATAGGCTTACTTCTGCTACTCCTAGCGGTAGAGTAGAGACTAGAATGAAGCCGTGCTTTTCCGAGCTAGGTAAGCTAGTTGTGAGGCAGGGCCCTTGATTATCATATGCTAATTACGGTAGAGATGATCTGGTTGGGCCTAATTGCGGCGTGTGTTCGAGTTCCCAAGCACAGTGTTCAAACCCTGTGCTTGTCTTTCGGCTTCCCCTTGTCGTTTCTGCAGGCCTGTTTTCGTGCTTTGTGCCGTGTCCCCTCGGTTTAGTTAACACTAAACCCCTCCCCCTCCAATTACCGTGCCCAATTTCACTTCTCCTAAACCCCATATATTTTTCTTCTATAATCCTGTACTGTATATACTTGCAACTTTACCCCGACTCCGTCGACATTATTTGTTTTGGCTCATGGTTAGTGGCATGGGTAACCTTTGCTCCATCATACGGAGTAGGAAAAAGATCGGCACTGTCGAAAAATGATGAACGATTAACAGCAAGAGAGGATCAAAAAGAAAAGAAACCTGAGTCAGTTGTCTTTTCACCGCGCCTTGGCAGCAGACCCGAAATAAGCATAGTCTTATAATTAACTGGTGGCGCGTCTGAATTCCAACCACGGCTGCTGCTGCAACTGCAACTGCATGCGCCACCCATTGCTGTCCTGCATTTTAACGGTGGTAATAGTGGTTCCACTGTTCCGGTCTCATCACTTCCGTTAGTTCCTTCTCCTTCCAAGATCTAGTTCTCCCAGTCCAGTACTTGGCTCCCTCCAATCCAATCCAAATCGCCCTACAAATGGGGTGGGTTATCCGGATTGTTTTGCCATGCATAGCTAAGCAAAACACAGCTTCCACCACTGATCATCCTGCTGCGATGAAAGATGCCGGCCGGTTGCTGTTCAGGCCACAGTGACGACGCCGTAGTCGATCGCCTGTCTCTGCTCCGGTGGCCTCTCGCTACCGGCGAGCTCTCGACGTTTATGGCCCGAGTCGAGCGTAGAGAACGGCGGGCCAAAGGGGTAGCCTGGTCATTTCTGGTTTTGCCGTTTGCATGCAGAGATAGCCGCTGCACGATGGGAACGCACGTACTACCACCGTCGGTCTCCCACGCGCTGAGGATCACGACGGTCAAAACACCCGCAATTATTACTGCTGGCTCACTCACCAGCCTTTAGCTATAGCATATCAGCAAGGGATCGATGCCGGTGCATTATTATCACTACCTCGTCAAATAATTCACCTACGTACATACACCAGTACAAATTTGAACTGAATTTTCAGGAAATTCTCTTGTTTCTTCTTGCTAGCAGTACAATTTTGCATCACACGATATTGGTCTACTAGATTATTCTTGTATACGTAAAAAAAATTGATAAAACATTTTGTGTAGGTGCGGAGGTACGTGTACAATGACGTGGTGCGCCTGGACGACCTCGACAAGCTTATCGACTGCTCCTTTGTTCAGGTGAGTCAGTACATAGTTCTTGCTACAAAAACTACTCTCAGTTTCATACTTAGCTAGTCTCCGGTCGAAAACATGAGCCAGATGTTTGAAAGTTGTCTGTCTGTCGCCTAATCTGTGCATGTATTCATACATGCTTGCATGCATGCAGCCCTACACAATCAACAGTGCAAAGGTGATCTTTCTGAAGCAGCGGCCCCAGTCCAGGCCCTTCAAGGGCTCCGGCAACATCTGCTTGACCTGTGACAGGATCCTCCAGGAGCCCTTCCACTTCTGCTGCCTCTCTTGCAAGGTACGTACACTGATCTCCACTATCTCTCCATCCACATCTAGCAAAAACATTTCTGCAATTAGTTTTGTCGCTCTCAATTTGCTATGAACAGTCTGAGTGATGCATTTGATCGTGTGTGCATGCATGCAGGTGGATCACGTGATGATGCAGGGAGGCGACCTGTCCAACATCCTGTACATGTCCGGCGAGCCCGACCTCGCCTGCTTCCCGCGCTTCGAGAACCTCCACGTCGGCAGCTCGTCGGCGGACCTCCTCGACTACGATGTCGGGCAGGTCACCCCGAACTCCATCCTCGAGGACCCGATGCGTCACTACACAAGTAGCGCCAGCGGCGGCTCGAGCAACGGGGGCAGCGGTGGTGGCCGCCATGCTCGGCGCGCCAGTGTCGGTGGCGACGTGGCAGCTCCTGACGTCGTCCCGAGGAAGAAGAAATCAGGTGGTTTCTTTCCTCAGATGGTCCTGTCGCTCAACAACAGGAGGAAGGGCGCGCCCCATCGATCACCGTTTGCCTGATCAAACACGTGCATGCATGGCTTGTTAGCACAGATCGAACTGCCCCCGCTCTATATGTGTCTACGTCTACTATGTTGTCCATTACCAGTAGCTAGTAGTGCTTCTGTAGAGTACCTTGATTGTAACTTGTAAGCCTATGATTAGCCGTGTGGAGAGAAGGTTGGTGGATGAGAGGGAGGGATAGAGGATCGGAAGAGAGAGATGGCCTTTGCTCCTAGCTAGGGCTATCTTAGGCCAGTGCTTTGAACAGACTTGAGAGTAGCTCGCTTGCTTTGCAACTCCGGCCCCCTGTTACAGAACTAGGTAAGTATAGTCTCTGAGGGTCCCTTGATATGCAGGGGTCCCAAAAGGTGGCTGGCTACCAATTTTGTACTTGATGTAACGGGGGTTACGTACGGTTGCTCGCACGCACAGCACATGGAAATTACACTTCCATGACTATATATGTTGTGTCCCCACATATGTAACAATTAATAGTGATTTTGTGTTGTGGATGTTGATAGTACTCATGTCTCTGAGGGAGTACATGTCTTCATTCTTGATATTACCTGGTGAGCGGTGAGCACTGTGGATCTTTGAAGTTGCCTTATCTCTAGCTAGTTAGCTGATGTCGTGATGGCGATGACTGTGTTTGCCTCGATCGGTCTAGCATTCATGCATGCATGTGTATTACTCCTGAAACATTCATGCATGCTAGGAGTACTATAGTTGCATGCATTGGTGCTGCTTGGCTCGCTCTACATATCCATGCATCCTTCCTTGCCGGCCAGCCAGAGCTTCCACTCCAAGACCCAATCGTGCTACCTTGAAGACAGGATGCCTCCTGGAAGCGTCTGGCTGCTTGATCGATCGGTCCAAAGTTATCAGTACGATTTCAAACAAATCGTTTGGAAAGGGTGGGCGCCGGCTAGGTGCAAGTTCTTCATTTGGTCACTCATGCTAAACAGCGTTTTGACGGCCGACAAGTTGATGCGAAGGCAGTGGCCTAATGACTATTTCTGCCCTCTTTGTCATCGTAATCTTGAGACAACACAGCACCTCTTCACAGATTGTCCCTACTCTCTTATCATTTGGGAGGAAGTGGCTAGATCGTTCAACATCAACAAGCTTCGTCCAATTGGCTGGACAGGCAAAGGTCTTTCCATTCAAGAATGGTACAGCAACATGGTGAACTCCGGTACCAGCGAACAGCGCAAGTTGGCTCGCACTCTTTCCAAACTCGTTTGCTGGGAAATTTGGAATGAGCGTAATCGACGGATTTTCAAGCAAACATTTTTAGAAGCTGCCGCTCTTACTCTGAAAATCAAAGAAGAGGCCGCTGCTTGGCGATCAGCAGGAGCACCTATTCCGTTATGTGCTCAAGTTGGGGAAACTCCTTTTGACCCGGGCTGAATTTCTTGCCTTTTAAACGGTCCAGGTTTTTTAACCTGTTGTAACCCTATGTAAAACTCCTGCTATCGCAATTAATACAGCAGCTCTCCTGCAGTTATACTAAAAAACAAAGTTATCAGTACATTGGGCAGCACCTCCAAGATGAGCAGAGGTTGCTAGGTCGCCTATCACCTTTCTGAGTGGCCGAGAGCAGTGCTTTTTTGGGGACTAGGGAAGTGTCGGTTTCCCAGGTCCAATCTCTCAATTCTCCATACTCACCGTGCATAGGAAACTGCCCACAAAATAAATCAGAATATCTCTCACGAAGATCCTCCAGTTGATTTCTAGTGTTACTGCTCAGTGGTAGACGTACGAAAATTCACTATCAGCCGGCGTGGGCAAAAGCCGAAACGAACGGGTCCGCCGATGAAAAACTTGCGGCCGTTTCAGGGCTCGCGACTTGTCGCTGGTGGTAGTTGTAGACTTGTAGTTGTTCACAAAGAGATGAGGGCACCTCCAACATGCTGGCGAGTGAGGACCCGAGTGGGGATGAGACAGGTGGGGGTTGCTGACCCCAATTAAGAAGGACCACGCGTCTCCCCCGAAGCGGCAACAGAGGACGCCATGTGGGTCAGGGAAGGACACGGTGTGTCTCCACGTCTCCCTCAAAGCTGACCCAAAGTTGGGCCGCGTTTGGGGCGAGATTGCGTGTCCGCGCGGACGCATGACCATATGCGTCAGCCCGTTGGAGCACCCCCATGTCCGTTCGGACAAAATCGGACTGGGTTGGTCCGTTTGCGCCAGCCCGTTGGAGGTGCCCTGATGGGAATATGGGATTGGAAGCAAACGAGTACCTCGTTTGAGAAATTAGCCACATTACTGGTAGTAGCTAGTATGACCCTCCTGTGTCGGAGATCTTGTTGTTTCCGTCACACGCATCGTGTCACCCGCGTACATGCCAGGGTTCACGCACGCCTTGGCGCCGTGGCTCCGCGAGGTGACGGCAAGTGTGAGGTTGAACGAGAGACCCTTAGCCGGGTCGACGCCGGGAGAGACGGAGTCTATTATTCTGACAGAGTATTGCGTGTCACCGCGCAGTTAATCTACCTTTAATTAAATCGTTGAGTTTTTGTGGTCTCTGAGCAAGGAAATACAATATTTCTCCCCGTTTCGAATTACAAGATTTCTTAGATATTTTAATGTGGAATATATACAGAATAAGATGAGCGACGTACAGACTAAAGTGCGAATCAAAAATGCTGAAGAATGTTAAAACATCTTATTTACAAACGGAGAGACTGGAATAGATTAGTGGTGACCGTGATATTTATGATTACATAACACATGCATGTCGCATTGCATACGCAACAAAAGATGAATATGGGAGCCCAGAGAACGAATATGGGACTTTAGAGAAAGACTCAGAAGACGAATATGGGAGCCAGAGAGCAAATATAGGACCCGAGAGGGCAAATATGGAACTCTAGAGAAAGACTCAGAAGACGAATATGGGAGCCCGGGGGCAAGCTCAGAGGACAAATATGGGACTTTAGAGGAAGACTTAGAAGAAGACTCCGAGGACGAATACGAGATCCCAGAGGAAGATTCTATCTTAAAAAAAGAGGGTTTGATTGAGCATCGAGGAACAAAAGAATTTAGTCTAAAATACCAAAAAGAAGTAGATCGGTTTTTTTTCATTCTTCAAGAACTGCATATCCTGCCGAGATCTTCATCCCTAAAGGTACTTGACAATAGTATTATTGGAGTGGATACACAACTCACAAAAAATACAAGAAGTCGACTAGGTGGACTGGTCCGAGTGAAGAGAAAAAAAAGCCATACAGAACTCAAAATATTTTCCGGCGATATTCATTTTCCTGAAGAGGCAGATAAGGTATTAGGTGGCTGTTTGATACCACCAGAAAGACAAAAAAAAGATTCTAAGGAATCAAAAAAAAGGAAAAATTGGGTCTATGTTCAACGGAAAAAAATTCTCAAGAGCAAGGAAAAGTATTTTGTTTCCATTCGCCCTGCAGTCGCATATGAAATGGACGAAGGGAGAAATTTAGCAACACTTTTCCCGCAGGATCTCTTGCAAGAAGAAGATAATCTACAAGTTCGACTTGTCAATTTTATTTCTCATGAAAATAGCAAATTAACTCAAAGAATTTATCACACAAATAGTCAATTTGTTAGAACTTGCTTAGTAGTGAATTGGGAACAAGAAGAAAAAGAGAAGGCTGGTGCTTCCCTTGTTGAGGTAAGAGCAAATGAGCTTATTCGCGATTTCCTAAGAATTGAGTTAGTCAAGTGCACTATTTCATATACACGAAAACGGTATGATAGGACAAGTGCAGGGCCGATTCCCCATAATAGGTTAGATCGCACCAATATAAATTCCTTTTATTCCAAGGCGAAGATTGAATCATTTAGCCAACATCAAGAAGCTATTGGCACCGTGTTGAATCGAAATAAAGAATACCAATCTTTGATGATTTTGTCGGCATCCAACTGTTCTCGAATTGGTTTATTCAAGAATTCAAAACATCCCAATGCGATAAAAGAATTGAATCCTAGAATTCTTATTCGAGAAATTTTTGGGCCCTTAGGCGCTATTGTACCCAGTATATCGAATTTTTCTTCATCTTACTATTTACTAACGCATAATCAGATCCTGTTAAAAAAATATTTGTTCCTTGACAATTTGAAACAAACCTTCCAAGTACTTCAAGGACTTAAATACTCTTTAATAGATGAAAATCAAAGGATTTCTAATTTCGATAGTAACATAATGTTGGATCCATTCCTTTTGAATTGTCACTTTGTCCATCATGATTCTTGGGAGGAGACATCGGCAATAATTCACCTTGGACAATTTATTTGTGAAAATGTATGTATATTTAAATCGCACATAAAAAAATCTGGCCAAATTTTCATTGTTAATATGGATTCCTTTGTTATAAGAGCAGCTAAACCTTATTTGGCCACTACAGGAGCAACTGTTAATGGGCATTATGGAGAAATCCTTTACAAGGGGGATAGGTTAGTTACGTTTATATATGAAAAATCGAGATCTAGTGACATAACGCAAGGTCTTCCAAAAGTGGAACAAATCTTTGAAGCGCGTTCAATTGATTCATTATCCCCGAATCTCGAAAGGAGAATTAAGGATTGGAATGAGCGTATACCAAGAATTCTTGGGGTCCCCTGGGGATTCTTGATTGGAGCTGAGCTAACCATAGCCCAAAGTCGTATCTCTTTGGTTAATAAAATACAAAAGGTTTATCGATCCCAAGGGGTACAGATCCATAATAGACATATAGAGATTATTATACGCCAAGTAACATCAAAAGTGCGGGTTTCCGAAGATGGAATGTCTAATGTTTTTTCACCTGGGGAATTAATCGGACTATTGCGAGCGGAACGAGCAGGGCGAGCTTTGGATGAATCGATCTATTATCGGGCAATCTTATTGGGAATAACAAGGGCTTCCCTGAATACCCAAAGTTTCATATCTGAAGCAAGTTTTCAAGAAACTGCTCGAGTTTTAGCTAAAGCTGCCCTACGAGGTCGCATTGATTGGTTGAAAGGGTTGAAAGAAAACGTAGTTCTGGGGGGATTATACCTGTTGGTACCGGATTCCAAAAATTTGTGCATCGTTCCCCACAAGACAAGAACCTTTATTTCGAAATTCAAAAACAAAATCTATTCGCGTCGGAAATGAGAGATTTTTTGTTTCTCCATACAGAATTAGTTTCTTCAGATTCTGACGTAAAAAAAATTTCTATGAGACATCAGAATCCCCATTTACCCCCATTTATATGATTTAAGGATACATAAAGGAGATTTTTTTACTTTACTAGACTTTTGAACTTAGAACACTAACAGGTCAAATTTTATATTATATTTTTTATTTTAAGTAAGTAAAAGAAGTTCAGTTAATTCATTAAGGTTATGTTTATATGATGTATCAATGGCCAACTCTCAGTAGAAGGTTCCTTCGGAACAATTATTATTTATTTCAAGTTATTTCGGATCTTTCTTAATCTTCAAAAAGAAAAAAATGCCGTAATGGAATGGTAGTATGAAAAAAAAAACAAAAGGAAGTGTGGAAAAAATGACAAGAAGATATTGGAACATCAATTTGAAAGAGATGATAGAAGCAGGAGTTCATTTTGGTCATGGTATTAAGAAATGGAATCCGAAAATGGAATCCGAAAATGGCCCCTTACATTTCGGCAAAGCGCAAAGGTACTCATATTATAAATCTCGCTAGAACGGCTCGGTTTTTATCAGAAGCTTGTGATTTAGTGTTTGATGCAGCAAGTCAGGGAAAAAGTTTCTTAATTGTTGGTACAAAAAAAAGAGCAACGGATTTAGTAGCATCAGCTGCAATAAGGGCTCGTTGTCATTATGTTAATAAAAAGTGGTTCAGTGGTATGTTAACTAATTGGTCGATTACGAAAACTAGACTTTCTCAATTTAGAGACTTAAGAGCAGAAGAAAAAAGGGGAAATTCCAACATCTCCCAAAAAGAGATGTGGCAATTTTGAAGAGAAAATTATCTACCTTGCAAAGATATCTCGGCGGGATCAAATATATGACGAGATTGCCAGACATTGTGATCGTCCTTGATCAGCAAAAAGAGTATATAGCTCTTCGGGAAAGTGCCATTTTGGGGATTCCTACTATTTCTTTAGTCGATACAAATTGCGACCCAGATCTCGCGAATATTTATTAAGCAGATAATCTATCTATTATATACTAAAAGCAAAATGAGTTAGTTAATAGGGCCACCACGTTAAGCCACATCATCAGAATTATTTTAACCTGTTAGATCTAAAATTTACGGTTCAGATTTACCGAGAGATTACGTAACTTTAATGTGGAGTCTCTTTATTTTGAAGTCCATGTCACGTACAGTACAGTACCCTTTAACATAACTTATTTTTTTAGGCCAGTAGTAAACTAGCGGGACTCACAAAAACAAATCTAGAAAAAAAAAATAGCACGTCCGAGCTTCTGATGTAGATTGGGATTGGCTCAGCCCCTCACGTGCAAGGCACGGGCACATGCTTTGTGTATGAATACGTGGTCCAGGGATTTTTTTAATTTCGCGTAACTTTTTAATTCAACAGCGATAGAAAACCAGTACTCCCTCTGAAGTCCGATCCAATTTAAATGTCGGAAAAACAACTGATCAGGTACAATTTATAGTACAACTTGCGGCACATATTTTGGATTAGAGCAAGTAGCATAAATATATATCTCTTATAGTGAGTCCGTTCAATTTTTCTTTATTATGTTTGTTTGTTGGCTGGCTAGCTAACTAGACTTTTGTGTGGGAAGGTCTGCTACAATATAAACTGGCCGACATATAAGAAGCTGACATGTGCAAATTTTTTTATTTTTATTTTATAAAATGTGCATGATTGAGCAGACAAAATTAAAATCTAGAACACTCCGTTGAAAGTTCACTCACGCTAGACATGTAAAATCTTCAACAACAAAAAATACATCTAGGTGAATATACCATAGTCTAGAAATTATCAGCTTGATCTAAAACATATTACAATCAGGTGAATATACCGTAGTCTAGAAATTATCGGCTTGATCTAAAACATATTACAATCACAATAAGATAAAAAAGACATATATATTAGAATTTTATAAGAAATCATCCAACCACCAATCTTATGTATCATTTTTTATTCAAGATTATATGTATATGTATGTATTAAAACCAATCTATCAACTAACAAAACATTGCAGACCCGCTGGAAATTCTCAGACAATTGCAAATATCCGACCAAACCACCATGTAATTGAACGATACAATTTAATTGGCCGACATGTTTAATTGTAAGTCCAAGGTTATTTGCAATTTACGGATAGGATTTGGCAAGATTTTACACTCTTCCAAAGAAGGGCTATGGATAGAGTCCATGTTATTTTTTTTAGATTTTATGACATTAGGAAAGGCTCCTACTGCCTATATATTTAATATAAACCCTGAAGAAGGGGAGTACCACAATTACATATTTACATGGGAAAGTAAGTGTAGAAAATAGAAATTAAAACTATCAACTAGAGATCTAATAAAGTTATTTTTGTCTTCTTTGGTTCTATGAACCAACAAAGAAAACTCTTCTTTGAACCTAGCTTTCCATGAACCAAGCACCACAGCCACTCCATTGAAATACAAGTTGTTTCTCTCCTTCCATTGAAATAGAGTTCAAGTTCCGACGGGCCACAAACGAAAAAGATTCCATTTTCCATTTAAAAAATGTGAAATATGAAGAAGATAAATAGGAAAAATGTAGAACCTTTAAAAAACAAAGCAAATCGTGGAGTAGCACAAAAAATGTTCGATGTGATATATCAAGGAATTGCACGGAAGTGGCATTTGGGCTATAACAAAATGATAAGTATATTTTAACGAATACACTCGAACAACTACAATACTACTTCGTGCATAGAAAATGTATATATATAAATATTTGGAAGATGGTTTATTTATTTTCCTCATGTTTGAACATGTTGCTCTTTATAGAGAGAGATACACAGAGAGAGATTGAATTTCAATATTAAAATAAAGATTTTATTTAGATGTACCAACGTTATTCAGAAAGGTAAATTATGACTATATGATGATCTTTTTTTCTTACGCTAAACACTGTTGCATGATAAGAAAATTCTTCTCATCCCCAGACTCCCTTCGAATTATTTGAGAAATAAAGGTGAGTTGTGCTATGCATACCAAGGTGAATATGTAGTTGTTCCAAACTATGAAGATACGGCACAATCTTATATTCCTTAGAAAATAGCTTGAAATTGCCACATTGATCTACAAAATATTCATAAATGTTTAGCACAAGACATGCACAGAGTTTAAAATTATTAGACCATGATTTCCATAATTCTAGAGCTACACATTCATTTAGTTCTCTAGCTTAATTTAAATGTTACATAGTAGTTGAAGTATATGCAAAGATTTCATTTGTAGCAATTTAGACCATAATGCAAACTGCCAAAAATATGGATCGTGGAAACTAGATCGGTGGTAGCAGCAATGTTTAAACCAATAGCAAAAGTTTAAGCTATGTACGTCAAAATGGGTGGTGAAAACATTATACATATTCCATACGATTATAGTAAACATCCGGGAACAATGTGGAAGAGCTAAATGAGAAATCACATTATTTGTTTTTCCTAGCAATAATGTTTTGTGTTTTTTATGACATATTCCGCATGAGAGAATATGCTCGCCCGTTATGTATACATCAAGAAAAAGGAAATTCAAGTATGCACACAGCCAATTAATTTAAAAAGAAAAGAAGGACAACCATGTCAATTCCAAGAGAGTATCAGCATGAATAGATGATCACCAACAAAAAAACTCCATTATCAACGTCTAAGTAACACAATAGTCATTAAATGTAACGTTTCCTGACACAAACCGCAAACACACCCTACGTTATTGCATCCAAGAACTGAAGGCCCTATCAAGAAATTCCCTATTTTGTATACGGGTGTAAAGACACATAGGCGATGCCCTCGCATTTGCGAGGGCCACTCTGCTAGTTATATACTAAAAGCAAAATGAGTTAGTTAATAGAGCCACCACGTTAAGCCACATCATCAGAATTATTTTAACCTGTTAGATCTAAAATTTACGGTTCAGATTTACCGAGAGATTACGTAACTTTAATGTGGAGTCTCTTTATTTTGAAGTCCATGTCACGTACAGTACAGTACCCTTTAACATAACTTATTTTTTTAGGCCAGTCGTAAACTAGCGGGACTCACAAAAACAATTCTAGAAAAAAAATAGCACGTCCGAGCTTCTGATGTAGATTGGGATTGGCTCAGCCCCTCACGTGCAAGGCACGGGCACATGCTTTGTGTATGAATACGTGGTCCAGGGATTTTTTTTAATTTCGCGTAACTTTTTAATTCAACAGCGATAGAAAACCAGTACTCCCTCTGAAGTCCGATCCAATTTAAATGTCGGAAGAACAACTGATCAGGTACAATTTACAGTACAACTTGCGGCACATATTTTGGATCAGAGCAAGTAGCATAAATATATATCTCTTATAGTGAGTCTGTTCAATTTTTCTTTATTATGTTTGTTTGTTGGCTGGCTAGCTAACTAGACTTTTGTGTGGGAAGGTCTGCTACAATATAAACTAGTCGACATATAAGAAGCTGACATGTGCAAATTATTTATTTATTTTTTATAAAATGTGCATGATTGAGCAGATAAAATTAAAATCTAGAACACTCCGTTGAAAGTTCACTCACGCTAGACATGTAAAATCTTCAACAACAAAAAATACATCTAGGTGAATATACCATAGTCTAGAAATTATCAGCTTGATCTAAAACATATTACAATCAGGTGAATATACCGTAGTCTAGAAATTATCGGCTTGATCTAAAACATATTACAATCACAATAAGATAAAAAAGACATATATATTAGAATTTTATAAGAAATCATCCAACCACCAATCTTATGTATCATTTTTTATTCAAGATTATATGTATATGTATGTATCAAAACCAATCTATCAACTAACAAAACATTGCAGACCCGCTGGAAATTCTCAGACAATTGCAAATATCCGACCAAACCACCATGTAATTGAACGATACAATTTAATTGGCCGACATGTTTAATTGTAAGTCCAAGGTTATTTGCAATTTACGGATAGGATTTGGCAAGATTTTACACTCTTCCAAAGAAGGGCTATGGATAGAGTCCATGTTATATTTTTTAGATTTTATGACATTAGGAAAGGCTCCTACTGCCTATATATTTAATATAAACCCTGAAGAAGGGGAGTACCACAATTACATATTTACATGGGAAGGTAAGTGTAGAAAATAGAAATTAAAAACTATCAACTAGAGATCTAATAAAGTTATTTTTGTCTTCTTTGGTTCTATGAACCAACAAAGAAAACTCTTCTTTGAACCTAGCTTTCCATTGAAATACAAGTTGTTTCTCTCCTTCCATTGAAATAGAGTTCATGTTCCGACGGGCCGCAAACGAAAAAGATTCCATTTTCCATTTAAAAAGAAGATAAATAGGAAAAATGTAGAACCTTTAAAAAACAAAGCAAATCGTGGAGTAGCACAAAAAATGTTCGATGTGATATATCAAGGAATTGCACGGAAGAGGCATTTGGGCTATAACAAAATGATCAGTATATTTTAACGAATACACTCGAACAACTACAATACTACTTCGTGCATAGAAAATGTATATATATAAATATTTGGAAGATGGTTTATTTATTTTCCTCATGTTTGAACATGTTGCTCTTTACAGAGAGAGATACACAGAGAGAGATTGAATTTCAATATTAAAATAAAGATTTTATTTAGATGTACCAACGTTATTCAGAAAGGTAAATTATGACTATACGATGATCTTTTTTTCTTACGCTAAACACTGTTGCATGATAAGAAAATTCTTCTCATCCCCAGACTCCCTTCGAATTATTTGAGAAATAAAGGTGAGTTGTGCTATGCATACCAAGGTGAATATGTAGTTGTTCCAAACTATGAAGATACGGCACAATCTTATATTCCTTAGAAAATAGCTTGAAATTGCCACATTGATCTACAAAATATTCATAAATGTTTAGCACAAGACATGCACAGAGTTTAAAATTATTAGACCATGATTTCCATAATTCTAGAGCTACACATTCATTTAGTTCTCTAGCTTAATTTAAATGTTAAATAGTAGTTGAAGTGTGTAACGTCCCAAATTTTGGAAGCCAGAAAAACGTAATTACAAAAGTCCCAAAATTTAGGACCAAAAAAAAACTTTTTGATTTGTCTTGTTTATTTATTGTGTTTCACTCATGATTGTTCTGTTTGACTTAATGTGGTTTGTGATTATGTGAATGACCTCTCTTGTTATCAACCTTGAAACTCAACCTAGTTATAATTTGACCCTGGTGATCAACGTAATGACAAGTAAAATAGTCCATAAAACTCCTCCTATCTTATTTTTTTACCCAACATCTTTTACCCTGATGTATTGATCTTAGCATCTACCCGAAGACCTTTTATCCGAGAAAATAAAATTACTTCCAAAAGCTATATGTTTGCAACACTATGAAGGACCATATAATAAGTCCTAATATATTTTGAGTTTAATGTGTTGCTACTCTTAGCAACTCTTATTTCAAAAACTCCTAATTTATTATTTCTTTGGAAAATATCACTAAGAAGTGTTTTAACCCTCTTTCTTCAAAAACCTTGTCATGATCATGTTTGTCACCACCTCACAAATATATTTGGTTTGTCTTAAGTGTTTGTTGTTTGTTTATTTGTTTGCTTGTGTGAATTATTTAATTTATGCTTGATATTGTTTGTCTTGAAGTAATTATGTGGATCTTAAGTGTCCACTAGGGGGTATGATCTTGTTTGAGATATAAGATGCATGATTGATGTCCTTGTGATTGTGGTGTGTCTTACCACCTTTAAGTGGGTTTAGTTCTAGAAGTTTCCAAATTTATCAAATGACTAGTGAGTGACTATCTTCTTTTCTGTTAACTTTTAGCCTTGCTAGAGCTTGACCTTTTGTGTTTCTTTTAATCATTTTGGAAATGCAACTCACCTAAGATCATGTTCATCATCTCTGCTCTCCATCTATAACTCTCTTGTTAATTTTCAAAAGTATGTGATTACTAATTCTTGCTTGTTTTGAGTGATACTTTATAAGGTGACCATGGATTTGTGTTGGATACACTTTTGCACTTCTCTACCTAAGCAAACCAGGACCCCTTTGGGCAATGCACCTGCACCCCTCTCTTCTCTATCACCTGTGCTTGCTAGAAAAATTCTTTTGATCCATCCTTGAGCCCCTGCTTGCTTAATTTTTAGTGTTGAACATGGTATCAAATTAATTCTGCACACTCTCCCCTAATCACCTAAAACAACTAAAAACCTAATCTATCCTCTCTCCAACAACTCTCTCTGCTGAAAACAAAGAGGGAGACCAGCACCCCTCCCTGGCCCACTTGCCAGCCCCTCTCTCACCCCTCTCCTCCACTCACCTCCCTCCTTTTACAAAATTGGCCAACCGGAGCTCACTCCCCCCTTCTCCCACTGGCCAGACCACGTCCATCCCGACCATCTCCTCTCTGTCCCCCACACCACCGCCCTCCAGAGCCAATGGGCATGCCCCATCATCACCCCCTCTCACCCCCACACCCGAAACCCTAAAAACGAGCTCCCTGTCTAAAACTCGAGCCCGTGCCCACCCCTCTGTTCATCCTCACTCCCCAGCCGCGAACACAGACCCCCACTCCTCCCCCACGAAGCCACGCCCGAGCTCCAACCCTCTGCTACCCAGGAGACGAAGGATTCGTCTTGGTCACCGCCGGCTTTGGGCGACGATTGCCGGCACCCCTCTTCTTCTTTCTCCGCCATTCTCAGCCCGCTGGATTCCCCTCTTCAAGGGCTAACTCCACCCCCTTCTTTTTGACCAGAGGTTTCCTGTGGAGCTCGTGCCCGTCCTCGACCCGTGGACCTCGAGGTCGACGTCGCCACGAACTCCGGCCGTCTCCGCCGAAGCTGCTCGTGCCCAAGCCCCTCTCTTGACCTGGGCCGCCGTCCGCAACCCTCCTTCGCCTCATGCACGAGCTCCAGGTGAGCAGCACGAGCACGGCACCTTCCCGAGGGTTTCTGCCCGTGTCCTGCGGGTCGGGAGGAAGAAGACGACCGGTGGCCGTCGGATTCCAGATCAACGCTTGTGTTTGAATCCTGCACCTTCTAATCCTGCCCCTCCCCTCCAGATCTAACGGTGGCGTACCGCCTCGCCTGCGCGCGCACGGAGATGGGCCGGCCCGGCACTGTGCTGCCCGGGTCTGCTTAGATCTGGCCCAGTTTACTGATTTTCTTGTAGAGCATTTTCTGTTTTTGTTTCCCCTTGAAATTGACCTGTTGGATTAATTCAATTATGGTAGATCTGTGCATGCAAGTGTTTTGAATTTAATTTTGTAGTATACCTATGTGTTTTCATAACCAGGTGGCACTGGCCGTTTTCAAAAATATGATTTTATGTGTGTGCTAGATCTAATCTTGTAAAAAGTTACTTTTTCATTAAATCTTTATTATCTTGAGTTTTATGAATCCAAAACTGATCTCCTTGAGTTTTATTATCTTGAGTTTTATGAATTGCAAATATTAATGTTTCTAGTGCTAAAGCTGCATCTCCTTGGTTTGCTAATTATGCAAATTTTATTGTTGGCAAAGTTTTACCTCCACACTTCACTTATCAACAAAGAAAGAAATTCTTCTATGATCTTAGACATTATTTTTGGGATGACCCTTTCCTTTATAAGAAAAGTGTGGACGGTATTATTAGACGTTGTGTACCTAAGCATGAACAACAGGCTATAATAAGAGATTGTCATGATAGTCCCTATGGAGGGCATCATGCAGGAGATCGTACAGGAGCAAAGGTATTACAATCTGGTTTTTATTGGCCTACTTTATTTAAAGATTGTGCTGAATATGTTAAATCTTGTGATAAATGTCAAAGAGTAGACAATATTGGCAGGAGAAATGAAATGCCTATGAACTATTCGTTGCCACTTGAGCCGTTTGATGTGTGGGGCTTTGACTTTATGGGACCTTTCCCAGAGTCAAAGACAAAGCATACTCACATTTTGGTTGCAGTTAATTATGTTACAAAGTGGGTGGAAGCAATTCCAACCAAGAGTGTAGACCATGCCACAGCAATGATGATGCTAAAGGACATCATCTTCCCCAGGTTTGGTGTCCCTATGTTTTTAATTACTGATGGTGGTTCTCATTTCTTGCATGGTGTTCTTAGAAAAACTTTGGCAAAATATGATGTTAACCATAGAATTGCATCACCATATCATCCTCAAACAAGTGGACAAGTTGAATTAAGTAATAGGGAAATTAAACTCATTTTGGAAAAGATAGTGAATAAGTCTAGGTCTGATTGGCCAACTAAAATTAATGATGCATTATGGGCTTATAGAACTGCTTTTAAAAATCCTATGGGAATGTCTCCTTATAAAATGGTTTATGGGAAAGCTTGTCATTTGCCTGTTGAGTTAGAACATAATGCTAGATGGGCTGTTAAACAATTGAACTTTGACTTTAAAACTGTTGGAGAAAAGAGAATTCTTGATTTAAGCCTGCTAGATGAATGGAGGAATGAAGCTTATGAAAATGCTAAAATGTTTAAACAAAAGGTTGAAATTTGGCATGACAAGAAAATTAAGAAGAAGGAATTCAAAGTAGGTGATCAAGTTTTGCTATACAACTCTCGCTTTAAGTTTTCTGCAGGAAAGTTGCGTTCAAAGTGGCAGGGACCATTAGTGATACAGGAGGTGTACCGTTCAGGAGCCATCCATCTTCACGGTGACATGAAAGGTAAACCTCATGTAGTCAATGGACAACGCCTTAAACCTTATATTGCAGGAAAGAGCTTCATCGGAATGGTGGAAGAGTTGAATTTACAGACACCGGAGGAGGTAATTGAGAGAAACCGTGTAGTTTCAGAAACCCTAAATCAATAGAAGGTAACTTACTGTTGGAAAGTTTCTCGGAATTGCTTAATATTTTACGAATGTCATTTTTTATGGAAATTAACGTATGGGACAAGAAATCTGGACGAAGCAGAGACCCGAGGAAGGAAAGAGGGGGTCAAACGCGGCCAGGTACAGGGGCCGCGTGGGCCCACTCCTTTTGCCCCTCGGAGTCCCTTTTCGCCCCGTTTTCGATCCCGACGCTTCGTCTTGACCTAGAAACCCTCAATATATACCCCTCTCTGTCGATCTAACCTCACACCGAGAGCTTTTGAGCGATTCTTTCTTTTGCTGTTTTTGTCTGTCAGGTTTTAGCCATGTCTTGCTCCGGATCCAACCACGGTGGGGAGAGCCCTCCCAAGGAAGGTGTTGTGAACCGCTACCTCAGCTCCATGATGGCACCACCGAAGACCGTGTGCTTCAAGGAGGGCGTGATGCTCGTGGAGGAGGTAAAGCCTCCCAAGGCCACCGGCACGGTGGAGGAAAGGCTGGACGAGTTGGAGGTCAAGACCTTCAGGTATGGCACTGTGGTCTACCGCAGCCATGATGCCCATCACTTCATGAACCTTGAGCTGGAGAAGAAGGTTGAAGAGTACAAGAAGAGGCTTGAAGAGGTCGCGGCGGCGGCGAAACTCCTGATTCCCTCCGAGGGGGGCCAGATCCTGCTGCTCCGGAGCTCCGGAGAGGGGGAAATCATCGTCATCTTCATCACCTCTCCTCCTTGGCGTGGGAGGAGGCCTCTACATCATCACCCCCATCAAGACTAGCACCATCTCTATCATCATCTCCGTGATCTACTCCGTTCTACTCATAGTTTGAGAGTTGCTATACCCTAGATACTTGTCTTGTGCTACTATTCATGTTTGTGATTGAGTACTTGTCATTATTTGTGGGTGAAGTTATAATTTCAGATTGTGTTGTACCACTTATGCCACTGATTATGATCATGTTCACACGTTGTGAGTAGTTCCCGTATGTTCCTGAGGGCATAGGATGAATTGGCAATGATTTATATATAACATGTGTTGGTATTTTGTCAAGAGTTTATCTTTTAAGTGATTCTATGATGGTGTTGTGCGAACGTCGACTGCATAACACTTCACCTATATGGGCTCATAGGAGAACACCGTAGTATAATGAATTGAGGAAGACTTGGGAGGACAAGTAAACCTGAGATTGAGTCATGAAGTTATATTATGAGGGTATTAGTATCAGACACCTTAGAGTGTAATGCTATGGTGGGACATTATGTCTTAATAACTCTTGTGCAGTCATTTACTTGGCCACATGATCCATCATAAGGGGTTGTAGTCTATTTATTTAGCTATACCGAATTATGGCTCCGTCCAAAGAAGATTAAAACTTGACAAGATATTCAACGTGTTGTTTAATAAATCTCTATGCCTAGCAATATCCATGCCGCTCTCGGAAACGTTTTCCACATATAAGTTACACATCACTTGAGCTTGTCCTCTTGTCACATAAGAGGATTGGGCTTTCTCTCTTTGGGAGATTTCACTTGCTATTGTTACTTGCTGCATTGGAATTATACAACCGAAAATACCAAAAACACTTGCGTCTTTTATTGTTTTATTTATCAATCTTACTAACCAATACCTTCAGCTCCTCATGGGTTCGACAATCTTTTCTAATTGAAAGGTACTGCAATTGATCTCCTGCACTTGGGAGTCATCACACCCCTTTCAAGATATTATTGAAATTTAACGAGCCGAAGGCGAGCCGTGCTGCCGAGACGAATCCGAGCCGTAGCACACGCAACGACCAATGCGCGCAACGACCAATGCCCCCCTTTCAAGATATTATTGAAATTTAACGAGCCGTGCTGCCGAGGCGAAGTCTAGCCGTAGCACACACAACGACCAATGCGCGCAATGACCAATGCCCCCATTTCAAGATATTATTGAAATTTAACGAGGCGAAGGCGAGCCGTGATGCCATATAAAAAATAATTCTAATTTTATTGATTCAAATCATATATTTTTATTATTTTGATTTTTTTCTTTATTTTTAGTTTATTTATATTTTTATCTTATATTTGTTATTTAAAAGTTTATGTATATTCTAATTAAAAGTGCAACCTCTCTCCCATAACTTCCACTGAAAACTCCCTGCCCGAAAATAACAAAGAAAAAAAGAGAAAAGTTGGTAGGTAGCAAAAGTTCAAAATAACACGTAAAGGGAAAAAGGGAAAAACGGGTCCGCACTGGTTAACGGGTCCGCAGCGTAGAAATCGGACCCGCTAAGCCGAAAAACGGTTCGCGTCCGTTTCTCTCCCCGCGCGACACGTGGTCGCATGGGAGAGCTCGCACGCTGATGCTTTTTCCCTTTCCCTTTGCGCAGGCCACTTTTTTTTTAAGAAAGGATCCGAAACAAATACAAGACAGCTCACACACTTACAACAAGGACCACAAAGAGACAAAAAATACAACGAGGCCCCTGAAAAGTGCAAGAACCACCTCCTGCTGTCGAAGAACGCACGGACGGATCCTCAGCCGCTCCCAACCCTCCTAGCCGACGCCGGAGATGCCGTACCTCGAACCGCCGGAAAGAAGCCACCGCCACGCTTTGTAGATGGTCGCAGAAGCCGTCCGCCGCAGGCGACGGAACCTAGCCTCGATGAACGAGCTCGACCCCAGCAGCAACATCCCGGCTCCACCCAGCAACCAGCCACCTCCGCCACGGCAAGGACCACCCGCACCAGCCACCAATCGCCTCCCGCTGCTGCTCCCCTCGCCACCACGGCCGGCCGGAGCGGAAAACGACGAAGAGGACCTCCAGAACCACCACCGAACAAAACAGGTCGCCGCCGCCCACCTCCTTCTCCCCTCACCACCACGGACGGCCAGAGAAGGAAAGGAGAGGGCAGCCACCCGACGCACCACCTCCACGACCTCCCTGGCACGACGGTCGGAACGGGGAAAGGAGGGGGAGGACGAAGCCCAGCACGCCGACGCCGCCGCCACCGTCTTCGACGCCGCCCGCAGGGCACGCACACCTAATATACAGCCCCTCACCATTTCATGTCTTGTCATCTTTGCCCAACAGCGCGGGCAGAGTCAGTCCACACCACGGAAACAGAGCGTCCGATCGACCCCGGCGGCAGCAGTTCAACGCCGTCGTCTGTCGCCAGCAAACGTGCACCGGTGCGCCGCCGTTCTATGCGCAAAGCACGTGTTCTTGTCGATCGGCGCCGCGTCGTTCATGGAGTTGCCGGCCGGTTGCTCGTTGCTGTATGCATGCACGACCGTACAGGACACAGGAACAGCTCTGTCTGGTGCCAAGGAAAACCGGAAGCAAAACGCGAGAATGTGCACGAAACAACCCAGCGACTGTTCTTGGCGGTGTGCATCCATATGGTTGTAGGCAGCGGAAAATCGACCAACGACTGTGTGCATGAGAAATGGACCTAGTGCCTGCCTTCAGCGCTAAGCTCCCTAGTCCTAGCTAGCTTAGCGACGATGAGAGCTGGTAGTAGTTAGGCATTTAGCTTGACCAATTCGATCCTTCCTCCCCAAGAATCCCAACCACCAAGCCGCCGTCGAAGATCAGATTCCTTCAAGGTTGGCCCCCACGATCTGCCCATTCCAAGTATCTAACCAAGGTTTATCCTTACTTATCTGCTCCGTTCCATGAATCGGACCACTCTTCCTACTTAAAAACAGAACATCAGAGCGACCGCGGACACGTGGGAGAGGAAGATGCAGCAAAGATCTGTCAATGGCTTGACCCGGTCATGTACTTCTCCTAGCTGAGCGTCACCACACACGTCAGAGAGCCCCTGCTCTAAGCTGACTCCTTCTAGACGTGGCCTAATAATCCCCGGCACATGGTTGCCTCATTGTTTACCAGAACATCCCCCAACGAATCTGGCAGATTTTGTGGTTCCAGAAGGTCGATCGAGGGCATCCATTTGTTCGTTTTGGAAAGGTAATTACAAGATCAGTGAGAGCAGGCCCGGGCCCATAGTGGTGCGGAATGTGCCGGCCGCAATAATTTGATTTTTAAGTTTCTATATGAGGAGAAAATAACGTGTATCCAACAATATTAACGATAGGACTAGTGGCGTAGTGGTCTGGCCAATTTCTTTCTTCCAGCAGGATGTTGCTTCGAGTCTTCCTCCCACCCGCCTGTCTTATTTTTTCCATTTTTTTAAATGGACCTCGCAGGCTGGTGTCGTTGACAATACTCCTTGTAAAAAAAAAGTGTCACGCCGACAGCGACTCACATAAAATAGCCATATAATTACCTTTTTGAGCTAGTATATTAGGTATTTAAATTTAATTTTATTCTTTTTTCCTGCGGTAACTATATTTCTCGGAGTGAAACGAAATTAACGGTTGAGCTACTATTAAGGCCTGTTTTATTTTTTCCATTTTTTTAAATGGACCTCGCAGGCTGGTGTCGTTGACAATACTCCTCGTAAAAAAAAGAGTGTTACACGCCGACAACGACTCACATAAAATAGCCATATAATTACCTTTTTGAGCTAGTATATTAGGTCTTTAAATTTAATTTTATTCTTTTTTCCTGCGGTAACTATATTTCTCGGAGTGAAACGAAATTAATGGTTGAGCTACAATTAAGGGTTTAGATTAAAATGTATCCCTTTTTTCATACGTAGCTATAATTTTTGGAGGGAAACAGAATTAACGGTTACTGATGGGTTCGAAAAAAATCTAAGACCCTCACCTAAGGGGTCTAAACATTGAGTCGCGAGACATACAAGTACAAAACGGAGCCAGCCCAAGCCAGGATCGATCAGGCTAGCGACGTACCAAAGCCGACATGAAGCGTCGAGCGCAGGACGCTAGACGCCAGTTCGTCTTCTGTTCCTTCGTAACTTTTACCGCGATTGCGATCGGCTAGACGCTAGTTGTCTTCTGTTCTTTCTTGACATTTTTCCGAGCTTGCGATCGGCCGATGTCATAGAACGACCGTTCGCCGAATTGTGAGAAAAAGGGAGTAGGGCCTCATTTCATACTTTGGCACAGGGCCCCGGATTTTGTTCGCCCGGCCCTGAGTGAGAGTGGACCGTTTAATTGGCAAGCTTTAGTTATGTGTGCAAACCAACATAAAACTCAAAATTCTGTACTATTCTGGAAACATGTTAGGGCGCGTTTGGTAGCCTGCGGCCAGCCGAGTCAGGCCCGGTGACTGCAGAACCAGGCTGCCTGTTTGATTGCCGTTTCCCTAGAACCTGGTCAGCGCGCTGATTAAATCGCCCTCGGGCCAGGCCTAATAGGAACGGCCGAATCGGCCGTTTCCAGAGAGCGTGGCCCGTTGTTTTCCTCCCTCGTTCTCCCTCGTTTCAACACGTACCTTGACTCTGCTTCCCCTCACTCTCTTTATTCTCATTTCATCTTCTTCCTTCCACTCGTTCATACACTGCTCGATTCAAGAAAAGCTCTACATCAAAATGATGTGTTTGTTCCATTCCGGCAATCAGCTTGGACTTTCGTTAACCGTGAGGCCCTAATTTCATGGTCTTATGTGAAGCTTTTTTGAACGAATTTTGAAGATCTTGTCGCACACGGTCTACCGTTTGCGATTTCTTTCGACAGGTAGCATCACCTCGTCATTCTACACAGATTTCGTGTTGTAAGTTTTCCGTTTCGATGCTTGTAGCTGGATAGATCGGGATGCGTATTTATACTGTTCTTGGTGTACGCGTCTTCTTCAATCTCCGCTCTTTCTGCCGAGCTCCGCCGCAATGTCGTCTCCTTGTCGCCGTCGTACGTCCAGCTCCGCCGCAACGAGCCGTCGTCATGGTCGCCGCTGCTCGCGCCGTCGGCATGCTCGCCGTTGCTCACGCCGTCAACATGCTCGCTGTTCTGCTGCTATTTCATGGTGAGAGAGGTAAGTACACCTAAGTGAAAAGGGACGAGGCTTACCATAGTTGTAAACGCAAGTATCTTGTTTGATTGTCTTGCATGAACTGATGCCACGTTTTTTGCTGCAGCCTACCAAACTAACCACACAACACCGCTCAACCTTCGTATTTGCTTAGCAGTGCCCTCTAGAGCCTGCCCAAGGTGAGCCACGAAATGGCTGCTGCCTACCAAACAGGCCCTTAGTTCCCGAGTGCCAAGTGGTTTTTACAGTGTAATAGATCAGACACTCGTGGTGTGAGAAAAATGACATATATGCTCATTTGAGTGTGTCGCCACTAAGACACTCGGCAAAAGAAACACCTGAAGAATAAGTTAACACGTGTCACTTGCCGCTGCGGCGGACCGGAAATTAACGGCCCTGTCCACATTTGCCGAGTGTCTGTATTTTTTTCCTTATTTGTACACCGCCGCTTATTTCTCATACACAACCATTTTTTTTAAAATTTTCGCCTTTCTTTACTGCCATTTTGTCCCATCCTCTCTATGCGCTACCTTTTCCTGCCCTCTCTTTCCTCCCTCTCAGTCTCGCCAATATTTCACCCTCCTTCTCTCCCCCTACATTTCCCGATGTCATTTTGCCTCTATCTTTTCTATACTCTTTATTTAACTATTTCTCTATCCCACAATTTTTCTCTTGCCATTTTACCTAGCCCTTTGTTTCACGCCATCTTCAGTCATCTTTATAAGCCCTTTTTAGATCGATGTTTTTTCATCTAGAGAGGTGCAACACAATGTAGGCCATCATGGTAAAATACAAGGCATTGCTGAAACTCTTTGGAAGATGCCATGTTCTATTGAATGACATCCCTTGGGAGTTTCTCACGGTAACACAATATTTCATCCTGATGTTCTATATTATGTTAAATTAGCTGGGTGGCCCGCGCAATTGCGCGGCTAGATAAGTTATGAACGTAATTTTAGCTTGGAAAATAATATTTCCGAGCTTCATGACCTTCGCTCACCTATTGTCCTATTTTAAATCAACACTAATTGCATCTCATATAAATAGACTCTATGGGGGTATTAATGTATTTATAAACCAACACATTTTACATATTTGGTATAAAGAACCATTGTGGGTATCATATTCATTTTGTAGTCACGGTTCAGGAAGAGAATAATAAACGATTATGTCAATGTGTTAACAATTAATGTATTTTCAACACAAATTGGACTATCACTTGAATTTAAAAACTGATCGGAGCTATGTTTATTACCACTATTGCGTCACCCTCTATATTCTGGAGCAAATATTTCTATGATCCTTTATGAACACTGTCTCTCCCTCGAGTTATTTCTTACAAAAGAGCTGGTTCAGTATGCTTCCGGCATAATCTTTCTTTCAGCATGAACATAGAAAGATTAGTTTTTCTATGTAATCAACGATTATGTCAAATGTTTTTCCCTGTAAGCAAATGCAATCAACATTCAATGATTAGTTTCTCATTGACACAACTGTCATATCATATATATGCAGAAAAAAAGCGTTAACGAACTAACCATAAGAAGATTTTAGCCCACCCTGATTTAAGTCTAATTGGTAGACAGAGGCTGATGATTTTGAGAAGGGACTAATCTGTGTGTACAAAAAATGCACTCTGCTAAGATAACATTCCTATGCACCCGATGCATCATATATTTATCTAAGATAGCGTCTTTGACACATGGCTGGGGTTTTGCACCATTTGAAAAAATAAAGTGTCTTTCATCTGTGTAACAGAGATCAACATTTACCAATTGAGCAGCCGAAAGTACTGCTTTCAGACTACATGGCAGTGTACTAAGTTTTGAAACATGCTAATCAAGTTATAACATATATATATTGTGGGAAGTAGATGTCGCATGACATACCTGAGTTCTGCACATGCAGAATACTAAATATTTGTAGTAGAACCACGCATCTACACCAGCTCATAAAAGGTACTTTTTTTTATTGTGATCACTGTAAATTCTGAAGATATTTGCATTAATCTTGAAAGTATTTGGATGGTGTTGATAAATAATGTAATGTCTCGTGATGGCCATAGCTTCGTGAGCTCGTCGAATCCCGCAACTTACATCTATGCGCAACAATTATGATAGCAACTTGCATACAACGTAACTCTTAAGGTATATACCTCCTCAAATATTCTAGGAAGTTCTTGAGCAATAGTTTAGACGCTAAAATGGTTTAGATTCCTCCATCTAAATTGTGTTGTTGAATATTGCAAAAGAAAAAACAAACTATAAGTAATGGAAGTGCAAAATTATTTATTTGTGGTTGTACAAATTAGGCCAAAACTTAATCTGTATATTATACAAAAAAGCACCAGTTGCGTAGGAGTGAAATAAGAAGGTTTAGATATACTAAATTTAATTAACGTTTCACCTAGCGGGGTGGCCCGCGCATTTGCGCGGCTAGATGTGTAAATGTACAACTATATACATGGTTTTAGTACATACATATGGAAGTTAAGTGATTTTACTCACCACTACACCTTCATGTAAGAAATCTTCTCTACTAAGATGCAAAACGTTGTTATTTTGTATTCCTTGGGCTCTCCATCTTGTCCTTGCTTGGATGCAGCTTACCACGAATTCATACTTGCATCATGCATGCAAAAGTCAGTTCGGTCTTCTGTTGCGGCATGACAATATTTTCTTTGGAGGAGCTGTATCAAAGTTCAATACTTTTTTAGAACATTTATATTTGGCATTTACTTTTAACAAAATAAACTTCGAATGATATATCAATGCCTATGTAGCGGTGATATAAAATTGAATAAGATTTGTAGAGAAGCAGTGCCAATGACAAATTTTTATGGCACGTGGAGTAAAAATAAATTTTAAGTAAAGTTAAATATGTGCAACACTGGATGTACAAACTCGAACAAAACCGAGAACCTGAAACAAAAGGAGTAAATATGCATGCAGATAACAGAGATACTAACCTATCTCTTGATTTGTTTTTTGTCTTTCCCTCGCTTAGTGATAAATTTTCTCCATTGCATAACGAAACCATCAATGTTTCACCTGCAAGAGAAAGCGGTGCTCGCACTCCACAACGGTCATCCGCGGTTGAATCCCAGAAAAGGAAAAGACAATCTTTACAAATTTTTAGGCCGACAAACTTAAGAAATTATGTTCAATCTAAAAGAACTGACACAACAGGTCCAAAGAAAGTTCATGTACTTTTTTGTAGTTAGCAGGCTTACCTGCGTTGTGCAGAGGATGAAGAAGGGCATGAGGACTGGTCGTTTAGTCATTCCTTCTTGTATATAGAGACATCCTGCCCCCTGGAGAACCACCCGCCGGGACACCCGCTGTGTACGCAAAAGACGACGGCCGTTGGATGTGTAGATATACAGGGTGAGGATACGAAACGGGGCTGAGTTGCGACTGCAATCAAGGAATCTCCAACAGTCATTAGGACTGAAGCAGCACCACTATTGTCTTTCGTACTAATTCTGAATTACTTGATTGTAGATCAATTTCAGTGTAGCTGTAATATTCCTTCTAAAACTATTTGAGCTGACACCTACATCAAATCGCAAAGAAAATAAAAATGAAACTGAGCAAAGTGACGTTTCAAGCAAATATGCATTTCTTATTCCATCACATAATAGAACCCCAGCGATATATCTTCGTACCAACCGACACGACGTGTCCATAAAAAAAGATATATACATGCATAGATTTAACACACCTTACATTATAGCATCGGAAATATGTCGGGGTGATCTGCTCCAGCCTCCAGCGTCGCAATATAGTACTCCAGAAACGATGATGCTCCGGCCGGACACTCAGATCAGAGTTGTGATTCTTCCATTTGAGATGTATATGTGCGGTGGTATGAAGAATTGGCACCAGGTGATCTTACTACATATATCTGCCTCGGACGCAAAGACAAATAAAATATTGGTGTCTCGCTGCTACTTTGCTTGTCATCGCCGCCGGCGTGAAGCCATCAAACACACCTTCATGCAAGACATGATTATCGATAAACACTTGCCTTGCTCTTGATTAGATTTCGGCGGTGGATATGAACTCTGTGGGTATCGATTAACGACCTGATTTATAAGCTGTTATTAGATTTAATTCACCACTACATAAGAACTAATATGGACGTGGATTAATCTGCTCGTAGTTTTCAGTATACTCTAGGACGTGACTTCCTTACAGCTAAATCTTAGCAGAATAAATATTAAGCTATATGTGATAACATAAATCATAAAGTTACATGCATAAGTATCACAAAGAATACATTAATTCAGTATTCAAATTCGTCATTACCTCTTTGGTCATCAGGTCCAGCTTCGGTATCCATTGACCATATATTCTCATGTCGTGTTGAGGCGTACAATGAATTCCATCCAATCCTTAATGACACGGATTGGCATCCTTCGAACTTTCTGCTCACCTAGAAGCCGGACGAAAATTTTTGCAACACCGGAGGCCACAACATAGACCTTTAGACGCACCAAACGCCTCTGATCCAGTTGCCCTGCCTTGTCGACGGTGACTAATTTTCGATCATATCACATCGTACTTGTTTTTACACTGTCCCAAATCGCGAGTGCGTTGAATCACAGGAGCGCATCCACTGTTCAGAGTCGACAAATAGCATTGCGGACGCATGTGCACTCCTGGTTGTACCACCGCACGGCGTACATGGTGATTGCTTATTATTTTGATGATTTCTCTGTCCGGCGGTGCGTCGAACCAATCGATCTGTGATCCTTGAAGTACCGAGTGTCTGATTAATTGTGCATGCCACGCATCTTCCATCAGGTGGAGATCTACACAGATGTGCTTGCGCTTTGGGTTATCGGGAGAGCCGCGGCCGGCCGCGAGGACAATGGCGTATCGGCATGCATCCCAGGCGACCGTATTTTATCATAGCAAATCAGCTTGAGACTACATCCGTGATCTGAAAATAATTTAGCTCAGCTGGCAAACTGCAGTCGCATGGTAGATGAGCAAATCCTATACTGCCGTCGGGCGTTTCAACCGTGTTTGGCACCTATATCAACATCATCCAAACGTGCCTCATGTCCTTCATCAATCCTGACTTTACACCAGATTAACATCGCCAATTCGCCGGACAGACTCGTCGAAAAGCTTGAGGCAGATTCAGAGTACCTACTGTGTTCGTCAGCATCCTTGGTGCGCCGTCGATCTCGCTTCGAGCTCATCGATGTACTTGTCCGTCCTACACGCCTGCGTATTGAAATTGCTGTCGTGCTGATCTTAGGGAAGCACCGCTTTATATATGGGCAGGAAAAAAAGGAAGTGTACCCTCGTATATTTTGGTAGAGTTTAGAGTCCAAGTCTAACAGAAACTGCACATGCATAATCTATGTGTCCTAATCGATCTGGTGTAGCGGTGGCGTACGGCGTACGGCGTGAGGCCAGGCTAGTTTTTTTCCATCCGAAAGTTAGATCCACGTTTTTAATCTCGTCCTTTAATTTGCTCTGGCTTAAAAACGGATGCATCTTAACCGTCGTTTATCCTGTGTTTTAATTATATAATAGATAGATAGGTGTAGGTTATGTTTCTGAAATACACTAGTAACATGAGGAGTCACCGTGAGATGCCATGCTTCTTATTTGTAGGAGAGAACAAAAAAGATATGCTGCAACTTTCGTCTGCCCTCTCTCTTTTCCACTCTCTTTCCTACCATTTTGTCACATGGATTCACCATTTTTGTTGAACTGTTAGAGTACTTTTGTGGCTTTCCCAAGTGCCACACACGGGCTAGTTTAGTACTGCACACTTGGGTCGTTTGACTCGTCTATTGGTGCATTTCCTCCAACAACTAGTCTAAACGAAATAAATGTGAAAGGAATTCGTTAAACATTGTTGCATGTGCGGTTTCTATATTAGTGATTTATTATGTACTTTATGGTATATGAAAAACACTTGGGTTGGCCTGTAACTGGGCAATCTCAAAGCTAACATCTTTCTATGGGTTTAAGAGTGGCGATGTTGGTAGGGTTATTATGCCTCTTTTTTAATTGCCCTATTTCTTTCGGGGCAAGCCCTCCTGGTGGTTAATCGATGAGTTTCTACCACTTTCAGATAGAGGAAGCGAGACCAATTTATCTTTGGATTTTCAGTTCTGGTTTTCAAGAAATAGATAAATATAATACTAGAGTGGGAAATCAGAAGAAACTCACACCAAATAAACCTCTCATCCCCGCAATCACACCCACATATAATTGTGGTGTCATTAGGGGAAAACATATTTGACACCTGAAAAAAGTCACCGGTTTTACGGGACTAGAGAGAGGACCATCATCTTCTTGCCAATGACATGCATGCAGTGACAGAGCTTAGTAGTTAGGGGGGCCACCGCCCCCTCCCCCCAGATTTGGAACAAATCCCGAACAAGATTTTGGGAGAGGGCTTAAATGAGATAAAGATAGTACTACTCCCCCCCCCCCCCCCCCCCCCAATATTGATATTTTGCCTTTGACCCCCTACAGTTTCCGCCAGCTCCGCCACATGAGTACTGCATGCCATCAGAAATACGAAAGACCACTCTATATGTCTTCCTTCAATAAACTAGTTGTTGGGTTCGGAAATCCACTTCGGGTAGTAGGTGCAGATGCACCCACTACGCAAAAAACAATTTTGAAAATGTCAAAAAAATCAAAGCAAAAATTTCGCATATACTTAAGACATGTTATGTTAGCACACGAAGTTACGTGTAGAAAATATTTTTTTGTGACCTGTGCAAAAAAGAAAAATCCGGACGCACCAAAATGTTTTTATACGAGTCATTTTTTGTATTTTTTACACAGGTCACAAAAAATGTTTTTTCACCACGCCACTTTTTGTGCTAACACATGATGTTCTAATGCACATCCGAATTATTTCTGTAATGTTTTGACATTTTGAGAAAAAACTAAAAAAAATACGTAATAGGTGCAGATGCACCTATGAGCCAAATCGCCACCGCCGGGTTGGGTTTTCCATTTGACTTAGCTTTGCTAGACACGGTTGCTAGAAAAAAAAACTCAAAGACCCATGTGACCCATTTATGCATGGCAAGAGGTGGCACTAAATATTCCTACCACATTGCTAATTCTTCTTGTGAACGTGAATGTTCCTGCCACATCGTCAGTTTATGTGTTCTTTTCGCTCGGGATCATGCTAAAAGTTCTTGCTCTACATTTTTTTATAGATTTCAACCGTTCAAATACATTCATAATTAATAGTTGGCATTGTTTTATTTCTATTGCTATCTTCATAATTTACCTATTGTGTTTGTTCAAATTAATTCTTTTAAGAATTTTCCGATCGATCTATTCAACAAACGTAAAGTCAAAGACAAATCACATAAATAATTAAGTGATAGCCAAAAAAGAAAAAACATGCTCGATTCGGCTTTTAGCGCGACCACCACCATGCCACATTGTCACAAGCTAACCAAACACACCCTAGCTAATTTGTTGACACATCTCATCAATCAGTTTGAGCAAATTCGGTAGTATGTCCACTCTGTTCCCCGTGGATGAAAACAGAGTTGACCATGCAATGTATATGTGCAAACATTGTGTTGATTTACTATTCATCAAGGCCTCGATATTTAACACGATGTGCACTTGACAACGTCGAGATGGACACCACGTTGAGGACGTACACTACGTATGCAGCTACGTTGGTAAGTCGATAATCGATATGCATTTGACTTGTAGTTGGGTCAAGCAAGGAGACGTGCTTGTTAAAGCAAACAATTCATGGTCGAGCATTCGTGCATGATGAGGCCTCTCCCTCCTCACTAGTAAGTTGCTTCCTTGTGAATTTTTTTCAGAAGAAAACGATAGATACATTTTATTTTTCGTGATTGATTCTCTTGATGAAACTACTGTTTCCGAAGATATTTGAACGGATGAACCTGAACGAAGGTAATTAATGTCGATGCTCCCACTCACTCCCAGTCCCAGGTGGATGCTGACAGTGATCGAGGAAATTTCCCTGCAGGTGAAATGGAGCACGTGCCGGAATTCACGTGGGCTATCTCTTCCCGCCACACGAAATGGATTCCGCCGGCCGTCTACATCCGTCGTCGTCTACTCCTCCGGTTGCCAGGCGCATGCTGTGACTGTGCTCTTCCCAGTTTCCACCGAAGCTTCGTTCGCTACCGGCGAAAGTACAGTACAAATCAGAACAAAGTTCGATCGATCACCGTAAATGCGTAGCTAGCTGATCTCCGGCACGGCGGCCGGCGTGCCGGTGGACGACGGGACGGGCTCCGGCGAAGTGGTCGAGCGGGCGGATACACGTGGCACGTGCGGCACCACCGGCAGGTTGCCCCGCCACCTACGTCGCCGGACGGATCAACGACGCTTCCCGGAAGGTTGAAAAGTGTCACGGGGCCGGTCAGCCAGCCACCATCGAGACGGCGACTTGTTACGAAACAACCACCGTCCATCTCACGTCCTCGTTGGTCCAACGGCTGCCGCTACGTCTTGGTCCACTGTTTGACCCTTCGTTCGGTCGCTATAAATCGCCCGCCGCACCGCCGGTCTCGAGCTCTCCCTCCCAAACCGCGAGCAAGAAAGCAAGCAATCTCCTCCGACCCACTGCCATGGCGATGAGTGACACTGGCTCGAGCCTGGCTAACTGGTCCGACGATTTTTACCACTACGCTCCAAGCCCGGGCTTGTCCCTCGGCGCCATGGACGGCTGCGCAGCGGACTCGACAACGATCACCGCCTCCACAGCCGCCGCCCTGACGCCTACGAGCCCGGGGTCCGCCGGGTCTGGCGACGGGAGCCCGAACCGGGCGGCAGGCGGGATCCTGGGCCCGCGGGCGGCGGGCAAGCCGGCGTCGGCGGGGAGGAAGCGTGCCCGCGCGTCGCGCCGCGCGCCCGTGACGATGCTCAACACGGACGCAGCCAACTTCCGTGCCATGGTGCAGCAGTTCACCGGCATCCCCACTCCCCCGGCCGGCCCGGTCATCAATTTCGGCGTCCCCAACAACTACGGGTTCCACCACCAGCCGGCGCCGCAGTCCGTGTCGTTCGACCAGCTCCACCAGCGGCAGCAGCAGTACACGGGAGCGGCGTTCGGTTATGGCAACAGCCTGCAGCAGTCGCTCGCCGGCGGTGTGTTCGCGCACGGGCAGATGCCCGGGACGCACACCGCTAATGGCTACTTTGCTTAACTAGACACGTACGTGCGTGCAAGGAGCTGATCGACTGGAAGGAGTGAAAGATTTTGAAACAGAAAGATCAATTAGCGTCAATTGAGCTTCTGCTAAAATTTCTTCACTTTGTTTTTCTCTTTCAAGGTAGTTCATGTATCAGCCGATGTAAATATTAAGGTTTTGTGTGTAATTTTTCGACTCTTCCAGCTCATGCGGATCGTGATCGAGGCTCATAATGGGAGAAATCGATCGCTGGCTTGTGCTACTATCCAGTGATGATGGACACATGGGTAGGTGGTTTGCTGGTTTTGCAAGCAAGGTCTCGCGGCCATGGCGTGGCCGATGGTTGCCGACGAATTTGATTGGTCGGCGCCGACGGATGGGGGCCTCAACTAATGGACGGGACGCTGGAACAGAAACGCATGCGTGCGAGCGTCACCAGCTGATGACGATGAGAGGTCAAAGTCAGAGTTGGCCTGCGTCGTGCAAGATACCAGACGAATTAGAAACGTCAACGTCGAACTAGAGGAAACAATTTCATATTGATAGGAGGCCCTACTGGGGTGCCGGTCATCGCCTCGGACATGGCCCTGACAGTGCTGGCCCGCCCGTCATACACAAGACGCGCTGCGCCCAATTCCCCTTCCTCTACATTGCCGCCCCCGGCGCCAAAATTCGCAATCTTCCCTCTATTTCCCAAACCCTCGCGCCGCCGCCGTGACCTCCTCGCCTTCCGCCACCATGCCGCCCAAGACCGTCGGCCTCTCGAAACCTAAGGGGCGCAAGCCGCCGAACGACAACACCGCCGAGATGTTGATCGCCATGAGCCAAAGTAGCTCTAGCCCAGCAGCATCCGTCGGCGGGTTTGTCGGGTCGCCGTCTGTCCCGGCCTTCTTCGACGGCACCTCCGGCTACCCGTCGCAGGTGTCGCGGTTTCCCCCCGAAGAGCCGACCATCGATCTGAACGCCGCGCCGCTGTTCAGCGAATCGCCGGCGTTGCGGCGGACACCTGCGACGAGCCAAGACGCGACTGCTTCCCGCGGCCTTTTCTTCGGCGACCAACTCGGACATGTGAGTGTTATTTATAATCCTGATCTCTCTCATTTATTGTGTTCCCCGGCCGATTGTTTGTTGGGCGCAGTTACTGCGAGCGGTCCGATGCAAATTGTTGTTTTGTGCATTAATTGCCGACGATGCAAATTGTGGTTTTTGTTGGGTAGGATGTTGGCGCCTCGTTCATGACTTCAGTCATCGACGACGGTACAACCTACGCCGCCAGTGCCTACGCCGAGACATAACAGTTCGGCCCTAGCCGACGAAGAGGATGCCGGCCAGGGCCAGGAAGGGGAGGTCGAAGAAGAAGAAGAGGATGGCGATGAAGAGGATGGCGTCCGGAAGGCTGGAAACAGAGGCAAGACTTGGTGCGTGACTGAGGACGTCTTGTTGGCCCAGGCGTGGATGAACGTGAGCATGTGCGGCGAGAAGGGCGCCGACCAAAGGAAGAAGGCCTACTAGACACGCATTCAAAAGGACTACACCGAAAAAAGGTCGTATCCTCCTCATGAAGATTTGCCTAACCGCAATGCCAAATCGGCTGAGAGCCGTTGGGGCGTCATCTCGGCTCTCACTACCAAGTTTCACCATTACAATGAGCAAATCTTGCAAAGAGACGAGAGTGGCAAGAACGATGCCGACAAGGTTAGCCGATCATCTTAACTTGTAACCCATCATGTTTACATGCATACTTGACTTGGCCTTTGTTTGTGTAGCTCAAGGACGCCAAGTACTTGTACCTTGACTTGGAGTCAGATGGCAAGAAGCCATACAAGTTCAGTCACGTTTGGGAGGTGGTTAAAGGTTGCCCGAAGTGGAAGAGTCATATAAAAGATGATCGCACCGCCGAGAGAGATGAAAGAAACTTGCCGGCTGCTAGCGCCGAGCGTCCCGAGATGGGAGTGAAGGCGTGCAAGGCGGCCGCCAGGGCTGGCAAGAAGCCAGGGACCTTCGGCGCCGCAGGCAGCATCCAAGAGTCGGTGAAGCAATACATTGCCGAGGTGGCCGCGGCGACTGACGAGAAGAAGAAGCTACAAGCCAAGTCCGACGAGAAGTGGATGCTCTACTTCAAGATGCAGGAGACCAAGCTCAAGAACCAAGAGAAGAAGGAGGAGCGTCTCTTATGGCCACGAACACGACCGGCATGAGCCCCAACCAGAAGAGATACTTCGTGTCCGAACGGAGGTGCATCCAGGCTGAGAAGGCGGCGGCCGAAGCGGCGGAGCTCGAGGGATCCGACGAGGACGGCGAGGACGAAGTCGAGGAGGAGGCCGCCGCGTGATCGGCATGAAGCATTGCGCTAGGGAGGCGCCCTTTTGATGGCCGGCCTTGGAGACTTGATCTCCGCCGCGGTAGATCCTTTTTTGATGGCCGGCGTTGGAGATTGTTCTCCGGCGCGGTCGAAACTATGTCAAGTCTATGACTTGTTCTCTGGCGTGGCAAAACTATTTGATTGCCGGCATCATTTGAGACATTTTTATTAATGCATGCACCGCCGTCCTGTTCCTCATTTGTGCTGTTCATCGCCGGCGACCACGGCATGCCCGCAAGGTGTTCGACAATTCGCTCTAATTTCGGGCCGTTTGGGGGTGGGTCTTTAGGGAGTGCCGCTGTGGGCGGCCTCTAAATATTACCCGGACACATATCCGGCACCCCCCAAAGGAGGCCCAATTGGGGGGTGCTGGACACCGATTTAGAGGCCCCCGGTGGAGATGCTCTAATGACTGTAACGTAACTGATGCAAAGTTATATTCAGTTGCAACTTTCATATTCTTGTTTGCGGAAAGAATTAGAAGAATAGACATTGAGAGAGAAAGGAGACATTTCGGAAATAACAGAGAGCTATTCAGGCTCCCTTACATCCATTTCCTTTGATTACACTATTTTCACACTTCACTCCCTCCTCCTCGGAGGTATTAGACAAGAGTGTACACACCAACACGTATCACTCGCCTAGCTCAGTTAAATATCAACTAGCATCAGCAAAGCATAAGCTAGGTATGCATAATCAATTTGCCAACGGCGAACATGTCGGGGGGAGTCTCATGACCTCCGTGTACGATCACTCGAAATCTGAGTAATATGATGCATCAAACGTTGCAGTCAGAAGATTTTGGTAAATATTTGAATGTATTGACAATATGTGCTAAAAAAAATTATAACAAACCTAGCCTCTACATACATACTCAACAATTGGCTAAGTAGAGTTTTGGCCTCATTTGGAGCAGTCCGTTACATTGTCCCAACAATGTTTGGAAATTAGTTTTCAATAATACACAAAAACACTCACGGCTCCTTTGATTCATAGGATTGTAATAGAACTTCTATAAGATAGAATGGCATGTCGAACTGAATACAACGGGAATAGGAACAGTCCGTTCCACCACTCCTAAGAATTTAGGGCATAATCACCCGCGGAGCAACTAGGGTACTCAACACTGTAGTAGTACAATCGGTTGTCTTTCTCTCATTAACGGTCACTATATTTGCTCCCAAATGCGCTTATTTTGATTGTCTTTCAGGTACTTTGTTTCTATTTATTTCAACCACCAACACTCGTATGCTTAGCTCTTTTCTTCTTCTTGGGATTTGGCTGGAAATACTATAACAACCTAGCTAATTTTTTTTAATAATACATTTTTTTATTAATTTCGAGAAATATTATGCATTTTGAAAAAATTACAAAAATAATACACCGTCGTCTTGGGCTAAGCCGATTAGTACTTGTCGTCCTGTGCTAGGCCGATAAGCTTATCGGCCAGCCGGCAGAGCACCTAATCGGCTTAGGCTGGGCCGACTAGTGCGTGGAGAGCCTCGTTAGCTCTGTGCGTCGTCCTGTGCTAGGCCGATAAGCTTATCGGCCAGCCGGCAGAGCACCTAATCGGCTTAGGCTGGGCCGACTAGTGCGTGGAGAGCCTCGTTAGCTCTGTGCTGCATGCATGCATCCGTTGCTTCGCGCTATGGCAGATAGCTGGCTGGCTTGGTGCATGCATGCCAGCCTCGCGCTCACGCCATGGGCTCCGTCACGGACGCGGGGTAGAAGAGGACCACGAAGAAGTAGTGCTTGGCGGCAGCAACCCGGATAGATACGGCTCCTGGTTCTTTAGCGAATATAGCGGTACTGCAGGGAGGCGAAAGAGAGCTTAAGCTCCTGGTCATGGTGGCCATGGTGGCGCCGAGCTCGCCGGGCTGGCCCTGGCCGTGTCGTGTCGTGCGTGACGTGCTCGCCGGGCTGGCCGTGCCGTGCCGTGCCATGCCGTGCGTGGCGTGCTCGCCGGCTGGCCGTGCCGTGCGTGGCGTGCTCGTCGGGCTGGCCGTGCGTGCTCGTCGGGCTGGTCGTGCCGTGCCGTGTGTGGCGTGCTCGTCGGCTGGCCGTGCGTGACGTGCTCGCCGGCTGGCCGCGCGTGCTCACCGGGCTGGCCGTGCCATGCGCACACGCCGGTCTTCACAAACAGCTCGTCAACGACGCCGAAGGAGACTGTGGACATCAGGAACGGCGAGATAACGAGGAGCACCGTGATGATGAGGAGGTGCGGGCAGGCGGCACACCAGGCAGTGCTAACAATAGCACGCACGCCAGCTAGCTAGCTAGCACTCCACGCCGGCCGGCGAGCGCACATGCACGCGCTGCTGAGAGCTAGGCAGCTAGCTAGCCAGCACGCCAAATCCATCACGCGCGGAAGCAGTGCAGCACTAGTCGGTCACCGTTAAGGAAGTACTAATCGTCTTGGGCTAAGCCGATAGGCTTGTGGCTTAGCCCAAGACGATAAGTACCTGTCAGTTTAGCCCAAGATGAGGGTGTATTATTTCTGAAATTTATCCAATTCACGTAATATTTCTCGAAATTAATAAAAAATGTATTATTAAAAAAATTTAGCAACAACCTAGATTGATATTCACAAGAACTACTACGTACGGTATTCACAAGAAAATAAGTTGAGAGGAGGAGCAATAAAACTGGACGAAAGGAGTAGGAAGAAAGCGATGCGCGAGCGATGGTAGTACGAAACATCAACGTATCTAAAATTTCCTATATGATATTTCATCCCTTACTAAACATGCAGAACTAATTAAACAATTCATATGTTGGTGACAAATAAAAATAAATTCATGGTAAAGATCATATAGTTATTCTATTTGTGTTTCAATAGGGTAGCATATTACAATAAATAGTTCCACGCATGCAATTTTACAAATGTCTAATGCACAATAAAATAGTGGGTATATCGTTAATAGCAAGCTTGCCTTGTTCGTGTTGCTCAAACCGTACTCTTCGCAAATTTAATCTTTTAAAGAGTTAACCCAATTCTCCGAGTTCTTATATTGAATCAATTTAAATATTTTTTGTTCTATTTCTCTAGTTCTATAATTTAATTTACTTCGGATAAAAAACTCATAAAAAAGGTTTTACGAAATAAAGTTGTGCTAAATATACTAAAACTAAGCATTTAAATTCATAAATTTTGAGATTCATCAAACTTGAAGTTTTATTACAGAAACACATTCGACACAATCATCCCTTTTCTTAGCCCCTGGTAGGACGATCAAAGGATAAAAATATATGGGAATCAGTACATATTATAAATGTAAAAATTTGAATCAAGAGCTTAAATAACCAAAAAATATTGAAATCACATTTATTTTGTTGTTATTGACCGAAAGAAGTAAATCATGTTCTCAAATTTTCGTATAAGGCCTTTTCCGTTGCAGAGGAAACTCGTGTTCCTCTCGGAGTCCATCGACAGCTAGGGGTGACAAGGTGGGGGCGGGTTAGCAGAAAAAAAACAACGGGGAGGTAGGAAGGTGAATTTGTTTTTCTTTTAGGGTCAGGCAGAAAGGGTAATGGGCTAGCGTGGTGGAGAATTTGGGCCGCCACTGGGCCACGACGGCCGGCTGGCTAGCTTCTTCCTCTCGTTTTTTCCAGTGATTTTTTTTCTTTTGTTTAATTGATTGAAGTATTGAACCTGTTCGAGTGTTCGGCCATTAGTCACTTTGCATCCACCATGTTCACAAGGATGTTTGCATGCTGCATCCAGAGTTTGTATCATGTCGCATAAGTTCCATCTTTAGCGATTCAAGTTGAAGGAACTATTCTCACAGCTGTGTCGATCAGTGGTTGATCTTCGCAAGAGAGTACCTGATTTCACTGTCAGTCTATTTCCCTCTTTTTCCAAGAAAAGAAAGAACATATGCGCGCTGCAAAGGAGTTGCTTTGGTTCTTTCCTTGAATTATTACAATCAGTGACCGAGCCCTCTTCGTCACTTACTCAGTTACCATTATCTTAGTTCGGTTTTTTTCAAAAGCGATTTTGTACTTACTACAACACAGTAAGTCACTACTGTGAATTAGGGTAACGATCGTTGCCCACTGGGGTCGATCGGGTACGTGTTAGTTACCATTATCACGTGGCAATACATGGAAGCGTATTTAGGTTGGAGTACTACTCCATACCCTTATACGTATTATATCTAAAGCCGTATTACATTGTTTAACAGCCCCCCTTAATCACAACCTTCGAAGAGGTTGAGATTACGGATAAACTCATGAAGACTCTTGACTGGTAAAACCTTTGTAAAACCATCAGCAACTTGATCTTTACTAGATATGAACTTGATATCTAGCAACTTGTCTGTAACCCTCTCACGAACAAAGTGATAGTCTATCTCAATATGTTTAGTCCTAGCATGAAACACAGGATTAGCAGATAAATATGTAGCACCTAAGTTGTCACACCATAAACATGGTTTATCCTTTAATTTAACACCAAGTTCATTGAGAACAGCTTCAACCCAAATTAACTCAGCTGTAGCATTAGCAAGAGCCTTATATTTAGCTTCAGTACTTGACCTTGACACAGTTTTCTGCTTTCTGGCACTCCAAGAAACCAAATTTGGTCCAATAAATATGGCAAATCCTCCAGTGGATCGTCTGTCATCAAGACAGCCTGCCCAATCTGCATCTGAAAAGGTGCTGAGCAAAGTAGATGAGGACTTCTGAAAAGTAAGTCCAACATGAAGAGTACCCTGAACATATCTCAAAATTCTTTTTGCAGCTGTCCAATGAGCAGAAGTAGGAGTATGTAAATACTGACACACTTTGTTAACTGAGAAAGAAATATCAGGCCGTGTCAATGTCAAATATTGCAATGCACCTACAATGCTTCTGTAATGTGTACTATCATCAGGGCCAAGAGGGGTTCCCTCAGTTAAAGATAATTTTTCAGTCGAGGATAGTGGAGTAGGACAAGGTGTGCACTTTTTCATACCAACTTTTGCAAGTAGATCTTCAGCATATTTTCCTTGCGTGAGGAGTAGTCCAGACTGTGTCTTCTTGACTTCGATACCCAAGAAGTAATGTAAATCTCCCAAATCTTTCAGAGCAAAATCAGCATTCAAATCATGAAGAAGAGCTGAGATGGCTTGATCAGAAGAGCTTGTGACTATAATATCATCAACATAGATTAGGACAAATATCACTACACCAGACTTATTATAAAGGAAAAGTGAGGTGTCGGCTTTAGAGGGAGAAAAACCAAGCTGTTGGAACTTGGTGCTGAGTCGTGAATACCATGCGCGGGGAGCTTGTTTGAGACCATACAGGGCCTTGTCAAGCTTGCAAATGTGATGGGGAGCTTGAGGATTTTCAAAACCTGGGGTTGTTTCATATACACTTCCTCTTCCAGAACGCCATGGAGAAACGCGTTCTTGACATCTAGCTGCCGCAAACTCCATCCCCTGGAAACAGCAACAGAAATAACAATGCGTATCGTTGCTGCTTTAACCACAGGACTGAAGGTATCTTCATAGTCTATCCCAAATCTTTGTTTGAATCCTTTTGCAACCAGACGTGCCTTGTACCTGTCAACAGTGCCATCTGCATTTTTCTTAACACGATACACCCACTTACAGTCAATGAGATTTTTTGTGTGATGTGGAGGAACTAGATGCCATGTTTTGTTCTGCATGAGAGCATCATATTCATCCTCCGTTGCTTTTCACCACTTCTCGTCCCCAAGCGCCTCCGACAAGTTTCTTGGTTCTCCTGTCGATGCAAAGAGACACTAGCGAATAGTACCATCAGTAATAACTTTAGGCTAACGTATACCTTTTTGTAGGCGAGTTCGCGGTTTGGGAGGCGGTGGTGGTGCCGGTGGCGAAGGAGAAGGTGTATGCTCAGCAGAAGAGTCTGCAGATGAGGCCACATTGGAACCTGGCGTAGAGGATCCAGTCGTTGCAGAACTCCCATTGGCTGGCGAGGATGACTGCGACCCATGGGCAGAAGATGCTGTCGGGGGAGACCACACCGGGGACCGCTGCGTGTCGAGGCCGTGGTCAGCTCGTGCCGGGGACCGAGGCGAGGGCGGGGTCAGCGAACGTGATCGGTGCACAGGGGACCGAGGCGGGGTCCGCGAATGGGACCGATGTGCATGTGCCGGGGACCGGAAGCGCGGCACAGTTCTGAAGCGGGACGTGGCGGAGCGTGGTTCGCCCGCATGCGCAGCACCTGGCGCAGCGGAGGGATCTTCCTGGGAGTCATCACCGCTGCCAGTGCTGGCCCCAGAGCCATCTTCGGGATCAACGCAAATCCGATCCACCTCGGGATCGCAAGAGGACAGACCATGTCTGTCATATTGCGGCTTGTTTTGCACCAGTTTTGTATTGTTTTGCACTGATTTTTTTTCCTGTTCTTTCTGTAGCACACTTGCACCTGCAGACTCACTTTTTTCTGCATGTTGATCATTAGCAACATCTGGTATAATAGGCAAAGACATATAATCATCAATATTTGCATCCCCATTATTTGAAGGTAAAAGAAGAATATCCTTTCTAAGACGGGCACCAGCATTTGGATGTAGAGATTCAAAAGGAAAGACACTTTCATCAAAGACAACATCCCGGGATATATATATACGACCAGTAGAGATTTCCAAGCATTTTACTCCTTTGTGACGTGGACTATACCCAAGAAAAACACACCGGGTGGAACAAAAGGCAAGTTTTTTTGTTATAGGGGCGGAGATTAGGCCAACAAGCGTAGCCAAAAACTCTAAGAGATTCATAGTTTGGCTTGGTATGGAGAAGACGTTCAACAGGAGTATCAAGATTGATGACTTTGCTAGGGAGCAAGTTTATAAGAAAGGTGGCAGTAAGAAAAGCTTCATCCCAATATTTTAGTGGCATGGATGCATTAGCAAGCAAGGCAAGACCAACTTCAATAATATGACGGTGTTTGCGTTCAGCAGAACCGTTTTGTTGATGTGCATGAGGGCAAGAGACATGATGAGAAATGTCATGCGTTTGAAAGAACTTATTGAGTTTTTCATATTCACCACCCCAATCAGTTTGCATAGTGACAATTTTCCTATCAAATTTGCGCTCAACAAGCTGCTGGAAATTAAGAAAGACTTGATACACCTCAGAACGTTTCTTAAGTAAATAGATCCACGTAAACTTACTAAAATCATCAATAAAGCTTACATAATAGGAATGTTTGCCAACAGACTCAGGTGCAGGACCCCATACATCAGAAAACACTTGCTCCAAAGGAACAGTGAAAACGCTAGTAGAGGTAGGATAAGGCAACTTGAAAGGACACGGATGTCGCCTAGAGGGGGGGGGGGGTGAATAGGCGATTAAAATTCTTTGCGGTTTAGGCTTGAATAAATGCGGAATAAAACTAGCGTTTAATTTATCAAGCACGAAACCTAAACAAGCTAGGTTAACCTATGTGCACCAACAACTTATGCTAAACAAGATAAGCAAATATGTGATAGCAAGATATATTACTTCAAGCTCGATGGCTATCACAAAGTAAATAGCATAAGTAAGAAGCTCGGGTATAGAAATACCGAGGCACTTGGAGACGATGATTTATCCCGAAGTTCACTTCCCAATGGAAGCTACGTCTCCGTTGGAGCGGTGCGGAGTCACAAAGTGATCCCCGAATAGCCGTCAAATGCACACCGTAATCTCCTTCGTGCCTCCACCAATGCGGAGTGCCACGAACCACTATGGGACACTTGAGGGTGGTCACCGAACCCGTACAAGGATGAGGCACACTCCACAACTTAATTGGAGGCTCTCACCGAATTCCCGCGGCTCCCAAAGCCACAAGAATCACAAGGTTGGGGCGCGACTCCACAACTTAATTGGAGGCTCCCAACTATCCCGCGAGCCACCAAAACTCCGAGATCAACAAGGACCGTCTAGGGCACTCCAAGTACCCGAGAGGACAAGCTCTAGGGCACCCCAAGTACCCAAGAGTAACAAGCTTCTCAACTTCAACTTCCACGTATCACCGTGGAGAACTCAAACCGATGCAACCGATGCAATGGGCAAGAACACAAGAAGTGATCAAAATCCTTCACTCTCAAATCCCACCGAAGCAACTAATGCTATTGGGGGAGAAGAGAGGAAGAACAAAGAAGAACACCAAATTCCTCCAAGATCTAGATCCAAAAGCTTCCCCTCACTTAGAGGAGAGATTGATTGGTGGAATGATAGATCTAGATCTCCTCTCTCTTTTCCCTCTAATTGGAGACAAGAATCATGGAGGAATAGAGAGATAGCAAAGCTCAACAAGGTCAACAATGGTGGCAAATTTCGAGCTCAAGAGTTGGGATCTCCTTGGGGAAGAAGACCCCTTAAGTAGGTAAGTGAGAAATCTGCCCGTTGGAGCTGTAAACACCCCGCAGCGGTAGTACCGGGCCTCGCCCGGTAGTACCGACTGACAGGGAACGGACGGCCTGGCGAAAGATTGGTCAACGCCTCCTCCATGCGCGCATCGGTAGTCCCGGACCGCATGGTCTGGTAGTGCTCCCCACCCGGTAGTACCGCGCTACTACCGGGGCTACTACCGGATTAAATCGAGCGAGTCCAGAGAGCATTTGGAGATCCGGTACTGGGCCCGGTAGTTCCGCAAGGGGTCACCCGGTAGTACCGGGCGAGGGTCGGTACTACCGGCCTAAGAAGAAACTGCAGAACTAGACAAAGAGAACCGCAATAACTTTTGCAAGGAAGCTCCAAACGAGATGAAACCAACGAGGTTGGAAAGGTAGCGACAAGAGCATTCCTACAAAAAGTGGAAATATTAAGGGTCACAAATATAGAGGGGATACCACACATGGGAAGGTGTGGACCCTATCTCGAAGGTGGACCGATAATATTTCCAACCAGAAAACGCAACAAGTTTTCCATACGAAATCCGTTTTCGGAGAACTTGGGCTTGTCATGAAGATCACAACAAGCACCAAAACCCAACAAGGAGAAAATCCAAATAAGAACCAAGAAAGATGATGAAGGCAAGTATGCAAAGGTTTGAGCTCTCTCCAACTGATACGCTAAAGCTCAATCGAGAGCCCCTCTTGATAGTACGGTATCTATCCTATAACCCGGTCTCCCAACTAGTACCACGAGACCGGTAAAATAGAAACCCTATCATACCTTTGCCTTGCGCATTCCACTTGAGCTAGATGACGTCGATCTTGATCTCTTCAAGTGGACCACCTTTCTTGATTGCGCTTCGCTTGGTGAAGACCCAAACATTGCTCCCCCATACTCCACTATGGGAGAGCCTCTCTTAGGCACATCTTCACATGAACATTATCTCTAAATGGGTGGCAAGCTTCAAGCCTAGGATTTCTTCGAGATGCTCCTCTTGAACTTGCGCTTCTCAACATTGATGACGATCACCACTTTACGTCATCGATCATGGGCCATATGAAATCTTCATTTGATGCAAGCCCATGAAAGATACCTAACCACACATAGAAATGCTACACACATATCATGGGTTAGTTCACAAAGCTATATGGACAATTGCTTACCATACCAAGAGATACATGATCCCACTTGGTACATCTTGTAGCTTTGTGTGTTGATCAATACTTGATCAACCTTGTATCTTTTCTTCTCTTTTCAATAGATGATGTCTTGAAGATAACCATGAATGATCACATAATTCTTTTCTTCAAGACATACTTGCAATATGCTCAACTCTATGATCTTGATGCCAAATACTTCATTATATCAATATACTCATGGCATCAACCTTGAATCCAACATATGGAGTTCAAGCATGGTCTATGGACAAACACTACAAGTAAAACTCAATGCAACCATTAGTCCATAGGGATTGTCATTAATTACCAAAACCACACATGGGGGCGCCATGCCCTTTCAATCTCCCCCATTTTGGTAATTGATGACAATCTCTTTTACAAGGGTTTATATAATGAATTAAGCAACTATGCAAATCAACGAGCATAGATGCATGAGCATGAAAGGTAAATGCTTATGACCAAAACAAAAGCATAACACCAAATTCCCTTAAACCCTATAAAACTTCTCCCCCATTGGCATCCATTTCAAAAATGGGCGAAAAATCTTAGAAGGTCAATATAGTATGAGCTCCCCCATAAACGTGTGCATTTCTCAAAATATGAGTGAAATCAAATACACATATCCAATGACGAATAGTTGGGAGAGCACAAACTATATTGAGGATCCAAAGATTGCAAAAGAATGATATGGAGAACTTTTTACAATTCTCCAAATAAAATGTAAGCAATCAAAAAGATCCAACTAACCAAATAAACACAAGATATTATGATTTGAACAAAAGAGTGTTTTAAAAGGAAATAGAGGAGCTCCCCAATATTTGTACACAATTTAGAATTATTGTATTTGAATACAAGGTGTACAAACATGGAATCCTCACTCCTTCGGTATCCTCTAAAACACAAAATCAAATGGATTCACAAGCTCAATAAGATGCAAAAGAAAAACAAAGCTTGTGTCATATCCCAAGGTGAAGATTATTGACTTGTAAAGACAAGCATGAGGTTAAGGATATTCACCAAGATGAGTGCACCAAGATGTGATAAAATAGGATATGCACTCATAAACCAAATTCTTTTCGGAGTCACACCAAAGAAAGAAAGGGAATAAAAGAGGTGACACCGAAGAATTAGGATCTCTAGTAAAGATGTAATTTCTCTCATGTATATAAGTTTCTAAGTGTACAACAATCATGAGATATATATCCACAAAGAAACATGTACACATAAAATTAGTTACTAAAGGAAAGAACAAGATATCCAAAATAAAGTCATATATTATACACATATGATAGTTGTGTAGGATCATAGCCCATAGCTCAATGATTTCATATTGTGTAATAATGAACTTCAAATTCAACCTCAACACAAGCATCACAAATATCACTAAGGGAAAAGGAGATAGTTGGGATGCATTGAGGAAATCAACAAGTATCATAAGAGCCGAATAGAATTTGCAATAGCTACAACAAAGGCAAATAAATACTTTTCATGCCATGATGCAACCTACACAAGGTTGGATGCTAGAAAAATATGCATGAGGGTGAATACTTGTTACCGAGATGACATTGGGTTGATGTAGTAGATAAAATTTCATCAACCATCCTCGCTTGGCTCCAATAAGCATGTGGTGAAGATACTTTCATTGTAAATGAGACAAGCATCCAATGCATCTCCATTTACCTAAAACACATTCAAGTAAAATTGTTCCCAAACTAATTGGGTCCAAGTAGTTAGTCAAACTACAATACATAGAAGGAACTCCACATAAATATGTGCATATAGATATGAAATTGAATTTCATGCACATCTTAGCCGATTTAGGATTCCGTGGAGTTTCCCCTATATATTGGCACAAAGAAGGAAAGCATGCCATAAAATAAACATGGAGTAGATATGCATGCCTATGACCTTCAATAACCAAAGGGAGATACAATTTGGACAAAATATCAAGAAATCAAGGGAGGTCCAAATTATATCAAAGATCCAAATCAAAAATTGATTTAGAGAAGCCAATTGAAAGTAAAACAAACCAACATATGATTGATGACATACCAATTGGACAAAGATATCAAAATGAAAATAGGATACCAATTAATCAATAAATAAAGGGACTAGATATCAAATTCCCAAAGATAGATACCAATTGAGATTAACTCTCAAAAAGAGCGAGGTTCTAACAAATAAACCATCCCTCTACACTTTTCATGATGGCACAAAGTACCAAGCCGAAAAGGTTTGTCTACCATGAGACATGTCATCGGGATCAAGGACCAATGGAAAGGATCAAATACCAATAAAATATAAATAGTGTTTAAAAGGATACTTGATAGCTCTCCCAACAAAAGTGCATTATTTATGATCTTGTATTTGAATACACATTGCACACACATGGAATAATCGCTCTCAAATATCTATTCAAACACTAGTCATATATCAAGAAAAAGCAATAAGATCCAATATTAATGAAAATATAAGTTGTACTCAATATAGGATAGCTCACCCAAGAATAGTGCATTATCTATAAGTAACCTTTGAATGCAAGGTGCACAATGATGGGATCAATGCCTCTCCTACATCAAATAAAACACTAGGAAGTTTGAGTAAAACTAAATGATCCACAAGAGGTAAAGAAGACAATGGGAGTTAAAACAAATTAATTTTTGGCAAGAAATAAGGCAATAAAATCAAGAGCCAATATGAAGATGATCTACACATTTCACCACAGTTTTGACTATCAATTGTCATGGAGTATATGTAGTAATTTCTTAGTGGTGTATTGGATTGATATTCAAGATCATCTTCACAACCAATAAGCACATGGTGAAGGATAAGATTTAAACACGATGCTTATGTAGATAAATGTTCTTGATAGCTTCAAATATTCACGCGATAATGCAAAGCAACTACAAAGAGTGCTTTGAAGCGATCGGTTTCCCAAAGAGATATATGAGAACATATTTAGAGGAAAACCTTACCAAGAACATTCATCACCAACAAGATCCAAAGTGTGAGTAAGTAAAAACATTTAAGGAAAAGGGAACTTGTTTGAGAAACATGCCACAAAGGAATAAGATAATTAACAATATCAATTCTAGGTGGCAATACCTCACATGTTCACATTGTCTAGGTTTGTAATATGCACATAGCTTATTACTCCCCCATAATGTGATAATCCATTAATCTCTCAAAAAGAGCCAATTTAGATATAAGCAAGTTGATACAAAAGGCTCAACACAAACTCACACATACATGGTGTGCAAACCAACATACACATACTTGATTGCTCAAGATAAGTAAGTAGAGAGCACAACATATACAAACACTAGCAAGGTACAAAACCAAACACATGCAAGGGTGCAAGCAACTTTCAATGTATATATGATTTAAATATAAGTTACCGCAAGGAGAAACATTGGATATGTTATAGAACAATATAATCCAAATGACTTGGCTTGAGAGAATATAATTGATGAAGATCCCTTAATTCTTCATGATGTAGCCAAGTCTCCAATGCCCTCCACAACACCTATTGATCAAGTTTTAGCTTGTTGGTCCCCAACCAAGTTGGGTCCTAAGAGGTTAGTCACAATAGGCTTGGCAACCCAAATGGTTCTTTTCTTGACACCACTTTGAGTACCAACATATTTGGCAAACACATTGCCAACCTTATCCTTCCTAAGAGAATAAACATTATCAATTATGATAGGGTTGAATAAGGTACCACTAGTGCATGAAGAAGCAAAGTGACCCTTCTCACGGCATAAGTAGCAACATTTGCTTCCTCCTTTCTTCTTTGTTGAAGTCTCAACTTGAGAAGGAATAGCTTGATTTTTCTTGGGAAGTGGCCGTTCTTCGACTTGGGGAACTTTAGTTTGAACTTGAGGCAACTTCCCTTGTTGCTTCTCACTAAGAGACTTCTTCTTCAAAGGGCAAGATCTAACATGGTGCCCTTCAACCTTGCACTTGAAGCAAACAATCTTGGCCAAATTCTTGACTTGTTCATGGCCCTTCTTTTTCTTGTTATACTTGGACTTGTTCTTGTTATTGGAGTTGAAGCCAAGTCCACTCTTGTCATTGGGGCGTCTTTGCACACTCAACATGTTGTCAAGTGTGGGCTTCCCATCATGACGCTTTTCCAAGTCTTTCTTCAAGGAAGTGACTTGGGCCTTGAGCTCTTTTAATTCCTCTACATGGTTAGTATCAACAAAAACACTAGAGGAAGTTGAAGCTTTATTGTTAGAGCAACAAGGCATGGAAAGTAATTCATCACAAGATGTAGCAATATTATGAGTGGATGAATTACTAGGACTAGCACATGGCAATAAAGCATTTTGAGTAGAGGTTGTGCCATTGTCCACATGAGGCTCACAAGATGTTACCTTTGTAATAATACCCTCATGAGCTATCTTTAGCTTATCATAGGAGACTAGAAGGTCCTCATGAGAGCTCGAGAGCTTTTCATGGCTTTCTTCCAATTTCCCATATTTGCTAGATAGCAATGCAAGTTGAGCCCTTAGCTCAACATTCTCCGTTAATATGGATGCTTCACAAGAGATAGAGTTAGTAGCACAAGCATCATTATTTATGACAATAGGAGAAAGTAACTTGGCAAGCTCTTTAGAGTGAGAAGCTTTAAGTTGCACATGAGACTCGGTGAGTTTGATGAGCTCACCCTTAGTGACCCTAGAGCCATTATCTAGGTGCTCAAAATCCTCAAGGAGTTTGGCATGTGCATCTATAAGCTTACCATTTGTTATTTTGAAATCATTAGCCACTTTAAGAGATCTATCAAGGGATCCCGTTACTCTAGAAAGTTCGAGAGCAAAAGTTTCCGCAAGAGACTCTTGCTGTTTGTTCTTCTTCAAGGGCTTCCTTGAGATCGGCGATCTCTTCCGCATACTTGTATTCGCGGTTAAAGCTTTCATCAATGTGAGCTTCCAACTCCTCAATGGTAAGTTTGCGCTCAACAAGGGTAGACATGATTTCTAAGAAGTTAGTACGAGCATCTTTATTCTTTGAAAGAGAAAGAATAACCATTTTACCCTTCTCGAGTATGGAAGCATCATTATCATTTTGTTCATTTTCCTCATTACTATCATCATGAGATATATTGGGATCCAAAGTAGGAGATACCTCGGAAGCTTTAGCCATAAGGCAAAAGTGAGTACATGATGATGACGATGAAGAATTACTTGAGTCACCATTTAAATCCATAACTTGTTCCATGGAGTGTTCGGTTTCCTCTACATTGTTAGCCAAACAAATACTAGAGGAGATAGAACCATTTTTATCATGGCAACAAGATATAGAGAGCATATCATCACAAGGATTAATCAAGCAATTTGTACACGATATGCAAGGACTATCAACACAAGCATGAAGATCATTTTTGGTTCTAGATGCGTTTAAGTCCAAAGATAAATCATTGCAATAAGATAGTGGTGAAGTATCATCAACAATAAGCTTACTATCATTATTGCAATATCTATCACTACTCACCATTGCATTACTTTGTGGCTTGCCACATGTAGGTGAAGTAGAAGAAGTTGAGAACTCATCACGGCCGGAAGTGGAGGGACAACAATCATCTCCACAATTCTTGGACACATCATATTTATCTTGAAGCTTGGTCCAAAGCTCATGAGCATTCCGAAAAGGAGAGACCGACATAATAACTACATCGCTCAAAGCATTGAAAATCACATTAGAAGCTTGAGCATTTAGATAGGAATTATTCTCATCCAAAAGATAATCTTTTGGGATTCCTTGGAGGAGAATAACCCCTATCTAGAATTCGCTCTATGTATGGGTCAATGACCCGAAGAATATCAAGAATGCGAATTTTCCAAACATCATAATTTGTGCCATCTAATATAAAAGAAGCATTGTGCACTAGTTCACTAGACGACATCTTTACTCTCGAGGCGGTGAAGCCAAAAGCGAGAGAACCCGTCTGATACCAATTGAAAGGACACGGATGTCGCCTAGAGGGGGGGTGAATAGGCGATTAAAATTCTTTGCGGTTTAGGCTTGAATAAATGCGGAATAAAACTAGCGTTTAATTTATCAAGCACGAAACCTAAACAAGCTAGGTTAACCTATGTGCACCAACAACTTATGCTAAACAAGATAAGCAAATATGTGATAGCAAGATATATTACTTCAAGCTCGATGGCTATCACAAAGTAAATAGCATAAGTAAGAAGCTCGGGTATAGAAATACCGAGGCACTTGGAGACGATGATTTATCCCGAAGTTCACTTCCCAATGGAAGCTACGTCTCCGTTGGAGCGGTGCGGAGTCACAAAGTGATCCCCGAATAGCCGTCAAATGGCACACCGTAATCTCCTTCGTGCCTCCACCAATGCGGAGTGCCACGAACCACTATGGGACACTTGAGGGTGGTCACCGAACCCGTACAAGGATGAGGCACACTCCACAACTTAATTGGAGGCTCTCACCGAATTCCCGCGGCTCCCAAAGCCACAAGAATCACAAGGTTGGGGCGCGACTCCACAACTTAATTGGAGGCTCCCAACTATCCCGCGAGCCACCAAAACTCCGAGATCAACAAGGACCGTCTAGGGCACTCCAAGTACCCGAGAGGACAAGCTCTAGGGCACCCCAAGTACCCAAGAGTAACAAGCTTCTCAACTTCAACTTCCACGTATCACCGTGGAGAACTCAAACCGATGCAACCGATGCAATGGGCAAGAACACAAGAAGTGATCAAAATCCTTCACTCTCAAATCCCACCGAAGCAACTAATGCTATTGGGGGGAGAAGAGAGGAAGAACAAAGAAGAACACCAAATTCCTCCAAGATCTAGATCCAAAAGCTTCCCCTCACTTAGAGGAGAGATTGATTGGTGGAATGATAGATCTAGATCTCCTCTCTCTTTTCCCTCTAATTGGAGACAAGAATCATGGAGGAATAGAGAGATAGCAAAGCTCAACAAGGTCAACAATGGTGGCAAATTTCGAGCTCAAGAGTTGGGATCTCCTTGGGGAAGAAGACCCCTTAAGTAGGTAAGTGAGAAATCTGCCCGTTGGAGCTGTAAACAGCCCGCAGCGGTAGTACCGGGCCTCGCCCGGTAGTACCGACTGACAGGGAACGGACGGCCTGGCGAAAGACTGGTCAACACCTCCTCCATGCGCGCATCGGTAGTACCGGACCGCATGGTCCGGTAGTGCTCCCCACCCGGTAGTACCGCGCTACTACCGGGGCTACTACCGGATTAAATCGAGCGAGTCCAGAGAGCATTTGGAGATCCGCTACAGGGCCCGGTACTGGGCCCGGTAGTTCCGCAAGGGGTCACCCGGTAGTACCGGGCGAAGGTCGGTACTACCGGCCTAAGAAGAAACTGCAGAACCAGACAAAGAGAACCGCAATAACTTTTGCAAGGAAGCTCCAAACGAGATGAAACCAACGAGGTTGGAAAGGTAGCGACAAGAGCATTCCTACAAAAAGTGGAAATATTAAGGGTCATAAATATAGAGGGGATACCACACATGGGAAGGTGTGGACCCTATCTCGAAGGTGGACCGATAATATTTCCAACCTGAAAACGCAACAAGTTTTCCATACGAAATCCGTTTTCGGAGAACTTGGGCTTGTCATGAAGATCACAACAAGCACCAAACCCAACAAGGAGAAAATCCAAATAAGAACCAAGAAAGATGATGAAGGCAAGTATGCAAAGGTTTGAGCTCTCTCCAACTGATACGCTAAAGCTCAATCGAGAGCCCCTCTTGATAGTACGGTATGTATCCTATAACCCGGTCTCCCAACTAGTACCACGAGACCGGTAAAATAGAAACCCTATCATACCTTTACCTTGCGCATTCCACTTGAGCTAGATGACGTCGATCTTGATCTCTTCAAGTGGACCACCTTTCTTGATTGCGCTTCGCTTGGTGAAGACCCAAACATTGCTCCCCCATACTCCACTATGGGAGAGCCTCTCTTAGGCACATCTTCACATGAACATTATCTCTAAATGGGTGGCAAGCTTCAAGCCTAGGATTTCTTCGAGATGCTCCTCTTGAACTTGCGCTTCTCAACATTGATGACGATCACCACTTTACGTCATCGATCATGGGCCATATGAAATCTTCATTTGATGCAAGCCCATAGAAAGATACCTAACTACACATAGAAATGCTACACACATATCATGGGTTAGTTCACAAAGCTATATGGACAATTGCTTACCATACCAAGAGATACATGATCCCACTTGGTACATCTTGTAGCTTTGTGTGTTGATCAATACTTGATCAACCTTGTATCTTTTCTTCTCTTTTCAATAGATGATGTCTTGAAGATAACCATGAATGATCACATAATTCTTTTCTTCAAGACATACTTGCAATATGCTCAACTCTATGATCTTGATGCCAAATACTTCATTATATCAATATACTCATGGCATCAACCTTGAATCCAACATATGGAGTTCAAGCATGGTCTATGGACAAACACTACAAGTAAAACTCAATGCAACCATTAGTCCATAGGGATTGTCATTAATTACCAAAACCACACATGGGGGCGCCATGCCCTTTCAATCTCCCCCATTTTGGTAATTGATGACAATCTCTTTTACAAGGGTTTATATAATGAATTAAGCAACTATGCAAATCAACGAGCATAGATGCATGAGCATGAAAGGTAAATGCTTATGACCAAAACAAAAGCATAACACCAAATTCCCTTAAACCCTATAAAACTTCTCCCCCATTGGCATCCATTTCAAAATGGGCGAAAAATCTTAGAAGGTCAATATAGTATGAGCTCCCCCATAAACGTGTGCATTTCTCAAAATATGAGTGAAATCAAATACACATATCCAATGACGAATAGTTGGGAGAGCACAAACTATATTGAGGATCCAAAGATTGCAAAGAATGATATGGAGAACTTTTTACAATTCTCCAAATAAAATGTAAGCAATCAAAAAGATCCAACTAACCAAATAAACACAAGATATTATGATTTGAACAAAAGAGTGTTTTAAAAGGAAATAGAGGAGCTCCCCAATATTTGTACACAATTTAGAATTATTGTATTTGAATACAAGGTGTACAAACATGGAATCCTCACTCCTTCGGTATCCTCTAAAACACAAAATCAAATGGATTCACAAGCTCAATAAGATGCAAAAGAAAAACAAAGCTTGTGTCATATCCCAAGGTGAAGATTATTGACTTGTAAAGACAAGCATGAGGTTAAGGATATTCACCAAGATGAGTGCACCAAGATGTGATAAAATAGGATATGCACTCATAAACCAAATTCTTTTCGGAGTCACACCAAAGAAAGAAAGGGAATAAAAGAGGTGACACCGAAGAATTAGGATCTCTAGTAAAGATGTAATTTCTCTCATGTATATAAGTTTCTAAGTGTACAACAATCATGAGATATATATCCACAAAGAAACATGTACACATAAAATTAGTTACTAAAGGAAAGAACAAGATATCCAAAATAAAGTCATATATTATACACATATGATAGTTGTGTAGGATCATAGCCCATAGCTCAATGATTTCATATTGTGTAATAATGAACTTCAAATTCAACCTCAACACAAGCATCACAAATATCACTAAGGGAAAAGGAGATAGTTGGGATGCATTGAGGAAATCAACAAGTATCATAAGAGCCGAATAGAATTTGCAATAGCTACAACAAAGGCAAATAAATACTTTTCATGCCATGATGCAACCTACACAAGGTTGGATGCTAGAAAAATATGCATGAGGGTGAATACTTGTTACCGAGATGACATTGGGTTGATGTAGTAGATAAAATTTCATCAACCATCCTCGCTTGGCTCCAATAAGCATGTGGTGAAGATACTTTCATTGTAAATGAGACAAGCATCCAATGCATCTCCATTTACCTAAAACACATTCAAGTAAAATTGTTCCCAAACTAATTGGGTCCAAGTAGTTAGTCAAACTACAATACATAGAAGGAACTCCACATAAATATGTGCATATAGATATGAAATTGAATTTCATGCACATCTTAGCCGATTTAGGATTCCGTGGAGTTTCCCCTATATATTGGCACAAAGAAGGAAAGCATGCCATAAAATAAACATGGAGTAGATATGCATGCCTATGACCTTCAATAACCAAAGGGAGATACAATTTGGACAAAATATCAAGAAATCAAGGGAGGTCCAAATTATATCAAAGATCCAAATCAAAAATTGATTTAGAGAAGCCAATTGAAAGTAAAACAAACCAACATATGATTGATGACATACCAATTGGACAAAGATATCAAAATGAAAATAGGATACCAATTAATCAATAAATAAAGGGACTAGATATCAAATTCCCAAAGATAGATACCAATTGAGATTAACTCTCAAAAAGAGCGAGGTTCTAACAAATAAACCATCCCTCTACACTTTTCATGATGGCACAAAGTACCAAGCCGAAAAGGTTTGTCTACCATGAGACATGTCATCGGGATCAAGGACCAATGGAAAGGATCAAATACCAATAAAATATAAATAGTGTTTAAAAGGATACTTGATAGCTCTCCCAACAAAAGTGCATTATTTATGATCTTGTATTTGAATACACATTGCACACACATGGAATAATCGCTCTCAAATATCTATTCAAACACTAGTCATATATCAAGAAAAAGCAATAAGATCCAATATTAATGAAAATATAAGTTGTACTCAATATAGGATAGCTCACCCAAGAATAGTGCATTATCTATAAGTAACCTTTGAATGCAAGGTGCACAATGATGGGATCAATGCCTCTCCTACATCAAATAAAACACTAGGAAGTTTGAGTAAAACTAAATGATCCACAAGAGGTAAAGAAGACAATGGGAGTTAAAACAAATTAATTTTTGGCAAGAAATAAGGCAATAAAATCAAGAGCCAATATGAAGATGATCTACACATTTCACCACAGTTTTGACTATCAATTGTCATGGAGTATATGTAGTAATTTCTTAGTGGTGTATTGGATTGATATTCAAGATCATCTTCACAACCAATAAGCACATGGTGAAGGATAAGATTTAAACACGATGCTTATGTAGATAAATGTTCTTGATAGCTTCAAATATTCACGCGATAATGCAAAGCAACTACAAAGAGTGCTTTGAAGCGATCGGTTTCCCAAAGAGATATATGAGAACATATTTAGAGGAAAACCTTACCAAGAACATTCATCACCAACAAGATCCAAAGTGTGAGTAAGTAAAAACATTTAAGGAAAAGGGAACTTGTTTGAGAAACATGCCACAAAGGAATAAGATAATTAACAATATCAATTCTAGGTGGCAATACCTCACATGTTCACATTGTCTAGGTTTGTAATATGCACATAGCTTATTACTCCCCCATAATGTGATAATCCATTAATCTCTCAAAAAGAGCCAATTTAGATATAAGCAAGTTGATACAAAAGGCTCAACACAAACTCACACATACATGGTGTGCAAACCAACATACACATACTTGATTGCTCAAGATAAGTAAGTAGAGAGCACAACATATACAAACACTAGCAAGGTACAAAACCAAACACATGCAAGGGTGCAAGCAACTTTCAATGTATATATGATTTAAATATAAGTTACCGCAAGGAGAAACATTGGATATGTTATAGAACAATATAATCCAAATGACTTGGCTTGAGAGAATATAATTGATGAAGATCCCTTAATTCTTCATGATGTAGCCAAGTCTCCAATGCCCTCCACAACACCTATTGATCAAGTTTTAGCTTGTTGGTCCCCAACCAAGTTGGGTCCTAAGAGGTTAGTCACAATAGGCTTGGCAACCCAAATGGTTCTTTTCTTGACACCACTTTGAGTACCAACATATTTGGCAAACACATTGCCAACCTTATCCTTCCTAAGAGAATAAACATTATCAATTATGATAGGGTTGAATAAGGTACCACTAGTGCATGAAGAAGCAAAGTGACCCTTCTCACGGCATAAGTAGCAACATTTGCTTCCTCCTTTCTTCTTTGTTGAAGTCTCAACTTGAGAAGGAATAGCTTGATTTTTCTTGGGAAGTGGCCGTTCTTCGACTTGGGGAACTTTAGTTTGAACTTGAGGCAACTTCCCTTGTTGCTTCTCACTAAGAGACTTCTTCTTCAAAGGGCAAGATCTAACATGGTGCCCTTCAACCTTGCACTTGAAGCAAACAATCTTGGCCAAATTCTTGACTTGTTCATGGCCCTTCTTTTTCTTGTTATACTTGGACTTGTTCTTGTTATTGGAGTTGAAGCCAAGTCCACTCTTGTCATTGGGGCGTCTTTGCACACTCAACATGTTGTCAAGTGTGGGCTTCCCATCATGACGCTTTTCCAAGTCTTTCTTCAAGGAAGTGACTTGGGCCTTGAGCTCTTTTAATTCCTCTACATGGTTAGTATCAACAAAAACACTAGAGGAAGTTGAAGCTTTATTGTTAGAGCAACAAGGCATGGAAAGTAATTCATCACAAGATGTAGCAATATTATGAGTGGATGAATTACTAGGACTAGCACATGGCAATAAAGCATTTTGAGTAGAGGTTGTGCCATTGTCCACATGAGGCTCACAAGATGTTACCTTTGTAATAATACCCTCATGAGCTATCTTTAGCTTATCATAGGAGACTAGAAGGTCCTCATGAGAGCTCGAGAGCTTTTCATGGCTTTCTTCCAATTTCCCATATTTGCTAGATAGCAATGCAAGTTGAGCCCTTAGCTCAACATTCTCCGTTAATATGGATGCTTCACAAGAGATAGAGTTAGTAGCACAAGCATCATTATTTATGACAATAGGAGAAAGTAACTTGGCAAGCTCTTTAGAGTGAGAAGCTTTAAGTTGCGCATGAGACTCGGTGAGTTTGATGAGCTCACCCTTAGTGACCCTAGAGCCATTATCTAGGTGCTCAAAATCCTCAAGGAGTTTGGCATGTGCATCTATAAGCTTACCATTTGTTATTTTGAAATCATTAGCCACTTTAAGAGATCTATCAAGGGATCCCTTTACTCTAGAAAGTTCGAGAGCAAAAGTTTCCGCAAGAGACTCTTGCTGGTTTGTTCTTCTTCAAGAGCTTCCTTGAGATCGGCGATCTCTTCCGCATACTTGTATTCGCGGTTAAAGCTTTCATCAATGTGAGCTTCCAACTCCTCAATGGTAAGTTTGCGCTCAACAAGGGTAGACATGATTTCTAAGAAGTTAGTACGAGCATCTTTATTCTTTGAAAGAGAAAGAATAACCATTTTACCCTTCTCGAGTATGGAAGCATCATTATCATTTTGTTCATTTTCCTCATTACTATCATCATGAGATATATTGGGATCCAAAGTAGGAGATACCTCGGAAGCTTTAGCCATAAGGCAAAAGTGAGTACATGATGATGACGATGAAGAATTACTTGAGTCACCATTTAAATCCATATCTTGTTCCATGGAGTGTTCGGTTTCCTCTACATTGTTAGCCAAACAAATACTAGAGGAAATAGAACCATTTTTATCATGGCAACAAGACATAGAGAGCATATCATCACAAGGATTAATCAAGCAATTTGTACATGATATGCAAGGACTATCAACACAAGCATGTAGATCATTTTTGGTTCTAGATGCGTTTAAGTCCAAAGATAAATCATTGCAATAAGATAGTGGTGAAGTATCATCAACAATAAGCTTACTATCATTATTGCAATATCTATCACTACTCACCATTGCATTACTTTGTGGCTTGCCACATGTAGGTGAAGTAGAAGAAGTTGAGAACTCATCACGGCCGGAAGTGGAGGGACAACAATCATCTCCACAATTCTTGGACACATCATATTTATCTTGAAGCTTGGTCCAAAGCTCATGAGCATTCCGAAAAGGAGAGACCGACATAATAACTACATCGCTCAAAGCATTGAAAATCACATTAGAAGCTTGAGCATCTAGATAGGAATTATTCTCATCCATTAAAGATAATCTTTTGGGATTCCTTGGAGGAGAATAACCCCTATCTAGAATTCGCTCTATGTATGGGTCAATGACCCGAAGAATATCAAGAATGCGAATTTTCCAAACATCATAATTTGTGCCATCTAATATAAAAGAAGCATTGTGCACTAGTTCACTAGACGACATCTTTACTCTCGAGGCGGTGAAGCCAAAAGCGAGAGAACCCGTTCTGATACCAATTGAAAGGACACGGATGTCGCCTAGAGGGGGGGTGAATAGGCGATTAAAATTCTTTGCGGTTTAGGCTTGAATAAATGCGGAATAAAACTAGCGTTTAATTTATCAAGCACGAAACCTAAACAAGCTAGGTTAACCTATGTGCACCAACAACTTATGCTAAACAAGATAAGCAAATATGTGATAGCAAGATATATTACTTCAAGCTCGATGGCTATCACAAAGTAAATAGCATAAGTAAGAAGCTCGGGTATAGAAATACCGAGGCACTTGGAGACGATGATTTATCCCGAAGTTCACTTCCCAATGGAAGCTACGTCTCCGTTGGAGCGGTGCGGAGTCACAAAGTGATCCCCGAATAGCCGTCAAATGCACACCGTAATCTCCTTCGTGCCTCCACCAATGCGGAGTGCCACGAACCACTATGGGACACTTGAGGGTGGTCACCGAACCCGTACAAGGATGAGGCACACTCCACAACTTAATTGGAGGCTCTCACCGAATTCCCGCGGCTCCCAAAGCCACAAGAATCACAAGGTTGGGGCGCGACTCCACAACTTAATTGGAGGCTCCCAACTATCCCGCGAGCCACCAAAACTCCGAGATCAACAAGGACCGTCTAGGGCACTCCAAGTACCCGAGAGGACAAGCTCTAGGGCACCCCAAGTACCCAAGAGTAACAAGCTTCTCAACTTCAACTTCCACGTATCACCGTGGAGAACTCAAACCGATGCAACCGATGCAATGGGCAAGAACACAAGAAGTGATCAAAATCCTTCACTCTCAAATCCCACCAAAGCAACTAATGCTATTGGGGGAGAAGAGAGGAAGAACAAAGAAGAACACCAAATTCCTCCAAGATCTAGATCCAAAAGCTTCCCCTCACTTAGAGGAGAGATTGATTGGTGGAATGATAGATCTAGATCTCCTCTCTCTTTTCCCTCTAATTGGAGACAAGAATCATGGAGGAATAGAGAGATAGCAAAGCTCAACAAGGTCAACAATGGTGGCAAATTTCGAGCTCAAGAGTTGGGATCTCCTTGGGGAAGAAGACCCCTTAAGTAGGTAAGTGAGAAATCTGCCCGTTGGAGCTGTAAACAGCCCGCAGCGGTAGTACCGGGCCTCGCCCGGTAGTACCGACTGACAGGGAACGGACGGCCTGGCGAAAGACTGGTCAACACCTCCTCCATGCGCGCATCGGTAGTACCGGACCGCATGGTCCGGTAGTGCTCCCCACCCGGTAGTACCGCGCTACTACCGGGGCTACTACCGGATTAAATCGAGCGAGTCCAGAGAGCATTTGGAGATCCGCTACAGGGCCCGGTACTGGGCCCGGTAGTTCCGCAAGGGGTCACCCGGTAGTACCGGGCGAAGGTCGGTACTACCGGCCTAAGAAGAAACTGCAGAACCAGACAAAGAGAACCGCAATAACTTTTGCAAGGAAGCTCCAAACGAGATGAAACCAACGAGGTTGGAAAGGTAGCGACAAGAGCATTCCTACAAAAAGTGGAAATATTAAGGGTCATAAATATAGAGGGGATACCACACATGGGAAGGTGTGGACCCTATCTCGAAGGTGGACCGATAATATTTCCAACCTGAAAACGCAACAAGTTTTCCATACGAAATCCGTTTTCGGAGAACTTGGGCTTGTCATGAAGATCACAACAAGCACCGAAACCCAACAAGGAGAAAATCCAAATAAGAACCAAGAAAGATGATGAAGGCAAGTATGCAAAGGTTTGAGCTCTCTCCAACTGATACGCTAAAGCTCAATCGAGAGCCCCTCTTGATAGTACGGTATGTATCCTATAACCCGGTCTCCCAACTAGTACCACGAGACCGGTAAAATAGAAACCCTATCATACCTTTACCTTGCGCATTCCACTTGAGCTAGATGACGTCGATCTTGATCTCTTCAAGTGGACCACCTTTCTTGATTGCGCTTCGCTTGGTGAAGACCCAAACATTGCTCCCCCATACTCCACTATGGGAGAGCCTCTCTTAGGCACATCTTCACATGAACATTATCTCTAAATGGGTGGCAAGCTTCAAGCCTAGGATTTCTTCGAGATGCTCCTCTTGAACTTGCGCTTCTCAACATTGATGACGATCACCACTTTACGTCATCGATCATGGGCCATATGAAATCTTCATTTGATGCAAGCCCATAGAAAGATACCTAACTACACATAGAAATGCTACACACATATCATGGGTTAGTTCACAAAGCTATATGGACAATTGCTTACCATACCAAGAGATACATGATCCCACTTGGTACATCTTGTAGCTTTGTGTGTTGATCAATACTTGATCAACCTTGTATCTTTTCTTCTCTTTTCAATAGATGATGTCTTGAAGATAACCATGAATGATCACATAATTCTTTTCTTCAAGACATACTTGCAATATGCTCAACTCTATGATCTTGATGCCAAATACTTCATTATATCAATATACTCATGGCATCAACCTTGAATCCAACATATGGAGTTCAAGCATGGTCTATGGACAAACACTACAAGTAAAACTCAATGCAACGATTAGTCCATAGGGATTGTCATTAATTACCAAAACCACACATGGGGGCGCCATGCCCTTTCAATCTCCCCCATTTTGTAATTGATGACAATCTCTTTTACAAGGGTTTATATAATGAATTAAGCAACTATGCAAATCAACGAGCATAGATGCATGAGCATGAAAGGTAAATGCTTATGACCAAAACAAAAGCATAACACCAAATTCCCTTAAACCCTATAAAACTTCTCCCCCATTGGCATCCATTTCAAAAATGGGCGAAAAATCTTAGAAGGTCAATATAGTATGAGCTCCCCCATAAACGTGTGCATTTCTCAAAATATGAGTGAAATCAAATACACATATCCAATGACGAATAGTTGGGGAGAGCACAAACTATATTGAGGATCCAAAGATTGCACAAGAATGATATGGAGAACTTTTTACAATTCTCCAAATAAAATGTAAGCAATCAAAAAGATCCAACTAACCAAATAAACACAAGATATTATGATTTGAACAAAAGAGTGTTTTAAAAGGAAATAGAGGAGCTCCCCAATATTTGTACACAATTTAGAATTATTGTATTTGAATACAAGGTGTACAAACATGGAATCCTCACTCCTTCGGTGTCCTCTAAAACACAAAATCAAATGGATTCACAAGCTCGATAAGATGCAAAAGAAAAACAAAGCTTGTGTCATATCCCAAGGTGAAGATTATTGACTTGTAAAGACAAGCATGAGGTTAAGGATATTCACCAAGATGAGTGCACCAAGATGTGATAAAATAGGATATGCACTCATAAACCAAATTCTTTTCGGAGTCACACCAAAGAAAGAAAGGGAATAAAAGAGGTGACACCGAAGAATTAGGATCTCTAGTAAAGATGTAATTTCTCTCATGTATATAAGTTTCTAAGTGTACAACAATCATGAGATATATATCCACAAAGAAACATGTACACATAAAATTAGTTACTAAAGGAAAGAACAAGATATCCAAAATAAAGTCATATATTATACACATATGATAGTTGTGTAGGATCATAGCCCATAGCTCAATGATTTCATATTGTGTAATAATGAACTTCAAATTCAACCTCAACACAAGCATCACAAATATCACTAAGGGAAAAGGAGATAGTTGGGATGTATTGAGGAAATCAACAAGTATCATAAGAGCCGAATAGAATTTGCAATAGCTACAACAAAGGCAAATAAATATTTTTCATGCCATGATGCAACCTACACAAGGATGGCCTAAACGGCGATGCCATGTGGAGGACGACGGCTTTATTGTGATGAAAGCATGCTTGGACGACCCTGTGGAGAACGGCACTAGTGGGTAGAGACCATCATGGCAAGGTCCTTTAAACAGTATTCTTCTTGTTGCTTGATCCTTAATTAAAAAGAAATGTGGGTGAAATTCAAAGAAGATATGATTATCAAGTGTAAGCTTATGAACAGATAAAAGATTTGTGGTGGCACTAGGAACATGCAAGACATTTTTTAGATCAAAGGAAGCATGTGGGGTGCATAATATTGAATGACCAATGTTGCTTATTATCATACCGTTTCCGTCTGCAGTGTGCACACGATCACGCCCATTGTACTTGTCATGAGTGGTGAGTTTGCTCAATTCTCCTGTGATGTGGTTGAATGCGCCAGTGTCGGGGTACCAATTGGTGTCAACACCATAGGAAGCAAGATGAGATGTCTTCTCTTCTCGGGTATCATCATCAGAGTCATCACGATCTTCATAGCGCCACCAGCAATCACTTGCTGGATGCCCATGAATTTTACATATCTGACATGTAGTGTTGACATAGGGAGTAGTGGCACGATCACGCTTACCACCCCCGTCACGACGGCCTCCGTTGCCACCATCACGGCGGCCTCCATTGCCACTATTGCGGCGGCTGGCATCATAGCGCCTATCATCACGGCGCCCATCACGACTGCCACCATCATGGGAGCGCCAGGGTGCACGGTCATCTCGAGAGCGCCACTGGCCCCCATCATCGCGAGAGCGCCACTGGCCCCCATCAGCACGGAAGCGCCACTGGCCTCCATCATCACGGCGATCACCTCCGCCGTCACGGCGGACACGATCACCAGAACGGCCCTGATCGTTGCCTCCACGAGCAAGGTGAGCGGAGGAGGTGAAGGTTTGAGCAGGGATGGCGTCTTCTTCATCGGAGAGCATCTCACGGCGCATGTCGTGTGCAGCAACTTGTGCAAAAAGGTCATCAAGAGTAGTACCGTGCTGACCGTTTACTGCAGCAACAACATTATCATAAGAACTATCAAGGCCATTAAGGATATACCCTATAAGTTCATCATCGTCAACTGGTTTTCCCACATCGGCAAGCTCGGAACAGAACCCTTTCATGGTGGTGAAGTATTCAGAAGCAGTCATGTCTTTCTTCTTCTTTGTTTTGTTGAGCGCCGTGCGGAGATGTGTCACCTTGGACCTTGAGACAGAGGTGAACATAGCCGTGATCGTGCCCCAGACTTGAGCGGTGGAAGTATGCTCGAAGAAGTGGGGAAGGAGATCCGGAGAGATGGTCTCGAGGAGCCATCCCATCACCTGCTGATCACGGACGATCCACGCGGAATACAGCGGGTTGGTGGTGGTGATTTTCTTGTCGCCTTCTTCAATCTCCACAGTTTTGACAGGGGCGACGTCTGTGCCATCCAGCAGCCCGGTGACTTGAGCTCCGCGAAGACGGGGAAGAACCAAAGCCTTCCAGAGAAGATGGTTGGAACGGGTAAGGGGCTGGCTAGGAGCGGAACCCAGCGTGGCAGCGAGCACAGCCGTCGAGGAGGACGACGACATGGCAGCAGCGGATCTTGGTTTTTGTAGGGCGGCGGCGGCGGTAAACTATGCGGCGGCGGCGGCAGTTTTGGTCGTGGGTTTTGTAGGTTCTTCAAGGCGGCGGCGGCAGTTTTGGTCGTGGTTTTGTAGGTTTTGGAGGGGGCGGCGGCGGCAGCAATGATGCAGCGGCGGCGGCGTCTTGATCTTGAGGTCTTGGAGCAGCGGCGGCTGCAATGGCGCAGCGGCGGCGGCGATGTTCGTCTAGGTTTTGGAGCGGCGGCTAGGCAGGGAAGAGCCTGCTCTGATACCATGTGAATTAGGGTAACGATCGTTACCCACTGGGGTCGATCGGGTACGTGTTAATATGGTGATGAAAAGCCCATCACGTGGCAATACATGGAAGCGTATTTAGGTTGGAGTACTACTCCATACCCTTATACGTATTATATCTAAAACCGTATTACATTGTTTAACAACTACACGTACAAGAAGTACACTTGCACGACACGAAGATACTGTCTGACCATGTAGCACTAGTGCTATATAGTATGAGCTTGAGCCTGTTGGACTGCAGGGCCATGAGACACTCACACGACTGTCCTGCTCTTCACTTCGTGCCATCTCCTCTCCCTCTGCTAAACTCCGCCGATGCTGTGGCTGCTCCACTTTCCTGCTATCTTCTCCGTTTCTGCTCGGTGGCCTCATCATCTTGTCCAGGCCAAGGTTCGGTCACCCGGGATGTCGACCAGCTGCGTCAATTTCTCGGTCACGCCGTCCCCGGAGCCGCCACCGGCGACGACGATGGACTACGACGTGGTGGTTATCCTGGCGGCGATGCTCTGCGCGCTGGTTTGCGCGCTGGGGCTGAACTCCGTGCTCCAGCAGTGCGTCTCGCGGTGCACTCGCCGCGCCGTGGCCGACCCCGTGGGCTGGGTGGCGCAGCGACGCGCCAACGCCGGGCTCAAGCGCGAGGTCCTCGTCACGCTCCCCGTCGCCACCTACAAAGGCGATGCTTCTCCGGCTCAGAAGCAGCAGCAGGCGTCCGCCATCGGCGCCGGGTGCGCCATCTGCCTGTCGGACTTCGCCGACGGCGAGACCGTCCGGGTGCTCCCCGTGTGCGGGCACCGGTTCCACGTGGCCTGCGTCGATAGGTGGCTCACGTCGCGATGCTCCTGCCCGACGTGTCGCCGCCGCCTCTCCCCTGAGAAGGGCGGCGTCGTCGGAGAAGGTCATCGACACGAGTTGCAAGTTTTGAACGCTGTTTGATATGATCCATTGATCACCTCCTCTGCTTGATTCGGTTTATGTCAGCTTCTGCATGTGACTGATTCTCACCCCGGCCATAAACTGTTCGATGGTTTTAGTTTGCCATCTTGAGAGATTTTCACACAGTACCATTTTCCCAATAATAATCGATTACCGTTTAAGATATTACATGGCTGTGGCTTTTTCGTTGAGAAGATTACTTTTGTGTTAATATTAACCTTAGTTCCATAGCCACGCATCCATTGTCTGAGTGCTCAGCGATGGCGAGTGTGACATGATCAACTAGCCGTGGAGATATGAACGTGACAGGCAGTTCAATCGCCGTCATGGAAAATGACACCGTAAAGTAGGAGAATTTGGACGTGATTCGCAGGGTTATCTTGGTTCTTGGTGGCATGGTACGTGATGCCCCCCTCATCCACCGGAGAAGCAACTTGACGGAGGTGGCGACGAGGGCTACCTTTGCCGGTCACTGGAGTCGCTCAATGAGCATCCGAAACCTCCATGGTACCAATCTATCAGGATTGCAAATTTTGAGCAGATATCTATTCTGGGTTCCCATCTAATCCAAAGTGCAGCGTAGAGGAATGGAACATCACAAATGTTTCAGGTTTAGTTTAGTGACTATCAACAGTTGCGAAGATTAAACAAAAAGATGCCTGAAGAAGCAGGCTACACACCAAGCAGGCAAACATGTCCTGGGTACCAAAGAGGAGTGTCACCATTTCCAATATGAGAGGTGCAACAAAATATGGATGCGTAACAACAGGGCAAAGCAATAACACATGATCTTGTATGGGAGACAACGAGTGCGAGGTCAGACATCATGCTTAACTTTCCACCCGCAAACAATTGAGTTATTGGTTTACAGATCAGCATCATCATTCTGCTGCTTCAAGTCGACGTAGATTGATTGTGTTCATACAGAATTATTCCATGGTGTAAAAATGGCCACAAATATTGCAAGCCTTCACTTCCTACGCTAATAGTATCGAGGCACCAGTGTTAAGCGTTGACAAGAGCCATGTGACCGATCAGATCCAACACCCGGTTGCTGAAGCAGGAAAATATAGCAGCATGTTCAGGGTAAACTGAAGATTCATGAGAAATAGAAGTCTTGGACCGGTTAGGCGGATAGTTACCTGTAGCCCCACTCGTTGTCGTACCAAGACACGAGCTTCATGAAAGAAGAACTTAGACCCATGCCAGCATTGGCATCAAATATGCTCGACCTGCAGTATAGAAAGATTTAGGAACTCCAATTTCCCTACACTTCAAGACAGTTCATGGGAACAGACATGAAAACTTACCTCATGTCACCAACAAAATCATTCGAAACAACATCCTCATCTGTGTAGCCTAAGATACCTTTCAGCGAACCTTCTGAGGCTTCCCTGAAAAAAATTAAAGATTGCAAAATGGGTAAGCACATTTTTAGAATTGGCTTAGCATATTGTTGGACTGAGAAAAAGTTTCACAGGCTTGTGTGAATACACAGTTTAAGAAACAGCGGCGGCATATTTACAATAATTAATTGTAGGGAAAAAGGATTGGTCTTAATTCATGCCAAAATTCAACCGATAAACACTTGATCTATTTCTTTGTTTCGGTAAACTATGAGAACTACTTGTCCATAGTATGTACATGAATCCGATGGGTACAACTACAAGGGCGGCACACACCGCTCTATATTTCTTCTCATTTGCTATTTCAATACTAATCTTCAACATCTCAATAGCACTATTGAACATTTTCACTTATGTTTATAGAATAACAAGCTGCAGGGGTAATCCTAGTCTAGTAATAACAATTACGGTCAAAATATCGCAATACTATACCGATAAGAAAACTTGGAATAGTAAAGTTGATAAGAAGTTGACTTGATCAGAAAGACAGAGCAAGACAGTGTCAGTATGAGAACTATTAGATCGGTGTACATACTTGATAGCTGCTTTCACATCTTCATAGGAAGCGTTTTTCTCAAGCCGGCAGGTCAAATCAACAACAGATACGTTAGCTGTAGGAACTCGGAAGGCCATGCCAGTGAGTTTTCCATTTAATGCCGGAAGGACCTTTCCAACAGCCTATTATAAAAATAAGTTCAGCGTAAGACACCTGCAACTAATAACATTTTGCACTTTCTCATTGAGCCAATATAACCTTTGCTGCACCCGTAGAGCTAGGGATGATGTTTTGACCAGCCCCACGTCCTCCCCTCCAGTCTTTCATCGAAGGACCATCGACAGTCTTCTGGGTGGCTGGACACATAAAACAAATTTACATTATGACTAAATTATAACTTGGTATGTGAGAACATTGGTGAACCCTTGAGCCTATGACAATATTAACAGGGAGACAGAAAACCTGTTGTGGCATGGACAGTTGTCATTAGGCCTTCAAGAATGCCAAATTCCTCATGGACAACCTGCAAAGAATAAACACAAGAATTATCAACAAGGAAACTGGTGACACTATTTTGCAACAATTCATATATGTGAAAAACAAATTCTGTCTATATAATAAATGGAATGATAAGGTGGATACCTTGGCAAGAGGAGCAAGGCAGTTGGTGGTACAACTTGCATTAGAGACAACATTCATGCTAGGGTTGTAATTCTTCTCATTTACTCCAACCACAAACATGGGAGCATCTCCCGACGGAGCAGATATGACCACTTTCTTTGCACCCCCCTATTTAAGTAACGTAACAGAATCTCAACATTCGTATTGTACATAAATGGAGTTTTTCTGGGATACTAAATATATATTCCATCAATGGATTTGAAAGTGAGAACGTGAACCTTCAAATGTGCCGAAGCTTTGTCTATTGTTGTAAAAACACCAGATGATTCAACAACATATTCAGCTCCAAAGTTGCCCCAAGGGATATCTGAGGGGTCCCTGAAATTAAAAGTGAAAAGCCATAAAATGAAGTTAGCAAAAAAGCAAAGCAACAAATTACATGGCAATAACAGCATCTACCTTGATGAAAATTATAGCTGACAAATTCAGGGAAGTACATGTACAAAATTTAAGAGGAAATTCCACTTTTTACCCTCTAGTTATGCATTTGTGACACTAATTACCCCATCTAATGAAAAATCATCTAGATTACCCATTTTAGAAACTTTGGACCCTTGTTTTCTGATGTGTTTCCGGTGGGCAAGGTGTAAGGTGATGATTGAGCCTAAAACATAACAGGAAAATGAAAATAAATTGAACAGGTGGTGAAGAAAAGTTGGACATTATGGCCGATGCCGCCCTCCAGTTTTACATATTTTGAAACACCACATATAGTTCTAAAATGCTGGTCTATTCAAGCGAAACATGTGGAATGCCAAAATTGTGTAAAAGCTTCTTCAAATTTTATATATGATGCATTTCTAATTTTGTTTCACTAAATGGGGTAACAAGTGACACAAGTGCACAAATGTAGGGTAAAAGGTGGAATTCAAACATAATTTTAATTTTATCCCAGAGAAAATTAATCAAAGATGACATCTCCGTTTAAATTCGCAATGATCATTATATGTGCATGCTAGTATGCAGTACGAGTGTACGACCCTGCACATGAGCACTATGCCACTTCCATAATATGTGCCAAAAGTAAAGTGCATCCTTCTTTGCATAAAGCTTTGAGGATGTAAGAAAAAAATACTGAGTAACTTTTTTTATTGAATTTAAAATACTGAGTAACTAGTGTCCATGTATTCGCAGTGAAAAAACACTTGATATCTAAAGCTGCCCCTTGTCAGAAATTGGGTTGAGAAATAAAGGATATATATCTGACAACACCTAACATAAAATTAGGGGCAAACTATTTCTTTAAAGAAGTTGCCTGTCCAGACTTACTAGCAAAATGGCAAGGACAAAACATATGAGTTATGTAAACAGCAATATATATTCAGCTAAACCTGCATTGTTCCTATGGCTATAATCCAATTGTTACCTTTTGCTTGTAACTGAAACTTTCTTCCCATTAATCTCCAAGGTTGACTCATCCAGAACTGTTATGGTTCCCTTAAATGGACCGTGCGTAGAATCGTACTTAAACATATAAGCCTGGAAAAGGAAGAATATGATGGATGAACCAAATGGGAACCTCCAGATGAAGTATGATGCACCAGATATAGCTAGCGATTTAAATCTGCTGAATCAAAGTAAACAAAAATTTACAGTAACAGTAACATTCTGGTTTTCTCACTGAGGACTGCACCTAACAGATCCTATGACCATGAATGACAAGCCTCCTACTTTCAAAAAATATACAAGTCCAACATATAATATGTCACAAGCAAGATGACTCGTAAGTTGAAGATTCCATACACATCAGCAGCTAGGGCAAAAAATAATATATCACCTATGGATGTAATATTTGCAAGTAAAATATGTAATATTTGCAAGTACTTCTACATATGGATGTTTGGTTCAAGCTTCATATATATGCAAGTAAAATATAGTATTTCTTCATTAAATAAAGAAGCATATAAAGTACATCGATGCATAATCGTGTCTAAGATACAATTCTCAATTGGGTGCCTATTTTTTCTATGTTAAAAGGACATGTTGTGTCGGTGTGCCCTGTTTCCAGAAATATCTGAACAGGAAGTGCCTGGTGTTATTTGTGAATAGAAATTCAAAATTATACTGAAAATAATTGCAATTCTCAATTTCTCATGCAACAGCTCATTAAAAATATCATATGCATCACTACTTTTCCCATTTTAGATATTGTGTATCATTTGATGAAGAATCAAACAACTACAAATCAGAAACAATAGTCAAATCACTCATTATCTAACACAAGTTGCACATTGTTGATGTCTAGCATTTCAAAACACTCCAGCAGAAGTTAAACAATCTAGAAATGAATAGTCTGGTGTTGCTTCCTTACCATGTATTTAGCATCGATAAACGGATCATTAACAGCCACAACTTCAATATCATCTCTACTGACCGCAATTCGCAGAACCAACCTCCCAATCCGCCCAAAACCTGCAGCAAAAACAGAAGCGTACCATTTTAACCAAAGGCTAAAACAAGTTAAAGATCATGTACAACAATCATAAAACTGAAGAAGGGTTCAAGCAAAGCATAGCACAACTATCCAAAGTATTAAATGCACCTGCTAAACAGTATGAGTCTTAATGTATTTTTAAATTTCAGTAATCTGGTAATGTCATTCTTTTCCTATCTATACAAGTAACTCACCATTTATGCCGACCTTTGTCTTCTCCCCGCTAGAAGATTCTACGGAAAGTGAAAAGGTAAATTGTGTTAAACACAACTGCAGGCTGCACAAATCTCTATAGGTGTTTAATGAATTGAAGTACTCACGAGGCGTGGCAGAGGGTGCCTGTGTGGCTGTGGCTCTTACCGGCTCAATGCTTCTAGCACTGCAGAGAAAAGGCACAGTGTTACCAAGAGAGAAAACAACTGTAATCTGCATGACCATCAACAACTAGCCAACTAGTGTTAGGGCGATCAAATTCGCAAAACAGGGAGGCTAAGAGCGCAAGGGATTGGGGGATCATTCATTCCTCAAGGAGACTGCCCGTCCCTCAAGAAACATGACCTCGATCGCAATTTTAGCGACAGCTGAATGCAAGCTTGCAGCAATTTGACCGAGCTGAATGAAAGAAGCTGACGAGAGGACAACTCACGGTGAGGAGGAAGCTCCGATGGAAGGAAAGCTGCAGATAGTCTTGCTCCTGACGCACGATACCTGCACAATCAGCAAAATCGAGGGCAAGTTCGTTAACAAGTGTAAGTTGCAAAACTGATCCCTCTGTACAAACAAACAAAAAACTGTGAAATTATGGTTAAATCAACATGAACAAATCTGGACCTGAATGCAGGATAGTAGGAAAACATTCAGGCTTCCTAGTACTAGTATAAAATCTCTAAGAAATATAATAGGAGTATAAAATAGCTACTAAAAATGCAGCCTCGTGAAGTATCAGGATGAAAACAAGTTGGCGGAACGGAAAATGCAGCCAACTTTCGCCCGTGTAAACAACCACGACGAATCAGTTCAAGTTCGCCGAACGGGATCATGTCCTCGGCACGATTTACAGAAAAGACATAGGAAGCGGGGAGATCCGAGACGGTGGCGAGCGGGACCTTGACGGGGTCGGCGGCGCGGGATCCGGCGGCGGCGGCGGCGGCCGGGGAGGCGGAGGCGCGGAGGGAGAGGGAGAGGGACGCCATGCTGGTACCTCCGGTGTGGGTGTGCCGAAGCCTCGGGGCGGCCGGACGGACGGAGGCGGGGCGGAGTGGGAGAGGAGACTCCGGCGGCGTGCGCGCTGTGCAGCAGCGATCTCCCTCTTCTTCGCGTCCCGGTCTCGGCTGGCGGAGTTGTTTATGAGGTTTTATTTCCTTGGACTGGCCTGCCCCCCTCGCTCTGTCCCGTTTTGGTTTCTCCGGTCAGTGTTGCCACTTTGCCACCTTCCATTCAACTTACTAGCCAATTTGGCGCGGCGGTGTAATAAAAAATGATGAATTCCATATTTAGAGGAAGTTAATTTAGATTGGTTCGAAACACTTGCCAAATTAAAATGTTTAATTTAAGTTCATAATCAGAGGAAATGCATTGTTTGAGCATTTATTAAATTTCAGCTGCACATAATTAGAGGAAGAGCAATTGGATTTTCTCGAAATATGTACCAATTTGAAATATTCGAAAATGTTTGTTTCAACTCTACGTAATTAATTAGAGGAAGTGCATTTGGGTTGTCTCAAAATATGGACCAATGCAAAAAATTCAAACTTGTTTGTCTTCTGCCATAAATTATGTTTGTATTTTATTTTGCCATAAATACTACCACTCAATTTGGCGCGGTGGCACGCCGCACCCGTAGCAGTTCAAAATGTTGAAATCCATCGGAATTTGTCGTTTAGAGTATGTCGAAATACTTAGTGAATCAAAATGTTCGAACATGCTTGTATCGCGCCATGAATTTTTAGTTTAGCATTATAGTTAAAGAATACATGATATGAGCATTTAATAATTTTAACTTCATATTTACGTGAAGTTTCTTTAGATTGCAAATTGAAGTGTTCAAATATGTTTGCATCATACCGTAAGTAGGTAACATATATTTTTGTAAGCATGTTGATATATTTTAGAGTATCTTCAATATTTTTAGCAAACTGAAATGCTCGAATATGTTTCTATTTTTTCAGCAATATTTGATTTAAGTTCGTAATGTGTAGAAATGCGTCCAAATATTCATCAAACTGGAATGTTCAAATAAATATTTACTAAATTGAAATGTTCATTAAGTTCATAGTTAGAGGAAGTGCATTAAGTCTAACACCGCATAATAAGGGGAAATGCACTTGTTTTTTGGCCAAATATTCACAATTTAAAATTTGTAAACATGTTTGGTGCATAATTATGGAATCGAAGTCCATATTTAGTCGAAGTCCGCCTAGATTACAGACAAATATGTACCAATTTGAATTGTTCAATTTCCATAATTAGAAGAAGTGCATTATATGGGCATTTAGTAAATTTATCTCGACATAATTGGAGGAAGTGTATTTATTTTTTGTCCAAATGTTCACGAATTCAAAATAGATAAACATGTTTGTTTCTTGCCATAAATAGTTAGCATTTTTTTCCTGAGCATGTCGACATTTTTTTTCATATTTTTCGGGTATTTGTATAAGTAATTCAATTTTCTGGAAAAAAATTCAAAAAAAAAATCTGACCGATGGGCCATTGCGACGTCATGCTGACGTCAGACGTCAGCAATGGCCACAGCGGCCAGGGCGGCGACGGCGGCAGCGCGGCGAATCCGTGCGCATCCGCGTGATGCAGGACGCATCCGTGCGGTCGAAGGGCGCGCCACGACGCGGGCGACCCGCGAGCGGCGGCGGCGCCGCCTTTGAGTCGCCGGAGCGGCGGCGGTGGCGCGCGGAAGCGGCGGCGGCCCGCGCGCACGCCGGCGGCCATCCCGGCGCGTCCGCGGCGTGTCGGACCGCGGCGAGCGGCGAGGAGGTGGAGGGAGGCGCGGCGGAGCGTTCCGTGGCCGCGGATCTGGTCGGGGAGTTACGGAGGGGCGGCGGCGATGGCGCCGGCGACTTTCGGCCGTGCGCGAGCGAGAGGGGAGGAGAGGGAGTTATGCGGAAGATGTTGCACGGAGGCCCCTGACTTTTTGGCAATTCGCGGATCGGTCCTTGGCGGGGGGTTTTCTGTAGAATGGCCAGGGGTTTTCTGCAAAGCCGTGCGCCAAGAACCGTGCGATGCGACGTGTCGAGTTACGATTGGTAGAAATTGAACTGCTACAGTATTACTGTAGCAGCTACAGTGTTTCGCGGGATTAGTTGTGTTCTGGACCGTCGGATGGCGCGATCGGACGGCTGCGGTTTTCCGAGCGACGTGGACGCGGGAGAGGCTGAGAATCCATCGAACTTTTATATATAGTAGGGATATTTCCAAAACAACATTCCATTCGTTAGAGGCGCGTTTGGTAGCCTGCATGTCTTTCTCACCTGCGTCGGGCAGGCTGTGGAGGGCAGTGCTGGGCTACAACGTGATTTGGGCCATGTTGGGCTAGTTGTTTGGTTGGCTGCATCAGAAAACGAGCCACATTTGGCTCAATGTTTGGTTGCACTGTTTTTCCGTTTTCGGCTCTGCAAAACCGACCTCCCCTTGTTTGACAGCGTGAAGAACACACAGAAAGAGTGATAGAGTCGCCCTATTCAAATTTGGTGAGGTTACCAGGCAATGCAAAGGAAGAAAGGAGGCAGAAATCATCTACTTAACACTAACTAACCATTGATTTCGTCAAGGGAACACACCCACTGACCCAAAATAGGGTTCCACACCCCACAAGCTTAACTACAACTAGGGTTAAGAGTTTGATTACTGGTGCAATCTGTGCACCTGATAAGTACTTACACCAGGGGAACACTCCCCTAACATCAAAACATGAAGAGCATACAAAACAACTGCTCTTCAAGCAAGTCACAGTGAACTAAGAACTCACTTGCCATGAACTGGACAGACGAAGGCCTCCTCAGTGGAGCTGATGAACCTGAAGAGCTTCACCTTGAAGCCGTCGCCGACGAACTTGAAGACGAGGACATCTCCGGTGTCTAGCTTGATCTCCTTGGCGAAGTCTTCCCATCCTTTGAAGATGACAATGTGGTCGTCGAACCACCTGAGCTGGACGAAGTACTCACAGCACCTGGTGGTGCGGAGTGGATTGCAAAGCTTCAGCTCCTTGCCTTCCTTCACCTTGGGCTTCTTCAGCTTCCACTTCTCCACCACCAGCTTCTGGATGTCAGGAGGGAAGACGATCGAAGGAAGATCATCATGCTTCACATCCAGGAAGAAATGCCGGGGAACGACACCATCAGAACAGTATCCTAGCTTTGGTGCACGACCCATTCCCCGTTCCCCTTTGAGCTTCTTGTCCTTCATCTCCTTCACAGCCAAGGTTGCCGAAGGTGGAGGTGGAGTGACGGTTGCCGGTGGTGGAGAACGAGCGACGGTTCGTCGTGGAGGACGAGCGACGGTTGCCGGTGGAGCGTCGGTTGATGGAGGAGGAGGAGGTCTTGGCGCCGCGAAGCTTGGCAGCGGGTACTGGTTCGCCGGAATCTGCACCAGAAGGGGGAACCCAGGCGGCGGCCCAAGAGGCGGCGATGCTGGGGCTCGAGGAGGACGAGTCGGCGGTGGCCTCACCGCGGCGAAGCTATGCGGGGCGTCCTGGACTAGATTGGGGAATCCACTCGCCGGACCCCCGACCATCGTCACGGTGGCTGGATGCGCCGCCGCTTGGACTGCCCTTGCAGATTCGGCGAGCCTCCGCGTCTCCTAAGCCGCCATCACTGCCGGGCTTAGCCGATGCGAAATCGGCGAAGGCCGCTTCATGGGCGGGAGGAGAACGGGTTCAATCTGCGCCGCTGCACTCCGACTACCGCCGGCGGCCCCCTTCTCGAACTCCCGCACGGCTCTCGCCACCGAGCTGCAGGATGCGCTATGGTCGACGGGACCGCGGGCCGGCGGTTGGGGAGGAGGAGGCGGAGAAGCCACTGCCATTGGGGTTTTCTTGGGCGGTGAGAGAGAAGCGATGTGACGTGAGAGCGGTGCAGTCAGAGGCGTGGGTGCGGGGGGTTATGGCGCGTCTCCCGCGCTTCTCCACGCGTGCAGCCGTTGCCACGTTCCTTCTCCTCACGGCCTGGCTACCTGGAAACGGCCGATTCGGCCGTTCCTATGAGGCCTGGCCCAAGGGTGCTTTAAACACCGTGTGGGCCTGTCTCCAGAAAAACGACAATCAAACAACGGGCCTGTTTCTGCAGCCAGCGGGCCTGGCCCGGCTGGCTGCAGGCTACCAAACGCGCCCTAGATATGAGTAGAGATTTCCTCGTCAATCCCAAAATTCGATCATCAACTCAGTTTTTGTAGGTCCACATAAGGAAGTGTGTGCGCGTGAGTTCATATGAGTGAGCGTGTGCACGTGTACGTGAGCGTCTCCGTTTGTACTGTGTTCGAAAAAAAGATTTCATACATATTTTTAAGTTTAAAAATCTGAAAAATAATTTCTTTGTGGATTATGTATCTCACACACTTGTAATATCGATTTGAAATACTTCATACTCTGATCTACACAAAAGTGACAACATGCGATCTAAATGTACACACTTTCAAATCCTCGAAATAAATAAGATTTTGTTATTTCTGTAGCTTAGAACATAATATATTTAAACTCAAGATTTTATCATTAGCAGCATGCAGAATTTAATAGATTTGTAAAAGCTTATAAAATATGATTTTATTATGAAGATATGAGTACTGGAAGTCGGGAGTCAAAATGATTTCCAAGATAGTTCTCTGATATGTAGTTAATGATTTTGATACTGAACACAGTGACTACACACAACTAAACATGGAAATTTATTACGGTAGAAATGATTGTGAAGACGCGGTTGTCATATCTCCGCTCTATTTGTCCCCATCTTATTTTTGAATTACATATCCATTTCGCAAATGTCATTAGCGCGGCTAACACATTGTTTTCGATGACCACAACCCAAAACGACTAGAAGCTGCCCAATTAAGCGGAGACAGGACAAGTCAAAAAGAAAAGGCAGAGACAGGACCAACCCGTACGTGCCACGTCATGTTTTAATGGATGTTTCCTATGAAGAGGTCCCATGGCTCATTGGTTAGCTGCTAATCTGCAACAGCATTTGAGAACAGCAGCAAAAAAATCATTTGTATTTTGCCGTACGTGGCGTATCGTATCTTCGTTTTGGTAGGTTCCGGCCAGGGTGACGACGCGTCTTCTAGCCCAGTCCGCCACAAACAAAGCTGGCCGAGCGCGGCCGGCCCCAGAGTCTCGGAGAATATGCCAGCTCGCGTCCGACCAGCTCCACGCCATGATTCCAGGAATCAGATTCTTCGGTACATGGACGGTCTAGGAGGGGCGAATAGCTCCAGTACGACGTGTTTGTGGGGAATTGTCTGTGGTGCGATGTCGTTGGCTGAAATTGCTCTCGTGCGACGTTTCGTAGCTAGCGAATAGCTCAGACAAGACTAGCTGATAAAACGGCTGTCTGGCTCTTAACGGAGGTGTAGATTAGGTTAGGACTTGGCTGGTTGGCTGGTTATGTGCTCCGACAGGTGGGACCGACCAAGTTGCCACGACACTGTATGGAGCCGAGTAGCCCCATTCCACTCCCGCTCGTCCCTCCCCTGCTAGACGGCGCCGCCCTTTTCCGGCGGCAACGATTTCTTCTCGCCGGTTGTGGAGCGACTTCTCTCGGCGGCGGCGCAACTTTCACTGGTGAGTAATTTCGCGACCCTAGGCTCGTTCCCATCAATTTTGGATGCGTTCGTGGCCTAAAGCTTTGTATCCCGACCCATTTGTGAAATCAGAGAAGCGTCCCCGATCCGTGCGCGTTGATTGACTGAGATGCCGCCCCGAGTGCGTTCAAATCGGTAATGCGCACTCCCCTTCTAACTTATGTTGAGCTCGATTTGTTTCTCGTCCCCTGCTCCCATAGCTGACTGCCGCTTCCCGCCCGCCCGCCATTGACAGGGGAGATGCGGATGCTGACATCCGCTTCAAATATATCATTGAATTCTTTCCTTGTAAGGCTAAGCTAGGTGATGGTAGCGTTCGAAACATTGAGAGAGAGACGACGGTTGTTTGGGAAGTAGGACAACACGAAATTGATCCGCAATTACTTTAGAGCTTGGAGGAGAAGGCAGTGGTGAATTTGGTGGAGAAAATTGGGGAGACTCAAGTTTGGGGTCCAGAGCAGGAGGTCCGACTGCTACGGTATGCTGATAGGGAAAATACTTACCTCCGAATTGAGGATGGAGAAGATATCGTTAATGAAATTGATCGACTGGAAGGTTGGGAAAGCAAAAAAAGTAACCTTTCAGGCAGAGCTTATTGACTTGAACCCAAATTCCAGGGTTGGTTATGTTGCATCAAAGATGGCTTCACAGATGGTAGATGCTAAGTGGGCAGCAGAGAAACAGTTGTTATTGCCAATGCTTCCTGAATTGACAGTGGTACGTGAAGAAGAAACGAGGGCTGTTGCAGGTGCAGAAGCAGAACAGGGATGCCCTGGTGGTACGAGGGTTGTTGTTGATTGGAATTTAGTAGAAATAGCTGGACGCACAGATTTGGTCATTGCACCAATAGATGACACTAAGATGGCCGAAATGTTTGGAATTCCAGTTGATGTGAAAGATAAGCCGAAGGATGACAGTAATTTGCCTGCTGGTGTTAACACAAATTCAGTCCCTCGACAAGGGGTACAAGTGGATCGAGAGTTGATGTTAGAGGCTGCAGATGATGTAGATGATGCACATGATAATGAGCTGGTGTGTTTGTATGACAAAGAGAACCCTGTCATTGCGGTGGGGAAGATGTGGCCAAACATGGATGAGTTTAGGATGTCTTTCAAGACCTTTGCAGTGAGACATGAGTTTGAGGCCAGGACTATGTGGACTGATCGAAAGAAATTTTATGCTAGGTGCAAAGGTTTTGAGGGAGATGGTAAGACCCCCCTGCAAGTGGTTGATACGTCTCCAAAGTATCTATAATTTCTTATGTTCCATGCTTGTACTATACCAATTGCTACATGTTTTATTCACACTTCATGGCATTTTTATGCATTTACTGGGACTAACCTATTAACAAGATGCCACAGTGTCAGTTCCTATTTTCTGCTGTTTTTGGTTTCAGAAAAACTGTTCTGCAAATATCCTCGGAATCGGACGAAACAAAATGCCAGATTCCTATTTTTCCGACACGTTCACGAAGTCCGAAGGAGAGACGAAGGGGGGCAGCGAGGCGCCGTCCCCACCCCATGGCGCGGGTGGGCCCCCTGCCGCGCCGCCATGTGGGGAGCGGGCCTCGTGCCTCCACCGACATCGCCTCTTCGCCTATTTATTCTCCCCGAGGCGAAAACTCTAAAATACCGAGCCATATTTCCAGAAAACATCCGCCGCCGCCGTCAACCCTAACTCGGGGGGTTTCTGAAGCTCTTCCCGGCACCCTGCCGGAGAGGCGAATCATCAACGGAGGGCTCTACATCGCCATGTCTGCCTCCGGAGTGATGTGTGAGTAGTTCATCTTTGGACTATGGGTCCATAGCAGTAGCTAGATGGTTGTCTTCTCCTTTTATGGCATCATGTTTAGATCTTGTGAACTGCCTATCATGATCAAGATCATCTTATTGTAATGCTACATGTTGTGTTTGCTGGGATCCGATGAATATTGAATACTATGTCAAGTTGATTATTGATCTATCATATATATCTTGTTTATGATCTTGCATGCTCTCCGTTATTACTACTGTCCACCGTTTTGAGCTGTACTCACTCCAGAAAAATCGAAAAATTCTGAAAAAAATCACGCATAATGTACGCAACTTTCATTAGTTTTGATTTTTCGCATATGAGCAAGTTAAGTGCCTCGAAAAAATTCGTCTTTCCAGACTGTTCTGTTTTTGACAGATTCTGCCTTTTATTTTGCATTGCCTCTTTTACTATGTTTGATTGGATTTCTTTGCTCCATAAAACATCAGTGGCTGTAGTTAATGTCCAGAAGCATTGGTAATGATTGTGTCACAGTAGAACATGTGAATTTTTGATTATGCACTAACCCTCTAATGAGAATTACTTTGAGTTTGGTGTGGCGGAAGTTTTCAAGGAGCAAGAGAGAAGGATGATATGATGTGATCAAGAAGAGTGAAAAGCCTAAGCTTGGGATGCCCCCGTGGGTCATCCCAGCAATATTCAAGAAGACTCAAGCGTCTAAGCTTGGGGATGCCCAAGGCATCCCCTTCTTCATCAACAACTTATCAGGTCATCTCTAGTGAAACTATATTTTAATTCTTCCACATCTTATGTATTTTACTTGGAGCGTCTGTGTGCTTTTATTTTTGCTTTGTTGTTTTTATTTTCTGAATAAGTTGGATCCTAGCATTCTTGTGTGGGAGAGAGACACGCTCCGCTTTTTCATGTGAATACTCATATTCTTCACTTATATCTTTTGAGTATTCTTATCTAGCTACTGCTATGCTTTTAGCTCCTGTTTTTCATGCATCTCTTTTAGAGCTGTTAATTCTTGTGGAGTAGTACTCTCTTGTTTCATTACTTGGAGAGTTGCTTGGTTGATGTGTTGGTTCAGAAAATGTTGCATGTGGTAGTGGTATAGTAATAACTTGCATAATCTTGTAGATCATTGAACTTTGATAACTTGATTCTTTGCAAACGTTTTGAGGTATATTAGATGGTAAAGCTTGCTGGTTAATTAAGTTAAAATCATTAGTGGATTGTTGTCTTTAAGCTTGTACCGTACTACAAACTCTACTAAAATTGTTGAAGGTGTAGTTGGACTTGATAGCTTTCCATGTCTAAAGTGATTCGTAATAACTAGTTGTGCTGAAGGTCGAGGGATCTAGCGGGGTACTTGTACCGCCGTGAACGGCCCTTCTTGGAGTGAATTTTAATCATGCTCTTAATGTTGAACCTGCTAGTTGTTTGCAATAAGCTTGTGAGTTCTTTTTGACTAATGTTAAGCTACGGTTTTTGGCACTTCCACCATCCAAATTTGCTAGCCTCTTCGGTGTGTGCATTGCCTTCTGCTCACATTGAGAGTTGTGCATACTTCGCCAGTACATCCAAACCCGTGGGAGGACTTTCTCTTGTTCTCCTACACATAAGCCCATACATCTTCCTCAAAACAGCCACCATACCTACCTACCACAGCATTTCCATAGCTGTTCCGAGATATATTGCCATGCAACTTCCATCTTACATTACATGACTTGTTGTCATTTATCATTTATATATTGCTTTGCATGATTCTATACAGCTGATGTGCGGTTTACCCATGTTACGCTAGATCATTGCATATCCTGCTACACTGGCAGAGGCATACAGTTTCATACATCATGTTTTGTTCATTATGAGTTATTTGTACCAAAAAGTGTGTTGTCATATTAGAGTGTTGCCCCTAAAAGTGAAAAGAGCCATGGAGGCCATCGAAAAGAGAAACAGAAAAAGAAAAAAAAGAAAAAAGAAAAAAAGAATAAAGAAAAAGGGGGCAACATTACTATCCTTTATCCACACTTGTGCTCATGTTTCAGCACCTGCAGTATTCATAGTCATCATTTGTGCTCATGTTTAGCACCTATACTCCATGTGAGAGAGTTTTCATGTTTACTAGTATAACTATGTGGGGAATTTACACTATAGAACTTGGGTTGTATATTCCAATGATGAGCTTCCTCAAAAATGCTCTAGGTCTTCATGAGCAACCAAGTTGGATGCACCCCCACTAGTTCCATTGGAGAGCTTTCATACACATATAGCTCTATGTGCATCCGTTGCATGGCAATCACTACTCCTTACATAGCTTCGATTATAAGACTTCCTCTTGTCTAATGATCACTTATAGCTTTGTGAGACTTTCTTCCTTTGGCCTTCCAAACCCCCATTAATGTTCTTTTAGCCATAACATCCTGGTGCCAATACCAAATGCTTGCTCACCGGTTGAGTAGACTTCGAAACAGTTGATTCATGACGTTCATGTTTATATTTACTTGGCTGAATCCTTCTATGTTATGAAAAATTGCTTGATGCTTGGAATTGAAGGATAGAACTCCTACATTGGATACTTAAAACATCTTTAATGAACCTTGTACGGTTTCATGTCTTTAAAGCAATAGTTCATGAAAACTTTTAGCTTGTTTAACTAACTTGCTTTGTTATCTCTTATTGAATATCAATTATAGACTTTTGCTTTGAATGATTTGATCTCAGCTCACATGCTTTACAATATTATTTGATCAAGATTATGTGGTAGCATGTCACTTCAGAAATTATTTGTTGTTATCGTTTTACCTACTCGAGGACGAGTAGAACTAAGCTTGGGGATGCTTGATACGTCTCCAACGTATCTATAATTTCTTATGTTCCATGCTTGTATTATACCAATTGCTACATGTTTTATTCACACTTCATGGCATTTTTATGCATTTTCTGGGACTAACCTATTAACAAGATGCCACAGTGCCAGTTCCTGTTTTCTGCTGTTTTTGGTTTCAGAAAAGCTGTTCTGCAAATATCCTCGGAATCGGACGAAACAAATGCCAGTTCCTATTTTTCCGACACGTTCACGAAGTCCGAAGGAGAGACGAAGGGGGGCAGCGAGGCGCCGTCCCCACCCCATGGCGCGGGTGGGCCCCCTGCCGCGCCGCCATGTGGGGAGCGGGCCTCGTGCCTCCACCGACATCGCCCCTTCGCCTATTTATTCTCCCCGAGGCGAAAACCCTAAAATACCGAGCCATATTTCCAGAAAACATCCGCCGCCGCCGTCAACCCTAACTCGGGGGGTTCTGAAGCTCTTCCCGGCACCCTGCCGGAGAGGGGAATCATCACCGGAGGGCTCTACATCGCCATGCCTGCCTCCGGAGTGATGTGTGAGTAGTTCATCTTTGGACTATGGGTCCATAGCAGTAGCTAGATGGTTGTCTTCTCCTTTTGTGCCATCATGTTTAGATCTTGTGAGCTGCCTATCATGATCAAGATCATCTTATTGTAATGCTACATGTTGTGTTTGCTGGGATCCGATGATATTGAATACTATGTTGATTATTGATCTATCATATATATGTTGTTTATGATCTTGCATGCTCTCCGTTATTAGTGTAGGCTTGGCCAAGTTTATGCTTGTAACTCCAAGAGGGAGTATTTATGCTAGATAGTAGGTTCATGCCTCCATTTAATCTGGGACAGTGACAGAAAGTTCTAAGGTTGTGGATGTGCTGTTGCTACTAGGGGTAAAACAGCAATGCTTTGTCTAAGGATATTAGTGTTGTTTACATTATGCACCATACTTAATGCAATTGTCTGTTGCTTGCAACTTAATACTGGAAGGGGTGCGGATGCTAACCTGAAGGTGGACTATTTAGGCACAGATGCATGCTGGATAGCGGTCTGTGTACTTTGTCGTAATGCCCAAGTAAATCTCATAGTGATCATCATGACTTGTATATGCATTGTTATGCACCTCTCTATTTTGTCAATTGCCCAGCTGTAATTCGTTTACCCAGCATGTTAGTATTTTATTATGGAGAGACACCACTAGTGAACTGTGGACCCCGGTCCATTCTTTTACATCTGAAATACAACCTACTGCAATCATTGTTCTTTTTCATTCTCTGCAAGCAAACATCATTTTCCACACTATACGTCTAATCCTTTGTTTTCAGCAAGCCGGTGAGATTGACACCCTCACTGTTTCGTTGGGGCAAAGTAGTTTGGTTGTGTTGTGTGCAGGTTCCAAGTCAACCGTTAGGACTTCTTCCTCCCCAACGACATAGCAAGTTTTCTGACACCGTTGACACCTTCAGAACATCGCCGACTTCCTACTGGATTGATAACCTTGGTTTTATACTGAGGGAAGACTTGCTGCTACACTCATCAAACCTTACACTTGAGGTCTCCTGACGAACGTGTGCTTTACCCTTGGTTTCATGCTGAGAATGATTTTGCTTCATGGTTGAAAGCCCACCATTCTTTGTTATGGTATAGGTCAGGCTTTAATACTGCAATCAAGTGCGATCATATCAACAACAACTTGGCAGAAAGTTTCAACAACAGGATCAAGGAGATGAAAGACTTGCCTGTGCATGACATGGTGGACCAAATCAGGGTCATGATCATGCGCTTGTTTGAATTGAGAAAAAGAATTGGTGACATTTTGGAAGGGGATAAGATTCCGGAAGTGGTCCAACAAGTGGTCAACAGGAGCAGAAAACTTTCACATCTATCTGTTGAGAAATCTTCATTGTGGGGTGCTGAAGTTAGAGATACAAAGAGTGGCAAGAGGCATGTTGTTGACACTGATCTGCATGAATGCACCTGCCTAGAGTGGCAACACACTGGGAAACCATGTGAGCATGCGATAATTTTTTTGGCATCTAAACCCAGGTTAAATATGCACCCATATTTGGATGATTATTACTATGTCGAAAAATTCAGGGCTACATATGCAAATCCAATTCCACCACTGACAGACCAAACCCAGTGGCCTGAGGAGGACTTTGAATTTGATATGTGTCCACCCCTCACTAAAAGAAAGGCTGGAAGGCCCAAAGCAAGCAGATTCAAAGCTTGGTTTGAGAAAGGTGGAAGTAGTAAGAAAAAGAAAGATGATGACAAGCCAAAAAAGGCCTCAGAAAGGTACAAAAAACAGATGCAAGAGGTGTGAGGTACTTGGGCATAGAGAAGGTTCCAGACAATGCTTCTATGCCGAGCCAAAGCCAAGGTTTGTTAATTTTTTTGTTTTTTGTTTTTGCTGTTTGTTTCATTCTAACCAAGTAATATGATTTATTTTTCAGAAAGAAGCGTGCAGCAAAAGGCCCACCTATTGTTGTTGAACCATCCTGGCCACAGAAGAAAACAAGAGCCGGTGGTAGCAGAAAGAAGAGAAGAACTGAACCTGTTCTGGATAACCAGGTGCAAACTGAACCTGTTTTGGATGAACCTGAGCAAACTGTGTTCTGGATGACCAGGTGCAAACTGAACCTGTTCTGGATGCACAGGACCAAACTGAACCTGTTTTGGATGAACATGAGCAATCTGGACCTCTTCTGGATGCACAGGACCAAACTGAACCTCTTGGATGTGCTTATGGTAGGCCTAGTGGTGTTGGTAAGAAAAGAAGGAGTATCAACAAGTTGGTGGCTGGACTTGACAAGGAGAAGATATTCGGTGGTGCCCGTGGTAATAAGAGGAAAAACAAATAGAGTGATGTTGTAATAAACTTGATTTGATTTGTTGTAATAAGTTGGAATGATGTCGTTGTATTAATTCAAATTTGGTTTGATTTGATTTGATTTGTTGTAAAAATAAATTCAGATTTGGTTCAAATTCAAATTTGGTCCAAAATTGAAAATTTGTGGCACTTGTGTTATGCTAAGATTCGATGTTGCAATGATTTCACACTGTTATGCATTTTGTTTGATCTAAACGCTCATCAATCCGAGTCATGTTGGTAACTTCTGAAAATGTGCTAGAAAGGAGCTCCAAAGGTAGGGTAAACGGCCCCATTTCTAAGCAAGTTTTTTTTCGACCTTGTCTAAATCAGCCAAAAAGATTTCCTAGACATCCATTCTACATATTAAGTGTCATTTCAAAGTCTCACAATTTATTGAATTAATCTTCATATTATTTATTTATTTTTACATAATAATGGTTTAATTGCAAATCCTAAATAAATAAGTTCAAAACGTGAAAATGAAAAAGTAAGCTCAGATCTATCTTAATCCCTCCAAAATGAAGCTGTGGTGAGGTGTTCACAATTTTATATTTTCAAAAACATTGAAATCACTTGAAACCATACTCTCTACTTTGAAATCCATACTAGTCTGTTCAAGATTTCACATTTGAGTGAAGCCATTTTCGTGCAAATGTATGTACACCATATTTATTTTTTTCTCGTTACTATATGACATAAGACACACATGTGCGCTGGTTTTTTTATTTTTTTGATTTTTTTAAATTAGTTATGCTCATTTGAAACCATACTCTATACTTTGAAATCCATACTACTCTGTTCAAGATTTCACATTTCAGTGAAGTCATTTTCTTGCAAATGTATGTACACCATGTTTATATTTTTTTCTCGTTACTATATGACATAAGACACACATGTGCGCTGATTTTTCCATTTTTTATTTTTTTAAATTAGTTATGCTCATTTGAAACCATACTCTATACTTTGAAATCCATACTACTCTGTTCAAGATTTCACATTTCAGTAAAGGCATTTTCGTGCAAATGTATGTACACCATGTTTATATTTTTTTCTCGTTACTACATGACATAAGACACACATGTGCGCTGGTTTTTTGATTTTTTTAAAATTAGTTATGCTCATTTGAAAGTGTTCGGGATCTCTCACTTGATTTAACGATTTTCCGTAAAAATGTATATAAACCATACTTACATTACAAGACCATGTGCGCTGGTTTCTTGTTTTTATTTTTATTTTTTTTGAATTAGTTATGCTCATTTGAAAGTTCGGTCAAATCTAGGCCAAACCTTTAGAAGAATACCCGTTGGCCGTTGGATCGACGAGAATCTAGAGATGACGGTTGAGATCCGCTGATTCAGGGCGATCCGCGAGACTAGCGTTCTGCGCTCTGATTGGCCGGCCTCTTTTTTCCACCCAACCACGCATAGGGTACCACAGATTGATTCACTGATTGGGGTGCCCACCTTCCGTGGGGTCCGCGTGTCATGGGCGTCGTGTCGTCCGTTCCTCGCTCCCGTCTAGCTTCTGCCCCAACACGCATAGGATGGGTGGCAGTTGGGAACCGGATTGCTTGACTTTGTTACCACGTATTAATTCACTGATTAGGGGATCCCATCTTCCGTGGGGTCCGCATGTCATTGGCTTCGTGACGTCCGTAATGCTACGCTCTAGCCTCTGCGGTAGTGGCGGCGATTCAGACTGCATGCAACCCGTGATGCTCTCGACTCAGTCTTTGCATGCATGCATTCAGACGTCGCACCCCAGCCATTAACCACGCCGCCGATTTAGAATCGCGTTGACACGAAGCATCGCAGCTATTCTGCACACTTTTCAGACTCAAAAAACCCGTGACGCTCTTTTCAGATTCGCAGTACACACGGGAGAGAAATCGCAACGGGCAACACCTCTTCTTCGTCTCCTCCTCTTCGTCTCCGCTCTATTTAAAACACATTTACGCCTCTCTCCTCTCCACACTAGCCAGATCCATCTCCTCGCCTCTTCCTCTCCTCTCCCTTCTCTCTCGAAGCACATCAAGCCGGCCGGTGTAGATGGAGTTCACCGGAGTCACCTACTGGCCGCCGCGCACGACCCAGGATGAACTCTACCTCGCCGGCGTGTTCGTAGAGAACTCGCTCCGCGTGTGGGCGATATCGAGGTGGAGGCCCACGATCGAGTTCGCCCGTGAGTTCCTCCAGGCCAGCTATGAACACCTCGAGCTCCCATCCGGCATGAGGCCAATGTTCCGCCTCCAGGAAACCCGGACGCTCTCGACTCCGTCGTGATGCTCACGGTCCATTTCGCCAATCCGCTCGACGCTCGCTACTTGCTCGGGCAAGTCTTCTGGTGCGGCTGTGAGTTCATCGCCTTCACGATGCACAACATCTTCACCAACTGGGATTTCGCCTTCCCCCATGCCAATCATATGCACAGGCTCCCTTACAACATCCCGCAGTGAGCAAGCAAGAAGGGGCGCCCGAGCAAGAAGATGCAAGCGAGCAAGAAGGGGCGCCCGAGCAAGAAGATGCAAGCGAGCAAGAAGGGTCGTAGTTTAAGTCTTTATTTACTTTCTGTTTTAGTTTCGGCCTTGTCGTGTCTTGATGTGCCGTCTCATATCGTGTCATTTACTTTTGGTGTCAATTACTATCCGTTTTAGTAATAGGCTTAAGGGTTTGAGTTGTCCGTGTTCGAGTTGTAAGGGTTTGAGTTGTAAGTGTGCAACCCGTGCTAATATATGCCGTCATTTACTTTCCGTGTCATTAATTTTCTATGTGCTAAATATAATGTAAGCTATTTTAACTATCTTCTCTCCATTTGAATGTGCTCTCGTTGCAATATGTATCTAGAAACTATATACTCCCTCCGTCCTCAAATAAGTGGACATCAAATTTTAAGACAAATTATCTACCGTAGATGTACACTCTTTTGTGGAAAAATTCTAATGCTAGGTTTAGGGGTAGCAGATGTTTTTTCGAGGGAGTAAGAATATTGGGCCTAGCTAGGTTTACTGGGCCTAGTCCCCTAGTCCTAGAGTGTGCATGATGTTTTTTTCCGGACGAACACTTCTTTCAACATTTGGCCCATCTAGGTTTTACTTGGGCCTGGACTTTTCTCCTACTCGTTGTTTATTATTTTCTTTTACTAAACTGAAAATTGCACGTGCCCCGAAACAGACCAAATAAAGGGTGGATTCGTGATGCATTTTTTCAAGTCTTAGTCATACATAAATTGTCCATTTCAAGCTAACTGCAACACTAATTACATTGTTTAATGACTAATGATCAGCACATAGACAACTCCAAGAGCAATTGCACATAAATAAAAATTGCAGTCATTAGATTGTCCCGCTTCTTCAGATCGGCAAGTTTCTTTAGCTGTTTGTGCATCTTCTTCAACTCGGCCTTCACATCCGCAAGCCCCTTCGCATAGGGCGGCGCATTGTTCACCGTAGCAACCCCCGTAGCTCCCAATTGCTCCACCGCCGACGGCAAATTGGGGCGTAGAGATGTGCCCTCCTTTACAATCCTCTTGATGTACATATCAAGCCACTCGAAATGGTCGCATGACAGCAGATCCTAAAAATACATAATATTAACCCTAATTCCCAAATCAAATGAAAAACCAAAATTGGCGGAAATAAACAGAAATTGGGAGAGGGGAAACTCAGATCTCACCTTCCCCAGCTCTGGTTTGCTCTCGCATGTCACATACTCACGCTCGGCGTTGCCATTCTTGTTGCTCGTGGTCATCCGCCGCTTCAGGGGCGCCGTCCGTGGGCAATCAGGGCACCTTCCTAGCGGCACTGGACTGAATCGCGGCCATGCACTCTGGGAGGCGGAAGCGGAGCTCGACGACATACCTCTACCGCCGGCGTTGCTGCGCGCTCTCACCGGAGAAGAAGGGGGACGAGAGGATGCAACGGTCGGAAAGCTACTCTGATGCGGCGGATGACGTCGTTTTGTACCAGCTGACGAGGGAGACAAAAGGTGGGTCCCACCCTCGAAGGTGCTCCTGTGGGTCCTTTGCTGATGTGGATAAGTGTGGGGGTCCCGCCATACTCACATAAATCCAGCCCCTAACCTGTCCTATGCTGTTAAGCACGGCTGTCGCACGCGAGCTATTTCACCCACGAGGAGGCGTCGCACCCGAGCTATTTCGAGCAACGACGTCGTTGCCCATCAATTGACGAAGTAAAACGTCGCATATGAGCTATTCGCCCGTCCACGAGAAGGATCATCCCGATCGTGCCAAAGATCTGCTGATACACGTACGTCGGGTTCCTTCATGCGCCGTGTCTCACCAACCCCTACCCCACGACCATGTACTCCCACCAACCCCAGTCAATCCACATGTACTGTATCCTAACCCTAGTTAGTTTCGGTGCACTCTGATCCTGGCACTGGCATGCATATCTAGAATTTGTGTTCCAAATGGGAATGCCTAATTTTTCTTGACATATGTTCAAGACAAAGACGTAATTTTTCGAACACATATTCACCCTTTGTACTATGCAACATCTCCATCGATCTTTCAACGACCCCAGTCATCGTTGACCATGGTGTGAGTGTGTGTTCGTGGTAGTGGTGTATGTTTACATTTTTCTCGTTATTTCTAAAAGGAACTTCATGTTTTTTTCTTCTTATATTGGATATTCAGAGTTAGAGAAACTCAATTTTGGAGACCTTTGTAGTCATATCTTCATGTGATGCGTTTATGAGTGGATCAATTGCTAGGTCCTCCACCTACGTTTCAGAGAGCAGGGAAGAGTACCATGGGAGGAGTTTGTTGATTAATCGAGTTTGTTTGGTTTTGGTTCGTCAATTGTTGGGAAGAACAAGATAGTAGGTGGTGGTGCGGTTGGAGGGGTGGACACGGGCGTGCCGGGATGAAAAGACAAGATTGGAGGACAAACTACTTGTGTTTACCACGTAAACTCTAGGAATTTCTACTATGGTACATGCAAACTTGATAATATCAATAAAACAATCTGTGAGTAATGGATGCCATTTAAACACATAAGTGGCCATAAAATAATTCTTCGAGTAATCCGATACAATTGGTTAGTTGATTGGTTTGAAGGTGAAATCAATTGTTACACTTATTTATACAACCCAAACTACATTTATCGAAAGATGTGATAAAAGAAAATTTCAATTTAGCACAATATAAAATGAATTTAAAAACAATTAATATGTTAGTTTAATGAAAATGTGTGCCTTGGTCAATGAATGCGGATACATCTTTAATTGTAAAAATTATACCTAAAATGGCATTTAAGACAATATGTCAATAGATTTATCAATGAAAAGCGACCGTCCTCTTGTGGAAGAATGTGTGATTACAAAGTAAAAGAATTTTGTATAAATAACATAGAACATATGTAAGTGATAAACGTTTTACCAACAGTCGATTCCTTTAGTCGCATTATAGGCAAAGTATCCACCAAAAATGCTAGTTCGATGCAAATATAAAGATCAACCAGAGCATCTGATCTAGGATGAAAAAATTACAGATCAGATAATAAATCCCCCTTCAATATCCTCCTAGTTTCCATGGGTGAGAAACCCACTCGAAAAAGCAACCATTATTGGCATAATGAAGTTTCATTAAATATTCCTACATTGAATAAATCAATGGAAATGACCAAAAAGTTTGAAAATTTAAAACTCCGGCGCAGTCCATGATATAGGATACATTGAGAATGAAAATGCAAAGGTGCCATTTTGAATGTTATTTTTGGTACATGCTTCAAAATTTGTTAACGATATTGATAATCGCACACGCTTTTTCCAGACAAATAGTGTGTGATAGTTATGATCTTTGAAATTGCAACTGTTGTGTTGGGAGCGGTGGAACCAAATGCGGTTAATTTTTCAGAACTTTAACCGCCCTCTAATGCGTCAATATAATGTTGATATCTCTGCTTCAGTCGTCATTGCCATCTTCTAATGTGCTTTCTTCCATATTCTCTCTACAATCTCTCTCTAGACACACGCATGGCCTTGTGGAAAGAACTTTGGAAGACCAACGACTCCGATGTAAGATACTACAGTCCTGCTGTAAACAAGTACTCATGGAGCGAGGACATAGTTACGCCACCATCGAGCCCCGCCGCATCGAATTCTTCTACTTCATGGAAGGACCAAAGTGACCATCGGAGTCCGACTTGGAGTTGGAGTATTCTGGGCCTAAGGAGGAGCATCCGAAGGATGACAACGACGAGGACAACGACAACGACGACTGCGACGACACGACGAGGACAACAACGGCGACAACGGTGAAAACGGCAAACACACGTCCTTTCCAAGACAAGGACGCGGTAGGGTTGCCGTCATAGGGGGGTGCCGTCATAGAAGAAGAATGACTCCACTAGCTACTGTAGGTAGTCTCGGAAATTCATTTCGGCTCTCAGGTCCAGATGATCCTGCAATCTGGACCGTTGCTCACCCTCTTGGGATCTGTGCCGGAATAATAAACAATTCATATACGTGGAGGTACGAATCGCGAAAACACACGCTTCGACCGTATGTACCACGGTACGTTCGCGGTATGAATTGTCTACGCTAACGTCTCATTTATTGTGGCGAACCGCTTCTAAAAAAAAAAATCTAATTTTTTTTTTTTTTGGCGAACCGCCCCCGTTTGGCGCATAGACGGCATAGGCGGACGCTTCATCTTGGACCATTGACTCCTTCCAGGAGAAGGCAAACTCTGAGGAGATCGACGAGAGGAGCACCATTCCTTGCATCCGCCGTCGAACAGCTGAGAGCAGAGGAATCTATCCGCCGAAGAAATCCATCCCCTAGCTTCGGCCAGCAGCCTCAAATGGATTTCCCACTCGACCCAATGAGCAGGTATGTCCAAAATGAACTGTCGCGCACCTCGAAACTGGCTAGATTTAGAGTCCGTAGATGGATTGAAGTAGATGTACTGAGTTTTTTCATATTCGCGTGTAGCATCCACGAGGCGGACCGGCAGACGCCACCACAATGTCAAATGGTGGATCGAAATCGCCCGGAAGCGTTGCCGGCTCCTCCGTGCCGGAGCAGACAGCAATTGCAGTAATCTTGCAAAATCAGGATGTCAACCAAAGACGGTCAGGGACGGGTGCTGAGGAGTGAACACCAAACGGACGCGCGTTTGGTCCGCGTTTGGTCCGTTTGCGTCGCCAAAAGGATCTATGTTCGGCCCACGTCCGTCCCTTTTCGGCCACTGCCCCCAACGGGCCGACGCATTGAGTCCGCCCGAACAGGGTTTTTGATCATTTTGATCATTTTCGGGCATGATCGTTTCCACGCCCCAAAACATTACAAGTTGCGGCCATCGGCCATGTCCCCAGGTGTGCCCAAAATATTACAAATTTCGGCCACCGGCCATGTTTTTCCGGCCATGTTGGCCATAGTTCAACACAAATATGTAGAATGGACCGAGAATAGATCAAACCTGATCCATGTACTGCCTTTGCTTCTTCTCGTAGTAGGCCTTCTTCCTAGGGGTGAAGGTGGAGATGTCCATGTCCATGATCCTGGCCTCCTCGGCGCGTAGGGCGAGTTCAAGGTCTTTGGCCTTGAGCTCCACCTCCCTGGCCTTCACGTCGGCCTCCTTGGTCCTTGCCTCGGCCTCCTTGCCCCTGATCTCGACCTCCGCCTCCCGGGTCCGAGCGTTCTGCTCCTCTATGTCAAGTCTCTTCTTTTGCAATTCGAAGTAGAGCTTCGAAGCCGCCTCTCTCTCGAGGCGTTCCTTTTCTCTCATCTCTTCCCTCTTGTCACAGGTCTTATCCTTTTGGGATAGGAACCCGCTCAAAGTCTATTGCAACGCAAGGGTCGTTGAATAGCCACTTTGCGGCGGCCGGCTTTCGATGTGCTCAACGGCGCCGCAAAACTTGCTCATTTGCTCTTGAATGTGGTTCCACCTCTTAGAGATTGAACACTCGGTCCGGTGCATCAGAATGTTCCGGGGTGGAAGGATTCGGCCCTCGTTGTAGCGCTTGGTGAACCGGCCCCAAAATGCCGACCCTTTTTGCTCGGCCCCGATGATTTGGTTGGTTCCAACCTCGATCCACGACTCGCAAATGAGAATGTCTTCAGCGGTGGTGAACGAGGCGCCTCTTTGGCTGACCTTCTTCCTCATGGCCGCGGCGGCGACATCGAGCTCGTTGAAGACCGGCTCATTATCGATGTTGATCACATCGGGGCCGGTCGGTAGAGTCTCATCATCCCCGGCATTGTAGTCGTCGCCGTCGTACTGGGTGTTGTCGCAGACCATGTCCTGGAGGACGTCCTCCCCGTAGTAGGGGTCATCGTCCTCCTCGTAGTACCTGGGGTCACCCGGCGATGGCGTGGGCACAATGCCGAACAGGTTACGCGCGGGGGCGACCACTGGCGGGGCAGCTGCACGCGCCTCCGCAGTCTGCGGCGCGGGCGACTGTGCGACCAACGGTGTCGCAGGCGGGTTGAGAACGAGAGCAGGTACCTCGCCCGACTCGTCGGAGGTAGGAGAAACCCGCGGCGGCATGGTTCCAGGGACGAACCCGTGCGCAGGAGATGGCGCGGTCGCGAGCGGTTTTGACCTTGGAAGTCGGGCCGTGGAAGCGTTGGAGCTGGCCGCGGTAGAGGATACCCCGACCGCCGCCGCAGTCGCTACCCCAACCGCCGCCGCGGACGGGGTAAGTCCAATGAGGAGGAGGGCAGCTGTCGCGGTCTTGGTCACGAGGTCGGCGTTGTCGTCGTCGCCCTTTTCCTCGGCGGCGGCCCTGGCGGCGGCGTCGAGCCTGTCCTGCTTCAGCCTCCTCCTCCGTTGGCCCCGCTTGGCCGTCTCCTTGGCCCTCTGCTCCTCCGTGAGCTCCTTCTTCACTTTCTTCAGCCGGGGAGCAAGCCCGGCGGCGTCGTCGGCCAGCTCTAGGCTCTCGGCGGCGGCGGCGGCGGTCTTGGCGATCCTGGAGGCGGCGGCGGCCATGGGGGTAGGTCTGGACTGTGGATTTTGCCTCCAAAAGCGGACCAAGGGAGGACACAAAAGAGCTCCGTTTCGCGTCCGGGGCCGACGCATCGGTGGCCCAAATTTGTGCCAGGGATGCATAGCGGCGGACCAAAAAACGGACCGCGGTCCGTTTGCGTCGCCCCGTTGGACCGTGTTTTTGGCCCTCGCGGACACGAACGGAAGCGCGCGGACTCGATGCGTCGCCCCGTTGGAGTCATCCTTAGATCCCAGCCACCAGGACGGGACAAGAAGCTACCAGACTGCAACTTGTTCTTCAATTAATTGCAGTACCTCGTTTCAAAAATATCGGGTACATTTGTGTTCCTATATAACACTACTGGTTGTACACCCCAATTTTTCGCACACAAATCTTTTCGATGATACCGATAGGACCATATATGTCTAGTCATTTTGCCAAATTTCTGATCCATTTTCGTTGACAACAATTTTTTTTGGACAATATTTCTCGCGGCTTAGATACAAGTTCTGTAGTGATGGGTGTGTAATCTGCAAGTTTTTGTTTCAGGGTTCAGGTGGGAAGGGCCTCCACAGAACGGACATACTGCCCAGAAAGGCAAAGTGCACTAGAAAAATCAATCCAAAGCTATGATGAGAAGTTAAGAGACGAAGTAATTGACCCCTATCTCAGGGCAACATTCGACTCTCTACGCGAAGCGTCTGATTTCTACAACTTGTACTCTTGTGAGCATGGCTTCGGAATCATATATGGAAACTGGAAAGAGCAGCAAAGTGAATGGAAGAGAAGTCTGCGGCTGTTCGGTGAGTTTGCTGATTACTAATGCAGGAGAGGGCATGTAAGCCTGAATTTTTTTCACTTATGAATAAACATTGCTGCAGGGGAAGCCAACTGCTGAGAAAAGGTTTCTAAGAAACTTGTGTGGTCAGCTAAACAAGGAACAATCTGAAGACGATGTCAACCCAGGTTTCGTTTTCCGCGTCCAGGCTGACAAAGAAAGCCGGATAAAAAACCTCATGTGGACAACCGGTTCTTGTAGGATGCAGTACAAGTATTTTGGAGACGCCGTCACTTTCGACACCACCTACAAAACAAACCTTTATGACATGCCTTTCGGATTGTTTGTAGGCGTTAACAACCATCTTGAGAGCATAATACTAGCAGGCGTGATGGTCAGGGACGAGCTGGTGCAGAGTTTTGAATGGGTATTCAGTGTGTTCATCCTGATGATGGGCGGTGAAGCACCAACCTCCATACTAACTGGTCAGTTACATTTTGCCATTCCACATAAAACAAACTGTCATTTCTGTTTGTTGCAATAATGACCCTCTTTTTACGCTCATCCAGATCAAACACGTACTATGGAGGGTAATGTGAGGCACCACTCGCCGCTGGTGCAAGTGGCATGTGCTTAAGAAAGCAAAATAAATCCTCGGTCTCCTCTACACCAGGTTCAGAGTTTCGGGGTGGATTTACACAAGGTTGTTAACCACATGCTAACAACAGATGAGTTTGAGTAAGCATGGGACATGTTGCTGGAGAAGTACAACCTCTTGAGGTTTTCATCTGTACATGACACAGTTATATGAGATAAGGCACAAATGGCGCGAAACTATACTTCAAGGGTGTATTTGTGCTAAAATAACCAACACACAACGCAGTGAGAGTGCAAACAGCCTCCTAAAAACATATATACCTCGTGGTTGTTCAATGCACATGTTCGTGAGTTTGCTGTATGATCGAGAATCTGACGAGAATTACGAGGAAAAGCGAACAAAATTGGTGACGGGAATCGTATGTTCTGTTTTTGCAGGTTCTTCACAGAACTCACTTATTTTTGGCTGATATTTCCTTATACTACAGAGTGGTGCGGTCCTGCGCTTCAATCTCGCCCGTACGCAAGCAAGATTTATACAAGGGCTATGTTTGAACAGCTTGGTGAAATACTGTACCAGGCATTGGCTTTCAATGTTGACGAGATTGAAAAAAAAAGTACTTTACATGGTTACTCATACCAATGCAGAGCGTCGTGAAAAGTGGTGCTGGGTTCACTTCAAAATTTTGGTTCTAGATGCTGGTTCACAATTCGATTGCGAATGTGGCCTTTTTGGTCACATGGGAATGCTCTTCTGCCTTTGTTGCCAAGGTATTTTTATTTGCCAATTGTTTGCTTTGCCTCTCCGATTCCCCACAGATGTTTATATTACTGTCAGTTCGTCCTAACCTTGCCATGATTCAGGTTTTGGATTACCTTGGCATTACGGAAATTCCAGAGAAGCACATAGAGGTGCACGCGGCGTGCAAGAGATGTCCTTTCCATGCATCTTTGGCATTACCTGCTCGACAAGGCCACAGGAACTGCAGTGACTTACCGGCACTCTACTTTATACATGCTCGCAATGGATATCGTGAGGCTGGGTGATAGCAGTGCAGTGGCATATGAACAGCGATCTGGCTACTTCATGGAAATCTTAGCTAAAATGGCACCACCTGAAGACAATCGCGACTGGATTGCACTAGAGGATGGATCAGGTCCTACACTTAGAAAGCGGAAAGGCAGTGGCGTTGGACAAAGCGAAGACAGAAGTGTCACGGTTTCAGGAGAAGGTGATGGCCTTGCCAGGCTGACAGCTCCACTGAAGAAACTGAAACCAGGAAGGCCTAGAATCAGCAGAGACAGAGCACCGTATGAAGCCTTGAGCAAGAGAACCAGGTTTTGTAGGATTTGCAAGAATCCAGGTCACAAAAGAACTACTTGTCCACAACGTGGCGACGAACCGAAAATTCCAAGGAAATCAAATCAGAGAACTGCACCATATGCGGTGTTACAGGTCATAGGAAAGACACGTGAAAAAAAAGGATGGTGCTGTAACTTAATCATGTTGTAGACAATTGGACATTTTTTTCACAATGAATCGGATAGGCTTTTATTAAGTTTGTTTTTGAGTCGTAACAATAAAGGTCAAAATGCAAAATCTTTGTGCCACTGACTCCATACCTGGTGACTACGAACAAACAGAGCCATTTTCACGAGTACCTCTGCAGGTAGCTTTTGTTAGGACGTAATCACCTCTCTTCGTGCCACCATTTTTTCCCCGAGGCAGGCGCACGCGTGGACTAACCGTCTAGCTGTTAGTTGCCCGTCCAGGATAAGCCCCAATATAACTGGACCGAAACTGGACCTCCAGTCACGCAAACGCCTCGCCCTTTCTTAAATGCTAGCTCATAGATGGGGCCGCGCACTGTTCCTAATTCGAATACAAGGCCCAATACCGAATCATATACTCTGCTACTCACACATCACGAGACAACTCGTCGGTCCAGTTATAGGGATCATCTGGACCCGAGTTCCAAAACGTCACCCCCAGGTAGTCTTGCTACTTTTGTTCTCCGAATATGTAAATTACATAGTATTAGCACAAACATATCATTGTCCATGGAATAGTTTTTTCGAACCGCTTTTCTCTTTGCCTAAACACGACTAGTACTTCCATCTCTATAGTGTGAGATCAAATTAAACGGATATCGCTGACGTTTAATTTTAGACAAGTGTTAGCAACAGAAATGCGTATACCTTTTGTAAAGGACCTGCTGCGAAACATATCGAGTACGCGCACGAAACAAAATTGCTAACCGTGTAGTGCAATACTTTGCACACATTTCACATGACCAAATTCTTTTCGATTGATTGGACCGTCTGATTAGGGGATTAAATTGTAAGATCTGTACTTAGTGTTCAGAGCATTGCAAAGCTCCAGGCGCCAGATTGTAAGTCCGTCCACAAACTGCCGTGTGGTGATTGTTCATCAAGCATGCCGCTGGATAATCGGAGGGCGTATCTGACCATGCAAATCCAACAGAGAGCATATATATAGTTGAACTCCGACGACCGAATGGTGATCGGTTAAGCAACCGATCGAGTAAGCCAAGCATAAAGTCCAAGAATCTGATCAACGGTCAACTCCATACCGCGATACTGAATCGGATCCCTTAACAACTAACCTAACTAGTTACGGAGTAGATTTAGTTGATGAGATCCTTAAGTGTGCTCGTCCGTTACCGCAAGTCCGCAACTACTGTTAGGGCTTTGCTTCGATGGAGCCGAGACCGACGCGACGCCGGCGTTCGTCCCAGCAGCCAGGCGGAGTGGACCACATCAGCACCCTCCCGGACGACCTCCTCCTCCTGATCCTCGCCGGCCTCCGCTACACCGCCGCCGCCGCGCGCACCAGCGGCCTCTCCCGCCGGTGGCGCGGCCTCTGGTCCCGCCTCGGCGACATCTCCCTCCGCGACGTCCCGTTCGAGTGGCTCGCGCCGGTGCTCAGCCTTGCCGCACGCCCCCCAGCTCCTGTCATCTCGCTCATCGAGATCAACGTGCCGAGGCAGAAACGGCGCGTGCCCAGGGAGCACTGGCCCGTCCGCGCGGACGTCGCCACGCTGATGCCCAGGGAGCAAAGTACGTGCGTGTGTCACTTCTTCCGCTCAATTTTCTGGCTAAACGAAATTTTACTCAGAATGATAGCTCATGCTTACCAAACATTTCCTTTTCAGACCTCTCATACTTTTGCCTATGAAGAAGCCAACCTTGCCAAGGAGATAGAGAAGCATATGGTTTTTGCATTCTCTGATCTCGAGCTGCATCTGAAAACAAAGGGGCATGTTTATGGAGCGTTTGTGTCGCACCTTCTTGAGATAAAAAGGATCCGTTCTGTTATACGACGGCTTAAGGTCGTCCGACAGGGTTCACAAGTAATTTCCCCCCTATGCTGCTTGTATTTCTAGTATATCTTAGTGATATAATTTGTACTAATTAAAGTATTTGGTTTTAGGAGACACAAGCATGCCGTGCAAATTGTCCATGTGAACCCATGGACTGGAGGACCCAGATTATCCCATTGACGGCCCTCGAAGAGATAGAAATGCATGGCTTCCAAGGCGAGGATCATGAGTATGATTTCTTGAAACTGATGCTCAGTTGTGGGCCGATGCTTAGAAGAATGGTTGTGAAGCTGTCACAAGAACTGTCATCAAGTTACGACGACACTCGCACGAAAATAAATGACCTAATGGCTTATTCTTCCGTAGATTGCATTGTTTATGTTGGTTAGTTATTTTTTCTGCATGCAGCAAGATTATACGGTCAAACTGTTGGTGATTTTCATGTTGTACACTACATTACTACCTCTACTCCTCGAGGGTAGCCGTAGTGTGCCACATGTCAATTATGAGGTTTGGTTGTACATATGTATCCTAATTCACTGTGGTGGGTAAAATAACAGCTGTTAATTACACCCGAGAGCATGTGCATAGAGATGCTCATTGGTTATTTGTCATGTATTTTACCTTTAGACTAGTCACAATGGAGAGTATCATATGCTAGTACCATGCATATGATACTACTATATGTTACTAATGCCACAATGGGTAGTAACATATGTATGGTATCATATACTACTACATTTATTAGGTTGAAGACTCATATTGCATTGGAATCCGTTATGTTACGGTATCTACCTATGATACCACTATCACCTCTCTCATCATTAATTACAGTGCCACGTCAGTTTTTTGCCAACATGGCATGCATGATACCACCTATGATACCCCCATTGTGGCTAGTCTTATGAGTTTTCTTCCTTTCTTCTGCCTATCTGTCTTCCTTCATTTTCATCGGTTGTGCATTGTAATTATGCATAGCCCGGGTGTGGACTCTAGTGTCTATATCATCTTGATGTAAAAATCTACGAGTTTAATAAAGTGTGTTTTTTATCGATATTTTTTGCACCGCTCCAACCATTAATAAAAAAATAATACCTACTCATTTTAGTACTTCAGGTGCTTCTCTAGCCGTAGGATGAATACAACAGAACATGGTTAGGCTGGGCAAAGATTTATCCAGTCCATGACAAGTCAACCTTTTTTTGTTGGGACGTCCCAACAACGTCCATGCCAGATCATGCTTGTGATGATCATCATAAATGTTCCTGGCTTATGGGATATCATAAAGGCAATTTTAGTCTCTCTGTCTGAAAACAAAAATACAGCGACAAGGAAAACGTTTTAAATATGGACATATTACACAAATATTGACCGTTATTTTCTATATAAATGTTGTTCGTAGAAAAAGTAAAAGCTAAACCGGATTGGGTTTGATTAATTGGAAACACGGATGAGCGCAACAAGTTGGTGGGGGATAATTAATGTGGAAACGGCGTGACGAGACTTAATGATGCTATAAACTACTTTTTGACATCTCATGAGCTCTAGAAATATCTTATTTAGTTACACATTAAAGGTAGTATTGTATTCTGAAGTAATTTTCTAGATATGTACACATGCTAGTTTTTTACACATTTAAATATATAATTGAGACATCGAATAATGTTTTTCAAGAGTGAGTTACATAGATGGACTAGGTTTTGGATGCAAACCATTGTACAGTTTTCTCATACTCCATTCGTTCTGAATTAATTGACTCAGATTTAGTGCAGGTAATCTGAGTCAATTAATTCAGAATGAAGGGAGTACAACACAAAGGGGCAAACGTTCTGACATTCTCAATTTGGTAATATTAAATAAGACAGTTGAACAAAAAATGTTTATATTGATAGAAATGTGCGTGGATAAATCTTTAATTATACTAGAAATATCTTAAAATGTTATGTAAAAAGTTGTACCAGTGAAAATCGAGATACCTTTATGGCAGGATGTGTCATTAGAAAGTAAAAATATTCAGTATAAACAATAGTTAACATATGTAAGTGAGGAAAGTTTTACCGAAGTTGTATCCTATTTGAGCGGTGACATTTTGGTTTGCTTGAACGATAAGTTATTTGATCAAGCTAACTTTTCAGGTTGAGACATTTCATAGGCTATTGTTGTTTTTTATGTGAGTGCAGTGAACATGGTTCAAGTGTTAATTTTAATATACCCGTGTGTTTCTATTGTTGTGAAGCATGTAAGAAAATCTGTACACTGGTTGGTGTCGGTGGATCTTTCCCTTCACCCACGGTGGGAGTGTTGGGGTCGATGGCATGTCTTAGTAATAGGTGGCCACCTCTGACTAAACTGACCATCAAAAGTCTCATGCGTCAGAATTGGGTTTTCAACCCGGTTCTGACCAAATTAAATGGAGATGTTGGGTGGGTAGCCCAGACCTTGTTGGAAAATAAATCACTACTTGTTATGTTTGGTGCAGTTATTGACCAGTGGTGGACTTGGCGTGGTATCCTATGCACGTGAATTATGGGTTCTGTCACATATCGTCATGCTCAAGTCTGGATGCCATGCTTAATTATGAGCTTTATCATATTGATGTGCATGCCCTGCTGTTATTTATATTCTTCAGAGTACAAAAGTACTCATTGTTTAAGGACCACATTTAGACCAGAATAGAGTTTAAGGGACCAAAGTTAGACTTTTGTAACACTTGAGGGACCAAAAGTTCACTTAACCCTATTTCAAACACCGCCATTTTTGCAGGTTAGCCTAGAGTAGACAAGTTCGTCTTTGGTTCCAATTTCTGAAGCGATGACTAGGTGCTTGTTTCACCCAATTGACTTTATAATCACGGGTTGCCATTTTTTAGATGGGCTGCTGCCATCTTGGTATTGGTTTGTTGTTTCCGCTGTTATTTTCAGATGGCTAATTCACTTGTGTGAATTTCTGTAGTCTCTTTTAAGAGACTTTTAATATGTATATGTAATCCTTCTTTAGAGTTTGAGTTGTGATATTCAATTTGTTTAAGTATCGTCTGCAGACTGATGTATATATGATATGAAATGCATGTTATGTGTTCCGTACTTTGGGCTTTACTTGTATGTGCCAGGATGGTCGTTAAACTCTTGAAGGTACGCCTACGTAAGAATAGAAGAACTTTGGAATTCAGTGAACTCTTTGGTTGATGCAACATGTGGATTGGTCTCACCTTGTACACCCTCCGTATAAAAGTTCTGAGGTGGATTCAAACTACACCAAGCGCAAAAAGGATTTGGAGTTCATTGATATTCCTGATATAGTAGATGCTATCACACATACGGTCATACTCAATTAGATGGAAGTGTTTGATCTTAAAGGGGATTCTCTAGAATTTCACACATACGGGGTTATTTGTTGATTTCGTCCAGTAATTAATAACTTGATTATTTGTATTAAACAGAAACCGCAACTGTTCCTACCGCCGCAATTACCTGAAATTGCCCATAGTACCTGCACGAGTCAAATATCCAACACCACATTGGTTTGGCTGGTGGAAATTTTCTTCTTAGAAATCAACTATGCAACCGTGCTTACTAAACAACTCAATCATGCACTCGTAATGCTTACAAAAAGATGTCTCAACTTGGTCCAAATATGCATGTATCTACACATGAAACATGTCTAGATACATGTAAATTTGAATAAAGTTGAGACATCCTTTTATTGACGGAGGGAGTATGCAGATTTGTGTCAGGTCACCATGCTCATTGAACCCTTAATTATAAGAGAAAGTAAGTGTATTTCTAAGAGAAGATAGATGGTATAATGGTTAAATTAGTCTTCTCTTATTTCGTATGAGATAATCTCTTAGCTAAGGGAAGGCAACATCTGCTTTCTTCGTTCTCTCTCCTCCAACTAGATAAATATTCTACGTGTCAACGTTAAAATAAGGCTGACGTCACCCTATTATACATGTCTTTATATATTTGAATTAAATTTTGGACCCTGACAATGTCTCGGGACCTGACCGAGAAAAACAAAATGCTAAAGGGAGGGACAACGAACTAATGTTTTTCTCCACGAGAATTTGCCTGTGGGAAGATGGTTAGGAGGGTCGTTGTACCCCCAGCCCACCAGAGTTCAAACCTCAGGTTTGACGTTGGTGTTTCTCATTTAGGCGGAATATTCTTTCAGTGGGAGGCGACGTTCCCGTTGACAGTGAGGCGCCCGTGGTGACTTCGTCAATCTCAAGACCCAACCGTCGGCTCAGTCTTTCGGAGGTGCTCATAGGGGTAGGGCATGCGTGTGTGCGTTCATAGGGGTGAGTGTACGCGCGTGTATGTGAGCGTCTGCGTTGTACTGTGTTTCTAAAAAAAAAGTTTTTCTCCATGCCAATCACTTGTCATCTAACCTAACTAGATACAGAGTCATTTCGGAAAAAACTTGATACGGACTAGATTCAAGACCGATTTTTTGTTTTGCGGGGGTATATCTAGAGCTTTATTCAGCAAAGGCACTCCTGGGATCATCTGCCAATAGGCTCGTGACCAGGAATGAAGGTACAATTTCAAGTCAACTATCGGTGACCATCAACGTACAAGCACGCTTAGCACAAAGATGGGCCGATAAATTAGCTGATCTACTAACATGAACAATATCAAATGAGGTAAAAGTAGATGCAAGCTCTCTAATATCTAGTAGGATAGGAGCCACAATCGATCTCGAATTGTGACTAGATTTCCAGAGATTAACAACCTCCAGGCAGTCCGTTTCCATGATCACATGCGGGTAGCCTCTCAGTTTGGCAAAACCACTCCATCTCTCATGGATTCTGCTTCAGCTATCAACGGATTGCTCACTCCTGGGTGTGGATTGCACCAAGCACCCAACACCGAAGTGGCCGAACGTGCAACACCACCAGTTCCAGCCGTCTCCGCCTCGAAGTTAATGGCACCATCAGTATTTATCTTGATAGAACCCTGTTCGGGTGGTCGCCAACCATATCCAGGCAAGACTGAATTTGAGGCACTTGGAATTTCAAGAATTGCTAGGTCTTCACGAATCCTTCTCACTGCTGAGCCAGGATCCCAAGGTATCTTATCATGTGTCCAGCGGTTCCGTGAGTGCCAAACAGCCCACATAACTGAGATGATCTTCGATCTATCCGATGAAGTGAACCGATCATCAGATAAAATATAACGTGACCAAGTCTGAGGGTGTAGTCTTGGTAAACGGAAATCGAATAGCGCCTGCGCCTCATCCCAGAAACGCTGCGCATGTGAACAATGCACTAGCGCGTGCATCAAGTTCTCCTCCTCTATTAAGCATATATTGCATATGCTGGTGGTTTTGATATGGCGTCGCCGCAACGTAGTTTCATCAGGTAAGATCCCCCTCACCACACGCCACCAAAACACCCTAACCTTGGGCATAACTTTGAGTTTCCAAAGGGTGCTCCACATCTGTGTATCTGTCTGTGAGGTGCTGGTCACCGTCCCTTCATCAGGAGCAGAACTCCTTTTTTTGATTCACGAGAGCACGGTAAGCCGACTTGACAGTGTAGAGTCCGGAATTTTCAAAAGCCCAGGCAAAGAAATCATCGCAGCCATCACGCCTTAGCGGGATATTCAATATTGCGTCAGCATCAGGTCTAGGGAAGGAGGCACGGACCAGATCCGTCTTCCACTTCCCAATACTAGCATCAATCAGCTCATCCACTTTCACTATTGTAGCATTAGCAGGTTTATAAAGCGGAGAGAAATTCACAGCAGATGGAATTCATTTATCTTCCCAAACCGAGATAGTAGACCCATCGCCGACACGCTTGATCAACCCTGTCTCAAGAGCAGCTCGACCAGCAACAATCGCACGCCAAATTGCCGATGCCGTCTGTGGAACAGTGGCATGCAAAAAGTCTGTTTCAGGAAAATAGCGGCTTTTCATAACCCTAACACACAAAGATTCAAGACCGATCGACCTAATACGGATTACGTGCTGAGTACGTATCAACGTACGTATTTGGTTCATTCCCAAAAAAAACGCACGTATTTGGTTAATCACAATCAATAAGCGGCCGTTTGTTACTGTGAACGATAAGCGTCATGGCCGAGGTGACCCAAATGACAGTGCCAGATATCATGAGTGGTGGTGGTGATGGTGAGAACACGAGGCGCCGGTGGCTGGAACGAGTAAAGCTCCCCGTACTACTGCACCGAAGAAGCTCACGCCGGGTGAGAAGGTCCTTCACAGAAAAACCAAAAGGGTCAAAATTGACAGAACAGTTATTATCTTCAGTAAATTGACGGACAGAGACTAGATTTTTAATGATGCGAGGTGTAACGAGAACGTTATGAAGATGAAGTGGGCGATTAGAGAAAGAGGATGGAAGGGAGGCATGACCGGATGTGGAGACGGGGACGGAGGAGCCATCTCCGACCGTGACATGACGATAAAGTGGATGGGAGGATAGAGAGGAGAGGATACCAGCATTGTTGGAGAGGTGGGCGGTGGCGCCGCTGTCTGATACGTCCAAAACGTATCTACTTTCCTGAACACTTTTGCTATTGTTTTACCTCTAACTTGTGTGTTTTGAATACAACTAATGCGGACTAACGCTGTTTTCAGCAGAATTGCCCTGGTGTCTTGTTTTTGTGCAGAAAGTCAACTTTCGGGAAAAACACCAGAAAAGATCGCAAACCTCCTATTTTACCAGAAGACTCACGGAGCCAGAAGGGGAGGCGGAGATGGGCCACGAGTGGCCCAAACCACATGGTGGCGCGGCCCAGGGGCCTGCCGCGCCAGCCTATGAGGAGGGCGCCTCGGGCACCTCCCCGAGTCCCCCTTTCGACTACTTAACCCTTCTGACCTAAAAACGTCGGGGGTCATCCACTTCATCCAGAAACATCACCGTACGCCGCCACCATCGCGAAACCTATTTCGGGGACCAGAAACTCCGTTCTGGCACTCCGCCGGGACGGGGAATTGGAGGAGATCATCGCCATCATCATCACCAACGCTTCTCCATCGACCATCCATGTTTCCCCCATCCATGTGTGAGTAATTCCCTGCTGTAGGCTGAGGGGATGGTAGGGATTGGATGAGATTGTTCATGTAATAAGCTATAAGATCATTAGGGCATGGTGCCCAGTATCCGTTGTTAGTACTTATTGATGTTGTTGCAACTTGTTGAGCTTAATGCTTGTCACTAGGGCCCGAGTGCCATGATTTCAGATCTGAACATGTTATTGTTTCATAATGATATGCACTGTTTATTGATCATACCTGCAAGTTGTATACACATATTGTTGTCCGGAACCCGCGGTCCCAAAGTGACAATAATTGGGACAACCGAGGGAATGGCTGCGATGTGAGGATCACATGTGTTCACTGCGTGTTAATGCTTTGCTCCGGTACTTTATTAAAAGGAGTACCTTAATTACCAGTAGATTCCCTTGAGGCCCGGCTGCCACCGGCTGTTAGGACAGAAGATGTTGTACAAGTTTCTCATTGCGAGCACGTACGACTATATACGGAACACATGCCTACGATTACTTAGTACTTGGATGCTTTATCATTATTATCTGCAATGCCTATGTCTTGATTATTATATGAGCTATCTTATCCATGCAGCGCCCGTACATCCATCCCTATGCCTACAGTGTTTTAATCCTACTGTTTACTGCAATCACTACTGCTGTCTCTGTTTACTGCTGCTATTACTTCACCGCTACTACTGCTATAAAACTGTTGCTACTGATAATCTGTGTCGAGCAAAACTATTCACAGGTGCAGCTGAATTGACAACTCCGCTGTTAAGCCTCTCAAGTATTCTTTGGCTCCCCTTGTGTCGAATCAATAAATTAGGTTTTACTTCCCTCGAAGACTGTTGCGATCCCCTATACTTGTGGGTCATCACTGTCCATGACCCACTCCGGGGTGGGAGGCTGCAGCGTCATGTTGGTGAAGTGCTGAGCGAGGGCCGAGGGATCCCAAGTCTGCGCCGAGGCAGACGGGGCGGTGGGGGAGGCAACACCGTACGCGGCGCCGTAGAAGGCCTGGCCGTGGGGGACGCCGCCATGGGCGTTGTAGAACGAAGCCGGGGCCGCAGGTGGAGGCCCGGCCAGGTAGACGTGTGGGCGAGGGCCCGGGCGAGGTGCTGCGCCGAGGAGGCTGCCGCCGCTACCGTGCGACTGCATGGGCCACATCTGAATCGCCCCTGTCCAAGGGTTGAAGGGGGTCGGCATGGGAGGCGCTCCGCCGGAGGTCCGATTACCGTTGCCGTTGCCGTAGTAGGGTTTCTTGCCCTTGTCCTTGCCGTAGCCGGTGGCGTGGCTAGGGTTTGAGGGCGCCTTCCAAGGCGGGGCGCGGGACCGCCAGCAGGCCCACCGGCGGGGGCGGCAGGAGCAGCAGGCCCGGGCCGGGCGGCGAAGGCCACGGCAGCGGGGGAGGAAGCGGCGCGGCGGTTCACCTTTAGCTCGTGGAGGAGGAGCATGCTCCGAAACTCGAGGAAGGAGGGGTACGGCTTGAGGAGAGGGGCGAGGTTGGCGATGCTGTCGTAGTCCCCATGGAGGCCCTTGATGACGTTGGTGACGAGGTCCGAGTCGGAGACGGGGCGCCGACTTCGGCCAGGGCGTCTACCGCCGTCTTCTGGAGGAGGAGATAATCGCCGATGGAACGATCGTCCTGCCGGATGGTGCGGAAGGCCTCGGCGAGATAGATCTCGCGCGACTTCTTGTTGTCGTTGAAGAGCGCGGTGACAGCGGTCCACACCGTGAAGGCGGTGGCGTCGGTGGTCATGACAAGATCCACGATGTCCATCGCCATGGAGCCGTACAGCCAACGAAGCACGGTGGCGTCAAGGCGGAGCCAGGTAGGGTCGTCCGGCGGGGTGGCGGTGGTGAGGTGGTCCTCAAGCGCGTAGGTGGTGACGGCCATGGTGAAGAAGGTGCGCCACTTGGGGAACGAAGGGACCTTTTGGTCGAGGATGATGGGGACCAGCGAGCGCACGTTTTGGATGGCGGTGGCTTGTGCCCAGAGGTGGGCGTGGGGATGCGACTCGGGTGGTGGTGGAGCCATGGGGGAGGAGGGAGAGGTAGGGGGCGGCGACTGCCGACTTGGAGGGGGGGGGGGGGCGGCGGCCGATGGTGGGGTTGGGAGAGGGAGCGGAAGCGGTGTAGGTTTAGGGTTCGGTTTTAGGCTGATACCATGTGAAAGGATTGACCACGATGGGCCTTGCCGTTGTATTGCATATATATAGACAAAGTTACAAAACCCTAACCCTAAATGGGAGATTACAAAACACTCTCCACGATTTGAGGGATTAGGAGATATGTCACGCTATATGTGACATATTGTCTAACAGTTACCGCAACTCTACTGGTAGGGTTTTGCAAGCTTCGATCGATGGGGTTAGGTCAGAGGCGTCGCCGGCGTTCGTCCCAGCAGCCAGGCGAAGTGGACCGCATCAGCGCCCTCCCGGATGACCTCCTCCTGCTTATCCTCGCCGCCGCTGCGCGCACCAGCAGCCTCTCTCGCAGGTGGCGCGGCCTCTGGACCCGCCTCCGCGACATCTCCCTCCACGACGTCCCGTTCCAGTGGCTCGCGGGGGTCCTCAGCTGCGTCGCCCGTTCTCCCCCTCCCGTCGTCTCCCTCATCGAGATCCACGTGCCCAGGCAGGACCGGCGCGTGCCGAGTGAGCACAGGCTCGACCGAGCGAAGATCGCCTCGCTGCTGCGCGCCGCCGCGCGGCTTACGCCGGAGAGGCTCCACCTCGCGCTTCCGGAGACCGGATCCGAACTGAACCCCGGCGACGTCCACCTGCCGTGCTTCCACCGCGCAACCTTGATCCTGCTGGAGTCGATACCATTCGTCATCCGTGCGCCGGCCACCGCCGGGGGCGACCTCGCCGCGCTCGAGACGCTGCTTCTCCTGGACTGCATCGTCGTCGACAAGGACCTCGTCGCCTTGCTGTCCTGCTGCCCACACCTGCGCGTGCTCCATCTCAGGTTCAAGGCGACCTAGTGGATCCACGACCACAGATGGATGACAGTCTACCCGCAAAAAAAAAAGATGGATGACAGTCCACTCGGCGACGCTACAAGAGCTCGTCATAGACTCCGAGAAAACATGGGTGGGCGGCGTGGACATCGTTGCCCCGGTGCTTAAGCAGCTGAAGCTGTCCTTTTGGGCCTACAAGCAGGCAAGCATCTCCATCTCGGCACCAATGGTGGACAAGGTATCTTGGTGCTGCCACTATGACACAGGATATATTGGGTTTGGTATTTGGAGCCTCACGATGCTGAGGCTGCATACGGCAAGGACAAAAGAACAACTCCCTTCGCTATGGATTTATGCATCATCCAATGTGCGCCTCCCCTCTCCAACTCAATTTATTTATGTAAGAGTCTCCGACCAAACTAAATTCTATGCATCCTACAAAATTCTTTTCAGCCCACTTATCATTTTTCCGGTGAAGAAGAAGCCAACCTTGCACAGGAGATAGAGAAACTTAAGTTTTTCGACTTCTCTGCTTTGGAGCTACATCTGTCAACAACGGGGCATGTCTTTGGAGCGTTTGTGTTGCGTATTCTTGAGATGAAACAGATTCATTCAGTTATACGGAGGCTTAAGGTCGTCCGACAGAGTTCAGAGGTAACTTCCCACTCTGCTTAATTATAGTATATCTCAATAATACAATTTATATTAATTCATATACTTGATTTTAGAAGAAAGAGGCATGCCCTCCAAACTGTCCATGTGAGCCCACGGACTCGGACTGGACAACTCAGACTATCTCATTGACTGCTCTTGAAGAATTGGAAATATATGGCTTTGAAGCCGAGGATCACGAGTATGATTTGTTAGAACTGATACTCGATTGTGCACCGCTGCTTAGAAGATTGACTGTGAAGCTGTCACCTAAGGTCTCATCAATCAACGACGTTCGCACAAAAATATACGACCTCACTGCATATTCTTCCGTGGATTGCATTGCTTATCTTTAGGTAAGTATTACTTGTCCATGCAGCAAGATTATAATGTCAAACTGTCAGAGCATCTCCAACAGGCGCCCAACGCGCCGGCGCGGTATAAAAAGTTTGCAGCGCCAAAAAGGCGTTTTGGCGCGCCGCGCGTCTGTTTCGCTTTAGCAGACGCGCCAAAACATCGCGCCAAAACTTGCCGCTTTAGCAGGCGCGCTAAAATAGAGCGCCAGAAGACTTATCCACAACGAGAGAGCACTGAAATTGGATAAAAAAAGACATGAAAATAGAAATATATTACGGTTCGACGAACACACCTACGCGCACACGCGCTAGAAACGCACACCCGAATACACTACGCGCATATAGGCGCGCACGGACACACTACGCGCCGGCGGAACGCGCCGGCGATCTAGAAGTCGCTGTCGGAGGAGTAGAAGTCGCTCTCAGAGTTCGTCGTGTCGGAGACGGTGTCCTCCAGCGCGGTCCACATCGGGTCGCCGGCGGGCCACCAGGCGCGGCCGGCCGCTAGTTCAGCCTCCGCCGCCGCCCTGAGCGCCCTCCTCTCCTTGCGCCATTCATACATCTCGGCCCGGCGCTCGGCCCGCTCCGCTGCCATTGTGTTCCAGTGCTCGAGCTCCTCGCGCATCTGGTCCGGGTGGGCGCGGTACCACGCGTCCACGGCGAGGCGGTCGTTCTCCGCGACGAGGTCGAGCGTCCGCGAAGGCGGAGCGCGCGGCGGTGTCGATGACCGGCTGAGGCGCCCGGTTCACCGCCTCCTGCAGGTTGCGGGAGTCGGAGAAGTTCATGGAGGCCGGGTCGCGGCCGAGACGCCACGCCGCCGCGTCGTACGCGCGGGCGGCGGCCTGCGCGCTGAAGAACGTCCCCAGCGGGACGCGGGTGTCGCCGGAGCGGATCTCCGCGCTGTAGCGACCGTTGGCGCGGCGTCGGACGCCGTGGTAGCCGGACTGCGAGCGGCTGCGCGGCGGCATCGTGGGAGGGGAAGCGGTTGCGCGGCGGCGGTGGCTGGAATCCTAGCGTTGGCGGGAGGGAGGGGAAGCGGTTGCGGTCGTCGGAGCGCGCTGGACGCAGGGCGGTGTATATAGCGCCGAAACTGCCGCTTTGGCCCGCGCGTGCTTCGCTTTTTCCAGCGCGCCCTTTTTTCCCGCGCCTGCTGGAGCTGCCGATTTGGCCCCGCGCGCGAAAAAAAGGTTATTTAGCGCGCGCGGGCCAATTTGGACGCCTGTTGGAGATGCTCTCAGTGATTCCATGTTGCAAAATTATATCTCTAGGATATTCACACCGTGCCACATGTCAATTATGAGGTTTGGTTGTACATATGTATATCCTGGTTCACTACGGTAGAGCATGACTTTGTTGTGTGCTCTGGTCTTTGCCGTGTGATGAATGTCGGGCACACGACAACGAAAGGCACACGGTAAAGACAAATAAAAAGACACTGTAAAGAAATACACACGGCAAAGATTAAAAAAAATACACAACAAAATAGGTACAGTGCAAAGAAAATATTGCAAACGGAAGCGCGAAAGGCTCAGTCACAACATCTTTTTGCCGTAGTATACAATAGATATTAATTGTCTTATCTTAGCAACGCAAACTAGGACAATTGCCGAGTCAAAAGAGAGAGAAACAAAAAAGATAGATGGTTGCCTTCTCTATATTAAGAACTGGTCTCTTAGTAAGATATGTTATGAAAAATTTACCATTGTACGCGAGGTCCTCTCTTACTTCCATGTTTTCTTTTAAACTGTAATACTTCCGACTAACCATTAATTTCTGAGCGAGATATTATTTTCCGACTAACCATTAATTTTGTGCGAGATATTATTTTGTCCCAAATTAAATCTTCAAGCCAGCATGTTTTCTTCTTACCTGACTTTAATAATTTAATAAGTTGGATATATTCATCAACCGATGGAGGCATCGTGGTATTTCCTCTTTCCGAGAAAAAAAAAAAGTTCTCACTAACCATTCTTGCGTTTCAATTTCAGGTCGCCGTGGATTGCCTTGCAAGGACGTCGATACAAGTGTACACCACGCGGTAGACCCTTCCGCCAGCCGCCTATAATCAGACACCCCCCTCCCTCTGCCAATTGAGGGTCGACGGCCGTGATGCATTTACTGTGGTGGGTAAAACGAAAACCGTTAATTACAGCTGAGAGTCTGCACATAGATATGTTCATGGTTATTTGTTGATCTGTAATAAGACAAAAAAAAAAGAGAACAAGGTTAGGTTGGGCAAGATTTGCTTCGTCCTTGACTTCTCTAGCTTTGTTGTTGGAATTTCTCAGAGACTATGCCACTAGATCCTGGTCATGATCATCTACATAAATGCTAGCTCTTGAATCATGGGACATCGTAGCTGCAAGTTTATTGTTAAGTCTCTATGCTGAAAACCAAAATGCAATGAACACATCCCTCATTAATTCTGGAATAGACAACGCTTTAGATATGGACATGTGAGTATGTGACACAATATGTGTATTCAAGAACAAAAATGGCATCTTTTTTATCGGAATTGGAAAATGTATAAGTAAATAAATAAAGGGACAGCTAGAAAAGGCACCAAAAGGTGGGTAAAACAACAATTATTAATTACAACCGAGAGCTTGTACATAGAGATGTTCATGGTTATTTATTTTGCCGTAAGATGGAAAAAAAGGTTAGGCAGGGCATATGGCCAGTGGCGGAGCTACACAATATGGCATCAGTGTGCATACAGGTGCCAAAAGGGAGAAAACTCATCTTGACAGGGATGCACAAGTTGTGAAAACTACTGTTTTGCAAAGAAAATATATTACCGGTGTCCTAGGTTTAATTTGGTGTATACTCACTAGTACAGAACGTAAATTAAAGCCGGCCCGAGAGAGTCATCTTAGTCGGTTAAACCGTCTGTTTGTAGACGTGTGTTTCTAATGTACAAACATAGTAAGCCTTTACGAACGATGAACATATACACTTCAGATTTTTTATCTATTTTATCATTATTGTGTGTTGTACATATCTGATGACAGACACATTATCTTGACCAATAGAGGAGGAACCCGTGGATTTTTATAGTGTAGGGTGAGGTACCTATAAGGTGACATATGAAGAGTTGAACCCATATGCAAAAATTACAACCTAAGTGGTGTGCTCGGTCTCATGGCTGAGACCTGAGATAGTACACGGAAGAAATGTTCGAAGCGCCATGGATTTTTTATTTGGGAGAGATTCAAGCAACATACCGGAAGATCCCATGTAAGGCGAGCAAGATGGAGTATACATGGACAAACTCTTAGGGGTCAAATATGATATTGTGATTGATTGACTGATTATGTTAGAAATTGTGGTTCACACAATAAGAACTTGTAGCAATTGAGACGATTTTGGACATGTTCATAAACATATTTTGCCACTTTACAAATAGGCGCATCAAAGCGCACCTATCGTTCTAGTGATAGTCAACACAAGCAGCAATGACAGATCTCAACACTAATTGCCACTATGTTGACCAGTCAATCAAACTCTGAGGTTCCCCAAAAAAATCAAACTCCAAGATCCAAACGAAACTTATAAACTTAAATATATATCGAGCTAGTAACATGCACTAGTGAACTTGCTGGTAACATAAAGTTTTTCAGCTTGTCAGTGGTTCACTCGTTGACTTCTTTATAAATTTACAATTCCATGTGGATCTCACTCAAGTGCAAAAAAGATGATTTTTTTTAAAATAATATTTTTTTGAACAAAAATTCGGAAAATAGCGCGCGTTTTCCAGAAATTTGGAAAATAGCGCGGCGTCGGCAGCGGCCGGACCGAAACAAAGGTTTCGGCACGGGTCAAACCGAAACCATCAGGTTTCGGCACGGCCAAAGCCGAAAGGCCGCTGAACTCCATGCATGCCTGCCTTTCGCGTAACGGCGGGACCGACAGGCCAGTTTCGGCTCTGGCCGTGCCGAAAGTACCATTTCATTATTTTCCCGCTCATATTTCCCGGCACCGCGCATATTTTGGTTTTCTCGAGTAAATTTGTTTCGCGGTCAATTGTTCCCGCTTTTTTTCTCCCGCCATTTTCTTCCCGCCATTTTGTTCCCACCATTTTCCTCCCGCTCTTCTTCTCCCGCCATTTTTCTGCCGTGCCTAATTTTCCAGCCAAACTTGCTCCCGCCTTGTATTTTCCCGCCAGCCTTGCTCCCGCCTATTTCTCCCGCCAATTGGTCTGTGCTCGTCCTATAAAAACCCCGGGAGGAGATGTCGAGTTGGTAAGCATAGTCCACTTACTCGAACATGTCGAGATACAATTCAGATGGTAGTTTCCCGGCAGGAATGTCGGCACTCCTTTTGAAGTTTACGGCCGAGTTCAAGGTAGACAATAAGGAGATCCCATTCGAAGATATTGTTAGTCATCCACCTCATCTCCGTGAGCTATCAGCGAAGCTAGCTAGGCATGGGTGGCCATGGAGTAATTACAACGAAATAGAAAAAGAACTCGTGAGGCTGCATGCTAGGTGGCAGAAGATGAAGCTAACATATCCCACTGAAGCATATATGTTGGATGCTTTTAGTCACCCGATGTTATGGGTCGAGGAGAGCGAGGACGAAGATGATATCTTCAGGCCCACTGAAGTGAGCAAGAGAGCTGCAAAAGCGGCGGCGGCGGCGGCGTCGAAGGGCAAGGGTGCAGCGTCGTCGAAACGCAAGGCTGAAGCATTGTCGAAGGGCAAGGGTGCGGCGTCGTCGAAGGGCAAGGGTGCAGCATCGTCGAAGGGGAAGAGTGACGCGGGAGGCTGTGTCGATGGTAGATGACTTTTCTTTTTCAATTTATGTTGTGTTGTCGCTACTACCAGTTTTCTTGCTGTCTGTGTAAGTTGCAATGTTTGTTTAATAATTATTCGTCAGTGACCTATCATAAATTATTCGTCATATCGTACAACATAACGAAATAATCAATATATTCTCTTATACGTACCGATCAACCCAATCAGGGTGTATCATCCAGTTGTATGCTGGACCCGCGTACGCAAGATCTTCGGTTTGTCACCACCCTCCCAAATCTTTGCACGATGTTTTCCATCGATCACCTCACTGAGCAACGCATGTGCAGCCATCTGTACAAATTAAAACACAGTTCGGGCATGTACAAATTAAAACATAGTTCGGACACATACAAATTAAACCATACAAATTCACAACAAATTAAAACATAGTTCGGACACATACAAATTAAACCATACAAATTCACGTACAAATTAAAACATAGTTCGGACACATACAAATTACAACATAGTTCGGACACATACAAATTAAACCATAGGGATACACACATAGAAATTGGAATGTAGTGCTAGCCACGTTGGCCACGTCCTCGGTTTCCTCGGTTTCCTCGACTTCCTCGACCACGCACAGGATCAGGAATGACTGCAGGATCAGGATCAGGTCCTAGGCCGTATTTGGGACAATACTTCTCTCTATGCCCAAAAAGATTGCAAAGTAAGCACTGTCTAGTACATCCACCAGCTTCAGACTCGTCCATATCATTCCGGATTCGACGCGAGTTCCGTCTTCCTCTGCCAGTTCTCATAAGAGCAGGATCCGGAATATATTCTCGTTCCATCTCATTCACCTTGTTGAAGTTGCCAACTACTCTAAATCCTGTCATCTCCCGGTCCAAGTTTCAACCACAGCCTCTTTCATGAAATACGGAGAGACAAAACTGATTGGGTTCATCCCCAACTGGCCAGAAACAGCAAGGACATGAGAACATGGGAGGTGAAGCAGTCTCGGTTTGTTGCACGTGCACTCGCACGTTGGGGGTGCAGTAGCACTAATTATGACCTCATGGGTTTTCAGCTCACCCGCACCAAATCTTGAGGTTGGTAAGCGTACCTCGTACCTCGCTTCTTCATTACCAATACGAATCACCGTGTGCATCCGTGCCTTCTTTATCTTCTTGTCCATGTACTGTCTTATCTTGCGGCAATAAGGTGTGTTGGGGTAATACTCAATATGCTCGACGGCTTCACGACGTCTATCTCTGAAATACGTCAATGTTCCGTGCAAAATACCCTCCACCAGTGCTGTCAGTGGCAAACTCCTATTCCCTCTGAGTACAAAATTATACACCTCAGCTAGGTTGGTAGTCATGATGCCGTACCTTGCTCCATATTGGTCGTGCAACAGAGACCACTTCACGGGAGGCTCCTTCTCTATCCACTCTTCAAATTTTTGATTCGTTTTCCCTTCTTTCTCTTCGTACCAGGAGGGTCAATTCCAGGCAAGTCACACAACCCAACAGGCTCTGAATCTGTCGTATTTGCCGCAGTACCCTGTGTCGCATCACCCTGTGCCGCAGTACCCTGTGCCGCAGCAACCTGGGCCGCAGCTACCTGCGCCGCAGCAAGCTGTGTAGCTACCGCTTGTGCCTGCGCAGCTTTCCTTTCCTTCACTTGCTGCCCAGTGAATTCAGTCAGTCTTTCCCACAGAAACTGATACTTCCTCTCTTGATTCTGATTGCACAGTCTTTTAAACAGATTCATCAGCCTTTTACTCTTAAAGCATGAGTAAAAGTTAGCGCCGAGATGACGCATACACCAGCGGCTCTGCATGTCAGTCCATGGTGCTGGTTCATCCTCGGTGGGGTGCTGCAGTCGCTTTATAGCCTTAAGCATACCAGGATGCCTGTCGTGAAGGATGCACACATTTGGTCGAGTCTTCACAACTGCCTTTTTCAATTGCCTGAAGAACCATATCCAGCTCTCATAATTCTCACCCTCGACGAAGGCGAAGGCAATCGGGACGATCTGCCCATTGCCGTCCACACCTATTGCGGTCAGGATCTGCCCCTTGTACTTGCCTGTGAGAAACGTGCCGTCCACGCAGAGCACTGGACGACAATGGGTAAAAGCTTCGATGCAAATAGCGAATGAGAAGAACAGTCGGCCGAATACACCATATTGAGGAAATTCCGGGAACCGTTGTAATTCTACTAAAGCATATGTGCCAGGATTCCTCTCCTTCAATGTGCTAACAAGACGAATAACATTATCATAAGAGTCATAGAAAGACCCAAACCTCTCCTCTAGAGCCTTCTGCTTAGCTCTCCAGGCCTTTCCGTACTTAATGGTGGTATTCCATCTTGCCTGAACTGTATCTATGATGTGCTTTGCTACCATGTCTTTCTTGTTCACTATCTCACTGAACAAGAGACGTGCAATGAGAGTTGACGTTAGGTTTGGGTGATCTGTCAGCAAACTATTAATTTCACATGTGTGTGGCACGACGTCTGTCACCACCCACACCACGTCATACTTCGGCAAGTGACCATGCACCCGTGACGGACAACCAATGTCAACACAGCTCATTGTCAAATATTGCCTATTTGACACGTCAGTGCGGAAAACCCTTTGCGTGGACAATGCCCACTGAATCACGGCTTCCCTTAACTGTTGCTTCGTGCTGTACTGAGCCCCGATTTGAATGTTATTCATGTGGTACTCCCAGGACGATTCATGGACATCAGGCACGGCCGTGATGGCAGAGTTGTCCTGATTCCAGTAACTGGGAATAGGCACATCTTCATCATTGTTTTCATCAGAATCATCAGAATCAATATCTTCTGCGACGCCATCCTCCTCGTCTTCCGCCAATATCTCAGCCTGTACTGTACCTTCGTGCTCATCCGCATCAGCCTCCCCAATTTGGGCAGGTCCTGCTGACAGTGCTGGTTCATAATGAAGAGGAATTTCTGACAGTGATGGTACATAGCCAACAGGAATTTGAGCATGTCCTGCTGACGGTGATGGTTCATAGCCAACAGGAATTTGAGCATGTCCTGCTGACGGTGATGGTTCATAATGACCAGGCATTTGGGCACAATGCGAACTAGTTGCTTCACTAGTCTCTCCAGTCTGAACAGCACCGCCACCTATTTCAAAATTATTCTGCTTCAGAACAAACGACACTAGGACTTCTGGTTTTGTCCCTCGGCGTTTGCATGATGCTAGCCAAGAAACCCACTGATTTGTCCGATCAAGCGGCAACAACTCCCAGCGAATATTTGACCGGGATTTGGTCCATACCGACTGCATCCTAACAGTCCAGTAATTAGGATCATACCCAAAATTCACCGTAAAATACCACTGGACACCGCCGATTTTCACTTTCTCTGGCTCTGTCAACTGAATCTCCACATTTTCAAATTCACTAAGATCAACCCCTGACTCAGATGTACGGACTGTACCGGCACCGTAGTGCACAACAACATTGACCACTTCCATTACCTAAACAAATTTATTCAATCATTAAATACTCCACAGCGGATATATCTAAATATTACGATACATCTAACTGACAACATACACTAATCCTAAAAATCTAGAGATTAGGGTTTACCCTTGACGCGTGCGTAGCTCCCGCTGCCCGGCTTCAATCTAGCACCACCACCGCCGCACCACGCCTCTAGCTTCCCCAACACCGGCACACACCACCACTATGCACCATTGTTGACCACCATTGCTCCACCTCCACTCCCCCAAACGCCTCCACGAACAACTATCCCATCAGTAGATCGATGATGCCCTAACCCTCCTCTACTCTATTTCTTGATTATGGGTTTTGAGGATTTTTCCTGGAAACGGAAGAAGGAGAGGAGAAGGACTGGTCGAGTGAGAGAAAGAAGAAGATGGGCGTCGAAGGAGGACAGGCCACCTCTTTTGGTCTGCCTGCTTTCGGCACGGGCCGTGCCGAAAGGCTTGGTTTCGGCACTAGCCACGCCAAAAGAGGTGGGCCACGCCTGCCGCTGCGCAGGCCGACATGCAGCTGGCCTGTTTCGGTGCCGGCCGTGCCGAAACCAGTTGTTTCGGCACGGGCCGTGCCGACGCCGCGCTATTTTCCGAATTTCTGGAAAACGCGCGCTATTTTCCGAATTTCTGTTTAAAAAAATATTATTTAAAAAAGAAGATGGATTCTCCTACAGCGGGGATGAAGCTCTCATCCTTGCACTACATGACTTCATCAGCACTCCCCAAACGCGTCATAAGAACCTCCCGATCACAACTGTTAGCTCCCTGCAGTTAATCTGTAGCTATGACTTCTCCGAAGTCCACGCCCAAGACCGATGAGGCGTTCGAGTCGGCGCGTGAGATGGCGTCGGAGGCCGGCCACGCGGAGTTCACTGTGCTGCACCTTGCCACGGTGCTCGCGGCGGACAAGTCCGGCATCCTACGGCAGGCCATCGCGCACGTTTCCGGCAGCAACGACGCCGCGACAGAATCGTTCGAGCGAGTAGTGGCCGCCGCGCTCAAGAGGCTGCCCTCCCAGTCCCTGCCGCCGGACAAGATCACGCCGTCCACCTAGCTTATCAATGCTATCATCCGCGCGCACTCCGTCGACCTCCTGCTCCTCGGTCTCCTCGAGGACTCTCAGATCTCGGACGCGCTGCAGGAGGCCGGTGTGCCTGCCGCCCGGGTGAAGGCTGAGGTCGAGAAGTTCCGGGGAGGCGACAACGTCAGCGTCGAGTCTGCGTCCGGGGACAGCAACTTCCAGGCCCTCAAGACGTACGGGCGGGACCTCGTCGAGGCAGTGGCGGAGCCAGAGTTTTAACTCTGTGTAGTCAATGCAAAACTGTGTAGTCAAATACACGAATTTATATTATTTTTAATTATTTTTTGCATTAAATCTGCTTGTATTTCAAAAAAACTGTGTAGTCATTTGACTACACAGGTCTAGTGTGGCTCCGCCACTGCGTCGAGGGGGCGGGAAAGCTCGACCCGGTAAACGGGCGCGACGAGGAGATCCGCCGCCTGGTGCGGATCCTTTCGCGGTGCACCAAGAACAACCCCGTCCTCATCGGCGAGCCCGGTGTGGGCAAAACCGCCGTGGTGGAGGGGCTCGCGCAGCGCATCGTGCGGGGCGATGTCCCGAGCAACCTGCTCAACGTGCGGCTGGTGGCGCTCGACATGGGCGCGCTTGTCGCCGGCGCCATGTACCGCGGCGACTTCGAGGAACGGCTCAAGGCGGTGCTCAAGGAGGTGGAAGAGGGCGAGGGAAAGGTGATACTGTTCATCGACGAGGTTCACCTCGTGCTGGGTGCCGGGGGGCGGAGGGGTCCATAGACGCGGCCAACCTGTTGAAGCCAATGCTCGCGAGGGGGCAGCTTAGGTGCATTGGAGCGACAACGCTGGAGGAGTACAGGAAGTACGTCGAGAAGGACGCGGCGTTCGAGAGACGGTTCCAGCAAGTTTTTGTGGCAGAGCCGAGTGTCCCCGACACCGTCAGCATTCTGAGAGGGCTCAAGGAGAAGTATGAGGGGCACCATGGTGTGACGATTCAGGATCGCGCACTCGTCGTCGCCGCGCAGCTATCGTCGAGATACATCATGGGTAAGTACTCTATTCTTGCGATTTTTTCTATATCAGATTCCCTGATCGCTGGTTAACATTTGACGATTTTGATCTTGTGTACAGGTCGTCATCTGCCTGATAAAGCAATCGATTTACTTGATGAGGCCTGCGCAAATGTGAGGGTGCAACTTGACAGTCAGCCTGAAGAGATTGATAATCTCGAGAGGAAGAGGATCCAGCTGGAAGTCGAGCTTCATGCCCTCGAGAAGTTGAAGGACAAAGCTAGCAAAGCTCAGCTAGTTGAGGTCCGTTAATTGGTGCTGGTGCTGCCTCTATCATCTACTTACTATGTAGTGTACTTTCTGACTTGTGCAAAAAATTAAATCGCTTACAGGTCAGGAAAGAATTGAACGATCTGAGGGACAAGTTGCAGCCCCTTCAAATGAAGTATCGCAAGGAGAAAGAGAGAATCGATGAGGTCAGGAACCTGAAGCAGCGTCGCGAAGAGCTGCAGTTCAAGCTGCAAGAGGCGGAGCGCCGAATGGATTTGGCCCGGGTGGCTGACCTCAGATACGGTGCTCTGATAGAGGTTGACGCCGTAATGGCTAATCTAGAGGGTGAGACCGGGGAGAACTTGATGTTGACTGAGACGGTCGGCCCGGAGCACATTGCCGAGGTATGCTTTTTACAAATAACTAGCAGGGTTAATATATATTTTGTTCAGAGAGATGTTCATCGTCTTTGGTTTGTTCGGATTGACCGGAAAATACAGTTAAATATTTTTGGACATTCACAGTATGTGAAAGAGAATTCATAATTCATGCTTAATAAATATTTTTTGTTGAACGACCATTAGTCCATTTATATGTGTTATTTTGTGTGATATTAAATTAAACTATTCTATTAAATCTCAGATTGTACGCTAGGTCGTAGTTTTTATTTGGATATTTTGTAACCTGTTTTGTGTGGATGTTAGATCAGTGTAGATGATTAACAATCCTATTGAAAAATAATTAGGGGTACTTGAGAAACGACACTATGATGTTTATGCTACCTGAGATACAACGGGTACGATGTTAAGAGCATTCTGATGGAATAGGAATATGTTTTCTTAGTATAGGAAATAATATCCTTAAGAAGAAATAGGTTGACTGCAAAATGTTACTTTGACATGATCTTTCTACCTTTCGTATATTATAGTTGTTTTAAAATTATGCAAGATTTTAAAGATGGATTCGAAACGTGATGTCTTATGATTTTTTTTAATATGTAAAATGACATAAATTTTTATCTGAATTCAGTTATCAAGAATTCGACCCCCATTTATGATTTGATGGAAGCAATATTATGTTTAACTACTTATTTAACTCTCTCCCTCCTATCCAGACTTTTTGATTTAGACTTTTACGTTCTTGCTCACTTGTGCTTGCCATGTAATGAACATGACTACCATGGCATGGATGACATATCCTTTGCATCATAATCAACTTATGTTATTTGTAAGTAATTATGAATTGCAATGGCATGCCTCATTAGATTTAAGGATAAAAACCATATGAACTTCCACTCAAAAAACATATAACTCATTAATCTTTCGTGTGTAGTTTAGTTATGTTAATTAGGTTACTATGTTATTCAGAACAATGTGATTTGGTTGGATGTCATCATCTAAATTGAGGATATTGGCTATTTCTAAGTCACTATGTTCTCAGAAGTATCGATGTTATTGCGTGGTAGTCCTTGAAGCAAGTGGTTCCAATGGCTCATCTTTTATTTTCACGTCAATTTGACGAAATCGGTGATGGCAGCATGTCTTGCGTCTAGTGTGCCCGTGTCCTTGGCAACCACTCGCCCGTAATTCAACTTCTCACATATCGTTCAGAAACTCTAAGGTTCTTTTAACGCAAATATTTAACTTTTCATTGAAAATAACCCATTTAAACTCTGATCGGATTCTTTTCACCTTCAACAGTTAGGCTCTAAGAGGTGAGGGTTCTCTCTAATTAATATCCCGGGTCTAGTTTGCTGATGTTAGCTAGGTTACTATGTATTCATAGCAATGTGAGTTGGTCGGGATGACGTTGTTTGAAATGAAGGATATTAGCTATTTCCAAGTCACTATGTTCTCATAGTATCGACGTTTACCACATAATAATCCACAAAGCAAGTGATTCCATTGGACCATCTTTTATTTTCTCGGCAATTTTACGAAATCGGCAATGGGATCATGTCTTGTGAGCTGTGTGTCCTTGGCAACCACACACCCATAATCTAACTTCTCGCATGATCTCTTAAAAACTATTAGGTTAATTACACTTTTACATGATATATTTTATAATATTCGTATTTACTCTGAAAGTAGGATGCGTGGTAGGCCGATTATCCCACCCGAACCGTTCTACCTAGCTAATCTAGTGTCACTTTTTTCTTTTCTTTACGGATCTGCTATTCCACGATTTAGTGATTGTTTATTTTTTTATTTTATCGACCTGGTATTACGTGGATTGGGCTAGGTATTGTACGTTATTTTTTTCTGATAGAACTACGTTTATTTCCTACACAGATTGCTATTTGTATGGCCGGGTACGTCTAAGAGGAAAACTACCGACTTTGTTTTTCTTAACAAACTTGATATTCCTACACGTGATTAGCTAGCTACCACAAACGAACCAAACAATACGGAGGCACTCAGACGGTGTAGGTTATTTTAGCCAGTGTACGTTCATCTTCTAAACAGATTTGGCTATTCCTGAACAAACTTGATATTTCTACGGAAGCATTTTTTTTCCTGGCGGAGGTAGTTTGCATGTGTATTTTTCTTAGGTAGGCAACGAACTTGGGCAAACTAAAACTACAAGGTTACGCAACTCGTAACCTTTCATTAAATCCTAGCGACTAATTTTAAATTTAACTGTCATAAATAATTTAGATGATGTGGATACTTGGTGTCTCTATTGAATCTCTGTATATTGCTTTTAGTATAGATTTTACGACTTTTTTTTACTTCTGGTATGTACGGTATCGTGTATTGAGACAATGTTGCACACAGGTCGTGAACCGCTGGACAGGCATTCCTGTTAATAGGCTTGGACAAAATGAGAAGGCAAGACTGATTAGGCTAGCGGATAGACTGCATCAGAGGGTGGTTGGGCAATTTGAAGCTGTTAATGCAGTTGGAGAGGCCGTCTTAAGGTCAAGGGCTGGTCTTGGACGGCCACAGCAGCCTACTGGTTCATTCCTGTTCCTTGGACCAACCGGTGTTGGTAAGACTGAGCTCGCAAAGGCTCTTGCTGAACAACTGTTTGAGCCAACAACTTAAGTAAACTAGGCTCACCTATGTGCACCAACGACTTATGCTAAGCAAGACAAGCAACAAGGTGATAGCAATATAGAATACTTCAAGCACGAAGGCTATCACAATGTAATGTGCATAAGTAAAGAGCTCGGGTATAGAAATAACCGAGTCACGCGGAGAGAGGTTCTCGTGAGGACATGACCGTTAGGACTAGCTCCCGCGACGCGCTGGGCGACTGCCCGCGCGGCCGGTCGTCGCCGCCGCCGCCGGCCTTCCAAGCCCCTTCCCGCCGCGCTGACAGCTTAGACCAGCTCCCACAACCCCCTGCCACCCTCCCGTTGAGCTTTCGGCCGGCGTACCTCGGCCCAGCGCCCTCGCGCCCCGCATCTGGATTTGGTGCGGCCGCCGCCGTCAACGCCAGCAAGCTCCCCTCCCGGCCGGCGTGCCGGACCTCTGCATCGACCACGCGCTCTACAACGTCATCGTTTACTGCTGCTATTACTTCACCGCTACTACTGCTATAAAACTGTTGCTACTGATAATCTGTGTCGAGCAAAACTATTCACAGGTGCAGCTGAATTGACAACTCCGCTGTTAAGGCTCTCAAGTATTCTTTGGCTCCCCTTGTGTCGAATCAATAAATTGGGTTTTACTTCCCTCGAAGACTGTTGCGATCCCCTATACTTGTGGGTCATCACTGTCCATGACCCACTCCGGGGTGGGAGGCTGCAGCGTCATGTTGGTGAAGTGCTGAGCGAGGGCCGAGGGATCCCAAGTCTGCGCCGAGGCAGACGGGGCGGTGGGGGAGGCGACGCCGTACGCGGCGCCGTAGAAGGCCTGGCCGTGGGGGACGCCGCCATGGGCGTTGTAGAACGAAGCCGGGGCCGCAGGTGGAGGCCCGGCCAGGTAGGCGTGTGGGCGAGGGCCCGGGCGAGGTGCTGCGCCGAGGAGGCTGCCGCCGCTACCGTGCGACTGCATGGGCCACATCTGAATCGCCCCTGTCCAAGGGTTGAAGGGGGTCGGCATGGGAGGCGCTCCGCCGGAGGTCCGATTACCGTTGCCGTTGCCGTAGTAGGGTTTCTTGCCCTTGCCCTTGCCGTAGCCGGTGGCGTGGCTAGGGTTTGAGGGCGCCTTCCAAGGCGGGGCGCGGGACCGCCAGCAGGCCCACCGGCGGGGGCGGCAGGAGCAGCAGGCCCGGGCCGGGCGGCGAAGGCCACGGCAGCGGGGGAGGAAGCGGCTCCGTCCCGCCAAGATGTGGGTCTGGCGATGGAGCTCGGGGGCCGGCATCCTCGGGTTCGCCTGCTCCCGCCGCGATGGCCAGGCGCCTCCAAAGTGTCGTCGTGGGCTCCCTGCTGCTGCCTACCCCATCGCCAGCGGAGTGCGACAAGGTCAACGCGGCGCTGTCCGTTTGGCGTTCCGCGGGCTGCCCAGCTACTTCGTCTTCATTGGCAACGGCTCCCTCCGGCATGCTTCGCGCTCCGGCCTCCGCCTTCAATGCGTCTGCGACGCCACGTCAGCGCAAGATGGTGAGCTTCTGTATCCCTGCTCCGGCCATTCAAGACTACGAGGCACCCCTGCCCCTCCCTCGCCATCGAGCCGGGTCACTTCGACGTCCGCTCCCGTGCACTCCGGCGCCGCGGGTCTCGAGGAGCCCTTCGCCGGATGGGCCTTGGGTCACCGTTCTCTCCCGCCGCGCGCGTGAGCTTGCACGCCGTACTGCTTGACAAGATGTGCCTTCAAGGCCACGACGCGCAACTCATTAGCTCCAGCGCAGGCCTCCGCAGCACGCCCACCACGACCACTCCAAGCGTCCACGCTCTGCTCCTTCGCCCTGTTTCCGGTGCCAGGCGCTCGACCACTACATCGCCTCCTGCCGCGACCCGGTGCGGTGCGCGCTCTGCCGCCGTTGGGGGCACTGGACCTGGGACTGCATCGACCCACGGCATCGACCTGAGCCCGCGCCGCGCCGTTCCTCTGCCCCACCGCGCGCGCCGTGTTAGGAGCCTGCCCCCCACGGCCAGGTCATCAAGTCCCGCTGCCGGGTGCCTTGGTCTTTCGTCCTCGCGCCGCGACGACCGCGACCGTGAGCGCTCCCCGCGGCGTCGCTCGCCAAGCCTCGGACATGGAGGCCGCCGTCACCAACTCGCCACTGCGCCGCCACCTACGAGCCTGCTTGCTCCTCGCCTGCCATCGCTCATCATCGGCACGCTGCGGATCTTCGCGCCAGTGCCTGCCATGGTGCCCGCACCTGCAACAGGACTGCCCGAGCAGGAGCACTTGGGGCTTGATCGGCATCAACACCGCCACTACCGAGGTCGATCATCGCCAGAACCAGATTGAGCACGACTCGGGGCGCAAGGTGCCTATGAGCTGGGAAGAAGAGGAGGGGCATGATGCCGCGACTCGGGTGGTTCTGGCCAACGTGAGGTGCTACAAGGTGAGCGTGGATGGAGCACTCTCAGAGGAGAACGAGAGGGCTGGCCTGGGGCTGCTGCTATTGCAACGAGAGGACGACGACCGCGATGAGGCTGAGTTAGAGGTGCATATGCACCTATCACCGGCTGTGACAGGGGAAGTGCGACATGAGGTGGTCGACGAGTCCCCTTTGCTGATTGGCCATGACCCACTGCTTTCTCCGAGGTGCGAGCCTCACCATGGAGCTGCTCTCACCTGACGACGCGCTGTGTGATGGGGGATTTTCCAATGACGATGACGAGGATGACGGGGAGATGCAGCAGCTCCTGCCATGCCTCACCGAGCTGGATCAGCAGGTGTTGCTGCTGGACGTCGAGGAGATGGAGCACGAAGACGGCCTTGATAACGACAACGACTTGACGAGGAGCGAGTTTTAGGTTGTTGCGGACGGCATTGACATTGACGTGGAGGCTGCTACGCTTGGAAACCTCCTCGTTGCCGATACTGATGACGAAGCTGACGACGATGCTGCTGCTGACGCTGGTGGTACTGCTCCCTCATCAGGCACCGTGATACGCTGTGTTGCGGATCTGTTCAGCAGGCCGGCTGTGCCGCTGCTGCCCACGCCTACTCCGCCAATGCCATGTGCCCCTGCGGCCCTACCCACCCCCGACCGTTGCAGCAACAGGCTCGCGACGAAGCCACAACTCTCAGCGATCGACAAAGCGCAGTATGTCCTCCACAAGAAAATGGGGCTAGACTTTGGAGAAATGCCCCTGGTGAAGGCTACGAAGGAATTCGCAAACATCTGCAAGTCTCATCCGTTCTCTGCTTCGGAAATCGATGGGTTGAATACCCTCTTCAGGCTGAAATTGCCGTCCATGACGGCACTCGATGAAGTTTTGATTGGCCTGGCTGGCCCAGGGGGAGGTGACTTCCCGCCACCGGCGGCGCTGGACGTCTCCGTCTGATCTGCTTCCTGGTCCCAGACCGCGCCACCTAGTCGCATTTTGAAGAAATGACGATTTATCTTTCCGAGAGACTGGACGGAGTAGGATGATCTGGATTATCGTGGGGATACTTTTCTTTTGTTTAGTAGGCCCCGACCTGTGTGGCTCTTTTTATTTTGGCTTATGCTGTATCATGTTTGCTTCTCCTATATCAATATAAAAGGCAAAGCTTTTGCCTTGTTTCAAAAGATGATGAGAACCTGCTTGTCCGAGTTGACATGTCTGAATACATGGAGCAGAATTCAGTTGCCCGGGTCATCGGAGCGCCACCAGGGTACTTGCCTAGTTCTGTACTATGCTCGCTACGACTGTGCATCACAATTTTTTTTTAGAACAAAGGCACCAGCCCAGCTTTAAATTAATAAATCCCGCACCACAAGCAGGTAGCAACATTTGCATCCGGATTTCTGAACTTGTGTGATTTCCTTTTGCAGTTATGTTGGTCATGAGGAAGGAGGGCAACTGACAGAGCAAGTGAGGAGGCGTCCATACAGCGTCATCCTCTTCGATGAGGTTGAGAAGGCACATGTAGCAGTATTCAACACCCTGCTCCAGGTTCTTGATGATGGGAGGCTAACGGACGAGCAAGGAAGGACGGTCGACTTCAGGAATACTGTAATCATCATGACTTCAAACCTTGGCGCGGAGCACCTTCTCACGGGAATGGTGGGTGACTCAATGAAGGTTGCTCGTGATCTGGTCATGCAGGAAGTATGTACTGCAATTACTGATTTTTTTGCTTTTGTTTTTCAGACAATATCACTTCATAATTCGGTGCGGTATTTTGTTACGTGCAGGTGAGGCGGCATTTTCGCCCGGAGCTATTGAATCGTCTGGACGAGATTGTGATCTTTGACCCTCTGTCGCATGAGCAACTGCGGAAGGTCGCTCGGCTTCAGATGAAAGATGTGGCAGTCCGTCTTGCAGAAAGGGGCGTTGCTCTAGCCGTGACCGACGCTGCACTAGATGTGATCATGTCACTGTCTTATGATCCTGTATGTGGAAGTTGCAAAAATCATTCGCTCGTCAGCGACTGTTTTCAGTTTTCTGCTCTCGAGTGGATTCTAACTCGGTGTCATGTTGTTGTTTGTGACTTAAATAGGTCTACGGTGCTAGGCCAATCAGGAGATGGATCGAGAAGATAATAGTGACCGAGCTCTCCAAGATGTTGATCCGAGAAGAGATTGATGAGAAGTCCACGGTGTACGTCGATGCTGCTCTCGGCAAAGAAGAGCTGACCTATAGGGTCGACAAGAATGGAGGGTTGGTGAATGCCGAGACAGGAAAGTCTGATATCCTGATCCAGGTTGCTAATGGAGCTGTTGGGGGAGACTCACTCTCGGCGTCGCTCCAGGACCTCCAGCAGCAGCAGCAGGTCAGCGTCAAACGCGACAACGACTCCAAGGCCAAGCACAAAGCAAACCTCATCGACATGGCCAAAAACTTCGACCTGTCCAAGGCCAAGCACAAGGCAAACTTAATCGACATGACCGCGCTCGCCTACGTGCTCGCTACCACAGGCCCAGGCACGTCCACCGCCCTGCACTCCGTACTTGATTAGGTGGTGGACTTCGGAGGCCCTCCGGTTTCTGCTCCTGCTCCATGATTGACACATTTACTTGGCAAAATAGCACGGCAGGCGCCCGCCACCATCACCTCACTGCCGATGCTTGTATTAGTGGCTATGTCCTCTATTTTCGTCTTTTCTCCCTAGAATTACGTGCTATATATTTGAGGAGAAAATTGCAAAAAAACCACCACAGTTGGTGGTTCAGCTTTAAAAAACCACCTGTTTTCACTTTTTTCGCAAATCACTACCACTATTTGTTAACAACGTGACAGAAGAGACTCCCGGGCCGCTCACACGAGGGGCGGCTCCGGAGACTACCAGAAACCCTAGAAACCACCACCGGATCCCTTTCCTCCGGCCGCCGGCGCCGGCGGTGGCGGCCACGTCTGGCTATCAAAGATGGCGGGCGTGGATGGCGCGGCCCGTCGCGTTCCTCTTTGCGCAGGGGACCGACTCCAGGCGGCGCCGGTGCGAGACCAAGCGGCGGAGCGGCAGCGAGGCAGCGGCGCGAGATCAGGGCGGGCGCGGTGGTTCAGGAGCTGGCGGCGCGAGGCCGCGATGCAACCTCCTGCTGATGTTGTTTCAATCTGGGGTCAACCTTGTTAGTCCACTCGTTCCGTTCGCAGGAGCCGGCCGGCAGCGTGGGGGTCTCCGGCTCGGAGCATGAATAATGGTGGCTGATCCTGCAGTTCTTCGGAAGCCATGTCGTCGATCCCATGTCGTCGATCTACCTCAGACGGGCCTCCTCGATTTTGATGCCGACGTGTTCCGGTCATCCTCTCGGTGATTCCGTCGGTCGGCGCATGACGCCACTAGATATCTAGATTGGAATCGATCCGGTCGTGCGTTCCCCTTTGTTTGGCCAAATGTGTGGTGTGGGAGTGGCGCGAAGCTTCGCTTCCTTGATGGTGTCTTGTGTCATATCTTAATTAGATTTTCATCACACTGTGGGAGGTGAAGAAAGTCATGGTGGATTCGATCGAAGGTTGTATTGGTTGAGAGGTGTATTGGTGAGATGAAGAATGGCGACACAGGTTCTTCCTGTGTGTCGAGTGTTGGGCACTTGCAGCAGCGGACTTGGCAAGAGGAGGCGACAAGACAGGTGGACTACTTTTGGGATGATGCTCCTCGAGTACCGAGTCACGAGTTCAAGGGTGAAATCCCAAGGTCTGGCCTTTATTGGTTGTGCCTGGCAATGGTCTCAATGAAGACATTGTTTTGTGAACTCGGACTTTTTTCAGGGTGAAAACTCAAGATTTTTGATCGGGCGACGACAACGTTTGTGCTTTGTTTCCTTCTTGGAGGCGTCATCTTTGAAGAATCTCGTGTGTGGTCCGGGTCTTGTCTTCGGTGGTAGTTAAGAGTGTTGCTCTTGCGTGTGTTTCAGCACTTCGACAGGGTCTTTTTGTATATTTCTCTCTTTTTATTTTGTTTCTTGGCTGTGTGCATCCGGGTTGTCTTTCGACAACTTGTTGTTGCAGAGTCCGGGTGTAATTGGTGTCTTCGATATTAATATATTCTTTTTATCTAAAAAACAACGTGACAGAAAACACTGATCGTGGTCACGCATGACAATGGTCCCAACCTGTTAGGGTCATGGTTAAACAAGATAACAGACAAATCATCGGTGTTTTTTGTTAAATGTCAACGAATAGTGGTAGTGATTTGCGAAAAAGGTGAAAGCGGTGATTTTTTTAATCTTAACCACCAATTATGGTGTTTTTTTGTTGTTGCAATTTTCTCTATTTTGAGGAAGTAGTGTACGAGGGTAATCTCTAGTTGTGAGTAATCTGAAATTGTGAACTGTACTTAACAACACAAACAAAAGTTTTAGAATCTGCCACTTGTATCTGAATTGTTTCAAAGTTAGTCTCTCCATTTTAATATAAAATGTTTTAGGCTTCAAGACATTGTCCATATTCATATGTATACAAATATATGTAGATATGTTTTAGTGTGCCTGTTTACCCAATTTATTATGCATGTAAACAATATATATGTAGTACTCAAACATCCATTAGAAAACATAGGGAGTATCTCGGAAAGGATCGGGAGAAGAAGATTAGGTCATAAAAATTTGTGATATAGGAGGAAACATATACATACATAGTATCCGCACATAGTATCCTATGTCTTCTCGATCAATCTCAACTCTCAAGCATCTACCAATGTATGTACCGGCAGCATAAATTGCAACTACTCAAAATAAGTTATGCCGTATGCCAGACTCGATGGGAGCCACCGCCACCCGGTCGTCGCAGTCCCCGCCATCGTTATGCAGCTATAGTTTATGGAGAATTGGCAACAAGGCCCTGGCACCATGGGCATGCACCTGTTTCACTGGTTGGAGACGCGTCGCAGGCTCACACATGGTGTAGGCAGCGGCGGAAGGCAAATTCGACGAATTTGACCTTTTTTTCAAATCATTTTACAAAATGGACCCATTTTCAAATCATTTCACGGTCTAACACTTTTGCATGGCGCCCGCCCCGGGGCGCTGTGTTCAGTTATACAACTCCCCGGTCCAAGGCGTCGTCGACCGTGCCACATCAGAATAGCCGGGACCCAACTTAATAGCACGACGCCCCGGACCAAGGCGTCATGCCTACTGCCACAACGCCTTTAGCCGGGGCGCCGTGCCTTTGTTTTTCCCATGCAAGTTTGGGTAAAAGAGGACCAGAACAAAAGAGGCCCAGGTGTAAGCGTCTGGTGCTCTAGCCCAGCGGTTTGTTCTATATTGCACGGTTGACCAGTTAGCTAGTTCGATTCCTGGTCCTTCAATAGTTTTATTTTCCCGATTTCTTTTGTTGTTTTTTTGTTTATTCACTCAACCAACGTACTATACAGTATGTTATATACAAGATGTTATGCAAAACATAAAATTAATTTATTTATTGCTTTTTATTTTTCACAAAGTAGGCGAGGTTGCAAATTCTTGTATACAATCATAGGCACAATATATACTTTGCTTTTAATTGTTGCATACTTAAGTTTCATGTCGTTGCATTTTCTTATATATAAGAATTTGCGATGTTGTTTACTCATGTGAAAAACTAAAAGCAACAAGAAAAGATAATTTTATATTTTGTATAACATATTGCAGAATTTGTAATCTTGCCTACTTATTTGAAGAAGAGAAAATAGTAAAAAAATAGTTTTATGTTTTATATAACATACTCTATACGTTGGTTGAGTGAATAAACAAAAAGCAAAATAAATTGAGAAAATAAAACTATTGGAGGACCAAGAATCGAACTCGCGACCTGGTCAACCGTGCAACGCACAACAAACAAATGGGCTAGAGCACTAAATATGTACAATGTATACACCTGGGCCTTTTTGTCCTCTATCGTTTTTCCCAGATTTGAATAAAGAAAAAAAGCACGGCGCCCCGGCTGAAGGTTGTGATAGTCGGCACGACGCCCTGCCCCGGCGCGCCGTTCTATTAAGTTGGCTCCCGGCTATTTTGACGTGGCACGGTCGACGACGCCTTGGACCAGGGCGTTGTACGGTTCAACATGGCGCCCCAGGGCGGGCGCGGTGCAAAAGGGTTAGATCGTGAAATGATTTGAAAATGGGTCCATTTTGTGAAATGATTTGAGAAAAGGGTCAAATTCGTTGATTTTGCCGCGGCGGAACCAGGAAAAACACACAGGGGGCGAACATTGAAAGCAACTCTAAGTTGGAAAAACGCGTCCAAAATATATATATAATAACAATGGATGTAGCAAAATATGTACATTGAGAACAACTCTAAGTTGGAAAAACATGTACACAATATATATATATATATATATATATATATAGGTAAATTAACAGATGCTCCCTATATATATATAGATAATAACAGGTGATGTTGCAAAAGATTAATCTAAAAATATATAGATAATCTACAGTCTTCATTCTATTTTAGCCATGATTATCCTACAAAGATTAATCATCAGAAATCAAGAAACCGAAATGGGGATCCGATAACGCAAAAGAAAGGAAGTGGATGTCTAGATCCACAATTAAATACTGCAAATCAGGAGAGAAACGTGAAAACAATTATCGTCATGTACCTGTGTTAACCAGTGGCGGATCTAGTATGAGATTAGTGGGGTGACAAGCTTGCTATTGGGCTTATTAACTTCACATTTAGTCAAGAATATACATAGGATTAGTCTAAATACTAAGTAAGTAGTTGAAAATTTGTATTTTAGAGGGATGCCACCCCCACTGGATCCGCCCTGGTGTTAACCTTTGATTTGGTTCAAATCGAACAAGGGAGCAAGCTTGTGGCTGTTGAGAAGCCACGGGGAGGAGAAAGGCACATGGGACTAAGCGAGTGCAGCTCGTGGGTGAAGGAAAATGTAGAAAAAAGGAATCTCGCTTTATTACAGATCTTCTCTGAGCAGCTCTTGTATCTTCCGTTATACTAGAAAAAAGATGTCTCAACAAACTTCAAATTTAAATGTATCTAGATATAATTATGTGTAGATAAATTCAAATTTAGAGTTGGTTGAGACATCCTTTTATGAACAGAGCGAGTAGTACAAACTGAAGTTTAAGATATCGACATTCACTAGGAGGCATAGACTTTTACATAATCAATCCACGGTCTTACATAAAATTCCGAATGTTAATGCTGGTCCCCCGGTTCCACCGGCGGGTGTAGGTGTTGTCCAGACTGACCTCGGACGCGAATAAGCGGCCTAGCTAGGCCATCGTGCATGTAAGCGATGATGACCTTGGCGCCTCTCCTAAGGGCACCTCCAATCGAGACCTGCAAACGGACAGGCCCAATCCAAATCTGTCTGGACGGACAGGGGAGCTGCTCCAACGAGGCCACCGCATGCGGACCGATGTCCACACAAACATGTTTTTCACCCTAAATCTGACTCGAGTTTGTTCCATGTTTGGGGGAGAAACCGGACAACCTCTTTGTCCGCCCTATGTCCTCCCTGTCAGCCTTGGGTCCAGTCGGCAGCAACACCAACCCTACCCCTCCCAGCCCTTCTCACATATCCGCCGGCCACCGCCTGGTTCGCACTCGCCGCTTCTTGTTCCTTCCTCGCCGTCGTCCACTCTCGTCGTCAGCAACAACGGGATGCCTTTCGCCACCATTTGCGTTGTCGGCTGGGCTGCCTTTGCCGCTGTTTTCCTGTCCCGGTGTATCTCTCCAAGGCCGCCTTCGTCTAATCTTCTTCGGCACCGGTACTGCAAAGATTAGTCCGTCCCCCGCCTCGAGGACACCACGGGGAAGTCAGAGGACAACCTTCTCGCCGGGATACTTCTGTTGGCTCGGCCTTTGGCTCGACACGGCCGCGAAGTCCATCGCCCGGAAGGTGTTCGACAGAAGGTAGACGAGACTCCTTCTCTTTGTTTTGCAAACTTGATACAAATTCTTTTGCACAATTTGATCGTTCCTTTTGTTTAGATGGATAGTCATGATGAGTTCTTCTATAACACCTTCATCGATAAGTCTGACGAGTCATCCGATAATGATACTGAAGTCATGATGGCCGTGACAACTCTCATCCACAACTTCAACGAGGCTTCAAAACCTCGACATGTCTACTCGGTCATGGGAAGGGCCCCGAAGTTGGATCGTGACCGGGAAACGGGTTACATCCAACTTTGGAAGGATTACTTTCACCCCATCAAGCTAACATATCTGGCCCACAAGTTTCGTCGCCGTTTTCGGATGTCAAAGTGTGTGTTCATGTGTCTACTCGAAGGAGTGAGGGCATATGATCACTACTTGGAGGCCAAACTACATGCCTTGGTTTGTATGATTTCTCTTCTGATATAAGTGCACTGTAGCTATACAGATGCTTGCATATGGAGTAGCTGGTGATGTCGTAGATGAGTACTTGCGCATGAGTGAGTCCACTTGCCTAGACTCCATGTATCGTTCTCGAGATGCTCAAATTTTGATTACCATTTTATTCCCACAAAGTGTTTGTTCGTTTCCTCGAATTTTTAATCTATTTTGGGGGCCTCCATTCGGGTGCGGGACAGAAATTTGGAGGACGCTGCTGGAGATGATCAAACGGAGGAGGTTTTCAGGTATGGTAGGTTGACATGTTCACATATTTTGGTAAACTCTCCCACTCAAAAGTCTCACGTCAATCCCTCGTCATATACGGAGTGGATTCAAATCCCTTGTCATATACGGATACGGAGTGGACGATACAAAGACTGATCGACCGAGTATACAAATTACGTGCTGAGTATTACGGACCAATGTACGTTTTTGGTTGATCAGCAACAAGCTGTGTCTGTCCGTTACCGATTTACCGCAACTAGTGCTAGGGCTTCCAAGCTTTGATGGCGTTGAGACCGAGGCGTCGGCGGCGTTCGTCTCAGCAGCCAGGCGGAGTGGACCACAGCAGCGGCCTCCCGGACGACCTCCTGCTCCTGATCCTTGCCGGCCTCGGCTGCACCGCCGCCGCTGCGCGCACCAGCAGCCTCTCTCGCCGGTGGCGCGGCCTCTGGGCCAGCCTCGGCGACATCTCCCTCCGCGACGTCCCCTTGCCATCGCTCGCGGCGGTGCTCAGCCGCGTCGCGCGCCCCCCGGCTCCCGCCATCTCCCTCATCGCGATCGACGTGCCCAAGCAGAACCGGCGCGTGCCCAGGGAGCACTGGCCCGACCGCGGGGACATCGCATCGCTGCTGCGCGCCGCCGCGCGGCTCGCCCCGGAGATGGTCCACCTCGCGCTCCCGCAGACCGGATCCAACCCGAACCCCGGCGAAGTCCAGCTGCCGTGCTTCCACCGCGCAACCGTGATCGTGCTGCAGTCGCTTCCCTTCGTCCTCCGTGCGCCGGCCGGGGGCGAGTTCGCGGCGCTACACACGCTGCACCTCCTGGACTGCATCGTCGTCGACGACTTGCTCGCCTGCTGTCCGAGTCTGCGCGTGCTCGTGCTCAAGCACAAGTTGACCACCTGGCTCGGCGACGCCAGATGGAGGACCGTCCACTCGGAGACGCTGGAGGAGCTTACCGTCGACTCCGAGAGAGCATGGGCAAGCGGAGTCGACATCGTTGCCCCGGCGGTTAAGAAATTGAAGGTGTCGTTTTGGGCCGACGAGGAGATGAGCATCTCCATCTCGGCAACAATGGCGGAGAGGTTCTGGTGGCAGTGCGGCTATGCCACGGAAACTATTGGGTTTGGTCTTTGGAGTCTCCACAGGCTGACGCTGCAGACGCCGCAGACACAGGGAGAGCTCCCTTCGCTGCAAATTTATGCCGGCAATGTGCGTGTCACGTCTCCTGCTCAACTTACCCTAGTTTTCACTAAATTTTACGAATGATGCATATCCTGGCCAATTCCTTTTTTTCAGAGCGATTATTGCTTTTTCGATGAAGAAGCCAACCTTGCACAGGAGATAGAGAAGCATATGGTTATTGAATTCTCTGATTTGGAGCTGCACCTGTCAACAATGGGGCATGTTTGTGGAGCGTTTGTGTTGCATCTTCTTCAGATAAATCGGATTCGTAGTGGTACACGCAGGCTCAAGATACTCAGGCAGAGTTCAGGGGTAATTTCATGCACACTCTGCTTATAGTGTATCTCAATAGTACGTTTCGTATGAGTCGTAGTAATTGACGTATTTTTTGGTTTAGGAGAAAGAGGCATGCCCTCCAAACTGTCCATGTGAGCCTACGATTGGAGGAACCAGATCATATCATTGACTGCCCTCGAAGAGGTAGAAATAGATGGCTTCCAAGGCGACGATCATGAATATGATTTGTTAAAACTGATACTCAGCTGTGCACCAATGCTCAGAAGAATGTCTGTGCAGCTGTCACCTCAGGTGGTATTACGAAACCATGAATGCACAAAAATATACGACATATCCAAGGCGTATTCTGCCGTGGAATGCCTTGCTTATCTTAGCTCGGGTAAGTATTCCATTCTACATGCATGTTTAGAATACAGTGTCAAGCTGTCAGTAAATTTTCACATTCCAGTTATGATGTTTGTCTGCACCCTAATTATTACCTTTATATCACTGCCGATGCATCTATTCATATGCTTCCATTCCTATCAAAACTGAACATGAATGGAGTGTGCCATGAAAGATCGGCTATTCTGTAACTAAAGAAACGTTTCTAAATTAGCTCAAGTTAGCTGATGTCAATGGATTGGGCGTAAAAAATGGAGGGGGCGATGAGAGATCTGAAACTTTTTGTTAAGCATTCCTTGCTTTATTTTCCATTTTTCTCTCTATGATTATGCCCTTTTTTTTGCATGTGTATTCAGTAACTAAAGAAAAGTCTCTAAATTAGCTGAAGTTAGTGATCAGAATTTCATTGACTCTCCGGTTTGGCACATATTATTTGCTTCAGTTACATTTTGTTGAGCAAGTACTCTGCTATTATTATTCCCATTGCAGCACATTTTGTGATTTATTCGCTACTATCAGCAATTTTCATACATATAATAAAATAAGACTTTATATCTGTGCGCTCAGATACTAACCGTAACTGGTTTTTTTTCCTCCTCTACAGGAATACTACGTAGAAACATTTGCCTGCTGACATGATTCCCACACTTACATTCGTAGATGCTCGATGCTCAGTGACAAGATCATCCTTTCCCGTGACAATAACTCCATATATTATCTGATTTCAGGATCTTGTTTGGTCGCTTCAACCGATAAACTATGCTATTGTTGTGACACTACACTGCTGCTATGGGCTCTGGGTGTAGCCCTCTTGGCTATATTTAGTTGTCGAAGTTACTGTGTTCAAGCGATGTGATGTATGTCAGTTAGGTGCTCCAACTAATTCTGAACTACTGCACCCTAGTTTTGCAAGTAGATTGAGAAGCAGAGAATGTGCACTTGATCTCTTGATTTTGGCACCTAATAATTACTCGGTCTGCTCCACTCCCTAAACTTGAGTTGCTTATGTTTCCTCTCTTGTCTGAATTACTGCCCCTGTCCTAGATGATGAGCACAGATGCATCTGTATTCATTCTAGCTATTCCTTTGTTCACTTTGTATATGTTTTTTTTTTGCGAAGAGAGAAATACACGAAGCTGACCAAGCTTCACAGAAAGGTCCAGGAAACAGAGAAAATTACAACGAGGCCCCTGCCCCAGCTTCGTCTTCGTCACGCACGACGACACGCCGGCGAATCCAGCTGCTAGGCCACCACTTTTTGCTCGGACTGGGCAGATCCCCCTTGCAGCAAGGAAGTCGACGCTCCTCGGTGCCGCAGCTCCTCCACCCTGCGCTCCGGTCGACGTCGCTGGCTTGGTCAACTCGAGCACCGCCCTCGAGAACTTCAAAAGCCGGATCCACCGCCACATGGAATCCGGCGCGGGGCAAGACGCAGCACGCCTCCGAAGAGACGCGAGCGCCGCGCAGGCGGCAGATCCGTAGCTGGCTTCCACCGGAGCACCATCCACGGAGGAGAGGACCGCAGTCATGTGTTCCAGGTGATTATAGCGAGCCAATGGTTTCTCTTGCTGTTAATTTTTTCATTTCATTTCGATGCCCTGTTTCTTAGCCAATACTAGAATGATAAGCAGCGAATGTTCACTTCGAGGCTCTCTATTTTGATGCCCTGTTCCTAGGTTCGTTCACTCCATAGACTTTCTTTATAATGAGCAGCAGCAGAGAATGTTCACTCGGTCACTCCACAGATCTTCTATTTTGATGCCTAGTGATTGCCGACTCTCTTAATAACTGCAGAATCACGGTCCATTTTCCTTTCTTCTTTTATCTATTGCACACCGTATGGTAATCAAAGATTGTTTATATATTCATTCTTGCTATTAATTGGTTCACTATGTAAAGTTAATAAAATTTTGGATATATACAGACATTTTATACATGTACAAAAAGTTTCGCCACAAAACACATTTCATGGGCCTATGTAAAGAAGACAAATTTTGGTGTTCCAATTTTTTTCACGGGACATCTTTTTGTCTTTTTATACATGGCATGGAAAAATGTCTGTTTTTTTGCGAAACTTTTTATACATGGATTTTGGAAAGATTTTTTATTTGTACTTTATAAAATAAAAGAACGAATTTTCGATACGGGACAACACCTGAAAACCAAGCTGCCACAACCACCATGCCGCCTCCACCATAGATCGGTTCCCCCCTCCTCCAGCCGGCCTCGCCAGCGCCGGGAGGAATGGGGAACCCAATCTACGAGTGGAGTTCTTAATAAAATTAGTGTTTTCAATAGTTTGGGTTAGAGTTTTAGTATCCGTCTTCCGCACCAATGGAGATGGTGTTATTAATAAGTAATTTTTGACTCTTTGCTCGACAACGATGAGATCTACTTGCACACGTCAATGGTGGTGTTGGAAGATTAAATTTGTCTAGGTTTGATCCTTCAGATATTGCTTCACTAGATCAAGTTCGGATTTTTTTCTCATGATTGTCGCGAGGAGGATTATCCTCACAATATCTTTCCTGACTGCCACGTCCTCCATGACAACACCAATCTTCGATCGGTCGAGCACAAAGGTGGTTACCCTCTTGATGACAGACATGCAATCTGAGGCCACCATCAAGCGTTAAAAACCCTCCTCAACATCAAAGGACATTGCACGCCGAAGACCAAGAGATTCAGCCCTGCAACAGCAGCCCATGTAGGCCTGATTTACTAGTGGTGTATTTTTATCCCACAGGGTGTAGGGATGGTGGGGAATTTGGTAAAATTCTTACTTTCACCCGATTCTCATAAATTCCCCAAAAACTTTTCCCCACAATACACTAGCATGATTTAGAGTTTTCAAGTTAGATAAAAACAAGGTGGTTGGTGGGTACTCCCTCCGTTCGATTTTAATTGACTCACATATATCTAGATATGGGTGCATCTAGACATATTTTAGTGCTAAGTACATACATAACAAGATATACGTGAGTCAATTAAAATGGAACAGAGTGAGTAATATATAGGGATTATCCCTCTAAACCGTAATGGGAGGAGGTTTTCAGATACGTGGTTGACATGTTCACATATTGGTACGGAGTAGATTCAAAAGTCCCACGTCAATCCCTTGTCATATAACCTAACTAGATACGGAAGTAGATTCGAGAAGATTCAAAGACTGATCGACCGAATACAAATTACGCTCCGAGTGGCACGGATCATGTACGTATTTGGTTGATCAGAAACAATAAGCTAGGGCTTTCCAAATTCCAAGCTTCGATGGGGTTGAGACCCAGGCGTCGCCGGCGTTCGTCCCAACAGCCAGGCGGAGTGGACTACATCAGCGACCTCCCCGACGAACTCCTTCTACTGATCCTCGCCGGCCTCGGCTGCACCGCCGCCGCCGCGCGCACAAACGGCCTCTCTCGCCGTTGGCGCGGACTTTGGGCCCGCCTCGGCGAGATCTCCCTGCGTGACGTGCCGTTTGAATGCCTCGCGCCGGTGCTCAGCCTTGTCGCCCGCCCTCCCCCTCCCGCCATCTCCCTCATCGAGATCCACGTGCCCTGGAAGCACTGGCCCGACCGCGCGGACGTCGCCTCGCTGCTGCGCGTCGCTGCGCAGCTCGCGCCAGAGAGGCTCCACCTCGCGCTCCCACAGACCGGATCCAACCGGAAACCCGGCGAGGTCCGGCTGCCTTGCTTCCACCGCGCAACCTCGATCGTGCTGCAGTCTCTTCCCTTCGTCCTCCGTGCGCCGACCACCGCCGGGGGCGCCGAGTTCGCGGCGCTACACACGCTGCACCTCCTAGACTGCATCGTCGTCGACGACGAACTTGACAACCTGCTCGCCTGCTGCCCGCGTTTGCGCGTGCTCGTGCTCAGGCCCAAAGGCGATCACCTGGCTCGGGGACCACAGACGGAGGACCATCCAATCGGCGACACTTGAGGAGCTTACCGTGGACTCCGAGAGAGAATGGGCAAGCCGCCTCGACATCGTTTCCCCGGCGGTTAAGCAGTTGAAGGTGTCCTTTTGGGCCGACGAGGAGATGAGCATCTCCATCTCGGCACCAATGGCGGAGAGGTTCTGGTGGCACTGCCGCTATCCCACGGAAACTATTGGGTTTGGTCTTTGGAGCCTCCACATGCTGACGCTGCAGAAACAGGGAGAGCCCCCTTCGTTGCAGATTTATGCCAGCAATGTGCGTGCCACTTCTCCTGCTCAATCTACACTAGATTTTACTGAATTTTATGAATGATGCATATCCTGCAAAACTTCCTTTTTTCAGAGCGATTATTCCTTTTCCGATGAAGAAGCCAACCTTGCACAGGAGATAGAGAAGCATATGGTTATTGAATTCTCCGATTTGGAGCTGCACCTGTCAACTTTGGGGCATGTTTGTGGAGCGTTTGTGTTGCATCTTCTTGGGATGAACCGGGTTCGTACTGCTACACGCAGGCTCAAGATATTCAGAGAGAGTTCAGGGGTAATTTCATTCACACTCGATCTGCTTATAATTTATCCCGATAATACATTTCGTAGTAGTAGTAGTAATTCACGTGTTTGCTTTTAACTAGGTGAAAGAAGCATGCCCTGCAAACTGCCCATGCGAGCCTACGGATTGGAGGAACCAGATCGTAGCATTGACTGCCCTCGAAGAGGTTGAAATAGATGGCTTCGAAGGCGACGATCACGAGTATGATCTGTTAAAACTGATACTCAGCCGTGCGCCGATGCTTAGAAGAATGTCCGTGAAACTGTCACACCAGGTGACATTACGTAACCATGAATGCACAAAAATATACGACATGTTCAAGGCGTATTCTTCCGTGGTAGGCCTTGCTTATCTTAGCTCGGGTAAGTATTTCACTCGGAATGCATGATTAGAACTATACAGTGTCAAGCTGTCAGTAGTTTTCTTGCTCCTGTATAACATATCTAAGGTGGTTGTACTGTGCCGTTCACCTTCCAGTTATGATGTTTGTCTGCACCCTAATTATTACCTTTATATTACTGCCAAGGCATCTGTGCATATATGATATATAGGCTTCTTTTCCTATCAAAACATAATTAAGTTGAATAGAGTGTACGACGAAAGATCTGAAACTTCATGTGCAGCCTTCCTTACCTTATTCGCCATTTTGCTCTATGCAATCTTCTCTATTCATTACACCCTTTTTTTACACGTGTATTCAGTAACTAAAGAAATGTTTCTAAATTATCTCAACTTAGCTGTTCACACGTCTGAATGGAGTGGGCGATGAGAGATCTGAAACTTCTTGTGCAGCCTTCCTTGCTTTATTCGCCATTTTGCTCTCTATGGTTATGTCCTTCTTTTTTGCATGTGTATTCAGTAAGTAAAGAACTCTCTAAATTAGTTGAAGTTAGTGTCATGGCTGAATTTCATTGCCCTTCCGGTTTGGCACATATTATTTGTTTCAGTCAGCACATTTTGTGATTTATTCGCTACTATCAACAATTTTCATAGATATAATAAAGTAAGACCTTATATATGTGCGCTCGGATACTAATCTGAACTGGTTTTTTATTTTCCTCCTCTGCAGGGTTACTACGTCGTAGACAAATCTCTGTATTTTGATGACATGTTCCCAGGTTTGTTCACTATAGACTCTTTTTTAAATAATGAGCAGCAGCAGAGAATGTTTACCGCACAGATATTCTATGTTGATGCCTAATGATTGCCCACTCTCTTAATAACTGCATAATCCAATATAAAAGGCAAAACTTTTGCCTTGTTTTAGAAAAAATGCATAATCGCGTTCCATTTTCACTGTATGATAATCAAAGATGTATTCTATATTCATTCTAGCTATTGCTTGGGTCATTATGTAAAGTTAATTATATTGACTAGTGGGAGTTTCCTGACGAGTTTTACCAAGATTGTCCCGATCCAACGAAAGGCTTCACGTCTTCTGCTTGCTGGTGTTTGATGTAGAAAGTAGATTCAGAAGCAGAGAAACCACACTTGAAATCCCTGGCTTTTGACACCTAAGTGAATAGCCAGCCTAGTCCTTTAACTTGAGAGTCGCGTTTTGTTGCCTCTCTTGTCTGAACAGCTGCACTGTAGGTGATATGGTACCAGTTGATTCTGTTTAACTGCTCGCTGTTGCTTTTCACTGTTTCATCTAATTTTGACGCCCTTTTATTTCGACAAAAGTAGTATGAGGAGCAGAGAATATTCACTTGGTAGCTCTTGGTTTTGATGGCATGTTCCTTTGCCAGAAGTATATTGTCGAAATAGGCACTAGTAGAGACAGGGCCTTTCGTAAAACCCCTTTAGTCCCGGTCCACTTACAAACCGCGACAAATGGTCAGGCCACGTCGCCCGAAATAGCCCAGGCGCCCCTCCCCCGTTTTGTCCCGGCCCGTGAGGACCCTTTTGTCCCGGTTTGAGATACAAACCGGGACTAAAGGGGTCCGCGGCCCGCAGTGGCCAGGTCCCCCCCCCCCCCCCCCCCCCCCCCATTTAGTGCTGGTTTGTATCTCAAACCGGGACAAAAGGGCTGGCACCCCTATATATATGCCAGCACCCTCTCCGCTCACTCTGTTTTTTTCCTGGTGGAGGAGGTGTGGTTTAGTGCTATTTTTTCTCTCCTTTATATGCACTCAAGGTGTTCGATGAAATGCCTGTTAGAGTGATGACATTTGAGTTCACACAATACAAACATGATATGAGGTGCCTGAGCCACACTTAAGCTTTCACCTCTTTATTTCCACTTGTCCTAAAAGGTTAGCAACTATTTTCTAGTCGGTCACCGTGCGGTACTAATTTTAGCATCGTCATTGCGTTTGATATATAGTTGTATGATGCAGATGAGCCATCCATGGATGTACGGTGACCGACGCACAGCCGCTTACAGAGCAGGCGTGCATTCTTTTCGCGATGCGGCCGAGGCGAACAAGCATGGGGGTGGCTTTATGTTTTGTCCATGTGTTAAATGTCTGAATGTGAAGGATCATACTAACTCAAGAGTCATTCAGAGCCACCTGCTTCGGTCCGGTTTCATGCCCGGCTATAGTGTTTGGACCAAACACGGAGAAAGAGGGGTTATGATGGAAGACGGCGATGAAGAAGAGAACGATGACGACAGCTACCGATCTATGTTCCCTGAATACGCTGATACCGCAATGGAAGGCAATGAAGAAGGTCAGGGCGAAGAACGGGCACCAGATGAGCCCGTTGATGATCTTGGTCAGGTCATTTCTGCATCATAAATTAATATAGCAGTGAGGCTTTCGCCCCGCTATATTAATATAGCAACCAACCGATACAACTGCTGGGGCCACAGCACAACCAAGCCCAAACGAGAAAAGAAGAGAAAAGAAGAAAAAGAAAATGCCGACAACGGGCAGATCGACAAAACTAAGATGGCCGGCAACCGCTGCGCCCACCGAAAAAATGCCACCACTCTACTAGAGCTCCGAAACGTCGCGTACAAAGCAACACCTTCAAGAAGGATTGTGACGATGACGACGCTGCTGCCTGGATATGTCCTAGGGTTTCCCCGTACGCAGGTGTGAGTGGAAAAGGGGTACATTCGACGCCCTTCAAGAAGGAATGACGACACCCGTAGGCGTCGCCGCAACGATGTCGTAACACGACAAGGATTTCTCCCGACCCCCAAAAAACCACTACCCCAAGCGATCCGTACTCTTCCACTCATCCACGCCGCCCACATACATGCGCCACCACGGTCTTCGCACCACCGTCGTCGTCTCACTGTGAACGGATGCGAGGCCTAGAAACGGAAAACAGAAACAACAGATTCCGAGATCGACAGCTCTGTAGCCACACGGGAGGGAACTACCTACCACTGACGCGGTAGCCGACTGGACGTGGTGGCAGGAGCACACCAGGCCAACACTAGAATCCGAGGGCGGCAGCAGCACGGCCACCTGGAGGACGTCCTCCACCGCCAGCGGCGGGTGCCGACCGGACGCGGCAGGGACACACCAGGCCGAGCAGCCGGGCCGGACCCAGTGGGCCCGTAAAGTCCGCTGCCACGCTGCAGCACGTAGGCCGCCGCCGCTACCCTCTTCTTCTCGTCAGCCCGGCCGGGCCGAGAACGGGTCCGTAAAGCTCCACCATCACGCTGCAGCAGGAAGGCTCCATCGCCAGCACCCATCACCGTCGCTCCATCTCCACCTCCAGGAACAGCTGCCGCCTTACGAGCTGTCCGGCCCACCCGGACCCAGATCGGGCCCAAAGGGCCCATATCTGGGCCGTGCGGTACAGCGCGCGGGAGCTCGAGCAACGAGCTGTTCGCCGCCAAGGAGAAGCGCCGCCTTCAGCCGAAACCGCCAGCAGCCGAAGAGCACCGCCGCCATCCGCCACCACCCAAGACGGGGACGTCCAGCGTGGGGAGAGGCCGGGCCGCCGACACCACGCGGGCAAGGCCCGGTTGCACACGCCGGCGGCGGCGGGAGGGAGCTAGCAGGGGAGGGGCGCTGGAGAGAGAGGTTGGGAGCTCCCGGCCGTCTCTCTCGGGAGACGACGCGGGGGACGAGGGAAAAAACGGTCGGCACGGATGTCGCCAAAAGTATATCGAGCAGCAGAGAAATGCTCACTTCATAGCAGAAGAGAACTGCTGTCGTTTTCCTCACCTGTCTGAACTTTATCACCCTGTATGATGAGCAAAGTTGCATGTTTTATTCTGTATTAATTCGTGCTATACCTACAGTTTTGTGATTCGCTGATCAACAACCTCGTTCAGTTGTGTAGGATCAGGTGGAGCAACCATGCTCACCTACCCCGTTCAAAAAAAAAAAAACCATGCTCACCTACTGCACCAGCAGACTAATGATGGGCCGAGACGACGACGTTGACGGAATTCAAATAGGAGAAACTAGTAAGATATGAGGGAGGGATGAGAATGTTGACTAGGGTCATCGCCAGTCGCACGGACGTCAGCCATGAGCAAAGCAATGTGTGCCGTGCGTGCATGTGAGACGAGGCTAGCTTGCGGAGGAGCGAGCCTCCGAAACCATGTGTGCGACCACTGTTTTCCACATGGCTACAGCTCTGATGAGATTGTACCAGATCGAGTATTTTTTGCCAAATCTGGCCCTTTTGCCGAACTAATGACGTATCTGTCCGCTCCCGGGAACTAATTGTAAATCTGGTCCCTGAGGTCGGCGCCAACGCAAATGGAGCCGAACTGCATTTTTGCCAAATCTGGCCCTTTTGCCGAACTAATGACGTATCTGGCCGCTCCCGGGAACTAATTGCAAATCTGGTCCCTGAGGTCGGCGCCAACGCAAATGGAGCCGAACTTGTGCAGTTCGGCACCAACCAAAATTTGCAAATCTGGCCCATGAGGTCGGCGCCAACGCAAATGGAGCCGACCTTGTGTAGGTCGGCGAAATGGCATTTCGCCGACCTACACAAGGTCGGCTCCATTTGCGTTGGCGCCGACCTCGGGGGGCCAGATTTGCAATTAGTTCCCGGGAGCGGCCAGATACGTCATTAGTTCGGCAAAAGGGCCAGATTTGGCAAAAAATACCCAGATCGATGCAGCCGCATATATACCCCTGGTGTATATTCCTTTTGGCGGGTAGAAAGATAGCTTACCTCATCTTCACTCGTAAAGCCTAAATGACGCTTAATGGACGTCCGGGACAGCCGCAATTAGCGCCGTCCGGACAAGTAAGAGCATCTCCAGTCACGGTTGCCAAAAACAACTCCCAAACTATCCGCGGACGTGTCTGGACGCGTCCACGGACAGGCCCCAAAAACCGTCTCCCCCAAATTCGAACCCCCAAATCCATACAAACCATGCACGTAGATAATTTTACGAAGATCATCCATTACATAGTTCGGACATTGCGGCGGTGGAGCAAAATATTCATACTAGCAAAATAAATAAAAACTTCTCTTCTTGCGGCGGTGGAGGATCTTCACTCCGGCGCCTTCCCCTTCCCCTTCTCGTCTGCGCCGGGGCGGCGGACCCGCTCGAAGACGGCATAGGGGCCACCGCTGGAGCCGGAGGTGCCGCCGCCGCTCCTGGACCGCGCCGCCATGAGGCGAACATGGCGGACCTGCTCCGAGGCGAGGCGCGCCGCCGCGCTAGTTGCGTCCGCATCCCGCATGGGCGCGGCGACGGTGGCGTCGAACGCCTCCTTGTTCTTGCGGCGGAGGCGCCGCGCGTCCGTCTCCGCAGTGGTCAGGGAGTAGGCGAGGACGTCGGGGGGGGGGGGGAGGGGGGACGTCGCCTTTTGGCGGCCCTCACCACCGTGGCTGCCGCCGCTTGAGGGTCGGCGTTGCGGAGGCGTCGAAAGGCCTTGCCCTCCGTTTCCGGCGCCCTCCGTGGAGGGACTGTGGCCGCAGAAGCCAGCCGCCGTCGCCGTCGGGGAACATTCTCCATCCCGCCGGAGCGCGGACCGGCGGGATGGGGAATGCCGCCTTCTTCATGTGCGGAGGCGCCGCGCGCATTGGCGGCGCTGACCGCATCGGCGTGGAGCGGGGGGAAGCTCGGCGGCGGCGGATGGGCGCGGAGCCGCATCCGCTAGCCGCAGCCGGAGCGCGGCTGCATTGGCCGCTGGCCGCCGGCGCCGCATCCTTGAGCGACTCCGCGATGGCGATGCGGTACGCGAGCTCCTCCTCGTCGATGGGGGAGCCGGAGCGCGCCGGCGCCGCTGACTCGACCGCATCGGCGTCGAGGTCCTCCAAGTCGTAGGAGTCGGAGGCGGAAGACATTTTCGACGGTGGATGGGGGGAGGAGAGGAAATGTGTCGCCGGTGGGAAGCGGAGAGGCGGAGGTGGAGTAAATACGCCGGTGGGGAACGGAGGAGGCTCCTGGGAATTCGCGCCGGCGAGTCCACCTCACGCGGCTAGCGCTGGTCAGCCTCCCGCCGTGTGGGGTCGTGCTGTCAGCGACCCCTAGGGTGGGCGCGTCCGGTCGCGTCCGCGCAACCCCAAACCCGCCCCAGATATGGGCTGGGTTTGGGGTGTGCCGGACCGCCCGTGCGTTTGGGGCCATTATGGGGGCCGCGGTTGGGTCACGTTTGGGCCGTCGGGCAGTCCGCCCGGACATTTGGGCTGTCGATGGGGGCCTCGCTTGGAGATGCTCTAACAAGGTTAGGCGGCATCGCTCCCCACTCGCAGCCTCCAATTTAAATTTTGTCAAATATAAAATACGACCTTTTTTATTCAAATTTTAGGACATATTCCACATTTGAACATGATTTAACGGAATTTAGACCTAATCTACTAAATGTGGTAGCGGTGCCAGCGCTGGAACGCGTTGTAGTCTTCCTCCTACTTCTTGCCGCTGCCACCGCGGGTCCTTGCTCCGCCGTCCTCCTCCTTCATGCCGCTAGTGCATGCGTCGTCGTCATCGGTGAGGTCAAAGTAGGGGACACCCTTCGCCTTGGCGTGCTCCCTTGACGACCACGCGTAGGCAAGCAGCTGGCAGGTCAAGCGGTGGCACACCGTCGCGATGTCGTCGTTGTCCATGCCGCCTGCATGAGCTCGAGGAACAACTGTGACCACTCTGGCTCCTTCTTCACCTTCATCGGCTACAACTTCGGCGTGAGCACGGCGACGAGCGGGAGTGGGAAGAAGTGGCCGAGCGAGGGAGGACTGCGACGCGGAGGCTCCCATCCGCGGTGCCCAGCAGCTGGCCGGAGGAGGAGGCGCCGTTGCGGATCTGGTCGAGGACGAAGTCGTGTGTGCGCCCAGCACGCCCCAGAACGCGTTCTTGATTGTCATATTTGTCAAGAGCATTGTTGATTGTCATCTATCTCCCTAACAACCTTTCGGTCTCTTGAATTTCTTTCCTATGGTAAGTACTATGCATTTTGTTTCTGCTTAAAACAAAATTTCGCATCCTCACACTGACATAGACAAACTATCGCACCAGCCGGCATAGTGATCCGCATAAACCTAAACCTAGGTCGTTTCCCGACAGTTGTGTGCCTCGACAGTTTATCTCTATCTCTACTACTATTAAATAAGTAAACATATTCTTTGCTAAACGCACCCTAGAATATGTACACAGAACAAAGCAGGATAGTTACAACCTCACGATCAGCCCACTCAATTGGATCTGACCGTCGGGTAGAAATAAACTCCACCAAAAACTGCGTTTAGCAATTTGCACTGGCAGACGAAAACTCTGCCGCGGAGGAAAAACTCCGCGCCTCTCGCGTCGGCTCCGCGTTTAGACGAAAAAATAGGCTACAATCACGGAAACAACCACGATTTGCACCCTCACCGTTCTGTGCTGCGCCGCCGCCGCCTCCACGCCGTCCGGACGCACCTTGCAATGCGATGACGCCGTGCTGCACATCACGCAGCCGCCAAACCTGTCAGGCGCCGTCGCCCTCGGGGCCAGTCTAACGGCGCGGCTCCTCCACACCAGCGTGCCGCCGGCGGCCGTCCTCCTGACCATGTCCGACATCTGCTCCTACGAGTAGGTCACTCCGTCTGCTCCCCTGACTTTTCAGCCGGCGTCCGCAAAGGAGAGGATGCGGCTGGGTGCCCCAAGACTGATTGGTTGCACGGTGGCGCCCATGGAGGAAACTCGGAGCTGCCCTTCCGCATCTTGCGCTGCGGATACACGATTACACGCCCATGCTCCACTCTCGCATCTTCTCCCATGGTGTATTTTGCTATTCTGTGTGGTAACGACCTCAAGTACCATGTCAGTGTTACTTGTACTTTCTGTATACTAGGTGGCCATTTTGATTATGTGCAGTACTACTTCTTACATTCAGTCAGGATAATTTTACCATTTTATAACTTGATTGATGAGCTTCCGATGAGGCTGATTGTTCGTTCGTGAAGTACGGTTGATATGTTTCAGCTTGAGCGTGAAGTGCACTGGATAGTATTTTATCACTGGTAAGTGTTCAGAATCCGGGGCACTACTTTTCGCCACCCATGATTCTTATCTCCAGGTTAAATTACGACAGGTATGAACAAACAGTTCAGTGCTTGATATGCTTGTGTATTATGTTTGGTTCAGTCCAGAATATATCAGAGGATATGGACAATTTCATTCTTTAATTTATGTTAATTTTCCTGGAAGTATTTCTTGTGGACTTAATGTTGTAGGGGCATAAACCAGGAATGATGCTCAAGATTGTTGTTTGGTCACTTTTGGCTTATTAAATCTTATGCATAGACAGTAAAAAAAACACTTATGCATAGGAACAAGATGAGAGACTTGGGATTTTTATGGTGTTGATGTCAGAAGGAAAAGAAAACTGCTATTGTGCCAATTCAGAACAAATCAAAATCATTGTTAGTATTTCTGAGTCGTGTAGCTAGATGCATGTCTCTTCTTATATGTTATTTGTTGCACTTCAAATCATTGTTGGTACTCACAAGTGAAGAACTAGAAATATTTTTTAAGTGTAACTGAATTCAAATTTGGAATCACTATATGAACCTAACAAAAAAAATGGGAAAGTAGTACATAAATGAAGATGAGTGTTGTGGACTATTGATAGCATTGTCGGAGATTTAGAAAACATATACTCTCTTTTGACCGTTGTTTGTATTTCATTTTATTCTCTCACAAGGGTTTATTCTTCAAGAGGTGTAGTATGAGCTCTGTTACTTGCTTTAAGTAGCGTACCTAATTCTGTGCTAACAATACTTAGCAACAAAATAGTATATCTTATATGTAAAAGAATGTTAGATTTTCAACCTTTCCCTGAATCTCCCAAGTTTATTGGTTACCGCCAACTAATATTATCAGACATCGCTTATCTCTTGTCTGTTTATGTATGAGAGCAACGATGATAAATCTTGGGGAGAAATTATGGCCGAGGTGATTGAACAGACGACAACGAGTTGGAATAGATGGTAAGTTATTGTATGTTATTTTTGCATGGAAATTTTGAGCTTTATTGATCATAAACATGGTGATTACAGTCAAGAAATGTATCTGAGTAGCTCATCAATTCTTGAAAATATATTACAAGCTAATTTTCTATGTAAGTTAACTTAACCATGTTGTTCCTATTCCTTTCGGCAGCTACTTCTAGATCTTCATGTTGATATTTCTCTTGCTGAATTTATGTCATTTTAAGCTTTCCTAATTGTGTTGTTACTCTGGTATTTCCAGAAGCTAAGAAAAATATGCAGAGACTGCGTGAACAAGCTTAAGAGGCAGCAGAGGATGAGACTGTGAATTCCATTGTGTTGTGTCCATGTAAATTTTATTCAGACCGAGGAGTCACATTCATGTCACATGAATAGGATAAGAAGGATGATCAGCTGGCTCCTTTATCTGTTTATTGTTTACCTTGCATGTTGCATAAAGTTAGGAAGTACTAGCACTTTGGAGTTGTTTGTTAGTAGATGTATCAATTTACATGCTTGTGGCTGGGAGACAGACTTTGCTCCAGTAACCTTGCTGCGAATATGTCCTTTGTTTCTTACTTTTGATTGGGAGACAGTAGTTATTCTGAGATATTTTTATTTGTACATTTCCCAAGACCAGTGTAAGCGTCAACTTATTTATTTATATTGTTTACAATGGGGCGTGTGCATAGTTGGTGGTCCTCACAGGGGAAGAAGTAGATTTTTTTCTGAAGTGATAAACACATTTCAAATGTAGAATCACTGTATGAACCTAACAAAAAAGAACGAAAAATGAGTACACAAATCAAGATGAGTATGAACTGTTGGCAGCATAGTCAGGGATCTCATTTTCTTGTCCCACAAAGGGTTTATTGTTAAAGTGATCTTCTAAAGTTGTAGACTTGTAGTATGAGATCTGTTACAAGCTGGAGAAGAGTGCCTAATTTCGATGTTACAGTATTTGGCCATAAAATAGTCTCATCTTATATGTAAAATTATGTAAAATATATCGATCAATTGTAAAGAGCGTATGTTGCACGTGTGAAAGTGCATGGTTGCCCCCATGTATGGTTTTGGTAATTAATGACAATTCTTATGGACTAATGTTTACATTGAGATACTCTTATAGATCTTGTCCATAGGAGTTCATGTGTTGGACTCTAGAAGATGGCATGATGACCAATGCTCTATTTAAGAGTTTTATATGAAGAATGGTCATGTGTAGAAGATGAAGTGCAAGTTCAATATGATGCATCCTCGAAGATATCATTTGATTGAATCTTGCAAAGGAGACATGAAGACGGAGCTTAGAGAGGCCCTCCCATAATGGAGTATGGGGAAGCATTTGGAGAAGTCTTCATCAAGCATATGCTAGCAAGCACAATCAAGAAAGGTGTTCCAACTTGAGAGAGTCAAGATCGTCATCATCAAGCTCAAGTGGAATGCGCAAGAAAAAGTTATGATCTTGATAGGTTTTCTATTTTACCGTTCTCATGGTGTTAGTGGGAGACCGGGTTTTAGGATAGACGGCGTACTATCAAGAGGGGCTCTCAAGTGAGTAACTTGATCGCATCTTTGTGGAGAGCTCAAACCTTTACATATTTGACATTTTATCTTTCTTGGTTCTTATGTGGTTTTTCTCCTTGTTGGGTTATGGTGCTTGTCGTGATCTTCATGACAAGCGCAAGTTTTCGAAAACGGATTTCATATGAAAAACTTATTGTGTTTTCGTGTTGGAAATATTATCGGTTCATCCCCGAGGAGAGTTCCACACCTCCCCATGTGTGTCAACTTGACTCTATTTATGATTTTTCTAGATTTAATTATGTTTTTCGGAATATTTTTCCTGCGCAGGCCAGCCCCAGCCCGGCCCAGGCCGGCCCAACCCAGCGCGCTCCCTGGCTGCTCGCTTGTTGCGCTCGCTCTAGCTCGCTCGCTCGCTCGGCGTCGCTGCACGCTCGCTGCGCGAGCTGCCTAGCCGCTCGCTCGCTTCGCCGCTCGCTTCGTCGCTCGCACGCTTGGCCGGCCCCCAGCCCGGCCCAGCCCGGCAGGCAGGCCGGGCCAAGCTCGGCCAGCTCGTTTTTTCTTTCCAACGGTTATTTTTTCCAGTGTACACATAAAAGGAGCTTTCTTCCCTATTTGTTTTCACAACACTTGAGCAAGTTTTTCTCTGCTCTCTCCTCCATTGTTGCTCTTTGGAAAGCTTGCTCTTCCTCTCAATCCCTCCCATGATTCTTTCTTATATTTGAGGGAAAGTGAGAGGTGATCTTGATCTACATATTCACCGATCGATTTCTCCTCTAAGTGAGGGGAACCTAGTATATCTTGATCTTGGAGTTCTTGGTGCATCTCCTCTTTGTTCTTCTTCTCTTATTCCCCCATAAGTATTTGTTGCTTTGTTGGAATTTGAGAGTGAAAGATTTGAGCACTTGTGCTCTTGCCTTTTGACGAGGTTATACTCTGCGGGTACCCCAACGTAAGGGTACCAGGTGCACGTGATGATCAAAGAAGGCCAACTTTAATCGAAACCCACGAAGAAGGCCCAAGACGAAGAGTGCTTTCCAAGCTAGATTAAGTTATAGTCGGTTGAGACTTCCATACACGTAACCTTGGTCGGTTATGTATCCCGAAACCCAGCCTCCTATATAAAGGCTGGGAGGGTGATCGATCAAGAGGGCAATCCATAGCCACCAAACCCCGACGAGATCAGCAACTCGCGGATCCTTGTAACCCTCATATTCACAACATCAAATACAGACAGGCAGGAAGTAGGGGTTTTACCTCACTCGAGGGCCCTGAACCTGGGTAAATCCCGCTTGTCAGCCGTCGATTCACTAACACTACGCGTTCTCTACCACACAATCAACCCTAGTATAGCAACCATGGGACTTGCCGAGGGCACACCTCGACAATTGGCGCCGTCTGTGGGAAAGGTAGTGTTGGGCTCACGGTTTCGCCGGTTTCATCATCAAACGGCCACTCGCCGATCGCATCTACACAAGGTAATTCACCTGCTACATCATCGAACGGCAAATCGCCGATCATGGCTGCAAACGGCAACTCGCCGACAAGATCGACTAGCATCAACTCAAGAGGCGATCACTCGCCAATCTCTCCAAGGAGGCTCGCGCCGCACTCGATGGAAGCTCAACAAGCCTTTGCTGGACTCGAATCAGGTTTGGATATTACAGTTGGAGAATTTAACTTCTTTGTCGATAAAGATGGTGTGCAGGACCTGCTGGATCCACTCGACATGGAGACACCGACGACGTTTCGACTGCAACCATCCATCTTGGCGGCGACGTCATCACAGATCGTTCCGATCCAATCGCCAAGCGACTCTGCAACATCCATGAACTCGCAGGAGTTCCGCGACGAGGTAGCCAAAAGACTTGGGAGGAGCGAGATCGAATCTGCGTACCGCCCAAACAACTCAACCGAGTCACTCGACAACATCGTCGACTGCAACAACGTCATGAGGAACGAGGAGGACATAGACGACAACATATACCTTGCCGATCTCAACGGCCCAGAAATCCGTGCCAGCCACGAGATATTCACCTGCGACGCAGACAGCCTGGACAAAGCACTCGAGGATCTACTCGATTGCAGCGGAAACCCCAGCAAACAAAGCAACTCCAACATGAGCCTGGACGACGCCGAATCCATAATGCGCGTCAACAGCACGTGGACAGAAGATCGGGTGATACCTTATCAGGTTTACACCGCGAGTACCGCAGAAACGTCAACAGCTGCAGCATGTCGTCGACCTACAGAATACCCTTGCACAGTCACTATGCCTGACGGAACAACCACGTTAACCATCACGGCAGAGATGGCAGAGAAAGTGAGCAAAATAATCGAAAGCTGCACAATGCTACCAGCAAACGCAACCCCAGAAGAGGCATTGACCTTGCAGTACTTCCAGTGGCAAGAATCAATACGGCTGAAGAACTACAGAGCAGTACTCGAGGAACGCAAAAAGCAGGCCAGCATATCGAGTGCCGACGAAGAGCGTTATCTGTAAGTTCAACAGGCAGAAACGACCCCGCAAACAGGTCGCGAGTCATAAACCTCGGAGACGCAGATCGTGCAGCGGTCACTCGAAACCTGGATCCAGCCTTTATGGCAGTCGACACGGAAGGAGTCCCCATACCTACTGAACCAGCCGGGGCGCTGATGACGTTAGGCACCTACCTCAGAACAATCGAACCTCCTGCAGGAGACCCAAAGGGATCAGCACCTCCAGTGTACAAGCAACTGGCGATAGCAGAAAGCCATACAGCCACCACAAGCAACTCCAAGGAGAGATACAGATCGGGACCGCCGCAGTCGAAGCCCTCGAGGAGGAAGCAGTCGAAAAAGCTCACGCCGTCGCCGCTCCAGCAGGAGCCGCTCTAGGAGATCATACAGCAGCAGCTCAGACTCGGAAGCAGAAATCGGACCCTGCGGAGCGCTGTGCTTCACTCGACGAATCCGGGAGGCTCGAATGCCAAAGAAGTTCTCATTAGCTTCCACGCCCAAATTCAACTGCAAACAAGAGCCATCAGGCTGGCTAGAAGACTACAGGCTGGCAGTCGGATGTCAGCGCGGCACTACAACCACAGCTATGCAGTACATACAACTCATGATGGAGGGAACAGCTCGCGATTGGCTCAAATCGCTACCCGAATCATACTACGATTCGTGGGAACACTTCAGAGATGATTTCATCAAATACTTCGAACCTCTATGCGAGCGCCCCAAAACTTTTGAAGAACTTCGAACCTGCAAGCAAAAGTCAGATGAATCTCTGAGATCATACATACGGCGATGGACCGCCATCCGCAACTCAGTAGGCAACGTATCGGAAGATAGGGCAATCGATGCCTTCAAGAACGGACTCTGGAGAGAAGACTTCAAAGAGACGCTTGGTCGAGAAAATCCAAGGTCAATGGCGGCACTCATGGTACTCGCAACAAAGTGGGCGGATGGAGAAGACTCTGTACGAGGCACTCGACCCGCGTCTTCACATGAAAACCACGAGAGTGGTAGTCGAGACCGCAGAGATAGCTACAGAGATGATCGGAGGCGCAAACGCAAGCATCGTTATCACGATGATGACCATCCAAGCTTCATCGCGGCAGGCTTTGTCCAGCCACGGGACAACCGCGACCAGTGACAGACGACCCGACGATCACCGTGACAGTCGAGACCATCATACAGATGACCGCCGTGATAATCGAGACCATCGCACAGATGATCGCCGCGACAGTCGAGATCGCTATGGAGACAACAGACGCGACAACCGCGATAGCTACAAGAGGCCAGAATGGCGCAGGCGAGCAGACAAAGAGCCTGAGGCTCAGTCGAAGAAAGGATGGACGATTACTGCAGATTCCATCTGTACAAAGGGGACGACGGTAAGCTACGCTCTAACCATTCACTGAGAAATTGCAGGGAATTCGATCAACTCGTGATTGAACACATACTGCGACTGCAAAGAGATGGGTGCACACCTCCTCAACTGACGCAAACGCCATCGACTGCGCCGCAAGCACAACCTGTTCAGGTATATCCAGCGCCGCAACAAGTACAACAAACACAGGTATATTCCGTACCACCGCAAACACAACCTACTTAGGTGTATTCTGCACCAACACAAGCACAAGATTCGCAGCCCACTCGATAGACTCGGGGCTGAATACCACAAACACTAAAGGCAAAACAACCCCTCTCGACAGACTCAGAGGCTGGGCCAAACGGACAACTCAATCCCACTCGATATGCTTGGGGGTTGGGTCAAACAGACAACTCAACCCCACTCGATATACTCGGGGGCTGGGGCAAACAGCAAACACAAACCTACTCGATAGACTTGGAGGCTGGCATAAAACACAAAAGCATTTAACAGCACATGTAGAAAGGACTATTTACACTCGGGGGCTGCCCTGATTACACCACGTCCGGTCAAATCAAAGTTGAAACGGCGCCTTCTGCGGTCAAAACTCTAAACAATGGGCCCACACAGACATGTCTTGTCAAAAACAGCGATCGCACGCCTAAGATGTCACGAATGACGTCAGGTGTGAAGATAGCATACACATTCGATTAAAGGATTCAAGATTACAATCGACAAAGGATTCGACTAGCAAAAGTACTCCCATGGGAGCGTATCAAAATTTATCGTAATTATAAAAAGGAACAAAAGCTATTGAGATTATTCTTTACTTCAAAATGAAATAAAGCACAATCTCGGGGGCTACTCCCATAGGAGCGCTGTCGCGCTCCCATGAATTTTAAAAAGCAAAAATATTTCGATTGACAAAAGCAACACAGAGAAATGATTTGAGATTGTCCTCTATTGCAAGACAATAAACCACAATCTCGGGGGCTACTCCCATGGGAGCGCTGTCGCGCTCCCATAGATTTCCAAAAAAGGTAAGAAATTCACTCGACTACAGACTCGACTAAATGCATTAAATATTTCACAAACCAAAGAATCATACTTCATAAATTCCCGGACTATGCCAATCGCAGATGTTCCGGATGCTGCATACGCAAATGCAAAGGTAAGACCTGCCGATTAATCGAGCTGGGCCGAGGGACGCTCCAACAGTGTTTTCTTTTGAATTTTTTCCGTGTCAACAGACATGATGAAAATCCTGACGGACGCGTTAGGTATCAAAAGTTAAACTGCAGAACGAGTCAGTAAGACCTACAACGGACTGAGTCGAGTCTGTCCAGTATGTTCCAGGTTCGAGTCCGGGGACTCGAATCAGATTGAAGCCTAGTGTGGTTTCGCCCGAATGTGCGGTTAACTGAGCTCGATTTTCGAGTGAATCAGGCCTACTATGTCCAAGTCTCTAGGCAAAAGTTTCAAAAGTGTTCCAGGTTTGAGTCCGGAGACTCGAATCTGATTGAAGGCTAGTATGGTTTCGCCCGAATGTGCGGTTAACTGAGCTCGATTTTCGAGTGAATCAGGCCTACTATGTCAAAGTCCATAGGCAAAAGTTTCAAAAGTGTTCCAGGTTCGAGTCCGGGGACTCGAATCTGATTGAAGGCTAGTATGGTTTCGCCCGAATGTGCGGTTAACTGAGCTCGATTTTCGAGTGAATCATGCCTACTAAGTCATAATCCCTAGGCAAAATCTTTCGATTGTGTTCCAGGCTCGAGTCCGGGGACTCGAGTCTGACTGAAGACTAGTAAGGTTTCGCCCGAATGTGCGGTTAACTGAGCTCGATTTTCGAGTGAATCAGTCCTACTATGTCAATATCCCTTGGCTTGTATACACATGCAATTGAAACGAATTGAGACTAGAAGAACTACATCGGATCAGGAGTACAAAAGCAATAACTATGACGTGCACGATGAAGTGAGCACATGCTCGATTCTTCGAGTCAAGCAAGTACTCGGGGGCTAATAACGAGGTTATACTCTGCGGGTACCCCAGCGTAAGGGTACCAGGTGCACGTGATGATCAAAGAAGGCCAAGTTTAATCGAAGCCCACGAAGGAAGGCCCAAGACGAAGAGTGCTTTCCAAGCTAGATTAAGTTATTGTCGGTTGAGACTCTTCATACATGTAACATTGGTCGGTTATGTATCCCGAGACCCAGCCTCCTATATAAAGGCTGGGAGGGTGATCGATCGAGAAGGGCAATCCATAGCCAACAAAACCCCGACGAGATCAGCAACTCGCCGGATCCTTATAACCCTCATATTCACAACATCAAATATAGACAGGCAGGAAGTAGAGGTTTTACCTCACTCGAGGGCCCTGAACCTGGGTAAATCCCGCTTGTCAGCCGTCGATTCCACTAACACTACGCGTTCTCTACCACATAATCAACCCTAGGTATAGCAACTATGGGACTTGCCGAGGGCACACCTCGACACCTTTTGCATTTGGTGCATCGGTGTGCTCTCCACGAGGATTCGTGGAAGTTGAAAGCTTGTGAACTTGTTACTCTTGGGTCTTTGGACCCTAGACGCCGTGTGGTGGTTGGACCTTTGTGGTCACTTGTAAAGCCGTTCGGGAGCCCCCAATCCCGTTGTGGGTTGTGCCCCGGATTGTTGTTGAAAGGCTCCGGATTCCGCCTCGAAGGATTCTGATAGTGGAAGGTGAACCAAACCTTTGTGGTGCGGTTCATCGAAGAAGAAGGTGAAACCTTTGTGGTTGTTGAACCGTTGTGTCGATTCACACCTCTCCAACGAGACGTACTCCCTTAACAAGGAGGAACTCGGGAATACATCCTCGTCTCCGCGTGGCTCGGTTATTTCTATACCCGAGTCTTTTACTTATGCACTTTACACTGTGATAGTCTTCGTACTTGAAGTATTCTATTGCTATCACATTGTTGCTTGTCTTTCTTAGCATAAGTTGTTGGTGCACATAGGTGAGCCTAGTTTATTTAGGGTTGTCGGCTTGTTAATTTAAACACCTAATTTTATTCTGTAATTAGCAAGCCTAAACCGGAAAAGTTTTTAAACCGCCTATTCACCCCCTCTAGGCGACATCATTGTCATTTCAACGTGCACGCTTACATGCAAACAAATAATTATTATTTTGTGCTTTGTGATTTTTAAATCATGTAGCATATGTGAATTGCAAGTTGTTCGAACATCTATAGACGGGACAGTTTAGTTATGAAATTCATTGCTTTCATAACTGAAAATGATATTTATATTTTAAAGACGTGCGTTGCACGTGCATGATTACTACTATTCTCTCCAACGACAAAAACTAAGAGCAATTAGTCCACTAGCAGTAGCAGTACTATAAGGACAGCATAGATTATTCAATTGCGTACTGTTAATCACTAGCTAGCTAGCACATGAAAGAACGACATCAAAATAGCTCCCATCCCGCGGAAAACCACATTGGACCTCGGGCACCAGTGCTCCCGCGTGTTCAAAAAAATTTGATTTTTTTTTGACGATTTCAAAAAAATCCAAAAAATACTAGCTGATGTATATGCATGTCCTCTATGCACGGTACAAATCATTTGAGGAAAACAAATCGTATTACGAGCTACATAAAAAGAACAAATTTCTGACAGACAATAGTATGGATTTTCTGTCAGAAATTTGTCTTTTTTCTGTAGGCCACAAATTTTATTTTTTTCTTACGAAATTTCTTGCGCACCTTTAGAACATGTATATCTTGCTGTCTGAATTTTTTCAGATTTTTTTAAGCAAAAAAGTACGATTTTTAAAAAATTCAAAAAAGGGGCGGCAGTGTGCCCGAGAGCCAACCCCATCCCGTTGCAACATCAAACATGCTTTCAGTGTTTTCCTACTAAGGATGACTCCAACGGGCTACCCAAACGGACACCGATTTTGTCTGGATTTTGTCCGTTTGGGTCGTGGTCCGGGCAGTTCGGACACGAGCGGACATGCCTGTCCGGTGAGTGCCCCTAACGGTGGCGACGCATCCTATTTGCACTGTCCGTTTCTACCTCAATCTAGCACATCTTTCAATCGGGAACAAGGTCGCCGGCGCCGGAGACCAGACCGAAAGAAAGACATGCGAGAGTGAGCAGGGGCAGCTATACAGAGAGAGAGCATACGGATAGGCCTCCTGCCTGCGTGGTCTTGGACAGAGAGAGAGTAGCGGCAGCAGCAGCAATGCAGAGAGAGAGAGAGCAGCAGCAGCAAATCGCGCACATGAGCGCCGCCCAGCTCGTCCTCGTCGATCTTGGACCCGGGACGCGAGCTCTGCTTCCTGTGCCACGGTGCTGAGACAAGCGACAAGGACGGACGCGGGAGGAGAGCGCGGCCACGCGGTTGAGCTCGCGGCGTCGGTCGATCTTGGACCTCTGCGCTCGATCTTGGACCTCCGCGCTCGGGGCGTCGCCGTGCACCACCTGCGGCTCGCACCGGTCGTGGAGGTACTCCAGCGCGCGGGCCACCTGCAGCGCCACCGCCACCCGCCGCGCCCACGGCATCGTCGCGGGCACGAGTTTTCCATCGTCGCCGTGAAGTTCTTCGTGCAGGTTGCCGTTGGGCGCGAACTCGAGGATGAGCACGCCCTCGTCTCGCTGGTCGCAGAAAGCAGGAGGCGGACGCAGAGCAGGGCGCTCGCTGCAGCTGCGGTGGACCTTGACGGCGGCGAGCTGGGGCTTGGAGCCGCCGGAGAGGCGCGCGAGGTATACGGTGCTTAAGCCGCCCTCGCCGACGACGGCCGCCGTCATGGCGACGCCGCCCCCGCAGCCGCAGCAGAGGAGCGGGAGCTTGGGCCTGTGCAGCAGCATCTCCGACCTCGATCCCTCCCGACGAGCCGGCGACGAGAACGACCATGAGGGCAAGGGAGCGACGGAGATGGCGGATGCGGACGCCGGCAGCACCTCGAGCTCTCTCGTCGGCGACGCGCCTCCGGCCAGCGGCAAAAATGCAAGGATCCATTGCGGTGGGGAATTTCTAGAGAGAATAGTGCGGTAGGTGGGAGGAGAGGGGAGGGAGGATTTGTTTGACTGACATACGGGCCATCACGCGGGTAGGGAGGACACGAGAGGACACAGCGGACGTGTTTTTCTGTCCGCACCCGACGCATCGGTGACCCAAATTTGGGCCAGGAATGCGTCGGGACGGACAGAAAAACGGACCGCGTTCCGTTTGCGTCGCCCCGTTGGGCTGTGTTTTTAGCTCCAACGGACAAGGACGGACGCACGCGGACTCGATGCGTCGCCCCGTTGGAGTCATCCTAGCCTTTGCTAGCTTGCTAAAAACTCGTAGTCCGTACTCGAGGGGCACATGCATGCACGGCCGATGAGTCGCCGCCTCGTCCGCCTCAGTTGACATCGATTGGGCCAACGCCCGCTTATTTGCCACCCTTCCTCGGACGCACGCACGCAGACCGGCGTGGTGGCTCCGGCGCTCGCTCACGCACGCACCGCCCACTGCCAAACCGCCCTCCTTCTCCTTCTCCCCCTTCTCCTCCTCGGTACACCCAAAAGGGTACGTCACCCGGCCGGCCGGTTCACGGCGGGGCTCCAGCTGTTCTTGTTTCTCGATCGGACGATGTTTTAAAAAAAAAAATTGCGTCAACTCCGTCTCCCATGCAAATTCATGCATGCATATGTTGCGCGCCGCCCCTCTACGCCTTAGCTAGTTTCTTAATCCCTTCTTTGTTCCCAAAGCCATATTGTCACACAGCTTAACCTTTTGATGCTTTCGGCCAGCTCACGCACTTAAGCATCCCTTGATTCGTGGAGCTCATCAAGTTTGCTGCTCCCTAACATGGGTGCTATTAGCTACTGTATGATCTAACTAGCTCCATCCATCAGTTAGTTCTCTTTTGCAAAGACAAAAGCAGCTCGATGCTCACTAGACTACTACACTCTTCTATAGTACTCCACAAAGAGGAGGTTCGTGGCCGGCTTAGAGCATCTCCAACCATGATTGTCAAACCCTCCCTATACGTCCGGCGGACAGCCCGGATGCGTTTTGGGCTGAATTGGTCCACCCAACGGCGGCCCCCAAAGCCTCCACAAACGTCCGGGCTGTCCGGCTCCTACCAAAGCCAGCCCATATGTAGGGCGGGTTTGGAGCCGTCCGGACGCGTCCGCCACGTCGGATTTGTCAAGACGGGCCTACCCAATTTTCAACCAAAATTCCGGCGCGCCGGCCACTTTCACTTATCCCCTTTCCGCCTTCGTTTCCCGCCGGTAGTTTTCATTCCTCCCGCCGCGTCCACCTGCAAATCCGATGGAGGCGACGGAAGCCATCGATTTGACCGAGAACGGCAGCTCCTCCCAGTCCGTCGAGCAAGCGGGGGACTCGGCGTTGAAGCCGGAGACCATCGCGCGGCGGACGCGGCGGAGAGAAAGCGGCGCTGGATGCCCTGGCGAAGGCGGAGGCGGAACGGATAGCCAACGCGGATACGCAGGACGAGGAGCCGGTGTTGTCCACGCCCGTGCCCGTCGTCCGGCGTCCTACGTAGGTTCCGCCTGTCGTCATGCCGGCAAGAAGGTCGACATCCTCCACGACGAACCCGGAGGAGCCGGGCCTCATCCTCATCGCGGATGAGTACCCGTCGCAGGTTCCGACGACGCAGGAGGACGAGATGATGGGGAGTCTCCGCCGCTCCAGCGGACGCGGGATGCTTCCGGCGTCACCGCCGCCGACGTCGCCCACAACCTGTTCGACGAAAGTCAAATTGACTATACGGTATGCATCTCTATCCGAACTTCGTAGTTCCGAGTCAATCTAGGTCCGTAGTGTAATTCTTAGCATGTTTAGGATGATAAGAATGATTATATGCTGGAATTGATCTGAAATGGGGAGGATCCGGCATCACAGGATCCGTCGGCAACCGCAGTTGTGGGTGAGTCCGCACCGGTGGGGGTTGCGGCTAAGGCGAAGCGGAAGGTGTACACGCCAAGAGGCTCTTCGTACACAACTTTTGAAAATGTTTTGCTTTGCCGAGCTTGGTTAGCCACAAGCATGGATCCTATATGTGGAACCAAGCAAAAGGGCACAAGGTTGTGGGAGAAGATACATGCCCACTTCCATCATCAAAAGGAATATGTGACACCCCACCCCATTGTGTCCGATCGCAATGCCGGCTCTCTCCAACATAGGTGGGCCGCAATTCAAGAAAGTGTCAACAAGTATTGCGGTTTCCATGCACAAGTGGTGAACCGGAATTCTAGTGGCGTCACCGTGACTTCCTATGTAAGCTATTGCTTGTACTTTGTTCATTGACATCTCTTCATTGCATCACACTTCATTGGTGGTCATTTCTCTACTTCTGTGTTTGATAGACAAGTTTGGCCGCCACTTTGTACCATCAAGTGGAGAAGAAACACTTTACCCTCTCACATTGTTGGCTAGAGTTGAACGGGAAGCCCAAGTGGATGCTCCAATATGATGATCACAAGAATCCGACCAAGAAATGGAAGACCAACGATGGATCAACCTCTTCCATCCCAATTGGAGTTGATGAAGAAGATGGGCCATCCGAAGGTGGAAGTGGCTGGAAGAGGACCATGATGGGGAGGAAGTGGGAGAGGTATCGGGTGGCTTTGCAAAGGGAGAGAATGGACTTTGAACGCCTCCGGCTCAAGGAGAGGTTTGACATTGAGAGGGAGAGGTTGTCCGTGGCGAAGGAGGAGGCTTGGTTGAAGCTCCAATTGGAGCAAAAGAAGATGGCCGATGCTTATGAGATGGAGCAAAAGAAGATGGCGGATGCCTATGCCATGGAGCACGAGAAAAACATGATTGCAAGAAGTACGGAGGAACAAAGAATCATGTTCCAAGACGCTTCCCTCTTGGATGAGCCAAGCGCCAAGTGGATCCTCATGATGAAGAAGAAGATCTCCGACCGTGACCTCGGCGTTGATGGCTCCGGTGGATCCGCCCCTTCATCCGCCCCTTGATCCGACCCTTGTATCGGACAACTTGTTGAACTTTCGTAATTTCATTTGAATTTGAAGTCTATGTCTTGTAATATGATCCGGTATGTATCGTATCGGATCGACGTTGCATGCCTTGCTTGAGTTTGGAAACAAATTTTTGGGGGGATGTGGTTGTAGGATCCCAACTATGGGGATCGTCCGGTCACTGTCCGCGGACGCGTCCGGGGCGGATTTGGGGGATGCGGTTGGAGATGCTCTTATCCTAGTAGATCAAGCCACTTTACTTTATCATCCTCATAAACAATCGAAGAACTTAATAAACTCACACGGTCACACCTACTCAACTGTATTTAAAAAACTGGCTACACTACACTCCAGTAAAGGCAGTATTCTATTCGCGGTCGTACGTTCAGACCACATGTGTGAGACGGGAAACCGCTCCCGCCGTCACCAGTCACCACCCCCGGTTCTCTCCAGAGTCCGCACACCTCTACTCCACTCACTCCGGGCGATCAGCTCCTATAAATCGCACCGCCAAGACCATGGAGTCGCCCACCTACGCCGCACACTCCAACAGTCCAACCACGCACACATACACAGGCCAACAGATATTCCGATATTCCGTCTGAGTCAGTCAGAGTAAGATCCGTCGTTCGACATGGGGGAGGGCAATGGCGCTTCGGCTGCGCAGTTGTCTTCGTCGTCGTCATGCCGGCGGGGCCCAGAAGGGTGCGGTCTGGCGCTAGGCCGGCTGGTGCGGAGGCTGCGGAGGCGGAGCAAGATGCTGTGCACGGCGGCTCGGCCAGCCCCGGCGTCCCGGTACTGCCATCAGTACGACCCGCTCAGCTACGCGCGCAACTTCGACCGCGACGGCTTCGGCACAGGCCTGGACGATGACGTCTCTGGCCACCTATACCACCATTACACCTTCGCCTCGCGCTTTGTGCTCACCGCCTCTTCCGGAGCCCGCCAGCCGCCGCAATAGGCCGGCGATCCAGCCGACACGGGACGGCGATCGAGCTGGTTGCTGCGGGTAGAGTAGCGCGCTGACCACTAAAGTTAGGAGGAGCTAGCACTCCTTTTGTTTTGTTCTTTGTCGATCCCCTCAGCTGCAGCTAGCTGGCGTGCGGCCGATTGCGTTCATATATCGGGTCGGATGATGGTTGCGCAGGCCTCCTTGTCCTTGGCTCTTCAACTTTGGGCCACGCTTGGAGAGCTAGAGGAAATGTTTTCAACGTATGACTAAGCGAACATTTCTACAATCTCTCGGCCTGATTTTTGGTGTTCATTACCGTTCTTGAAGTTGCTGAAACAGTGTTCTCTTCATATGTTCTGAATTGATCAGTCGAATGCCATGATTGAGCAAGCACATTAGCGGAGAATTGGCCTTTAGTCAGGAAGCAACACCGCACTGACCGACGCGAGCATATCCGCTAACCCAGTGACCGATGAATCTGTGGAGCGTCAACACGAGTAGAGGCTGGCATGGCATCAAGTCATCACCAAGTGAGAGTTGTTGGTAGTACAATAATTGCCGATGTCGCCGTTTCTGCCGCGCGATGCAGATGCAGTGAAGCGGTATGGTTACTGGCAACCCGCGATTGCCTGGGAGCAGGACGCCCCGAGTGGCGGACTGAGATCCCATGCCCCGCAAGAGGCAGGGCACAACGTCAGGAGCAGCGAGGCTCAGCGACGGGAGAGCAGCAGCGAGGCTCGGCGACCGGCAGCTGCGTCGCGGCGGCGCGCGTGTGAGAAAGCTGAATCAAACAGGCAAACCAGTGCCAAAATTCGTTGACTTGTTGTAGTCCGTTGGATGTGGATGGAGTGCCTCAGGTCACGTTGTGCCCTGCCTCTTGCGGGCATGGGTTCTCAGTCCCCGAGTGGCCGTGTCCCGCTGGGACCGAGATCCAGTGCCCCGCTCATGTCAAGGCACACGTTGCCATGAGGCATCAAATCCACCGTCCGAGTTGCATCCGATGGCCAGAAGCAGTCAACAGCAAATAGTTTTGGTCCGCTCGGTCCATCCCCTATTCCCCTTCCTCTGTTCGACTGTTGCTCACGCGAGACGGAGCGAGGCGAGCTGCTAGTCCCGTCGCCGAGCCTCGGTGCTGCTGGTCTGTCGCCGAGCTGCAGGAAAAGGAACCAGCCCCGGCCGCCGCGAGGAAGGAGACGAGCCGCTCCGACTGCTCCTCCAGGACGAGCCGCTCCACATGAGGAAACAACCTCGACGCCGCCCACCTCTGGCTGCTCCGTCCGCCTGCCATCGGCGGCTGTCTCCACCCGTTCCGACGGCCCCTCCGTGTTCCTCCTAATGTGCACTGTGACGGCCCGCTCCGATTGCCACGGGCGCCCTGGACCTGGCAGCAGCGAGGCAGGACTGCAGTGAACAGAAACATCAAATTCATTAACACTAGGACAGCTCCAGGAAACGAAATTCAATAAACTGAAAATAAAGACACACCAAATTCATACAGCAAGAAAGCTGCAGTAATGTGTTTAATCTGCAGAACTTAGTACTGGAAAATGAAATGAGGCACTAAATATACAAGCAAAATCTAAACTTGATCCTGGAACAATTAACCTGAACCTGCAGCCAACTGAACCGAAAATAGCAACTGAACAGGTTCAGCAAAATCCGAACGATGTAGACCATAAAAAACTGAACGGACGAATCATTTTCAAATCCTGCAAGAAAAAATATACAAGCAAAATCTGAAGTCTGACGGTCATTTTAATTGTACATTTGGGCTACGTGTTGTGTGCTGGAGTCTGACGGCAGAGAGCTGCCAGGAGCTCAATGTATCCTGTCTTGTGCTGGTGAAAACTATCGGGAGTGGAGAAGCTCGGTTGAGGAGATGTCATGAGGGTGCGGAGGGGATCGTCGGAGCTGACGCCGTCACACCGGGGACGAGGAGCTCGTCAGAGCGGGGTGGGGAGGAGAAGGCCGTGGGGCGGTGGGCCTTGCCGGCGCCGTTTATCTGGTGGCCACTGCCGGAGCTCCCATGGATCCCTTCCCACGGCGACGATGGCGGCAGAGCTCTGCACAGGAGTTCCGCCCGCGACACGTTCCCTTCCTGCGGTGATTTTGCCTTGTGCGCGCGAGGACTGAGGATGGGGAAGACCAGTTTTTTGCCGTTGACTGCTTCTGGCCGTCGGATGCAAGTCGGACGGTGGATTTGATGCCTCAAGCAACGTGTGCCTTGACATGAGTGGGGCACTGGATCTCGGTCCGTCCCGCTGCCGCGGCTGCGGTTTCACAGATGACGCATTGATTCTACCGGTGGATCGATGGATTGGACGATATTCAAAACATTTTTTCAGGCAAGGAGGTTCTCTTCTATTGGAATCGTGGCCATTTGTTTCGTATATGGGCATTAAACTTGCAATGTCAACGGTTTGGGCCGGACCTGAATGACCGTTCTGTTGCCGTGGGTTCATCTGCTGGTCTGTATCTTTCTTCAAAAAGTATCTGTACGCCTATATTGGCCAGACGTCCCACCTGGGTCATTTCTTATTCATCGCCCCCCTGTAACTCCTGACCAATCACGCCTACAGCACAACGTATATATGGCCGCCCAATTTTTCTTACAAGTCTCTGGGTTGTTGTTTCCGCCTTCTCACCATTTATTCGGGTTTTTTCGACTGTCTTTCGCTTGGTTTTCGGTATTTTTTCTTTTTATTATCATTTGTACGATTTTCTTCTGGTTACTTTCTATTTTTTCAAATATTTGGAAACCACATAGTTTGTACGCTCTTTTTCATAATTTTTATATATTGTTTATCATATATAAATTTTAAAATTCATAAATATTTACTTATAAAGGTATGAACGTTTCTATATATGTACATATGAGCATTTGTTATTATAAATATGAACCTCTATTTTGACGTATGTGAACATTTATATTTTACAAGAAAAAATAACTCTTAATAAGCCGTGCCCAATGCAAACATAATAACTCAACAAAAAATAATAGGACCTCCGTCAGGAGTTCTTCGGGCGATGAGGTGACTAGGCATTGCCTTTAGCGACTAATAGGACCTCCTATCCCGCAATTTCTTTCCATTGCAAACAAATAACTCAACAAAACATAATAAAATTTAAAAATAAGGCTACAAGCTTGTGTTTTCAATACATTTTTTTGCAAAAAAGCAAGACATGTTTTTGATCTGGATGTGTATAATTTGTCGCATGTAAACTTCCATTTGCCTTCTTTACTACACTTTCATAAAGGCACGGCATGATCCCAAGGCTACCAGCTAATATTACTCCTAGGCATAGGTGAGTTTTGCAACTTTTAAAATTTATAAAGCAATATTTTTTTCTTAAAAATACCTCACCCAAACATAGACCCTCATTTCAATAAAAAAAAAACTCCCCTAGAAGCATCCCTTCCATGGGTTGTGACACTTCACTTACCTCGGCCTCTGTGGCAATGACATGTTAAGCCAGAGCTATCTGATAGCCCCCGCAAGTGTTTCTTGTCTTATCTCAAGTGGTGGAAGCGGGTAGCAGATAATATGAATTATCCGGCATTTGTATTCAAAACTTGAAAATCAAGTCGTAAATATCCGAATCCAAACTAAATGGAAGTGTTAAGTATCCGTATTTACAACTACAAATGCAAATGTGGTATTGAATTTTAAAATAAATGTGGATATGGAATGTATATGTCTTTATCTGAACGAAATTATGCAAACCAATTTTGGCGATTCTACCCTGATATGGTAGTTAACCAACCTAAAATAGTACGAAAGAGATCAAATGTATCTTTTTTGTGATGACCTTTATAATATCATGTATTATATTGCTATATTTATCACTGTGTTGTTCTATAGTTGACTCTTTATAAGACACAAGTCTATTTGTTTGTTTATGTTCCGAATTAAAAAATCATGCAATTCGCATCCATATTCGAGTAACATCGGATTCACATTCATATTTAACAACATCTGTATTTGTATATGTATTTGTTTTAATAATATGATATGGGATGGGTAATAGCCGATCGGCATCCAATCTATTTCCACCCCTACTCATCTGAATGCATGTGAAACGCCAAATTCTCGGCTTAAGACGCCACAAAAATCTCAACACATGTTTGCTCGCCCACAACTTGATGCCCAACAATATGTCTCTTATCGTACAGAAAACCTCAAGGAATAACTCCAGATAACCTCTTCATATTGCTCCCCTTGACTCACCATCCATTTTTTTCCCGAAAGGTTGGCTCTCATCGTATATTAGCAGAGGGAACAACCGTACACCGACGTAGCCCCGAACAAAATTATGTCCGGACACGAACATAAAAAAGAAAAAGAAAGGAAAAAACGGGCAACGAACCAGCCACCCTTGTGGCACTAATTCGGGGTGCCCCTGCTATGCAGAACCATGACCCATCCTCATAGAGCTATGGTCGCAAAGCAACCCGAGGCCACCGCCTCGGCGCACGTCCGCCGTCCGGGGCCGCCCCCCGGCATTCGCCGCCCAGACTTCAGAGCCACTTCACACGACTGCTGTAAACCTGAAGCACAACGAGAGATAAGACGCTCCAAGGCGGCGCCTTCAAGAAGGTAGGGACGTGTGCGCAGCCGCCGCCCGCTCCAGGGGAGCTCAAGTTTTCACCCGGAGAGACTTATGGTACTCGCGTCGTTAAAGACTAGCAGATCCCAGTCGACGCAATCAAGAAGAGAACGACACCCTAAGGCGCCGCCGCCGTCTGCACCTAGGTGCAAGGTTTTCAACTGGAGAATGAGCTCGACCGCCAAGACGAAGGACTTGCACTAGTACAGAAAAGGCTATTAGTGACGCACCTTTTTGGCATTCTGTGGCGCACCCGCCAAATTGCTGGGTGCACCACAGAATTCTCGCCACAAAAATTAATTCTGTGGCGCACCTAGCTTGGTGCGCCACAGAATCTCACATTTCTGTGGCGCACCTGGCCTGTTGCGCCATAGAATTCTCAAAAAATTCAAAAAATGTAAAAAATATATAAAAAGTTTCAAAAAATCATAATATGAAAAATCCTATTTATTAGAACTATTTTCATATTTTTTGAACTTTTTGAACTGATACCTTCCCGCTAGATCACCCATACTCAAATTACTAATCCTAGCACGCTTAACTTCTAATTTCCACCCAGTCATCTAGCCTTGTGCTACTCAAGGTCTTATTGATATATATATATCATATGAACCCTCATAATACTTGTATATGTATATGTGTGGTATGTGTTATAAATGTGTGTTTTTAAATTTCAGATTTTTCAAAAACTTTTAAAGTTTCAAAATGAGATTCAAAAGTTTCAAAATATCCAAAAAAAACTCAAAAAACTTAAAAAATTCAAAATTTTCAAAAAATCCTAAAAAAATCCAAAAATAAAAAAAAACCCAAAAAATTTCAAAATATCCAAAAAAACCAAAAAATTTAAAAAATTCAAGAAAAGTCAACAATCTTCTTTGTTATACATTTCTGTGTCTTTTTTGGAATTTTGAATTTTTTTTCTTTTTCTCTTTTTTTCTTTTGCTGCGAAAAATCGTCTGTTTGAAATAACTTTTTTTCTTTTGAAATTTGAGGAATCTGTGAATTGCTGACCGGGTAAACCCTGGTGGATTCGAACTCGGATTTTTCTCTAGTTTTTTTGGCATATAAAACGCGTTATTTCGACGTCGTATGCAAAAGTTATGGCCATTACAAAATTTATTTTTCATTTGTTGCAGAAGTCAAAAGATTTTATTTATTGAAATTTTTATCATTTTCTTTTACTTCCTACAAGACTAAAAAGGCGATCCAGGGGGGTGGGATTTGAAAAAAAATAATGCGCCACAGAAAGGTGACATTCTGTGGCGCACCTGGCCATGTGCGCCACCAATATATGACTTTGTGTGGCGCACCAAGCTTGGTGCCCCTCAGAATGTCTATTTTCTGTGGCGCACATGGCCAGGTACGCCACAGAAATGAGATTTCTGTGGCGCATGGGCAAAAGATGCGCCACAGAAAGGCAAATATTTCTGTGACGCACCAGGCATCCATGCGCCACAGAAATAATTCTGTGGCGCACCAATTAATGGTGCGCCACAAGCGGCCAAGTCTCCTATAACCCTTTTCTACTAGTGTTGGTCTATAGGAGAATCAAGCCGAGCAGCGTGGCACTGATGCCGACCTCCGAACGCAACCCACATCACGACGCGACAACCACGCCAAGCCCGCGGGAGGCTAGAGCTGCCCTCCCGCACCACTGCCGCATGTCCGGGGCCGCCGCCTCGGCTTCCTTGTTGCCGTCGATCTGCACGAATCTCTCGTGTGGCGCCCTTACTGCACCAGGATGCCAGAGCGAGGAACCGCTGGTTGCGGCCCATCCGGCCCAAGGCGGGCCCAGATCGGGCCCGTGACCACCATGCTGCGCCAGGGAGCTGCCCATACCGCCACCGCGACCACGCCGCGGCCGCATCCGGCGGATGCAGACGAGCGCTCCGCCATACGCCGAGAAGGACTGGCGGGCCCTAGTTCTGAAGAGGAAGGCCGGCAGCGTCCCGACCAAGATCCGCTTCCCGACGTCGTGCCGAAGATGAAGACGAAGATCCACCAGTTCCGGGGCCGCTGCCCCGGCTTCTCGACGCCGGCGAGACGACCTACTCCCCCAGCAGAGATGGCCGGCCGCCGGCGCAACGAGTAGCGCTGTAGCAGGAACCTCCCCCGACGGCCTTTGTATGCAAGGGGCCCGCCGCCACCACGGCGGACGCCGGCGGCAGCGGCGGCGAGGGGGCCAGGGGAGGAGCTCTTAAACGCGGCGCGGGGGCGCCCCCATTGTCGCCCTGGGGAGCGACACGGGGGAGGGGACAGCCTCTTTCTTCGACTCACCATCCAATAGAACCGCTTGGACTATGCCATGCAATTGCTACACATATTTTTCTTTCCTAGGTATATCCACGAAACAGGCTTTCGCCCTGCTTTAGAAATAAAGCCACAAACGGACGAACTGATACAAGGTGGTGAGGAAATCCTCTTACAAAGCAAGTCAAAAGAAACGACAAACGAGATGAGAGCAAGTGCCCAAACTCAAGTCGACCATGAAACTCGGAGAAGCCACACCTAGCATGAGGCCCTAAACTACCGAGTAGGTAAGAATCTGCGTCTCCTGATAAGACCATCGGACAAGCGTTACACCGAACACACCAAGCCATTGTTGGAGAGGGCTGCCTGCCCTCTCGCTCCGGGCTGAGCGCCGATCCTGCCAACGAACAGCGAGGACCGAGAACGGTGACAATGATGTCATGTGTAAGAGATAGGAGACCCATGAGACCATCCCATGCCGGAGCCGACGAAGCTTCACACCAGGATACGAAGCTGCAACAAACAGACCCTAAGCTACAAGACAACGCCCCCAGGAGGGTAACGACATGGTACGTCGCCAATGCCGAGTCCGATAAATCAGACTAGGGTTTTCACCCGGAGCCTAACATAGAGAGAGAATTCCACAACGACGCCCCCAAGAGGGATACGACGCCCGTAGGCGTCGCCGCCGCCGGCGCACAAGCATCGTGCTTTCACTCGAACCCTCACCCATGTCATCCAATGGTCGCCAAAAGGCAAACTGACGGGAGGATCGCCGCCAATAGCTCAAGCCCTCCAAATCTAGACCAGGGAACCGCCTTCGCGAAGACGATGACACCAGGATCACCAGCCACTCCTCCCCTCGCTGCCCATGCAGCCAAACGGAGGCGCCACCACCGCTGCAGCGCTGCCTACCGCCAAGCCAGACGCGCAGCCTCTCCCTCCAGGGCCGCCACCCCGGCGTCCAAGGTCACGCACCAAAGGGCTCTGACATCACGGAGCGGACAGAAAACAGACGCCAATCCGAGCCCGCCTGGCCCAAATTTAGTCGAACGCGGCTGGCAGTGAGAGGACATGTCGGCGAAGACCGGTCCACCGTGGCACGCCACCGCCGCGTCGTCCATCCCCGCCGCCTCCTATGGCCAGAGCGTCGCCGGCCAAGACCCATCACCGAGCTGCACCGCCGCTAGATCGGAACCGCCCCCTCGGGCCCTCCAAGCGCGCGGGGAGAGGACATCCGCCTCCGCCGGCCCCGCTTGCCCGGCGGCGCCTACCGGCGGCGGCGGTAGGGGAAGAGGATTGGGGCGAGCTAGGACGGGGAGGTTGGGGCGCCCCGGTCGCCCAGGGAGGGGCGACGGGAGCGAGAGGAGGAAAGGGGGACGAGTCTGCGAGGTATATCCCAACGTACAAAGCCAGATGTATGCAAGAAAATCAGGTGCCCTCGTTCTAACCACACTCATATTGATCAGGACAAGAATCTTCTACCATTATAGAGCTCGCGGTCCTCGTTTTGAGTGTGCATTGTTTGCAGCCCCCACTTTTCCAAACCAATGTTTGGGATAAGGCCAACTCTTGGCTGGCAATCGGATTCGGGACAAGTCAATGGCGAACCATATCAGATAGTCAAAGTTGATTTACCAAATATTGGCATGGAAATGACTACCAACCGATTGCTACTCGAAGTTTCAAAATACCTTCAAGTTTCTAAAAACGCAAAATATAGGCTAAAACATTGGCATTTGCACAAAAACAAGCACACTAGGTATCTTCTCCTCCAAAGATCTTCATTCAACATATACCTTCCAAGCTATGCATTATGGATGTATTTAAAAATTGGAGCTTCCCAAACAATAACCTTTTCAAATTGTGGTGGCTGAGAGCAATATGAGTACGCAACAAGTAGCAACAATCTACTAATCAATGAGTCCCTATTTATATTGTCGATGAATCCTTCAGAATATATCTTCTTCTTTTATATCAGAAACTATTATTACACAAGAAACAAAGATGTCACAGTACAAAACACATCCACGACACCTTTTCAGCAAGACATTTGGAATTTGAATGCACATAAATGCTCGAGAGTTAACTGTTGAAAGAAAAGCTATCGAGGATACCTTGCAGATAACATAAACTCTTCTTCCATGCTATATTGTCTTGTTGAACCATCCTTGTTTATTTCACCACTGTTCGGTGAAGGAGAATTCATAGCAATTTCATCCTTTTCGAATTCCATTACAACAGGACCATCTGGAACATGCTCGTTGGATGTTTGAAGGCCTTCCAATGTCATTTCCACTTGCCTCATGGTTGGACGATCCTCTCCTTTTAGTTGCACACATGTTACCGCAAGCATAGCAACCTTTTCTACTTCTAGGCCTCCCTCTTCGATAACACATGGGTCTAATATTTGCAACAAATTACGTCCGCCAAACAAGGAAACGAAACATGCAACAAGGCTCTCACCTTCGGAAGACATGTATGAAAATGGCTTCTTTCGAGTCAACAATTCTATAAGAATGACACCAAAGCTATAAACATCACTCTTATCTGTGAGACGCGATGTGTAGAAGTACATAGGATCCAAATATCCTATTGTACCTTGTACCATTGTTGTTACCCCAGATTCCTCCACGAGAATGTACCTTGAAGCTCCAAAATCTGCTACTTTTGCTGTTAGAGTGTCATCCAAAAGTATGTTAACAGACTTGATATCTCTATGGATGATAGGTATTGAAACGGCTGAATGAAGATAAGCAAGAGCTTTGGCTGTTTCAATTGCTATGCGCAACCTATTGTTCCATGACAATGACGATACATGAAGATGGTCATAAAGGGTCCCATTGGATACAAACTCGTAAACCAACATCGGGACGTCAGTTTCAAGACAACAACCATAGAGTTTTAACACATTTCTATGGTTGATTTGGGACAAGATAGCGACTTCATTTATAAACTCATCGATCTCTTTTTGAACCACTACCTTAGGTTTCTTGACATCTACAACATGGAGATCTGATAAAATCCCTTTGTAGACAGTACCATGCCCTCCACAGGGCCGGCTCTGGCCCAGGGCAAGAGGGGCGACGGCCCGGGGCCCCGCCAAATTTGGGGCCCATAACTGGGACGAATATACTAGTGGTGCGCATTACCAGATACACGCCACTAGTAGTTTTGTATAAACTGCCTGGATTATTACTGGTGGTGTACAGAAAGAGACGCACGCCAGCGGTAAGACATAAACGACATAGAAAAAATGGCTAGAGGCCCATTGATTAGGGGACCATTTATAGAGTTCGCCCCGGGGCCCCTAAAATGTTAGAGCCGGCCCTGGCCCTCCACCTCCAAGCTCACGAGATTTATCAAAATTGTTAGTTGCCTTTTCTAACTCTTCCAAAGTTATGATCATTCTTTCTGCAATATCAGCTCTTTGAGATACCAATTGTTGCAGCAGTTGACCGCGATTCTGCTCAAAAAACTTTTGTCTCATCTTTCTTATCCTCTCATGCTTAAACTTTTGCAACATGAAAACTCCAGCAAGAATAAAGACAATACCCGCTGTCGCGCTGCCAAGTCCTATTCCGATGGTTAAACCTGCAAAACATGTAACGTCGTGAGAATATATACATGGGTAGAGTAGAAGACTTCTCACATCATGTAATACAAAACCATGTGCGTTAAAATTGAGGTCCTAGACTGACACAAGTAATCAAAATAGTTGCAGCACATATCGATTCACGTCTAAGGGTTTTGGCACCATGCTCACCTGTGTTTGTAGACTTGGGTAGTTCCACGCAACCATTAGGTAGAGTATGGTCACCACTTGTTCCTTGCGGGCAACGACACTCGAATGATCCCTCCGTGTTGGTACATTCACCGTAGCACTGGATCTTTTCTGCCGGGGAGTCGGACTCATTTGTATCTACATATAGCCATCCAATACTTGTGAGGATTGAGAAGGAAATTAAATCGTTTCTCGCCCAAAACGTAAAGAAGAGCGAAAAATGAAAAGAGCATATATCCATCAGATGAGTCAAAGATTCCTACAAAAATGTTTGAGAGGAGAGCAGAAATACTGAAAAGTTGTGCAGACTAATTAACCTTGGCATCCGTCGTGGATATAGGGGTTTCCTTTGTAGCCAGCTTGGCAGTGGCAAGTATAGCCTCTATGATTTGGAGAGCATTCGCTTTTGCTACTCTTGCAGACGTTGCGGGCTGCTTCCATGGTGCATTTTTTGTTGGACACCTCACTGTCAACTGGCTGGTCAACGATCATCCAGTCCAGAACAACCGGAACCGCCATTGGGTCTTTCTTAGGATAGTCGGGTGGCGGTGGTGGAACCCCATCTGCCGCTGCTGTGAGGCCGGGAAATCCCATCAGAGCATCGAAGACGTATTCCTGGTCGAACCACCCCTCCTCCGCCACGAGCACGCTTGCTGGCGGCCCCGCATCGTCCGCGGTGCGGTTGGAGCCGAACCATTCCAGCTGCACGTGGCCCGGAAGGTCGCTCGCGGCAGGGAGGGGCAGCGCCTGGCAGCAGCCCATGTTGTCGCAGTACTCGCTGTCGGGTGAGCTCCGCCGCTTCTCTATCCAAGTGGACTTTATAAACCCAGAGACATCGTCGCGGTTGGGGCAGAAGGAGGTGCAGCGGCCCATGATGGCGTGCTTCTTCTTCTCGTGGAGTATCGCGTTCACGTTGCAGCCAACCACGATGAGCTCGTTGCCAGCTGACAGCGTGTAGGGCCCGTCATCGCTGAGCCCGCCACCGAACATACCGTTGCCCGAGGCATCCATTTTTATGTCGCCGGTGCGTATGACACGCACAGTACTGTTGTCGATGGATATCTCGGCCACCTGGAGAGTGCCGTCCCCAAGGAACAGCCGTGGCACACCCTGGCCGCCCGTGTGGCAGGTGAGGTTGAAGCCCGGCCAGTAGCATCCGGCCGGCCCGACGCCGAACGGGTACGGCACGCTCACGTTGCCGCACATGCGGGTGCAGTTGTCCGGCGGTGGAGGCACGCCGGCCGCCGCCGCTGTAGTGATCTGCAGCGTCAGTATCATCAGCAGCACTGCTGAGGCCGAGCTGGTGATTGCCGCCATTGATTAATTGATCGATCCTAGTAGTTCGTAGGTTCTTTTTGCGTAGTACGCGATGCGCGACCTGCGACCGCGTTACGGTTGTGCTTCATACTGGCATATATATAAGTGGTTGGGCATCCCGTGTCTAGGATTTTAGATCGATAAAACAACTTCCCTTAACATTGTTGTGTTCACGTCCGAGAAATAGTGGTGATCACGATGTTCTGGAGCGTACACGCTTGGCATCATGCCGCGGGCAAGCTTAACTCATGCGTGGCCACACCCCTCTTAGCAGTAAGCACTGCGTAATGGCATGCATGTTTCAATTGGATGCCTTTCAATTACGAACGACTTCTTTTGCGGGTAAGAATACTTTTTAAGGACAAAGTATCATCACGGAGACTTTTTTGCAGGCAAGAAGACTTTTTTAAGACAGTAGGATGATAAAGAAGACTTTTATACCCCAAGATAAGCAAAGACTTCAAATTTACCCCCATATATTATTGGAGTTAGATAGCCGAATCGAAGATAATGGCAGGCATGTTTCAATTGGATGCGTTTCAAAGCTACAAAGTATCATTAGTTCATTATGAAGACTTTTTACGGGTAAGAAGGTTTTGTTTGTGACAGTAGGGTCATCAAGAAGACTTCTATATCCCGAGATAAACAGAGAATTCAATGATTACTGGAGTTGAAGCAGGTGGGGCCCCTTCATGCCTCCTGGAGTACAGTAATTTTCCCAATTTTGAAGAGGAATTAATAACGCAACCGAATAACTTTCGGTTCCTTGTTTATACAGGAGAAACATTTTGCTTGAGCATAAGTATATAGGACTATATTAAGTGAATACTTTTATGGAACCAGGCAGCTGGCCTGCTTATTTAAACTTCGAACATTACAAGGATGTTCACACTATCTGGTGAATTTAGGAGCCAGATAAAACGATCTAAATCTCTAATATATTAAAGCACAGTCGGTGCTGATGGTCGTACGTCATACCACCCCTTCTAGCGATCCCGCGCGGAAGCAAAAAATCATGCTGAACCGAAACGTTTGAAAACGACTATACTATACTCTTTGAATACAGGCAAACGTGGATAAAGGGCTTTGGTAAATCACACAAAACTCTATACTAAAGAGCTCAAGACAAACTAAAAAACCTCGCAAAAATATATATCAGAAAATTGATTAGGTAAAACCTCAAAAAAAAAATTGATTAGGTAGAGAGAAGCCCAAATTTAGGTGAACAGGATATAGGTAGCTGTTTCATTGATTCCGTGGACAGAAACGAGAACAAGCCAGCAACTTGTCCTATGGTTCTACTTCCTCTTAAATCTTATAGATTTCTTTTCCACATCAAGGTGGGGATAAGGCCAATGAACCATGCCACCATGCACAATAAGTAAAACCAGCTAGCTAGCAAAATAAGAACAGTGTCGTGCTGTCGTTACTCATGATTGAAACGAGCATAAAATTGTCACATGGAACACCAGAACATATAACATGCAGTGACAGAATCAAGAAACAGGGCACCGGCGATCTACCGAACTCACCTCCCATAGGATGTAGCAGTCCTGGTTAGGGCACTTCTCGCCGCAACGGGAGCACACAGTGGCCAACGCCTCGGAGCCCTCGCCCCACAGCGTCCCCGACGTCCACAACTCCATCCCCTGCTCCTCCTCCTCCTTTCCGAGAAACATCAAACGCAGGCAAAGCTAAACTCATGCGTGGCGACCCCTCTTAGCCCTGTATTCATCGAAGATGATGACATGCATGTTTCAACTGGATGCATATCAAAGCTACGTACAAAGTATCATTACGAGTTTTTGCAGGCAAGAAGTTTTTTTTTATGACAGTAGGAAGACTTTTATATCCCGAGATAAACAAAGACTTCAAATTTATCCCAATAGATTACTGGAGTTGAATCAGCCAGGTGCCCGGGTACCCTTCATGTGTACTGGCGGTTCTATAATTTTCCCCAATATTCTGAAGGAGGAATTAATATTAATATTTTTGCTATCCCACCGAGTAACCTTTTCTAATGTCAGGACAACAAAATGGTGATTCTGACATGCCATAAATCGCAGCCCACTTCTCACATCCAATGTACACGTGTCCAACAACGGCCATGATCCTGCAAAAGATGTCACCGTTTGCAAGTTCTGACACTGACGGGATAGGTTCGGTAGTCCAACCCATGATGGCATAATCTTAGCCTCCATGTAGTGCGGCAAGATTCCCGTACTAAGATCTCCACAAATTTCCATGCATGTTCCATTTCAACTTGCAGACAGGCCTTTGCGTACAGCAACTAGAGGCAAATGGTATATTGAAGTAAGAGATTTTACACCGGAAGAGAATAAACCTTCCGCCGTTTTGGACACCCACATGTCAGGTCAACACCTTGCCGCCTAGTAACATTCATCCACACCTTTTGAAGTCTTCGTAAGGAAAGCTCGGTCACTCCATGGCATGCTCTGCTGCTTAGTGGAAAGTTATGCGTAGAGTGGACTGGCTAAGCCATCGATAAAGACCAGGCTTGCAGAGAAAACGGCAAACTGAGACGCCAGCCAGCATTAACACAACACTAGCACTGGGACTAGAACGTACTCGCATGGCACGGCAAACTGATTGGCTTCTCCATGTTGCGGTACCGTTCTTCAGCATCTCTCTCTTTGTGGCCATGCCCCTCGCCATGTTCCTGTGCTACAACAGAAAGTCGAGACACGCCAAAGCCCCAACATCAGATAGACTTGATGGCATGGACTACCAAAGGATTGGTGAAAGCCACGAACGGCTTTGCAGACACCAGTCTAATAGGAGCAGGAAAGTTTGGCTCTGTTTACAAGGGAGTCTGCCCCTGAGGTGTCAAGGGCCGGGGCTCGAAAACAACACCGTGGTAGTGAAGGTGTTCAATCGACAGCAAGTCGGTGCCTCCAAGACATTCATATCGGAGTGTGAGGCATGGAGAACCATACGACACCGGAATCTGATTAGTATCATCACTTGCTGCTCCAGCATCACCGCCATGGGCGATGAATTCAGATCTATAGTGTTCAAGCTCATGCCCAACTATAGCCTAGATAGGTGGCTGCATCTCACGCCTGAAGCTCTCAAGATTGTCGGCAGCCTGACCACGATCCAACGGCTCAACATCGCCATGGACATCGCTGACGCTCTGCGCTATCTCCACAGAAGTTGCGTACCACCTATCATACACTGCAATCTCAAGTCGAGCAATGTTCTTCTAAGCGAGGACATGACCGCCTGCATCGGTGACTTCGGCCTCGTGATGCTACTCCTCGATTCGGGATCCATGAAGCCGCCAACTCCGAGAGCACCATTGGAATCAGAGGCACGATCGGCTATGTTGCGCCAGGTGATGTTAATACAAAATTTAAAGGCTTCGTTGAATATCACATATAGCTCGTATTTCCTGGCTTGACTTCTCTGCAACTCATGTGCAGAGTATGGCACGACTGGTATAGTTTCAACCTATGGGGAGTTGGGGACACCTACAGCTTCGGCATAACACTACTGGAAATCTTCTCTGGGAAGTCACCGACATACGACACCTTCGGGGATGGCGGCGTGGCATTCCCCAACAGGATTGAGGAGGTCCTTGATACGACAATTCTGGTTGTCACGGAATTTGAGGGTGATCATAGCAGAGTTTCAGTGAAGGATTGCTTGGTTTCTGCCATCAGGTTCGGGCTTTGCTGCCGCAGAGCAGCTCCGTATGAGAGGATAAGCATGAGCGACGCTGCCGCTGAGCTGCGCGCGATCAGAGATGCCTGTGTCCAGTGTCCGTGCATGAATCTTGGATATTTTCTGCTTCCGAGAAATAGGATGTGTAGGTATGTTCAGAGTTCAGGCTTGCCCAGATTTTTCTTCAGAGAAACGGATCTCAGACCGTTGTATCGTAATGTTATGAATTCGTTGCTACAAATGGACATTTGTTGAAATTGCTTTTGGTCACTTTCTTTACGGAAAGATTCGTAGCATTGCACGAATGTACGCTTTCGCTGATTTATGTGGCATGCAACAACATGTACAAAATCAGAGTGCTTTCATCCAAGACGTTCGATACAAGACAACTTCCTGTATGTTAAAAATGTCATCAGAGCAGCGCACACGAAGAAAAAGCCCCTCCTGTTCCTGAAACTCGACCTTGCTAAAGCGTTTGACAGTGTAAGATGGCCTTTTCTTCTGGCTGTCTTGGAAAGGATGGGTTTTGGTCCTCGATGGCGTGATCTAATTGCAATCATCCTCGCCACTTCTTCGTCCAAGGTCATGCTTAACGGGAAGCTTGGGAAGGCTTTTCGCCATTATAGGGGTTTGAGGCAGGGTGACCCGCTGTCCCCTTTACTGTTCATTTTGGTCATGGAGCCCTTGCAGCAGCTGCTGCACCTTGCCACTGAGGGCAATGTGCTTACGCCTCTCCATTTGCGGACAGCAAGACTTCGCTCTAGCTTTTATGCTGACGACGCGGCGATCTTTCTGAACCCGGTGCACACCGATGTGATTTCAACTCAAAGAATTTTAAGCCTGTTTGGCGAGGCATCAGGGTTGAAAACCAATATACAGAAATGTGTCGCCTACCCAGTGAGTTGTCAAGAAATAAACACTGATCATGTTTTGGACAGTTTTGGTGGAGCTGTTGGGGTGTTCCCATGTAAGTACTTGGGTTACCATTGGGGTTCAGAAAACCTAGAAGAGGGGAGCTACAGCTGGTGCTCGACAAGATCGCCGGAAAGCTAAAAGTTTGGAAGGGGAAGCTTATGGATCGTTCTGCCAGGCTTAGGCTTGTCAATTCAGTCATCACGGCGACGACCACGTACCATTTATCTATTTTCCCGGTGGACAAGTGGTTCGTGAAAAATATTGATAAGTTGCGTCATGGTTTTCTTTGGAGCACTGAAGAAGAAGCATCTGGAAGTCAGTGCCTTGTAAACTGGAAACGGATATGTGCACCGAAGCAGTATGGCGGGCTGGGCATAAAGGACATCTCAGCTTATAGCACTTCACTTAGGCTAAGATGGTTGGGGCACTACTGGGATGATCAAGAGAGACCATGGAAGGGGGTGACGTCCCATGTGACGCATCAAATAGAGCTCTTTTTGCGGCATGTTCGTCGATTAAGATCGGCAATGGTAATTTGGCTCGTTTCTGGACGGATGGGTGGCTTGAGGGCGAGGCGCCTGCTATTTTGGCCCCAAACTTTTTCAAGCTGGCATTTCGCAAGAGCCTTACGGTGGCCCAAGGGTTGCATGAGGGCAAGTGGATGCGTGGCCTGCACAGAATTAACAGTGAGGAGGATCTCGAGTGCTTCTTGTTGTTGTGGAGCAAGATTCAGCGAATTCAGCTAGTGGAGCAGCCGGATTCGATTATTTGGAGATTGGCGGCAAACAAAAAGTACTCGGCTAAATCTGCGTATGAAATTCAGTTCTGTTGCAGGCTGGAGATGCCTGAACTTCAATTGGTTTGGCGCCTCCATGCCGAGGAGAAGGTGCAGTTCTGCCTATGGTTGCTTATTCAAGACCGTCAGTGGACAGCGGTGCGGTTGCAGAAACGGGGTTGGAACCACGATGACAAATGCAGCCTGTGCAACCAGGTCTTGGAGGACGTCGTGCACTTAATGTTACTATGCCCGTTTGCGAAGCTGGTTTGGGCTGAGTTTGCGAATTCAGACCCTGAGATGGTGCAAATCACTTCAGCAGCGACCAACCTGAAAGATTGGTGGCTTGCACTTAATCAAGGGAGCAGGCAGGTCACAGATAAGCAGAGAACAACCTCGGCGTACATAGTGTGGAACATCTGGAACGAGAGGAATAGGCGCACTTTTCAGAATGTTCAAATGCATCCTCAAGCTGTAGGTAATCTTGCTAGGCACGAGATCTCGAGGTTCAGTGTGGCAAGAAATTGGAGGTGACTTTAAAGGTGTGGGTGTTGTAAAAATGTGTGTCAGCCAGGTGCTAGGCTGAGTTGTATTCTTTTGTTATTGGGGTTTTTTACACTCCTTTCCCTCTTCTAATGAAGCTTTGGCAGAGCTCCTGCCGTTACGTTCAAAAAACAAATCGTTTGAGTTACTGGACAGTGTAGTGATCAGATTCAGACATGCAAAGAATCGGAAAGAAAATCATCAAAGAAACTTTTCCTTTTACCTTATGCGCATTTTGTCGAACACGTCGTTGGCGCCGGCATCACCTGGCGTCGCATATTTGTCTTCCTCGAGATGGAGGCGCCACGCTTCGGGTTTGGAGCCCGCGGCACGCCGCCACGCGCGGGTACGCCAGGGTGGCGGTAGGCCCGCGCGGAAGTAGCGTATGTCGTCGGAGGCGGCCTCGCCTGACCGTCCGGGCCCTGTGTGTCGTCTCCCACGCCGGGGATGAGGTGCAGGCCGAGACGGCGGCGGGCCGATGCCGTGGGACGCAGTAGCCGCCGCCGGTGCAAGGAACGGGACGGCGTCGGGAGACGCGCAGTTGGTTTTCCAATTTCCAGAACTTTGATACGGAGTACTACATAATATGCAGCAATTTATCGTGGAAACCGATCGTATTGTAAAAGGAATGGAAATCAAAGACGTAAACAGTCTCCGTGTACTGATCGGCGGCAAACCAACTGGTCCCATACATTCGAGTATGGGCAAGGGATTTTTTGTAGTGAAACTGCTCTTGTCCTAAATAGCACACTTAACTTAAACAAGGGCAAGCTGTTCAGGATCACGCGCTAAAAAATCGATGCCGTTATAATAGTTTAATGAGGCTGAGAACCAATGAAGATGGAGCAGAATGACACTAAACCGTCTTTGTGATATCAGACAATAGAACAGCATATGCAGTAGCAAAGTGTGACAGGCTAACAGCTCAACATAATCAACAAGTTATCAGGTGAAATCACCATCATGTCATTGCTTCTCGTTAGTTTGGTTACCTCTCCTATGTACAAAGAGAACAGAACGAATAAACATAGGTATGTTAATACTTTATAAGCAAGGTCACTGAATGAGAAAGGTCCAACCAGGTTTTAGTCACTGCTTCTCAGAAAGGAGGGGAAACAGGACGAAACCACAGAAGTACATTCGCAAACGGCAAATCACGAGTTACTGGTAGTGGTGGTAGTGGGTTGTTCGAGTGACTGGCTGTTTCTTTTTGTTTTCTGTGTAAGACTCTGTTCTCTGGCTAGACCAGTTTGTTGGCTTTTATAAAAGCCGGGCCCTTCGGGGGTCTTCGTTCTAAAAAAACGGCAAATCACGACCAAGTTCTTACTCAAATAAACTAAGACGTGTAATTTTTTTAAACTTTCTTTCTCTTTGTACAATCTTCCTATACACTTGTGATTGTGATAGAACGGAAATTATAAGTATATGCAGTAGAATTATAGTACTGTTTTCTAAAGTTACATCAATTCCTCCCAATATGTGGTGACAAAAGCCTCCATTCAACACGTGAGGTCAAACATCATTATTTGGTCCATGCAAAATCAATTACAAAAGAGAGAAAGGGGATTCAGTCGGCTTAACCACCGGAAAGATATTAGCTGAGACAACATGCTCGGCGAAGAAACCGGCAAGCTCTTAGGCGAGACAAAACATTCCAAATGCAATGCGGAAAGACCATAACCATAACCGCCCAGAAGATTGCTCGCAAACTTGGTGACATGCGTCCAGGTCCCGGTGAGTGAATCGTAGACTTGCAGTGTCTGAGTTTGAGTCGAGCTAACACGAGCGTAGAAGAGCAACTTTCGACTATCATGCATTACGGTCAAAGGCCTCCAAAAATCGAAGGTGGGGTCCATTTTTATCGTGTACACATTGACCCAGATTCCTTTAGCGTAATCTGTCAGGGCCCATATGAAGCATACATTTACTGAACTCCATTGAGCCATGCATAGGACATCGTTGAGCTTCACCATATATCTATACTCATGTAGTTTGTCACCAGACTTCATCGGTCCTTTGATGGACGCCTTCCATTCTTCACTTTCAAGATCAAAACAGAGCACATAGTCCTCGTCCATCTGCGGTGTCAGGACCCGGTATAAGAAGTGTGTGACACCATTGACCGTGATCGGAGAGCTAGCATGGTTAATATCACCGTTAGTGTCTGGGTATGGAATTGGGGGAGACTGCACCTGCCTCCACTTGGCGCCATCTTCTAACGTGAGGACCTTGCAAGGATCATATTTACTCGTCAGATGGACTAGCTTGTACTTGTGAGACGGGACGGAATTACCGAAACTAAGGTTGAAGAACAAAATTCATTGCTCATCTCTGCAGAGGTGATCCTCACCACGTTCCCGGTGACCAGATGTATCAAACTGACATGGTTGCGGATGATGCGAACGCAGACAGGGCTGTTTAAAGAGCTGCGGCTCATCCAGAGACCTGCCTTCGTAATCACTGATCTTATGACGTTGCCGTCTATGTCCATCAATCGCAGGGTGCTGCGGATTTTACCGGAGGAGGAGATTGTGACTGAAAGCAGTAGCGGATCCGCGCGACTTTTGTGCACGGCGAGGAACGTCGGGCTGGAGATGAGCGTGTGCCACCCCTTTGACACGGATCGGAATCTGCACGCGGCCTTCACCGGCACCCATGAGAGTATTTCAGAGATCACGTCGTCTGTAACGATGGCAGCATCGTTGGCGATGCGATCCTAGTAGAAACACCAAGTTCTTGAGAGGGAAAGAAAGAAAAGTATGGTTTCGAGATTGGTCTTGTGGCCATCTGTTCGATATTTAAGCCTAGAGAACCGGCCACAACGGACGCAGATCCTGAAAAGGAGTCGGGAAACCATTTGAGTTCTCCACAATTCGGAAGCAGATAATCGTATCGTAACAAGATTCCTGTTACAGGAACCGAAAAGAAATACGTAAACGGTCTCGTTCCACAATTCGGAAGCAGGCACTAGTAGAAAATGGGCCTATGGTCCCGGTTCGGTTGGGCCTTCAGTCCCGGTTGCCCAACCGGGACTGGCCAATCGGGACCAATGCTGGTCCCGGTTGGGCCACGAACCGGGACCAATGGTTGTCCACGTGGCCTGGTCTGGCTGCTCGTGGGGGGAGACTCATTGGTCCCGGTTCTTAATACGAACCGGGACCAATGAGTGTTTTTTTTTTTGGTATTTAGGGTTTAGGATTCGATCTCGCCGGTGCCCCCTCTCGCCGGTGCCCCCTCCCCTCTCGCCGGTGCCCCCTCTCCCTCTCGCCGGTGCCCCCTCTCGCCGGTGCCCCCTCTCCTTCTCGCCGGTGCCCCCTCTCCTCTCGCCGGTGCCCCCTCTCCCTCTCGCCGGTGCCTCCGTCGTCTCCCCCTTCTTCGCATCGCCGACGTGCTCTCCATCGTTTCCGTACGCATATTATACGCTCTACTATATACACAGTACACGTTGATGCATATATAATTAATATTCGATCTCTTGCGAGAATACAACTATTTAATTACATGGAGATAGATCAAGCCATCAAGGCATATTTAGTTCATCGTCCGAAGCATAATGTTCTCCCTTTTCATCGATGGCCTCCCTAAGCAGAAATCCCGCCAATTCCTCTTGAATTGCTCCTACGCGCAGTTTTGGGTCGAGCGTCTCCCGCATGTCGCTCAAATGAGTTGTTCTCCGCTCAGTGGTCAACTCGCGAATGAACTCGCAAACGTAGAATCCACATAAATTACTCCCCGGTGGCTGCTGCGGACATGTCACCGATTTATAAGTTAGCTCATCTTTGAATGGACCTTCTACCTTCTGTTTGAAATGTGTCCAACACCTGCTTTGGCAAAGAAAATGAACAAAGGAGTTATTAATTACTTGACATAAGGGAACGAACGAAAGAGGGCGATATAATGCGATAATGATTGAAATTACTTGTTGAGCATTTCTTTCATGTCGGACCACATGTCTTGGTCCCAACTTAATGAGTCGTGGACTTCAACTGTGGACTTGTCAGGTTGAATGCTTAGCAGAATCCAGTGGAACCTGCGGACGTTTACATAAAGCAGACATGCATAGCTCATTAATTACACTTAACATCGAGAAAGCCAAATAAAAATATGTACAAGACAGAAACACTCACTTGAAGTTGTAAGGAAATAGTATTTCCGTACAGAAATGTTGCATGGTTAAAAAGGTGGTCAGGTCATGCTCCACGTCTTTGGGGTGATTGACTAAGTATGTGAATTCACGATATACGGGTCAACGAACCCGACCTCAAAAACTTTAGTTCTTTTGCATTCCATCATCTTCATTCTGCATAATAGCGTACAAAAGGATATATATATAGTCAGGATAATATAATACAGGCAATGAACGAGCTGAGCTAGAGACTTAATTACGAAAATAAATCACTTACAGACAATAGCAAGAGAGGATAGATTTGTCGAGGGCGCGCTTTTGGAATAACTGGAACAGTTCAGTCAGTTGAACCTGTATAACGTAACGTTTGAAGAAATGCTCCACTCTAACGTCCACCGGAAACCAATCTTTCGCGTCCTTCTTTGATGTGTGCACCAGGTACCAGTTATGCAAATTTCGCATATGTGTTGATAGACGCCGAGCTCCTCATTACTGACCATAGGCTCCCCTTGGACATATTTCCGTGCCATCTCTAACATTGGCGCAGATTCATAGCCTAAAAGTTGACCAAGGCTCATACCCAAGGCGGTAGCCTGTTCCTTGGCCTGCGATACAGTGACACCAAGTTCTTTAGCAGCAGCCATGGCTCTGGGGTCCAATAATTCCAGGTCCTTATCCATAGCGTCTCTGAAGTCCTTGTCGGCATCGGAACACACTATGAGCGGGGGGACCGATTGATTTTTCTGCTGTCCGAGCTGGGCAATTTGTTTCCCGCTTTTTGCACTTCTTCCCTTGTTCTGCTCAGACTGGGCACGTGCTAGCTTAGTAAGTTCACGACCATAGTCAGATGGCAGATTCATCGATATCTGGGATGGCTGCTCAAGGAAGGACTTTCCCACTTTTTGGTTTTTGCATCATATACCGGCTTCTGCTCGGGCTTTTTTGGTGCAAAAAAAGCCTTATTGTAGGCAGCCACCTCCGCGGCGTTTTCCGCTACAGTCCTGTCATAAGGTCTAATGGGAAGATTCTTATGAGGTACTGTTGGGAGGGGCGACCTTTTACGTTTCGGTGATCGCTTACCCCTCATAGTACGAGCGGTGGGCGGAAACGGCTGACGCGGCGGCGGAGACGGCTGACGCGGCGGCGGAGACGGCTGCGCTGGAGACTGGTGAGGCGGTGAAGAGGACTGTTGCGCTGGAGACTGGTGAGGCGGTGAAGAGGACTGTTGCGCTGGAGACTGGTGAGGAGTCGATGGCCTTGGCTGCCAGTTCGGAAGCACGATGAATTCCTTTGGCCATAGAATGGTCGCTTTCTTGGCTTCTCCAAGTTCAAGCACCTCCCCATCTTCACCTGCAGGGTGTTGCAGCTTCAGCTCCTCATAATCTTTCATCACTTCATCCACCGCGACAACAGCGTAGCCATTTGGAACCGGAGAGAAATGGTAAGTTGGATTAGGTCCAATTGGTACGACATAGCCGACCGCCACCTTAAAGGTTAAGTTAAAAACTTTCACATGCATCTCACAAGGTGTGCTCTCCATGATATCATCCACTGGGTAGCGACGAAGTGGAGCCACTGCATCATCATTACCATCCTGGAGCTCCGTGGAAGCCACGCTGCTTTTCCGATTCGATGGGACACCGGTACCATCGCATGCAGCTTCTACCATGTGCCGTTGAGATTGGCCGCTAGTACCTTGCTGGCTAAGCACGGCAATTTGTTCCTTCTGCAGCTTTAATTCTTCTTCTATATTACGCAGCCGGTCTGCACCAGCGCGTGCTTCCATTGCCTCCTTTTCCTTTCTCCTCTGATGGCTTCTATCAGGAAATTTCTTCCTGTGCTCGGGAATCGCAATTGTCTTGGGCTTGGAGCCAGGTACGCCTCGTAACCGTCCGTCGTGTTCCTTATTCCCAAGGGCGCGTGTGAGCTCGTCATCCTCTCTATCGGGAATGAACCGTCCCTCTTCAACATCCTTTACTGCATTTCTAATTTCTTGGATGGGTAGTAGGGGATTATCTTTGTGTCTTCTGTTATATATGCACTTCCCTTCTGCGTCCAACGTGCCCCCATGCCCGTAAAACCAATTTCTTGCCCGTTCGATCCACTTGAGTGGCTCTGGAGTGATCCCATTAGCCAGCAGGCCCGCCTCAAGTTTCTCCCACTTAGGCATGCTACCAGCGTAGCCACCAGGCCCCATAGTATGGTGGTACATCTTTAGAGCAGCATTTGCCGCATTTTTTGCAGACTTTTCCAGAGCTTCCTCTGATTTCTTGTACGCCACAAATTCTTCCCAGTAGTCCTTTATCTTCTCATACCCTTTATCGAAGTCTGGAGTCTTATTTTTCTTGACAAACAGTTTGTTCAATCTTTTCTTCCAGTTCTTGAATAGCTCGGCCATCTTCTTAAGTGCCCAGTCCTTGACTTTTTGCTCCATGATTTTCCGGGCAATCTTTTCTGCCTCATCTGGATCCTCCTCATCTGAATCCACCTCTGGCGCCGGCAGGGTGAAATTAACCATGAGCTTTCTCCAAAGTCTTTCTTTGCCCTCATCGCTGACATATAGCTGTCCTTTCTCGTTTGGCCGATGCCATTCTCGAACGGTGATCGGGATGAAGTCCCTAACAAGAACTCCGCATTGCTTTACCATTTTATTTTTAACACCAGGGGGAGCAGTCGGTGTGCCGTCTTCAGCGACTCTTTCGATCGTGTACCTTTCTTGGTCGCCCAACTTTTTGGCTGGGCCTCGTTTTGTCCTTACAGAAGATTTGCTCGATCCGGAGGGCTAAAAGAAGAAAGAGCGTTAATATATGTATATAGACATCAGAGACTTAATTAATACAATCTTCGGCTTCATTAATATATGTATATGCACCTCGCCGGAGTTTGCAACATTTAATGTTCCACCGGAGCCTTCGGCTTCTCCCTCGTCGGCTTCTCCCTCGCTGACTTCTCCCTCACCCGGCCGTCGGGTTCTACCTCACCGGAGCCGTCTCTTCGGTTGAGAGACTCATCTCCCTCACCGGAGTTGTTCAAAAACTCCGTGGTGACATCGACAATATCTTCCGGCCCGCGGATTATATCCTGGAGGATATTTTCCTGATCTTCGTCTCGTTCCATAGTTTCTGCAAATTAAGAACAATGCACAAAACTTTAGTTGGGTAACTTGTTCCATATGTCAAGATACATCTACAATATCATCTCATTTGCAAGAACAAATTAGAAACTTCATATGCTGCCGTATCGTAAACCCGTAAACTCGTAAACTCGTATCGTAAACCCGTAAACTCGTATCGTAAACCCGTAAACTCGTATCGTAAACCCGCAAACAAGCTCTATTTCTTAATTGGAGATACTCTAAAATATATAATGCAAACATATTTGAACATTCAAATTTGGATTACAATCTAAATTTGGATTCAAACATATTTGTAATTTCCTATACAAAAAAATCCTAACACTAACCTAAAATGCTATTTCCTATAAATAAAATTCTAACACTAACCTAAAATGCTATTTCTACCAAAAAAATCCTAACACTAACCTAAAATGCTATTTCCTATACAAAACAAAATTTTCCTATACAAAAAAATCCTATACAAAATTTTCCTATACACTAACAAAATTTTCCTATACACTAACAAAAAATCCTAACACTAACAAATTTTCCTATACACTAACAAAAAATCCTAACACTAACAAAATTTTCCTATACACTAACAAAAAATCCTAACACTAACATTTCCTATACAAAAAAAATCCTAAAATCCTAAAATTCTAACAATTCTAGAAAAATAGGGATAACTAACATTTTAAATTACTAAGCTAACAAAATTGACATCAAGTCATTCGAAGTTCTAGAGCATCCAGGAAATTATTGGATTGGCCCGATGACGTCAAGATGACATCATCAATGGAGCTATGCTCCTGGCCGAACTCGAATTCGACGAATTCGAACGAATTGAGACAAATTGGAAGGTGCACGAGATAGACCTAGTCTAGGCGAACCAAACGGTGGTGGCGCCGCTCCGGAAAGGTCGCCGGAGTAGCTCCGGCTACTCACAACCGCGGCGGCCGGAGTTGGCGTTCGGCGAACTTCAACCTCAGCGCAAATTGGACAAAGTGAAGTACATGAGGAGGAGCGTATGCTCACCACGAGCACGGCGGAGGCGAGTGCGGTGGACGGCGGAGCGTTGGCGGCGAGTCCCCCGACGTGCACGGGCGCGTGTGGATGCCGGCGTACGTGCGGCCGGGCTCCTCTCCCTCTCTGCAGCACGGGCGGCGCGGCGTGGGCGTCGAGGGCACCGGCGTCGAGGGAGCGTCGAGGGGCGAGGTCGGGCAGCCTGACGGCGTAGTGTCGCTCCGCGTCGCCTCCGGTCTTCCTTCGTCAGTTTTGCGTGAATGAGGAAGAAGAAGGGGCCGGGGCAGAGTTATAGAAGGGGTCATTGGTCCCGGTTGCTCGCAAGAACCGGGACCAATGCCTCTTTGGTCCCGGTTCTTGCCAGAAACCGGGACCAATGAGTGGGCAGTTAATGCCAGATCAAGCGCGGGATCCACGGACTCATTGGTCCCGGTTCTTGGTAGAAACCGGGACCAAAGAGTCATTTTTCAAAATTATTTCGAACTTTTCAGTTCTGAAATTTTGTTCCCGCCTTTTTTTTTCTTATTTAGGTGTTTGGATATGAATTTCAAATGGTTTTGAATCTGAAAAGACTTTCAACATGAAAAGTTATTAAATTTGAATAAATAATCCAAAACCATTTTCTGTTTTCTAAAATAATTATTCTAACTATACAAACTATTAACCATTTTGCCATTTTCAATTAAAAATGCATTAACTTTATTGCATATTTTGAATTGACAAAACTCACAATGCATTAATTCATTTATCTTAATGCATTACATAAAAGGTTTAATACATTATTACACATGATACAACGTCTCACAAGCGCTTGAAAGAAACACACCCCTGATCCAACATCACCAACATTATTCTACATAAACGGACTTGCTGGCTCGAAGGCCGTAGGATTAGGGGGAACGGCGGGAGGAGCCAGCCCCGTGGGCGGCCGCCCGGTTCTCGCGCGCACGTTTGCGGCGGAGGGCAAGATCCATGGAGGATGAGTCTTTCAGCGCCCAATCCAGATCGGAAGCCTCCTTCGCCTTGAGCTGGTAGGAAGTCTTGGCTCGCTGGACAGGGTAGTCGCGGACAGACTGGAAGGAGGCTTCCATGGCCTCCTGTATCTGCAACCCACAACCTTCTTCCCCGTCGTCGCTCCAGTCGAAGTCGTCGTCCTCCTCCTCCTCCGCGGGAGGAGCGGCGGCGCCTGGTGGAGGTGCAGCGGCGCCAGGTGGAGGTGCGGCGGCACCTGGTGGAGCAGGAGGCCGGTAGCTGGGCATTCCTCTCCACGCCGGGCTCGTGGGCATACGGCGGGATAGACTCCCGCGGTTGCGCCCAAGCGCGCTCTGCCGAGCACGCTCGACCTCGTCCAGAAGGCGCTGCGGCGGGCGTGGCGGATCCATCTCGTGGAGACGATGCGTTCGTGGCTAGGAATGGTGGATTAGGGTTTACCCCGTCGGCGACAATATATAAAGACCTCCAGGGCAGCGCTGGGGGAGGACACGTGCCCAGGGAAGCGCTGGGGAGGACACGTGTCGTGACCGCAAAGCCCGTCTTTAGTCCCGGTTGGTGTTACCAACCGGGACTAAAGAAGCACACAGATCGTGTGTTTCTTTCAATCGCTTGTGAGCCGTTGGATCAGGGTGTGTTTCTTTTGAGGGATTGTGAGCTGTTGGATCAGCAGTATCACGACCACTTCGTGAGCCACATGACCCGGTTGGTGTTACCAACCGGGACTAAAGAAGCACACGGATCGTGTGTTTCTTTCAAGCGCTTGTGAGACGTTGGATCAGGGGTGTGTTTCTTTTGAGGGATTGTGAGCTGTTGGATCAGCAGTATCACGACCACTTCGTGAGCCACATGACCCGGTTGGTGTTACCAACCGGGACTAAAGAAGCACACGTACCCTATATATAGCCGCCCTCCTCAGACAAGTTACTCACTCACACAAAACATTCCAGCGTCACTCGGAGAGGCATCTTTGGGCAACCAGCGGCAAGACGTCTCTGATGACCTGCGACCGTTCCAAACGGTTGCAGATCATCAGAGACGTCTTGCCGGACGGTTGTAGATCATCAGAGACGTCTTACCGCTGCTTGGATCGAAGTGGCGCTCAAACTCACGAGCCACCGTCGGGCTGTATGCAGGGGGAACTGTGTTTGGACGGGAGGTGTGGGAGCCGACAACCACCTACCACGCGTGTTTCACCACATAAAGGTTTAATACATTACTACACATCACATAAAGGTTTAATACATTACATTGATTTACATAAAAGCCATGAACCCTTCTTCGCGTATGTCCCTGGCCTATGATCGCTTCAGCCGTAACCATGGAGCATCTTCATTATTTAACGGGATGCTTGGGTCAGTTCTCACTGTGAAGGGCGGAATTTCATCAAACTTATCATAATCTGCTGACATGTCTGTCTTGTCCTCGACTCCCACGATGTTTCTTTTCCCTGAAAGAACTACGTGACGCTTTGGCTCATCGTCTGATGTATTCGTTTGCTTGTTTTTTCTTTTTTTCGGTCTGGAGGACATGTCCTTCACATAGAAAACCTGAGCCACATCATTGGCTAGGACGAATGGTTCGTTCTTGTAACAACCAAGATTCTTGAGATCCACTGTTGTCATCCCGTACAGCTGGTCTACCTTTATCCCTTCTCCATTCATGTTGACCCAACTGCACCGAAACAAAGGGACCTTAAAAGTAGGTCCATAGTCAAGTTCCCATATCTCCTCTATGCGACCATAGTATGTGTCCTTTTGCCCATCGTCGTTTGTTGCATCAAAGCGGACACCACTGTTCTGGTTGGTGCTCTTTTTATCTTGGGCGATCGTGTAAAATGTATTCCCATTTATCTCGTACCCTTGGAAATTCAATACAGTCGAAGATGGTGACGCGGCCAACAAGTAGAGCTGTTCTCCGACAGTGGTGTCATTCATGAGCTGTAATCGCAACCAACTGCCGAAGGTCTCCATGTGTTTTTCTTTAATCCAGGAGTCATCCTTCCCCGGGTTCTTGGAGCGTACATAATTCTTGTGTTCCTCGATATACGGAGCCACGAAGGTGGAACTTTGTAGAACTGTGTAGTGTGCTTGAGTTAAAGAATGCCCGTCCCTACATATCAGTGCTTTCTTTCCTAGCGTGCCTTTTCCACTCAGTCTCCCCTCATGCCGCGATTCAGGAACACCAATCGGCTTAAGGTCAGGAATAAAGTCAACACAGAACTCAATGACCTCTTCTGTTCCATAGCCCCTTGAGATGCTTCCTTCTGGCCTAGCACGGTTATGAACATATTTCTTCAAGACTCCCATGAACCTCTCGAAGGGGAACATATTGTGTAGAAATACAGGACCGAGAATGGCAATCTCGTCGCGTAGGTGAACCAGGAGATGCGTCATAATATTGAAGAATGATGGGGGGAACACCAACTCGAAGCTGACAAGACATTGGACCACAGCCTTCTGTAAACTTGGTAGAGTTACTGGATCGATGACCTTCTGAGATATTGCATTGAGGAATGCACATAGCTTCACAATGGGTACTCGAACATTTTCCGGTAGAAGCCCCCTCAATGCAACCGGAAGCAACTGCGTCATAATCACGTGGCAATCATGAGACTTCAGGTTCTGGAATTTTTTCTTTGCCATATTTATTATTCCCTTTATATTTGACGAGAAGCCAGCCGGGACCTTGATACTGCTCAGGCATTCAAAAAAGATTTCCTTCTCTGCTTTGGTAAGAGCGTATCTGCTTAAGTATTGACGCCCTTTATCCGTCTGCTTGTTGTATGGGTCTTTCATACGTTGCTGGTCTGCCCGTGCTTCCGGTGTATCTTTTGTCTTCCCATACACGCCCAGGAAGCCTAGCAGGTTCACGCAAAGATTCTTCGTCACGTGCATCACGTCGATTGAAGACCGGACCTCTAGGACTTTCCAATAGGGTAGCTCCCAGAATATAGAGCACTTCTTCCATATGGGTACGTGGTTGTCAGCGTCATTCGGAACAGATAGACTGCCAGGACCCTTTCCAAAGATTACTTCTAAATCCTTGACCATGTCATATATAACATCACCATCAGGGAGGTTAGGCTTCTTCCGGCGATCTGCCTCACCGTTGAAATGCTTGCCGGGCTTTCTTACGGCATGACCGTTCGGAAGAAATCGACGATGCCCCAGGTACACATTCTTGTTTCCCAAATGTATACTTTCAGTCTTATCTAAACAGTGCGTGCATGCATTGTATCCCTTGTTTGACTGTCCTGAAATGTTACTAAGAGCAGGCCAATCATTGATGGTTACGAACAGCAACGCTCGTAGGTCAAATTCCTGTTGTTTGTGCTCATCCCACACACGTACACCTGGTTCGGACCACAACTGCAAAAGTTCATCAACTAATGGCCGTAGGTACACATCAATGTCGTTGCCGGGTTGCTTCGGGCCTTGGATGAGCACTGGCATCATAATGAACTTCCGCTTCATGCACAACCAAGGAGGAAGGTTGTAGATACATAGAGTCACGGGCCAAGTGCTATGACTGGAGCTCTGCTCCCCAAAAGGATTAAAGCCATCTGTACTTAGACCAAATCTTAAGTTCCTTGCGTCATCTGAAAATGTCGGGAACTCTCTGTCGATTTTTCTCCACTGGGACCCATCGGCGGGGTGTCTCAACTTCCCGTCTTTCTTACGCTCTTCTTTGTGCCATCGCAACAACCTGGCATGCTCTTTGTTTCTGAACAGACGTTTCAACCGTGGTATTATAGGAGCATACCACATCACCTTAGCAGGAACCCTCTTCCGGGGGGGCTCGTCATCGCCCTCAACATCACCAGGGTCATCTTGTCTTATCTTGTACCGCAGTGCATTGCATACCGGGCATTTATCCATGTTCTCGTACTCACCGCGGTACAGGATGCAGTCATTAATGCATGCATGTATCTTCTGCACATCTAATCCTAGAGGGCAGATAGTCTTCTTTGCTTCGTATGTAGTCTCGGGCAATTCGTTATCCTTTGGAAGCTTCGGCTTCATTATTTTCAGTAACTTCTCAAATCCCTTGTCAGAACAACCAGTCTCTGCCTTCCATTTCAGCAGTTCCAGTGTGGTACCGAGCTTTGTGCTGCCATCTTCGCAGTTTGGGTACAACAACTTTTTGTGATCCTCAAGCATGGCCTCCAACTTTAGCTTCTCCTTTTCTGTATCGCATTCTCGCTTTGCATCAGAAATGACCCCACCAAGACCATCAGCGGGCTCATCTGATGCCCGATGTTCACCTCTTTCTTCTTCAACGTCTTCCATAACAGTATCACCGCATTCCTCAGGGAACATAGGATAGTTGTCATCATCCTCCTCTTCTTCATTGTCTTCCATCGTAACCCCTCTTTCTCCGTGCTTGGTCCAACAATTATAGCTGGGCATGAAACCTTTCCGAATCACGTGGTCTTGAATGGTTCTCGGGTCAGGGTACTCTGACACTTCTCACATGGACAAGGCATAAAATTATTCACTTTGTTTGCCTCAGCCACATCGAGAAATTTATGCAGGCCTGCAATAAACTCGGAACTGCGTCGTTCGCCGTACATCCATCGCATCCGTGCATCCATCTGCATCATATATATAATTAAGTTTATCAAATACCATTACAATAACATCTTGAATAGTGAAATGACCACGGTGCGGGTCGGGCATAGTTGCTAACCACGGTGCGGGTCGGGAATAGAGAAATTTATGCAGGCCTGCAATATTTCTGTATCAATTACAGATGAAAAGGATATAGTTGCTAACCTCGGTGCGGGTCGGGCATTTCATCGAACACATCTTGTGCGTGGCAAAGAGAAAAAAAACTAGCACCTCCACTTCCCACCAATCCAGGAAAAAAAACAGAGGAGAGAGGGGGGGGGTGGGGGCAACAATATATAGGCAGGGGAGGGGTATTGGTCCCGGTTCTTGGCACGAACCGGGACCAAAGCTCCGCGGCATGCCACGTGGTCCGGCTCTGGAGCTTTGGTCCCGGTTCTTTGCATGAACCGGGACCAATGCCCCCAACCGAACCGGGACCAATGCCCCACGGGGCCCTGGCAGCTCGAACCTGGACCAGTGCCAGGCACTGGTCCCGGTTTTTGCCTGAACCGGGGCTAATGGCAAACAGTACTCCGGACGAAAAGTCCTTTTTCTACTAGTGAGATAATCGTATCGTAACAAGTTTACACCCGCAATATAACATGTCCAAACAATCTCTCGTTCAAGTAATCAAGCAAGACACCATGTGCGGGCAACCATACCAAGTCCAACTAATTGAATTTCAAAAAACAAAAAAAGCCCAACTAATTGACTTGCAAAACAAAATGAAGATTGAATTCAGGCAATCCTGTAGACAACAGTAGGACTGACTACGTACAAGTGCACAGTACTCATGCAGACCCAGTCCGGCTTGCTTCCACAACTGACGGCCGGTGACTTTGTACGTTTCAGTGTCAGCGTGGAGTCAACAAGCAAGATCGAACAATTTCCGGTTTCTTTCAAGCCGGTCAGAAGTCAGAAGCCTCCTCTTCGTCGTGAGCGGCACAACAAATTGATTCCCCGTTTGACTAATACGCTCGTGCGACGCTTCTTCTTCGTCGACGTGATCGTTTGGTTAACCACACGGCGCCGCCTCTATGCTAGCACGCACACTTGGCCAGTGGAGCTCCATTTAGTCCGTGTGCCCAGCCATGAAAACCTGATCGGTGGACGACGCACCTGGACGCACACGTAACGCAGGACAACACGATCATGGCGACGACAGTGGTCGCGTCGGTGGTGTTGCTCTCGCTGCTGCGGCTAGCTGCCGCGGCGGACACGGACCTGCACGCGTTAATGGCGTTCAAGGCCGGCGTGACGTCGGACCCGACGGGCGCGCTCCGGTCGTGGACGAACGGCACGGACACGGCAAACTTCTGCACGTGGGCCGGCGTGAACTGCAGCGCCGCGGGGCGTGTCACCGTGCTGGACGTCTCCTCGCGCCGCCTCGGCGGCACGCTCTCTCCAGCCGTCGCCGACCTCGCGTACCTCGAGCGCCTCAACCTCACCGACAACGCCTTCTCCGGCGCCGTTCCGGCCAGCCTCGGACGCCTGAAGAGCCTCCAGTTCCTCAGCCTGTGCGACAACGCCTTCACCGGCGAGATTCCCGCACTCACCGGCTTCCAGAACCTCACCGTCGCCTATCTCAACAACAACCGCCTCACCGGTAGCGTGCCTGCCTGGCTTGGCGCGATGCCGGCGCTCGTCGTGCTGCGACTCAGCAGCAACGCGCTCACCGGCCGCATCCCGACGGCGCTCGGGAACCTCACCACCATCCAGCAGCTCGAACTCGCCGAGAACCTTCTGGAAGGGGACATCCCCGACGGCTTCACAAGCCTCCCCAAGCTCCAGTTCTTCAGCGTATACGCGAACCGTCTCACGGGCGAGATCCCGCAGGGATTCTTCAACATGTCGTCTCTGCAGGGCATCTCCCTCACCAACAACGAGTTCCGGGGCGAGCTTCCGCGCGACGCCGGCGCGCACTCACCGAACCTCACGTACCTCTACTTCAGCGGCAACCAACTCACCGGAACTATCCCGGCGTCGCTCGCCAACGCCAACAAGCTGCAGGTCCTCAGCCTCGCCAACAACAGCTTCACCGGCCAGGTGCCGCCAGAGATCGGCAGGCTCTGCCTGAACTCGTTGCAGCTGTCCAACAACAAGCTCACCGCGACCGACGCCGGAGGCTGGGAGTTCCTGGACAACCTGACAAACTGCGACGCCCTGGCCGAAATCCTCCTTGACGGCAACAATTTCTCTGGTGCGATACCAACCTCCGTCGCGCGCCTCTCGCCGCAGTTCAAGACACTGAGTCTCGCGGGCAATCGCATCTCTGGCGTGATACCGCCGGGCATCGGGAGCCTTGTCGGGCTACAGATGCTGGACCTTGGGTATAACCTCCTCGCCGGCGCTATCCCGAGCGGGATCGGGAAGCTCAAGAACCTCCAAGTGTTGCAGTTGCAGGGGAACGAGCTCACCGGGCCGGTGCCGTCTGCCATGGGCAGCCTCACCCAGCTCCTTAGCCTTGACCTGAGCGACAACTCGTTGAACGGATCGATTCCTCCAAGCCTCGGCAACCTGCAGCGCCTAACGCTACTCAACCTCTCCGGCAATGCGCTCGCCGGCCACTTGCCCAGAGAACTTTTCCGCCTCTCGTCGTTGTCATCGGCGATGGACCTGTCGGTTAACCAGCTCGACGGCAGTCTCCCGCGAGAGGTAGGCCACCTTGTGAAGCTCGCGCTCATGGCGCTCTCCGGGAACCGCTTCACAGGTGACGTGCCGACGGAGCTTGGGAGCTGCCAGAGCTTGGAGTTCCTCTTTCTTGACAGCAATCTCTTTGCCGGAACCATCCCGCCGTCGTTGAGCAGTTTGAAGGGCCTCCGGAGACTGAACATGTCAAGCAACAGGTTAACCGGCGCCATACCGACGGAGCTCGGACAGATGCCGGGGCTGCAGGAGCTGGACCTCTCGCGGAACGACCTGTCTGGCAGCGTACCAGCAGGGTTCGAGAACATGACCTCCCTGTTCGGGCTCGACGTGTCCGACAACAACCTCGAGGGCCAGGTACCGCTGCGCGGCGTGTTCGCCAACGTGACCGGGTTCAAGATGGCCGGCAACGGCGCGCTCTGCGGCGGCGTGTCACAGCTCCGTCTGCCGTCATGCCGGTCGTCGGCGGACTCCGATTCCACCCGAGGCGGCTACCTGATCCTCAAGATCGCGCTGCCCATCATCGGTGCCGCTCTGTGCTTGGCCATACTGTTTACCGTCCTCTGGGCGCGGCGCAAGAGAAAGTCCAGTGGAGCAACCACGCCGGCGCGCAGCCGCAGCGTGCTCAACAAGAACTTCTTCCCGAGGGTTTCCTACGCTGAGCTGGCCAAAGCCACCGACGGATTCGCGGCGGCCAACCTCGTCGGCGCTGGGAAGTATGGGTCCGTGTACCGCGGCACGCTCGCCCTGAAGACGAAAGGGAAACAGGGGCACGAGAACGTCACCGTGGCGGTGAAGGTGTTCGACCTCGGGCAAGTTGGCGCGTCCAAGACGTTCCTGTCGGAGTGCGAGACGCTGCGGAGCGCACGGCACCGGAACCTGATCGGCATCGTCACCTGCTGCTCCAGCGTGGACGCGGCCGGCGGCGAGTTCAGGGCCCTGGTGTTCGACTTCATGCCCAACTTCAGCCTCGACAGGTGGCTTCACCCGGGTCCTCGGACATGCGCAAGCACGGTGGCCTGAGCTTGGTCCAGAGGCTGAGCATCGCGGTGGACATCGCCGACGGGCTGAGCTACCTCCACAACAGCTGTGACCCACCGATTGTGCACTGCGACCTGAAGCCGGCCAACGTGCTCCTCGACGACGACATGACGGCCCGCATCGGCGACTTCGGCCTCGCCAAGCTTCTGCTCCTTGACGCCGCTGGTGTTGCCGGAAACACGGAGAGCACCATCGGCATCAGAGGCACGATCGGCTACGTCGCACCAGGTATGGCTCTTTCTTCTCCCCATTGCCCAATGCCATGTCGCGATCACTTGTCTGAAACTCTTGTGGTGTGATGTGCATGTTAGAATACGTACGTTACGTGTATGACTAGAATTAGATTAGAAGTTATCTTGTATTCCAAGTCTTAGGCTTCTTGCCCTCCAAGTTTGTACTTCTATATAATCCCCACGAGGGTTAGATCAATAAAAAAACAGCTATTAGGGTTCTCTTGTGGTGTGATTGCACACCAAGGACCACACTCAGTGTTCGACGGCGTGAGACTCGCCTGCCTCAGGAGCGGACGGAGGGGATGTCGGATAACGATTGGAAGTACAACGTCCTCTAGCATCGGATAAGCACGGACGGCTGTGCTGGGCGGCGCGAGAAGGAAGTGGCGAAGAAGCAGACGTCCATGACGGCAAAGAACCTTCTTGCGCCATGAAGTTTGAACACGACATTCTCTATAAAGCAAAGTCAGGAGAATGTCACGGTTGCCGTCCGTCCGAGGAGGGCTGACTCGCAGTCGAATTTGATGTACTTCCGCGAGAGCGCCATCGCCACGCCTGTTTCCAAATTCTACTCGGACACCATATTCTCCCACGAGTTCGGCGAGAGCAACTCGCACGTGGCTTCGACCCGAACGCCCTATTTGCCCCAACCAAGACCGTCTACGGCATCTCTTCCAACTCCGGCTTGAGGCGCGCCAAGAATGAAGCAAGGTGGGCATCCTTGACGGAGATTCCAATAGCTTTACTCCCTACAGGCTTCGACTCCAATCATGGGAGCACCACTGTAAGCAGAAGGGCCACCATACAACACCAAATATGGATCAACTTATCTGGTCCCTCCGTCCCGACATGCGGACAAACCACACAAGACAAAAACTCAAATCTAGTACTACCACTACTCAACCTACTATGTACATAAATTTCGATGTCGCCTCCTACATGCCTTCGTCCGGCCTTACTGCCGAGAGAAGCATCGGAGCTACTCGGCCCTCAGGGGTCGACTTTCAAGAGGAAAGAAAGAAGGGAGCCTTCATAATACTTCGCTTCGTCTGTGGCGTGCGAAAGATTTTTGCTAAAAGTATTTAAACAACATAATTTGAATTCAACCGGCATATTTCGAGTTTTTTTTAAGTTGAGAATTTTTCGAGATGAACGAATATCGATTGTGGGGAAAGAAAATGCGGAAACAAATTGTTGAACTTGCACCTGTATAAATACATAGAACCGGTTACCGATTTACCGTAGATGGACCTCCAAAGTCTTCCATGATCTAAATCGCACTTCTCAGAGTTCGGTGATGAAACTGAATTTTACGAACAAGTTCGATTATTAACGGTGCACTTTACTCAATAAAATATTGTACCTGTTCTACGGTGACATCTGGCAGCGAAAGTTTCCTCTCCCGGCTAAAAAGGAAACGGAGTGATCATATTCCTCTGTTCTGTTTGTGGAAAACGGTTTTGACCTGATATAAATAGCAGTATATTAACCAAGACTACCAAGTGGACTACTGAAGTACTGATAGCCATGATATTATTCTATACGTTTTTTCTGTAAACGACCTAAAAGATCGAACAGCATGCAGATTAAGGCTGTTACCCACCAATCATACTGTACCACGAATTGAAAAAGATTAACAAAAATAGTTACAGCAGTAGATGTGGAGCCGCACCAACAACCCTCCACTTAACTTAACTGGTTTACGCTGAGAAGAAACTTAGGCCAAACAGATGATACTATCATCCCGGAACAGCATGCATATTAAGGCCGTCATACACCAATTATATAGTGCCACGAAATAAGAAAGGATTGACAAAAATATTTACCGCAGAAAGGTTAACTGGAGCAGCACCGGCACCCATCCAATTAATTGGTTGTGCTGGAAATAGAACTAGCCAGAACAGTCGAGACCAATGGTTCTCCAAATTAAAGCTACAGTAGAAAGTAACTAGGGGCAATGGGGACAAAACACCCAAACTACTGTATCTCCATGGTGAAGAATGTCTCAATCCTTCGACCAAGCCAAAAAGCAGTAAGCAGAACGACATGCCTGATGATCCTAGGGGCTACCATCTGCAGAAAGCACATGAAAAGATCAATGAGTAAACAAGTGATGATTATCTAAGAAATTTACATAGGCTTGTGGGTGCATATGGGCCCTTCACAAAAAAAAACATTGCAAAATTTTAAATTATATGGAAAAGTCCAGCCCATACATCTTCACGTTCATTTTTTCTGCAAAAACCCGACATTTTTTGTGTGCGGTTCAAGAAGACAACATAAACCATGTGAAAAGTCTTACTTTAGTATCCAAATTTATCTTTTACACAAGCCACAAATTAAAGGTTTCTCGTGAACCAATTTAGTGCGCACAACCGCACATATAAATTGGGATGTACGCACAAATATTTCTTGAAATCTTTTTGCAAAAATATGTTAACAATACAATTTCAATGCCAGGAGTCAAAACACAAGCTATGCATTCTATCTAGTCTAGTATGTATAGCAAAAGAACCGAATTGTTGTTAACTTGCTATGAACCGGATAGCGTCCAACCCGGCATGGGGCAGCATTATTTTGCATCCGCCCTAACGGCGACTGTTGGGTCAGGAGAGGACGACCGTACAGGCCGCCTACTCCGACGCCGTCGTGCTCGAGGACGAGGTCTACGCCGCCGGTGTACCGGGGTTGTGGGGCGGTGGGCTGGAGGCGGGGACCAACTTCATCCACACTTCCGAGGAAGCTGCCGTGCAGGCGTCCCACATGCAGCTGAACGCGCAGAGGGCCAACGCTGCACAGGAGGCCGAGACGGTGCAAATGCGCCGCCAACGGGAGTCCCTGGCGTGCCGGGAGAGGCGCAAATGGTGCCGTGAAGCCGAGGCGGCCGCCAATGGAGAAGGCAGCTCCAAGTGAAGCCATATCCCCACCGGTGGTGCCGCACATGTGCGGCCAATTTTGTGATGAAGCCGGCGCTGCTACGTATTTCATAGGTAGGAAAGAAGCAAGAAGGAGCCAGCGAGTCCAGTGCTCATCGGGGCCAAGACGAAGGAAGAGTCAGCAAGTCCGTGGCCGAACGGGCTTGCTGCTTGACATTACTCAAGGCCGCAGCCCCCTCCTTGATGTTCCCCCTACCCGGCCAGCAGCATTCAAGCTCCGATGGCAGATTATTAATTTGTATGTACTAGTAGTGTAGGTTTTAGATCATATTATGTAGTATCAAGTTCTAGGTTTTAGGTCATATTATGTTTTTTGCTATTTCCAAAAATATAATGTTTAATGGTAATGAAAAGCTTTGGAAAAAAAATGGCCCGAGCGGATGCGTCGACCTGATTGGTGACGGTGGCAAAAAAGGACGGACATGGGGGCCGGACGAGCATCTATTTGGAAACCACCTAAACGAACAAAAAAACAGACCAAGCACGCCTTCGTTTGGATCGGCCCGTTGAAGTCATCACATTGCACTAGCAATTTTCAGTCTCATACCTTGTGTAATGTAAGGGAACATCATGTCGATGTAGCAGTGGTTTTGATTACCACACCCATCAGCTTCATAGTAGTGGCTGGTTCCATTGAGTTGCTCGGCCCCTCGTCAACAGCAACGATCCGAGCTCTCTTTGCAGCAGGCGGTTGAGCTCCTGTAGCCTCGACATCCCAGGCGTTCATGTTCCTAGGAGCTCCAGTGCCATCAATGGTCACCTGGCCACATGCCCATAAGATAAGAGGCAAAGAAACACATACCAAAGGAACCGTATTTTGCATTTCTACAGACAACAGTAAAGATTATACCTTCAGGCTATGCCAAACCTTATCCGGGATCACGGAGGTGATGCTTCCGGTGACCAGCTCGAGTTGGGCGGCCTGCTCCCCCACGGCGTGCACCCGGTCATTTGCCCGCATGCTAACCTCCATCCCAGCATCCCAATGCTTCCCCAAGGCATCGTCCACTGCACCTCTTGGTACAATGAAGAGATCCCCTCTCCCCGGACTGTAAGTCACACTAAAGGCACCACCTTGCGCAGCCAAGGCCAACTCCTCGCCGGGGTCCTGCTGGACCGGCGGCTGCGGGCGACGCCCCTCGACGAACAGACGGTGGTCGCTGCTGCGGCGGACGAACAGCACGCTGTGCCCGACGTCCAGCACCTTCCCGCGAACCAATCCTCCCCACCCGCCGTGCAGCTCATGCTTCCGGCCCATGAGCTTGTACTCGAAGAGGAACGGGTGACCACTCACATCGGACATGGAAATCTGCTGCCTGGTGCTCCGGTCCTCGAACATGGGGAACAGAGACTCGGCACAGACCTTGGGCACGGCAAATTGCTGCCTTTGAACGTCGGCATTCACCAGGACCTTGCGGTGGTAGACGTAGGAGTCGGCGGCGGGGCGCGTGTCGGCGACGGGCTCGTCGACGTGGTCGGCCGGGACGAGGGAGACGCGAGCGTACGGCTCGTCGCCGGCGGGGAAGAACTCGACAGAGGCGACGGTGCAGGCGAGCATGGCTTGCGCAGCCTCCGGAGCGGGAAGGCCCCACTGGTTGGCGTGGCCCTCAGGGAAGTAGTAGATCTCGGATCCCAGCGCTGGCAGCCGGTGAGGGCCACGGCGGCGGCGACCCAGCGGCGGACGTCCTGCGCGTCGGCCATTGTTTTTCTTCTGTGTGAGAAGCAATTCTTCGCTGTGTGCGCTTAGCACTTCGGAGTGCTCTGTTCCTTTTGTCAGAAAGAAAACGGCCACAGCTCTTCGTCTCCTATTGGAAGCAAATAGCTGTGTGCGCCTAGCAGATCGGGGCTCTGTTTGCTTATGTCAAAAAGAACTTTTTACAGCCGTGTGCTTATCCGCGTCCAGTGTGTTCAAATTTTGGTGTTTTTAGAGCATCTCTAACCGCACCCCCCAAAATCGGACCTCAAACTGCGACCGGACGCATCCGGACGCGTCCGCGGAGGGTGACCGGACAACCTCTAAAAACATGCTTCTACAACCACAACCCCTAAAATCTAGATGTCAAATTACTACAAAAACATGCAACGTCCACATATGCTACACTACGATGTGGACTTGCTGCCGCCTTGCTACTTGCGGTTATCCTATCTCCCTACTCGTCATCGGATAGGACGATGACCGTTCCCGCTGGGCCGGGGGAGCCGCCCGCACTGGCGGCCGGAGCGGGACAAGAACCCTGCTCGGAGTCGGAGAAGAGCCCGAACGAGGAGGAGGCCCCGGCGTATGGTCGGCCTTCACGGAACGCCGCTTCCGCCTCGATCTGCTTGTCGAGGAACCCGGAGCGGTTCCTCATCTGCCTCATGAAGAGGCGGTCTGCCGCCTCCGCCTTCAGCTGTGCCTCCGCCGTATGGTGCTCCGCCGCCTCTTCCTTGCGCTGCGCCTCCTCGCGGATCCGTCCTGCTTCCGCCTCCGCCTGAACTCTCCACTGCTCCGTCACAGCGCGCACCCGGGCGCGATGCGCTTCGGCGGCCGCCTCCGCCCGGCTGTGAAGCGCTTCGGCCGCCACGGCCGCCGCCTGCGCTTCGACCGCCGCCTCCGCCCGGGCTCGCTGGGCTTCATGCGCCGCCTCCGCCCAGGCACGCTGGGCTTCATCCGCCTGCCGGATGTACTCCGAGCCCGTCAGCTCGACGATGTCGGAGTCCTCACGGTCCACGAAATATCCGACGCTCGACGACTCCGACGCAGCCACCTCCGCTGCCGCCTCCTCTTCGCGTGCCCTGGCTCGGAGTTGGGCCTGCTGCGCCGTCTTCTCCGCCGTCATCTTGGCGAAAATGGTGGGGAGGCGGCGAGGCATGGTGGAGAAGAAGCGCTCCGGGCGGTGGATGTGGATGAACTAGGGTTCCGGCGGCGGCTGTGGATGTGGATGAACTAGGGTTCCGGCAGCCCCGGTACATATAGTGGTGTCCGGACCGCCATGAATGCTGGCAGTTGGACGTTGGCCGCTGGCCGCTCCGCCATGAATGCCGACGCTGGTCAAAGGCTAGATCCTCCCTCCGGTAGGCTCCGGTAGGCCGGTCAAGGGAGGGTCCGCGCTGTCAGCGACCAGAGGGCGGGCGCGTCCGGGCGGCCCCAAACCCGCCCCAGATTTGGGCTGGGTTTGGGGTGTGTCGGACCGCCCCACTAGTACAGAACGACACATATGATACCCCCTCTATGGAAACGGCAGCAAAAAAGCGACGGTAAAACGGATCCGCGCGGGGAAAATGAGAGATCGCGCCCCCGAATCGTGACACATCGGAAACGGTCAAAATAAATGACTGTTTGCAATAACTATTGGCAACGGATGTTTTTTATGTCTGTTTGCGATGTGAGCCACTATAGCAATGGACATTTAACTCGGCCCGTTTGCAATATTAAGTGGGCCTACCTAGTCAGGTCATTTATTGAAGATAAAGTCCAGCCCAACGCCCCTTCCTGCTCCAAACGCACCGACACCCACCTCCTCCACAAGTCCACGTCTCGATCCCCTTTCTCTCTCCACCGCCGCTCCCCACCTCCTCCGCCGATTCTGCCCGTCGGCCGGCCTCCCGCGCTCCGGCCTTGACACCAGCCGGCGGCGTCGCTCCTGGCCGCCATGGATCGGTCGGCGGAGCCGCTGCACGCCAGGACGCGAGCCTCCTCACGGAGGGGAGAACAGGATGCCCTCCTCCACGAGGCCATTTGCTGGCCACCAGCCGCCTCCAAGGTCGCCGCAATGGAGGAATTCCACCTCGAGATCGAAGCCATCCGCGGTCAGTCCCTCCTCCCTCCCTCTCATTCGTCCTCCTTCCATGCCGTTCTGCTCACGCCGCTGCCTTGTGCTTTGATGATTCGCAGCTCGGTTCGATTTGATCATGGGGGACGGCCACGGGGAGGAGACGACCAACATCTGGTATGCTCTGGTACGATCTGTCTCTCCCACATCTAGATCCGCATCTGGCAACTGCTATTTCTGGTTTTCCGTCTTTGTCTCTCTCTGAAAATTACGCGTCCGGCGTGAACATCCCGTCCGGCTGCTAGAGGCAGCTCGCGCATGCTTAACTTTTCTTTTTTACATGTGATCTATACTTAGCTAGTTGCTCAGAGTGTGCTTGTGTCTCTGCAACTGCCATCTCTTGTTTTCCGGCCGGACGACGATAGGTATCTTGATACGTTCTTGAGAACGGCAGGCTGAATCGCCAGCCTTTTATCTTGATGTGTGAAGGAGCGCATCAACTCTACGCATGGCACACCATTTACAGTGTCAAGTTCATTGCGCTGGAACTGCAACGACGCTGCCTTCTCTGAACTAGATAAGCTGCCAGATGCAAGAAGTCAGCCTTTCTCCGGTGGATTGTTGCGGATTGCTGCTATAAGTCAGTCTTTCAATTTTTACCTTTTGTGCATTTTACTTTCCTATGTGTAATTGGATGTTCAATGTTATATTGTGAAATGAACTGATTGCTGGTCAGAGTGCTGTTATGAGTTGGCTGTATTGATTGCTGGTGCAATCAGCTGTGAGCCGGCTATATGGATTAATTGCTGCTGTGAGCCGGCTCGGCTCGCAGCCGGCTATTTTTTTTAATATTTAATATTCACATCAGAAACGGTTATATATGACAACCGTTTGCAATTTGCATTTCACATTGGAAACGGAGTTTTGGCCTCCGTTGCCGATGACCTCGTTCACATCAGTGACAGGGTCGGGGACACGGACCCTTTCTCCGTTTCCGATGAGGGTTTTGGCCCGTTTCCGATGTGTCGTTCTGTACTAGTGCCCGGTCGTTTGGGGACGGTTTGGGGACCTCGGTTGGGTAGAGTATTTTGGCCCAAAGGCCGTCCGGGCAGTCCGCCCGGACGTTTGGGCTGGCTATGAGGGGTGTGGTTGGAGATGCTCTTAAAATGTGTTTCCAACATAATTCATATATAAAAATTCCACGCGTACATCTTAATATTCGTGCTCACAAAATTGTTTCACATAAAATACAAAATTTGGTACTCCCTCCGATCCCTTCTGATTATCGCGAGGAAAGCTAGTTTGTACACGCCGCCACTAATAAAAGGTTTTTTTATAAAACTAGCATAGTTTCATGAAAAGAGCACATATCTCTTTCCGTCCCTTCCTCATCAAAATTTCATCTTTTTCTTTTCCCGTGGAAATGCTGTCAACAGGGAACCCTAGCCGCCTCCCTGGTGGCCCCCGGCCAGACGACTCCAGAGGACCTTGGATCTACGTACCAGCCGAGCGTGACTCCCTGAGAGGGGCGACCTGACGAGGTCGACAGAGGAAATTGGCTGCTAGCTGAATGGGGAGCGTGGTGAGGTCCTCGTGGGGGCGGTGGAAGATAGGTGAGTGCCTAGACCAGATAGATCGAAGACTACGAGTATAGTATGGCTTCGTGGGGGTGTTGGATATATGCCCAAAAGGCAATGTATTTATACATGTGACAATGTATTTATATATATGTATATCTGATTCATACATTCATACATTATTGATTCGTATTCTCTATGCTATAACTGAAGTGATTTCTAAATGCGTGATTTAGGGAAAAGCTCACCTACACGTGTAGAGAATATGAATACGTAAAATGTACCCTAGTTCTTTTACGGACTAATTCTTGAATGCTAGATGACGCGGCTTTTCCTAGTCATGGACATAGAGTTTATGTCAGCATCAAGGATGGCATATTATTGGACAATAATATGGCTGGGTCACCTAAGTGTTGGTATGCTAAGATATTCCGTTAAATAGTCTTTTTGTCCTTAGCTTTATCACATAAAGGTTGTTGTATAACATGTTCTTGTAACCATGAGGTTATTGGGGTCATGCATACTGGAGGAGTTGCTTTGGTGCTGTCAACCGTCACGGCCGTAACAGGGTGACCATAAAGGCAGTTGTTGGGTGGCTTCGAAGGTGTGTGTGTATCCTAATGTTCTGAGATGGGAAATTACTCCTCTAGGTTAAGAGAGATACTTCCAGGGCCCACTCGGTATTATATATATCCACTTACGTTCTACAGACAATGCACGGTGAAGTTACACTGTGTGGGATATCATAATACGCAATGAGTAAATGGAAATTACCGGTAACGAGATAGACAAAGATGATGTGAATCAATCCTTGGTATCATCACGGATCTATATCTCGGGTGAAGTTCAGTATCGTGAGTAATGGGATTTATATATGAAATCAACAGGTTCAACAGTAGAGTCATTCGCATAATGATAGCATCTACACTGGACGTCCTTGGAACTGTCACTGGTCGGTGATTGGTTGATACCCAACCAATTATAGCTACCGTTATTGAACCTGTATGGGACACACTTAAGCTAGGATTGGTTAGTTGTGTTATATGGCTGGTCTGGAACATGGAGACAGTATCACCGGCATGGTGCTTGCGTGATAGACATACCTTGTCAAGAGAGAAAGTTTGTGATAGAAGTTACTATCACGGTCGGATTTATTCCGAGAGTTTATATATGGAGGATATATTTGTCCGGAGTATTTGGTCGACGGACACTAGGTGTCCCGGATAATATGAAAGGAGTTTCATATGATAGGTAATTAATTCGGTGAATATTCTGTAAAAGGAAATATTCAAATAAGAATTAATATGACAAAATATTATTTAATTATATGTTAATTAAATATTGATTTATTTAATTAATAAATAATTACGGGAAAATATCAAGGCCACACCAACAAGTGGTGGTGGGCCAAGGCGCCATTTGGGGGCAACCCCGGCCTAACCCTAGTGGGCCGCTTGCGGCCCATGGCAGGGTGAGGTGGCACGGCGGCGACGGCCCAAGTGGCCGAGGCGGGCCCCACCCGCCAGGCGGCGACGGCGGCCAAGCGGCCAATGTGGGTCGGCCTAGGGCGGCCACACCTGCCAGGTCGGTGCGCCGGGTGGGCCCCACCCGTCCTAGGTCGGTTCAGACCTAGGGGCGGGCCCCACTAGCTGGCCGAATTGGGCAAGGGGACTTTCCCCTTGTCCAATCCAAGTTGAGTTGGAAAAGGAAAGGTTTTCCCCCTTGTCCAAGTCTCCCTACCTCTTGGGCTCCTTTATAAACCCCACCCCCTCCAGTTGTGGATAAGCAATTGACACAATAGAAACAGACTTGACTCACGTCAGCTCTCAAGTTTAGATCTCATCTAGTTGGATTAGAGGGGCCTCTAATTAGAGGCGACCTATCCGATTAGACTAGATCTAATCTCTCTCTCTCTCCTTCTCATGTGTTGAGATCTCCACCTTCATATACACCAGCAGACTTCAAGCTTGGACGGCGAAGCCCTGCTGAACCTTTCCAGTGTACGTGTGCAAGCTCTCGGAGGGGTTCCTCGTCATAGACGTTGCACCCTTCAGCCGTTGAATCAAGGTGGTGAAGCGAAGGAGAAGAAGGCGTCGGAATTTCTCTACCAGGCTTGGTTGAGAGAGACCGCGATCGGCTACATCGACTACGTCATCAACACGTTCTTCCGCAATCTACGGTGTTGGTAACGTATACTAAACTAGATCTTTGGATCTTCGTATTCGCATGTATCTCGTAGTAGATCTTGGGAAGGTTGCGTAGCAATACGTGAAAATTTTAATTTACCACGCGCAACCCAATAGTGGTATCAGAGCGATCTATGCGTAGATACATGATTTGATCTAGAGCACATGGTATGTGCGGGCACCGCATAAGTTTGTGCGGGTATGTTATTGAAGAAGTTGCTTCTAACATTCAGTTTATTTATGGATGCTTCCCAATATATCACTTTAAGAATTGTTTCCGAGCATAGTTAGATCTTTACGAACTTCTGGCAATCCGCGGACCTTCCGGCTGCTCCTAGTATGCTTGTTGGCGCCAACGAAGTGCTTCAGTAACTTCGGGTCTATCTATAGTTGGATTCGTTGACTTGGTGGTGGAAAGGGCATGTGGACTAGGTCCACACGGGGGTCACGCACCAGTGAAGTTTAGATTGGGAGCTGGAACGTTTTCATAACGTTGGGCCCTCAATCACCTGCAAAGTCAATCTAGCAACATGAATAAACATGCTTAGTGAGGACCGTAGAATTTCCGGTTGTCCCGTTGATCCTACAAGCCACGCTAAAATATGCAAACAAACGTTAGAGGAACGTCTAACTCTGTTTTGCAGGACATGTGATGTGGTATAGTCTTAAAATATTATTTTGTTGACTAACCTTTTGTTGTGGCCGGCGTGCCGTTCTTATTCATCGAGCCATGGTGGTAGTGGAGGATAGGAGAAGGCATGCAAGTGTCGTGAACCTCGACGTGGCCACGCCGATGGAAGGTGCCACCGGCGGTCGGAGCAAGAAAGACTATACTACATCACACAAGTGTTAATTTACTAGTGATTGTTTTATATGTGTTTTTTCTTGTTCTTCCCTTGATTGCGCAGTAGTGTGATTATTAGGGAGATTCCTCGTAGCTTCCAAAGTTTAATTACTTAAAGCTAAAATTGAAAATATCAAGGAGTTCGTGCTCATCCAATCGTGCACCGTCAAACCGGATGCTTGTTGCCGTGCGACCTGTATCCAGGAGTAATGTGCACCAAGGGTTCGGGAGGCGGGCACGGACGTCCTAGCAGCAAAGCGATTGGTTGTCTTGACGTCCAGGCATAACTAGTTATGAGTTCGAGCACTACATCGAAAGATGAAACGAAAATCACGGCAGGAAGTGATTGGTCTGTTGACCTACCCCTTCGTCGTAGTTGAAGACATGTATCCATGATTCACACTACTGAGGATTGTGGATTTCGTAATACACTAAGTTGATCTTGAGGAATATCAATTTTAGTGGGAGCACTTTACATTTAGTTTAAATTTAGTGCCAGATAATAATTATGAACATGTCTAAGTGAACTTAATTGTTGTAGATCAATGGCTAAGATAGCACCCACGTTTAACCTTGGACCACTGATTGAGAAGAAACCCCTGACTGCAAATGGGAGCAATTATGCTGATTGGATTCGCGCCCTAAGGATTGTTCTTAGGAACGCGAAAGTGAGTATGTTCTAGATGGGCCTCTACCACCCATGCCGGCGGTGGAGGCGCCACAAACTGAATTCGAGGAGTACACCTTGAAGAGTGATACTGCCATATCGGTTCAGTGTCTCATGTTGACATGTATGGACCCTGAGTTGCAGAAGAAGTTTGACCAAACTTCAGCTTATGACATGGTTGTCGCACTCAAGGCCATGTACCAGACTCAGGCTAAGACTGAGCGTTATGAAATAACGAAGCACTGTGGTCATGTCACATGGCAGAAGGAGGCTCTGTGAGCGAGCATGTAATCAAGATGTTTGGTTATGGTACGAGGCTTGAGGCGCTGGGATTTCCAATTCCGGCCGAGCTAAGTATAGATTTGGTGTTGGCTTCCCTCCCCCCGTCTTACAGCGGTTTCATCATGAATTACAACATGAATGGGTTGGAGAAGACACCAAATGAGCTGCTTGCAATGCTGAAAACTGCTGAACCTAGCGTGAAGAGGGAGAACAATCAAGTATTGATGGTTACCCAAACCGCAAAGTTCAAGAAGAAGAGAACAAAGAAGTCTAAGCATGCTAAGGCATCAGAAAGACTGCTACTCCACTCAAGAGGAATCCGAGTGCTTCTTCTGTAAAGGGAAGGGACACTGGAAGAGGAACTGCAAGAAATTCCTGGCTCTGAAGAAGAAACCTTCTAAGGGCAAGAAAGGTATAAGAATTATACCTAAATGATATTTGTCAATCTTAATAGTAACTCTGGAAATATCGATTGCTAATTTATTATGCAATGATATAGGAGATACGGCAAGTAAGATGACGGAGGAGTAAAGGTGGTGATGTGCGTCAAGCTCGGCGCATGAAGTTTCATCCACAAGATGAAGGCATCTCCAATTTACTTTTCAAGTTTTAGTTTAAGAGATTTGAGGGTTTAACCCAAAGTTATTTTGTAATAGGATCGCATTTATGGCGATGAAAGTACTCTTGTGATTTTGTGAGATTTTATCTCTCGTTTATCAAAGAATATTTTGGATCAATCCCTTCGTGGATGATCAAGTTACAAATCTCTTGAATTATGGAAATATCATTTGTTCTAAGATATATTGTGAAGATGTTGATACCACCTTCGTGTGGCACTATTGTCTCAAATAGATCATAGTAATATGATGGAAGGATTTTGAGATATTGCACATAGTGAAGTTAATCAATGATGAGTTTTGAGATAGTCAATATTTATTTGATATCTTGGGACTACACAATATTGTTTTAGAAATATTGTCTTAGTAATATGATGAATAGAAATTTATTTCGATTCATGTATTTGATCAAGTTTGATTAAATAATTGCTAAGATATTATTACTTGCAGAATTATTCCTAGAAATCCAATTATAGTATTTATTGCATTGTTTTAGTTTTAGCACAAAGGATAGTCTTTAAAGGAAATCATGTCATAGTCTTGAAAGATAGACATAAAGGGACATGATAATTTTAGATACTTGGAATTTCTGAAAAGAGGTTCGAATCTAAAATAAAGAAGACTTAGGAATATTTATCTTATGAGTTGTGTCATAGTTTTGAAAGATAAACATTGAGACACAAAGAATTTGGGACCTAAAGTTTTATGAAAGATTGAAACTTGATCCTAAAGGAGGAAGATAAATAAGATTTATTTTGTTGGTTGTTCCAATAAGTTAATTGGAAATCCTTTTGTAACCACCACATAAGTGACAATGTTTTGCCACTAAGATAAATGTGATTCTTGAGGAATTTATTCTTCTAAAGAATTCTAGTGGGAGGATAGTGAAATCTTGAAGAGATTATTTGAATCTTCGGAAATAGTTATCAGATGTTGCGCAAGCGGAAGCAATTCCAATTGACAAGTCTTTTAAACTAATACCGAGAGTCTATGCATTTAATGCATGACGTCTTGTCAAGATAAATTCACTTAACCAGAATAGTGTAACATATGAGTTTCTAGGAAACTTAATATGTCAAAACAAAATAAAGAAAGGTATGTGCTAGAATAAAGATCCCAATAGATTATGACTTAGATGTCATATAAATATTAATATCATTGTTGTTGAGTTATGATAAACTCAATAAGGATCTTTTTGTTAGACGAAAAGATGATCACAAAGTTGTGATGATCAAAGGAAAGTTTTATGATAGGAAGTTTATATGAGATATTGACAAAGACATATTCCTTTCAAAAGGAAAGATGGATCGAGGTTGTGTACTTAGTACAGCTCGAGGGTCTTTTGTTAATTGAATATAAATCAAATCATAAAAGGAAATATTTGTCTAGGACAAATAAATGATATTAAAAGAGGAAACAAGAAACAAAGTTTTGTTTTGAGTTTCAGGAAATAAAGGAAAGTCATAGTTTCATTTAAATCAGTGGGAGCTTAGTTATATTATTCGAGTTTAATAATGTAATTTATAGATTGTTTTGTTTTGATACAATGTGTAGTGTTATTAAAGGAAATTAATAACATGCATGTTTGGAACATATTCGTCACATCACATATGGAAGTTGCCATATAAAGATGAGATATAATGTTGCGGAAATTTCATTGAGGGTGTTTTGAATATTATTCAAAATACGAGAGAATGTAAATTCTCATAAAGTTTAAGGAAATTCATGTGCAAGAACCATGGCTGTTGTACGGTGGTGAGCATGATCAATTGATTTGAAATCTTGATCATAAAGGAATTTCTTAAGATATGAAATTTTAAGATCAAAACAAAGTAGTCAAACTTAATTGTTGACAAGTTGAATTTAATAAAAGTTCAATTGACTCCAATTAAGATGAGGATTCTCCATAAGGTGTATTTTGAAGAAGTTACTTCAAAAGTGAGAAATACTCATAATGTAAGAGTTGCATTGGAAAATCTTATGAGATAAGTATAAAGGTTAAGACAAGGATTAGATGACGAAATTTTCTAAATTTTGTGCATCACAAATGATGGGTATGTTTATGTAAAACATTGAGTCTATATTACGAAATCTACAACAAGTAGCAAAGACAGTGGGAGCGTAAAACTTCCATGATGAAGGGTTGTCTAGGTGTGGTTCTTTACGAAGAAAACAACTAATTGGTAAAACAATGAAATTGTATTCTTAGTAAAGGTTCCAGGGTTTCACCTAGAATAACCAGGCTACAAGTGATCATATGATCAATTGAGGTTATGCATGAAAAGATGTATATCTTTTTGCATAAGAAACACAAAGTTCACATAGTCACCATTTGGGACTAAACAGACAAATGTCAACCACAGAAGGGTGAGCATGAGAAACACCGAACATCTGTCTAGATGTTGAACTTATGCAAACTAAACATTGCCAGTTGTGCAAGTGGGAGACTGTTGGATATATGCCCAAAAGGCAATGTATTTATACATGTGACAATGTATTTATACATATGTATATCTGATTCATACATTATTGATTCGTATTCTCTATGCTATAACTGCAGTGATTTCTAAATGCGTGATTTAGGGAAAAGCTCACCTGCACGTGTAGAGAATATGAATACGTAAAATGTACCCTAGTTCTTTTACGGACTAATTCTTGAATGCTAGATGACGCGGCTTTTCCTAGTCATGGACATAGAGTTTATGTCAGCATCAAGGATGGCATATTATTGGACAATAATATGGCTGGGTCACCCAAGTGTTGGTATGCTAAGAGATTCCGTTAAATAGTCTTTTTGTCCTTAGCTTTATCACAGAAAGGTTGTTGTATAACATGTCCTTGTAACCATGAGGTTATTGGGGTCATGCATACCGGAGGAGTTGCTTTCGTGCTGTCAACCGTCACGGCCATAACAGGGTGACCATAAAGGCAGTTGCTGGGTGGCTTCGAAGGTGTGTGTATCCTAATGTTCTGAGATGGGAAATTACTCCTCTAGGTTAAGAGAGATACTTCCAGGGCCCACTCGGTATTATATATATCCACTACGTTCTGCAGACAATGCACGGTGAAGTTACACTGTGTGGGATATCATAATACGGCAACGAGTAAATGGAACTTACCGGTAACGAGATAGACAAAGATGATGTGAATCAATCCTTGATTGATTCATGGTATCATCACGGATCTATATCTCGGGTGAAGTTCAGTATCGTGAGTAATGGGATTGATATATGATAATCAACAGGTTCAACAGTAGAGTCATTCGCATAACGATAGCAGCTACACAGGACGTCCTTGGAACTGTCACTGGCCGGTGATTGGTTGATACCCAACCAATTATAGCTACCCGTTATCGAACCTGTAGGGTGGACACACTTAAGCTAGGATTGGTTAGTTGTGTTATATGGTTGGTCTGGAACATGGAGACAGTATCACCGGCATGGTGCTTGCGTGATAGACATACCTTGTCAAGAGAGAAAGTTTGTGATAGAAGTTACTATCACGGTCGGATTTATTCCGAGGGTTTATATATGGAGGATATATTTGTCCGAGTATTTTGTCGGCGGACACTAGGTGTCCCGGATCATATGAAAGGAGTTTCATATGATAGGTAATTAATTCGGTGAATATTCTGTAAAAGGAAATATTCAAATAAGAATTAATATGACAAAGTATTATTTAATTATATGTTAATTAAATATTGATTTATTTAATTAATAAATAATTACGGGAAAATATTAAGGCCACACCAACAAGTGGTGGTGGGCCAAGGCGCCATTTGGGGGCAACCCCGGCCGAACCCTAGTGGGTCGCTTGCGGCCCACGGGGGGTGAGGTGGCGCGGCGGCCCAAGTGGCCGAGGCGGGCCAGCCTAGGGCAGGCCCCACCCGCCAGGCGACGGCGGCCAAGAGGCCAAGGTGGGCCGGCCTAGGGCGGGCCACACCTGCCACGTCGGTGCGCCGGGTGGGCCCACCCGCCCTAGGCCGGTTCGGACCTAGGGCGGGCCCCACGAGACGGCCGGTGCACAAGGAAGGGAGGGGGAGGAGAGTTGGGGTGCAACCCCAACTCATCCTCCCATACCGAATTGGGCAAGGGGACTTTCCCCTCGTCCAATCCATGTTGAGTTGGACAAGGAAAGGTTTTCCCCCTTGTCCAAGTCTCCCTACCTATTGGGCTCCTTTCTAAACCCCACCCCCTCTAGTTGTGGATAAGCAATTGACACGATAGAAACAGACAATTGACTCACGTCAGCTCTCAAGTTTAGATCTCTTCAAGTTGGATTAGAGGGACCTCTAATTAGAGGCGACCTATCTGATTAGACTAGATCTAATCTCTCTCTCTCCTTCTCATGTGTTGAGATCTCCACCTTCATATACACCAGCAGACTTCAAGCTTGGACGGCGAAGCCCTGCTGAACCTTTCCAGTGTACGTGTGCAGGCTCTCAGAGGGGTTCCTCGTCATAGACGTTGCACCCTTCAGCCGTTGAATCAAGGTGGTGAAGCGAAGGAGAAGAAGGCGTCGGAATCTCTCTACCAGGCTTGGTTGAGAAAAACCGCGATCGGCTACATCGACTACGTCATCAACACGTTCTTCCGCAATCTACGGTGTTGGTAACGTATACTAAACTAGATCTTTGGATCTTCGTATTCGCATGTATCTCGATAGTAGATCTTGGGAAGGATGCGTAGCAATACGTGAAAATTTTAATTTACCGTACGTGCAACCCAATAGGGGGTGTGTCCAATTCATTTTATTTTATTTTTTCGATCGAAAGTTTCCGATTTGGGTATCTGAGTAAAAACCAATTACGGTCGGGGTTGAACAATAATTATTTTGTCTTGATTATTTGATGACTTTGAATATGTTTATAAGAGTGTTAAGATTTTTTACATAATTTGTCTTTATTGTATCCCGGAATCCATGTTTTCCTTGACATTCCATTCCATATATGGATCTAAATTTTTTGTGTACCTTACTATATAGAATTGCCTATCACATTTTTAAATTGTATTACTATTGTATTACTCACTTCACATGAGAACTGAGTGGTTGTGGAAGGCTTGAATTTGATCGGTTAGAATAGTTAAGTCACAGTGGCCTGATAGCATGAGTATATATATCAAAATGTCGCACAATGAGAGTTTATACATTCGGCAATGATAGTGGTTCCTTTTGTATCAATGTGGTTGATTTATTTTAAAAATATTCATTATAGATTTTCTTGCCTTATGACATTCTTGGCCTATTTAAATTGTTCGTGTTGGATTAAAAGAAGAAAGTTATGTATATTTGGGACCTGCTTACGAGACCTACTTGGGGGTGCACACATAATAATATATAGGGAAATTACCAATAAATAAACCTTGTGCTTTAACTAGAAAACCACAAATGGAAGGACGACATCTCCAAATGGGGACGCATGTTCCAACAAACTCACACGTGTATGCATCTTTTTTTTGACACTCAAATAGTAGGGAAGGCCCCTACTGTAATTTTCTATTATAAAATGGGTGCATATTTACAATGGGTCGGATAGTTCAAAAAAGGGAAAATTACAATGAATCTAGCCACTGCTGCATGCCTTCCTTAAGGCTTGGCTTTGCTCTATGCATAACAAGAGCAAAAGTTTCCTAGAAGAATATGAAGCATTCGTGGATATCTAGATCCTGAGTGTCAAAAATGTTTTTATTCCTATGAATCCATAAACTCCAGCAACCAGTAATGATAACTTCCTTGAAGCCTTAAAAATTATTCCTTTATTTACCATCAGTGAGAAGATCAATCCTTGAGAGATCATTGTTCCATTCCAGATTTAATTTCCACCAGAAACTCTGACTGAAATCACTGAGAAAAACAAATGCTCAACCGGGCAATCCTGACAGAGAACACAGGCTTTTGATTCAACATAGAAGTTTTTCCTTGCGAGCAGATCTCTCGTGTTCAGTCTATCCAGTAGTAATAGCCAGAAGAAGAATTTCTGCTTGGGTAATGCTCTTGATTTCCATATCCATTGGAAAGGTGCAGGTGTCTTATCGTGTGGGTCCAATTTTCCATATACCCTTCTGGCAGAATAAATACCTTCCATTCCAAAGACCGAATATCTTGTGTTGATAAATCATTGTTAGCTAACCACTGTTGAAGGACCTGTGATAAATCATTAAATTCCTGGGAAGCAATAATAGACAAAGGCAGATGGAATTGATCATAGAGCTCATCTTCGTCAAGATAGTGATGCTTTTGTAAGATAGAGTCTTGGCCTTTAGCATAAGAAAATAAATGTTGATATTCCTCCCTTGCAAGTCGCTGTACCCATTTATCCTCCCAGAGTCGCACTGTATTTCCTGAGTTAGCTTTAACCGTCGTTAATTCCATGAAATCATCCCATAATGACAGGCAATCTTTCCACCAGAAGGATCCTCAGGGATTAGTACTCTGTCGCAGTTTATTTCCATGGTAATTTGCTTGCCAGATTAATTTAACCCATGGAATATCTGCCTGATTGATGCCCACAAGTGTAGGGGATCGCTGAAATCTTCGTTGGGAAGTATTACCCAAATTTATAGTTCGACACGATGAGAACACAAGAATACCAATAATACATTGGCAATTGAGACAACACTCTCAACCACACCTGTATATCAATAACTTGCTGCAGTAATAGTGATGGCAGTAGTATGATTCAAGTAGCAAATGGGACAGCAACAGTAAACAAGTATTTCCCAGTTTTCATCGGAAAAGTGAAAGTGTAACTCAGAGATTTGAAACGTAGGCATGAGATGACAGCGGGGTGTTGCATGAATAAGATGATCATATAATGAGATCTAACTAGCAATGGGACGTATCTCTTATTCCGATATATGTAGGTATGTGTTCCATAATTAGTTGTGCGTACTAACCAGGAGAATTTGCACAACATCTATTGTGCTACCTGCCCATTTCACCGGGGCCAACTTGGAACTACGGGTAATTAAGGTTTACCCTTTCGAATAGACCAGAACAATGCATTAACACTTCATAAACACATAGAATCATCAAACTAAAACATCTCCCCCTTGTTTTCCCTATATGTCACTTTTAGGGTTCACAGGTTCAACATAATAGCAGGTGATACACTTTCCATTATATATACCAAGCTCAAGTATATGATGAAGCAATATAAGTTCAGTACTGAAATCATGCCACTCGGGCCCTAGTAGCAAGCATTAAATATAGCATAAGTGCATCAACACAATACAAAAATATCCTCAAGATAAACCCCTAAAATCTCGAACAACGGGGAGCATTACATGTTCAATCTCATCCAATCCCCATCCACCTCACATGCCTATAGCGGACTACTCACACATGGTGATGGAGAAGGATCTCATGGTCGATGGAGATGAAGGCGGTGAAGATGGCGGTGAAGACGGCCTCCGGATCCCTCCACCGGAGGAGAAATCCTAGATCAATCTGTCTCCGAAACGAAGATCGTGGTGGCGGCGGCGCTCTGTTTCGCGAAAGCTCCTCTCCTTCTAGGGCACGCACTTTTTCGTATATATGAGGGGGTACGTCGAAGACTGGAGGCGAGGCGGTGCCCGAGGCCCAATTAGGGTGGGCCCACGTGGCCAGGTACAGGGGCCGCGTGGGCCCCCCTCTTTTGGCCCTCGAGCGCTCCCTCATGTCCATCCTTTGCCCAATGTCTTCCTTTTCCATTAAAAATGACGTGGTATTTTTCCTCGATTTAATTTCCTGCAAAAATAGCCAGAAAGGAGACTTTGCTAAAAACAGCGTCAGATTCAGCAGTTTTATTCAAATATGGGAAGATTCCGGAACAAATTATGAAGCAAAGTGCTTGGAAAAGTAGATGCATTTTGGATGCATCACTGATTCATAAACTTGAACATGTTTTTCATCATGAGGGCATTGTTCCCACCTTTTGGGTTTACAAACTGTTTCCCATTTGACCAAACATTTGCCTTTTTATCAATATCTTTACCTTTCCATAGAAAATTTCTACAAGAGTCTTCAGCATGATCCACGAACCGGCCTAGAGGCAGTTTGACGGAACTCATGGCAAAATTCGGCATTGCGGCCAGAACTGCCTTAACAAATATTAATGTGCCATCATAAGAGAGAGTAGTTGCTACACCAGTCAGTCTTTTGTCAATGCCCTCCAAAATTCCAATAAGGTGTTCCATTCTTGGTTTAGTGGTTCCCATAGGCAAGCCAAGATATGGGAAGGGAAGGGACTCTGCTCTACAACCGAGGCCTTGGGCAAGTACATTACATCTTTCAGCAGAAATATTGATTGGGATCATGGCTGGCTTACTGAAGTTTACCTTCAGTCCGGTTAAGGAAGAAAATTTCTCCAGGATTTCCTTTAAATTATGAAGTTGATCCGAATCTGCTGGCATAATTATGAGGGTGTCATCCGCATATTGAATTAGAGGATAGTCAAGACTGAATGAATTGTCCAGAGGAAGCCTCAAGTCGCCATCTTGCCAAGCTTTGTTAATTAAATATTGAAGTAGCTTGCCAGCAAACACAAATAAGATTGGAGATAGTGGATCTCCCTGCCCGACTCCACTTTTGCATTTGATACTTTTCCCAGGGACACCATTTAGTAGAATAGAGGTAGATGCCGTGTAAAGAATATCTTTAACCCAATTAATGAATTTATCACCAAATCCAAGATGCTTCAGCATGTCTAGAATGGCTAAATACTCCACTTTATCAAAAGCTTTTTCAAAGTCCAGATTGACAATAATAATTTCCTTCTTGGACTTGTGACATAAGTGAAGATATTCAAAAGCCCACACAAGACAATCATGGATGGATCTGGTCTTAATGAAACCATATTTATTTTTGTGCACAATGGGAATGATGATTTTCTACATTCTGTTGGCTAACAATTTTCTGAGAAATTTTAGAGCCAAACTGACCAGAGAAATTGGTCTATAGTCATTGATCTATTCAGGGTTTTGCTTCTTCGGGATAAGAGTAATAAAAGCAGTGTTTATACTCTCAAGATTTATACCACCCTCATAAAACTTGTCACAAAGCTTGTAAAACAGATCCTTGACAATATTCCAGCATTTTTCTTCAGAAAGGTTCCATTAAATCCATCAGGACCAGGTGATTTATTCGTAGGCGTTTCCTCGACAATATTATCAATTTCCTCTCTTGTGAATGGCAGCTCAAGGCTATTGTAATCAACTTCAGTATTTGGCTGAATGAGCTCTTCTAGATTGAAAAGCATTGTCGGATTATCTGAGTGCCCAACTCTGTCTCTATAAGACTGCCATAACTGAGCCGCTTTGGCTTCATGTGATTCCAGAACTGTGTCATCATCTGCCTTGATGGTTGCAATATAGTTGCCTCTGTAGCTCTGGGTAGCCATAGTGTGATTTTTTTTGTGTTCTCACCACCTAACTTAGCCCATTTTATTTTGGCTTTGTTTCTCCAATAAATCATGTTAGCTTCCAATAACTTTAGCTGATGAGTTTTCAGCGCAGCTCTGACTTTTCCTGCACAGATAATTCTCTCTGTTCTTCTAGACCATCAATCATAGCTAGCACAAAACTGCAGGAGTCAATAACTTTGTTGAGTTGAGAAAGATTGTTGCTCCATTTTTTGAATCCCCCTATGATTGCTTTGAACCTAGTTGTGAGCTCTTTGGCTGGATTTGCAAGAATAGGAGGAGTATTCCAATGATTTTTAACAACATCAGTGAATCCCTCGAACTCAAGCCAATATTCCTCAAATCTGAAAATGTTAGCTTTGGGAATGGCCGTACCAATCTGAACTTGAATGGGAATATGATCAGAGGTTAATCTACTATGTGGTAAAGCCATAGTGTTAGGAAATCGGGTGGTCCAGTTTGTATTGGGTTGCGGGTAAAACTTTAAAAATTATTCGTAACCTTGCCGCCAAGATCTATTCTATGAAGATATGCTGCACCCCATAATGCGATGATCAAGATACTTACAAACACAGCTGCGGAAGATCTTGTGTTTATCGAACTAGATGTCGGTGAAGCCTGTCGAGGAACTGCTGGCGCAAGTCCCGCTCTAACGGTATCCACACATACACCATGTCAACCCACCAAGTGCGTTCGCCGCCTAGCTACTAACACGTGGTGAAGAGAGACAGCCTTGCGGCGTAGTTTAGGTGGTAGATCTAATCAACTAGATTAGATCTATATGAGAAGATTAGAGACGTCTAATTCTCAACACATGAGATCTACAAGAGAGAGAACTTGCACGGAGGCAAACTTGTGTGTCAAACCCTAGGGGGCTTGTGGTTAGATTTCCAAGAGGTGGAGGTGCTTGGGCAAGGGGAAAGGTCCCCTTGCCCAACTCGGCTTGGGAGGGGGAGTTGGCGTAGGATTCCAACTCCCCTCCCTCTCCTTTCCTTCCCCTCCCCCTCCTTCCTTGTGGCCGCCGTCGGGTGGGGCCCGTCCTAGGTCGCACTGACCTAGGCGGGTGGGGCCCACCCGGGCCAACCGCCTCGCCGCCATGTGGGGCCCGCCTTGGCCGCCGCCCGCCGTGGGGCCCGCCCTAGGCGCCGGGGAGGAGTCCCTCCCCAACTCGGACTCGGCTCCCCCCACTGCCTTGTGGGGTGTGGCTGCCATGTGGTTCCCATGGGCCCACTTAGGCAGCCTCCATTTTATTGGGCATAACAGAAAATCTTTTATTTAATATTTTCCTTTTATTAATTAAATAAATAATTAATTGTTTTGTCAAATTAATTCCTAAATGAATTTCCTTTTACAGAAAATTCCCGGAATTAATTACTTATCATATAACTCATATTTATATGAACGGGGATATCTAGTATCCGCCGACAAAACTATCGGAACAATATATTTCCTTTCTTTATAAACACTCTGAATAAATCCGCTGATGATAGAAACTATTTCTATCATCCCGGGACATTAGATGTCCGCCATCTCTCTAACTTATAATTCACCGGAACAAGTCCCAGTGACATCGGAGTTACTCTGACACAATCTCATCACCACTAAAACCACAACTTTATTCTCTCAATAAAAGATTAACCTACAGCTTAAGTGTGTGACCCGAAAGGTTCAGCAAACACAAAGTATTGTTCGGGGACTTACCGAACAATAACCAGCAGTGGGTTACAAATTCGTACTGGCACCCTTGTGTCTTTGAGTGAGCGATAGAACCTGTGTGTTACTCATTACGCTTAATCTCCTTACGTGCATGATACCAATGATATCTCGAGATTGAGACAATGTGCTCTAGTGTGACCAAACCCTTCGATCATAACACATATAGTTCTCGTACCAATACCATTCTCTTTTCTCATTCCGTATATAATGTCCCGTGATTAATCACGATGTGTCTGGCCAGACGATTGGGTGACAACATAAATACTGAGATGGCCTAGAGGATGTATCTCTCCATCGCCTAGAGGAGTAAGTGCTATTCTTGAACAATCTCTGTTCAAATACATTATTCTAGTTCAAACCCAAAAGCCACCTATCATGGTCCCATGTTACTGCAAGATGGTTGGTGACAATCAAAGCTTGAGTGTCGAATAAGCGGTCACAAGATATTCTCATAGCATATGAATATAGCTAACGATAACTAAATAGATGATCATTGATGTCTTCATCGTTGAGGATTTGTCTGATAGCAAGATCATACAGTGGGTCGGTTTAGTACTATTATCATTCCAATAATATACTCCTATAGTTGTATGACTTATACAAAGTCCATTATCAGGAAAACATGATCATCAAACAACAAGATAGGCTAGCCTTAGAGACAAGACCAGGAACTCTTTTACCGTTCATATCTCTACACGTGCATTGGAGGTTTTCCTCTTGTATACGTTGTATTTGCTATACAAGTACCCAATACAATTATAGCATAAAGATATAAACATTAATAATAAACATGGAGATAAATAATAAACTTAATTATTATTGTCTCTAGGGCATATCTCCAATAGTCTCCCACTTGCACTAGAAACAATAATGATTCAAGTCAGCATGATGAGATGACACCAAATGGAACTAAAGTGCCACTCACGCTTTTGCATGCGCTTCTGAAACTGTGTCCTTAACTTTGATCTAACCAAAGTACATAAACTTGTTTAACTCCTCACATGCAAAACTTGACTAAGTAAGTCGGATATTTTAGGAATTGGATATAGGTTTTCTGGTTCCGTAGTAGTATTAACAATATCCGGTTGATATTATAATACCATCTTTTGAAACCTCACCTGAGTCAATGACTCATTCAATAACTTGCTTATCATGATGTCTCACATCAATGATGCAACTATCCTCGATAGACGAACTATCTTTGTTATAGAATCCACACATAATATACATGCGTTTTTCATAAAATCAAGACACCAAGTATTTATCAATTGAAAAAACATTTATCAGAATAAATTTGATTTCATAATTCCACCACAAATATGTATACGAGCAACTTCTCTATACACACTATTTGCAGCTTTACAAAATCCACCTTGTCATTTTCTTTTGTAATCTTACCATCAGGTTCTTTTACCAAACCTTTAGGATTAATTAAAACCTTAATTAACCGCTCTTATGAGAATATCCTTTTTTAAGAATTTCTCATTAACGCCGGTGGCCAAATTTTAAAATTCATCACTTTGGAAACTTTCCGGCTTTCTGTACTATATATAGAAATGAGATAAGCAAAATCACATTAAATATGATTTGATGTTGTTCCTCTCTATTCGCTCACCATTGACTTCGAAGGTCAAGGTATCTCGCAAATATCACGCTATGAATTCTTGATCAAATTTCTTTGACTCAAGACACAATTTGAATTACCTTTCAGAATTGTACTTTAGCACATTCATAATCATGTTTATTGAATTCTATCTTAGAGACAAAACTTTAATAAGACACTTTCCGACCTTTTATTTAAGCAAAATGTGCGTGAGCTTGGCTATACCCACCCACTAATAGGCGTATGATTCCGCTTATAGATTCGTACTGCCCATGCACCTCCCCAATCTAATTAGAGCTACTAGCCGCAAATCACCTGACCATTCTGAGACCATTCTGACATCGAGTACTGGCTTGTACATCCGTCATACCCGGAATGGGACAGTACGGCGGGATGACTTAACAGTACTCTTGGTCAAAGGACCTCATTTAAATCAGCTCCACGATCACACGAACTTTCGAAATGCTCATATGCGATTACCTGAGCCGAGGTGGTGGATGATCAGTACACCGGCCATGCACTACTCGAGTAGAGCGACGGCGGTACGAACTTGTTATTCTACTCTCTCATTTTCTTTGTGTTGTGTTTGATTGCTTCTCGACGTGCAAATAAACCATGGAAGATCAAGGTGCAGAGCAGAACAATGACCGACGTGACTGCAATGACCCTATATATGCACGGCGCCGAGCCACCGACGACTCAGGCGGAAGCGGCAACAGGTAGCGCACCGACGTGCTGGTCCATCGTCATGTCTACACGTGCACCAGGTCGGCGAGCCGGTGAACCGTGTCGGCTAGCGTGCACACCGTGTCGACCAGCGCATGGACAGATTTGGTCAAGCACTTGGACGCCGCCCTCTGGGTGGATGCCACCATCCGCGAGAACGCCATCGTCGGAGTGATGTTGTCTTCCACGAACACGCCGGCGTCCGGAAGGATCCGCCTTCTGTATGCAAGTCGCCGTCCTGATTGAAGCCGCTGTCGACGAGCTCGTGCATGCCCTGCGCGCGTACGGGATGAGATTGAAAGCAGATGAGAGCAGATCAGAGGAAACGAAGATATGAGAGCCAAGCGAAGGGGTACGAGTTCACAGATGCGAGTCCTCAGCCAGCTGGATTCCGTCACCGTCAGTACTCGCATTTAGTTCGTGTAGGCGATGCCATTACGGATAGAGCATGTCGTCCCTAGCTTTTGTCTTCCTTGCAGTAAACACAGTCCAGCTTGTTGGTACCGTGTTGTTCTGCTGGCATGCACGTCATCGAGACCGCTGCTCAACGCTGCTTACGAATAGTAAGTGTCAGATGGGTCTGGCTATGTCTGCTGAGCCCGACTGCCTGCACTGACAAAACCACCTGGAATAACGACGGGTAATTAGCAACTAAGTAGGGGTCTCACGTATTTCCTGGAGTAAGTTCACACAAGACTGACACTCTAGACCGAATCTCAATGTTTGATCAAACGTCAGCCAATGGGGTGGTATAGCCAACGGGCGACCAAAAATCCGCTCTATTTATTTAAACTCTTTAAATCACGAGATTTATATATTTATCAATTCGGCCTAGCCTTATTCAATAAATATAATATCAGCTCCCACTGTCTTTTAAGTCCCTTCGATTTATATAATGAAAAGAATATAATTCCTACTCATTGACACTTCAAACACTCATAATATAATTATCTAGATTATTTTTATAATCCAAATGAATTATATATAGCAATAATTTTGCTACTTTAGTCCAATAACAGATTTAAGCAATTGATATGAAAAGTATTGCAACTTCTCACTATCAGTTATTCGTCCTTGATAAAACAGTTTTAATCAAGACTAGCTTTATGAATATTAGATATTCATATCTGTCCTTTCTTTATGAAATATTCATGTACATGATTTTGTATCACATCCAAACTACTCTCAAGATTGAATCTTGGAGATACATGAATTTTTCTTGAACTCCTTTATGACAAATGCCATCATTAATGAATGTTTGTTATTCTGTTTGTAATTGTTTTGCTTCTATCATGTTCCTGGACATTTAAATGATTTCAATCACCTGGTGATTTAATCATCAAATTCGTCACATGACTTGCCTTTAATACTTAATTCGAACCATGTATAACTTACATGTATTCCTGGACAAAATAATGATATGGACACATTTGCATGTTTACCCTCTCATTCTAACACTTGCCCAAAGACTCTCAGTCTTAATTTAGTATTATGATTCCACTCTCACTTCATGAGAAGACACTTTTCTCCAATTCTAAAGTCAACGAACATTTAGAATTATGTGTGGAAAACACTTGCCAAAATAATATTTTGGACTTTGCAAAACACATTTTCAATTCGAATTCAAACTTTAAATTCACAATTGAAAAATTGGAACTTACCATCAAAACAACTCTAAGTTATAATTGATACAGATCCCAAGATATCAAACAAAATAATCTATCTATTTTAGTGGGTAATTTGGAGTTTCTAATTTCACAACACATTGAACAAGACCTTGTAACATTTCCATTTTAATCTTTATCTTGCAAAAGATTTTATTACCATGATGATTTCGAGTTACCAAAATCTATGACAAGTAATTTTGACTAAGAATATTTCTTTCGTCAATAATGTTACAATATTTTATTAAGTCCTTTCTTTAACTTTAATCAAATTCCTTTGATTATTTTATTTTGATTCTCACATTCTCCCACTGAATTATATGAAATATTGAAAGTTCAATAATTTCATTAACTCTATTTCATTAATATGGAACTTGTCTTCAATAGAATTGAATTAATGGGTAGATTCCACTTCTCAATGTAAATCTCGAAATTTACTGGTGCCTAGCACTTTGCCAAATTCGAGTTGACTAAATGCCTAACATTTTGTGGATTTCGATTTTCATTAAATGCCTAGCACTTTGTGAATTTCTAATTTCTCTAAGTGTATGACACTTTGTGATTTTAGTTTTATCCATTAAATTTAGAGATAACTTTAAGAGTCTCAAAGAGGACCAACAAAAAGTATAACTCCAAATTAAAGATTAAACTAACTTTAATTATTACTCAAAACATTAAGTAATATCTCGAATCAAAACAATAAGGACTTAACAATCAAATAATTAATGACATATCACAATAAAGAAGATAAAACTTTGAATTCTCAAAATTGGAATTCCCACACATACTTTATAATTCGAACAATGACTTGTTCCAGAATCTAAAATATTCATTACATAATGATCAAACTGAAAATAACTCTTATTTAAAGTTCTAGTGTAAATCTTCTTCATTGACTTGGATTGAAGACATAGTGGTGATCATCACTTCTCGAGTGCTTTCTTTCCCCACTTCCTCCTATTCTTTCTGAATCTCTTGGCTCTTTTCCTTTTCATACTGCAATCATGCAACATGAAAATTTTTAGTATTAAATACCAAAATATATTCGAGTCGAGATTATGTCAATAATTTGTGTATAACTCTTATACCTTTTGTGGACTTGCCACTTGTGTTGCAAGATGGTTGTGGTCATCAAGTGATGCACATAGATATCCATCTCTGCTGATAAGAGCATGTCGAAGACTTCATTGACTGTCTTCTCAACTCCCATCAATTCATAGCACGCCACAAATGCATAGTAGTATGATGGTAGTGATCTCAGAAGTGTGTCAACTGCTTGCTTTTCTGGAATTGGTTTCCCAATGTCCTTAAGCTTCCTGAGTATCTTGCAGAACTTTTCTTTGTGCTCCCTCATCGAGCCACCGCTCGATAGTTGGCAATCACTAAGTTCCACATTGAATTTGTATATGCCAAGACACATCTGACTTGAGAATCGAGCTTTCAACGCTTCCATTAGATGGAAGGGGCGAAAGTACGGATACAAATCGCTAAGCTCAAAACTCATCTTGTCTAGTAAAACCAACCCAGCTTGATACTCATCTTCTACCATAGGAGAATAGTCATCTTCCCGTCAAGCCAATCCGCAAAGATCACGCTTCCCATAGTCAACTTTCCTAACAAGTCTTCTTCATAAATCTTTTCAACGGGATCCATTTTCTACAACAAAACAAGTTTATTCAGACTTTTAGTTAATTACTAATTTTAATGCACTACTTTAATTCAATCAAACATGAATATAAGAGATGCTCCCACTAAGTCCAATAATCCTCTTGATTGGCACTAAGTGATTCAGGACCCGACTGCCCTACGAAGCAAGCATGGATACACATGTCCGTAGGCCAACCGGTAAGCACTATGCTAATTGTACTGGCTACAACTCATGTTCGTCTTTCGACGGATGTGTTCAGAACTCATATCTATGTATGCTTGGACTTCAAGACAACCAACCGACACTGGATGCTGGAACTATTCGTGCGCGCCTCCCAAACCCTTGGCACACATTACTCATGGATACATGTCTTACGGTGACAAGCGCCTGGTTTGATGGTGCCACGGTTGGTAAGAACACGATCTCCTTTATTTTTATTTGAGGATTCACCCTAATAAACGACTACTGCGCAATCAAGGTGCAAACAAAGGATAAACATCACAGGCAATTAATAATAATTCATGTGCTTTGGTATAGCTTTTGTTATTCCCCAGAAGTTCTTGGCACTCGTCCTTGAGGATTACCTTCTTCATCGTTCCCGGTTACGATAAAATCCCGAAGGAAAATTACCGTATCCGAAAACTCACCAAGTACATGTCACCAGCATCACCGCCGGCGCCTCCTCCGAAACTCGCGGTGAACTCTTCTTCGCTTGATTGTCGATGACGAACTCGATCAATTGTCTTGGCTCCCACCATCATGTTAAGACACAGTAACAAAACAACTATGCCAAAACACAAGCACACAATCCTGCAAAAACAAGTTAGACGTATCTAACGTTTGTTTGCATGTTTTACGTGGCTTTGTAGGCTCTACGGAGTTACCGTCACTACCTACGTATTGAAGCCCGTTTAGGCTAGTTGCTAGATTAACTTTGCAGGGTGATTGAGACCCCAACATTACGAAAACGTTGCGAACCCCAATCTAAACGATCACATGTGCGTGTGACCCCCGTGAGGCGTCCAACCCTCAGGCCCAATCCATATATACAACAACGTCCACAACTAGAAGTATAGACCCGAAGCTACTGAAGCACTTCGTTGGCGCCAACAAGCATATTAAGAGCAGCCGCAAGGTACGCGGATTGCCGGAAGTTCGTAAAGATCTTGCTAATGCTGCCATGGAATATGTTGTACAACTTTTTGGGAAGCAACTAAAATAAACTTAATGCAAGAACCATGAAATGCTCGCACCAACATGTGCTCTAGATCAAATCATACCAGCGCATAGATCGGCTCTGATACCACTATTGGGTTGCGGGTAAAACTTTAAAAATTATCCGTAACCTTGCCGCCAAGATCTATTCTATGAAGATATGCTGCACCGCATAATGCGATGATCAAGATACTTACAAACACCGCTGCGGAAGATCTTGTGTTTGTCAAAGTAGATGTCGGTGAAGCATGATGAAGAATCTCACGTCCACGCCGGGAGGTGAGATTGTTGCCGTAGGTTGATGTAGTCGTTGATGAAGTTGTTCTGTCGTCGAGGAGCTTCTGGCGCAAGTCCCGCTCTAACAGCATAATACACATACACCGTGTCAACCCACCCAGTGCGTTCATCGCCTAACTACTAGCATGTGGTGAAGAGAGACAACTGAAAGGACATTGTCTCCTTATCTAGTTTTGTGTGTTTGTTAACAACATAAGTGATGATCTTACCGTGTGCCAAAGTACTACAGGTACAATAGATGATAGGGTATGCACATGGTCTTGAGTGACCCCTCAAAGCGATGAAGAAGGTTGAAGATGGTGGCCCATAGATTTAATTCTATTGAGTCGTAGGGAAGCCATACTATCAAGAGGGGTTGCTCTTTGGAAAGTCTGGGGGAAATCATATTTTGCATATACATACCAGATATACTCTCCTCAGTCTTTCTACAACCTTGGTGGAAAAATATGGAAATAGTTCCATCGAAAAACAAGCCAAAATGTACCAATTCCAGATGGTCTGTTTTTCGTCCGGAATTCCGAGTAATTTGGATTTTTCCGGACCATTCCGACCTGATTCCGAGACAGGTCGATTCGGCACTGGATCGGTCCGGAATCAGGTTGTTAGATGTCCGGAATATTCCGGATGGTTCGGAAATCCGGATGAAAAACGGATTCATTCCGGATTGCACGTTTTCTGTCAAAAAGGCTAGTTTTTCGGTGGACCTATTTAAGGGGGTCCTTCTTCTCCAAGAGGACCACCACGACCAGAAATATCTTACCCACCATTGTTGAAAGCTTGAAACTCGTAGATCTCTCTCCCTACCCACTCAAACACCTTGTCCTTCTAGGACTTGGGAGAGTTGACCTAGATCTACACTTCCACCAAAGAGATTTGATTTCCCCATCCATTCCTTTGAGCAATTCCCAAATTTGTTGAAAAGAAAAAGAAATTTGTAGTTGCCTATTCACCCCCCCTCTAGTCAACCTACTCGATCCTTTCAATTGGTATCAGAGCAAGGTCTCTTTATTAAGGGTTTAACAACCTAAAGAGGAGGATGACTAGCGAGGAGGAGTTAAAACTTGCTAAGGAACAACAAGAAAAAATGATAAAGAACAACTTGAGAAAGAACTAAGTGAAGCGGGGATAACCCCTCCCGATGATAATGCCCCGGTCACCATGAAAGCCATGATTGAACTCTTTGGGTTCATGAAAGGCAAAATGGTGGACGAGGTGTTTACTCGGGTCATTAATAATCAAAATGCCTCCTCATCAACCGGTGTTTCTAACGTTGAGGCCTTGGTTGTTAAGGATAACAAAGATCAACCTAAAACTAGTGAGAAGCCTCCTCATAACTTTGCTCCACCTACTTCATATCTCACTCAAGTTCCACTCACTCAACCTCATATAACCAACCTAAGTAGGCCACCTCCTAAGCTTGATAATACTCGTTATTTCACTTGGAAGAAATCTATGGAGTCTTATTTTCGCAGCTCATCGGTGCATCTTTGGAGGGTGGTTCTAAATGGTTATACTCCGGTTGATCCCTCCAACTTGACAAGGCAAGAAGAGATTGATGAACAACTTGATGCCAATGCCAAGTACATCCTTGAGAGTGCCATGACCGCCCATGATGAAGATCAAGTGCGGAATCTCAAAACCACCAAGGAGGCTTGGGATTTTCTCGCATCGGTATATGAAGGAAATGAGGGCCTTCAACGCTCCAACGACGCCATCCTTCAACATCAAGTGGACAACTTCATCATGCTAGAAGAAGAGACACCATCGGATCTCTTCCGAAGACTCACCAAGCTTGTTGTGGCATGTAGGGAAAATGGAAAGAAAGATATGGATGATGAATGGGTCAAAGCCAAGTTCCTCAAGACCATTGTTCCATACAATGAAAATATGGTGATGAATCTCCATACGAGAGCGGACTACAAAACAATGTCTCCCAATGACATATTGGCACAATTCGTCACTTATGATACCTTGAAGGCCACTTCCAAGTCTTCCATCAACCAAATTCGTGGCACAAAGAACCTTGCCTTGAAGGCTCATGTGGAAGAACATCCAAGATATGAAGAAAGCACAAGTGGTCATCATGAAGAAGATTTTGTGGGTGAACTCAATGAGGTGCTTGCTCTTGCCGCCACCAAGTATTGGAACAAAAAGAATATCAAGAGCAACTTCAGAGCAACTTCTCCCCACAAATGAAAAGAATGTGCTTTAATTGTGGAAAGGAAATCACCTTGTGAAGGATTGCCCCTATGAGAGAAGAGAAGATTTTGGAGGCCAACTCATCTTAAAGAAGAAGTTCTTCACCAAGCCCATCAAGTACCTCATCAAGAGAGAACCTCAAAAGGCTCTTGTCACCGCAACACATGAAGAAGAGTATGAGTCCGGTGGCGAAGAGGAGGATGATGATACAAGTGAGGAAGTGGGGATGGCGGCTCTTGCAATGGGCAACCTTCCTCCTTCATTGGCACCCCTTTTCTCCGCTCCAAATGACAACAAGATCCCAAGCCTATGTGCCTCATGGCCAAGGAAACCAAGGTGAATTCCCCACCTAAAATTACTATCTCCTCTAAACCATCTCTCTTGGATTGTGTTGAGGATGTAGGGAAAAATGAGAGAAAGAGGATACAATTACCCTCTTTATAAACAAGCTCCAAGGTCCAACCAAGAAAATGGTTGAGGCTCTCATGTACCAATATGGAGAAGCCAAACACCTCCTTGAGGAGAAGGAGAATAGGATTTATGAGCTTGAGGGGCATGCACGTGATCATGCCGATAAAATTGGTGAGCTAGAAGAGCAACTTGTTGAGGAACAAGTGTTCCGGGAGCAACTTGAGGAGACCCAAGCCAAGGATTTATCCAAGGCAAAAGAAACCCGTGAAACCTCTATTCAAGTTGCTAGTGATCTAAAAATTAAAAATGATGAGCTTGTAGAGAGTCATAACAAACTCCTTGAGAATTTTGAGCAACTTAGGGAAACCCACAAGGTGACCTCAAGTGAGCTCACCAAGCTCAAGGGGTCATATGCTAAATTACAAGCTCAATTTATATATGCTAGCTTCACCACTCCTCATAATGATAAAGATGCCAATGCTTGTGCTACTAACCCTTATGTCTTAAAGCATCTCTCATGGAGGAGAACACTAGGTTGAAGGCCCAACTTGAAAAGGGCTAGCCACTTGTATCCAAGGGGAAAAGAACCTCAATGATCTTTTGACCAATCAAAAGGGAGTGGTTGCAAGGAAGGGCTTGGGTTTGCTCCCAAGTCCAAGAAGGCAAACAAGAAGAAGATGCCTACCTCCCCTTCAAAAGATATTATTTTTGTGAAGGAGGGGGAGTTGGGCAAGAAGAATGTTGAACCCATTGTGGGTGGTAAAGCCACAAGGGGCAATGCCACTCACAATGACTTTGCCGGAAAATATAACCCCTCATATGTGCTTATGAAATCTAGAAATGGTTATGTTTTTGCTAAATATGTTGGTACCTCATATGGAGATGATTATCACTATGCTATTTGGGTTCCAAAGACCCTTGTGACTAACAAAAGAGGACCCATTCCAAAATGGGTACCTAAATCAAAGACTTGATTTATTGTAGGGCTTTTCTTCCGGTGGATCTTCATGGCTCATTGATAGTGGGTGTTCATCTCACATGACCGGAAGCAAAGAAGTAGTAAAGGGCTTATTGAAACAATTACTCTCATTCTCTCATGTCACCATTGGGAACAATACAAGACTTAAGGTATTGGGATATGGCAAGGTGGTGATCACACCGGAGTTATCAATTGAGAAGGTCCTCCTTGTTGAATCCCTTTCATATAATCTACTTTCCGTTGGTCAATTATGCGATGCCGGTTACACCGTTATCTTTAATAAATACCACGTGACCATCCTTTTCACAAAATCTCTTAAAGTAGCCTTTGTTGGATTTCGTGAGAACGGTTTGTATGTGGTCGATTTCTCGAAAGAGACCACTCAAATTGCCACGTGTCTAATGGCTAAATCCGACAAGGGTTGGCTTTGGCATCGCCGGCTAGGCCATGTCGGTATGAGAAATTTACAAACTCTTGTAAAGGGTGGACACGTGGTAGGACTAACCGATGTTAATTTTTCCAAAGATCGTCCTTGTAGTGCTTGCATAGCCGGAAAGATGCATGAAAAGAATCACCCCAAGAAGACCATTATCTCCACTAAGAGGCCTTTGGAGCTCCTTCATATGGATCTCTTTGGGCCTCCCACATATGATAGTCTTGGTGGCAAGAAATATTGTTTGGTGATTGTGGATGATTATTCAAGATATTGTTGGACTTTCTACATCAAGAAGAAGAGTGAAACTCAAAAGATATTCATTGACTTTGCAACCCTAGTTCAACGCCAATATGACTCCAAGATTTTGGCAATTAGAAGTGACAATGGTACGGAGTTCAAGAATTACACTATGGATGATTTCCTAAGTGGGGAGGGCATTCAACACCAATATTCCGCTGCATATACTCCCCAACAAAATGGTGTCGCCGAAAGGAAGAACCGCACTCTTATTGATATGGCAAGAACTATGATGGCCGAATTTCATTCCCCATACAACTTTTGGGCCGAAGCCATCAACACCGCTTGTCACTACTCAAACCGGCTCTTCTTCCGTCCTCTCATGGAAAAGACACCATATGAACTCCTCACCGGTAAAAAGCCAAATGTATCTTACTTTCGAGTCTTTGGTTGCAAATGCCATGTTTACATTAAAGGTTGCAAAATTGCTAAATTTGAATCTAGATCTTTTGATGGTATACTTGTTGGATATGCCGCAAAGTCTCATGCTTATAGGGTCTACAACATATCCACCGGGTGTGTTGAAGAATCTATGAACGTGGAGTTTGTCGAGGATAATGGCTCCCAAGTGGAGCATATTGATCATGATGATGTAGGTGATGATGCTCCATCTCAAGCCATAAGAACTATGGGGATTGGAGAACTATTCCTATTGAAGGACCTATTGATGATACTCAAGAAGAAGGAACAAGTTCTACTCAAGTTGAGCCATCCACCTCAATAGTTGATCAAGAAACTATCCAAGAACAAGAACATGATATTCATTCAAATGATCAAGAAGATGGTCAAGACCCACCCAACTCTAGTGGTGAACAAGAACATAATGAACCCACAACCCAAGAACTCCACTTCGGGTTGACCATGAGCAAGATGAAGGCAATGATGAAGATTTGTGTTGGTGAAACAATTGGTCAAGCCATGGAACGCCGGGTCATCCGGCGTGCATCAAAATTGGATCATCCCACTTCAAAGAAAATATCCTTGGGAGTATTCGTAGGGGTGTGTCCACACGCAAACAATTATCTAACTTTTGTGGTCATGTCTCTTGTTTGTCTAGCTTAGAACCTCTCAAGGTATATGATGCTCTTGAAGATATGGATTGGGTTGCGGCTATGCATGAAGAGTTGAACAACTTCGAGCGCAACAAAGTATGGTCATTAGTTGAAAAACCCAAAGACACATGCCATAATGTCATTGGAACCAAGTGGATATTTAAGAACAAGCAAGACTCACATGGTCAAGTCATCCGCAACAAAGCAAGATTGGTTGCACAAGGCTACACCCAAATCGAAGGAGTCGACTACGGTGAAACCTATGCCCCCGTTGCTAGACTTGAATCCATTCGCTTACTAATTGCTTATGCATCTACTCATAATATTGTCTTATATCAAATGGATGTTAAAAGTGCTTTCTTAAATGGTCCACTAAATGAGTTGGTGTATGTTAAACAACCTCCGGGTTTCGAAGACCCTAAATTTCCTAACCACGTCTACTTACTACATAAGGCTCTTTATGGGCTCAAGCAAGCTCCACGTGCTTGGTATGATCATCTCAAGGAGTTCTTAGTAGACCGTGGCTTTGAAATTGGGGTAATAGATCCCACTCTTTTTACAAAAAGGGTAAATGGAGATTTTTTGTATGCCAAATATATGTTGATGATATTATCTTTGGTTCCACTAACCGTGAATTTAGTGATCAATTTGGCAAGCTAATGACCAAGGAATTTGAGATGTCCATGATGGGAAAGTTGAATTATTTTCTTGGCTTTGAAATCCACCAATTTCGAGAAGGAACATTCTTATGTCAAGCCAAGTATATTAAGGACATGCTCAAGAAATTTGACATGAACAATGCCAAGCCATATAAGTTTCCCATGGACTCCAAGGCGGATCTTCACTTAGATCCGGATGGTAAGGAAGTTGATCAAAAGCTTTATCGTTCTATGATTGGATCTTTGCTTTACCTTTGTGCATCTAGACCGGATATTATGTTTAGTGTGGGTATGTGTGCAAGATTCCAATCAAGTCCTAGGGAAAGTCATGAAACCGCGGTTAAAAGGATTCTAAGATACTTGATGGATACTCCTAACTTTGGTCTTTGGTATCCCCAAGGCACAAGCTTTGATCTTGTAGGTTATTCGGATGCGGATTGGGCGGGTTGCAAAATGGATAGAAAATCAACTTCGGGTACTTGCCAATTCCTTGGTAGGTCCCTTGTGAGTTGGTCTTCTAAGAAGCAAAATTGTGTGGCCTCGTCCTCCACCGAAGCCGAATACATTGCCGCCGGAAGTTGTTGTGCACAACTATTATGGATGAGGCAAACTTTAAAGGATTATGGTGTCATTTGTGACAAAGTGCCTCTTTTATGTGATAATGAAAGTGCCATCAAAATTGCTCACAATCCGGTTCTTCATGGGAAGACCAAGCATATTGAGATCCGGTATCATTTTATTCGAGATCATGTTGAGAAGGGTGATATTGCAATCAAGTATGTCAACACCAAGCTTCAACTCGCCGATATGTTCACAAAGCCTCTTGGTGAAGCAAGATTCAAGGAGTTGAGAGGAGAACTAAATGTGGTGGACATAAGCAATTGGATTTAGTGGACTTCTTGCATACCTACCCATATTAGACGATATTCATTTGGTTTGGATGTAGGTAGGCATAGACATAGGGGGAGTGTAGCTCAATTCATGAGTCAACACTTCCCTTATAATGCGCAAATAGACAAATCTTGCATCATAGTCACTTGTGTGACCAAATGTGCTTCAAAGATGAGTTTTGATTTTGAGCCCAAGATATATCTTCGCGGCGTCAAGTCATATATACTCAAACATGGTGGCTACGGCCACCGCCCTCCTCTTCTTGAGGAGTTGGATTTCCTCGTGAAATTTGGGTGTTGTTAGACCTTTATTAGTGCTTCCTCAATTTTATCTTGTTATATTCGAATCATGCTTGTTGTAGCTCATCGTGTTCTCGTTCTTCATCCAACAAGCATGTGTAGAAACCATAACTCTTACCTTGTGTCTATGCTCTTATCAAATCTAGTCTGTCTTTTCATCTATTGACATATGCCAAATTCTTCAGAAAATCTCATTTTCAAAAATCTACTTTGTTCGAATTGGTTCGGATTTCATCCGGAATTCCGAGTGGTCCGGAATTTTCCGGCTATCTACTTACCTCATTCCGACCGGGTCCAGTACCTCTTTTCGTTTTTCGAAATGGGTTCGGAATATGCTCGGAAATTTCCGAGTGTCTCGGAATTCCGGACTGATTCCGGATCTGTTCCGAACGGCAAAAAAATTTCTTTACAAGTTCGTGCGGTGGGCGGTTTGACTTATTGTTTCACATCCCCCGCCCCGTTTCCTCTCTCCTTCGCCGCCTCCGCCGCCGCCGCCGTGCCGGGCTGCTCTCCGGCCGTCCGGAGCTCCGGATCTCCTCCGAGCTTGGTCTCCTCCAAGCTTGGAAGAGCTTCACCGACCCGTTCCCTTTTCACCATGTCGTCGGGTACCTCTCGTGCTTTCCCTTGTCTCGTCTTCCTATCTAGATGGGATCCGAGTTTCTTAGGGATTTCGTGTTAATGTTGGCTTACCACGTTAATTCATTGCCTTCTCCTTTCAATCTAGTGCAAGTGGGATGTTCTTTGAACAAATTTGAGAAACGAATAGTGTGCATCCAGAATGAATCCGAAATGGCTCGGAATGTTCCGGCCCGTTCGGAATATTCCGGCTCATTCCGAACTGATTCCGAATGCACAGTTTTTTTTAATTGCACTTCCTATTTTCACTAAAATTTCAAAATTTAAAACTTTTGGCATATGTTCTTATCTCCTGCTGCGTACCTATGCTCTATTCTCACGGGTGATAGTGCTGACCGCAATGCCCGCCGTGAGACCTTGAGGAAGAAACCGCGCACCAAGGTTGTTCGTGAAACCTCTCCGTCATCTCGTGGTCATTCTAACCGCCGTCCGGCTCGAGGCAGAGGAGGAAAACAGCCAGCAATTGACGCTGTTGAGATGGAGGGAGAACAAGTTCCTATTGAAAATTTGAGAAAATGAAACTCAAGAATTGGATGGAGGTGCGCAAGCTCAATCCTTACCGTTTTCCAGAACCAACATGTGACGGTGATGAGAGGTTCTGGACTTGCACTCAGTTTAAGATGTAGAATGAGTTCTACATGACTCTAAAGGACAAAGTGGTGAAGTCCAAGCAACTTGATGAAGAATATCTCTATGAACACAAAGAAAGTTCCCTTGCTCACATCTATGACACACTCAAGAAGATGGATATCTTGAAGGTCGCATTGGTCTCTCAACATATTGCCCCGAACTCATTAGTCAATTCTATTGCACAGTACACTTCAAGAATGATAGCATGCGCACCATGACATGGATGTCCGGATCAACCAAATACACAAGCAACTTATCTGTCTTTGCTACTGCTCTGGGTTATGATTGGGAAAACACCTCTGGTGACTATGGTTTCAAGATTCACTCATCCCCTGAGTTTTCCAAGGACATGCTTGCTGATTTCTACCCTCCAGAGTATGCTGATATCAACCCTCCTTTCATTAGTGTGATGTACCCCTTCTACAACATGCTTGCTAAGATTTTTCATGAAAACATTATGAGCAGGGCTGGTGATGTGTCTGCGGTTCGGGGTTACATGACCAACCTCATGTACTACACCAAGCCTAACCGTCAGAGGAAGATTGATGTCATGGATTTCATCTACAATGAGATTGAGATGGGAGTCAAGGGTAAGCGGACTCCAGCATATGGCCCTCTCCTTCAGAAATTCATTATCCGTATGGCTGGAAAGAACATTATGATTTGCCGTGAGATATTTGAGCTTGAATTGCTTGCTCCTGTATTCACCAAGGGCCCTGAAATTCCAGAGTATGCCAAGGGCAAAACACTTTTGTTCAAGCTAGTGCATCCACTTCACGTGCCTCCTCTTCACCTCTCAGAAGAAGAGCAGCAGCGCAGTTTCTAAGTTCTTCAAGACCATGTTTTCTGCTTGCCGTGATGCTCGTGCTTATAGCCACGATGCTAGAGAGTTGGCCAAGGAGGCCCGTCGCATTCAGAATGCCGATAGGAGGGCTGCCGGCCTGCTTCAAGATGCGATGATGCTTCTTTGGCTCCCACTCCATTCAAGGATATCACTATGCCACCCATTACAGATGATGATTTCTTCTTTGGGGTCCCACCGGCTTGCGGCGATGAGGATGATGATGAGAGTGATGATGATGATGACGAGGAGGAAGAGGAAGAGGAGTCTTAGCGGGGTTGGTCGTTAGCATCGCTTCTTTTTCCCTTTTTGGCGTCTTGGTGCCAAAGGGGGAGAAATGAGATCTATTAGGGTTGTCTCCGGGGATTTGCATGGGTGGAGTACAAGCTTCTTGGCACTTTATTTGATCTTATAAGCTTGTACTCTTTAGCTTTATTTTCATCTTGTGTTGAACTACCTATGGTGTGTGTGAACTATGTCTAGCATGTGGTAAGACATGCATTGCCCGGTGTTGTGTGTGTTATGTTAAAAGACTATGTTGTTTATCTCTATATCCTGTGTGTGGTCTTTTACATTCATATTATCATGTCTTACCTCAATTTGTGCAAATTCATCATGATTATCCTTTATTGTTAAATGTTGCACATATTGTTGGTTTATAAAATATAGGGGGTGTATTGATCCTTGTTGTGTGTACTCTATGTATTCAAATGCAACTCCTATTAGTGCACACATCAATGGGGAGCCTTCCTATATTTTGTAAATCTATTGCATTACTCTTATTCTATATATATATCCCTATGCAAATCCTTATGTTGTCATCAACACTAAAAAGGGGAAGATTGAAAGGACATTGTCTCCTTATCTAGTTTTGTGTGTTTGTTAACAACATAAGTGATGATCTTACCGTGTGCCAAAGTACTACAGGTACAATAGATGATATGCACATGGTCTTGAGTGACCCCTCAAAACGATGAAGAAGGTTGAAGACAGTGGCCCGTAGATTTAATTCTATTGAGTCGTAGGGAAGCCGTACTATCAAGAGGGGTTGCTCTTTGGAAAGTTTGGGGGAAATCATATTTTGCATATACATACCAGATATACTCTCCTCAGTCTTTCTACAACCTTGGTGGAAAAATATGGAAATAGTTCCATCGAAAAACAAGCCAAAATGTACCAATTCCCGATGGTCTGTTTTTCGTCCAGAATTCCGAGTGATTCCGAATTTTCCGGACCATTCCGACCTGATTCCGAGACAGCTCGATTCGGCACTGGATCAGTCCAGAATCAGGTTGTTAGACGTCCGGAATATTCTGGATGGTTCGGAATTCCGGATGAAAAACAGATTCATTCCGGATTGCACGTTTTCTGTCAAAAACGGCTAGTTTTTCGGTGGACCTATTTAAGGGGGTCCTTCTTCTCCAAGAGGATCACAACGACCAGAAATATCTTACCCACCATTGTTGAAAGCTTGAAACTCGTAGATCTCTCTCCCTACCCACTCAAACACCTTGTCCTTCTAGGACTTGGGAGAGTTGACCTAGATCTACACTTCCACCAAAGAGATTTGATTTCCCCATCCATTCCTTTGGGGAACTTGTTACTCTTGGGTTCTTTGGAACCCTGGACGGTCGTTGGTCATTCTTGTGGCTTTGGGAGCCGCGGGGACTAGCCGGGAGCCTCCAATTGAGTTGTGGAGTCGTGCCCCGGCCTTGTGATTATTGTGGCTTTGGGAGCCGCGGGAATTTGGTGAGAGCCTCCAATTCGGTTGTGGAGTGTGCCTCATCCTTGTAAAGGTTTGTTGCCGACCTCGAGGGCATCATATAGTGGCTCGTGGAACTCCTCATCGGAGGATAACACGAGGGAGATACGGTGTGCCATATCAAGGCTATTCGGAGTTCACTTTGTGACTCCGCACCGCTCCAACGGAGACGTAGCTTCCATTGGGAAGTGAACTTCGGTAGAACATCTCCGTGTCACCGTGTGGTTATCTCTTTACCTTCCTTTACTTGTATTGCTAGCTTAACTTGTTTAGAATATCTTGCTAGCTTGTTTATTGCTCATCATATAGGTTTGTCCACCTAGTTGCATATCTAGAGAACTTATATTTGAGCAATTCCCAAATTTGTTGAAAAGAAAAAGAAAATTTGTAGTTGCCTATTCACCCCCCCTCTAGTCAACCTACTCGAACCTTTCAACAGCCTTGGGGCGTTGTTTAGGTGGTAGATCTAATCAACTAGATTAGATCTATATGAGAAGATTAGAGACGTCTAATTCTCAACACATGAGATCTACAAGAGAGAGAGAACTTGTACGGAGGCAAACTTGTGTGTCAAACCCTAGGGCGCTTGTGGTTAGATTGCCAAGAGGTGGAGGTGCTTGGGCAAGGGGAAAGGTCCCCTTGCCCAACTCGGCTTGGGAGGGGGAGTTGGAGTAGGACTACAACTCCCCTCCCTCTCCTTTCCTTCCCCTCCCCCTCCTTCCTTGTGGCCGCCGCCGGGTGGGGCCCGCCCTAGGTCACACCGACCTAGGCGGGTGGGACCCACCCGGGCCAACTGCCTCGCCGCCCGTGTGGCCCATCTCGGCCGCCGCCATGTGGGGCCCGCCTTGGCCGCCGCCCGCCGTGGGGCCCGCCCTAGGCGTCGGGGAGGGGAGTCCCTTACCAACTCGGACTCGGCTCCCCCCACTGCCTTGTGGGGTGCGGCCATGTGGGCCCCATGCGCCCACTTAGGCAGCCTCCTTTTTATTGGGCATAAAAGAAAATCTTTTATTTAATATTTTCCTTTTATTAATTAATTAAATAAATAATTATTTTGTCAAATTAATTCCTAAATGAATATTTCCTTTTACAGAAAATTCCCGGAATTAATTACTTATCATATAACTCATATTTATATGAACCGGGATACCTAGTATCCACCGACAAAACTATCGGAACAATCTTTTCTTTCTTTATAAACACTCAAAATAAATCCGTTGATGATAGAAACTATTTCTATCATCCCGGGACATTAGATGTCCGCCATATCTCTAACTTATAATTCACCGGAACAAGTCCCAGTGACATCGGAGTTACTCCGACACAATCTCATCACCACTAAAACCACAACTTTATTCTCCCAATAAAAGATTGACCTACAGCTTAAGTATGTGACTCGAAATGTTCAGCAAACACAAAGTATTGTTTGGGGACTTAGCGAACAATAACCAGCAGTGGGTTAGGCATTCGTACTGGCACCCTTGTGTCTGTGAGTGAACGACAGAACCTGTGTGTTACTCATTACGCTTAATCTCCTTACGTGCACGATACCAATGATATCTCGAGATTAAGACAATGTGCTCTAGTGTGATCAAACCCTTCGATCGTAACACATATAATTCTCGTACGAATATCATTCTCTTTTCTCATTCCATATATATTGTCCCGTGATTAATCACGTTGTGTCCGGCTAGACGATTGGGTGACAACATAAATACTGAGATGGCCTAGAGGATGTATCTCTCCATCGCCTGGAGGAGTAAGTGCTATTCTTGAACAATCTATGTTCCAATACATTGTTCTACTTCAAACCCAAAAGCCACCTATCATGGTCCCATGTTACTGCAAGACGGTTGGTGACAAGCAAAGATTGAGTGTCGAATAAGCGGTCACAAGATATTCTCATAGCATAGAAATATAGCTAACGATAACTAAATAGATGATCATTGCCATCTTCATCATTGACGATTTGTCTCATAGCAAGATCATACGGTGGGTCGGTTCAGTACTATTATCATTCCGATAATATACCCCTAGTTGTATGACTTATACAAAGTCCATGATCAGTAAAACATGATCATCAAACAACAAGATAGGCTACCCTTAGAGACAAGACCAGGAACTCTTTTACCGTTCATATCTCTACACGTGCATTGGAGGTTTTCCTCTTGTATACGTTGTATTTGCTATACAAGTACCCAATACAGTTATAGCATAAAGATATAAACATTAATAATAAACATGAAGATAAATAATAAACTTAATTATTATTGTCTCTAGGGCATATCTCCAACAGTTTGTAGATGTGAATATCCAATCTAATTTCTCCAGGAGAGGTGAATCCGGCATATTACTCCAAGTATAAGCCCTTCCTTTAATTGGAATTGCTTCCATATCGAGTTGTTGAATGATCCTGTTAAACTTAAGCATGTTGTTGACATCACCTTCATCTCCGTTTCTATCCGAAGGGCTTCTAATAAGATTAAAATCACTAAGAATAATCCACAGATCCATAACAGAGATATCTAAGCTGCTTAACCAGGAAGTGAAAATAGCTCTTTCTTCTTGAATTGTAGGTCCATATACATTTGTCAGCACCCAAAATTGATTGCCAATTTTACATCTCATCTGAACAGTAAGCTGAAATTTATCCTCGTGCTACCATCAAAGAGAGATCAGTACCATCAATTGTAGGTCCATATGAAGATTTGCACTTAGATATAACATTTTCTTGATTTCTTCAATGCTCATTGTGACATCTCATATGTATAAAGTGCTATATGAGGTTAGCTGGTATTTAATCTAATGCACTCATGGAACGATGAAGCGTCATTTCTTATGACACCGACGGTGAATTCTCAGCTATGCTCATTTGCTATACTTTGAACATGAACTTTATATGACAATGTTGTATAATTCATATGTAGGATGGTTTTGAGATGAGGAAGGATTGTGGAAGGGGGGCTAGCCATGTTGACATTTTTTTTGTCTAATTCCTTTGCACTTGCAGAAAACCGACGCTTAATGTACCACTCTCAATGTTATTTTTAGTTAAATAGAGTAACACTGTCATTTGGATAAATGCCCACCTACGTTCTATTGGCATCATTCTAGGTCCCATAAATGCAAGGGGCGACCCAACATAGAAAAAGTCAATTGCATGGTGCACCAGCTCCAATAGATGCAAATAAGCCTTATGAGTGGGCTTTCCGGCAAGAGCCGAGTAGCACCAACCACAAGGCTTGCGTAGACAACAAGGAGGTAAAGACTATGCCCTTTGGTAGTTGCCTTTCGGGACATGCAATATTTTCCTCGTGTACTGCAATCTCTCAGAGGCTGAGCCAAGGTACATGGTTTGCGTGAAACCAGAAACATAGGGACGAAAGAGAAAGTTTAAATCCTTTAAAGACATAATAACATTGTCATTTATATAAATGTCCACCTACGTTTTACTTGCACCATTCTAGATCCCTCTTAAGGCGAGGGGCGGCCAACGTTGAAAAGGTACATTGCTATCATGGTGCACCAGCTCCGACAGACGCACATAAGCCTCCTGAGTGTGCGTTCCGGTAAGAACTGTAACACCAACGACAAGGCTTGCGTAGACAACGATGAGGTCAGGACTAATTCCCTTGGTAGTTGACTTCCGGGACATGCAATGTTTTCCTCGTACACCGCAACCTCTAAGAGGCTATTCTTCTCGTCCACCATGCTCATCAAGTCGAGGTGCTTCTCAGTGTCACCGGTTAATGGGTGTGTACCCATATATCTTCGGGAAAGTCATTTCGCGCCAGGAAGATGCGATGGCCATTGTTGATTATAACGAGTGGAAGGAAGTCAATGTTGTAACTACTGCACTGATTTCTCATGACCCTATTGACCTCCGGCGATGTCGTGCCTGTCTCAATTCTGCAGTACAAATCCCATGTGGTGCCTGATTCGTGTCTATGAAGTAGCCAGACATCGTAGCGATGCTCATGGCCGGGAGATCCCCATGAGAATAGGCATAGTCTCCCGCCGAGCTCTGTGAGACATCGCCTTCCCAGAGCCTTGTCGTCCATGACCTGGACCGGCGGTGCCGCCACAGTGCCAAAGGTTTCTTCGCTGATAGAGAACGAGATGATGGTCTTGCCTTCACGTTTGTGGTAGCCGTTGTGAAGATCGTGTTTCCGGTGGGCGAACCAGTACACGTGCCCTTGCGCAAACACGCTTGGTTTGTACAATTCCATCCAGCCCGCTGGCGTGGAACTCACCGGGCGCCACGACCCGGCGGTGTCTTCATCACGGTCGTTCACCACATAGACCTCACATCCCATGGAAGCGGGGCGCCCCTCGCCATTGCTGCCGCGGTAATAGACGCGCACGACCTTGTGTCTCCTGGCGCGAGCGTCGTAGCCGAGCCCTAGGCTGGCGTATTTATGCACCAGCTCCCTGGGATTCCGGCAGCCCGTGGTCCGGCCCTCCGGGAGTGCTCGCTTCTGGCCGGTGGACGGGTTGCACACGAAGAGGATCCCCGTGGGGATCAGCTCCAGGAGGATGAGGCCGCGGCAGTGCGTCGTGATAGGGCTCGGATGCATGTACCCTTCCACCGGGGGCTTGTCCCAGAACGCCGTGACATAGCGCGGGAAGCACTCGCCCGTGAGTGCGACGCCCATGGGCGGAGGCGTGCACGACGTTGCTTCTTCGTCGATGTCGCCGTGGGAATCGTTCTGGACGCGGAAGATCTTGGGACGCCCGGCGTGGAGGGCGTGGTAGCAGTCGATGAAGTCGTCAGAGGAGAGCGCCGCCGCCCAGGCGCGGGAGAGGCGACGGCACCCGAGCACGAACTTGGCCGGCAGCCGCGCGATGATCTCGTCCGAGATGATCTCGTCGGGAGGACCGGGCATCGGCGCGTCGGAGCCATGCACAGCTGGTTTTGGGGGATTGCGACTTTGATCGATCGATACGTATCGCTGCTGGAGTAACGGATCGCGCAACTGAAGGAAGGAAGAACGGCGCCCGCACGCGCGTATATCGGTCGGATATTAGTTTTGGCAAGGGAGTTTTTTCCCCTTCCTGTCGTCCGTGAGCGTGACGTGAGTGCCACTGTGACTTCGTTGGACCTCCATGCATGAATTTGTTTGGCGAAAGCAATGTTAGAAGGCACCCTGAGAATTTGTCTTGCACATTTCGTATAATAATAGAATATAAATCAGATACGATTAACGCTAAATACACACACACGCCAAGATGTACGAGTTGTAACTTTGTACTCCGCACATATTGGTGCAATTGGTTAGGAGTAATTGGTTAGGAGGACGACTCGTGTATCGCCAGTATTATACTCCGCACATATATAGTAGCCTTTCCATACCCGAGTTCAGATGGATACAATGAACGCCTCGTACCCCTCTTGTATATACTAGTGGAATTCGGCGCGGCGGCACGCCGCGACCTTGGTGAGAAATTTTGCTGTGATTTTGGTTTGTCGATCAATGTTTATATCGTAGCATGCTAATCATCTGAATGGTGTCAAGTTCAAAGTACTTTCTTTTATTTCTCTACGCAAAGGCATACTTGTTTGGATAGCACATAACCTAGGAGCATCAGCTTATAAGGATGTGTGTGTAAGTAGAATTTTTTGATGACATGGGTAGCATATAGGTTGTCAAATAGTGAAAATCATCATATGTTTTTAATATACATGCCTAGTGAGTAAGAAGGGAAATTGGTACCCCATGATATGCTGTGTATTGTTAGGGAATATACATAGAACAAAAGAAGTATTATATCTAACCATGTATGCAACTAAACCATTATTGTCGTTCCTAAAGCACATCATTTGCACAATATTGAGCAGAATTCTGAGACCAAGAAATGAAAGCCAGAAACTCTTAAGCTAAAACACATGTTCTGCTATAAACCAGATAATGACATAGAGAGAAATTAATTGAAACATATTCAGCAGAAGGTTCCCTTCTAAGCAAGATGCACAAATAAGTGATGGTAGAAAAAATTGTGTGAAATTGAAGCATAGAGGACCTCCCTTGTAAGCAAGGATTCTGATGGAAGCAAACTATGAAAGTACCAACAGGAGCCTACCTAGTTGATTATGCATGAATTATTCTACAATCAGCAGGCAAATGAATTATTCCAGGTGTGGAGTTATGCTATGATAAACAAAAAATAACAGGGTATAAAACATTACAATAGAAACAGTCAATATACACTGGTCCTAGTAGTCAAGTCTAAGCCATCAGCAAGGGCAACTGCTCAAAATTGTGGGCAGTTGGTAAAGGACCAAAAACTTGCTGCCAGCTATTGATAGGCAAACAACACTTGGTACCAAATGAAACGACCAAGCATTGCTTGCATTCATTTGCTAGCCAGCAGAGTGAGATGTGACAAACGTGTAAACTATTTAACTTAAAAAATGAGCCCTTTGACACTAAATATACAAAGGCCATATGCAATTTTGCAGCCGCGTCATTCAAAAAGAGAGAGAGAAAACAGTCACTGAGAGTTGGTTGGTCCAACTTAACGCCAAAAATTCTGTCGGCACCACTCGTGAAGATGGATATGTTTTTCTGCATTATCAAATCAAGAGTAAGGACACTGAAAGAAAGTCTAAAAATCAATGGGCAAAAGAACATGTTGAATATTACTTTCTTTACCCAGCTTTGTCATAGAATATTTTAAGGCGAGGACAAACTATTTGTGGAAAAACCATTCCAATTATCTAAGTACGGCCACAAAGCGAACTAAATAGCTTACATGTTACTCTATCATAAAATGGAGAATATCAGACATACTGCATAGCATATAGCACCATTTTGTTAAATTGTCAGAGAAGTATAATGCCCTATGTTATAACCAGAAAGTTACAAAATGTACAATAGTAACGTGCATAAATCGACTTTTGTCTATGGGATTTTTCACCAATTGCAGAAAAAGTGGGAAGGCCAGAAGTGGATGAGATAAAATTGGAAGGCAATACCTGAATATATGATCCAACTTGGGAACCACTGGTGCAGCGACATGCATAACTACATGATCAATTATCTGAAAAGAAAGATAGCATGCATTGTTTTCATGCTAAATATATTCAGCATATAGGATGCATTTGGATCAGAACAGTCTTTTTTCAGAGATTTTTTTGTTAAACATTGAGATGGACTAATAGCTGGCATCTAATTTTCGCATCTTGTTTCTCATACCAAAGCAGCAAATGATAAATCTAAATTTTGAGTTCCTATCAAGTAAAGAGCTACAATTTGGTCATCAAAGAAAAGAGCAGCAATCTGTCAACAAATGTCAAAGGACTATGCAACATGATTAACTTATTGTCAAATGGAACCTGGTCCATGATCAAAAAAGGTAAAAAGAAAGAATCTAATTGTGATAAATATTACCTGCATGTGATTACCAACATCGCAATTCCCAAGCTCTTTTGTGTACCTCACTCTAACGACATTAGGAACTAACGATTGTACATAATTCTAGATAAGGGTACACCCTGAAACACGACGTAAGAATACTCAAGCTCGAAGTTTCTAAAATAAATGAAGCCACAGTATAAGCAGGAAAAATAGAAGTAAATTTTGACAGCTACAAAAATAATGGCGGCCAAAAGCAGAGAATTGCATAGAAATAATAATCATACTGTTATTAACACAATGATCAAATGGACATACTCCATCTATGTAGCTCAGTTGTTACTAATTTGGGAAGAAAAAAAACACAAAGCTCAATGTACAGTAGCTTAAAGCCTGACACACTCACAGCCATGACGGTATAAAATCCCTGGGACATTTTGTCCAGATCATACTGAGTAGGAAATGGATAAGCTTATTAAGCATGCAAAACTCCATAGGCTTCATATAAATCACGTGAAGCAGCTAACATGTAGAGGTATATACATGTACCAGCAAATTTAGAGAGAGGGAATAAAGAGTTAACAACAACAGAAACTTTATTAGTAACATGGTTTGCCAGAATTAGTGGCAAAATTGAGGTGAGACGTGAAGCACAACATTCTTATATTGATGCTCGACTATGTTGTTTTCTGCTAATTTTTATTTGTCATATATAATTATTTCATCATAGTGAAGGATGGTTAATAAAGAATCACTCTAATATCTATGTGTATGCAAACAACTGGATATTAAATCTTAACAACCAGATTGGATTCTGAAAAAGCTAAAACGAAGCAAGGGTAATTAAATTGAGTAGAGAGGATAAATTTTCCTAGAAATTGCACACAAAGGCAAGTGCAAACAATAACAAAGGCTAGTCATTACGTGAGAGAGGTTCTGGAGCAATATGCAAACACTTGAACATTAGAACTTGACAACCAGATCAGATTCTGAAGAAGGTAAAACGAAGCAAGGGCAATTGAATTGATTAGAGAGGATAAATTTTACCTAAAAATGGCAGCACAATAGAAACCCTAGAATCCTAGGTAGACGATGGAGTAGAATTAGGGGGATGAGAAGGAGGTGGCTGGGGCCACTTACCTGAGCAGCGTGGGCAGCTCAACCCACCCTAGCCGGGGATGGGGGTGAGGAGCTTTCCACGGCGGCGTCTGGCGAGCATAGGAAGTACCCGCGAGGGTGTCTCGACCTGCGCGGCCATGGAAGCCAAGGGGGGAGGCGTAGGGGACACGGCCGACACCGTCTCGACGGCGGTGGAAGGCCGGAGTAGCATCGGAGGCGAAGTAGCCGCCGAGCACCGAAACCCTATATCGGGTCCGGGCTCGCGCGAGACAGCTAGGGGGCGAGAGAGGCAAATCGCTAGGGTAGAACGATAGAGCGGAGCGTGGGCAGCATTTCCCCCATGGGCGCGGTGGCGGGCGAGGTCGGGAACGGCCGGAATGTCGCCGGCGGCGACGAAACCCGGCGGCGGGGGCGATTTCCAGACGCGCGGGAGAGAGAGGAGAGGAAGAAGGAGGTGTTCTGGCATTTTTGCAGGAAAGACCTTTAGTTTTATGGAAATTGCAAACAGGTCCCTCCACGCTGTACTGTTCATCACTGTTCTTTACTGTAGTTGTACAGTGCATGGAGCGCTCTCCGGTCGCGAAAACGTTCGTCTTTCATATACTTAGTAGATACTACAACGCAAACAAGTTTTGCTTGTGAAACGGTCGAACACACCAACGATTCTATCTAATTCTAACCCTATTTAATAAACTCGACAAATCTTTTCTCTGCCAAATCAACCAGTAATCCAAAGCCGAGGTTATAGCCATGACTCTCCCGATCACCCGATCGACGGAGGGAACGACGGCGATAGAGACACCTAGCCCGGATGAGCTGTTCAACTTCAGCCAGGAAGTGGGGAAGGGCTTCCTTATAAGCAGCGCGTCGCCTCCGCCTACTATTGCATTAATGCACTAACCAATTATCCAAAAGTTCGAACTGATGGAAAGGGCTAGGCTTTATATTTTAACACTCTCCCTCACGTCTAGGCTGGACAATCGGTAAGACCTTAGACGTGAAATAGCAGGGAGGGCACAACTATTTTTATTAAAATAGCGCGTTAGATAGGACTTGAACTTGACCTCGTGGCTCTGATACCATATTGAATTAATGCACTAACCAATTATCCCAAAAGTTCGAACTGATAGAAAGGGCTAGACTTTATATTTTAACACCTACCTCCTCGCCAGGGCGGCGGCATCAAGGCCATATGTGCGCAAACTCCCCGCGTGAGCGTGTACTGTGCGGTCTGGTCGGGCGCCTTCGCCGCCATTGAGCACGCCCGCCGAAAGGAAGACACGCCTGTGTTGAACTCTACCCTGTCCGCAGGTGGCGCCTACGGAATCACCGCCTTGACCAATGGGCTCCGTGCAGCCGGCCGCTCGGCTCTCGTAGGTGGCGCCATCGGTGGGGTTCTATTAGGCGGGCTCAAGTTGATGCTAAGAGATCAGAGCCGGAATCGCTCGCGGCAACAGGCGGATCGATGATCCCACGCCCACTGCTTGCCCAACAGCTACTACATACGTCTAACGGCTGATTTTGTTTGCCAACCAACACATTTTTGTTGCTCCTGTCAGCATTCTCTCTATGGTTTTCTTGGCTACTAGGTAAATTTGGTGCGGCGGCACCGCCGCACCCGTGTGGTAAAAAGCAAATTTGAAAAATGTAGATATTTAAAAATTGTGGAGATTTGAGAACTGTTTAAATGTGAAGAGTTAGCAATTTTTTGAAGTTTTGGAATATTGATATTTGAATTTTGGTCGTATGCCGCAAGTAGTTATCATTTTTTTTTGTGTTGTGATATTTTTTGATATATGTTTGCAGTTTATTTGTATTTATTCGCATATTTGAGGTGAGTTTATTTGAAGTTGAATATTTATTAGTTTGAGTTGCATAATTGGAGTGAGTTCAGTTATAGTATTTGTAAATTGGAACTTTTTCAAATTGGTATAATATGTTTGAGTTTTGTATTAAATATTTAATTTGATTCAATGGTAGGAGATGTTACATTATTTGAGATTTTTTTTGAATTCAATTAAAATTCAAAACATATTTAGAGAAAATGAATTTGTATTTTGTACAAATATGTATTTGATCAGGCAATTGTTAGGTGTAATTTCATTATTAGAGAGTTCTAAGGTATATTACCGTTTACATGTAATTGTTGTCTAAATATTTATTTGCTCAGGCATTTTTTAATTTAGCTTCATTATTAGGGAGTTTTAAGTTATTTTAGTTATAAATATGTTAGCGTACTTGGAGTCCTTAAGTTTGGTTGCACTCTAATCAGATAAGTTATATTATGGTTATGAACAAATAATAACCAAATTGAGCATTAATTTATTTTTGACGATCTACGCGTTCAAAAAAAAATTGAGGTCTGAATTTTTTTGGAATTGAGTAAAAGTTTGCGTTTAAAAAAATGTTAAGTTTCCAAAAATTATTCATATTAGGAAGCTGTTGAGGTCTGAATTATTTTCTATTTACAAAATGGTCAGTTTTGAAAGTTGTTCGAAATCAAAATTTGTTGATATTAAAATTTCAAATTCGTTAGCGTTAGAAAAATATAGATTGCATTTTTCGTCATTGTTTTGATATATTTTTTTCCTCGGTGTGTAGATTTGAAGTTACTGAATTTAGAACATTTTCGTTTTATGGAGTTCAAATTTTTGGGAGGGCGTTTTTTTATTTTCTGGAAATGCCTGCCAAAAGAGGGAGTCTCTGACAGTTGGGTCCAACGCTGAAGTCGTATTGACGTCAGCAGTGGTTTGCAGGCGCACTACTGCAGCGGCGTGAAGAGCTAGGTAGATAGTTGCTGAATTTGTCAAATATTATGACGACAGATTTTGCTGCAAAAATGTTTTAGGTACGCGGGGATTCTTATGCAAAAATATTTTATTCCTGTGGTCCGTTTTATCAAAATAAAAAAGTTAAAACATTGAACTTGTTTGGAAGGATGATATACATCTACTCGTGGGACAAACAGATGACCGAGTGCGACGAATTTGTCAAATTTCGGCAAATGTTTTTACGATTTTGGATCCAAAATTAAGGAGGTAGAGTCAACCAATCTCGAAACCGATCACGGGATGGAATCCACTCGTCGACGGGCAGAAAAAAAATAGCGTGAATACTGTTCATGAACAGTATATGACACTGTAGTAGTAGTGCGTTACTGTTCATGAACAGTACCGCCAGGGGACGTGGCTCAATCTGGACCATCCGTTCCGTCGATCGGACGGCCCAGAAAAGCAGGTGACGTGGAGGGGTTCTGGGAGGCCCTAAACGGTGGGCTTTGATATATGGTATGATTTTTAGAATGTGTATAACGTTGGCTTCGCGTTTAATATTTTGTTCCCTTCTGGGCGAACAAGGAAACGATGATGCGTAGTACATGATTTTACTCAAAACTGCTATGCTACAAAAAATCTCAAGAATTGGTAAGGGTACAGCTCACAAGGCACAATGCTTAATGTACAATAGTGGGGGCGCAGATGCTGATATAGATGAATAATAAATTGCTCAGGCTCTCTTGTACATGACACCCTTAGTTGGTTTCAGTCTACCTTGTTTAAGATCCCAACCCATATAATTGACACAACCTTGTTACTGGCATGGATGGCATGATTTGGCCGGAGGGAGGTCACTCATGATAAGCTATTTCGTGATCGAGGGGTCCAGAAAGATGCTCTCAAGCTATCTCCGTAGACCCACAACGTCAAAGATAGTCGAACTAAATATTACCCAAAGGAAAGCACTCGCTAACTGATGAGGGGCCTGACCTATCCATCAGGAGGCGGGAGGCGACAAAAATAAACTAAACTCTGTGTTAAACCACCTCCAAGTTGGATGGAACTTTATGTGTATGACTTTTTTTTGGCTTCGCTAGTTCTAGTGTAGTCCTTCGAGATGAATCATATAAAGTCTCGTTCTCATAGTTTTGGCGATTGTCCAAATTTCAAAGCTCTTATAAGGCATTAAAGTATATATCATATAAAGTATAGGTCATCTAGAAGACCCTTATTTTCAATTTTACAAAATTAGTGGCCACGCACGTGCAACGCACGACCTACAATATGCTAGTGGTTCAAGAAAAAATTCATATTATCATGACTTTGATCTCACGTGAAGTTACATGAGTACAAAAAAAATACTGAGCATACACATTTATAACTCAGAAACTAACAGATGCTTGCTGCCATGTTCATTTTTAGCCTACCATTGAAAAATTTATGGTTCTTCAACAAGAAGTTCATTGTTTTTTTGCAAAACATGTTTAACAATGTATGTTTGTACTCGTGATTACCTACAACCGTAGCTTTATTCTCCTTTCCGGAGAATAGATGAACTACCTTGGGTAATCCACAAGCACTTTAAGAGGCTTCTTCATTATTCGTAAGCTTACGATTTGATTTCATAACAAGTAGTTCATTACTACATGGACTTGAGACCATAAACACAATTGGACTTTCATGTTAAAAACACAATTCGAATGATTTACCAATTTGTATCATCCTGGCAATGCACTTTTTATAAAATTCATGTCAACAACTATTTTCGTAATTTTTTTCTATTTTTCATAATTAATTATCGACCTTATAGATCAGTGCATGCACAGAAATACATATCACGTATTCTTGCCATCCCTCAAGTTGATGCTCACATAGTGTTACTTCTGATTGCACATGGTTCTATTTGAAACATAGACATCATTACGAATTAGTGGGCTCCATATAATTTGTGCAACGTGAAGGATGCGTGGCAGGTTCATAAATTCTCATCTAATCCACCTTGTCTCTGGTACAACAGAAGAAGGAAATTGTTTTGGTCGGTATTTCATGATTTCATCGAGCACCTAAAGAAACAAATAAGAGTGGAATTTGGGAAGAGAACTCCATGCGATCAACTCCTAAAGGATTCTGAGACGACGATTCATATATGCAGGAAGTAAGTCGTTGATTATGAGTCCAGCAGAATTAACGATAGCACAAATAATTTATGCAATATACTAACTGTAAATCAAAGAATCGGTTCCATGAAAAATTGATTAAAAGATACCTTAAAACTACTGTAGGAAGTAAGTCGTTGATTATGAGTCCAGCAGAATTAATGATAGCACAAATAATTAATGCAATATACTAACTGTAAATCAAAGAATCGGTTCCATGAAATTTTTATTAAAAGATACCTTAAACTACTGTATTACTAATGCTCCTACAATACACAACCTTTTCCATGTCAAGGAGGCTTCAGATCTGAAACAGGAGCATACATTGCGTACCTAAGATCAGGCATCGTTAACTGAACTTTGACAACTAAAAGCTTCAGACTTAGAAGCAGGGCAGCGACGGCGGGCGAAGGTGGCCAGCGACGACCAAGAACGAGCGGTGCTCGGAAGTGGATGCGCAGAATCTCACATCCTCACCTAGGGATGCGGTGCAACGCATCTTGGAGAGCAGCTCGACCGGAAGGACTTTGTCTGGCTGGGAGGACGCCGACGGCATGGAGGAGTAGCTCTTCCCTGCTGGTGTGCGTGCGGTTCTGGAGTGCGCTGGCGTGTGTGGCACGGGAGATGCAGGAACGAAGCAGAGGACAAACAGGAGCTTGCATCCATGGAGTTCATGGCGACCGGAAGAGAGCACAAGGTCGCGTGGGCTACGGGAAGAGTTAGAGATGGGAGACAGAGGGAATCGGACTGGGGAGCTCACTGGGATGGTCTTGATGTAGCTGTTCGTGCTCGGGGAAGCCCGCGGTTGCCGGAATCGAAGATCTCCCGCCCGTGGTCGACGTGAACGTTGTGGAAGAAGTCGATGCGTGCGGCGATCCTCTGCTCGATTCCTCGCACGTAGGGAAGTAGACGTCGGCCAAGAGCTTCTCGTCGTGGAAGCAGATGGATAGGTGGTCGGAGGCGTTGGCGAGCTTGAGCGCCAGCTCCGGCCATGGAGGCGCTCGGGAGGAGGTGGAAGGCGGGAGGGTCGTGACCGAAAAGCTAAAAAAAAATGTTTTGCGGGAATGTGTTGAGTTAGCTCAACACCGATCAAGCAATCTAATCCGTTGATACAAAATTTAACGCGTACGATTTAATGTATCCGATCAAGTTTGCTCTTTTAATAATAGTATAGGTTTTATTTACAAGTTTTGAAATATTCAGAAAACAAATGATAATCAATGATGCATCATACAAGCGTTCAAAACCATAATGCGAAATCTTTGGTATGTTTTACTAAACAAAAATGATAAAATTTGAAAAATTTACTGTTTGCAATATTCACTATCCTTAGATCCACTTTTTGTATTAATTAATCTTTAGCCTACAGAAAAATATAATTCATATCGTATTTTATGCTTGTACTTTACATCATTGACTAATTCTAGGATTTCTCTCAGAATTTTCCGAAACATTAAATAGTGTTTCTAAATCTATGAAAATATGTGACTCCCTGGAACTCCGCCTCTATCTGGAGTTCCCGGTCATTCATAGCATATACAATGTAGTTATTCTATCAATACCCCATGGGAAGATTCTTGAGTACGATGGAGGCTTGACTCCACTTAGCTGGGAGATGATTTATTTCCAGCATTTTATCAAGCTTCCGGGCATTTCATTGAGTACCTGGTGACCATGGTCCATCGGTGTCGATGTCACGGCCTACCTTTACTTCTTCCTCGCCTACACGTCTTTGAGCGCCTTAATGGTGTCCATCGGGCGTCGGCTTCCTTCCCCAATTGTCGCATGCAGGCGGAGAGGGCAACATGTCTTCGTCGTAGCCGATGCGAGAGTGGCCGGCTGTGTTTGATTCCCTTCCGGCCAAACTGGGGGCAATGGTGCCCGTGGCGACGAGATTGGGCAGCTGTGGGGGGGGGGGGGGGGGGGGGGAGTGATGCGGCTCGAGCGGTAGATGGAGGGGCCAAAAAATTATTCTCTAGAGAGGCGTCGGTCCAGTATATTTGAATGACTTGGCTACGTTTTTGCGCCAACTTTTAAAATTTTACTACTCTAAAATTTTAAAGAGATCGGCAAGGTGCGGTTTTGCTGCTAAAAAACGATTTTTTTGTACTCATGTAGCCGATTTTTAAGTATGGAATAGAAATGCATTAAAGCAGGGTATACTTCACTTTTTTTTTGAATTTAGGATACTAGTTGGCATGCACGTGTTCAAATTAAATGAAACAATTTATAATTAATAAAACATAATAATTAAATTGGACAATTTACAAATTGGTTTTTTTCTTGCAAAAACAATTTACAATTAGTAAAATACCGTATCAGAGTCTACATGAATTACTCCAAGTCAATAGCCGCACAAACGTCTAACGCAGGAAATTCATAGCAATACACATCAAGTGTGCATTGAAGTAGTGTCTGACAACAACGTAGTGCAAATTGCACAGGACCTGAATAAAATAAAGATAAAGTGAGTTGGATATTTTTATTCAAGCACATGTCAATTTTTCCCCAAAATTATACGTGCAGATTCTCTAAGCAATCCAATAGCGACAATGGTGTAGTTATGTGTTCGATCACATAGTGAGAGTGCAGCAATACTGAGGAGGAGTGGATGAAGGCAAGGGAAGGAAAGGAGGAAATGGCAGCGACCGGTCCTGGGGCTACCGGCAAACTATCGGGCGCTAGCGTGAGCGCCCGGCAGGGGCCATGAGTCTCTTCGCTTGAAACTGTCGTGGTCTGGGACAGCCACGTACAGTTCAGGAGCTGATTCGCCTGGTGCGGATATACAGCCCAAAAATCTTGTTCCTGTCCGAAATAAGACAACATAAAGGCGTAGTAGAAAACCTTTGCAGGAGACTAGGGTTCGACTACTACCTGCCTGTCTGTGCGAGTGGTAAGGGTGGTGGTCTTGCTTTGCTGTGGTGTAAGGACGTGTCTGTAGACCTGATCAACTACAGCCTACACCATATCGATGTAAGAATCTGTGTCTCAAATGGAATAAAATGGAGAGCTACTTTTGTGTATGGGGAAGCTAGAGCCCAGGATAAATATCTCATGTGGAAACTGCTTAGAAGGATCAGAAACGGTTCCCCTGAACCGTGGTTTGTGGTTGGCGATTTCAATGAGGCAATGTGACAACAAGAGCACTTTTCTGCAAGTAGAAGAAATGAATTCCAAATGCAGCAGTTCAGAGAGGTCCTAAGGCACTGTAATCTGCTGGACTTGGGGTTCAAAGGGTTACCATGGACATACAACAAGCAAACTGGCAGAAACAATGTCAGAGTGAGACTCGACAGGGCTGTGGCCCAGCCGGGGTGGTCAAAGATGTTCCCAGATGCTAGTGTGGAGCATTTAGTCTCTTCTAGGTCTGACCACTGCCCTTTGCTGATCCGTTTGGGCAGAAGCGTCAACCAACAGCAGAGGAACCCCAAAAGAAGATACGAGATCATGTGGGAAAGAGAGGAGTCCTTAGCAGAGGAAATCGAGTGTGCTTGGTCAAAAATCAAATGCACTCAAGATCTAGAGGGTGTGCAACTAAAACTCTCTGAAACTATGTCAAATCTCCAAAGCTGGAGTAAAAGCAAATTTGGTGCAGTAGAGAAGGAGCTAAATCTTCTTAGGAAAAAGCTTGAATGTCTGCTCTTGTCCTATAGGCCGGAAGACCAAGTGGAAATTGCAAATACACAAACTAGAATGGATGAGCTCTTGATCAGAGAGGAGCTTATGTGGTTGCAAAGATCGAGGATTACTTGGTTAAAAGAAGGAGACAAGAACACTAACTTCTTCCATAAGAAAGCCTCGAATAGAGCCAGGAAAAACAAGATAAAGAAACTTAAATACCCTGATGGTTCGTTCACTGAAGAGAATGAGGAGATGAAGGAGCTAGTGTCAAGCTTTTTCAAAGAGCTGTATAAAAAGGATAGGGAAATTAATCCAGAGCCTGTCGCCGAGCTCGTCAATACATCTGTCACTGATGAAATGAACAATGACCTGTTAAAGGAATATAGTGATCAAGAGATCGGGGATGCTCTCTTTCAGATTGGGCCTTTAAAAGCCCCGGGATCGGATGGCTTTCCTGCCATATTTTTTCAACGAAATTAGGGCATTGTTAAGGAAGATGTGATAAAAGCAGTGAAACTATTTTTTAGTAACTGCAGCATGCCAGAGGGAGTAAACGACACTGTCATTGTCCTGATTCCGAAATCACCTGAAAGTGAGGAACTGAAGAACTTCAGGCCCATTTCTCTCTGCAACGTCATATACAAAGTGGTGTCCAAATGCATTGTCAACCGCCTTAGGCCACTGCTGCAAGATCTGATCTCTGAAACACAAAGCGCCTTCATCCCGGGTCGCTTGATTTCACACAACGCACTAATTGCGTTTGAATGCTTTCACCATATCCAGAAGAACAAGAAGGCGGATGACAACTACTGTGCTTATAAGTTGGACCTGACAAAAGCATATGACCGAGTGGACTGGCAGTATCTCAAAACCATCTTGCTAAAATTTGGTTTTCACCCGAGATGGGTTCAGCTAGTTATGGCCTGTGTCACTTCGGTGAAGTTCTCAGTGTGTGTGAATGGTGACCTGACAGAGAAATTCACACCAACTAGGGGGATTAGACAGGGTGAGCCCCTATCCCCGTACTTGTTTCTTTTTGTTGCTGAAGGTTTATCAAAGATTCTGCAAAAAGTTGTTTACAACCAAGAACTAAAGGATCTTAGATGCTGAAGAGGAGCGCCTGGTATTTCTCATCTCTTGTTTGCGGATGACAGCCTTCTTTTCTTTAAAGCTACGGTCAACAAGCAAAGATTGTTAGGCAGGCTATTACGAGCTTTGAAAATGCTTCTGGACAGCTCATTAGCCCATCTAAATGCTCTATAATGTTTAGTGATGTGTGCCCGGTGGAATTGCAGAATGAGATAAAGAACACCCTGTGTATAACCCAGAGTACATTCGACGAGAAATACTTGGGACTTCCCACTCCGGAGGGAAGATTGAAGGCTAACCGGTTCCAGCCTATAAAGGACAGATTTAGGAAAAGACTCAACGTGTGGGATGAGAAATTCATGTCCATGGGAGGTAAGGAACCTCTTATCAAATCGGTCGCCCAGGCGCTGGCTGTGTATGTGATGCGTGTAAAGTCACACGTCCGTTGGAAACCCCAAGAGGAAGGTATGATGAGTGCAGCAGCAAGTTTTCCCTCAGTATGAAACCAAGGTTATCAATCCAGTAGGAAGTCAACGTTGCTCCGAAGGTGTTGGTGGAGGAATATAGTGCGGCGCAACACCAGAGATTCCGGTGCCAACGTGGAACCTGCACAACACAATCAAACTACTTTGCCCCAACGAAACAGTGAGGTTGTCAATCTCATCGGTTTGCTGAAAACAAAAGATTAGGCGTATAGTGTGGAAAAGGATGTTTGTTTGCAGAGAATGTAAAAGAACAATGATTGCAGTAGGTTGTATTTCAGATGTAAAAGAATGGACCGGGGTCCATGGTTCACTAGTGGTGTCTCTCCATAATAAAATACTAAACATGTTGGGTGAACGAATTACAGTTGGGCAATTGACAAATAGAGAGGGCATAACAATGCACATACATATCATGATGACCACTATGAGATTTATTTGGGCATTACGACAAAGTACACAGACCGCCATCCAGCATGCATCTGTGTCTAAATAGTCCACCATCAGGTTAGCATCCGCACCCCTTCCAGTATTAAGTTGCAAGCAACAGACAATTGTATTAAGTATGGTGCATAATGTAAACAACACTAATATCCTTAGACAAAACATTGCTGTTTTACCCCTAGTAGCAACAACACATCCACAACCTTAGAACTTTCTGTCACTGTCCCAGATTAAATGGAGGCATGAACCCACTATCTAGCATAAATACTCCCTCTTGGAGTTACAAGCATAAATTTGGCCAGAGCCTACACTAATAACGGAGAGCATGCAAGATCATAAACAACACATATATGATAGATCAATAATCAACTTGACATAGTATTCAATATCCATTGGATCCCAACAAACACAACATGTAGCATTACAATAAGATGATCTTGATCATGATAGGCAGCTCACAAGATCTAAACATGATGGCACAAAAAGAGAAGACAACCATCTAGCTACTGTATGGACCCGTAGTCCAAGGATGAACTACTCACGCATCACTCCGGAGGCAGGCATGGCGATGTAGAGCCCTCCGGTGATGATTCCCCTCTCCGGCAGGGTGCCGGAGGAGAACTTCTGAACCCCCCGAGTTAGGGTTGACGGCGGCGGCGGCAGCGGATGTTTTCTGGAAATATGGCTCGGTGTTTTAGGGTTTTCGTGTCTGGAGGAATAAATAGACGAAGGGGCGACGTCAACCCTGCTGCCCCCTTCGTCTCCTCTTCAGACTTCTGGAACGTGTCGGAAAAAATAGGCATCTGGGATTTTGTTTCGTCCGATTCCGAGAATATTTCCAGAACAGCTTTTCTGAAACCAAAAACAGCAGAAAACAGGAACTGGCACTGTGGCATCTTGTTAATAGGTTAGTCCAGAAAATGCATAAAAATGCTATGAAGTGTGAATAAAACATGTAGCTATTGGTATAAAACTAGCATGGAACATAAGAAATTATAGATACGTTGGAGACGTATCAAGCATCCCCAAGCTTAGTTCTACTCGTCCTCGAGTAGGTAAACGATAACAACAATAATTTCTGAAGTGACATGCTACCAACATAATCTTGATCAATAATATTGTAAAGCATATGAGCTGAGATCAAATCATTCAAAGCAAAAGTCTATAATGATATAAAGATAACAAAACAAGTTAGTTAAACAAGCTAAAAGTTTTCATGAATGATTGCTTTAAAGACATGAAACCGTACAAGGTTCATTAAAGATGGTTAAGTATCCAATGTAGGAGTTCTATCCTTCAATTCCAAGCATCAAGTAATCTTTCACAACATAGAAGGATTCAGCCAAGTAAAAATAAACATGAACATCATGAATCAACTGTTTCGAAGTCTACTCAACCGGTGAGCGTAAGCATTTGGTATTGGCACCAGGATGTTATGGCTAAAAGAACATTGATGGGGGTTTGGAAGGCCAAAGGAAGAAAGTCTCACAAAGCTATAAGTGATCATTAGACAAGAGGAAGTCTTATAATCGAAGCTATGTAAGGAGTAGTGATTGCCATGCAACGGATGCACATAGAGCTATATGTGTATGAAAGCTCTCCAATGGAACTAGTGGGGGTGCATCCAACTTGGTTGCTCATGAAGACCTAGAGCATTTTGAGGAAGCTCATCATTGGAATATACAACCCAAGTTCTATAGTGTAAATTCCCCACATAGTTATACTAGTAAACATGAAAACTCTCTCACATGGAGTACAGGTGCTAAACATGAGCACAAATGATGACTATGAATAATGCAGGTGCTGAAACATGAGCACAAGTGTGGATAAAGGATAGTAATGTTGCCCCCTTTTTCTTTATTCTTTTTTTTTTTTTTTTTTTCTTTTTTTTCTTTTTCTGTTTCTCTTTTCGATGGCCTCCATGGCTCTTTTCACTTTCAGGGGCAACACTCTAATATGACAACACACTTTTTGTTACAAATAACTCACAACGAACTAAAACATGATGTATACTGTATGCCTCTGCCAGTGTAGCAGGATATGCAATGATCTAGCGTAACATGGGTAAACCGCACATCAGCTGTATAGAATCATGCAAAGCAATATGTATATGATGAATGACAGCAAGTCATGTAATGTAAGATGGAAGTTGCATGGCAATATATCTCGGAACAGCTATGGAAATGCTGTAGTAGGTAGGTATGGTGGCTGTTTTGAGGAAGATGTATGGGTTTATGTGTAGGAGAACAAGAGAAAGTTCTCCCACGGGTTTGGATGTACTGGCGAAGTATGCACAACTCTCAATGTGAGCAGAAGGCAATGCACACACCGAAGAGGCTAGCAAATATGGATGGTGGAAGTGCCAAAAACCGTAGCTCAACATTAGTCAAAAAGAACTCACAAGCTTATTGCAAACATCTAGCAGGTTCAACATTAAGAACATGATTAAAGTTTACTCCAAGAAGGGCCGTTCACGGCGGCACAAGTACCCCGTTAGATCCCTCGACCTTCAGCACAACTTAGTTATTACGAATCACTTTTAGACATGGAAAGCTATCAAGTCCAACTACACCTTCAACAATTTAAATAGAGTTTGTAGTACGGTACAAGCTTAAAGACAACTATCCACTCATAATTTTAACTTAATTAACCAGCAAGCTTTACCATCTAAATACCTCAAAACATTTGCAAAGAATCAAGTCATCAAAGTTCAATGATCTACAAGACTATGCAAGTTATTACTATACCACTACCACATGCAGCATTTTCTGAACCAACACATCAACCAAGCAACTAAACAAAAACTCTCCAAATGATTTACAAATGAAACAAGAGAGTACTACTCCTCAAGAATTAACAGCTCTAAAAGAGATGCATGAAAAACAGGAGCTAAAAACATAGCAGTAGCTAGATAAGAATACTCAAAAGATATAAGTGAAGAATATGAGTATTCACATGAAAAAGCGGAGCGTGTCTCTCTCCCACACAAGAATGCTAGGATCCAACTTTATTCAGAAAAAAAACAAACAAAAATAAAAGCAAACAGACGCTCCAAGTAAAATACATAAAATGTGGAAGAATTAAAATATAGTTTCACTAGAGATGACCTGATAAATTGTTGATGAAGAAGGGGATGCCTTGGGCATCCCCAAGCTTAGACGCTTGAGTCTTCTTGAATATTGCAGGGATGACCCACGGGGCATCCCCAAGCTTAGGCTTTTCACTCTTCTTGATCACATCATATCATCCTTCTCTCTTGCTCCTTGAAAACTTCCGCCACACCAAACTCAGTAACTCGTTAGAGGGTTAGTGCATAATCAAAAATTCTCATATTCTACTGTGACACAATCATTACCAAAGCTTCTGGACATTACTTACAGCCACTGATGTTTAATGGAGCAAAGAAATCCAATCAAACATAGTAAAAGAGGCAATGCAAAAAAAAGGCAGAATCTGTCAAAAACAGAACAGTCTGGAAAGACGAATTTTTTCGAGGCACTTAACTTGCTCAGATGGAAGAAGCCCAAACTAATGAAAGTTGCGTACATATATAAGGATCATGCGTGATTTTTTCAGAATTTTTCGAATTTTCTGTAGTGCATACAGCTCAAAACGGTGGACAGCAAAAATCTGTCACTGCGCAGAAATCCAATTTTAGCAACAACTTTCAACTAGAGACTTTACTTGGCACAACAATGCAATAAAATAAAGATACAAAGGAGTTGCTACAGAAGTAAACAGCACCTTGACTCAAAATAAAATAAAATGACAGAAAATAAAAAGATGGGTTGTCTCCCACAAGCGCTTTTCTTTAACGCCTTTCAGCTAGGCGCAGAAAGTGAAAATCAAGTGTTATCAAGAGAAGATGCATCAACATCATAATTTGTTCTAATAATAGAATCAAAAGGCATCTTCATTCTCTTTCTAGGGAAGTGTTCCATACCTTTCTTAAGAGGAAATTGATACTTAATATTCCCCTCTTTCATATCAATAACAGCACCAACAGTTCGAAGAAAGGGTCTTCCCAAAACAATAGGACAAGATGCATTGCATTCAATATCCAAAACAACAAAATCAACGGGGACAAGGTTATTGTTAACCGTAATATGAACATTGTCAATTCTCCCCAAAGGTTTCTTCATAGAGTTATCAGCAAGATGAACATCCAAATAACAGCATTCCAAAGGTGGCAAGTCAAGCATATCATAAAGTTTCTTAGGCATAACAGAAATACTTGCACCAAGGTCACATAAAGCATTACAATCAAAATCATTCACCTTCATTTTAATGATGGGCTCCCAACCATCTTCCAACTTCCTAGGGATAGAAGCTTCAAGTTTTAATTTCTCTTCCCTAGCTTTTATGAGGGCATTTGTAATATGTTTTGTAAAAGCCATGTTCATAGCACTAGCATTAGGACTTCTAGCTAGCTTTTGCAAGAACTTAATAACTTCAGAGATGTTACAACTATCAAAATCAAAATCATTATGATCAAAAGTAATGGGACCATTGCCTCCAATACTTCGAAAAATTTCAGCACCTTTATCAGAAACAGTTTCAGCAGTTTTAGGCAATTTTGCATGCTTTATAGTAGAAGTAGAAACATTGCCAACATCAATAACATTACCATTGATAATAGGAGGTTTATCAACATGTGAAGCTTCAGCATTACTAGTGGTGGTAATAGTACAAACTCGAGCTATACTATTCTTTCTATCAATTTCAGCTTCTCTTTCCCACCTAGCATGCAACTCAGCCAACATCCTAATATTGTTGTCAATTTTAACTTGGATGGCATTTGCTGTAGCAAAAGACTTAGTATCTTTAACCTCATTAGGCATAACTTTCAGTTTCAAAAGATCAACATCAAGAGCAAGACTATCAACCTTAGAAGCAAGAACATCAATTTTACCAAACTTTTCCTCAACAGATTTGTTAAAAGCAGTTTGTGTATTAATAAATTCTTTAAGCATGACTTCAAGATCAGAGGGTACACTCCTACTATTGTTGTAAGAATTACCATAAAATTACCATAACCACTACCATTATTAGAAGGATATGGCTTATAGTTGTTATTACCAAAATTATTCCTATAGGCATTGTTGTTGAAATTATTATTTTTAATGAAGTTCACATCAACATGCTCTTCTTGAGCAACCAATGAAGCTAAAGGAACATTATTAGGATCAATATGAGATTTACCACTCACAAGCATAGACATAATGATATAAATATTTACCTTCTTACCTTGAGGAGTCCTTTCAGCGTGCCATTCGGAGTAGTTGATCATCATATCATCAAGAAGTTTTGTTGCTGCACCTAAAGTGATGGACATAAAGGTTCCTCCAGCAGCTGAATCCAGCAGGTTCCTTGAGGAAAAATTTAATCCTGCATAAAAGGTTTGGATGATCATCCAAGCAGTCAGTCCATGGGTAGGGCAATTCTTTACCATAGATTTCATTCTCTCCCATGCTTGAGCAACATGTTCATTATCAAATTGCTTGAAATTCATAATGCTACTTCTCAAAGATATAATTTTAGCAGGAGGATAATATTTTCCAATGAAATCATCTTTGCATTTTGTCCATGAATCAATACTATTTCTAGGCAAAGATAGCAACCATTCTTTAGCTCTTCCTCTTAAGGAGAAAGGAAATAGTTTCAGTTTTACAATATCCCCATCTATATCCTTATACTTTTGCATCTCACAAAGTTCAATAAAATTATTAAAATGGGCAGCAGCATCATCAGTACTAACACCAGAAAATTGCTCTTTTATAACAAGATTTAATAGAGCAGGTTTAATTTCATAAAAGTCTGCTTTAGAAGCAGGTGGAGCAATAGGAGTGCATATGAAATCATTATTATTTGTGCTAGTGAAGTCACACAACTTGGTGTTCTCAGGAGTACTCATTATAGCAAAAATAAAGATAAATCCGAAATAACAAAATAAAAACAAGTAACTAATTTTTTTTTGATATAAAGAAAGCAAACAAGACAATAATAAAAATAAAGTAAGCAAGACAAAAACAAAGTAAAGAGATTGGGTGTGAGAGACTCCCCTTGCAAGAACGTCAGAAAATACTGGTGCCTAGGTGAGGCAGAAATCTTCTGAATCCAAAGCAACTCGACTTTCCCGGCAACGGCTCCAGAAAATATGCTTGATGCGTGTAAAGTCACACGTCCGTTGGAAACCCCAAGAGGAAGGTATGATGAGTGCAGCAGCAAGTTTTCCCTCAGTATGAAACCAAGCTTATCAATCCAGTAGGAAGTCAACGTTGCTCCGAAGGTGTTGGTGGAGGAATGTAGTGCGGCGCAACACCAGAGATTCCGGTGCCAACGTGGAACCTGCACAACGCAATCAAACTACTTTGCCCCAACGAAACAGTGAGGTTGTCAATCTCACCGGCTTGCTGAAAACAAAGGATTAGGCGTATAGTGTGGAAAAGGATGTTTGTTTGCAGAGAATGTAAAAGAACAATGATTGCAGTAGGTTGTATTTCATATGTAAAAGAATGGACCGGAGTCCATAGTTCACTAGTGGTGTCTCTCCATAATAAAATACTAAACATGTTGGGTGAACGAATTACAGTTGGGCAATTGACAAATAGAGAGGGCATAACAGTGCACATACATATCATGATGACCACTATGAGATTTATTTGGGCATTACGACAAAGTACACAGACCGCCATCCAGCATGCATCTGTGTCTAAATAGTCCACCTTCAGTTTAGCATCCGCACCCCTTCCAGTATTAAGTTGCAAGCAACAGACAATTGCATTAAGTATGGTGCATAATGTAAACAACACTAATATCCTTAGACAAAACATTGCTGTTTTACCCCTAGTAGCAACAGCACATCCACAACCTTAGAACTTTATGTCACTGTCCCAGATTAAATGGAGGCATGAACCCACTATCTAGCATAAATACTCCCTCTTGGAGTTACAAGCATAAACTTGGCCAAAGCCTACACTAATAACGGAGAGCATGCAAGATCATAAACAACACATATATGATAGATCAATAATCAACTTGACATAGTATTCAATATCCATCGGATCCCAACAAACACAACATGTAGCATTACAATAAGATGATCTTGATCATGATAGGTAGCTCACAAGATCTAAACATGATGGCACAAAAGGAGAAGACAACCATCTAGCTACTGTATGGACCCGTAGTCCAAGGATGAACTACTCACGCATCACTCCGGAGGCAGGCATGGCGATGTAGAGCCCTCCGGTGATGACTCCCCTCACCGGCAGGGTGCCGGAGGAGAACTTCTGAAACCCCCCGAGTTAGGGTTGACGGCGGCGTCGGCAGCGGATGTTTTCTGGAAATATGGCTCGGTGTTTTAGGGTTTTCGCGTCTGGAGGAATAAATAGGCGAAGGGGCGACGTCGGTGGAGGCGCGGGGCCCGCTCCCCATAGGGTGGCGCGGCAGGGGGCCCACCCGCGCCGCCATGTGGGGATGCCACCCTGCTGCCCCCCTTCGTCTCCTCTTCAGACTTTTGGAACGTGTCGGGAAAAATAGGCATCTGAGATTTTGTTTCGTCCGATTCCGAGAATATTTCCAGAACAGCTTTTCTGAAACCAAAAAACAGCAGAAAACAGGAACTGGCACTGTGGCATCTTGTTAATAGGTTAGTTCCAGAAAATGCATAAAAATGCTATGAAGTGTGAATAAAACATGTAGCTATTGGTATAAAACTAGCATGGAATATAAGAAATTATAGATACGTTGGAGACGTATCAGTATGCCATGGGTATTTTCAAACTTCAGACTTCCTTTCATGAAGATTACATGCAGATTATCAGAAGCTTCTGGTGGGGGTGAAGATGAGGATAAGAGGAAAGTTCATTGGGCCTCTTGGGAAACTCTGATCAAACCGAAGCAACAAGGTGGCATGGGTTTCAGAGATTCTGCTTTGTTCAACCAAGCCCTATTAGCGCGCCAAGCGTGGCGGCTAATCAAAAATCCTCAGAGTTTGGCTGCTCAACTCATGAAAGCCATCTACTACCCAAGAGGAAACCTGGTTGATACTGTGTTCAGAGCTGAAGCGTCTCCTACTTGGAAAGGCATTGAACACAGCCTTGATCTCTTGAAACAAGGCATAGTATGGAGAATTGGAAATGGTGAAAATATCAGAATCTGGAGAGACAATTGGATCCCCAGGAATTTTGCCTTAAAAGTTAAAGAAGGAAAAACGAAAGACAGACACAGGAAAGTTAACCAACTGGCGGATACAGCTACTGGAAGATGGAACAGCCCGCTGATCCATAAGATTTTCTACCCACATGATGCCGAGATGATCCTTCAGTTAAATGCTCCATCCGGGAATAGAAATGATTTTTTGGCGTGGCACTATGAAAGTAATGGACTCTTTTCAGTTAAGAGTGCCTATAAGTTGGCCTATAACCTGAAGAATAATATGCAAGACAGAGCCGGGTTTAGCTGGCTGGGTGACAACATCAGAAATATTTGGAAGGTGATTTGGAATGCCCCGGTTCCTAGCAAAGTCAGAATCTTTGGGTGGAGGGTGGCCTGCGATAACCTGGCAACCAAACGTAACAAGTTCAGAAGAACTTTAGAACTGGACAGTACATGCTCCATTTGTGGTTGTGAGACTGAAACTAGCTTCCATGCAACGGTGACTTGCACTAAATCCAGAGCTTTGAGAGAAGAGCTGAGAAAGGTTTGGGATCTTCCGCATGAATCCTCATTCAAGTTCACTGGACCGGATTGGCTCCTTGTCATGCTCTCCAATCTAAGCAATGACAGGAGGGGTCTGGTTCTGATGACTCTTTGGCGTAGCTGGCATCTTAGAAATGACATAATTCATGACAAAGGTACGTGTACGATTGCTGCCTCTGTTAGCTTCCTTGACCGATACCTATGGGATCTGAATTTGAATTGTAGGAAAACCTCTAGCAAAAATGGAAAGGAGCTGATTGGTACCCAGGAGATATCAACGCTTGCTGATCCTGGTAGGGCGGGTGATCACCTTTCCTCTAGAGAGAAAAAGATTTGGTTACCTCCAGAGCCGGGTTGGACCAAAATAAATGTGGATGCCTCTGTTGACTCGATGTTAGGCACATGTTCCATTGGCTGTATTTGCAGAGACCATATTGGGACGGTTCTGTGGGCAAGGATCGAGGCTAGGATCAAGTGCCAGGATGTTACTGAAGCTGAAACAAAGGCGTGTCTTTTGGGCCTTCAGTCTGCGTATGACAGGGAAAATTCGTCGATTGTGTTGGAGTCTGACTGCTTAGCAGCTGTTCAGGGAATCAAGCAAAGGAACCAAGGAATGTCACGTCTCTGGAATCTATTCGAGGACTGTAACAAGCTTCAAGACAGTACTTTAAATTGTGTTATACAGAAAATTGGGAGAGAGAGTAACAAAGTGGCTCACGCACTAGCTGATGTTGCTAAAATTTCTGGGAAAAACTGCTTCAGGCATGGGCTTGTCCATCCAGACGTAGCTGAAATTGTGGAGTCTGATGCTGTAATCTGTGCTGATCATATATGAAATTCTCTCTTCCTCGCAAAAAAAAAACATAGTGAGAATGCAATCCTACAATTGGTCTTGATATCATGGTGTCTATCCACAAAGCCGAGAGACAAAAGATAAAGGATAGCTAGACCAAAGTTCATATATGACGATGCTCAAAGAAATTTGTTTTGCGCAAACTTAATTACCTTCAATCGTCGTAGAGTATTGGCAAAATAACAACACTGGAAGTGCATCTATATTCTCGGAAGGTCAAAAACATCCCCATTCGAACACACTGCAATTTACATGTAAAAAGTTATATGCGGAAATGCTATGTAGTTAATTTTCGATTCTATGAACTTATCTACGATTTATCATTGTTACCTAAACTGGAAGAAAGTTCAGATAATTTATAGAAACATGTGCTACATTGATCGAGAAGGATGCCTGAGTGTTCGTTGGCCACTCATCGAACACCCTCGTAAACGTCATGGATCGGTGTTAGCTACGTGATCGGTGATCTATTGATTCAGTAGCGATAGTGGCTCAGGATTCAGATACAAACGTAGCTGGTATCGATTACAAGCACATAGTGCCGAATTGGGGAAGAAGATAGGTAGAACTGGTAGGTGTTACAGTCGCCGCCGTGTGAGAGCCGTGATCGATCTTCGATAGCATCTTCTTGTGTCTCACTCCAGGTATAGGCATCACCTGCTCCAGCTGTCTCCAGTAACACGAGGATTGGGTCGCCTCACCCTCGTACTCTTCTGGCGGGCCACTTCTCCTGTTGGGCTGGGCTTCTGATGGGCTTCCGTAGTAAGGGTGCTAACACCCCCTCCCCTTCAACAGCAGTTTGACCCCAAACTGCAGCTCCTGGGAAGCGAGATTGTAGTTCATCGATGCATTCCCAGGAATCCGGTAGAGTGCCTCCAGACCAGCGAATGAATGATTGATCAACCATGCTGTCGACATGAATACATTTTGTTACAATTGACAAAATTCGAAACTGAGCAGGGAATGAAGACTACTCATCGACATGATATATTTTGTTCAAATCAAAATACGGCTGTGTATATGGATGGTATTAGATAGAGTTGATTATGTGGTTTTTCAAAACTTGATTGGCGTGTGTTGTACTAATATATATATTAAAATATGGTATAAAGTAATTACATGCATTGGTGGGCCCATAAAAAATCCAAAGGCATAAAGTAATCACATGCATGTGGATCCATCCAAGACCCAAAATACATGATGAGATGGAGTTACCACAAGCTAGAGATTCTTGTGGGATTATATATTGTAGAGATGGTTACTGATTAGCCACACGACAGCAAGTGACAGGGATAGTATTGGCCTCCCCGGTTAGCCTTTTTTCCTTCTGATTAACTGTAAACAACAGTCCGTTAGACAGATAACTGCAGTGTTCAGTGTAATTCCAACAGTTAGGGTCAATGCGATTTCCACAAAAGAGATGCCAGCGACGTGTTTGCAGCGGCAATTATACATGTCAAAACAATTTGTCACAGTCAAACAAGGGAGGCACCATGCATGCCCAACTAATTGACTGGCAAAAATTTTTTGAACATTAAATAATCTATACTGAAGAAAAAGTCAGTGCACACGTTAAATATTCAGGCAAAATCACCAGCCGACAGCAGTAGGACCTGTGGCTACCTATTACCCCTATATATTTACCCCTATATATTAAGGGGGAAGTTTTTGGAGGTCTCTCCGCGCCCGACGGCCCCGATCGATCGGCTACTGTTCGATGAACAGTTATGAACAGTGCCGATCGCGATCCGGGCCGTCCAATCGAGATCCGACGGTCAAGGCTCTTATCCGCGACCACTTTACAAAACATCCCTCGCTAATCCAGACGCAGCTCCGCACTCCACGCTTTCCAAAGTATTGGACTGAATCGCAAATTTCGAACACTTCAGGGACCTCGCCGCAAAAGCGTCCAAACACCCCCCTTCCTCTCTCTCCCGCGACGGTCGGAGTTCGCCGGCGGCGCAGCCGCGCTCCGCCGCCCCTCCGCTTCTCCCCCGCCGTATCGTAGCCCACGGAGAGCTCCGCCGCCACGCACGCTCCCTCCTCGTCGAAGATTGGCCGCCGGGACGCCGCGCGCGCGCCGTAGTCGCCCCATTTTCTCTCCCCCGACGTATCTCCTCCAATCCCCGCGCCCGCGGCGGCGCGACTTGCTGGCTTGCTCGCCTGCGCGCGCGTGCATCGCTCCCACGATGCGCGGCGCTCCGCCGAACTCGCCGCCACGCGTGCTGCCCCCCACCCGACCACCAAACGCTGCTCCGGGGCTCCCTCTTCCCCGATCCAGATCCCAACTCCCCGCCCCAACCTACGCTCACCTCGCTCGTTCGCCATGGCCGAGCTGCGGCGTCGACTGCGCCACCACAAGGAGGCGCCAGATCTCAAGCCACGGTCTCGCCTGCCCGCGCGTGCGCCTGGGCTCCGACCCGGCCGTCCATATTTTCCGATCCAGATCCCAACTCCATCCCCGCGCGACCGCTCGCCTCCATGGCCCAGCTCCGGCGTCTCCTTCGCCAACACAGGCGAGGCGCATGATAGGAAGGCAGGGTGCGGCTGAATGCTGCTCGCCCGCCGGCCCACTGTGCCAACCTCCATGGATCCAAAGGTCCGTTCTTTCTTCCTCTTCTTTTCCAATCCAATTTCCTCCCGTCTTTTATTGGAACCAGCTGACAACATTATTTCGCAGCAACAAGGGCCCTCCCAATCAGGACACGCATCGCGCTCAACCACGCCGTCCAGGTATCCAACCCTGCTCCTCCTTTTGGTGTGCTACAGGGGACACCGAGACTTGCTGAAACCTGCATATTTATTTTCAGGTCCAAAGCATCTACGTTGCCACTGCCTCCTCAGCTCCATCTTCACCGCGACGCACACCCCGCCGGTGAGCTCCCTTTCTTCCTCTTCTGCGTGCTGATTCCAGAGTACCACTGCCGTCTAGCCGTGCACATCCTACCTTGCTTATTAACTCAGGTTTAGCTTCCGTCTTTGTTTACTCTTCCATCACATCTTAGTTTAGCTTCTGTCTTATTCTGGTCGGATCTCCGTGCTTGCTTAAGGATTGAGAACAAGCTGCTGACAAGAGCAGAATATTGGTACTCTTGTGCAAGAGCTAAAAATGCTACATTTTTTGTGAACCTCACAGCTCAATGTACATTATCTTCCACATCATTTACTAGCTGTACAACTTCACTTTTCTTCTATGGATGCATGCATGCATTCATGGATGGATGAAAATCTGTTGTGTGCGTGCATAGCAAATATATGTACTCAATTAATTACCATCTTTTGATTTTTTTTGCTGCTTATATTACTATGCATGCATAGGCAGTTCTGAAACCTGTACGGGTTTCTGATACTCCGGCCAGCGAGCCTTTGGTTCAGCTAGGAACTGAATCGATCGATTTGTTCGTAGGAGACGACGCCAGGCGAGCATGTCCAAAAAGTGTATCAACAAATAGCAGTGTTTTGTCCAGCGACGACATTAGGTAAGATCATGGCCAGAGCAGTATTATCAATTGGCACTGACTTCAGGTACTATATCGTGTTGAGTAGATGTGTAATCGTGACTATGTGGGAATAAAATGCGGATTCAGTTTACTACATGAACGCCTCAGTGTTATGTAGGATTATTTTGTGCCGATGGTCCTTCTGGAATACTATTTAGATGGTGGCAAATTTATCTCGCTTTCCATAACACCTGATGTTGTCGATTGCTTGACCGCATGATTCACGGAAGCCAACATATTAAAGTTGTCTTGCTTTCTAATTTCTGAATCATATATGAGATCAATATTTTGTAACTGGCCACTTACACCTCTGCATAAATACATGCTAAACTGTATATCATTGTTATCTTAAATCTGGATGTATTGACAACTTCTAAATTCATATGTTAGGTCATGGCAGTTCAATGCTTATCTTTTTTGGGCACCACCGGGATCTGCAAAGAATTGTCGCCACCGTGCCATCCCCAAAAGGCAGTGGCCTATGGCCCTCTTCTCATATTAATCGGCGCTCTAGATGTACAGGCAAGGTATGTACGGTGCTCTCTTCTTCCGAGTTGGTTCTAGATATATGTGTGGCCGTGATTTTCTTTTTGCCCTTTGCTGCATTGATCCGTAAACATGAAGAGGTTGCCGACCTGCTGCTAGCGTGTCCATATAGTGACCACTGCAGCAAGACGTATATAGATGCAGAGTTGCAGAATAGGGGAATTTAAGTTCAGTAATGCTACGATTTAGTATTATTTACATAATACGGTTGGTCCCCTACGAGCCAATTGGGGACATTGTTACCACTTTTCGGCTGACAGATATTTCAGTTTGTAATTGTTGTTGGTGCGTGTAAGAAAATTGCTGCTTGGGCATTGTGGATTTCAGCCAATGTATATAAGCCTAAAATTTATAGCATTATATGGGTTTCCTGTCGTGTTCCAAGTAAGAACATGTGCATTAATTTTTCTTTTCTACTTTGCGACCATAGGGAAGACATCGGCAAATAAATATAACGACAAGTACATCACACGCACACACGAACATAAAGTCACCGCCCTGAACACATGTTTTTGAGCTAATAAAAGATAGTGATATATTATCTTTTCTTGCACAACAGACTTGATTTCTACAGGGGCTGCCGTTATTGGAGAGGCGGCATCAACCTTGATCTAAAGACCCAAGTATGTTATATCTGTTTGAATACAACTATCTTATATTTGTTTGAACATACGTACTACCGATGTCTGAAATTGTTTTGATAGAATTACCAACTCATGTCTGAACAAATTTAAATTCGACATGCTAATCCTTTGTTCGTTTGCTACATAGAGTAATATATGTTCATGTCCAATGACTCCACGTATCATTGTTGTGTATCTCTTCATTAACAGAATTTTAGCAACCAACAAATAGATGGGAGATAATTTAATTTGAGATTATCAACCTAAGGAGCTGCTTAGTATTTTCATTCTTTCAAATTGTCTGCTAAGAATTCAGAAGTAACCAAAGGTTTGTTTCATCTTCTTTTTTATGTGATGTAACATTTTTTGTACAAGTGTGTGGTCATACTACTCCTTTTGAACATTACCTTATTGATTTGATTTATAAGTACTTGCCATTTTCAAAGATGTGGCTTATAGTTTCTTATACATCAGTTGGCTGATACTCTTGATCATTCAGACATGTGAACAGTTTGGCCTGATGGTTACTAAGAAATAAACCAATCAATTTTTTTACGCAAGGTTTATAAGTTATCTATGTTGTTGATACTCAAAGTATTTTCGTCTAATTTCTCTTCAACAGAAAGTTGCATAAATGAATAAGCAAGCAAAGGGATTCCACATCTGATCACAGGGATAACTACTCCATAGCAGGCTCATTTCAGTTTCTGAGCTGAAGGATCATGCGAGATATTCATAAGAAGTTCTAGCAATTAGTCCGTACCAAAGGCGCACCGACACTTCAAGTCGCTTGACATTCAGGTCGTCGCGTTCACTGTAAACACGGTTGCCCTCTTGATAGTAATCTTTCCTGTAGGACGTTTTAACATACTTGGAACAGTAAGCAACACTTGAAATGCAGAACAACATAACATGTAAATCTCTAATGAATCAGACGTTGTCGTCAATATCTTACACCAGAGAAGCGTCCTACCTGAAACAATAAAGAGTAAGATCCCTCGGCCCTTAATTTGCGGTTCCCGGATACCTAATAGTAAAGTGACAATGTTTCTTTTAGGTAATAACTGATCTGCCGCTTTTTGCAGACCATCTATGATTTTCCCTTTTTGGAAACAATAGGTCTCTGCTGTAATTTTTTGGTTGATTATATGCAAAGTATTTACAAAAGGTAAATAAAAGCAAAAGAACAATAAGCAAACTAGAAAATTGCGAAATGATAAATTGCTATCTCTATTTCACCTGATATATTCGCATATGCCCTCATGTCTGATTATGTTTCAGGATGATGCTTCAGCTTCATGGAGGATGAGGGAAAAAAATCTTCAAATTTCCGGCTAGCCAATATACTCTAGATAGTAAAATCACTTGTGCGAGGAAATTCATGATGTGATTTACTAGGAATGGTCTATTTACTTGAGCAAAAACCACGACTCGGGCATGTAATTCATTATTTTGGGGTATGGAGATGAGTACAAGGACGTTGCAGCTAATTGTTTCTTTTGGTGAGAATATGTACTCAATTCCGTTTTGTTGATTGCATTTTACATTTTCTGCCTTGACCTTTCCCAGTGGGTTGTGTTGTATTGTTCCTCTTTTATGTTTTCATCGAACGCCGGTCATTGAAGATACTAGGGTTTGGTCCTGAAATTTCACAGAGTACCGCCAGCCATTCCCCTACATGAGTTATGTTTTGACAATTCTACTATGCTTATAATATACCATCTGATTATACTGTTTCATTACTTGCCTTTTTTTTGCCTGAAAGAAATTATTTACTAAGTACAACTTCAATAAAATTGACGCGAGAGGTGGGGGCGGGAAAAATATAACAAATATATCACCATGGACACACAAAAAAAATGTTGCTTATTTGTGGCATATGATCAAATTCCGAAATTTGAATATTTTAAAATTTTAATTGCATCTCAAATATAAGCACTTTACCCCTATATGTAAAGGGGGAAGATTTTGAGGCTCCGTCCGCGCTCGGGCACTGTAGCTGCTACAAGAGCAGTGCCCGAGCGATCCGGACCTTTATCATTTTCAATTGAAATACAAGATGTCGGGGATGTGACCCCGGGTACCCCAAAGTCGTTGGTTTAACCGAGGTACTAAAGGAGATAAAAGCAGGGAATGAGTGCATAGAGGAACAGCAGAAAAAGGCACCCGGGCCGAGTCACAGCTGAAACTCGTTTGATCCGAAGTATCTCAGTCCGGAAAGGCCGAATTCACTGGAGCAGACTGAACTATCCTTCCCGGATGGGCCGACTTGGCTCCAAGCCCCGGCTGGCCCGAGCTGATCAAGCAGCCTCGGTGAACCGACCCGGTTGGGCCGTCTCTCCCTCCCGTCCCGGATTGGGCCGACTCTCCCTCCAGTCTCGGACGGGCCAACTTCTTACTCCCGTCTCAGTGGGCCGCATGGCCGCAGTCTCGGCGGGTCAGGTCACCCAGCTCGGTCGGGCCGAATCTCCTCTGACCTCGGTCGGGCCGGCCTATTAACTCCGGTTGGGGAGAGTTCACTTACCTCGGATGGGCCTCGCTGGGTGATTCGGCTAAGGCCCGATAGCTCCTTCGGCTGTGCCTCGCCCGCGGACAGGTTGGGCCGCGCCTAGGGCTGGCCGACGCCCCCCAGTTCCAGGCGATTGACATTGCTTACTCCGGTTGGGCCTTTAATTCGGGCAGGCCGAGTGTTTCCGCCTCCAGCTCGGCTGGGTCTTCAAGTCGAGTAGGCCGAAGCTTCATCCGGCACTTCGGCTCGGCCAAAATCATCTCAGCCTCGGATAGGCTAATGTCGGCATCTTCTAGCCTCGGGCAGGGCCGACATTGCATCGTCGCCGGGAGTCGCTCCTTCAACCGCATCTCCACCAAGTTCAGCTTTCCCCGGTGTACTTCTACCGACTTCACGCCTGGACGACAGTTCCGAGTCGAGGCAGGAGGTCTCGGCAAGCTGCTCCACCCAGCTCTACACCGATCAGCCCGGCGTCTACGGCTCTCTTACTCGGCAGGAGGCCGAGCCAAGAGCTTAGCCGGGTCATCACAAATATCTTCAGGAGAGGATAAGAAGAGGACGTGGAGATACCGGAGACAACGGCTAGAAGACAACGGAAAGGACGGCATCTTCCGGAGATGCCGGAGACAAGCGCTAGAAGACAAAGGAGTCAACTCATCAACAGTGTTTGTACAGTGTATTGTGCCTCTTATCCGCTTCTTGTCCCCTGGGTTCCCCTTTATAAGGATCACCAGGGAATAGCTCAAGGAGAGGGACGCGCGGGTGCACGCAGCCAGAAGCTCTTCTCCCTTGCCCCTTCTTCTTCCTTGGGCATGCCACCATGGATTGCATCAAACAGCTCGAGGAGCAATTGTAGCCCATGGTATACAAAGAGGAGAATACATCAAGTAGGCTAGTGCTGCAGTAGGGGTTTTACCTCCTCACGAGGGCCCCGAAGCAGGGTACATCGTGGTGTGCTTGTGCTTGTGTTCTTGCTTGTTCTTGCTTGTTCTTCGTGTTCTTCGTGTGTTCTTCGTGTGCGACTCCATCGCGCAATCCCTCCCCGAATTCACAAGCATCCGTTCGGCCCTAGAATAAGCCACCCCGTGGCATTTGCGTGATTCCCACCACGGCACAAGAGCAGCTTTTACTTATGCTGACGATTATTTTCTTATGATTTACAAATTCGTCGTTGTTCACACGGACTACATTATACATTGTGTAGCTGCTACAAGAGCAGTGCCCGAGCGATCCGGACCTTTATCATTTTCAATTGAAATACAAGAGCAGCTTTTACTTATGATTATTTTCTTATGATTTACAAATTCGTCGTTGTTCACACGGACTACATTATACATTGTTGCACCTCCAATTTTTTTACAAATCAAAGTTACCACTCTACTTGCAAAATATATTATGCAACCAAAGCAAAAAAATAATTCGTCACCAAAAATTACACTACCATAGAAAGGGTTATAGGGAGGTTGGCATTCTGGCGCACCCTTAATTGGTGCGCCACAGAATTATTTCTGTGGCGCATGGTGCCTGGTGCGCCACAGAAATATTTGTCTTTCTATGACGCATCTTTTGCCCATGCGCCACAGAAAGTCACTTTTCTGTGGCGCACCTGGCCATGTGCGCCACAGAAATTAGACATTTTGTGACGCACCAAGCTTGGTGCGCCACAGAAAGTCTCATTTCTGTGGCGCACATGGCCAGGTGCGCCACAGAAAGTCACATTTCTGTGGCGCACATGGCCAAGTGCGCCACAGAAAGTCAGCTGGGGGCGGGTTAAAATTTGAAGAAAAGATAAAAATTTCAATAAATAAAATCCTTTGATACGTAGTTAGGTTTGAGTGTCTAGTAGGTATAGAAATTTTGAAATATGAATTTTGACCTTTTCTGCAACAAACAGGAAAAAAAAACTTGTAACGGGCATAACTTTTGCATACGATGTCGAAATGATGCAAATAATATGTCAAAAAAAAACTAGAGAAAAACACGAATCCTCAAATTCACAGATTCCTCAAATTTCAAAAGAAAAAAAAGTTATTTCAAACAGACGATTTTTCTCAGCAAAATAAAAAAATAAAAAAAAGAAAAAATTCAATAAATTCAAAAAGTCCAAAAAAGACACAGAAATGTATAACTAAAAAGATTGTTGACTTTTCTTGCCTTTTTTGATTTGTTTTGGATTTTTTGGATTTTTTTGGATTTTTTGGTTTTTTTTTGGTTTTTTAAGTTTTTTGAGTTTTTTTGAAACTTTTGAATCTCCCTTTGAAACTTTAAAAGTTTTTAAAAATCTGAAATTTAAAAACACACATTTATAACACATAACACAGATATACATATACAAGTCTTAAGAGAGTTCATATGATATATATATATATATATCAATAAGAACTTGAGTAGCACAAGGGTAGGTTGACTGGGTGGAACTTAGAATTTAAGCGTGCTAGGGTTGGACGGCGCACCAGGGGGTGCGTCACAGAATTCCAAAAATGTGCGCTACAGAAAGGCCTTTCTGTAATAGTGTTAGCATCAAGGGCGCGCCTTCTGCCGCGCCGATTCCACTAGTTACACACTACTCATGCAGACTCAGTCCTGCTTGCTTCCGCAACAGTCGGCTGGTGACTTGGTTCATGTCAATGTCGGAGTGGAGTCAACAAGCAAGATCGAATAATTCCAGGTTCCGCTTGGTTTCTGTCGGCGTCAGAAGCTTCCTCTTCGTCGTCCGCAGAGCAAGTGGATTCCCAGATTGACTGATATGCTCTCGTGCGACGATTCTTCTTCGTTGGTCAACAATGGCGCCGCCGCCATGCTAGCTAGTCGCACACCTGGCCACTGGAGCTGCGCGCCCGGCCTTCGTTTAGTCCATGAATTCATCCATAAATGCCTGATCGACGATGTACACTTAGGAAGGATAGACGTGTAGCAGAGGACCTGTGAGTGACGCACGATCATGGCGACGGCAGTGGTCACGGCAGTGGTGTTGCTCAAGGTTCTGAGGCTGGCGGCGGCGGGCACAGACCTGGACGCGCTGCTGGCGTTCAAGGTCGGCGTGACGTCGGACCCAACGGGCGTGCTCCGGTCGTGGACGAACGGCACGGGCACCGCGCGCTTCTGCCAGTGGGCCGGGGTGACTTGCAGCGACGTGGGGCGCGTCACGGCCCTCGACGTCTCATCCGGCGGGCTCCTCGCGGGGACGGTCTCCCCTGCCATCGGCGACCTGGCGTTCCTCGAGAACCTCAACCTCACCGACAAGGCCTTCTTCGGTGCCGTTCCGGCGAGCCTCAGCCGGCTGAAGAGCCTCCAGTTTCTCAGCCTCTGCGACAACGCCTTCACCGGCGAGATCCCCGTGCTCTGCGGCCTCGATAATCTCACCGTCGCCAACCTCAACAACAACAACTTCACCGGCGGCGTGCCCGCCTGGCTCGGTGCGATGCCGGCACTCGCGGTGCTGACTCTCGGCCAGAATGCGCTCACCGGCGCCATCCCGCCGGCGCTCGCCAACCTCACCAGGATCCAGACGCTCCAGCTCGATCAGAACTCCCTTGAGGGCGAAATCCCTGACGGCCTCACGCGCCTCCCGCAGCTCCAGCTCTTCACCGTCTACGGGAACCGTCTCACCGGCAAGATCCCGCTGGGATTCTTCAACATGTCGTCGCTGCAGGGTCTCGCCCTCGCCAACAACGCGTTCTACGGCGAACTCCCGCGCGATGCCGGCGTGCACTCGCCGAACCTAATGTATCTCTACCTCGGCGGGAACCAGCTCACCGGGCCCATCCCGGCGTCGCTCGCCAACGCGTCCCAGCTGCAGTTCCTCAGCCTGGCCAACAACAGCTTCACCGGCCAGGTGCCCGCCGAGATCGGCAGGCTCTGCCTGCAGTCGCTGCAGTTTGCCATCTTTGAAAATGGCAAACTGCGACGCCCTGAACGAGATCGTCCTTGACGGTAGCAATCTCTCCGGCCCGATGCCGAGCTCCGTCGTGCGCCTCTCGCGGAAGCTCCAGACGCTCAGTCTATCGGGCAATCGCATCTCCGGCGTCATACCAGCGGGTATCAGGAGCCTCGTCGGGCTGCAGACTCTGAACCTTGGATATAACCTCCTCACCGGCGCGATCCCGGCCGGGATCGGGAAGCTCAAGAACCTTCAAGTCTTGCAGTTGCAAGGGAACAAGCTCACCGGGCCTGTGCCGTCCGCCATGGGCAACCTCACCGGGCTCCTTAGCCTCGACATGAGCGACAACTCGTTGAACGGATCGATTCCTTCAAGCCTCGGCAACCTGCAGAGCCTAACGCTGCTCAACCTCTCTAGAAATGGTATCGCCGGCGACTTGCCCAGAGAACTGTTCCACCTCTCGTCATTGTCATCGGCGATGGACCTGTCGGATAACAAGCTCGACGGAAGTCTCCCGCAAGAGGTAGGCCAACTTGTGAAGCTCGCGCTCATAGGGTTGTCCGGGAACCGCTTCACAGGCTACGTGCCGGCAGAGATCGGGAGCTGCCAGAGCTTGGAGTTCCTCGATCTTGATAGCAATCTCTTCGCCGGAAGCATCCCGCCGTCGTTGAGCCAGTTGAAGGGGCTCAGGAGTCTGAACCTGTCAAGGAACAGGTTAACCGGCGCCATACCGACGGAGCTTGGGCAGATGCCCGGGCTGCAGCAGCTGGACCTCTCGCGGAACGACCTGTCCGGCGGCGTACCGGCGGGTTCGAGAGCATGACCTCCCTTTTCGAGCTCGACGTTTCCGGCAACAACCTCGAGGGCCAGGTCCCGCTCCGCGGTGTGTTTACGAACGCGACTGGGTTCAACATGGCCGGCAACGGCGCGCTCTGCGGCGGCGTGCCACAGCTCCGTCTGCCGTCATGTCAGTCGTCGGCGGACTCCCATTCCACCCGAGGCGGCTACCTGATCCTCAAGATCGCCCTGCCCATCATAGGAGCCGCTCTGTGCTTGGCCATACTGTTCACCGTCCTCTGGGGCCGGCGCAAGAGAAAGTTCAGTGTCGCAACCACGCCGGCGCGCAGCCGCAGCGTGCTCAACGGCAACTTCTTTCCGAGGGTGACCTACGCTGAGCTGGCCAAAGCCACTGACGGCTTCGCGGCGGCCAACCTCATCGGCGCCGGGAAGTACGGGTCCGTGTACCGCGGCACTCTCTCCCTGAAGACGAAAGGAAAACAGGGGCACGAGGACGTCACCGTGGCGGTGAAGGTGTTCGACCTCGGGCAAGTGGGCGCGTCCAAGACGTTCCTGTCGGAGTGCGAGACGCTGCGGAGCGCGCGGCACCGGAACCTGATCGGCATCGTCACCTGCTGCTCCAGCGTCGACGCGACCGGCGGCGAGTTCAGGGCCCTGGTGTTCGACTTCATGCCCAACTTCAGGCTCGACAGGTGGCTTCACCCGGGGTCCTCGGACATGCGCAAGCACGGTGGCCTGAGCTTGGTCCAGAGGCTGAGCATCGCGGTGGACATTGCCGACGGGCTGAGCTACCTCCACAACAGCTGTGACCCACCGATTGTGCACTGCGACCTGAAGCCGGCCAACGTGCTCCTCGACAACGACATGACGGCCTGCATCGGCGACTTCGGCCTCGCCAAGCTTCTGCTCCTTGACGCCGCTGGTGTTGCCGGAAACACGGAGAGCACCATCGGCATCAGAGGCACGATCGGCTACGTCGCACCAGGTATGGCTCTTTCTTCTCCCCATTGCCCAATGCCATGTCGCGATCACTTGTCTGAAACTCTTGTGGTGTGATGTGCAGAGTATGGTACTAACGGGAACGTGTCTGCCGCCGGCGACGCGTACAGCTTCGGGATTACGCTGCTGGAGATCCTCGTGGGGAAGGCGCCGACGGACGGCCGGTTCGGGGAAGGGCAGACCCTGCCGGAGTTTGTCACGGCGGCTTTCCCAGAGAAAATCGAGCAGGTTCTCGACCGGGCTCTGCTGCCGATCATGGAGCTGGATGTTGCGATTTTAGTCTCGGCCGCGTCGACAGTGTCGTCGGTTTCCGAGGACTGTGTCACTGCTCGGGACTGCATGGTGTCCGCTGTCAGGGTTGGCCTGAGCTGCTGCCGGCGAGCGCCGTACGAGAGGATGAGCATGGCGGAGGCCGCCGCCGAGATGCACCTCATCAGAGACGCGTGCCTTCGTGCTTGCGCTGCAGACAAACCTCCGGTGTTGAAAGCATAAAATACTCTCCTGACAACGGCACAACGGGTAGTGAAGAATTTGGTAAATTGTTACTGCTGGAAGATGTTCCTGATTTCCGAACTTGTTTTGCCGACTAAATAACAAATTAATAGATGGATTTTGTATGTTCAGAAGTATCTAATTTAGACACACACTCCTGCGCCACTTAATAATTGCAAATGAATTTCAACAAAATGCAAATCTTGTGTCTAGCTGAATGTTCTAACGAAAAATGTTACAAGCTTAAGAGCACAGCCAATAGCCCTATTGGGCGTGAGGGACGTAAAATTGCACCCACTGACGGTTTCAATAGCGGGAATACGTCTCATGCGGTCCAATATTAAATCCACGGTGCCCAGCCCACCCACCCCCTGTTGGGGGTCGACTGGGTGCATCGGGCTCTGACGGGGATGTCGTTGTCATTGACACATCGAAAACCCCAAACCCCACTTCCCATACACTTCTTATTCCCAATTTCATTTCTCCTGCCTCGTAGCCATGGTGCGCCGCCGTGCGTACGCAAAGCTCCCAAAGAGAAAGCGACCAAGGTGAAGGCACACCAAGGACCACACTCAGTGTTCGACGGCGTGAGACTCGCCTGCCTCAGGAGCGGACGGAGGGGATGTCGGATAACGATTGGAAGTACAACGTCCTCTAGCATCGGATAAGCACGGACGGCTGTGCTGGGCGGCGCGAGAAGGAAGTGGCGAAGAAGCAGACGTCCATGACGGCAAAGAACCTTCTTGCGCCATGAAGTTTGAACACGACATTCTCTATAAAGCCAAGTCAGGAGAGTGTCACGGTTGCCGTCCGTCCGAGGAGGGCTGACTCGCAGTTGAATTTGACGTACTTCCGCGAGAGCGCCATCGCCACGCCTCTTTCCAAATTCTACTCGGACACCAGATTCTCCCACGAGTTCGGCGAGAGCAACTCGCACGTGGCTTCGACCCGAACGCCCTATTTGCCCCAACCAAGACCGTCTACGGCATCTCTTCCAACTCCGGCTTGAGGCACGCCAAGAATGAAGCAAGGTGGGCATCCTTGACGGAGATTCCAATAGCTTTACTCCCTACAGGCTTCGACTCCAATCATGGGAGCACCACTGTAAGCAGAAGGGCCACCATACAACACCAAATATGGATCAACTTATCTGGTCCCTCCGTCCCGACATGCGGACAAACCACACAAGACAAAAACTCAAATCTAAAAAAACAAAACCTTATCTTCCCAACCTTATCTCTTCGAGGCGATAAGGCGACCGGGAGGAGTTCCAGTTCCTCGCTCCGCCGCCGGCCGGGCCGGTGGTTCCCTCTCTCTCCGCCTGCCGCTCCGGCGGCGGGAGAGTGGGGGAGCCCTGGTCCCGTGTCCTTGGCGTGTGGGGTGGAGGATTTTGGTCTCCGGGGGCGCCAGCGTGTGGGGGTCGGCGGTGGCCCGATGGAGGTTTCATGCTGGTGCTCGGTCCCCTACCCGGCGTCTTCTCCGGTGGCGTCGGTGAGCTCCGGATGCTTCTTCCTCTCGGTTCTGCGGAGCCGGTGAGGTGCGGTGCCTGACGCTCTCCGCCGATTCGTCTTCTCCGGCCGGCCGTGGCGGCGAGGGAGGAGGTGGTCGGGGTGGGTGCTCAGTCTTTTGGTGGTCCTTTTGGTGTTCTTCGGCGGGTCTCCTCTGCCTGGACGTGGTGGCGAAGGGAGAGGCCCTCTGGAGGTGCTGGTGGGCAGGCCTGTGGTTCTCCTGCGCGCTCGTCACGGCGGCGGTGTCGGGCGCGTGTTGTGGAGTTGCCGTCCTCGAGACCGCTTGTCGACGCGGCGTCGTCTCCTCCAACTTCGACGCGGGGCTCTGAGGTATGTGGGAGGTGTTGGGGTGGCTCCGCTTCCTGCGCTGGTGTGGTGGTTGAAGGTGGGCGGATCCGTCGTCGGCGCGCCGTTCGGATGGCGGTGGTGGTCGGATCTTCGTCCGGGAGGGAGTTGGCCGTGCTCGTTCATCGTCCAAGGTTCCGTCGCGGTGCGGCGGACAACTCCTGTTTTCAAAGCCTCGAAGCTCTCTCCGGTGTTGGTTAGTGGGTGGTCTGGCCTCGTCTTCTCCGGCGACGGTGGAGGCGACGGCGTTGCGCTGGGTCGCGTTTGTCCCCTGTGTGTTATCGTGCTGGCGTATGTTCTGTTCTTTGTACTCTGTATTTCCTAGTTAATATACGCAATTTCTCAAACAAAAAAAAAACTCAAATCTAGTACTACCACTACTCAACCTACTATGTACATAAATTTCGATGTCGCCTCCTACATGCCTTCGTCCGGCCTTACTGCCGAGAGAAGCATCGGAGCTACTCGGCCCTCAGGGGTCGACTTTCAAGAGGAAAGAAAGAAGGGAGCCTTCATAATACTTCGCTTCGTCTGTGGCGTGCGAAAGATTTTTGCTAAAAGTATTTAAACAACATAATTTGAATTCAACCGGCATATTTCGAGTTTTTTTTAAGTTGAGAATTTTTCGAGATGAACGAATATCGATTGTGGGGAAAAAATGCGGAAACAAATTGTTGAACTTGCACCTGTATAAATACATAGAACCGGTTACCGATTTACCGTAGATGGACCTCCAAAGTCTTCCATGATCTAAATCGCACTTCTCAGAGTTCGGTGATGAAACTGAATTTTACGAACAAGTTCGATTATTAACGGTGCACTTTACTCAATAAAATATTGTACCTGTTCTACGGTGACATCTGGCAGCGAAAGTTTCCTCTCCCGGCTAAAAAGGAAACGGAGTGATCATATTCCTCTGTTCTGTTTGTGGAAAACGGTTTTGACCTGATATAAATAGCAGTATATTAACCAAGACTACCAAGTGGACTACTGAAGTACTGATAGCCATGATATTATTCTATACGTTTTTTCTGTAAACGACCTAAAAGATCGAACAGCATGCAGATTAAGGCTGTTACCCACCAATCATACTGTACCACGAATTGAAAAAGATTAACAAAAATAGTTACAGCAGTAGATGTGGAGCCGCACCAACAACCCTCCACTTAACTTAACTGGTTTACGCTGAGAAGAAACTTAGGCCAAACAGATGATACTATCATCCCGGAACAGCATGCATATTAAGGCCGTCATACACCAATTATATAGTGCCACGAAATAAAAAAGGATTGACAAAAATATTTGCCGCAGAAAGGTTAACTGGAGCAGCACCGGCACCCATCCAATTAATTGGTTGTGCTGGAAACAGAACTAGCCAGAACACTCGAGACCAATGGTTCTAAAGCTTACAGTAGAAAGTAACTAGGGGCAATGGGGACAAAACACCCAAACTACTGTATCTCCATGGTGAAGAATGTCTCAATCCTTCAACCAAACCAAAAAGCAGTAAGCAGAACGACATGCCTGATGATCCTAGGGACTACCATCTGCAGAAAGCACATGAAAAGATCAATGAGTAAACAAGTGATGATTATCTAAGAAATTTACATAGGCTTGTGGGTGCATATGGGCCCTTCACAATTTTTTTTGCAAAATGTTCAAATTATATGGAAAAGACCAGCCCATACATCTTCACGTTCATTTTTTCTGCAAAAACCCGACATTTTTTGTGTGCGGTTCAAGAAGACAACATAAACCATGTGAAAAGTCTTACTTTAGTATCCGAATTCATCTTTTACACAAGCCACAAATAAAAGGTTTCTCCTGAACCAATTTAGTGCGCACAACCGCACATATAAATTGGGATGTACGCACAAATATTTCTTGAAATCTTTTTGAAAATATGTTAACAATACAATTTCAATGCCAGGAGTCAAAACACAAGCTATGCATTCTATCTAGTCTAGTATGTATAGCAAAAGAACCGAATTGTTGTTGACTTGCTATGTACAGGGCTAGGGTAGCTACGATTCATGTTTTCAATTTATTATGTTGCCGAGGCTTAGAATGACTCCAAAGGGTTGACGCATTTTGTCCGCGCGTACATTCTTGTACATTCTTGTCCGCGCGACCCAAAATCATGTCCAACGGGGTGACATAAACGGATCGCGCGTTCGTTCTCCTGTCCGCCGTGACCCTTTTTTGGCCCAAATTTCGGTCAGGTTTGCGTCGGCCGCGGACGCGCGCGGATGGCTCCGAAGTCCTCCGCGTGTCCGCCCTGGTCCCGCGTGTCATAGGCTCCAACAGATAGAGCGGCCACCTACCCCGTGGTTGAGCTCTATAAATGGCCGCCGACCGGCTAAACCCTAGGGCACCAAGCCCTCCTTCCTCCTCTAGCCTCAGTCGACGCCACCACCACTAGTAGATCTTGCCCGCGCGGACATGGATCCGCAGACACCGACGCCGTAGCACCTCGTGGACGTGGTAGAGCGAGCGCGCATGCGTGCGCGCGGCCACTATCGCGGCAGCTTCTCTCACCGGATAGCGTCCAACCCGGCATGGGGCGGCATTATTCTGCATCCGCCCGAGCGGCGGCTGTCGGGTCAGGAGAGGACGACGTACAGGCAGCCTACTCCGACGCCGTCGAGCATGACGACGAGGTCTACGCCGCCGGTGTACCGGGGGTGTGGGGCGGTGGGCTGGAGGCGGGGACCAACTTCGTCCACACTTCCGAGGAAGCTGCCGTGCAGGCGTCCCACATGCAGCTGAACACGCAGAGGGCCAACGCTGCACAGGAGGCCGAGACGGTGCAAATGCGCCGCCAACGGGAGTCCCTGGCGCGCCGGGAGAGGCGCAAATGGTGCCGTGAAGACAAGGCGGCCGAGGCGGCCGCCAATGGAGAAGGCAGCTCCAAGTGAAGCCATATCCCCACCGGTGGTGCCGCACATGTGCGGCCAATTTTGTGATGAAGCCGGCGTCGCTACGTATTTCCTAGCTAGAAAGGAGAAGGAGGAGGAGCCAGCGAGTCCGGTGCTCGTCGGGGCCAAGACGAAGGAAGAGTCAGCAAGTCCGTGGCCGAACGGGTTTGCTGCTTGACGTTCCTCGAGGCCGCAGCCCCTTCCTTGATGTTCCCCCTGCCCGGCCTGCAACATTCAAGCTCTAATGGCAGATTATTAATTTGTATGTACTAATAGTGTAGGTTTTAGATCATATTATGTAGTATCAAGCTCTAGGTTTTAGGTCATATTATGTATTTTGCAATTTCCAAAAATGTAATGGTTAATGTTAATGAAAAGCTTTCGAAAAAATGGCTGGGGCACACACAATACGTCGGCCTGTTGGTGGCGGTGGCCAAAAAGGGGCGAACATGGGCCGGGCGCGCGTCTGTTTGCCGACCCAAACGGACAAAAGGCGGACCAAAAACACCTCCGTTTGGGTCGTCCGTTACCTTAGGGTATCCCATCACTGATCACATAGGACTAGCAATTTTCAGTCTCGTACCTTGTCTAATGTAAGGGAACATCATGTCGGTGTAGCAGTGGTTTTAATTACCACACCCATCAGCTTCATAGCAGTGGCTGGTTCCATTGAGTTGCTCGGCCCCTCATCAACAGCAACGATTCGAGCTCTCTTTGCAGCAGGCGGTTGAGCTCCTGTAGCCTCGACATCCCAGGCGTTCATGTTCCTAGGAGCTCCAGTGCCATCAATGGTCACCTGGCCACATGCCCATAAGATAAGAGGCAAAGAAACACATACCAAAGGAACCGTATTTGCATTTCTACAGACAGCAGTAAAGATTATACCTTCAGGCTATGCCACACCTTATCCGGGATCACGGAGGTGATGCTTCCGGTGACCAGCTCGAGTTGGGCGGCCTGCTCCCCCACGGCGTGCACCCGGTCATTTGCCCGCATGCTAACCTCCATCCCAGCATCCCAATGCTTCCCCAAGGCATCGTCCACTGCACCTCTCGGTACAATGAAGAGATCCCCTCTCCCCGGACTGTAAGTCACACTAAAGGCACCACCTTGCGCAGCCAAGGCCAACTCCTCGCCGGGGTCCTGCTGGACCGGCGGCTGCTGGCGACGCCCCTCGACGAACAGACGGTGGTCGCTGCTGCGGCGGACGAACAGCACGCTGTCCCCGACGTCCAGCACCTTCCGGCGAACCAATCCTCCCCACTCGCCGTGCAGCTCGTGCTTCCGGCGCATGAGCTTGTACTCGAAGAGGAACGGGTAACCACTCACATCGGACATGGAAATCTGCTGCCTGGTGCTCCGGTCCTCGAACATGGGGAACATAGACTCGGCACAGACCTTGGGCACGGCAAATTGCTGCCTTTGAACGTCGGCCTGCACCAGGACCTTGTGGTGGTAGACGTAGGAGTCGGCGGCGGGGCGCGTGTCGGCGACGGGCTCGTCGACGTGGTCGGCCGGGACGAGGGAGACGCGAGCGTACGGCTCGTCGCCGGCGGGGAAGAACTCGACAGAGGCGACGGTGCAGGCGAGCATGGCTTGCGCAGCCTCCGGAGCGGGAAGGCCCCACTGGTTGGCATGGCCCTCAGGGAAGTAGTAGACCTCGGATCCCAGCGCTGGCAGCCGGGTGAGGGCCACGGCGGCGGCGACCCAGCGGCGGACGTCCTGCGCGTCGGCCATTGTTTTTCTTCTGTGTGAGAAGCAATTCTTCGCTGTGTGCGCTTAGCACTTCGGAGTGCTCTGTTCCTTTTGTCAGAAAGAAAACGGCCACAGCTCTTCGTCTCCTATGGGAAGCAAATCGCTGTGTCCGCCTACCAGATCGGGGCTCTGTTTGCTTATGTCAAAAAGAACTTTTTACAGCTGTGTGCTTATCCGCGTCCAGTGTGTTCAAATTTTGGTGTTTTTAAAATGTGTTTCCAACATAATTCATATATAAAAATTCCACGCGTACATCTTAATATTCTACGTGCTCACAAAATTGTTTCACATAAAATACAAAATTTGGTACTCCCTCCGATCCCTTCTGATTATCGCGAGGAAAGCTAGTTTGTACACGCCGCCACTAATAAAATGTTTTTTTTTCTACAAAACTAGCATAGTTTCTTGAAAAGAGCACATATCTCTCTCTCCGTTCGTTCCTAATCAAAATTTCATCTTTTTCTTTTCCTGTGGAAACGATGTCAACAGGGAACCCTAGCCGCCTCCCTGATGGCCCTCGGCCAGACGACTCCAGAGGAACCTTGGATCTATGTACCCCCGAGCGTGACTCCCAGAGAGGGAAGACCCGACGAGGTCGACAGAGGAAATTGGCTGCAAGCTGAATGGGGAGCGCGGTGAGGTCCTCGTGGGGGTGGTGGAAGATAGGCGAGTGCCTAGGCCAGATAGATCGAAGCCTAAGAGTATAGTATGGCTTCATGGGGGCGTGTCCAATTCATTTTCTTTTATTTTTTCGATCGAAAGTGTCCGATTTAGGTATCTGAGTAAAAACCAATTACGGTCGGGGTTGAACAATAATTATTTTGTCTTGATTATTTGATGACTTTGAATATGTTTATAAGAGTGTTAAGATTTTTTACATAATTTGTCTTTATTGTATCACGGAATCCACGTTTTCCTTGACATTCCATTTCATTTATGTATCTAAATTTTTGTGTAACTTACTATATAGAATTGCCTATCACATTTTTTAATTGTATTACTAATATTTTATTATATTAGATGACGTCTCACTTCGCACGAGAACTGAGTGGTTGTGGAAGGCTTGAATTTGATCGGTTAGAATAGTAGTCACAGTGGCCTGATAGCAGGGAGTATATATATCAAAACGTGGCACAATGAGAGTTTATACATTCGGCAATGATAGTGGTTCCTTTTGTATCAATGTGGTTGATTTATTTTAAAAATATTCATTATAGATTTTCTTGCCTTATGACATTCTTGGCCTATTTATATTGTTCGTGTTGGATTAAAAGAAGAAAGTTATGTATATTTTGGACCTGCTTACGAGACCTACTTGGGGGTGCACATATAAAAATATATAGGGAAATTACCAATAAATAAACCTTGAGCTTTAACTAGAAAACCACAAATGGAAGGACGACATCTCCAAATGGGGACGCATGTTCCAACAAACTCACACGTGTATGAAGCTATTTTTTTTTACACTCAAACAGTAGGGAAGGCCCCTACTGCAATTTTCTATTATAAAATGGGTGGATATTTACAATGGGTCGGATAGTTCAAAAAAGGGAAAATTACAATGAATCTAGCCACTGCTGCATGCCTTCCTTAAGGCTTGGCTTTGCTCTATGCATAACAAGAGCAAAAGTTTCCTAGAAGAATCTGAAGCATTCGTGGATATCTAGATCCTGAGTGTCAAAAATGTTTTTATTCCTATGAATCCATAAACTCCAGCAACCAGTAATGATAACTTCCTTGAAGCCTTCAAAATTATTCCTTTGTTTGCCATTAGTGAGAAGATCAATCATTGAGAGATCATTGTTCCATTCCAGATTTAATTTCCACCAGAAACTCTGACTGAAATCACATGAGAAAAACAAATGCTCAACCGTTTCATTGGGGCAATCCTGACAGAGAACACAGGCTTTTGATTCAACATAGAAGTTTTTCCTTGCGAGCAGATCTCTCGTGTTCAGTCTATCCAATAGTAATAGTCAGAAGAAGAATTTTTGCTTGGGTAATGCTCTTGATTTCCATATCCATTGGAAAGGTGCAGGTGCCTTATCGTGTGGGTCCAATTTTCCATATACCCTTCTGGCAGAATAAATATCCTTCCATTCAAAAGAACAAATATCTTGTGTTCATAAATCATTGTTAGCTGACCACTGTTGAAGGACTTGTGATAAATCATTAAATTCCTGGGCAGCAATAATAGACAAGGGCAGATGAAATTGATCATAGAGCTCATCTTCGTCAAGATACTGATGCTTTTGTAAGATAGAGTCTTGGTCTTTAGCATAAGAAAATAAATGTGGATATTCCTCCCTTGCAAGTGGCTGTACCCATTTATCCTCCCAGAGTCGCACTGTATTTCCTGAGTTAGCTTTAACCGTCGTTAATTCCATGAAATCATCCCATAATGACAGGCAATCTTTCCACCAAAAGGATCCGCAGGGATTAGTACTCTGTCGCAGTTTATTTCCATGGTAATGTGCTTGCCAGATTAATTTAACCCATGGAATATCTGCCTGATTCATAAACTTGAACAGGTTTTTCATCATGAGGGCATTGTTCCCGCCTCTTTGGGTTTACAAAATGTTTCCCATTTGACCAAACATTTGCCTTTTTTATCAATATCTTTACCTCTCCATAGAAAATTTCTGCAAGAGTCTTCAGCATGATCCAGGAACCCTATAGGCAGTTTGATGGAACTTGTGGCAAAATTCGGCATAGCGGCCAGAACTGCCTTAACAAATATTAATCTGCCATCATAAGAGAGAGTAGTTGCTACACCAGACAGTCTTTTGTCAATGCCCTCCAAAATTCCAAAAAGGTGTTCCATTCTTGGTTTAGTGGTTCCCATAGGCAAGCCAAGATATGGGAAGGGAAGGGACTCTGCTCTACAACCGAGGCCTTGGGCAAGTACATTACATCTTTTAGCAGAAATATTGATTGGGATCATGGCTGACTTACTGAAGTTTACCTTCAGTCCGGTTGAGGAAGAAAATTTCTCCAGGATTTCCTTTAAATTATGAAGTTGATCCGAATCTGCTGGCATAATTATGAGGGTGTCATCAGCATATTGATAGTCAAAACTGAATGAATTGTCCAGAGGAAGCCTCAAGTCGCCATCTTGCCAAGCTTTGTTAATTACATATTGAAGTAGCTCGCCAGCAAGCACAAATAAGATTGGAGATAGTGGATCTCCCTGCCCGACTCCTCTTCTGCATTTGATACTTTTCTCAGGGACACCATTTAGCTAAATAGAGGTAGAGGCCGTGTAAAGAATATCTTTAACCCAATTAATGAATTTATCACCAAATCCAAGATGCTTCAGCATGTCTAGAATGGCTAAATACTCCACTTTATCAAAAGCTTTTTCAAAATCCAGCTTGACAATAATAATTTCCTTCTTGGACTTGTGACATAACTGAAGATAGTCAAAAGCCCACGCAAGACAATCAGGGATGGATCTGGTCTTAATGAAACCATATTGATTTTTGTGCACAATGGGAATGATGATTTTCTACATTCTGTTGGCTAACAATTTTGTGAGAAATTTTAGAGCCAAACTGAACAGAGAAATTGGTATATAGTCATTGATCTATTCAGGGTTCTGCTTCTTCGGAATAAGAGTAATAAAAGCAGTGTTTATACTCTCAAGATTTATACCACCCTCATAAAACTTGTCACAAAGCTTGTAAAACAGATCCTTGACAATATTCCAGCATTTCTTCAGAAAGGTTCCATTAAATCCATCAGGACCAGGTGATTTATTCGCAGGCATTTCGTCGACAATATTATCAATTTCCTCTCTTGTGAATGGCAGCTCAAGGCTATTGAAATCAACTTCAGTATTTGGCTGAATGAGCTCTTCCAGATTGAAAAGCATTGTCGGATTATCAGAGTGCCCAACTCTGTCTCTATAAGACTGCCATAACTGAGCCGCTTTGGCTTCATGTGATTCCATAACTCTGTCATCATCAGCCTTGATGGTTGCAATATAGTTGCCTCTGTAGCTCTGGATAGCCATAGTGTGAATTTTTTTTGTGTTCTCACCACCTAACTTAGCCCATTTTATTTTGGCTTTGTTTCTCCAATAAATCCTCTTAGCTTCCAATAACTTCAGCTGATGAGTTTTAAGCCCAGCTCTGAAATTCTTTTCCTGCACAGATAATTCTCTATGTTCTTCTAGACCATCAATCATAGCTAGCACAAAACTGCAGGAGTCAATAACTTTGTTGAGTTGAGAAAGATTGTTGCTCCATTTTTTGAGTCCCCCTCTGATTGCTTTGAACCTAGCTGTGAGCTCTTTGGCTGGATTTGCAAGAATAGGAGGAGTACTCCAATGATTTTTAACAACATCGGTGAATCCCTCGAACTCAAACCAATATTCCTCAAATCTGAAAATGTTAGCTTTGGGAATGGCCGTACCAATCTGAACCTCAATGGGAATATGATCAGAGGTTAATCTAGCAAGTGGTAAAGCCATAGTGTTATGAAATTGGGTGGTCCAGTTTGTGAATATCCAATCTAATTTCTCTAGGAGAGGTGAATCCGGCATATTACTCCAAGTATAAGCCCTTCCTTTAATTGGAATTTCTTCCATATCGAGTTGCTGAATGATCCTGTTAAACTTAAGCATGTTGTTGACATCACCTTCATCTCTGTTTCTATCCGAAGGGCTTCTAATAAGATTAAAATCACCAAGAATAATCCATAGATCCATAATAGAGATATCTAAGCTGCTTAACCAGGAAGTGAAAATAGCTCTTTCTTCTTGAATTGTAGGTCCATATACATTTGTCAGCACCCAAAATTGATTGCCAATTTTGCATCTCATCTGAACAGTAAGCTGAAATTTATCCTGGTGCTACCATCAAAGAGAGATCAGTACCATCAGTTATAGGTCCATATGAAGCTTTGCACTTAGATATAACATTTTCTTGATTTCTTCAACGCTCATTGTGACATCTCATATGTATAAAGTGCTATATGAGGTTAGCTGGTATTTAATCTAATGCACTCATGGAACGATGAAGCGTCATTTCTTATGACACCGACGGTGAATTCTCAGCTATGCTCATTTGCTATACTTTGAACATGAACTTTATATGACAATGTTGTATAATTCATATGTAGGATGGTTTTGAGATGAGGAAGGATTGTGGAAGGGGGACTAGATGGTCGTATGAGTCAAAACGCCATGTCCGTTTGACTCTTCTTAGTTGGGAGATGATTTCTTTCCAGAAACCAAATGTGTCGGATGACGATGCGTAAGGTTGGTTGGAGACAAAGCTTACACCTCTTTGAGCGCCTTAATCTTGCTCGCCTACACCTCTTTGAGCGCCTTAATGACGTCCGTCGGGCATCGGCTTTCTTCCCAGCTTTGTCGTATGCCGGCGGAATGGGAGGGCGACGTGCCATCGTCCTAGCTGCGTCCTTGTCACTGCCCTAGCTTGTTGATCTTAGTTGGCGGTGCACTGGTCGCCCACACAAGTTTCTTTTCCACCCTTTTTCTCGGCGCCAAAGGGCACCGCGTGGGTCGATTTCGGCGTCGTCGTGCCAGGTGAGTGGCCGGCGGAGTTCGGTTCCATTCCGGCCAGAATTGGGGGTACTGGTGCCCGCAGCGACGAGATTAGGCGGCTGTGGGGGAAGTGATGTGGCTCGAGCCACAGATGGAGGGGCCGAAAATTTATTCTATAGAGAGCCGTCAGTCGAGTATATTTGAATGAGCTAGTTGGCTGCGTTTTTTGGCCAACTCTTAAATTTTTTAAGAGATCGGTTAGGTGAGGTTTAGCTCCTTAAAACGGACGAAGAGTCATCTAACTGATTTTTAAGGATGGGACAGATGCCCTAAAGCAGGATATAATTCACGCTAACTACACATCAGGATGTACCAGCTGTAATTGGTTACTAGATCATTGATGGTATGAGGGCTGCAGTATTCGAAGAGCTTGCCAGTGCTGGAGAAGATGACGACGCCGAGTTGCGCGTCGCAGAGCACGGAGAGCTCGTGCGCCTTCTTCAGCAGGCCGCGGCGGCGCTTGCTGAAGGTCACCTGCCGGTTAACCTTGTTCTCGATCCTCTTCATCTCCACCTTACCACGCCCCATCTTCTGGAGTAGTGATGCTATGCTAGCTAGACGAAGAGAGCAGGAAGAGGCAAGCAATAGGGAACTGGTCTGGTCAGTAGTGGACTATAGTGGTCGCGTTACCAAGTTGCAGTATTAGTACCCAACCAGAAGAGGCTTGCAGCAGAAGGGAAGCACTGTTGCACTACAGATTAACCTCGTGTTGTATGGCAGTGGCACTGTAAGTTCGAGAAACGGGGTAACTTCTTGTTTCTTCGGGGTTAAGGGAAGGAGCGACAGAAGAGGCAGAGCCTAGATATACCTAGGGAGCTTCAGCGTGTAGCTAGGTGGCGGCATGGTCTCGGGCCGGTCTCCTCCGGCGAGTCCACGGACACGAGCCTCCGTACTGACGACAAGCAATGCAGCTGGCCAGGAAGGTTCGTAGTAGTACGCTACTGGCTTTGACCACTTCATTTGCTTCGGACTGACGACATGCAATGCAGCGAGCCATCTCTGGTTGCAGGCTTGCAGCAGACCAGTGTAACCCAGGGTTTCCGGCAAAAATAACGTGGTAACCGGCCGGTAATTGGATTTACCGGTCACCCTAGGTAAATGCAAGGTTTTGGTTCCCGACAACAAAAAAAAATCCCGAGGGGGGCTCGGGATTCCCAGTTACCACGGTAACCGAGAAATCCCGACGGGATACCGGACAAATTTAAAAATCGAATTTTGAATACAAATGTTCCCAGACACGATTATGTAGCTTCTAAAGTCCATCTGGACGCATTGATTGTTGTGGCGTGGTGGTATACCTCTGTGTGGTCAAATTTGCACTTAACAGGTCGCAGGTTCGAACTTGTTTTACACATTTTTGCGTAAATACTAGATTTAATGTTACAAAGCTCGATATAATACTAAGAAAATAATAAAAAGAGAGATGAGAACACGAACTTGGAACCTCAGGGAGAGAAGAGGGATTCCCAGCCAACGAGCTACGTGGACGGCTTTGTATGTTCAGCGAGAAAGATTCTATTTATTCTGGCATAGATGTTTAAATTTCAAACAAACTCGGGATTTTTTGGCCGGTAAGAGGGTTTACCGTGGGTGCTCGGGAAACTCGGTTACCGGGCGGTAACCAGATTTACCGCCCGGTAACCAAAACCTTGGGTAAATGTCTATACCGGGTGAAAAATCCCGGAAATTCAAATTTGGACATAATTCGTTCTACCCGTATACAGGCGAGAAAGGCAGGTAACCGGCCAGTATTTTTGGTAAGCGTGACCGTCCGGAAATACCAGCCCCGTCCGGGAAAATAAATAAAACGATAATCAAAACTCTGGGGTAACCTATACTAATTGAATGCCCGTGCGTTGCTACGGACCCCTTTAAATATTTTTTCTCTGTCCCACTTGAATATACATGTGACAACATCCAACCAAGCGAAAGAGCATGCAATTTGGTTCAAACAAACTACTCCCTCTGATCCTAAATAACTGTCGGGAGTTGTGCTATGAGTTTCTTCATTCTTAGTAGTTTTCCCACGACAATTAAAACGAATCGGAGGAACTACATATCTTGCCCTTGCTTGATCAGTGATTCGGTCATCCCTTCTCTTTTTCCATCAGGCTCTGTTTCTCTCTCTCCACGAGCGCCTAGGGTTCACCACTTTCACCCTTGTTCTGCCGTTGCGACGGAATAACATAAAGTAATACTCCAAATTTCATAGACATAACAAATAATTATTTCAATCTCAGAAACCAATCATCAAAATACTTTGACTTTGTCCACGACATAGACATGACCAATAATTATCCAAATTTCATAAACCAATCATCAAAATACTTCGACTCGGTTCACGACATAGCAGCTCGTCTATTGGCAGCGATCTTAGCACCACCTTAGAGATATGTGATGAAATTAGGGCAGATGAGTATTTGGGGAAAGAAAAGAACAAAGTATGAAGCTCAACAATCCAGGCGCACAAGAAACTCAGAGTAGAGAACAAAATTAACAAGATAGGTACACAACTAACATTCGTGTAATAATAGGCCAGCTTTTACATATTCTTGCGTACTAATTGAACCTGCTTTGTGATACATGCAGTATATATCTCAACACTATCTAATAATACTTGAGAACAGCTACTCAGAACAGCCTAGTGCACGGGGCTTTGACTCTAGCATATCAATTGAGTTGTTTTAATGTTCTTCCATTCTCTCAAACTGGACTGGATTGCCATGTTGACCAGGGACAAATCATTGATGTAAGAACTGAGACAATCTCAGAACATTTTGAGGATCTTGAATTTGTAAAACATGTGCACTGGTTGTTTCCGCAATTTGCTTTGCCAGACAATCTCAGAACTGCTCATTCCATATCCTCGAGCTCGCCATCATGGGGGTCCTCGTGTGTAATGTTGCGGTCGAAGAAAGCCGCATCAAGGAAACTATGCTAGAAGGGGAGGTCCACCACAGCCACAGTACCCACTTCGCTGAGCCGACACACCCTCTTGCCGAATAAATCAGTGATAACACCGATATAATCAGCAGTTCCTAAAGTATCCGGAGAGTAGCTAGCATTAGTCATCTGCCTCATACTCCAAATTATTGATTTGAAACATCAAAATTGAACAGCAATATACCATATGGAAAACCGTAAGCATTGCATATACAATAGCATCCAAATCGGTGAGAAAACAAGGAGAGCACACGAAGTGTTTAGTTCAAGAAACTATAACAGCTCCAAAAACCTTACTGAAGGAAATAATGAACCATTAATGCAATGAAAATACGAAATGAACCTCACATCTGCTATTTATGGAACCTCACATATGCACCTCAATAATGAACCAACAATGCAATGACATTACAAAATGAACCTCACATTTGGAATTTATGGCACCTCACATATGCACCTCAATAATGAACCACGAATGTAATTTAAACTTATTGATGGCACGAGCACGTTGGCATTTATCTAGGGACAGTAGGAGAAAGAAAACCTAACAAAGATAGATTCTATGAAGTACCTACTGAGAGATAGCATGCACACTTTTTGGAATTGCTGACTGCAACACTAAAGTGCACAAACGGTGACCAAACTCTTGCCTGATAAAAAAGAGCAATTTGTATCTTGTACTCGGTAAAAGCAAGTAAATCAATTGTTTAATTAGTTCAAGAACTGTCACCGTGACATGAATGTACCGTGCTATCTAGCTAGTTTGTGTAAGAACTTGTTGTCTTGCTGAAGGAAGAACCAAGAATGACAAAAGGACACAAAACATAAAAGAGAAAAAAAAAGTATCATCCTAAGTTGGATGTGAGCAGTAATTAACAGGTTTCATTGTCACCAAATTAATATGCAACTTTAAAGAAGAACAAAACTTCAATTAGTACAAAAAAATAGTTATTGCTGCTTACAAGGTTCAATTAGTTAGCCTGCCATCATCAGATAACTGCAGGCAGGATTCTATATATGCACCTCACTCCCATAATCTCGGAATCAGCAGTTGTCATCGAGTAACCGAATGAAAACAAATAAATGCAAAAGTTAGATAAGTACCAGCCGGAATCTGTTCTCAAGGTCGCCAACAAGTCTTATGAAGTGTTTAGTCCAGCTTGTGGAGTAGCGCTTAAATCCATTGGTATTATCCTAAGTTTAACCACGGTAGAAGTAATTAATAGCAGCACTAAAGAACATGCTTAAGTAAGAATGATAAACAAAGAAGAAAAGAAAAGTTGTACTGCAGAAGAAGCGATTGACAGGATGGATATGCACCTAACAGTTAAACCATCAACACTGATGAATGAATATTGCAAAAAATGCAACTAACACGAGCATGACTGTATGAATACTATGTCTCTCATACACCGTCAGTACCTCCTAATCTCACATTATGTTCTTCTTTATCTGCACAGTTCCAGTTGTAGAATTTGCCCTGGACTTGAATTGTTATGAGAGGATTCCGGCATGGAGGTCGCCAGCATTCAAATTCAACAAGCCTGATAATCGATATATTATGTAGTTACATCATCATGCAGTGCATCTAGCGGCATCTTGAAACCCATTCAAATTTAACGAGAGCCAGATTATCTAGTTGGTTGATCAGCCATGACACTGAAATATTAAATCAATGTAATAAAGATCATGCAACCATCATCAATTTTTGCTATTAACTACTCCCAGACTTGTGAAGGGAATAAGTTTTCTATCAGTTTCCTCAACCAATCACATTGCAGAATATGGAAAATCATCAATCGGATTTTCCAAAAATAACTTTAAAGTAACAATCGCCAATCAGAAAATAAAGGTCGTAGGCGTATCTTCTGTGTCTTCTGTGTCGTCTCTCTCATGGTGATGCCCTAGGAGAGCCGTCGCTGCCACCGTTCTCCTTGCCCGTCCCCGCTCGATCGTCCCTACTTCTAGGACTGCACCGCCCTCTCAAGGATCGCATGACGCCACCACCAAGACCGCCTCCGGCACTTGGCAATGCTCTCATCCTGGATCCCATATCGCAGGATGAGACACCAAGATCACGCCTACTGCCCTTGACGCTGCTCTACTCGTGCATCCTGGAGCGGGTAGAGCACCTCCTCCCTCTTGACTGAGCCAGTGGTGGCGGGTGCTCGTGACGTCGCCCTTCATGGACGCGCAACGTCGTCTCCATTGAAGTAAAGGGACTCGACATCGTCGACGACGCCACCTAGGTATCCAATCACCTCCCGCCTCCCGTTTCACTGTCTGATCAGTAAAGACCTAGGATGATAGAATTGCTCCAAATTACTACTAATGATTGCCTAGCCCTCTATTGTGACATGTCTCATCGGTTTATTTATGTTAAATCTTGTCGGGCAGGTCGTCGGCAAGACGCCCATGGTGTACCTCAGGAAGTCATCAAGGGTTATCTTCCTCCTCATTTTTTCTAAATTTTCATTTTGTTTCCGTCCCTTGATGGACCTGTTGACAACTAAATTGTGCTCCCGACCAGCTGTGTTTGTTTCAGGATAGTAATCAACATTATACCCAACGCCAAAGAGAAGGGCTTGATAACACCCGAAAACACTAGTAGAAACAGAGGCATTGGTGCGCCACTTTAGTACCGGTTGCAACAAAAACCGGTACTAAAGGGGGCATTAGCACCGGCTGGGTTCGTGCGCCAGACGGGGCCACGCTGCGCGACCCTTTTAGTCCCGGGTCGTAATACGGACCGGGACTAAAAGTGTTCCGGCAACCGTTCGCCTGACGCGAGACGACCCGGGACTAAAAGGCCGAACCGTTTGCCTCCCGCGCGCTTTGGAAGTTGTGTATTCGGAATGGATCGGAAAACAGAGAGACTGCTACAGTACGGGTTCTCTTCTTCCTCTTGCTCTCCTCTCTTCTCCCCCAATCCTCCACCATGAATCCAATTGGTATTAAGTTTACTGATGTGTCAACACCATGCAAGACCCTTCTCGATGTCGCCTACACGAACGACTGCGCTAAGGTCCCGGGTCTTCTTTCCGATTTGAAGAAATGGCATGATGAGGATGAACACAAGTTCCTTGGCCTTGATCTCGAGTACACGGCAGATGGACGAGATGTTGCCGTCATCCAACTTGCTCACAAGAACCATGTCATGGTCTTCCATTGGTCAAGGTAACACGAACTTCTTGTAGGATAGGAAAATTGCATAGGATATATAGCAACGTGTGGCCATTTGAATCCTATTGGAAAGAGAACATCTTTTGATTCATAGGATAGCAAAATTTCATAGGATAGCAACATGTGGCCATTTGAATCCTATTGGAAAGATAGCTTCTTTTGATTCATATAGGATAGCAAAATTTTATAGGATAGCAACATACGTGTGGCCATTTGAATCCATTTTTTCATATAGGAGAGAGCTTCTTTTGATTCATATAGGATAGCAAAATGTTGCAGCGATGTTTAACATTTGTTCCATTTGTTCCATTTTTGTTGTTGCAGTAGTGTCAAGCACTGTCCAGAACTCATGGATTTCCTTGTCAACAGCGGCATACGTTTTTGTAGCGTTGATATAACGAATGACAAGATCAAGATGATGAGCACCTAGGGTATTGAGATACCAGCTGACTGCCACATTGATCTCCAGGACTTGATCCAGTTTCGGTATCCCTACAAGACTGGGATGGCTGATATGGCAAGAGTCTTGATCGACCCGAAGTACGCTGGTATGAAGAAAAAATTCCCCAATGAGCAGCACAACTTCTGGGAGAAGAACCAACTTGACAGGATCAACCTTGAGTATGCAGCAATAGATGCATACGTTTCATTCGAGTTGTACCGCAAGTATTCTTCGGAGGACGAGTAGATGGGTGTCTGTGTCTCTTAGTAGTATGTGCATAAACATGTGAATTTTAATTTCTGCCGGAAATGAATTTGAATTTCCTTTTTATTCAACTTGGATGGAGCCAATTTGAATTTTCTTTTTATTCAACATTGCAAATGAATTTACATCGACAACACAACGACGTAGACATATTATTTATCAATTTTCAATTTGCGGATTTGTAGATACGAATTATTCAATATTAAATAGAAAAGGCAAAAAAGAATTATTATTTAAATTCAAGATTTAACATATATATAGTTTGGTGGTAACCCCTAAATCCAAGGTTTTGAAAGGTTAGCAACTTTATTATTTAAATTCAAGATTTAACATATGTAAATCAATGTAATGTATTAAACCTTTATGTGATGTGTAGTAATGAAATTCGTCAATGTAATGTATTAAACCATAATACATAGCTCGGGTCCATTTTTATTTAACCATAATACATCACGAATAATATCACTAACTTTTGCTAGGTCCTAAGCCACGGGGTGCTGAGCTCGGTGCTGCGCACCCAAAGAGCAGGAACCATCACAGGGAATAGATAGTGAAATACAAGTAATATTGATGATTATAAGTAGTAATTGCAATCTAAAATAAAAATGGCAGCAAGCAAACATGTAGCAGAACTGATTGTAAACGGTGTTTCAATGCTTAGAAACAAGGCCTAGTGATCATACTTTCACTAGTGCTATCTCTCAACATTGACAACATAATTGAATAAATAAATACTACTCTCAAACACTCTCTTGTTGGATAATGAACACCATTCATTGTGTAGGTCTGCAAAAGCACACCTCAAGCCAGAGTAAACATTGAGTAGCATAAACATTACATGAACAATACTCCGGGAACTAGATAAAATCACTTGAGTAGCATAAACATTACATACGAATTCAGATATACTAACAATACTCATGAACAATACTCTCGGCGCGCCTGTGGGCCCTGCCGCGCCAAGGGGTGAGGAGGCCACCTCGTGGCTCCTCTACGTCTCTCCTTCGTAGATAGAACAAAACATACGGTTTCCCCTGCATCCGTCAGCCCACCGGTGGCTCGTGAGACGGCAAATCGGCCTTCGATCCAAACAGCGGCAAGACTTCTCTGATGATTTGCAACCGTCCTAACAAGTGTTGGAGATGTTGCTAATCATCAGAGAACCTTGCCGCTGCTTGGATCCGGCCGAGGGGAGGGTTCCCGGAACAAGCGCTCGAAAGACATCTCTGATGATCGACAACCGGTGCCAATAAAAAGTAACCCATCCAATGGTATTTAACATCCAGAAAACTGCCAAATAAAAGGCGTCCCAAGCAGAAATATCACAAGTACCGCCGCGCCCTGGGCCGAACGGCCGCAGATCATCAGAGACGTCTTGCCGCTGGTTGCCCAAAGATGCTTTGTATACCAAAATGCTTTGTAGATAGAACAAAACATACGGTTTCCCCTGCATCCGTCAGCCCACCGGTGGCTCGTGAGACGGCAAATCGGCCTTCGATCCAAACAGCGGCAAGACTTCTCTGATGATTTGCAACCGTCCTAACAAGTGTTGGAGATGTTGCTAATCATCAGAGAACCTTGCCGCTGCTTGGATCCGGCCGAGGGGAGGGTTCCCGGAACAAGCGCTCGAAAGACATCTCTGATGATCGACAACCGTCCGGCAAGACATCTCTGATGATCTGCAACCGTTTGGAACGGTCGCAGATCATCAGAGACGTCTTGCCGCTGGTTGCCCAAAGATGCCTCCGCCGAGGGGAGGGTTGACCTTCAGCCTTCACTGAGTGCTCTCTGCTACCCGTGTGCTGCCAAAATGAACTACAATGAGTAGACACTGAGTGCTGAACATTTCCGGGAGGGGGGCTATATATAGGGTACGTGTGCTTCTTTAGTCCCGGTTGGTAACAACAATCGGGTCATGTGGGTCACAAAGTGGTCGTGATACTACTGATCCAACAGCTCACAATCCCTCAAAAGAAACACACCTCTGATCTAACGTCTCACAAGCGCTAGAAAGAAACACACGATCCGTGTGCTTCTTTAGTCCCGGTTGGTAACACCAACCGGGACTAAAGTCGGGCTCACCCCTGATCCAACGGTTCTCAAGCGCTTTAAAGAAACACACGATCCGTGTGCTTCTTTAGTCCTGGTTGGTGAGTAGAACCGGGACCAATGGCGCGCTGTGCATGCAGGACTCGTGTCCTTCCCCATCTCTGCCCCCTGCCCACGTGTCAGCACAACCCTTTGCATGTGGCCTCCCCAGCGCTGCCCTGGATGTCTATATATTGTTGTCGATGGGATAAACCTTAATTCATCATTCCTTGCAACGAACCCATCGTCTACACGAGATGGATCCACCACGCCCGCCGCAGCGCCTTCTGGATGAGGTCGAGCGTGCTCGGCAGAGCGCGCTTGGGCGCTACCGCGGGAGCCTATCCCGTCGTATGAACACGAGCTCGGCGTGGAGAGGATTTCCCAACTACCGGCCTCCTGCTCCGGTGCCGGAGGACATGCGGAGGGTGTACGAGCGCGCGTGGTCCGACGTCCCCGACCCCGACGAGGATGCTTACGCCGCAGGGGTGGCGTGGGGATCAGCGGCCGCATACGGCGACTTGGCCGCCGCTAAGGATGGCAATGGGTAGGGTATGGGGCGGATAGACCAATACCATACCCTTACCCGTGTAGTCAATGGGTACAAAATTCTACCCATACCCGTACCCGCGGGTATGAAACGTTACCCGTACCCATACCCGGCGGATACCCATACCCATTGGGTATCCAACGGGTAGATCAAATAATACACAAGTTACTCAAAAATTTACATTCATCGGTAAATTTTTTATTAAAGAGAAACATTGATCTCAACTCAATAACATATATTTAAGTACGTCACCATTATGTCAACACAAATTAAGAATTGATGACAACTTCACAAAGATTTACAAATTCACGAGAATAAATGTTGGACCTCCATGGGTAAGGCATATAAACGGGTAGGGTATGGGTATACCCACGGGTAATAGGTTATACCCGTATCCTACCCACGACTTAAACGGGTAGGGTACGGGTACTACCCATGGGTATAAAATTGTACCCATACCCTACCCATGCGGGTACGGTACCCACGGGTACCCGTACCCATGGGTAAAATTGCCATCCTTAGCCGCCACATCTCCACCAGGTGCCGCCGTACCTCCACCTGTTGCCGTCGCCCCTCCCGACGAGGAGGATGACGACGACGATGATTTTGACTGGAGCGACCATGGGGAAGAAGGCGGCGGGCCACAAATGCAGGTGGCCATTGAATCCTCCTTACAGTCCGTCCGCGACGACCGTGTACAGCGAGCCAGGACTGCTTGCCAGCTGAAGGCGAAGGAGGATTCCGAGCTGGCTTGGGCGCTGAAAGATTCACGTGCCCTCCGTCGCAAACATGCGCGCGAGAACCAGGCGGGCGCGAATGGTGCTGGTTCCTCCCGGCGACGTTCCCCCTAATCCTATGTAGAAATGTAACTTTGTTAAAACTGTTAGTGATGTGTAATAATGTATTAAACCTTTTATGTAACTGTTCGTGAGGATGTTAATTGGTAGCGATGCTCTAAAAATAAATATTGAACATTTGAATTAAATCAATAAATATAAAAAAATAAGAAAATATATGATTTTCATAAATATTGGAACATTTAAATTAAATATATAAGAAAAAAGAAACTTGATACAAACAATACAAAAAACATGTAAAAGAAACAGAAATAGAAATAACAATTAAATCAATAGATATAAAAGAAATAGAATAAGAAAACAAAAATAAAAACAAGGGAAAAAAAGGAAAAAAGGCCTTTCATGTAAGGAGAATGTGTATTTCCAATGTGTATTGTCAAGAAGCTTCAAATCAGCATTTCAATCAATTTTATAGATGGAATTTTATATATGGATTTTATAGATGATAATATTATGCATTTTGAAATAATATTGTGTGAATTTTGCAGAAACTATGGATCCAATGGCATTATTTTATAAAACGAAAATGGTTTTGAATTAATTATTTAAATTCAAACACTTTTCATGTTCAAAATTTAGTGAGATTCAAAAATATGCAAAAGATAAAAGATAATGCATTTTTTAATTCAAAATGGCAAAATGGTTAATAGTTTGTAGAGTTAGAATAATTATTTTATAAAGCAGAAAATGTATTTGGAATACTTATTCAAATTCAAGCACTTTTCATGTAAAAAGTTTTCTCAAATTCATAAGTATGCAAAAACTGTTTCATTCAAATGTTCAAATATTTGAAATTGTGCTAGATCTAAAAAAAAGTAAAAACCCGCGCAATTTTTGGGCCTTTAGTACCGGTTTTGCATACCAACCGGTACTAAAGCCCGTGCTGCGCGCGGGAACGCGAAAGGCCTCCCAAACACTTTAGTCCCGGCCCGTGCCTCAAACCGCGACTAAAGACGCCCTTTAGTCGCGGCTTGAGCCACGGCCGGGACTAAAGGTCCCTCCAGTACTTAAGCAGTTCCCAATCTGGGACTTGGCCATTTTCATCGAAGACGAAGGGCAGACCAGAGCAGAGCAGAGGAAACGCTGCCAAAATTTTCCGTCGCCAGCGAGGCCGTCCCCGACGCCGCTGCCGTCTTCGACACGGCCGCTGCCCGTCGCCGGCGCCTCCTCTCCTTCTCCACCGAGTCGGCGTGGTAGGAAGGCCGGAATCCGGCGAATCGCGGCCCCTCCCCCAACTCCGGCCACCGCGTGCGTGCACGATTCCGTCGCCGGACGACCTCCCCCGACCTCGTCGTCGACTCCATCGTGCTCAGGGTGAGATTTTGCATCCTCCAGTGCCTTCAATTCCACTTATTGCGCCCCGTAGCTCCGCCGCCGCGTTGCCCGTCGTCGGCCGCCGCCAAACATCGTCGCCGGCTTGCTCCGGCGACCCAAATTGGGCGGCGCCGCTACCAAATGGTTCCCTGCAACCTCCTATACGTCGCAGCGCGTTCGAATCATCCAGAAACGCGCGGATTCGAGCAATCTTTGATTAACCCGAAATTTGAAAATAGGGCTTTATAATTCTGTTTCTGTGCTGTAACTTTAATTCAAAATAAAATAGTTAAACTGCATGTTTGTGCAAACCAAAAATCACAGTGATAAATGAATGAGTTTAGAACCACTTCCAATTTGCAAATCTTAAAAATATTAATTTGTGTGTGCTTGATAATTACTGTACTGCCACTGGTATAAATCAAGAACTATTTTTTAACTTGAGAAATATGTATCCAAAATTTGTAAATCCAATTGTTCTGGAATGCCTGTGAGTATAGCTTTCTGTAGAAATTAGCCTCATATGTTTGTGATACATAGTTTTGAAATGGCATGTGTTGGTAGTTTAGACCAGTGGGTTTTCTGGCATTTAATTAATTTTCTGTGAATAAGATTTTGGACTAAATCCAATTGCATTAGTTTAAAATATTTACATAGAACATAAACCTATCTTTGCATACCTTGTTGATGAACAGAACACCCTGGACTTAATAAACTCTAAAAATGGTGTTTTCTGCCTATTAAAAGTGATAAAATAAATATTTGGTCCTTTATGAAATTGTTGCTATTCTTGTTTGTGAAATGGTTAGCTACTGTAGATCACTACATAATGTTGTTCTTAATATGTTAGTACTGTTAGTAATTATTTAAATAAAACCATTTGTGTAATGAAAACCATTTTATGTTGTAAGGTATGATAATTCATTTAAATAATTCATTTAAATTCTAGGACTAAGTAATTTTTAGTAATTGATTTGTAGTAATAATTTATAACAATTGATACTCATTTTATTTGATGCATTTTGAAATAATATTGTGTGCATTTTGCAGAAACTATGGATCCACCTAGTCCAACCCGCACCCGCAGAGACCTAATACAGGAAGAAATTCTCGAGAATATAATCAACGACGCCCCAGCTGCTGATCCAGGATCTCCGTCGTCGTATCTGAACCCCTCCGGGGATGGAATGGAGGTCGACCAAAGTGAGGATGAAGTCGACGGCTCCGATGATGGAGAAGGCGATAGCTCCGATGATGGAGAAGCCGGTGAACCCTTAACGAAGTCCGGCGAGGTAGATAGGAAGTTCTTCGGCGATCAGTAGATGCATTACTTAAGTTGTATATATAAAATTGACGAATGTTTCTTCTCTTAGGCCTCCACATCGAGCAAAAAGTCCAAACGAGGCCCGACCAAAAAGTTGGCCCCAACTACGCATTATACATTAGAGGTCATATCCGTTACGGGCGAACCGAAGGAACCCAAGAAGGCTGCCGCTGTATTTAAAAAACAATGCGGAGTGCTGGTTAGGGATCACGTCCCGATCATCGTTCGAGACTGGAATAAGCGCAAAGGGGCGAACGATAGTGAGTATGTCGCCGAAAGGTACAAAAAGGGTCTTTGGAATGACCTCATGGCACATTTCACCCTGCCAGAATTTGAGGATCCTGCCGACACTGCAAATTGAGGAAGACAGTCATGAAGTGGACTCTTAAGAAGATGGCCGAACTATTTCGGGTGTGGAAGAAAAGATTATGGCAAGAATATCAAGAGTAAGACTGCTCCAGTATTTGAAGGCTATCTAGCGAAGCAGGCGGATCACTGGAACGCATTTAAGAGTACAAGGAGTCACAAATGCCAAGGCGATCTCAGCAAGGAACAAGAAAATGCTGACAAGAAAAAATATCACCATAAATTGGGGCCAGGGGGCTACGAGACTGCCATGCCAAAGTGGGATAAAAAAGAGCAAGAGCTTCTTGCTAAAGGGATCCAACCAGAATGGATGCGCGACGAATGGGAATTGAGGGCAAGAAATTGGTTCCTTGCGCATGGGGGTTCATACGACGAAACAACAGGGGACCTTATTCCCAGTGACGGGATTAGGGTACCCAGGGAAAATTGGGTTAAAGTGGTGAAAGAAATTAAAGAGGGGAAGTTAAAGTTCACTCCCGATAGAGAGAAAGACTTGCTGTCACTGGTCCTCGAGAATCAAGAAAAAGGAGGACGAACACGAGGCTTTGGCCCTTCCGTCCCGTGGTGGCTTGGGTTTGCCAAAGACGTAGAAACTTACAGAAGCCGAGAAGCGAAAGGAGGAGGAGGAGGGAGCCAAGTTCAACCAGTTGCTTGCCAAATTTAACCACCAGCAGCAGGAGCTTGACGAACTTAGAGCAGTAGTGCCCCCGCAAAATCCTGTACTCGATATTACCGCCGGTCCATCTCAGCGGAAAAGCAGCGTGGGTGACTCGGAGGTCCCGGCTGACGATGCACGGCGGATGATAGATGCGGTCCCGGCTACCCCGTGGATGGAATCAAGGATGCAATATCTTGTGAGCTCCATCAGCAATTGAAGAACATATCCATGAAGGTGGCGGTCGGATATGCTTTACCTTGTCCACCTGACACACGCTGGCAAGACCGTGAGATTCCAGCTGGCTATGCTAAAGTCGTGGTGGATGAAATCGTACCGGGGTCTCATGCTATGGTGCTTGACATCCCTGGATCTGGAGATGAGAGGACACTCGGAGAAGTTGTGGGTGATACCATTCTATGGGACAAGAACTACATCAAGTTTCCAGGGTCGACGCCAAGGACAATACCGCCTCCGAGTCGTCGCAGGTCACCTACACCTCCATCACCTCCAAGAAGCACACCTCCATCACCTCCAAGAAGCACACCGGACATGGGTCGGCCGTCTTCGCCGCCGCCGAGTTGTCGCAGGTCACCTACACCTCCATCACCTCCAAGAAGCACACCTCCATCACCTCCAAGAAGCACACTGGACATGGGTCGGCCGTCTTCGCCGCCGCCTTTGCCCGCTAAGGACAATAAGCGGAAGCGTGCTCCGTCGATGAGTACTAAGCGACGCAGCAGCCCAAAACGAGAAATGTCGCCCCTCCCAAGAGTACCTCATAAGAATCTTCGGAAGGAAGTGCAGAAGAGCAAATCATGTAAAAGAGCAAGCGGGAGCACATCAGGTGCAAGAACAAGCGGGAACAGAAGGGACGTTCCCCAGCTCGGGGAACAGGCCAAACAATCGATCCCATCACTCATGGTGTTATCCGAAAACGTTCCCCAGCTGGTGCTGCAGCAGAATATGGAAGAAGCTGCGAAGTTGGCGGCCTCTATGGGTGTGACTGTTGCTGAATTGCTAGGTTCCCAGGACGACAATTTACCCAAGGCTGATGTTGTCACTACATATGTCCTAGGGAAGCCTTTTGTCAGCGAAGAGAAGTTCACACAACTGCCAACACATATGCGGAATTTGCATGACTGGTACTTGCGAGCGGCAGACTCGGGCAGAATAATGATCGTGGCGAAAGTCCCACATGAGTACTTCTTCCGAGCCGAAGAGGTCCATGTTGAGTTTTTAGAACTCTGGCAGTTTTACAATTTCGACGCCCTCGACAAATCTCTCATCAGTTGCTATTGTCTGTAAGTTGTTGAATTCATTGTCTACATATAAGTTGTTCAGTTTTTCAGTAGTTAAGTTCATTGCATGTAATTATCCTCATTATATCCTTTTGTACTCTATTATGCAGAATGATGATGCAGGAATGTAAAAGAAAGATCTATAATGTTGGGTTCATTGAACCAGATAAAGTACATGTACATTCGCTAACGAACAAACCCAAGGACACGGCGCATAACCTTCTAAGATTCCTAACGGAGCAACATTTCTGTGACCACATACTGTTTCCTTACAACTTCTCGTGAGGGTCTTACTCTGTTCTACAGATTTTGCTTACTCGATGTTAAGTGTAATTGATGAGTTACTGACGTATATAAACGTGTGCAGGTTCCACTATGTTCTGCTAGACATTCAAATTGATAAGGGATTAGTTGAAGTCATGGACCCATTAAACAGAGACCTGACAGGGATTAGCGACTTGCAGGTCATGCTCCAGAGGTAATTTTCGCGCTATATCGGTCTCTTTCGTTGATTTCATGAGATATCAGGTAATGAATAACTCATTCATTAATTAATTTTATTTGCCGGGCAGGGTTTGGAAACAGTTCAGGCGTGTGGTGCAGGGTTCCTTTACTGAGAAGCTGAAGTTTACTACGGTCAAGGTAAGTAGTACGAGATATGTCCGTGCATCTCTTTAATTATAGTTTCAATACAATTATGATGCTAGATTATTATTTTGATTGAATTCTATTCTCGTAAAGTGCGCGAGGCAGCCACCGGGGACGAATCTATGTGGATACTACGTTTGCGAGTTCATTCACACGTTTACCACTGAGCACAACGACGTAAGCAATACATTCACAACATTATTTTAGTACCGTCACTTTTTATTATCATGATTGATGTTCATATTGATATTCTTTTCTTATATAGTTCGACAGAATGCGGGAAGAACACCTACCAGAGCAATGCGTAATAGGAATTGCAGAGGAACTGGCGGGATTTTTGATGACAGAGATGATAGACGACAACGGAGAATTTAGTGTGAATAGGCGCTACTGATGATCCCCGGTCGTGTAATCGAATAGACGGGCTCTAGTCCCGGTAATTGTGATCTCCATGTAACTATTAAAATTGTATATATTTGTATATGCTCGATCGTAAGACAAGTTATCTTATATATATGCACGAACGTCCCGGTTTGCCCTTTAGTCTCGCTTGTACTGTCCCGGTTCGCGAGCCGGGACTTTATACGTGATCTCCTCCGAAACCCTGAAAAATGAGCGAAAAGGACAAAAACAGAAACCCTAAACCCCGAAAAATAATCGAAAAGAAAAAAAACCAAAACCCCCCTAAAAATATAAGCAATAAAAGCGTGAACCTTTTGTCCCGGTTTGTATTACAAACCGGGACTGAAGGTCCTCAGGTTTGCGCTCGCCTGTGCGCCCACGTGGAGACCCTTTAGTACCGGTTTTAGTTGAGTACCCCTTTAGTGCCGACCCTTTAGTATCGGTTGTGCCACCGGTACTAAAGGCCATCTAAAACCAGTACTAAAGCTATGTTTTCTACTAGTGAAAGGTCGAACAATCGTCAATCTAGATGCGGCGACGGCTCTCCTAGGGGCTCACCATGGGAGAGACGACACAGAAGATACGAGCGGCGGCGGCGGCGAGAAAGGGAGAAGATGGGGGAGTAGGCGTAGCCGGCCGCGCCAACGGTGGAGGTTTGATTGGGCTTGGTCCATGAGCCTGATCGCGGGTCGAAGCAATCAAACGACGTGCGGGAGATCGATCGAGCGAACCACCGAGCGAACCACGGTCTGGCTACACGAACGACCAACTCCCATTTAATAGTAAAGATGTGGGAGTTCATCCGATTCAGGTCCTTGGCCAACAGTGTCAGGTTGAATCAAAACGTCCGGCTACAGACCGGACTATAGCTACATTGCCACGTGGAATCAAAACGCCTTTCTGGCTCAGCACGGGAGGCTTCCGGCATTGCAGATGCCGATCACGACAACTCCCTGCCCAACGCGGCTCGGTGTACGAGGCCTGGAATCTTGCCATTCGCGGCAAAAATCGAAGCGTCCATATCGCGTCTGCGAGTGACATTGTCGATGACCATATATTTTGCGTGTGACCGACTGGCCTGCCTGGCCAAAGTACGCGGATTCTACTTCGTAGCAATGGTCAGCGATGTCGTCTCGACAACTTTTCTTTCTCTCAAAACGGTTGTAAAATCTTTGCCCAGTATAGACAACATCACTAGCGAGCCACTAAAAGGCTTGGAAAAGAAAAAGGTCCAAAACAAGCCTTCAACTTGTAGCCAAAAGATAAATCAAACACTGAATTTATAATCCTGATATTTGACACTCTAAACTTATCAATTCCGGTCTATTTTAGACCATGAACCTGCTTGACGCACCTGAAATACAACAATCCCTGCTGGGATAACTTTTTACTCTCACTGAAGATTTGGCTCCAAGTGTCATATCCATCCCCTTCCTACATTTTCCGGATGCAGTTGCGGGTCGCCTATGTATATGCGGCGGTGTGCGCTCCTGACAGAGGGATCAAGGGGCGGCTAATCGAGGTACTGATCGTACTGCTACGGTGACGTACACGATGAACAGAGCACTCGCCGACCAGACTGCCGCCGATGCAGCAATCTAAATCTAATGGCGAGCTCCAACCACGCCGACAAGGCGAGAATCCTCGCTGACTTTTACCGTCAGCTTCTTGGTGTCGCTCAACCCTGTACGTGGAATTTCCCTCTCTCCGACCTCTATCCCGGAATCCCCTCGCTGCCTACCATTATTTCTTATTCTTTCAGCATGTCTGAGATCACTACCACCCTCTTTGCCATCAACAAGAATTCAAGCCCCGGACCGGATGGCTTCAGACCGGGGTTTTACAACAAATTCTGGCCCACCATCTCCTCCGACGTGTTCACGGTCTTCGAGGACTTCTTTTCCCATACTATTGATCTGACGCGTAGCAACAGAGATTTCCTTGTTCTCCTTCCTAAGTTTGAGGCTGCTCGGTGCCCCTCCAAATTTCGCCCCATTTCGCTACAAAACTGTATTCTAAAGATCAACACGAAAGTTCTTACCACTCGGCTGCAATCCTCGATCCATGCTCTTGTCAGCCCAGATCAAACCGGATTCCTCTCTGGGCGCAGAATCTCCGAACATTATCTATGCCGCTGACCTTGTCAGGTGCTCCCACTCCAGCAAAGTCCCCACAATCGTCTTCAAGATCGACTTTCGCAAAGCCTTTGATTCGGTTAATTGGGACAGCTTGATCCTAATCCTTAAGGCTAGGGGCTTCGATGAGCGGTGGTGCCACTGGATGCGTTCCATCCTTGATACCGGTCACACTGCGGTTATCCTAAACGGGGTTCCCAGAGACTGGATCCGCTGTAAGAATGGGCTTCGGCAAGGCGACACGCTTTCTCCTTACCTGTTCATCATTGTCGCTGATGTCTTGCAAAAAATGATCCACGCTGTCTACAACTCAGGGTCACTCGCCCACCCCATTGACCCCTCTCGCCCTCCACCGGTCCTCCAGTATGCGGACGATACCCTAATCCTCTGTCGCGGGGATGCGGATAACGCCCGCTGCCTCAAGAACATCCTAGATTACTTCGCGGCTGCCACTGGTCTTGTGATCAACTTCCACAAGTCCTGTTACATCCCCATGCACACGGACGCTGCCCTCGCCACCGCTATCGCTGGCATTCTTGGATGCCCCATCTCCTCCTTCCCCCAACCTTACCTCGGCCTGCCACTCTCCCCCACCAAGCTGCCTCTCTCGGCCTACACCTCTCTTCTTTCATACTTTGACCGTCGTCTCTCTGGATGGAGCGCCATGCTTCTCTCTTCAGGAGGTCGACGAGTCCTCTGCAACGCCGTCCTTAATAACTTAGCGACCTACTTCATGTGCTCCTTTTTGCACCCTAAAGCTGTGAACGAAGCGATCGATAAGAGAAGACATGCTTTTTTCTGGACAGGTAAGGATCATTGCTCCGGTGCTCGCTGTTTAATCGCTTGGGAGAAGGCTTGTTTTTCTGTGCAGGTTGGCGGCTTTGGGATGCGAGATCTCCAACGACAAAACACTGCGCTCCTCATGACCTTCATCCACAAACTCCACCAAAACGAGGAGCTCCCTTGGAAGGATTGGTTTCACGGTCACTCCGGCCGTGATCTTGGCGACAGCTCCACCCACCCCTCCTTCATCGACATAATTGTTTCGCACTGTCTCCCTCTTTACCGCTCGGTTACATGTTGCTCCGTCCATGACGGGCGACGTGTCTCTTTTTGGTTCGACAGTTGGCTTCCTGGTGATACTCTCCGCTTCCGTTTTCCCGCTCTCTTCTCTCACTGCACTCGGCCCAACATCTCTATTGCCGCGGTTTGCTCTTCTGGCATTCCCCTCCAGTCGCGCCTCTCCACGGTATCTTCTTGTGAGCTGCTCGACGCCCAGCTGATTATCGACGAAGTCACCCTTGACTCCCTTGAAGATGTTCGCTCTATGGCTTGGGGCGCCGAGTCCGCCCTTAGCTCGAGAGCGGTCTACCGTGCCCTCGCTACGGGGGGGGGGGGGCAGCTGGACGCCTCCACCATGATTGCTTGGGGATCCCGCCTCCCCTCCAAAATCAAGATTTTTTTGTCATCTCGCCGACGCAAACTGCCTTAGCTCCCGCGCTAACCTCCACTTCAAAGGGTGCGCGCCTTCGAACTCTTGCAAGCGTTGCAGGAACACTGAAACCTGTAACCACATCTTCTTCCTCTGCCTGGTCTCCTCCGAGACTTGGCTTCGTCTTGACATACCGGCCTCTGTCCCCGCCTCCCTTTGGGACATCCGTTCACCTCCCCCTGTTCACATGACGCCGCTGGTGTGGCGTCTCGGGATCGCTACTGTGCTTTGGAGTCTTTCGAGGGTGCGGAATGATGCTACATTCAACACCACGGTCCTATCGTCCTCTCAGATCCTCGCCCGCAATGTTGAAGACATTGATCTATGGGGACATCGCTTCCCAGATAGTGATCGAGATGCAATTAGTAGTCTAAGCTCTTATGTTAGGAACTGTGCTAGATGAGCTGATTTCTCTTTCATGTTGCTGTTTTCACTCTAAAACCGGCTTCGGCACCGATCATTTTGTAACTCTCCCCCTACCCCCATGTAACATTCTGGTGTAATTTTTTTTCCCGGTTAGGGCCCCTTTGGGGTTGCGTCGAGTATAATAACAACCGGTGGGGAGCCCCTCTCCCCCCCCCGGCATTCTCGAAAAAAAAATCTAATGGCGAGCACACGCGTGGATCCTCGGGCCGGCCAGATTCAAGTCCATCGTGTCTCCCGAATGCGCCCATGGTTGTGCTGTCAACTGGCGCCTGCCTCAGCTGGTCGATGAGCCCCGTGCGAGGCCGCAAGCGGCGGTGCTATGCACTACACCAGACCATGGCGTAGCTTGATTAAGCCGTGCGCTATCGCTGGGCTTGCACATAACAGAGTGTATCCACAATAGCAACTTGGACTAGACACGCAAAAGAAAAACAATCGGGTGTGCATGTCGATTTGCGGTGATGCTCTAGCATGCTGCTCGGCTGCTCGTGGCAGCCCTTTAGCACGGGGATCATGACGAACAGAAACAAAATGGGATCGGGTTGAATGTGAAAAGATTAGGGAAGAAGATGAATATGACAAGTGGGCTACTCATGTCAATGACAATGAGTGTTGCAGTTTGAGTTTTTTTATGTCGTGGAAAACAGGTGTATTGTCTAAAATAGACCGGGATTGATAAGTTCAGAGTGTCAATTGTCGGGATTTAAAGATTTGATTTAACTTTTGGTTAGAAGCTTAAGTTTTATTTTGAACTTTTTCCCATTGAATTTTGGACTTCTAAATAGTTTATGTTTTCCCTTGAAAGCAAACTTTCATCTAATTTTTGCAACATTCATCTCGCTCTTCTTGTTCGTAAATAGGTACTGTGCTGGAACTTCTAGTGTTCGACATGTCCATTTCGCGAGGATGATAGCACGGAGCAAATAAGTGAAAGCAACATGGAACATCAACATTATCATGGTGAAACTCAATCAGAGATTGTACTTAAATACCCTGAATTGGGCATGGATTTTGATAATACGGATGATGTGCAAGACTAGTAGAGTGGGCTTTTCATGCTTGGTTGAGTGCAGAGTTTGCTGGAGCTAGAGATAAATATACAAGCATTCTATTGCTTTGATTAATATACAAGCTAAAATAAATATTCCAACATTCTATTGCTTGAAACATAGAAGTTAGAGAAAAAACTAAAATAAAAATAAAAATCATGTAACCTTTATTTATTGCTTGTAACATTTCATATGGCACATTCTATTGCTTGGAGCAAAGAAGTTGCAGGAAGAACTAAAATTATGAAACAGCTCATCAACTTGATGCGACCTTTTGAGTCCACAACATTTTTTTTAAATAAAATTGGGAATAAAAGTCCAAGGTTAAAAACATTCCTATTTATATCCAAGAGCTTTGCTCGTCCTTCCAAAAAGTAAAATTCATATAGGTGCCCTTAGGAAGATAACACTTCGTGCACGCCCTCCATCTTCCTTTTTTTCGCTTCACTCCAGTCTAATTGCAACAAACAATGTGGTAGTAGTCGTGTCACAAACTTTTGTGTGCTTGTCGTGTCTTATTCACGTTTGTTTGCCACTGTTTATTTCTTGTGGACACGAGGTTTGACTCACCGGCAATACTACTTTCATTCCTGAAAACAAGTCATATACATTTTCTCATACAAACAATGTAAAGTTTGACCGATGTTATAAGAAAAAAACTGTGAACAATTATAGAAGATATGCATTGAATATAAATTTAGTGATATATCTAATGAGGTTGATTTAACATTGTAGAGATTTATACTTTTTTCTAAAAAATTATTCAAACTTTACATACTTTGACTTTTGACAAAATTTATGCTCCTCCTTGTATGGAAGAGAGGTAGTAATATCAAACTAGTCAAGAAAATTCACATCATGAATGGTATGGAAGGAGTTGATGGACCGTTGAGTACTTGCATAGGATATAAATGAATTTAGTTTATGCATTCTATTGCTTGGCACAAAGAAGTTAGAGAAAGAATTGAAATTAAAAAAAATTCATGTAAGCTTTACTTATTGCTTGTAACCTTTCCTATGGCATTCTATTGCTTGGAACAAAAAAGCAAGAGGAAGAATTAAAATCCTGATAGCGCTCATCAGACAAATTAACTCGACACAAAATTAGACAAAAGAAATCAAGAAGGCGAGGAAACTAAATTGGCCTGGTTTGGTCTTTGGTGCACATGTACGATGCTCATAGAGCTCATCCAAATGACGTACACGTAGAATTAGTGCAAGTTCAGACTAATAAAGTACGAGTATATACAGCGGAAGCTCATCAACAACCCGATCGATCACAGATATAATTCCCAAGCTTAAAACTTTTTTGCGGTACATGCGAAGGTAGAAATTAGCTCAATATACTACTGTCCATTAATCAAGTTGATAGTAGCTTAATTAGGTAGAAGCCGTAGCCAGTTTCAGTGGGCAGTGTGCTGCGGTGCTGCGCACTCCGTGGCGCATGCAACTCGACTTCACCGTCGCTTCCGGTTCCGACTACCTCGTCCTTTCCGGCCGACGTCATCGGGGCGCTTCGCCGTGATGTCAGAGCCCCTGCATACGAAGTACACAACCACCTGCGCCACCAGGCCGGCCAGCACCACGGTCCACAGCGCCGCCGCCATCACCGCCCCCACGGCCACCCGGAGCCAGACGCCGAGCCCCATCCTGTCGTCCACCACCAGCGCCCCGAATGCCAGCTGCAAGGTCACAGCGCAGACGTCGAACACCGTGGTTATGGCAGCTGCGGCCCAGAACTTGCCGGCGCCCCAGAGGAGCTCGTCGCTCCTGTGCATAGCGCGGAAGCCCCTGGTACCATCCTCCAGCACCGACAGAACGCACGCGACGTGCCACACCGCAACGATGTAGGAAGCCCCGACGAGGTAGGCGATGCCGCCCACCAGCAGCGCCGCCCCGACGAGGCAGTTGCATGAGCACTGGCACGGCGGCAGCGCATAAAAGGGTGGTGTATCCGAGGAGGAGAACAAAGGCGTCGCGGTAGGTGGCGGCGAGACATTCGTCGCCGCAGCCGGTGTGGAGGATGCGTGCGGCCAGGCGGGAGTGACCGGGGAAGTCGGAGACAATGTACCTGGCGAGGCGCCTGGGTACGTGGCGGAGGTCTAGCGCGACGGTGCGGGCGTCGCGGTCGGCGTGGGAGTAGCGGGGGGCGACGGAGAGCACGCTGAAGACCACGGAAAAGAGAGACAGGAAGAGAATAATGGAGAGGAGGGCAGCCTCCACGAGGAGAAAAGGGGCCCAGTTGGCGGCGAGGCGGACGAAGCCAGCGCCGCTGGCGTCGGAGGCGTGGGAGAAGAGGACGCGGGAGACAGCAACGTGGGCGAGCAAAGAAAGGGAGAGCATGATCACCATACGGCACAAGTGACGGAAGGCCGGGGGGCGGGAGCAGAGCACGCGGAGGGTCTCGCGGCAGATGCCGGCGAACCCAAGAGCCCCGAGAGTTGTGTCCTCTGGTGCCCGTTCCATTGATGACTCCGGTTGGTGCTGAGGAAGAAGAGAGGAGCTCAACTGCTCAAGCAACGGGAGGAGAAGTATTTGATGGGACTGGGAGGAATGAAGCGTCCTGTTGAATGGAAGAGAGAACTAGATTCATCCGAGGAAGTTTCGTAGCGATGGACGTGTGGTGGGTGGATGCAGCGGAGGAAATTTCATATCGCTTTGCTCTCCCGGCCGGCCGGCCGGCAGTGCGTGGCTCCGTCCCCGTAGGTTGCCGATCTCGGCATAGACCACGCCTCGGTCCACTGACTCGGGCAGTGCAATCGTTACCGTTTGCAGCTAGGGGCTAGAGCCACACACGCACGACCGCATGTGACCTACCGATGTCAGATCACTCTCACCCGCCGAACAAGCAGAAAAAGGCATGGCACGACGGACTGCACAAACCGCGTTGCCATTCCCGGCGACATGCTTACTACGGCCAGCAATCTTGTGATGCACTGTGAGAATTGCCTTGGAATGAACCACCTCAGTACTGGATTATTCTCCTGGAGAAATACTGCACGATTAACGATGTCAGACATGGCCGGACACCCGTAGTGGATTGCCATTTGCCAATCGCACATAATGCGTTTCACAAAACACCATTCAAACATTCAGTTAACACTTGACACCAGCATTTTGGTTAGAGTCCGTACACACCGCGAAAAGGGCATACCGGGCAAAAAAAAACGTTATTTAAAAAAAATATCAAATATCTCGGTAAATGGTCACTGGGAATCAAAAAATAATAGTTTTCCAATTTTGTTCTAAAATTCATCTGGTAACCGGTCAAGATTTTCCGGTAACCGCTCTAACCGGAAATTCTGACCCTACAGGAATTTTTTCGTATTGGCTATGCCACTCAACGTTTGCATATTAAAGTGTAATTAGGAAATGTCGACCTTTGAACTTGGAATGGAACAATATGGTAGTGTTCTAACTGATTTGTTACCGATGCATCCCAAGCGTCACCCCCTTAACATTGTATGGACGTCATCAAATTTTTTGTTTTTGTTTTGAGGGCTTTTAATGGTCGTCCGTTCATTTGGTGGGTGCCTCCAATGGTACCCCAACTTACTGGGGCCTCTACATTTTGATCATTTTCTTGTCATGTTGGCCATTTTCATACTATTTCAGCCATTTTATTGCTATTTACAGTAATAAATATGGACACGTAAATATGTGTCAAATATCCAAACTCAACCTCTACTAAACCCACCACAGAGACCTCACCAACTCGATGAGATAGGAGCGGGTCATCGTAAGTGGGATCCACTTTCTCATCTAATGCTTGTGTGATGGACATTTTGCTAAAAGCTTCTAAATAGTCAATCTTCCTATGTTTAAAATCACTTGTAGATAAATTATTCTCATTTTCATATCTTCCCAGAATAACTCCTGCGCTATTCAAATTTGAACCTATATGTATTTGTTGCTGCATCCTAGTTTTTCACATCTCTCCAGTCTTTTTTTCCCGGTGGTCTAACTGGAACAGCACTGTAGCAGCCTCTGACATACAGTGTGAGCTTATTTGTCGTCTAAGTTTATTTTCTACTAGTATCTAACATTTATTTGTGTCCGATCATCAGGACGGAATCAATTGCATTGACAATGACATCCAGTTCAAAGGACACATTTTTTTAATTGTAACGCACTGCTATGGGGTAGTTGATAGACCGTTGAGTGTAGGATCACATTATGTGCTGCCTGTGTCATTTCTGTGGCTTTGAGCAAAAAAGTAAGTGAAGACTAAACTATTTTCATGTATTAACATTTGATCTATAACTAAGGAAAACTTGTTAGGCTGCCTATCATCTGATCCATTTACAGGAAGAAAAAAAAAAGAGAGCAAAAACCCAAGGCTAAGAAGAAATTAGAAATAAAAAGGTGAAGAAATTGAACACTTGACTTGGTTTGATACGGTAAGCATTACTTACTACTGAGGTAAGCATACATCTAGCTCCTCCAAATGTGCTACAAGGTACTACTCCTAGAATGCAAGTACTCCCAAGTAGAGACAGTAAATAGTGCTACTATTTACAGGGCAAGCTCAGTCAGAAGTTATAAGCGATCACTAATAATCGCAAACATGCAATTTTCATAAGATCTTCTCTAGTACTAAGGTGGAATTTAAATTAATACTACCGTGGATTTACTAATTGCACACTAAGTAATTAGGTACTACTTGCAGTGTGCTGCGCGCTCCGTCTGAACCTGCAGAGCGACGTCATTGTCGCTTCCGGCTGCGAGGGGCTCGTCCTTTCCGGCCGACGTCGGAGGGGCTCCTGATCGTCGTTCTGTCGGAGTTCTTACAGACGAAGTACACCACCACCTGCGCCACCAGGCCGGCCAGCACCGCGGTCCACAGCGCCACCGCCATCACCGCCCCCACGGCCACACGGAGCCAGAAACCGAGGCCCATCCTGTCGTCCACCACCAGCGCTCCGAATGCCAGCTGCACGGCCACGGCGCATCCGTCGAGCGTCGTGAAGACGATCGCCGCCGCCCAGAACTTGCCGGCGCCAACGAGGAGCTCGTCGCTCCTGTGCAGTGCGCGGAAGCCCCTGTCGCCATCGTCCAGCACCGACATCACGCACGCGACGCGCCACACGGCACCGACGTACGCCGCCCCGGCGAGTCCCGCGGCGCCGCCCAGCAGCAGCAGCGCCGTCCGCGGCAGGTGCATGAGCACGGCGACGGCGACGCAGAGGGCGGCGTAGACGAGGAGGACGAGGGCGGCGTCGCGGGCGTTGGCTGCGAGACGCGCCAGGACGCCGGGCGCCGTGCGGACGAGGCGCGCGGCGAGGCGGGAGTCGCCGCGGAAGACGAAGGTGAGGTACCTGGCGAGGAACCTGGGCACTTCGCGGAGGTCGCGCGTGACGGAGCGGGCGTCGCGGTCGGCGTCGGCGGCGAAGGCGGAGTAGCCGGGGCCGACGGAGAGGACGCAGAAGGCGGGGGCGAGCAGCGACTGGAAGACGATGAGGCAGAGAAAGCCGGCCTCCGCGAGGATGAAGTCGGCCCAGTTGTAGGCTAGGCGGAGGTAGCCGGCACTTGCGGCGTCGGAGGAGGCGGCGACGGCGTCGGAGAAGAGGGCGCGGGAGACGGCCACGTGGGCGAGCAGGGAGAGGGAGAACGTGACCACCATGCCGCACAGGAAAGGGAAGCCCGGGGGGCGGGAGCGGACGACGTGGAGGGTCTCCCGGCAGACGCCGGCGAGCCCAAGAGCGCCGAGAGTAGCTTCCTCTGGGGCCTGTTCCATTGTTGGTGAGGGGAAAGAGTGGAGCTCACTCAACTGCTCTGCTCATCAAGCAAGGGGAGAAGAAGTTGATCGGAGGACTCTGAAAGGAAGAGACGCCCATAGGCATTTACATACACGCAACGCATCTGCACATTTTGCTATTTCTCAGTGTTGCCTTATTTCTGTTACTAAATCCAAGTCACACCTAATATTACGTACTCCCTCCGTCCAATAATAACTGTCTCAAGTTTGACAAAAAGTGGATGTATCTAGACATGAAACATGTATGGATACATCCACTTTTGAACAAATTGAGACAGTTATTATTTGATGGAGGTAGTATCACTTATGAAACATGTATTTAAAGTGTGTAATGTTAGCTCAAGAAAAAATAGTGGGGCAAAATATTTGTACAAGACAGAAATGTTAGTACATATTTACAAACACTATGAATGAATGAATTATATCGAAATTCAACGTTGTACAGACACCCAATGCTGCCGGCTTATACAACGGGTCGGCACTTTCTAAGATAGCTTATCTAATGGTCCACGTCATTCCAAGATTTGTGTCGATGACATTGTGATAAAATCAAATCACAAGTCTCCAAGCTTTCAATGGTGACAAATAGATCGGAACTTCAACATTCCGTGCAGAGGTGACACAATTTCTAATAGACAAGTGAAAACTCGTAAAGAGGGACCCAAATGTGATTTGTGCTCCATGCATCATCTTTTTCAAGGACATCATTTTCCTCTACTTCGACAAAAGTAGAGGTAGAGTCGACAAGTGGGAGGAGAGTGGACGGAGGTCGAACGTGAAGGGTTAGACGTCAAAGTAGGGCCACTCACCGTCATGAAAGAACTACATGAGCTTCCGGGGGAAGCGGTGGAGGGCATGATACAACATCGAGAGGACTGGTGTTGTACAAGAGAGAAGTTTTGCCGTAGAGAGTTCTAAGCTTTCATGTAAAACTAACAATGTTTATTTTATATTTTGGTGGATGTCCGTAGACATCCGGAAAATGGTTTAAGCTCCCGAGCTCTTCTGATCTCGCCCATTTCAAAAAATCAAAAATTATATTTAAATTTTTCAAAAAACTCAGAAAAAATCATGCATGTCCTCAATGAATTTTCCTATAAAACGTGCAAAATCTCAATGCAAAATACTTTACGGTTTGACCTACACAAAAATGATAAAATTTGGAAATTTAAAGCTACATATTGTTCACTATACTCAGATCTACACATTTGTCATTTTTGTGTAGCTCAAACCATAAAGTATTTTGCATTGAGATCTTACACGTTTGTAGGATATATTATGAAGATCATGCATGATTTGGTTTATATTTTTTTTTAGACTTCTAAATATAATCTTTAATTTTGCTATATAGGCGACATCACCCTATACAGTATATTTTACTTTACTGCAAAATTCGACAATATGGAGAGAACACGACCGTATACAACTTCTAATAGACAAGTGAAAACTTGTAAAGAGGGACCCAAATGTGATTTGTGCTCCATGCATCATCTTTTTCAAGGACATCATTTTCCTCTACTTCGATAAAAGTAGAGGTAGAGTCGACAAGTGGGAGGAGAGTGGACGGAGGTCGAACGTGAAGGGTTAGACGTCGAAGTAGGGCCACTCGCCGCCATGAAAGAACTACATGAGCTTCCGGGGGAAGCGGTGAAGGGCCTGATACAACATCTAGAGGACTGGTGTTGTACAAGAGAGAAGTTTCCTGTACCTTTAATATCCCTCTCCCTACTAATGTCACAAATATATTTGAGAATTGGTTGAGGGGGATAGACAAAAGGACCAAAGATAGGATTCGTATCGGCGTCTCTGCTATTTGTTGGTCTATTTGGAACTGTCGAAATGATATTGTGTTTAACAGAAAGGACAATTTTCATGTATTACAGGTTGTTCACAGGGCGGTTCACTGGATACAGTTATGGGCTTTCCTGCTGCCTTCGGACCAGCGGGACCTTATGGTGGCTGGGTGTACGAGACTACTGCACGTGGCACAAGAGTTTTTTTCTCCCGACATACGTGGCAACATATTAGTCGGCTTTCGTAGCCTTCCTTCTAGTTTGTCACTATCGGTTGAGGCTTGTCTCGACTTTTACTCTTTGTGAGATGTTAGCACAAATAAGATACTTATAAACTCTGTAATAATCGGCTGTGTGCATCAATCGATACAGAGCTTGGGATTAATAAAATTCCCTTTTCTAAAAAAACAAGAGGGAAGTTTTGCCGTAGAGAGTTGTAAGCTTTCGTGTAAAACTAATAATATTTATTTTATATTTTGGTGGATGTCCGTAGATATCCGGAAAATGGTTTATCCTCCCGAGTAATCTCGCCTGTTTCAAAAAAAAATCAAAAATTATATTTAAAATTTTCAAAAAACTCTGAAAAAAAATCGTGCATGTCCTCAATGAAATTTCCTATAAACATGCAAAATCTCAATGCAAAATACTTTACGGTTTAACCTACACAAAAATGACAAAATTTGGAAATTTGAAACTACATATTGTTCATTACTCAGATCTACACATTTGTCATTTTTGTGTAGCTCAAACCGTAAAGTATTTTGCAATGAGATTTTACACGTTTGTAGGATATATTATGAAGAACATGCATGATTTTATTTAGAATTTTTTTGAAACTTCTAAATATAATCTTCAATTTTGCTATATTGGCGACATCACCCTATACAGTATATTTTACTGCAAAATTCGACAATATGGAGAACACGACCGTATACAACGTGTTACTAACAAAACAGGACAGTTTACATGGCGAGAAACACTCGTGTTTTCCCCTGTCTTTCACAGAACGAGCTGAGGCGTAATCTGAAAAATCCGAACAGTTGCAGCGCAGGCCGGTTCACTTCCCCGGCCGAGACGTCGGCGACCAGTCCAGCGACGCTCCTCTCCTCCGTATGGACGCGGTGGTGGATGCAGCAGGCCAGGGCAGGACACGAGCACGCGCCGTGCAGAGCGGGAGTCCCTGTTTGCCCAAATCATCAAACAAGACACCACGTTCGTCGTGGCTCCCATGGGTTGCCGATCTCGGCATGCCCTCGCGCTGGACCACGCCCCCGGCTCCGTTGCCATTTCTGGCGATGGCCACTACACAGTAGACACCACCACATGTCATGTGATCGACGATCCCATTGACCAATCGCTCATCAGCCACCAGCCACGGCGGTGTGACTGCACAGACCGCGTTGCCGATCCATCGACATGCTTTCTACATCCAGAGGTCGGCCTGTACTGAATCAAAGACTCATTTTTTATGATGGTTAAACTCTGGCTGCTAATTATAGTGATAATGCACAGCTGCACCGTGTAAAATTGGCTTGGAACGAGCAATCACGAATTCACGAGTCGTTTGCTTGCTTCGTCTCGGGGTTACTCGCCTGGGTTACTCGCACGATACCGACGTCCCACGCCACATGGCCATGGCCGGCCAGCGGCAGTGGCCATGATCATGCTACTCACAAAACGGAACCGACCGCCTTCAGATAAGCGGACGTGGATGCGACGGCTTTGAGGCCAAATATGCCACGCCCTCTTGACAATCGAGTGCAAAGGCCGATGGGAGATAAAGCTTCTACATCGTCACCAAAAGCCGTGCTGCTCTACAACAACTTATGCAATGAGAGTGACCTGCCAAGCCTCAACTGAATTACCGATGACTTTTTTTTTAGGAATTAACCTGTAGTTTTGCACTACACCGTTGCGCATTCAGCTAATACCGATTCAGCTGCAACAGGATTTCAGTGATTCCATACAGGACAACTCAAACCACAAGCAAACGGATGATCTGATACACTTGCAGTATGCCACTCAACGTTTGCAAATCGAAAGGCCATCGCCAGAGGCCAAGAATACCATTGCCTTTTGGCTACTCAGTTTAAAGACCTGATGGGAAATGAAAGCTTTTTAACATCGTCACGAGAAGCCGTGGTGCGCTACAACACATTATGCATTCAGTCGCCTGTCAAGCTTAGGCTAAATGACCTGTAAATTCTAGTTTTGCAGAACACGTTGCACTTTCAGTTAGTGCCGATTCAGCTTAAACTGAATTTCCGATCAACTGTAATCTTGCACAACACGGTATGTTAAAATTATAACCAACTAGTCTCAAAATCATAACCCTTCTCTAACGGCATCATGACCAGGAGAGACAAAAACTTCCAACGAGGAGCTCCTAAACCCTCTCCTAATCAGAACCACCTCAAGTTTCAACCGACAAACAACGGTCACATAATTAATAAGCTAAAACGAAACATCAAAATTTAAGATGCCCAGGCCGAAACAGGATTCTGAATCTTGTGGTAATATGCCACGCTCGACATACAGTTTGCGGAGCGGTTTCGGGCCTTTATCGAGCGTTTTCAGCTCTCGGGCGATTCCGGCAGTGCACAAGTAAATAGATCATAGAAACACAGACATACTATGCCACATATCAAAATGCCATAACCACAGGCCATCTTTTGCTTGGAAATGGAACGGTACGGTAAAGTTTTTAACCAACTAGTCTCTAAATCATAATCCTTCTTTCAAAGAGCAAACTTCCACAGAGGAACTCCTTTAAGATGTTCATGCCAAAATGAAGATTCTGAATCTTTTAATGGATTCAGGGCATCATGGCAACTCAGCCACTTCCATCAAAAGATTGCTGCTCTGCTGGAGGCCCCTGCTTCTCCTGCCCCTGAGGCTCCTGATACGCATAGGTCATCGTCTGGCCCTGCTGCCCACCACCATACACCATTCCTGCACCCGGAGGCTGCTGCTGAGCCTGCTGTGCATAGTAGTACTGGTACGTGTCAGCCGAAGCCGGCTGTCCGACGGCCCTCGGAACCCCTCCTCCCTCCTCCCTCATCTCGTCCCTGGGAATTATATCCACCAAGAAGTCATAGACGTCGGTCCTAGTGATAGCAGCGCTAATGTCATTCTTCTGCAATGTTCGGCGCTTGTTCTCCTCGGTGTGCATCCACGACCGCAGCGTCAGCTCCAGTACGAACATCTCGCAGGCCTTGGCAAAGCACACCGGGGCATCGGCGGCGATCATGCGGACGTCCTCGTCAGCCTTCATGATCTTCTTGATCCTGGCGAGTGGCAGGGCGTGGTTCTTGAAGTCGGTGGCTTGCTCGATCTCCGACAGCTGCTGCGCCCAGAACAGCTTGAGCTGCCTCTGGTGTTCTTGCTGGAGCTGCTGCTGAAACTGCTGCGATTGCTCGTAGAGGAGCTGGTTCTGAGCACTGAGCTGAGCTGGATTTGCAGGGAGTGGTGGTGCTGGCTGTGGACCGGCAGGAGTGACACCAGGAGCAACCGTTGATGCAGGATGATAGGCTGAGGCAGGATACACTTGTGATCCATCAGCAACATCACCCATTGCAGGCTGAGGTTGTTCCATGTCCACTGCTTGATCTCGTTTGTCTGAAAATCTACGGTCCTTCTAGCACTGTGGAAAAAAAATCAGAAGTATTAATCAGCTCAATCCTAAAGTAAGACAAGCTTAACAATTGTTGAGTGCTAGTTTCCTAGGTTACAAAAAAATTATTTGCGCAATATCTTAAGATGAGTGTGATCATTTGTGGTTCTCTTTTAACACCAATCTTAGGTGCAGTGCTTGCCCCAAAGAAAATGACCTCTGGATAACATAAAAGGCGTCTTCCTAAGCACACATCTAAATTAAATTACACTCGAAAAAATTGTCCTAATTATTAGAAGAAACTGGACTACCTAAAAGACGACAACATATAATGGCTTAGATTGTGCATAGCTACATAGTGGATAGCTCAATTGAATATTTCCACCAAATTATTTCGAACAGAGGAAAAAAGAACATCAGATGGAGACAACTGTGGGAACAGTCAACGGATCAAATGGGGCTCGATAGTAGAAAACCATAATCAGATCATATACATATAAAAAGATAGATTAATATGTTTATTAAAAGAGATATGAATAAAGCAGTGGACATGAATATACAGAGCAGAAATGGATACAAAATTTGAGTCATGGATAAGAAATTATATTTCTTTATATAAGAAGACATATTGTGCATAAATTTCTTGATGCATGCTTTGATATCACCATCATGCACTCGTAACCCCTTCAGAGATGACATGTTTCACAAGTGGTTGCCAGAATCCAACTTCCCAGTCCATGAACTACATCCCATGGGACCATTTCGATTTGTTGTTCAATACTAAGAGTAAGATCTGAATTTGATAATGATCCCGATTTTGGGGCATGATATTCGAACAACCCAAACCATATGCTAACCTGAGAACAATACTACCTATCAGATCATGACAACCATTCTTTGGTGCATCAATTTCCATACCTAGCGGTGTCGTTGCTGATTGTTTGTTAGATTTATGAAATCCTGATTAGAAAGGCAATGGAAGCTAACACCATATCGACATTCAGATCATGAATTCTAGAGAAATGCAATTACATATCACAATGATTAAAAAAATAGTTTGTGCCAGATTTTACGCAAATCGAAAAATACTGCAAACAAGATTACCATGCAGGTGAGAGAAAAATCAAAGCTTGTACCTACCAGTGCAATTCAGATTTCTTATGCACCTAAGACATTCGCTTTTCGATTTGCACAAACCTTGGAAAAGAAACGGTAAATATATACCTTGATGGAAAAGAGACGCGGGACGGCACAGCTGTAGGATAAGCATGATTGCTACATATTAGGAAAGCAATTAAAGATTTAGATTTTCTTTCTATTTTTGAGGCATTCTGGAAAGCTCTAGAGGTTTCCAGAAATATCTGAAAGATTCGCCAAGCATTAATTTGACATTACTCCACGAAAAAAATGTGGGGTTACACAACCTTATTTGTTTTGACTAATTTTACTTGTATCAGGCCAAATATTCCATGGCACTTAAATTGGACCAGGACAAATGTTTCAACACTAATTATCAGGGAAAGAATTCTGGTTTCAAGCACTCACTTGATACTCAAGCTTATCAATTTTTTTGTATCATTCATGTTATACTATTTTCTCATAGAGTCAGTTTTCTTTGGCAGGATTCGAACAGTATAAAAATCAGTGATCCATTCATCTGTACTGCTTTACTGATTTTGTGGTGATGAATCTCAGTACACATGCAACTAGAACCAAGTTCTGTGACCTTACTTGACTATTCTTTAATGCGCACAACGGAAGCAATACAGACGCAGCACAACCTATAATCTACAGAGGTTTGTCTAACAATATACAAGATATTCCTGACACTCTCATTTTACTCTATTATTGTCACAAAATCATATTATAATAGATGAACTAATTCTCAGGAGAACTTTGACAGAAAGATGTGCAATGAGATTATTAAGGTTTCTATCGCTGAAGTTCTGAGATAATTATAAAAATTGTAATTTTTTCAAGAAAACTAAAAAATATATAATAATCTAAGTTGTTTGATCAAAACAAAATATTATGTCGTGATATCTAAAAGCCTGTTAAAGCTGTCAGTATATTCTCTAGGAAAATCTACCTCCTACAAATGTTTATCCATGAAAAGATGGGGCCTGTCGCATTCGCATGAACATATTACTCTCCACAAAAGTAGCCATGAAGACCATGCATGCCATAGTCACATAGACATCGAACATATTAAAAATTGAGCTGCTTGTTTAGTACAAATAATGTGCTAAACAGTGTGTGGGCTTGCGCTTCTGTGTGTGTGTAACATGTGCATATTAAGATTTTGAAAAGATCAAGACAAAAGACCTTCGACTCTTCATTGGTTTTCCTAGCTTGATGCCAACTGAATATTGTTTTTTCTTTGAGTGAACTGAACTTACTGACTTATACAACAGACGAGCAAAACTTCTTTTCTTTTCTCAGTTTGGTAGGGCAATCTTAGGCTCGAGCAAAACAACACCCACAACCCTTTTATTTCTCTACTTACATTACATGAAGGTGTACAGTATGAATCTTCCCTAAATCCACTTACGTAAAGGAGGGTCAATAGAAGTTCAGTACTGAGTGGGGAACAGATGTACGCAAGGGGAGAATGCGGTAAGCTGAGGCCCCAATTTAACCCAGGAGAACAGAGTTTTCAGAACGATACTATTTTTAGAAGTCAACCAATCTTCAGACTAAATGGGGCGCACTTTATGCAGCGAATGTGGAAAGCAATGCACACACCATGGATACAGGTGTCGAGAAGAGAACTCGTCAGACTAACTCGCAGCTCAGGGTTTTACAAAGAAAGTGCAGCGTGGAAAATTATGTTAAAAATTATAGCAGCTCGGGGAGTTAGATCAGGTACAGGAAGAACAGAAATCCGAATAAATTGCACAGCTTAAATCGTAATAATCCGGAAGCAATCGCGCACATATCCCCCGTCCCCATGCCCCAGTTCGATCCAGAGCAAGAGCTCAGACCCAAGGTAACAACACCGGGAAAATCATCCACGGAGGTCATGGATTAGCTCCCGATCAAAGAAATCAAGAACTGAGAATCAGAGACACTTACTCGGAGAAGAAGGGATCAGCTGGGACTCCACGGCTGGGCGGGAGAGAGAGCGGCGGCCTCGCCTTGCGCCGCCGGAATCTCGGGCGCTCGGCTAGGAACACGCACGGATTGGAGAGGCTCCTCAGTCCTCTGCTCTCTCTCCTCTCGCTCGGCCGCTCTGTCTTCTTGGTTCTTAAATTCTCTTTGGAGCGCGAGCGTGCGTCCCATTGGCAGCAACGCCTGGCGAGACTCTCGAGCTCGGATCTCGGGTTTGGAGTTTGGACCCGCCCGTTAAGCGTTTCGGGCGCCTTAGTGGCCCGCCCGTTTGCGGTCGTGCGACAATGGACAGGTGCTTGCAGCTGCCGGCGTGCTGGAAGATGCTCCAGCATGATTAGTTCGAGTAGATTCAGGGTGTGTTTGGTTCGGTTGTGGATTTTTAAAAAACTGTTGTAGACTGTGAATTGTGGAAAATCAGCTGTGAGATGACAACTGTGTCAAAGCTGAAAGTCGTTTGGCCGAAACAGCTGTGAAGCTGTGATGGCCTCCTCTCTCTTGATCGTACCTCGCCAGAGCTTTGCCGGAGTTGGTCAAAACCTCGTCGGATTTGCCGGAGTTTGCCTCGCCGGACCACTTTCGGCCACCTTAATATCGCCGGACCCTTACCGGAGTTGGTCGGACCTCGCCAAGACCTCGCCGGAGCCACGACCTCGGCAGACCGCCATGCCGGACTGGCTCGCCAGAGCACCTCGTCGGAGATCGGCAAAGACATGTCATACCTTACCCGACCACACGAGATTGTCTCGCCGGAGCACCTCGCCGGAGATCGGTACAAACACGTCATACCTCGCCGGAGCACCTCGTCAGACCGCCACATACGAGATCGGGGAGTGGGATGGCGTCGGGAGCGGCTAGCGCGTGTCAGAGAAGTTGCAGGAGTGATACTACTTCTAATAGCGTTCTTGACAGGGGAGCAATGATGATTACAAATGGACCGGGGTTTTCAGCTATCTACACTAGTGGTAACTCTCCAATAACAATTGTTGCGTGAACAAATTACAGTTGGCCAATTGATAGAATTGAAATAGCATTAAGACATAACATCTAGTCTATTAATTATACGTAGGCATGTTTTCCATACAGGGCCAGACCCACTGTTGTGCTCACTGTGCGGCCCGCACAGGGCCCATATATTTTAGGGCCCCAAATTGTATATAGGCCTATGTATATGTACAGTTAGCAGGTTCAGGGCGGTAAATCCGAAAAAAGTTGGACTAGATCGTGGGCGCTGGGCCTCTCTTCCCAGGCCGCTGCCTTCCGATTCCCTAGTCTCCTGACAGACGAATCGACGAAAGCAAGAAAACAAAATCGATAGATCGGTGTAAAAAGGAAATCGATCGATCGGCGATCGATCTGAAAGACGGAATCCGGCGCTGGACGGAAGACCAAACAAAATCGATCGTGATTGCATCCAGAGAGCCGGCGAGTCCTCTTTTCTGATCTCCAAACATGCAGCCTGCCGCTCGTGAGTGGCGAGACCTCCTCTCTGTTTCTGATTAACTTCTGCTACTACTTCTACTTCTTATTTGCTAAATCCTTATTCCTAATTAACTTTTGGCAGAGATCAAAGATTTGGTGAGTTCACAATATAGTAGTTCAACCGGACAGGACATGAGACTAGGTGAGTTAGCAAACATTGACGCGTAATCTCTAATTGATATCTGATGCCGATGCCGGATCATTTCAATTTGATTTACTCATCTTTTGTTTCTTGTGTTTCAATAATACAGATTTTAGTCATCATGGAATCAGTCTAGTTCTCAGAAGGGCAAGAGAAAAATAATATAGGATTTAACTCAAAAAGGTGTTATGGACAACAAAAGAAGCATCACAAATGTAATCCGGTAATAGGCCAGTTAATCCTTCAATGAGAATGATTCTTAATATATTCAATTGTTATGTAAAATATGATGTCATATACATTTTATTAGTTCAAGTTTTCGCGTAAGATAGAGCCCTGTTTAGGAGTTTCGCACAGGCCCCGGATTTTGCCGGCCCGGCCCTGTTTCCATATATAGTCATGCGTGCTCGCAACGAGAAACTTGCACAACATCTTTTGTCCTACCAGCCCGTTTGTAGTGGGGCCTTAAGGAATCTACTGGTAATTAAGGTACTTCTTTTAATAGAGCACCGGAGCAAAGCATTAGCACTAGTGAAAACATGTGATCCTCATATCTAAAATTTTCCCTCCAGTTATCCCAGTTGTGTCACTCTGGGGCCTCGGGTTCCGGACAAGACATGTGCAAACAACTTGTAGATACAATCTAAACAATAATAGAGCTTAAATTAAGATTATGCAAGTTTTTCATTATACCACTACCACATGCAACATTTTCTGAACCAACACATCAACCAAGCAACTCTCAAAACAAATATAAGTGAAGTAAGAGAGTACTTTCTATAAAAGAACTAATAGCTCTGAACAAGAGATGCATGAAAACCAAGAGCTAGAAGCTAAACAATGCGAAAACGGAATACTCAACAGATATAAGTGAAGAATAGGAGTATTCAAATGAAAAAGCGGAGCGTGTCTCTCTCCCAAACAAGATAGATAGGATCCGACATTGATATGATCAGAAAATAAAAATAACAAACTAAAAATAAAGCACACAGACGCTCCAAGAACAGCACATATGATATGAAAGAATTAAAATATAGTTTCAATAGAGATGACCTGATAAGTTGTTGATGAAGAAGGGGATGCCTGACGCTTAGACGCTTGATCTTCTTGAAATATGCTTGGGTGATCCATGGGGGCATCCCTAAGCTTAGCCCTTTCACTCTTCTTGATCACATTATATCTTCCTTCTCTCTTGACCCTTGAAAACTTCCGCCACACCAAACTTTCATAAACTTCATTAGAGGGGTTAGTACTCAAAAAGTTTAATCCACTTTGGTTCTGTAGTGACACATTGCAAGAACTCAATAAAACATTAGCTACAGACCTCCATGATAGAGAGCCTTGCTTAAAACTCATAAGAGACAATGCAAAAAACAGTGACAGAATCTGTCAAAACAGAACAGCCAGTAAAGATGAATTTTTTCGAGGCACTTCCGTTGCTCAAATCAGAAAACTTGAAACTAATGAAAGATGCGTACATATATGAGGATCACGCGTGAATTGTTTCAGAATTTTTCCAATTTTCTGGAGTGTATACAGCTCAAAACCGTGGACAGCAAAAATCTGTCCCTGCGCAGAAATCCAAATCTAGCATCATATAATCATTAGAGACTCTTGTTGGCACAACAATTCGAAAAAGTAAAGATACAAAGGAGTTTTACAGAAGTAAGCAGCTCCTTGACTCAAAAAGCAAAAAAAATTTCAGAAATAAAACATGGGTTGTCTCCCAAGAGCGCTTTTCTTTAATGCTTTTTAGCTAGGCTTGATAGTTTTAATGATGCTCTCATGAAAATAGAAAATGAAGCAAAAGGAGCATCAAGAAGCAAATTCAAAACACATTTAAGTCTAACCCACTTCCTATGCATCGGAATCTTGTATCCAAATAAATTCACAAAGAACAAAGTGACAAGCATATTAAGATAAAACAAGAGTAACTTCAAAACTTTCAGCATATAGAGAGGTGTTTCAATACCATGAAAATTTCTACAACCATATTTTCCTCTCTCATAATAATTTTCAGTAGCATCATGAATAAACTCAACAATATACTTATCACATAAAGCATGCTTTTCATGATCTACAAACACATAATTTTTATCAAGCTAAAAAATAGCGGGATTAAAACTTTCAAACCCACTTTTAATAATTTTATAATAAGATGATTGATCAATCTCAAAAGATATGGGACTCTTAGAAAAAGTCAAGACCTCTCCAATCCCATTTTCATTAGTAGTACAGTTAATATTATCAAGTAACATAGGACCATCATTTAGAACTTTATCATAAACATTTTAAGCAAAACTCCTTAGTACCATGCATTTCGATATCAGCCACAAATAAAGGATTATCATAAGATTTATCAAAATAGCATGGATTATCATAGACAACAGGAGCACAATTATTCTCACAAGTTTTACTCATAGTAAATATTTCAAGAGAATCCACAGGAACATAACATTCATCCTCCTTTGGTAAGCATGGAGGACAATCAAATAATGTAAGAGATAAAGAGTTACTCTCATTAGAAGGTAGGCATGGGTAGCTAATCCATTCTTCCTCCTTTTGTTCATCACTCTCCTCCTCTTTTTCATCTAATGAGCTTTCAGGTTCAGCAATTTCTTCTTCCACAGGTTCCTGCAAATTGTGAGTGCATTCTTGTGAATGACTGAGTCTCTCTTTATAATCAATGATATAACAATTATTGCTAAAATTTTCTATGCAATAATCAAGGATAGAAGAGACCATATCTTTAAGGTTATTACAAGCAACACAGGTTTCATAATTTTTAGACATGAAGGATTCTATTTCAGAAGCTCCCATAAATAAAACAAATTGTTCTACTTGTTCAGCTCCCAGATAAGCATAGTTATAACAATGATAGCTCATAATTATATTTCTTTACTAAAGCCACATTGAAATTTAAGATGTTTAGTATCATGTTCAGAGCAACAATTTATATCATGGCGTTTAAACAAAAATTCAGCAATTTGATTCAACTGTTTTAACACGCCTCTCATGACTTTACCCTTTGTTGATTCTCTATACTTCATATATAATTCTTTAACTTCCATAGAGGTTCTAGCATGTTCTTCCATAACAACAGTTTTTTTAGATTTTCAGTTTTCAATTTTTTTATGGATTTTTGGGTATATAAGAAAAATAAAACAAGACAAAAATAAACTAGACAAAAGTAAACTAAGCAAAACACAACTAAAAAGAAATAAACTAAGCAAAAATAAACTAGACAAAAGACAAGACAAAATAAAATAAAAAGAGAGAGAGGGTAGAGTGTACTCACCAGGTGAACTTATGAGTAGAGCTATGCTCCCCGGCAACGGCGCCAGAAAATAGTTGATACTACTTCTAATAGCGTTCTTGACAGGGGAGCAATGATGATTACAAATGGACCGGGGTTCCCAGCTATCTACACTAGTGGTAACTCTCCAATAACAAGTGTTGGGTGAATAAATTACAGTTGGGCAATTGATAGAATTAAAATAGCATTAAGACAGAACATCTAGTCTATTAATTATACGTAGGCATGTTTTCCATATATAGTCATGCGTGCTCGCAATGAGAAACTTGCACAACATCTTTTGTCCTACCAGCCCGTTTGCAGCTGGGCCTCAAGGGAATCTACTGGTAATTAAGGTACTTCTTTTAATAGAGCACCGGAGCAAAGCATTAGCACTTAGTGAAAACATGTGATCCTCATATCTAAACCATCCCCTCCAGTTATCCCAGTTGCTGTCACTCTGGGGCCTCGGGTTCCGGACAGAGACATGTGCAAACAACTTGTAGATACAATCTAAGCAATAATTATAGAGCTTAAATCTAAGATCATGCCACTCGTGCACTAGTGACAAGCATTAAACACAACAAGATTGCATCAACAATAACTTCACAAACTTTAACAGATAGACTGATCATAATGTAACAATTCATCGGATCCCAACAAACACAACACCGATTACATCAGATGGATCTCAATCATGTAAGGCAGCTCATGAGATCATTGTATTGAAGTACATGGGAGAGAGTACCAACTAGCTACAGCTAGAACCCGTAGTCCATGGGGAACTACTCACGGAGCATGATGGAGGCGGTGGCGTCGATGGAGAAGGCTCCGGGGTCGATCCCTCCCGGCAGGGCGCCGAACAGGACCTTCTGACCCCCAAAACTAGGTTTCGATGGCGGCGGCGCTGCGGAACTCTTTCTGGAATATGGTCGATTATTTTAGGGTTTTCGCGTCGGGGGCAATATATAGGCGAAAGGACGATGGTCGGTGGAGGTCCGAGGGCTCACCACGTGGCGGCGCGGCCCAGGGCCCACCCGCGCCATGGCATGGTGAGGGCGGCCCACGACCCTCCTCCTTCCCCCCTTTGGACTCCGTGTACGTGTCGGGAAAATAGGAAGCTGGGCTTTTGTTTCGTCCAATTCTGAGAATATTTTCAGAACAACTTTTCTGAAACCAAAAACAACAGAAAACAGGAACTTGCACTTGGCATCTTGTTAATAGGTTAGTCCAGAAAATGCATAAAAATGATGTATAGTGCATATAAAACATGTGGCATTGTTATATAAAACAAGCATGAAACATCAGAAATTATAGATACGTTTGAGACGTATCAAGGAGTAAAGAGTATCCAGCTCCCAGAGGCGCCGCGGAGGCCGGAGAGGCGGCCGGTGGGAGGGCAGCGCCAGTTCCTACTGGTCTCTCTCTAGATTCATGGACGTCCGGTGAAGATGGAAATGAAAAGTTGCAGTCGTACGAGGCTAGGAGAAATAAAAGAACACGAACAGGTACGACTTACGAAGTGGCAGTGGGTAATTTCCAGCAAAAGTTGGTTTGCAACGCGATGAAAGCACGGGTCAACCTGCTGTGAGAATAGTACTAGGAAAAGCAGCTAAAAAGCAGCTAGCTTCCGAGAATCCGTGGTGGCGATAAACGCCTTTGGTTAGCTTCCAACTTTTTTACCAGGAAGCTGGTTGAGAAAGCTAAACCAAACACCTGTGGGCTGCAGGCGCGAATCTAGGAAAAAATGACCACAGTGCACAACCTTTACGTAGTCTTAAGGATAAATGTAAAAAATTCAAAATTTACTTATCGTGTCGCGCATAAAAGATTATAATTCAATAGAACAAATGCGCACCATTTGCTCACAACACATAGCAACAGAAATCATCCGACATAGAATCCTCCATAAGACCATAACCTATAAATTAGCAATGCGGATTCAAGTTATCAGTAGATATAAAACAGCAAAATATAATACAAGTTAAAGATCAAGTGTTACCTTTTAATATTTACGATTTATAATTTTCATGAATCGATCAACGACTTGATCATTAGTGACTTTAATTTCTTGTTTCTCCACATAGCAAATGACACCGTCTCTCAAAGTATCATCATTGAGGCGATTACGTAAATAGGTTTTCACAAGTTTCATCGCGGAGAAGCACATCTCAACCATATGAGTGGCAACATGCAACACAAGTACTAGATTCACAAGACGTAAACTAAAGGATAACAAATATGTTTCCTTGTCTCCACCATTATCTTAGAAAGATCACCAATACTTTGTATGTTAGAAATTTGTCATCTGCTTGCACATCAGCAATGTGGAGGCGAAGATGGTGGCTAAGATCTCTCACTTCTCCAGGGTTAAAATCATAAGGATAAAGTTTAGCCAAGCTCATCAGATTCTCCAAATTAAAATCATGAAATGAGTCTCTAGACTCGGACTCAAAGCGACTGACCATATAAGCAAGTTGGAGGATGTCTCATTGAAACGACCATCAAACTCTTGAATCAATCTGATAGTGGTGTTGGTTGGTAATACCGGTCTTCTATCGTTTGTTCTTGGGATTGACATATGCTTCTTCCATTTCTAACATAACAATATCCTGATTCTCATAAAATGTTTGCACATCACATAGCACAGACTCCCATCCATTTTCTCTGAGAGCAACCAAATGACTTCTAGTTGACTTGACACAATTCATGGCATTCACAAAATCTTGATCCTTCCGTTCGAGAGCCATAAGGTGTTTGTAGCTATTAAAACAGTCAACATGAGATGCAAGAAGAAGAAGACAAAATCAAATGGTTGGAAATACACTAGTAGACCATGAGCTTGCTCTCTATTTGTTCCATCAATGTCGTCTTCTTCCACATACTCTAACACTTCGACAACAGCTTGAAACATATCAACGAAACCTTTCAGCGTTTTATAATGTGAATTCCAGTGAGCGTCTCCGGGTCTTTGAAGGCATTGCTCTCGATTTAAACCAGTTCCTGTTTTAAGCATCCCACGCCCTAAGGCGTTTTGTACTTCCTCTAGATTTATATCTTGAAGCATGTCTCTTCTCTTTGAAGATTCGCCCACAACATTCAGCAATACATAAATCATATTAAAGAAACTACCAATTCGTATATGTTTTCTTACCGCAACCACAACAACTAACTGGAGTTGATGCTTGTTTGTCATTAAACTAACTGGAGTAACTTGTTTGTATCGAAAGCTCCAACGATTGTCTCACCTCCAAGACAGCAGGAGCTCATGCTTGTGCCACAAATAAAAGTTTGCTCTTGCCAAAATAATAGTACTAAATTCTAATGCACTGGGCTATAGCCATGAGACGACTTTTGGAGCAAAAAATATGGTTCCGTTAATAAAACTAGTGTTTTCTTGATTCAAAAGTTTCTAAAAGAATTCTGGAGGATTCGAATCATCAGTTATTTTACTACGTGGGTCGTTTGATTCCTAGATTACAAACGTGCAATTCCAATTAGGATTGACCGTTCCTCAAAATAAAAAATAGGATTGACTTGTACTTGATTTTAATGTAAATATTCATCCAGCCCAGCTCTTGCGAAAAATCCTATATATGTTTTCATGTACACAAGTTCAGTCTCGTACTATGCAGTGTATCATGACACTGTAACACCTTGATCTTTTTACTCCTGTATTTTTTCTAGATGAGCATACTCCTGCATTTTTTGTGGCGCTAAAATAATCCTGCGCTTTGAATCTGTAAATAAAAAAGGCCTGTCATGGAGACTCTCACGAGGATCAACAACGGCACAGATACCGCAATCTGGCTGCGTGTTCCGTTGGCCGTTGCCGATCATTACGCATGCCCCATTATCACGCGCGGCAGGCTCAAGGAATATCCCCCTCCCCGAAATCTGTCGTGCATGGATCTGATGCGCCGATGCCCGGCTCTTCCCGACGAGATCATGGAGGACGAGATCTTCGCGCGTCTGCCGGCCATGTCCGTGCTCGCGTGCCGCTGCCTCTCCCGCGGCTGGGCCGCCGCGCTCTCCTCCAACGACTTCATCGACCGGTACCACACCCTCCACGGCGGGAGCCTCAAGATCCTCCGCCTGCACGACGAGGCAAAGTCGTCGTACACGGCCCGCAACCATGCGCGCCTCCGCCCGCGGGCGTTCCTCGCCATCTCTGTGAATGCTTCCCACACTTAGTCAAGATGTTCTCCGAGGATTGCCCTACGGTTCCGGTGCTAGTCACCACCAGTGCCGCGGCCTCGTCATCATCCAGTTGAGCCTATGGGGATTAACTACGTGTGCAACCCGTCCACCGGCACAGAAGAGATGAGCTGCCGGAGGGCTGGACCACGGGCTGCCGGCCAAACAGCGACTGGATGAACGAGTAGGCGAGACTAGGGCTCGGCTACGACGTGCGCGCCAGGAGACATAAGGTTGTGCGGGTCAATTACCGTGGCTGCGATGACGATGGACATCCTGCGTTCCTCGGCTGCGAGGTCTACGTGCTCAACGGCGGCTCGAGGCAGTTGTGGCGACCGGTTTCTGCAAAGCCACCAGGCTGGGTGAACCCGGACGAGAAGAGCGTCTTTGCGCATGGGCATGTGTACTGGTTAGCCTACCCGAAGCATGATCTCTACCATGGGTACCGCAGATCCAAAGAGGCTCTCATTACCTCCTTCTCCGTCTGTGAGGAGACCTTTGGGACGGTGCCGCCACCGCCAGGCATGGACAGCGAGACTCTGTGCAGACAGTGTTTGACGGAGCTCGATGGAAGACTATGCTTCTCCTCGCGCTACCGCGACCGTGGGCAGTTCTACGACGTCTGGCTACTGCGTGAATATGGAACAAGCACCGCATGGAAATGGGATCTGCATTGCCGAATTGATGCGGCCATGGCGTCGCCAGAAGTCAACAGGTTCGTGGGCTTTCTGTACAACAGTTTCTATGGCAGAATCGGCCCTCTAGCCACTATCGAAGACGGTAACCGCATCCTTTTCGCGGAAACCGACTTCCCCGACAAAATATGCGCATACACTCCATTGACGGGTGACATTGAGAACATCCTCGACTTTCAGAGCCTGAATACCCTCGAGACCACGCCCTATGAATTTGCAGTGTACGAGGAAAGCGTCGCCACTCTCGGGAGACATGCATGCAAGGATATCATCTTGACCTCCTCGCCGTCTAGCAAGCCTTGTCGCTGGTGCTAAGTCTACTACCGGAACGCACCCTTCGAAGGCTTATGTGCGTCTGCCGAAGTTGGCGCATCATGATCACAATTGATCTTCGTTGCGGAGGCCGTTCCTCACATTACGACAGTCATAAGGGGAAGACAAAAAAAAATTTTATTGACAATGTTACTCTAGTCTATTGGAAAAATATAAGGACCTTGTTACCTAGCAACCCTGAACCACGAAACGATTATCATACGTCGCTCAATAACCCGTGACGGTCTCCTCCCGCTGCGCGAATCAACTAACTCGACATACAACCCACTCAAGCATAACACGTGTACCTAACTGGGCTGTGATACCGTTTACTCTTGGCGTAGTACCAAACACTACTAGACCACTAATACAGAAAATTCTTGATCCAACTGGAACGACCAGTGCCCTACAAAAACTGGTATGACCAGCTTCTTTAACTGAAATTACACCCACACACAATACTTCGCAAACTTATGTACACCACTTCTTCAAACAAGATTTAGGCACAAAAAATCTACAAGTGACCAAACCACAAGACACATCGTGAATGGATAAAAAACCAGTAAAAAGTAGGTATGAAGACACATCCAAGACTAGCATATCACTAGATAGGGTAGAAAGTGGTAATTACAACATATAAACTTGGTAGCAAGGTTCAAAAGAATTGTGCCTACAAACAAAACTAGATAAATTTGTCCATGGCAACTAAGAACTTGAAAACCTTGTGACTAACAACTTCAAATCTGTTAACTAGAAACTTGGAACTTGGCAAATCCAAACTTCAAATCTAGTGACCTCAGGCTCTAGGTGAATTCAAGAAAAGAAACATGAGGTAATTCAACATTCCATACTAGGTATGCAGTTAGTTCAACTGGCATGATAATTGTATTCAATTGCCAGCGACAACCACAAACTATGACGATGGCGACTAAACACCAGAAACCTGGCAACTAGAAACTATATTCATGGCAACTAAACTATGCAAACCTGATAAAAATCTGGAACCTTGGGAAACAACAAAAGGAACCAAGTGTATTTCTAGGGTCAAAACCGTAACCTTTCACCTAAGACTTCTTACTTTGCATAACCTGATCCACCCCTTACACTCAGGGCCGTCTTTGGCCCAGTGCGAGAGGAGCGACGGCCCGGGGCCCAGCAAATATTGGGGCCCACAGCCGGGACATATATACTAGTGACGTACACGATAATATACACGCCAGTAGTATAATTCTCAATAAACAGCCATACTTTTCGGGAAACCAACCTGCCGGCTCATCTGTGCGCCTAACGAGGGTGACCTCGGCAAGTCTCAGGGTCGAGTACCCCGGGTTGATTGAGAGGAAGAAGATGGCGCGCTGGTAGTTCCGGACGGCCGACAAGCAAGGATTTACCCAGGTTCGGCCCCTCATTGTGAGGTAAAGACCTACATCATGCTTGTATGATCTTGTATAGATGATAATATGGTGTTACATGGTGGCCGCGAGGGCGATGAGAGACGTGTCTCGCTATGCTAAGGCGTGTATGTTGTGTCATGTATGGATCTGTCTATGGGGGTGCCCCTGCCTGTCTTATAAAGAGAGCCAAGTAGGGTTTACAAGATTCCTAGTAGACTACGTCTTAGAGTCCTTTTCTTGTACTGCAAGTCGTGGCTTGTTGTCTTCATGGGCCACTAGGTGCTGGACCGCATCGGGTACGCCAATGGTGGGGTGCCCAGAGGGTATGCCCACGTCAGGACCAAACAATCGTGCTCGCTTCAGGTGACCGATAGCTGGCTTGACTCTGCTCCTAGCTTCCTGGTCACTAGCCTGTTGGCTGATGATCCGGGACTTTGTTTGTTGAATAAAAGCTCTAGTAATTCCCGCAAAAAGAACCCATATTGTTACTAGTGGCGTGGAATATAGATGTGGTGGGGGTGACCCAAGGCCAATGGACGCCGTAACGGTCCGGTAGCTTGCGGTTGCTGACGAGAAGCACCGGCTACCACGGTGTGCGGCTCCAGCCGTCCGACCGGTATGCCGCGGAGATCACTTGCGTCGGATGCGCATGTGGCTCGGAACCTTCCTATCTGTGAAGGATGCCGCCCAAGCATACGACACCGTGGCGTGACGCAACGACCGCCCTGCTTGAAGTTAAACTTCCCTGACGTTGAGGATGCCGAGCACGCAAACGTCGTCGCTTCGGACTTCTGTGTTGTCACCTGTGCCATCGAGTATGAATATCGCAGAGCGCTGTGTCAGATTAGGGCAGAGCAGACTGATGTTGTGATGATGGAGACGTACCGGCATGAGAATCCCTACCTCGTCAGCGGAGTACTAGTTTTGGGCGAGCCGAGTGACGAGAAGATGAAGACGGAGGAGGCAGCCCCCTCTACTGCCGCTGGACCATCAACATCGTCTCAGGTGATCAAAATCGATGATTTTGACTCTTCGTCGTTTGATTGGTCCTCGGATGATGACGCCGGTATTGCAACATGAATGTCCATGATGACTCCGGTATCGACTGCAATAAAGCATGTTCTTCTTAGTTCGAATTTCCATGTTCGTAGTTAAAATTTCCTTGTTCGTACTTCAAATTATGTACGAATATATGGTTTCTAGTTTCAAATATGTTTAAATATGACTTGTTTTATGAATTTAAATTTGGCTCTGTGCCTCAAAATGCATCGTCTGCTGCGGCGGCTGTTTTTCCCGTGCCCATATTGCATCATTTGAAACGGCAGTTTTTTGTTGGTGATGCAAGATCTGATAAACAAAAAAAAAAGTGGTGATACAAAACCATCCCCAAAATGCATCATCTATTGGAGATGCTATAACGTGTCTAAGCGACGCGATCAATCTGCACAATTTTCACCAAAAACTGGCCAAACAATTTTTTTCGAAAAAAGAGAGTCCCGCTGGCCAAACATTATTTTCGAAAAACGAGATTTACTGATTTTCGTTCCAAACAAATAACTATAACAATTCATTGTAACAGAAAACAAATTACAACTCGTTCTCCTGGTTAGTGCAAATGTTGTGGAAGCACTCGTCATATTTGGTTAGATGTGTTAGCCTATCAGCTGCTAATCCAACTACCCAGAATAGGTCGAGCCCACGAGAATTTGTGAATCGGACGATCGGCAGTTTATAGATCCGGCCCACCAAGCCGTCTCTCCTGGTCTCCTATAAAATAGGTCCGTGTCCCCGTCGCCCTTCACCAACTCACGCACACACACACACCATGGAGCTCAACCTCGGCGGCGGCAACGGCGGCCCGCCACCGAACCTAGAGCCTCACCTCTAGATCTCGTGCGCGCTCGACCTCACCCACCTGCCGCCTGTCGGTTCCAAGGTGTTCTACTTCCCCGAGGGCCACTTCCAGCAGTGGGCGGAGCATCTGGCCGCGCCGCCCGACGGCCACCAGCCCTCCTTCCTCTGCACCGTCACCTCCGTCGACCTCGTCACCGCCGCGCACGCTCCCTACGCCGTCGTCTCCCTCACCCCCGCTCCCCAACACGGGCTGCTTCCGGCCGTCGTCCCCAACGCGCCGAGACCTACCCGCTTCGTCTACAACATCAAGAGGCTCAGCGGCACCGACGTCAAGAAGTCAGGGCCAAGCAACAAGATCACTTCTTCCTCTGTCCTCCCCAAGACCATCCCGGACACCGTCTTCCCCAAGCTTGACGCCGGGCACACCACGCAGCGCCTCGAGATGAGAGATGTCCAGGGCCGGCGCTGGACCTTCACCCACGCGAACCCGAGAGCCGATGATGTCCACTATCTCCGGGAAGGCTTGAGGAGCTTTGCCGAGGCTAACAGGGCCGGAGAACATGACAAGCTCTTCTTTTTGCACGGCGACGATGGTCGGCTGATGATCCAGCTCCGCAAGCCCGCGATCTCGGAGGAGGCCACTGCGCAGCGCCGCGCTGCTCCACCAATGGATCTTCAGCAAGAGATTACAGTGGCGGCGAGCTTGGCCTCCCAAGGTGAGACTTTTACCCTTACCTACTACCCTCACAAAGGTGTGGGAAAATTCTTTGCACTACAACGGGAGGTCGAGGAGGCTATGGACATCGCATGGGACGTCGGGATGGAGGTCCGTCTCCGCAAGGATGTGGTGCATCACACCACCGAGGCCGGGTTCTCCACCCAGCCGGTCACCGGCACCGTCAAGACCGTGAAGGACTCAACATGGCATGGGCTTGAGGTCCGTAAAAGTCTGAATCTTTGATGCGCTTTGGTTGTCATTGGTGGAATGTATGTCCCTGTGTTTGCCTCTAAATGGACGAATTTTATTGCAGATTGATTGGGATAACGGAACAACGTCGACGGCTAGTGCATGGGAGGTCGACGCTGTCGGTGACTCACCCCCTAGGAAGAAGATCAAGTCTGATGCCGCTGGTCCATCTGGAAGCAATACCACGGTTACTCTCTTTGGTGTGACAATCGCTTGATTCTCTTGGTTCCGAGGAGTACCAATTTTGCGCATGCCATCTTTTATTTTGCTTTGCTGATTCGGAGTCGTGAGAATGATCAAAGACTCGCTGATTTGAGAAAGCCTTCTATTTTATGCCCCAGCGATCTGCATATGTTATCAAGGAAGGATGGAGCTGGATGTTATCTAAGTCAGTGTGTGTGTTTTCCTGCATTGGAGATTTCTGAATTTCCAAAGACATGTTTTTTCACCCTAAATGCCCCTCCTTAGTAATGTCCTGTCGTTTACATCTTCTGAATGCTTGAGTTATGTTATCTGGATATGTTATCAAGGAAGGATGGAGTTGGATGTTATCTAAGTCAGCGTGTGTTTTCTGAATTGGAGATTTCTGATTTCGCAAAGACATGGTTTTTTCACCCTAAACTCCTCCCATAGAAATGTCCCGTCTTTTACATCTTCTGAATGCTCGAGTTCATCATGGGGTTCTCTGTTCCTGTACTATTGGTCACGTATTGGAGCATTTTAGTAATCAAATGGTAGTTTATGTTAAGGTATGCGCTATGTGCATGTAGTCCTGTTTTCAGGATAGCAATTCAGACACCCAAGTGTAGGACATTCAGAATCACACCATGAACCTGGTGATCGATCTGCACAAACCTAGAAGCTGGTCATGCTCCGCTGTACAAGAAAAGGCTCCTAGGACAATAGATTGCCCCTCAGGCATTAGTGAATTTGGTTTAACTTGTCAGCACACTATTGCCTACTAGTAGAATACTAAGAAGAACTCAGCTGTATATGTCCTCTTTAGTCTTAACCAACGATTTCAGACTGAAGCACATACAGTAGTATACTAGTAGATTTCATGACAGAGACCTAATCCTCTCCCTCCCGTGGCGCACCCCAGGGCGCCGCCGGAGGGCCCCAAATCGCGCCGCCAAAACTCATCCCTCCCGTGGAACCCCTCTCGCCGCTGCCGCCGGCATCGGCCGCGGTGGCGGCGGCCCCTAGTGCCAGGGTCCTAGTGGGGGGAGGTCGCGTCGAATTCCTCTGCTGAGGCGGCTGGGGCGGCGTCGGCGGAGACGGTCGAGTGCGGTGGTCGGGGCGGCGACCTCGGCCAGGCGGCGGCTGCATCTGCCCCGGACCTGGTGCGGGCGGTGGAGGCAAGCCGCGGGTCTAGGGTCCCCGCCTAGGCCCGTCGTCTTGTGGGGGCGCGGATGGGCTTGGGGCGGCGCACCGGTTCTCCGGGTGACCGTCCCCTAGCGGAGCGATGCTGTGAAGGTGGACGCGCGGACTCCTCTGCAGCGCGTCTCGGGCGGCGTAGGTGGCTGGTCCGATCTGAGCCTCACGGCCAGATCTTGGCCGGCCGGGACTGCTCCGATTCGAGTGCTGCGGATACGGTGAAGATGCAGTCGTTCTCCCCTTCGTTGCTCTGACCGGCGGCGTGGGGGCTGGCTGGTTTTGCTGAATAATGGCGGCGGTCCTAGGGTTCCGCAAGCGCCAAGAAGAAGATCTCCCTGTCACCTGTCTCTTAGATCTGGCCGGATTGACGAGTTCCGGAAGGCTCCGCCGGCGAACTCCATTGGGCGTTTCATGCCTAGAGATTGCTGGATCGGGTGGGATTCGGTCGTGCGCACCCATGTTTTACTCTGGCCGTTTGGTTTCAGAGGGAGCGCTTCGAAGCTCTGCTGACTGTTAATATCATGGGACATGTTCTCGTTTCATGGTGCTGGCGGAGAATGTCATGAAGTCGAGATCCGAGGCTAGCAATGGTGGTTCGAATCTGTCTGGCGATGTGGAATTGGCTTGGTGTTTCATGACTTGGAGCCGCGGCATGTAAGCGGGGGCGACAACATACGTGAAGTCCAAAATCCTACCTTTCAGGATGAAAATCCAAGGTTTGTCCTTAATTAGTTGTGCCTGACAGTGTTCTTGTTGAAGACATTGTTTTGAGAGCGAGGACTATCTTTAGAGTGAAAGCCCAAGGTCTGGTCTTAATTGGCTGTGCCTGACACTGTTTTTGTTGAAGGCGGTGCTTTTGAAGAATTGGACGTGAGGTGTTGTTTTGGTGCTGGTTGTGCAGCTGCTGTAAGGACTGTAACTCTATAGCGAGACTTTTCTTTTTATTTCTTCTTCTTATTGTCTTTCGGCTGTGTGCATCTGTAATAGATTTGGTTGTTGCGTTGTTGCAGAGTCTGGGTGTAATTTGTATCTCCGCGATATTAATATACACTCTTTATCTAAAAAAAGTAATATACTAGTATCCTTAAATATACTCCCTCCGTTTGCAAAAGGATGTCACAAAAATAAACTATAGATAAACCATTTTTGTGACATCCTTTTTCGAACGGAGGGAGTATCATATAATGTGGCACCTGGTGTTTTCGCGAAAGCGTTGAAGAAAACAAACCTCAAATGGCAAAGACACCCGTGCTGGTAAGTGGTGTTGTATATTTGTTTTTGCCGAAGTAATCTGTCTGTAGTGTTTTTGATCCAACAGGGGAGCAGAAATGTGTCGCTAACTAATTATCTGCAGCTCACCCCTGGTGTTTTTGATCCAACAGTTTTCTTTTCTATACAAGAGGGAAGTAAACAAAACCATCGAAAATCATGGCCAAATGTATGCCTTTGAGTATGGTTGAAACCCGGAGGTGTAACTATGCTTATTTCCATTTCCAAATCCATCTCCACCTCCTGTCTGTTCAGTGTTCAGAATACGCACATCTGGATCTCTTGAACATGACACCATCTACACAGTTGAAACTGAAACTGCAACGTCCGGCTGTTCGACATCATGGTCGGTTCCAGGACATCCTCGATTATCTCCTGCAACGCCGCCTCGACGAACTCAGGGCAATTCCGAGCACCCCGAAAATGCCCGGAAGCAGCACGAGTCAGCAGTGGCAGACACAGCGCAAGAAATTCAGGATAGCGAAGAAGCAGCGTTACCTAGTCGGTGCACCGGCGTCAAGGAGCAGCAGCTTGGCGAGGCCGAAGTGTCCGATGCGGGCAGTCATGTCGTCGCCATGAAAGCCGTTGCGGCGATTTGCAACGCGAAGCCGAGCGTCTGTATCATTCTCGGGCCGGCACGCTTGCCCACATAAGTAGACCCCGGCTGGAGCCATCTGTCGAGGATGTACTCGCCGGTCGCCGCCGCCGGCGACCATGCTGGAGCAACATGTGACGATGCCGATCAAGTTCAATTGCCGTGCGCATCGCATGGTCTCGCACCCAGACAGGAACGTCTTGGACGCGCCAGCTTCCCCGAGGTCGAACACCACCGGCACGGAGACGGCCTCGTCCACCAGGTTGCGTTTCGTCTTCACTGAGTGGGTGCGGCGGTACACGGACCTGCAGTTCGCGGCGCCTAGGTTGACGTCCACGAATCCCTCGGTGGCGGTGCACGCCGGCCGGCATCCTCCCGATCTTCCACTTCCTCTTGGCCCGCCACCGGAGACTGGTACACCGTGCACGGTACTATGGCCAAGCACCGAGCGGCGCCGATAATGGGCAGAGCAATCTTAGGAGCAGAAGTCCAGACGGAGACGCGCGAGGCCGTCCGGGATTATCATGAACGGAAAGCCAGTCGTGTCTGAGCCAAAGCACCACGGCCACCGGCATCGCGCCGACCTAGGCGGTGACGCTGCCCGTGATGCGGTTCTCGCAGCTGGGGAGAGCATGCCTGCGAGGAGGCAGGAGGAGATATCCTGCCGTGGAACAGGCGAACAGACACTGTCAAAGTGTCAATGCCACTGTCGCAACCATAGGCGTCGCCGTGCTCGTGCCGTCGTGCACTCGTGCGCACGTCCGTGCGCCTACGTCGCCGCCGATCAGGTTTGCGTGGAGCCCTGGACATGGCGTAAATGAAGAGTTCAAGTGTGCGTATGTACGTACGTAAGCTAGCTTTTTTTTGTGCTCACTTTTTTGGCACGCGGCAGCTGAGCGTGTCCAAAATGTGCAACTTGGATATGGGTATCACACTTTCTAAACGTCATTTTGCTCAGATTTAAATTTACAAATCATGTAGTCACAAAAGAATCTTGTAGAATCACAAAAGAATCACTGCAATGTCGGTTGGGGTTTTTAGATTACTCAGTTGTCTATCAGGTAATTGTTGTGTATAAAAATTCGCATATTCCTTTCTTTCCTGGAAAACCATTTTATTTCAGGTGTTGCTAATTTTAAGTCAGACACATCCGGGACACTCATCTGCAGTCGTACAATTTTCCTTTTAGAGCCGCGGAAATTTTATTGCTTCAAGTTTTAAATGGTTACATAGTATCAAGGTAATCTCGTGCCAAATCCATTTGGGCTTAAGTTTGTTGTTGTTCTTTTTGCTGTTTTAGCGGTTGGCGGGGCGCGATTGTTGTTTTCGCGCCCATAGAGTGTGTTCGGTTAGCTGACTCCCTGTAAGGGCCTTTTTGGCCCCATGTACTCTCTGTGTTCTTTCTATGGATTTGGCACACACAAGTTTTGCGGTGCCCGCAAAAATCTCGTGAGTCAAGCAACAACACATGTCAACCCTTATGTAGAGAAGTAGCCGACCTAGCTAAATGTTGTGTCCCTGTTTTCTTATCATTAGTCACGGCTAAACCTAGCCTCCAAAAGACTCATTTTGGCACTGATTGCATCGTCTAAAGAACTGAATCCCATATACCGGCCGCCGGTGGGCTGACCCAATATGGATTTAATTTTTTTGCTATTCTTTCTATGTCTTTTTTGTTCATTTGCTTTATTCATTTTTATTTTTTTCTAATAAAATCTAGTGATCTTTCAGTAATCATCAACAATAGGACAAAGATCAATAAAACTAAATAAAATTATAAATACAGCCTTGGACCAGCTAGCATTACTACAAATTGAAGCGAGCATAAGTCCCGTTGTCATCCTAGCCTCTCCCTTATCGAAGTCGGGCAAATCTTGTCATACTAGAAAAACTAGAAGTCGTCTTGTTAAAACTTCAAAGGACCAACGCTCTAGATCAACAACATTATCAAAGATGAGAACCATATATCGGATGAACTAGATCTAAAACCACGCAAACAAAGACGAAAACCAACAACATCTAGTAGATTTGCGACATACAAACTCCACGTACCCTCAGCCCACTAGACACACCACACAACCACCAGAGCAGGGATAGGATGGGAAAAACCTTATTGTTGCTGCCTCCTCCCCAGCCCGATAGATAGAACATTAAAAAAGTGAAACGAGTACCCTGAGAAGGCGGAAACCCTAGATGCATGGGGATCACTTTCTTTTCTCTCCTCTGGTTAGTTTCGTTACATCCAGTTTTATCTTCTTATAATCCGTTGTTTATGTCAGCACTCACGTGCAATACGATCTCATAGAAAAACACAGTCGTGCAATACCGTATGAGTACTAGATCTCATCCAAAGACTTTGCAACTTTGTGATACATACATAATGCGCCATCACTGACAAACAGAAATTGATCTATGAATCGTGTAATTTGTATTTTACGTTACACGTATCCAAAAACACACAAAATCGTATTTTAAAAACAATTAGGGAGCTCCAAGTTCCCAAAGGAAAAGATTCTGAAAGTAAACGAACACATCGGGTAGTCGCTACCAACATTCAGTCGACGAAAGATGCGGTAATATAACTTTTTTCAAATCTAAATTGAACGATTGCGCTGAGGTCATATATCCATGGCACAGCCTATATGGAAATTTCTCACGAGGATCAACAACGGCATAGCAGAGAAGAAGGGGGAAAACGGATTCTCCTTCTCCAAAACTAACTAATACTGCAATCATATGTGTGTTTCTCGGTACATCTGTTGCCCGATCATCACGCATACACCCATTATCACGCGCGGGTTCCATACGCGCGGCAGGCTCACGTAATATCCCCCACAGCGTGTTTGGTAATACTGGGTCAGGGGAATAGGAATTGAGGGGTGGGAGTTTGCTTGGGGACTTGACGTGGGATACTGATATTTCTTCCCATTCCCTTGTTTGGTGTATCATGGGAATATCCGACGGAATTTGAGATGGAGTTGTTATTTATTGTTCACCTCGTGGGTTCGAGTACTCGTTCATACAAATTAGTATGGCGATGAGATTAAAATGCGAACTGCAGGCTAACACAAGAATGACCATATGGATGTGCGCAAGTGATGCATGTAAAATGCATACATGAACTTTGCACTATATCACTTATATTCCAATCATATTTGCATCATATAAGGGTTATACCACTGTTATTTAATGATTTTAGGAAATAAATCAATTGTTTCCTATTTTTATGGAATTAACTCTGCGCATGCAGAAAACCTATTTCTTTCCTTTTTTGTTTCAGGACCCAAACGACGTCCAAAAATTATGGAAAAATACAGGCATCATAATTTTCGAATGAGGAAGACCTCGGAGCGAAGGAAGCAAGCAAACGGAGGCCAGAAGGCCAAAAGAGGGTGCCCCACGCGGCCCCTGTACCTGGCCGCATGGGCCCACCTCTTTTGGGCCTCGGGGCTCCGCAGCCGTCGATCCTTTCTCCGCCGCCTTTGTCTTGACCTAAAAACGCCTATAAAAAAGGTCCAATAGCGTTTCACGAAAGGAGCGCCGCCACAAGACAGAAACACAAATACGGAGATTTGGAGCTACAGATTGGAGGGGGAAAACTCCGGCGGGGCGCTGCCGGGGTGGTCTCCACCTTCTCCAACGACTTCTCCACCGTCTCCATGATGAAGGGGGAGTAGTCCACCCCCTGGACTTGGGTTTGTGGTGGTAACTTATGTATCCCTCCTCTCTTTGAGCTTCACTAATTAGTATCGTATGAGCTGCTGAACATGATTACGGTCATCTATGTAATTTCCATGGTGGATATTGTGGTATGAGATGATTTGCTATGCATTTACTGTTGTGTTGGAACTTTTATAACTTGTCATGCTTTGGAGATATTCTATGATGCATGTGATGGTTTGATTTATGCATAATGCCTTGTTTATCCTTATCATGAGGTGATTGACACCACCAAGTGTAGATAGATGAGAGATATGTGGTCATACACACAAAATATAAATCATTGCACTAGTGTTTAGAATATTGTCCATTATGAAGTATGATGTATGTAGGTACGGGATGGCCGATGTGACACGGCATATGTATTGAGTGACATGTGATATACAGCCCAACATCCTTTATCTAGGGGTAAAAAGGAAGAGTATGATGTGGGAGTGACAGCAACCACGCTAGCCTTACGAGGGTGACCTAGCAACACAAATTAGTACTTCTTTCAACTATGTGTTTTATGACATATAGCCATTATAAAAGCTACCATTAAAATATGACAATTGTGTGTACTTTATCTATAACATGATAATCGCCGTAAATGAGAGAGAGAGGATTAAGTGAACCCATGAAACCATGTCCATTGTTCCTATAAGAGAAAACTTTTGTCTTGTTCTCTTGCATTGAAGAGGATTGGGACACTTTTACATTCTTGCTTGGCTACATCAAACTTCTATCCATCAAATCAACCACTTTGTCCTTTAAACTTGTTTAGTGCATAATCAACTAAAACTTGTGACACTTTAGTTATAGGGAATAGATAACTTTTTCTTCTTACTCCTGCGGATCGATACCTTACTTCCACATTGAGATGTGCTATAGTGATCCCCTGCTCTTGGGGGTAATCAGCAAGACACAAATTACATCTTAAAAAAAAAAAAACATGCTGATATAGATATACAAAGGAGCAGCAAGTATTATATATTGCAACAACGGTACAATCCAGGAAGTTAAAAATAGTTATAACAGGAGAATAATACACTCAGAATTGATCAAATAGATGAAAATAACCTCAAATAATATCGTGATAAATGTATGTTCGATGAAAGAAACATATGAACGGATGAGTTATGAAAAACAAGGCTAGTGTCGTTCTTTAATTAAAAAGGGAAACAAATAACTTTTAAATCTGATCATGAATAATTCACTTTTTAGACGCCTCGAGCTCCTGGCGAACAAACACCACTTTGAACTTATCATGCATCTTTAAGAATAGCTATGTTTGTCCAGCGTCTCGACCAATGACACGAACAGCCATGACAACTTCTTCAACGCTGAGCTCTTTCAGATTTTGCAGAACATCAAGTAACTTTGTTCTGTTGGCTGAAGTTTGCTCATGGACTTCAGCTTCATTATTCAATGCCTTTTGTAAACCAAACATGGTTTTTGCATTCTCCTGCTCCGCTTCCAAGAATTTTGCAAGTGTATTAGAAACACTTACAAGTCCCGACTCGATTGCTTCATCATCTGGGTACGTTCTCTTATGACCCTGCCTAGAACCATATGACGGGTTGGTGTTCTCCCCTGCTCCAGCAGCTTTCTCCTCGGCATGCTGGCTTGCATCTACGGGAGATTCATCTTCTACCACCTCTTGTTCTCCAGGACCTCTAGCACTGCCTCCTTTAGCCAAATCATTGGCATAGATCTCACAAAGCTTGTCAAAATTGACCATGGGCCTCATGTACAGAGGACCTGCTCCCTCACGGGACTACAAAATGTAACCATGAATTTGAATTAGAAACTTAACACAAAACAAACATTGGAATGTAATAAAATTCTTTCTCTGTTTAATAGAAGTCAATTGTACCTTCGCCCAACCCATATAGGTTTCTCTATCTCCAGTTACCATCTTCATCTCATCATCCCATCCAAACCCACTGCCATTTTGCATAATTTCTAAAACATACGAAAGTTGCTTCTTCAGAATCTTCACTTTTGACTTGATGTGTGGATCAGCTCTAAGGCATGTGGTAGCACTTTAGCCATTTCCTTCTCAATATATGTGAGATACCAGAAATTGTTGACAGCAGTCAACGCATCGTTACACACCTGTGGCCTTTGGCGATTCTTGCTCGTGATCTATAGAGGACAAAGAAAAATGGGAATTAAGGAGAATCGATCTTTAACTTTGTCAAGAGAGCAAAATGAAAATAATAGAAGGGGAATGGATCAATCTGGATAGATCGGTGAAGGGAAAAGCTAGAAGAATCAGAATTAGTTGCCAGACGAATTAATTAGCTAGATCCATACTAGATGGTACGATTTGCATCAATTTCCAGCATAAAAATTGAGATTGCGAGAGGAGAAGAAGCGCACCTGAATCTGTTCGCTCCTACCGTCACCTCGCTATAGATGAGGACGCGGTTAGGGCTGGCTGAGTTCACGCGAGAAGGTGCGGCACGATCTTATTTAAGGAGGAGTTTTACTCCTCCTGCCCCCTACCATACGAAGTAGTTTTACTCCCATACCCCCCAAACTCCCATTCCCTAGTTAAAATATCCCCCAACCAAACACGCTGCCAATCTCATCTGCATGGATCTGATGCGCCGATGCCCGGCCCTCCTCGACGAGATCATGGAGGACGAGATCTTCGCGCGTCTGCAGGCCATGTCCGTGCTCGCGTGCCGCTGCCTATCCCGCGCCTGGGCCGCCGCGCTTTCCTTGTCACGCCCCGAAACCCAGCCCGGTAGAATGACAGCCGCCGCACGCTTATAGACCCGAAAGCATATACACGAGCAAGGCGTAGAGAAGCAGGATAAACCAGCACAGTGGATCTCAAGCAGCTCACTAACTCATTTTTACAAGATTATTACAGTTACAAGAATGAAATAGATTTTCTACGCGTTCCCACCCAACTGGTTCAGCCAACTCTTCGGACGACACCGTCTTCCGTTGCACACTCTGATAATACTGCACACTGAAAAACAAGGAATGCAAGGGTGAGTACAAACAATTCATACACTTTCATATAATTTGTAAAATACACTAGGTTTTGAAAATACAAATAAATCTTTGTGTGGTGAAGTTCTTAGTCATATTAAAACACATGGTGCCACACATGAAAGTGAGTTTCCCTACCCGGGAATCATAGGGGTGAATATCCACGCTTTTACACTCTTAAGAGGGGTACTCCGACATCGACAGCCTCGCCCAGAACCGCACAGGATTCCAGAACGAGCAAAGCCCTTTTACCCGCTCAGACACCGGACACCCTGGCCTACTCATTATTTCGCTCCTACGGATCCATCACCGACACTTTCCATTTAAGGGCCGCCCCTCGCGGGGAACTCAGACAGTCCCATACCTGTACTGTGACCGGTACAATATGATCACCTTCGTAACACCAAGTTTTCCTTATAAAAACATTCAATTCATTTGCATGTCAAAAATACGTGCTAAGCCCAACTCGTACCGGTGGCTCCTACGGATCCATCACCGTAACGACACCAACGCATTAGCCCCGTATATCAACACAAAACTCGTACCACTCAGGGTACCACACATATTCAATCAAAGCATATCGTATAAAATATACGAGAGTGGTAAGAACAGCTTGCCTCGGTTAAGCTACGTCGTAGCCATCAAATAACACCTCGACGCTTGATCAGACCACTCCGGGTAACAAGCTACGATCAGCATACGACTATACAGATCATACGCTAGCACCAGCCACAGAATACCACCAGCACAAGTGGTGTGCCGGACCCTCCGCTCACCGACGGCGATCTCCTGCCGGCGACCTCTGCCGAACTCTCACCGTCGCCTTATGCTTCCTTCATGCACGCAACCATGGCGGCATCTCCTTCTGTAATTCCCATCTGCCGCTATCTCGTCGCCGGCCGGCGTCTTCAGCTCAATAATCTCTCTCTCTCTACTCTCTCACTAGCTCTCTCTACTTACTGGTCGTTGTGTTGGGGGTGAGGAGAGAGCAGAAGCAGCAGCAGCCATCGCCAGCTAATAGGAGTCGATCAGGTAGAGGATTGGCTAAACTATCTGTGCCGCCTTGCCGACAGATCCCTTCGACGCTGGCAAGCATGTAAGAAGTCCATGCCCGAGCAACTAATGACTCAGCCACTAGTGTGCTGCCAGCACGGATGTGGCATGGCCCACGTAGGGCCCACTTGGAGAAATATCTACCGATGACCTATGCTATGAAGCCACGTTGACTCTTGCTTGCATATTCCCTTACGCCATGCATGGTAAGGATCATCTATGCATGCACGTACTCTTCTAATTTGCTCCAACGATGGATCAGGTAAAAGGCTAGCACATGCAAGAATTAAAATCTATCTTAAACACAAGATATTTTCAGAAACCAAAAATAATAAGTAGTAAAATATTATTTCACTTAAAATAATTAATAACACGAAAATACGGGTTATCACACTCCTCCGACGACTTCATCGACCGGTACCACACCCTCCACGGTGGGAGCCTCAAGATCCTCCGCCTGCAGAACGAGTACCAAGGTGCCGCGTCGCCCATGGGCATTCTGCTCGACATCTCAGCCGAGTCTATCCCGAAGTTCGTCAAGATGTTCTGGGACGAGGAGTGTCCAACGGCTCCGTTGCTGGTCACCACACAGTGCCGCGGCCTCATCATCCTCCAGTTGAGCCCTATGGGGATCGACTACGTGTGCAACCCGTCCACCGGCCAGAAGATCGAGCTGCCGGAGGGCCGGACCACCGGCTGCGGGCGTAACAGCGACCGGAATCATGAGTACACGAGCCTAGGGCTCGGCTACGACGTGCGCGCCAGGAGACACAAGGTTGTGCGGATCAGTTACCGTGGCTGTGACGGCGAGGGACGACCCGCCTTTGTCGGGTGCGAGGTCTACGTGCTCAACGTCGGCTCCACACAGTTGTGGCGACCGGTCTGTGCAAAGCCAACTGGCTGGGTGCAACGGGACAGGAATAGCGCGCCTGCGCAGGGACATGTGTACTGGTTAGCCTACCGGAAGCATGAACTCTACTATGGCCGCCGCAGAGCCGAAGAGGCGCTCATCGTCTCCTTCTCCGTCTGTGAAGAGACCTTTGCCACGGTGCCGCCGCCGCCTGGCATGGACAGCGAGACTTTGCTTACACAGGGTCTGACGGAACTTGCCGGTAGACTGTGCCTCTTCTCCTGGGGCTGGCCCGACCATGGGCACCGGTATGACGTCTGGCTACTGCGTGAATATGGAAGAAGCACCGAATGGGATCTGCATTGCCGAATTGAAGTGGCCACGGCGTCGCTAGAGGTCAACAGGTTCTTGGGGTCTTTGTACGATCTAATTTCCTATGCCAGAGTTTGCCCTCTAGCCTTCATCGACGACGGTCGACGCATCCTCTTCACGAAAACCGACTTCCCCGACGAAATATGCGCATACAACCCATTGGCGGGTGACATCGAGAATATCCTCGACCTAAGGAGCCCGCAAACACTGTTGACGCCCTATGAAGTTGCGCTGTACGAGGAAAGCATCACCACTCTCGGAAGACAGGCATGCAAGGACGTCATCTTTACCTCCTCGCCGTCTACGCAAGCCTTGTCGCTGGTGCTGCGTCTACTACCGGAACGCACCCTCCAAAGGCTCATGTGCGTCTGCCGAAGCTGGCGCACAATGATCGCAACTGATCGTCGTTACGGAGGGCCGTTCCTCACATTAGGGGAGGCATAGGGAGATGACGAAAAGAATCACTTTTCGATTTGACAATAATAGTCTAGTATTTGAAAGGAAAAAATATCATCTATATATCGTGTCAGCTGGCAGCGGGCACATGTCTATAGGTCATTATTTTTGTTCCAGAAAGAAGGTTCCTGTTTGCTCTCAAATTTAGTTCTAATTTACAATATCTCTTTTGAGATTATATATCTTACCTTAATACGCACCCCCACGCAAACACACATATATTATCATCAGAAAAAAAACACAGATGAGTGTCCTCGTATCACAACTGGATTCGACAACTTTGCCGAGTGTCAAGAACACTCTACAACAAATTTTCTAAGTCCCGCACTTGTCAAAGGACACACCGTAAACATATAATCACTCCGTTGCAAATTATAAGATATTTTAGACATTTCAATATAGACTAGATATGTACCTAAATAAGCAAATATACACACTAAAATGTGTCTACATATATATGAATCCAAAAAAGCTAAACCATCTTATATTTCAGAAGGAGGATAGTACTAGGCAAATTCGGCTTTATCGAGTGATCTTTATTGGACACGTGACGCAATAGTCTCCGTCAAGTGTACCTGCTGACATGGGGCAAAATAATGGCACTCGACAAAAATATTAACAGGCTGTAGACGGCTGCAGCTGGTTTGGGAATGTTTTCTAAGTGAAACACTCACTAAAATCAGACTTCAGGTAAACCAGCCGTAGACACGTGGCGTATTTTTGACAAGTACTAAGAGAACACGGAAAATTTGCAAATTAGTTTATAATGCTAATCAAATGTCAAACAACCCCAAATTATTACATAACTTTGTTCACGTGTTTGAAAGTAGAAAATTCATACAAAATATGAAAAAAAAATGTCACGGGAATACCAACCCAATTGTTCCTATTGGCATGTCCTATTATACCGAGCTGGTATGCCGATAAAATGACTCCATACCAACAAGTTTAGATTTTTGAATGGTTTTTGTTACTATTTATGTATCTTATTTAATAGTTCTATAAATGGTGAACTGATTTATTTAAAGTAGTGTTGATTTTAATTCACATTTCTTATTATTAATGTTAAAGAAATGCCTAGTTCAAATATCAACTACAAAGCATCCAAATTATTAGAAAACTTAATTTGGGTTTTCAAAGTAGGACTTTTATACTCTTAAGTCTAGAAACCTACTACAAGATAGTCCATTTTTAAGAAATCTGACCAGATTTAGTTATTATTTACTTCACCTTTCAAATAGACTTAGAAAATAGTAAATTTATTTCAGCATAAAAGTGGCGATTTTAACTTAACATATTAGGATCATTAACATATGGCCTAAGGCACAAGATTAACTAAAAAAGAGGTCAATCATTTTAGAAACTTGATCATGTACTTCAAATTAAGTAGAAGGTTTGCATTAATTATGGAGAAGCTCCATGGGATTAGCATGATAAATTTATTTATTGGCTTGTACTATTTATCCCTAGCTTATTACCAAAATATGACCCATGACAGTTTTTGAGTGTTTAACTAGTTTTAGGTATTATTTCATTTTCTCTATTAAATAGCTGCAGAAAATGGCAATGGAAGGTCTAGCTAAAATATGAATTCAAAAGATACATAATTATTAGAAAACTTGGTTTGAGGTGTCATTAAGTAGGAGGTTTAAAGTCTAAGTTTTTTTTAAAGGAATGCAGTAGGGGAATCCATACAGGAGATTTTGTTTTTAAAATAATAAAAACCCAAATTTGCATCCGTGAGGACTTGAACCTGGGTGGCTAGTTTATACATCCACTTCCCTAACCAAGTGAGCTGGACTCACTTCTTAGGAGATAGTTCAATTTCGTGAAGCATGTACCGTTTTAAATATTTGATTGACTTTTCCTTTTTTTAATCATAAGTTTATATACCCTAAATATGATGACATTTCAAAATAAAATAAAATTCATAACATTTCAGGTATTATTAGCATTTTCCTATTAAATAGCTCCCAAAATGAGTAAATAGATATATCTTCATTAAAAGTGGGAGTGCGGGGATAGGGCCGCTGAGTTAAAGATAGCTTATTCTTTGAAAATTTTGAAAAAAATATAATTTGGAGTTTCAAAAAAGATGTGGATTCTGATAATGATGTCTTCTAGCAACATGTAAAATCTCAAATAGAAATAAGTTTTACTTTTGGTTGTGCACAAATGAAACAAAATCTGAATATGAAAGTGAACGATGCAAAATAAAACTCTCCGAAATATATGGGATTTTGCTACTGTTGTATAACCTGGAATATGAATTATTTTGAGTTGACATTTTTGCACATTGTAGAACGCACTATTGGCTAAGTCGTATTTTTTAGAAATTCATAAATTCAAGCTATGACTTTCGAGTTTTGCAAAATTAAGGCCTAAGTGTAGTTTTTAGATAAAAGGCAGAATGCCCAGCTTTGAATTAACAAAGCCCCAGAGTTTAGCGGCATATTACAACATGCTGAACAAACAACTTACAGGCACCAGAAAGACAAGCAAACAGAAAATACAACAAAGATTACAGCTTGATCTTTCACGCCACAGACCACCATTGCGAGCACTCAGGAAAGCAGCAGGCCAGGAGAAGGCACCAAGGAGCAGGCCATCTTCGTCTTCACCAGGCCACACCTAGCCTCAGGGTCCACCGTCTTCGCCGCCGGAAGGGACCCCTTGTCCCTCGCCTAGGCTCGAAGGCGCCGCACCGTCGGGGGGCGAAGAGAGTTCACCTGAGAACACCGGGGACCCAAGAGAACTAGGTTGTCGGATAGGAGTAGAGCAGCAAAGATCTAGGAGCTCCATCACACGACCACCACCACCACAGACCACCGCAATACCGGACCGAAGCTGCTGGACGAAGGCGCACCGAAGAAGAAACGGCGAAAGAAGACAACTACACCACCGCTGTGAGCAGGACCACCAGCGCTTGAGAGTTCATCGGCCAACTGCGGCGCTGTTGCTGCAAAGGGGAACCCTTTTCCCCTCTCACCCGGCTCGTGGGCGTCGATCCGCAAGCGAACAGGGGTGGCCGGGCAGCGAGGAGCACCGAGCGAGGCACCAGATCGACCACGGTGAGATGACGTTGCCGAAAGACACAGCCGTCACGTCGTTCCCAAGCACACATGACTCGAACACCTCCTCTGCATTCCAAGCCAGTGCCTCCAAGGAGGGGATCGATGTCGTGACGCCGTCGCCGACTACAACAGGAACTAGGCTTTCGCCAAGCAAGGGAGGGGGGGTAAGGGGCGGGACAGGTACCTCGACGAAGCCTTCGGGAAGGAGAACGGCGCTCGCAGCGTCGCCGTCGTCGTGGCCAGCCGCTGGCCAAGGGTTTCCCCCGGTACCGCGCCACCCCGCACAAACCGCCCGACAGAGACGGATCCATCCAGCAGAAGCCTTTGGGGTTCCGGATCTGGCGGGAGGACGAGCTAGAAGAGCAGGAGAAGGCTTCCTCTTCAGATCTGGAGCAGGGACCGGCGGCGCGGCCCTGCGCCACGAACTCCGACCTCCGCCCCTCACCGCCCACGCGACGGAGGAGGCGGTGCCGCACGCACCACGGCCGTCACCCGCCGCCAGGTCGACGCCGTTCTTCTCTCCCGGGGCCGCCGCCCCGGCGTCCGTCGCCCCGCGCGCCCGCCAAATGCCACTGCCCCGCTCGCCGGGGCGTCGACGAGAGCGCCCACCGTGCCCTCCGCCTTTGGCGGGCAGGGCGCCGCCACCGCCGCCGGCGACGGCGACGGCAGCGGCCGAGAGAAGCCGGATCTAGGGTTTTTTTTTTGCTAGGGTTGGGGGCCTCCGGAGTCGCCCGAGGGGGGCGACCCCGGGAGGAGCACGCTCGCCAGCGTGGTCGGCCTAAGTGTAGTTTGTCTCCCTTTAGACTTTTCGTTAAAAGAAGTGCAGGCTGATGCACTAGCCCTCAGAGATAGAATTGATACGACAACTGAGTCCACGACACAAAATATAACTTTTTAGACAGATTGTGCTAACGTGACTAAAGAAGTGAAGGAAAAGGTCTGAACAAATCATATATGGGTCATCTAGTCAATGAGATCAAAGAGTTTTTTTGTAGGAGAGAGGGAGATTATGGTCAATGTAATAAAAATATCGAACAATAGGGTTCAGGTCATCTATCCTATATTTCAAGTGCGGAGCACCATACTGACTTGTGGTTAGAGGATGCTCCTAATGCTCGGGTAAACCAGTGGTAGACCTTCTGGTTGCTGATTGTAACCCCATAATAATAAATTAATAAAGCTCCTTTCTAGCGCAAAAAAAAAGTTGCAAGCACTCGCAAGCGAATTCACATCTCTTACAACCCACACAATCTTCAGTTCTCGGCGCCGAAGCTTCGTTGCGAGATCACAGATCATATTACGATTTACTCTTTCCTGTCTTATTTGTTAATTTAGAACCTTACCAAATAAGACAATTTTTTTGGTTTTCTCCGCCATCCCACCCAATGAAGTATTAGCATTTTTTTTCAATAAAATCCTATCTAATCATAGGTTCTGTCGTTCCACTGCTTCTCCTTGAATGGTTGGGTCTTAAGTCCACAATGGAGCTTAAAAAAAATTCAGTTTTCCTAAACATTTTTTTCTCCTAAACAATTTGTGAATCAAACGATTGGCAGTTAATAGATCCGGCCCATCAAGCCATCCTCTCCTGGGCTCCTACAAATTAGGTTCATGTCCGCCTAGCATCGCAATTCGCAACCCCAGTCGCACTAAGCAACTCCACCAACTCACGCCGATGTCGCTCACCCTCACCGGCGGCAACGGCGAGCCGCAGCCGGAACTTCCGCATCACCACTGGGTCGCGTGCGCGCTCGACCTCACCCGCCTTCCGCCCCCTGGCTCGAAGGTGCTCTACTTCCCGCAGGGCCACTTCGAGCAGTGGGCCGACCATCTCGCCGCTCCTTTCTCTGCACCGTCGCCTCCCTCGACGTCTTCACCGCCGCGCACGCTCCATACGCCGTCGTCTCCCTCACTCCCGTTCCCCAAGATGAGGTACTCGCCCCTGCTCCGCCCGTCCTCCTCGTCGCGAGACCTACCCGCTTCTTCTACAATTCCAAGAAAATCAGCGCCAGCGATGTCAAGAAGGCAGGGCCATACCAAAAAAACAATCCTTGGGTTGGCCTCCCCAAGTACGTCTCCGACGTCCTCCCCGATCTCGTCGCCAGGCACAAGACGCAGGGCCTGTGGATGCTCGACATCAAGGGCAATCGTCGGCACTTCACTCGCGCAAAGTCACCAACTGGGTTCGTCTACCAACTCCGCGATGGGTGGAGGGACTTCGCCGACGCCAAGGGTGCAGAAAAACACGACGAGCTGTTCCTTCTGCGTGGTGAAGATGGGCGGATGATCATCGAGGTCCGAAAGAGCTTCAACACGGAGGACGCCGCTGCGCAGCGCAGGGCCGCTGCACCGATGGATCTTCAGCAGGAGATTACCGAGGCCTCCCAAGGTGCGACCTTTACCGCAACATACTACCCGCACAAGGGCGGCGGCAAGTTCTTCATTCAGGAAGGTGAGGTCGAGCGTGCCACTGACATCGAATGGGCCGTTGGCATGAACGTCCGCCTGCACAAGGACGAGCTGGTGCACACCACCCAGCCGGAGCACTCCGTCCCGCCGATGATGGGCGTTGTGAGGGCTGTGACGACCGACCCAACATGGCGCGGCCTCGAGGTTCAAAATCTGAACTTTTTGATGCGCTTTGGTTGCTATTGCGACATATATCCCTATGTTTGCCTCAAAATCGATAGTTTTTACTGTTGTAGATTGACTGGGACAATGGATCAAGGTCGACCGCTAGTTCATGGGAGGTGGACGTCGTTGGTGACTCTCCCCCGAGGAAGAAGGCCAAGACCGCCCGTCTCTTTGGCGCCGACCTCCAGGGCAGCTCCAGCAAGAAACTGCAGGCTTGATTCTCCTAGTGATCTGAATAAATCTGTAGTATGCTGTCAAACAAAATCATCAGTAAAAGGTTAGCATGTTTCCATCCCCACCTGACTGCTAGTTGTGAGTTTTGCAGATTGGCTGGTGCAAGTCTGCAAGATGGCTAATCTTGTCTTGCATGCCAAAAGGCAACAGCAAACAAGTAAACTTTGATCGGCATGGTCAGAACCAAATTCAGAAAAACAAACACGCACTACCTGTTTAACCTTAGCCGCCCGCCCACTTCCTTAACGCAAGATGAAGTCGAGGATCGCTGGCACGCCGACGCGCAATGCCACGGACAGCTTCGAGGAGGCCAACCTCGCGTGTCGCCCGGCACCCTTTTTGTGAAGATGAATGGAAGCCCTTGCGAAATCCGGCGAGTCCAGGACGTTCTCGTCAGTATCTTCTTCTCCAGCGTCGACAGGGCCGGCAACAAGTACATCCGTTGGCATACTGACGTGCAAGCATGGCGGCCTGAGCTTGTTCAAGAGACTCGACATAACCACCGACGCGTTGCAGCGTCATCCTAGGTGACGACGATGACATGATCACCCTCATCGGTGGCTTCTCACATGCCAAGGGGCCGATAGCTCAGGTACTACATCTTTTCAGGGAATTGGCTCAGCAGCGACATGTTTTCGCATAATAGCTACGGTGTTACGGGTCGTCGCAGCAAAATAGCCACGACCCACCCATTGTGGTTAAACGGCCGTGTCACTTACCTGTGCTAGTTAAGGGGGTTAATTGCTTCTGTGCCATGGTTCGATGAGTTTTATCTAAGATTCGAACGGTGCAAATTCGAATTTCAAGTTTGAAAAATTCGAAAATGTGAAAAAATTTCCAGGTGTTGCTAATGATATAGGAAACAACTTTGCAAAAGCGATTTTCCAAATTCTTATGTCGTTTGGCCTGTGTAAAAAAGACAAATTTCTAGATCTGACATCTAGATCGGAGATCTAGAACAGTGCAGAATTCGAAAAAAGTCAATTTTCAAATTTAAATGTGAAAAAAATCTCCGATGTTGCCAATGATATAGGAAACAACTTTGCCAAAGCGATTTTCCAAATTCTTGTGTCGTTTGGCCTGTGTAAAAAACACAAATTTCTAGATCTGACATCTAGATTTGAACAGGAAAAAAGTCAACTTTCGAATTTAAATGTGAAAAAAATCTCCGATGTTGCCAATGATATAGTAAACAACTTTGCCAAAGCGATTTTCCAAATTCTTGTGTCATTTGGCCTGTGTAAAATGAAAAAATCGTAAAACATTGTGCTATACGTGAGTTGATGGGCCGGCTTATTTTCTGGGCCGTCTCGTTGGGCCGTGGCCTATGCGCGTTAGGCCAAATTTGAGTTTGGCTAAATTTGAAATATTCATGAAATATTCAAAACACATCAAACAAATGCAAATCCAGTGCACATGGTTTGTATATATATAGTAGATGTGTAGGAATTTTTTTTGGCTGATTTAGAGATGGTCGAAAAAAATGTTGTTTACAAATGGAGCCGTTTACACTACCTTGAGAGCTCATTTGAACTCTATTTTGGTGTGAAACATGAAATTGTCCAAAACCTCACCAAACCTTTCTTTTGGTGTGACTAAGAATGATCTAGGCTTAGTTTTCCATTTTGGTGTTTAAAACTTGTTTAAATGCTGATTTGGTTTGTGTTCGGCCGAATTTGAAATAATCATAAGATATTCAAAATACAATAAAAAAAACTGATATTCCAGTGCACATGGTCTTATTTTATCATGTACTAACATCTCCAACTGATAAATAAGGTCTACACACAAATTAAATAAGAAATGCTTCAAAATGGGTTGAAATGGCACATCTCACACTATGAACTCTATAGTTTGAAGATAGGTGGTTTGAGATTTGCAACATGAAATATTCCAAAACCTCACCAAACCTTCCTTTTGCTGTGACTAAGAATGATCTATTCTTAGTTTTCCATTTTGGTGTTTAAAACTTGTGGAAATGCTGATTTGGTTTGGCTTCTGCCGATTTGAAATATTCAAAAGATATTCAAAATAGAAGAAAAAATGATATTCCAGTGCACATGGTTTATTTTATCATGTACTAACATCTCCAACTGATAAACAAGGTCCACACACAAATTAAATAGGAAATGCTTCAAAATGAGATGAAATCACACATCTCACACTATGAACTCTATAGTTTGAATATAGGTGGTTTGAGATTTGCAACATGAAATTTTCCAAAACCTCACCAAACCTTCCTTTTGGTGTGACTAAGAATGATCTAGGCTTAGTTTTCCATTTTGGTGTGTAAAACTTGTGGAAATGCTGATTTGGTTTGGCTTCTGCCGATTTTGAAATATTCAAAAGATATTCAAAATAGAAGAAAAAAATGATATTCCAGTGCACATGGTTTTATTTTATCATGTACTAACATCTCCAAGTGATAAACAAGGCCTACACACAAATTAAATAGGAAATGCTTCAAAATGACATGAAATCACACATCTCACACTATGAACTCTATAGTTTGAGATAGGTGGTTTGAGATTTGCAACATGAAATTTTCCAAAACCTCACCAAACCTTCCTTTTGGTGTGACTAAGAAAGATTAGACTTAGTTTTCCATTTTGGTGTGTAAAACTTGTTTAAATGCTGATTTGGTTTGGCTTCTGCCGATTTTGAAATATTCAAAAGATATTCAAAATAGAAGAAAAAAATGATATTCCAGTGCACATGGTCTTATTTTATCATGTACTAACATCTCCAATTGATAAACAAGGCCTACACACAAATTAAATAGGAAATGCTTCAAAATGACATGAAATCACACATCTCACACTATGAACTCTATAGTTTGAGATAGGTGGTTTGAGATTTGCAACATGAAATTTTCCAAAACCTCACCAAACCTTCCTTTTGGTGTGACTAAGAAAGATCTAGGCTTAGTTTTCCATTTTGGTGTGTAAAACTTGTTTAAATGCTGATTTGGTTTGGCTTCTGCCGATTTTGAAATATTCAAAAGATATTCAAAATAGAAGAAAAAAATGATATTCCAGTGCACATGGTCTTATTTTATCATGTACTAACATCTCCAACTGATAAACAAGGTCTACACACAAATTAACAAGAAATGCTTCAAATGGTGAAATCACACATCTCAAACTATGAACTCTATAGTTTGAGATAGGTGGTTTGAGATTTGCAACATGAAATTTTCCAAAACCTCACCAAACCTTCCTTTTGGTGTGACTAAGAATGATCTAGGCTTAGTTTTCCATTTTGGTGTGTAAAACTTGTTTAAATGCTGATTTGGTTTGGCTTCTGCCGATTTTGAAATATTCAAAAGATATTCAAAATAGAAGAAAAAAATGATATTCCAGTGCACATGGTCTTATTTTATCATGTACTAACATCTCCAACTGATAAACAAGGTCTACACACAAATTGAACAAGAAATGCTTCAATATGGTGTGAAATCACACATCTCAAACTATGAACTCTATAGTTTGAGATGTGAGATTATGAAGCACTTCTTGTGTAACATGTATGTAGACCTTGTTTATCAATTGGAGATGTTAGTACATGACAAACTAAGGCCATGTGCACTGGATTTGCATTTTTTGATGTATTTTGAATATCTTTTGAATATTTCAAATCTGGGTCAACAAAAGTCAACCGAATTTGAAACATTCAAAAGATATTAAAAAAAATAAAAAAAATGCGAATCCAGTGCACATGGCCTTAGTTTATCATGTACTAACATCTCCTAGAGTTTGAGATCATTTGGAGAAGGTCGAAAAAATGACAGGTTTAGAAATGGGGCTGTCTGGGCTACCTTTTGAACCATATTTTATGTACTTGCTTCACAAAAAATGTCATTTTTAGCACTTAAAAAGTGGAAAATGATATTTGTAAAAAGAATTTGGAAAATTGCTTCGGCGACGTTGTTTCCCATACCATGGCACACATATGTGCTGAATATGGAAACTTTATCACAAACTATGACACGATAATGGCCATACTGATGCCGACATGACCATGTCAAGATCGCGCCCTCAAGGTGTTTGACAGTTGTTTGACGGCTCCGCTCGCTCGTGATAGTCGAAGAAGCCCTCTCTCGTGCGTCAAAACATACCCATTAGAACGCTCGGCTAACACTGAGCACGATAAAGTGGACTGGGAGGTCGGACTAGATCAGTTTTTCACGAAAACACGATAGAGGAAGTTCAAAACTAGCAAACACGTATAACTGGAAAGTTGTAGGAAATCCAGTTCTACACACAAACATATAAAGATTGCTTCCCAATTAGTTGGGAATCGGTGGGAACATGCTGATGCCAACATTGGCATACTCAGATCGCGCACTCAAGGTGTTCGACGATAGTCCAACGGCGCCGCCCGCTTGTGATCGTGGAGAAACCCTCTCTCTCGCGTAACACCTTGCCCATTAGGACGCTCGGTTCATCCTGAGCACGATAGAGTGGAAAGTGAGGTCGGACGCAGGTGAATCGAGCACTGCGGCGTTCACGTATACGAGCTAGCCAGCGACCCATCAACTCACGTATAGCACAATGTTTAACGATTTTTTTCATTTTACACAGGCCAAACGACACAAGAATTTAGAAAATCGCTTTGGCAAAGTTGTTTACTATATCATTGGCAACATCGGAGATTTTTTTCACATTTAAATTCGAAAGTTGACTTTTTTCGAATTCTGCACTGTTCTAGATCTAGATGTCAGATCTTGAAATTTGTTTTTTTTTACACATGCCAAACGACATAAGAATTTGGAAAATCGCTTTGGCAAAGTTGTTTCCTATATCATTGGCAACATCGGAGATTTTTTTCACATTTAAATTCGAAAGTTGACTTTTTTCGAATTCTACACTGTTCTAGATCTAGATCTCCGATCTAGATTTCAGATCTAGAAATTTGTTTTTTTACACAGGCCAAACGACACAAGAATTTGGAAAATCGATTTGGCAAAGTTGTTTCCTATATCATTAGCAACACCTGGAAATTTTTTCACATTTTTGAATTTTTCAAACTTGAAATTCGAATTTGCACCGTTCGAATCTTAGATTCGAAATTCGAAAATCCAAACATTTTCCTGAAATTATTAAATCTATGATATATGGGTCCCTCATCGAATCATGACACAGAAGCAATTAACCCTTTAATAAGGACTTAAAAGCCGTATCGGGCCTTCACGATTTGGGACTGTCCATTTGTAGCCTCTGAGCTATTTCTCGAAAAGACGACGTTTTCCAGCTATTGGCATGAAAATATGTAGTACCTAAGCTATTGGCCCATGCCAAGGTGCTTCTCCTTGAACTGGATGTCCTCGCGGCAGCGTTCCCGTAGAGAATCGAGCAGGCCCTGCCGTCCTGGAACACGCCCTGTTGCCGGTCGAGCAGCCGGACATTGCAGTTTCAGTTTCAACTGTATCGACAGTTTCGTCTTGTTCAGAAGACAGTGCAAATTCCAACTCTGTGGCCGTGTTCAGAAGAGAGCGAGTTCTGTGTCAGGGTGCATGGCTGCCTGCGAAGTTCAGCGACCGATGCTTGCCTTCGTGCTTGAACTACAAACAAAATCAACATAACAAGGGACCGCTGCACTCTGCCATGGTCACTACAGGTTCAGATATAGTTCATCAGGGCAAGATGTTTGAACTTGTCATGCATACCATAAGGCAACAGCAAACAAAGAGATCACCAATTCAGAAAAAAAACACAGATAATATCGAACTCCATCGAACCATCACCCATACCAAATGCAGATCACCGCGGCACAATATAAATGTTTTCTCGTGACCAATCGATATCCTCCGGCCTCCTAGCCGCTGTCTCAAAGCGTACAATCACAGATTCAGATGCCTCGCCACATGCTCGCCAGCCGAATCACCAATTTGATGGTCATTTTATTTTGCCAAACAGTTAGTTGGACTAGCGTTGATAATCCAAATTGTATGTTTTTTTCCTTTTGCTTCTCAGCCCATTCCTTCTGTTTCACATTATCTGAAGTTAAAATTTTAAGTTCAAGATTATTTTCTTAAGTCCAACTTCTTGATGTTTGATCAAGTGTATAGAAAAATGATAATATTTAGATCAACGAAAAACGTATTCTACCTCGACAATCTAATAGAACTAAAAACTAATTCAGGTTTCTTAGATGTTGAGTATTTTTTTTTAATTTTGATGTTGAGTATTTTTAATCACATGGACGAGATTAATAAAGTTTGACTTGTAACAAAGTTACTAGATAATTATATATCTAGATAATATAAAAGGCAAATCTTTTGTCCCGCTTAAAAAAACTAGATAATTATATAATTTGAAACCTAGAGTAGGAGTACGTAATGGGCTTTACTAACGGTGGGCCAGCTTTAAGTTAGTAGGCTCGATGGGTACAACCGCGACCTGCACAATTCAATTTGGAAAAAATATATTTTTCATCCTCAAATCTCATGATTTGGAGACAATTCATCCTGAACTCCAAAAACGGATAATTTGTACGCTGAACTTTGCAATATCGGACAAATCACACTCTGATAGTGGTTTTGCTCGATTTGAGCCGGTTTTGAGTCAATTTTGACATTTTCTTTGGATGACGTGGCGCTGACGTGGCGCAAACAAAAAAAATCTTAGGATGGCCTCGCGGGAGGTCGCCGGAGCTCGTCGTCAGGCCTCGCCGGAGCTCGACGAAGGGGCTGAGGTGCGCCACGGGCTCGCCGGCGATGAGCAGGAACCGGAACAGCCTGTCGGACCTGTTCCAAACCTCCACGCAGTCGCCGCCCTGCCCGAGCAGCACCAGCTGGTGCGCGCTGGCCGCCTGCGCGGCCTTCTCGTCGCAGCCCCGAACACGGCCTCGCCCTCGAGCACGTAGACGAATGCGTTCCACGACGCCGGCACCGGCTGCCGCGCCGGCGCCGCGGCGTGCGCGCGCACCGTGAAGAATGTCGACGGCGGTGGAGGAGCCCCGGCAGGTGGCGAGGAAGTTCCTGGCGCGGCCGCAGCACGAGGGCGTCGGCGCCGTCGTCCGCCGCAGCATCGGCCGGTGAGTCCGTCGTCCACGCGCGCCACCGTGTTCTTAGCTAGCCTAGCGGCGCGCCATGGATGCCCGCCATTTCTTGGTTTGGTTCCTTGCAGATTGCTGATCGGTGTGTGTGCGTGCAGGTTCGAGCTAAGGTACTTCGATCCTTTCCTGGTCCTGGACGAGTTCTCAGGTGAGCCTCAGCGTTTGTTTCTCTCAACTTCTTCATCGGTCATTCCCAGATGTCTCGACTAGATTGCAGACATAAAGATGGGCACTTTTACTGAGTGTTACGAAGTTAATTTTTTGTCTGAACTCGTTGCAGTTTCCGCTCCGGCGGGGTTCCCCGACCATCCGCACAGAGGCTTCGAGACCGTCACCTACATGCTCGAGGTACGTATTTGCAATTCTACTCTTCTCTGATCCATGCCGCATTTTTATCGTCAGTTAACACTAGCGACCCTTCAGAGCCGGCATACCATTGCCACTTCTGCCGTATTGAACTCCCATTGAGCTGCTGTAATGATCGATGCCAGCACTGTTGAACCTTTGGCAACCAAATATGCACGAGAGAGAGAGGAGCTAAACGCGTTTTCTTTGTCAAGACATCGCGTGCGCTCGTAACGGCTTGCGCTAAGAACACGGTGGCGCGCGTGGACGACGGTGCCGATGCCCTCGTGCTGCGGCTCCGCCAGGAACTTCCTCGCCACCTGCCGGGCTCCTCCCACCGCCATCGACATTCTTCACGGTGTGCGCGCACGCCGTGGCGCCGGCGCGGCAGCCGGTGCCGGCGTCGTGGAACGCATTCGTCTACGTGCTCGAGGGCGAGGCCGTGTTCGGGGGCTATGCCAAGAAGGCCGCGCAGGCGGCCAGCGCGCACCACCTGGTGCTGCTCGGGCAGGGCGGCGACGACGTGGAGGTATGGAACAGGTCCGATAGGCCGCTCCGGTTCCTGCTCATCGCCGGCGAGCCCATCGGTGAGCCCGTGGCGCCTCTTCGTCGAGCTCCGGCGAGGCCTGACGGCGAGCTCCGGCGAGCTCCGGCGAGGCCTGGCGGATCCTCAGATTTTTCCTTTTTTTGGTTTGCGCCACGTCATTCAGAGAAAATGTCAAAATTGACTCAAAACCGTCTCAAATCGAGCAAAACCACTACCAAGTTGTGATTTGTCCGGTATTGCAAAGTTCAGGGTATATATTATCCGTTTTTAGAGCTCAGGGTGAATTGTCTCCAAATCATGAGATTTGAGGGTGAAAAATATACGTTTTCCATTCAATTTAGCTCAGCAGCTTTTTTTTTTGGCTCGCCGCTCGCATTTGTTTTTTCAGACGAAGGCAAAAGTTTTGCCTTTTATATTGATATAGAATGAGCAAATATCAAAGGCCTAGGCCAAAATAAAAAAGAAGATACAAACCGGCCAGAGTATAAACTCAGCCGATCAGAACTTCCTCTAGACGTCAATTTGATTGCTTCAACTTTGAAATGTTTTCCTCCACACATGTTTTCCTTTTCTTTATAACCGCAGATATTTGATTGCTTCAACTTTGAAATGGTTACAGAATATAAGGTGATCGGGTGGCTCGTACAACCACAAATGTCAACCTTTATATAGAGAAGTAGCCGACCTAGCTAAACGGTGTGTCCTCGTTAGCTCATCGTTGTTCAGGGCTAAACCTAGCCTCCGAAAGACTTAATTGAGCACTGACCGCGTCGAATCGAACCCCATATACCGGCTGGTGGGCTAACCCATCAATGGCGGATTCCTTTTTACTATTATTTCTATACTTTTTGGTTCATTTTGCTTCATTCCATTTTTTATTTTTCTGAAAAAAAATCATGGATCTATCATTAATCATCAACAGTGGTACAAAGATCTTCAAAAGTAAACAAAATCATAAATAGAGCTTGGACCACCTAGCATAACTACAAACACTGAAGTTATGTTGTCGTCCTCGCTTCAACCTCATCCAGGCTGCGCAAAGCTTTTCGTACAAGACAAACGAGAAATCGTCATATTAAGGTAGAAATGGACCAAAACACACTAGATCAACAACAACATCAAAGACGAGAACCGGATGAACTATATCTACAAACTACAATCAAACAAAAAGAATATCAAAGCTGACAAAATATTAGTAGATTCGCCGAACATACGACTCCACATACCATCTGCCACGGCCAGCACTAGACGCATAATCATAGTGGGAATAGGGTGGGAAGAACGTTATTTTAACAAGGATGTTGCCGCCACCTCATCAGCCCGAGGAAGATACAAAATTAACTAAAACACAAAATGGGAACACCGCGAACCTAGAGAGAGGCCAGGTCCGCCGCACCTGCAAGACCTAAGGGGTCATTAGAGGCGGGGCAGACTGGTGGTACCACCGGCGGAGAGACCAAAACCCTAGGCGCATGGGGATCACATTATTTTCTCTCCTCTCGTTGGAGCATCTCCAATAGTTGATTCAAACAATAAAAAATGTTTTTACATCACTAGGGACCAAAACGTGTTATCCAACATTAGCATGTGATGTAAGTTTCGAGAGAAAAAATTTAGGGCACGGTGTAAAATTTGGTTCAGGTGATGTAAACAGGGGTCGTGTCCTAACACATATGCAGCCGCGCGTGTATGTAACCGCCCGTCTGAACATTCACGTCGCCTGCGCGCCGCCCTTAATTGCCGCCCACATGCGATTCGTTTCCTCCGCCAACCCTCCATGGTGTGGCCTCATCCCCGCCCGTCGGCAACCATCCAGCCCCTCCCGTCAGTGCCGCCACCGCCTCTCGCCGGTCGACGTGGAAGAGGAGGTGGACGCGCCTCCCGCCACCGCCTCCGCTGTTCGTGGAAGAAGAGGTGGACAACCCTCCCGCCGATGTTGCCGCCTCTGGCATTCGTGGAAGAGGAGGTGGACGCCCCTCTCATCGCCGTCGGCGCCGCCACCTCGGTCGTGGAAGAATAACCATCGATATCGAGATCAATGAAGAAGTTTAAGTGATTTGAGTGATTAAAATGCATCACGTAATGGGAATCTCGTGCCCTAAAATACATCACCTGCTAGAGTTGGACACTTTCGGTGATGTAAAAATCACGTTTTTGGTGATGTATATTTTAAATTACGCTGTTTTTTGGCTGCTATTTTACATCACGTATTGGAGATGCTCTAAGTCTCGTAACGGCTAGGTGGATGTATTCACTTTTATCTTCTCAACTCCCGTGTTTATCTCAATAGTCATGCAATACCATGTAAGAATAAAACATAGTCGTGCAATACCATACGAGTACAAAATCCTCATCCTAATACTTTGCAGCTTTGTGATACATACATATTGGGCCATCACTGATAACTCTAAAGCTTGTTAAGACAAAGTTCCAGAAACAACAAGATGCAGCCACAACGGGCGGCGCCGGCGCATGCCGTGTTGGGAAATTAGCGGGTGCGCGCAGGAAGATTACGGCTCCAATCTTCGAGGAGCATGAGGGTGCCGCCCAACAAAATCCCACCCAAGGCACCGCCGATGAGAGCGGAGCGGCCGGCGCAACGGAGCCCCTTGGGCAGGTCCATTATTCCGCTGGCCACGGCCGCCCCGACGGCACAGTCCAGCATCGGCTCCCGCTTCCCGCGTGCGGAGACCATGGCGTAATCGATGGCCCCGAAGATGCCGAAAAACCCCGCCGTAGTGCAGCTCGCACGGCCGATACGGGGCACGTTGTTGCAGACTGTCTGGACGCCGCCATTGTCGTAGTGGTAGGCGGAGTTGAACGCGCCGCCGATGACGAACCCTCTGGCCACCTCCTTGCCGACGCGCTCCACGAACGGGTTTCGCGTGCTCGGCGTATCCATTGTCTGTCTCTTTGCACTGCTTGATCGGTCGGTCTCGTTGGGGCTTGATTGAGTACTTGAGTTACAGGTTTGGCTGCGAAGAGGATCACGTACGAGTCAAATAGAATCGGAACTTGGTTTTCTCTACTCCTACAAGAACACGAGATCGAGGTGTACATGAATTGGGACTAGAGTTGTGTACAAACTCCTATCATTACACGGTTCAGGTCATGGAATCCGGATCACAAGCAGTTCCGAGTTCGTTTACTTCACCAAGTGATCTAGTACTTCATCGATTGCCCTTTTGGTCCTTCACCGTTTTTTTTTTTGAATTAACCGGACAATTATCTTCTTCGTAATTAATCGTGAGGCAAATTTGCTGCCTCTGTTGAAAAAAAATACAAAGAGGTCTCCTTTGAGCAACCGTATGTTTTGAAACTGTTTCTGAAGCTGAAATTTTCTTGCTTGCTAAATCTCATCCTAAGACAATGCAACTTTGTGATACATACATATTGCGCCTTTTGTGGTTGTGGCGATCGATCTTCGAGGTGCAAGACGCTGGCCACCAAAACTCCACCGATGGCGCCGCCGATGAGAGCGTAGCGACCGGCGCAACGGACCCCCTTGGTCAAGGCCATTATTCCGCTGGCGCCGCCCATCCAGAGAATTAGGGATCTATCAGAGGTAAGCGCCGTCAAAGACATTAACAAAACAAAATCCCTTCTATGTTGATTATCCTCTGAGTGTAGAAATGTACGATCGGAAAAGATTACAACAACAACACACTATTTCTAGGTGCACCGATAAATGCAAAAAAAAGGTGCACCGATCCTGAGTGTCTTTTACTGACTACTAGTTAAATTTTGCGCGGCGTCACGCCGCGTGTTTGGCGAGATTTTTTTTTGTTTGTAACTGTATCATATATATTATAAGGAAATGAGATAGTTATAATTTGTATAATGTATGTAGGTTAAGTTCAATTTGAAATCATTCTGTAATTAGAGGGAACAAATTTGTATTTCCTAGGATTATTCATGTAGTCATTCTTTTTTTTTTAGAACTGTGAGTATGTAATTAGATGGATTTAAGTTATACTGCCTGTAAACATGTTAGGTAAATTGGAATGGTCAAATATAGTCCATTTTGCCATAGTTTTCTTGTTTAGCACTATAATAAGAGGGAATATATTATGGGTAGGTCGAAATTGTAATTATTTTTAGCATGTATTAAAGGTATATGCTTAATTGAGGGAGTTAAGTTAAATGATCTATAAATGTTAATCTACATGAATTGATGCAATTAGTAAGTATTTTGCTTTAAAAATTTATTGTAACTCCACAATCAGAGGGAATACATTATGCGAGCAATTATTAGATTCAATTATATAAAATTGTAGAAAATGCATATAGTTTGTCTCTAAAATTTCACCAAATTGGAGTTTTTTGTTGTAATTGTACTTAAGTTCATCAATCATGTATGGAATGCAATTGGTCCACAAATTTTCATACATTTTTGCATTGTTCCGAATTTTAGATGGGGAGTTATAAATTTTACAGATTTTAGATCTTCTTGTAATGATAAAAGTAGATATATGAATTGTGGAAGTCCAATTAAAATCAAATTGAATTTGATTAACTATGTATGGAATGCAGTAGCTGTAATATTTTTTTAATGCATAGTTTTTTTTGTGTAGAGTATGTCCAAATAGTTGGTGGACTGAAATGTTCAGATATATGGTTATATGGTGATATAAAATTTTAACTGAACTCCAAAGCGCGTGGTGAAATTCAAATTTGAAGATTTTGACGTTTTAAGATTGTGTGGATTTGAGAATGTTGGAATGCAAAGAGAGATTACATTTGGAATTTGTTTAGAGTTTGAAAATTGTTCAAATTGGACAGTTATTTAGTTTGAATTCTTTTAACGGCAGTAGCATGGCTAGATTTGGAAGGCATGACCAATTTTAAAATATTTAATTTTGTATGGCGCGTTATTGTGTTTAATTTGAAATTTCGAAAATGACAACATTTTAGAGGTGTGTAGATCTGGAAATTATTAGAATGTATAGAAAGCTTGTGATGTAAAATTGTTAAGGTTTCTAAATTCGTTGAAATTGGGAAGTTTTTCATATTGGAGTTCTTTCAACATTTGTGAAATGATTAGTTTTGGAAGGGAACTTTGAAATTTATATTTTTTCGAATGGTGCGAAGCTGTCAAATGAAGATTTATCTATGATTTGAAGTTTGTGAGATTTGAAATAACTTGAAAAAGGTCACAAAGTATTTAGAATGAATTTTTTTGGAAATTTGTTTGAATTGTTTTTAGGGATATGTTTTTTTATGTGAGTAGGTACTATTTTTTGTTAGCATTTTTTAAATATGTTGTGCAATATTCAAATATTTGGTAGTTCGAAATGTTCAGGCATGGTTGTGTTTGTCGGCAATATTTAATTGAAATTAGAGGGAATGTATTTGAATTACCTCAAAATGGTGACAAAATTTTGAGTATTCGGGATTGCATGTTTGCATTTCAGCGTTAAAATTTAATTGAGATTAGGAAAATGCAATTGAATTACTAAATAAATGGTGAGAAATTGTGAGTATGCCTTTTTTTCGTTAGCATAAGTGATTGTATGTAATTATACATGTCATAATTCTCAGGGGGTTAACTAACTGTTGTTGAAAAAATTTAAATTTGGGAGTGTGCATGTCCAAAGTTTGGATGTAAAATTCGTTCAGTTTCAAAAATTGTTTAAATTGGAGAGGCACTCATATTTGAGTTTGCTTTATGTGTTTTTTAATGCTCGGATTTGAGAGGCATTATAAATGTTGGAACGTTGAAACTTGAATTTTGATTGTGTATCGTGAATAGTCAGCGTTTATTGTTGTTGTCATGGTGATATCTTCGTGACACTTGTAATTAATGTTGTGTAAAAAATTTAAATTTGGGGGTGTGCATGTTTAAAACGTGTTTAGATTCGAATGTGACGATGTACAAAAAAGGCTTGTGCTTATGAGTTGTTTGGTTTTGATAAGTTCGTAAAAATAGGTGAAAATACTGTGTGATAAAAAATTCAAATGTGAAAATGTCCATATTGCAAATTTGGTCTGTAAAGTTCGTACAATAATTAGAAATACTGTGGGTCAAAAATTCAAATTTGGGAGTATCCATGTTCAAAATGTGTTCAGAGTTGAATGTGCTAGGGGGAAATATGCATGAATTGTTTGTTTTACAAAAGGTGGCCACATAGTTAAATTTGGAAGATATGCTAAATTTTGAAGTATTAAAATTTGTATGTAATGTTTTTTTTGTGGTACAATTCATATTCGGAAATCTCTACATTTTAATATTGTGCAGATATGGATTTTACAAAAGGTGGCCACATAGCTAAATTTGGAAGGTATGCTAAATTTTGAAGTATTAAATTCAATTTAAAATAAGTCCATAATTGCATAGTTGGAGAAATGAATTTTCATTTTCTCTAAATGTTCATCTAATCAAGCTCAGAATTGTTGAAGTTAGGAAATTAGTATGAATTGAATTGGTTTCGCGTTTGTAAAATGTTCAGGTTTGAAAGAATGATGCAATTTTGAGAAGACTCAAATTTGAAATTTCGATTTAAATTCTTTAACATGTTTGTGTGTTTCCCTCGAAATTATCCAAATACGTAGTAGTTCGAAAAATTTAAACTTTTCTTTTGCTGTCGTATTTTTTTCGTCTTATTCTAGGCATATTGATACCTTCTAATATTTTTTGGATGTTCATTTATGGAGATATTTCTGTTTTTTTTTGCTTTAAAATGAGTATTGGAAATGATGATTTTTTTTTTTTTTAAGTTAGACTAAATTGAGTATTATTCCAAATTTGAAAGGCTTGTAATAATTTAGAAAAGGCCCCAAAGAATCTCTAATGGTTACTTTGGTTTTTACAAATTATTAGAAGTTGTTTGAAATTTTTGGAGTTCTATTTTAAAAGTTTAGGGAGTTTTGGAAAACAGGGGAAAAAAAACAAAACAAAAAATGACGCAGCAGGTCGGCAGCCAGACAGGCCGGCCCACATAGCGGCCCAACAGCCCAGCCCAGGCCCGATGGACGTCACGACGACGTCACCGGGGGGCGGAGCCGCCGCGGCGGCGTGGAGGTCGCCGCCGGCGCGCCACCGCGATGCGGGACGTGCGGGTGCGCGCGTTCGACGCGGCTCGACGCGGGGAGGCCGTAGGTGGCGGCGCCTCCCCGTTATGGTCGCCGGAGCGGCCGCGGCGGCGCGAAAATGCGGCAGAGGGCAGCGGGCGCGCCGGCGGCGATTCCCGCGCGGCCGCGGCGTCCCGGGACGCAGTGCATGGCGAGGAGGTGGAGGGCGCGGGGGCGGTGCCTCCTGTGGCCTCCGATGCGGGCGGGGAGGGCCGTGGCGGCGGCGGCGCGGCGGCGGCTCCGGAGCCGCGCGAGGAAAGAGGAGGAAGAAGGGGAGTTCTGAAGTTTTTCTAGAAAAGTCCCTGATGTTTCCGAGAATTACAAATAAGTCCTTCGGCAGGGGGTGCGCTGTAATAGTTCCAGGCTCGCGTGGCTCATTTTGCGAACTGACCGCGCGGCGTGTGGCTGACAGGTGGGGCCCACCCTGGTACTGTAGATGAACATTAACTACTGTTGCTAAGCACAGTAGCAAGGCCGCGGAGAGAGCGCGATTCTGGCCAGCTTTCATATACTTAGTAATGGCACTTGAGAAAAGATTCCCCGAGTGACATTCTCAGATTGTAGGACGGTCACTTCTCACCTGGCAATATTGTATTTTAAAGTTGTACTCCTAGTAATGTAAAAGAGTTGTAGGTAATGGGAAGAGTATGAGATTCTACAAAAATGCCGAGATATGACATTGTAATCATAAGTTGGTAACCAAAGATAAATCCTTGAAAAAAGAGGGCGGCAAGGTTGTGTTTCGTTTGAGCTCGACGATCATCTGGGTAGATGGTGATACGCGGGCAGGGGGCATGGTAAGGGCGCGGGCGGCGACGGTGGCAAGGTCAGGGAGGAGGTAGCCGCCCCTTGCTGCGGCAGGAGAGAGGTTAGGAGGAGGAAAGTCGGGGCGGCCCCGGAGTTGCGGCTGTGGGTGGGCCATGGAAGGCATGCTGCCTGTCGTGGCATATGGGGTGACATGGTGGTCTGGTCGGTCCCTGATGGACGGTCCGTGGGGGTTTGCGACACATCGCCGGGCGAAAGCGTAACATGGACTCTCGACCGGAGCCGAAGACGACAACGTCCTCGAACACCACGTCCTTCTTGAAGGTGTTGTCGAGGTGGTGATTTAGCTTCTCCACGCCGGGTTCTCCAAGGGAAACTCTAGATCACTCGCGGGATCGGGTGAGGGCGGGCTCCTGCGTCACTTCCGTCTTGGGGCCTCACCTTGAATGTTCCACCGACAACCGGGACCTATGGAGTGCTGGTGGCTGGCGGCGGACTTCAGCCTTGGAGTGTGCAGCCCTGCGGCCGGCATGGATACCGGAGCAGCGGCTCCGGTTTTCACCTCCGTTGTGATGCGTTGAGGTAGTGGAGCGTCGACTTTGGTCGTTTGGACGTCTTGGTCGTCGGCTTGCTTGAGGCGCAGCCTTGGGGCTGGCGAGGATGTCGGAGCGGCGGCTCTGGATGCTTCGCCTCTGCTGTGGGGCGTCGAGGTCACCTCCGCCATGTTGTCTTGAGGTCTTCGATGTCGACTTTGGTCGCTTGGTCGTCGACCCGTGTGGGGCGCGGCTTTGGGGCCGACGCAGATGTCGGATCGGCAGCTACGGAGTCTCACCTCCACCGCGTTGCGTTAAGGGGTCTTGGTGTCGGCCTTGATTGCTTGGGCAACTTGGTCATCGACCCATGTTTGGCGCGGCCTCATGGCCGGTGGATCGAGTTGTAACTGTTTTCTTTCTTACGCCTTGTTCTACATGTTTTGTTCTACTTTATCAATATAAAAGTCAAAGTTTTTGTCTCGTTTCAAAAAAAAGAAAGTAGAGAAGGTCTCTCGCTTGCTAATACACTTGACAATTCATGTGGTGTGCTTGTGTGCAAGACTAATCCAAGTTTTCTATGACCTTTGGATTAACACAATTGATGTTGTTTTTTGTAGATATTGATCTGCACAAGCCATATTTGGCATTCTTTCAGACACATACACCGAAGTCTATCCAGGCATTTGCCAACACTGCGACCCCTATCTTTGTCAAGTTGACCATGAAGACGATCTAGCTACCCGTACAAACTTGACCAAGCAATGAAAAGGTTCAGAAATGAAGAAGGGAGTGTTTATGATCCTTTATCTATACACATGGCTGAATGTTGAAGGCAACATATAGTTTGAAAATTAAAATGAAAATTCATGTCCTAGGTTCTTGAGTTTTAGGGACTCGATTACCAATGCTATCAACCTATAGAAGGGTGATTTAAACCAGTATATCAAACTCTTGTATTAAGACATAACATAGTTTTATTACATTGTACATTCTATCATAATCTTCTCAATATGTAGATAGCATTTACATTTTATTGAATTAAATAATTTTGTAACCAACATTAGTTTCATATATGTACATAAGTCTAAAAATTCAAAATAATTGTTCACCTCCTCATTTTTATAGTTGAGTTGATACTTAGTTATGTTCAATATTTTGAGAGACATATATATTTAGTATGCTCTAACAAATATCTTAATTATGTTTTTTATAGAATTAATCCGGAAGCAAATTTTTACAGAAAATTATAGAGTATACAATGGGCACTTAGCTTGACTTTTTCATAAAAATTGCATTGTGTTCAGTAATAATGCGACAACAAGTGCATATACACTTGATATTGAAATATAAACACTTAGACAAACTGCCAATGATCAATTTTTTGTGAAACGTTTGCCTTGTTTTATGAAACAGAGGAAGTACGGATCGATCAGAGGTAAGCGCCGTCAACGACATTAACAAAAAAAAATCCCTTCTAGGTCGATTATCCGCTGAGTGTAGAAAAATACGAATGGAAGAGATTCCGAAAACAACATACTATTGCTAGGTGCACAGATCTTGAGTGTCTTTTACAGACTGTAGACACTTGAGAAAAGATTTCGCAGAGTGTTTTCATTGATTGGTGACATTCTCAGATTTCAGGAAAGTCACTCCTGGCCTGGCAATATTGTAGTTTAAAAAAAATTAGAATCATACTTTTAAAGAGTTGTAGGTGATGGGAAGAGTATGAGATTCTAAGACACATCGTAATCGTTCATAAGTTGGTAACCAAAAAACAAATCTTTGGAAAATGAGGGCGACAAGGTTATGGTCCGTGTGAGCTCGACGATCATCCGTGGAGATGGTGAAACTATAGAGGTCACTTGCTTGCGGAAATCTCTTATGGGTCACAAGATCATATGCTCCCACTACGCAAATTTATATTTTAAAATGTAAAAAAAAAATCAAACAATTTTTTTGGATATACTCCCTCCGTTCCAAATTAGATGACTTCTATTTGTCCACATGCGGATGTATCTATACTTGTAACATGTCTAGATACATCCGTATGTGGGCAAATGAAAGTCATCTAATTTGGAACGGAGGGAGTACATCCGGAGATTCTATGGTCACACGTAAAGCTTGGCAGGAAAGGAAAATGTTGGTACCCTATGTAAAAAAATCAAATCTCAATGTTTGAAAATGATTTTGTACAAGAAATCACCAGCCACAAAAACGTCCCGTTTTCATTAAATTTTGTGTATAAAGATAAAATGTACGGGTGTTTTTCCGAATTTTTTGTTTAGATTTCATTGAAAATTTAAAATGTATTTAAAATAGTTTACATAAGGGGAGCATTTAGATCTCCGACCCAAAACACTGTGTCGGCTCGCTTGCCAGCACACTTGGTGTTGGTAGTGCTTGTGATGTGTGTGAGGAAGACTAGTGAAAAATTCAGTATGAAATTGGGAGACGCGCAAGCGAAATTTTCTTGCTTGCTAGTAGCTTTTGCGTGATGCGCCTTGTCACGTCGAGACGGTGACCGGCCGGCCGTGTGGACACAGACAGACAGAGACGGACGCGCCATGCCCGCTTTGGGCTTTCGCCTTTTGCCGGGAACGGCAAGATTCCGAGCCCGTGACCGGGCCGCGGTGACCGGCATGACTTGCCGGAATCGGCAATGTTGGAACCTGCCCGCTACGACGATTGTGGCAGACAAACGCTTTTGATCCATCCATCCACGCGCATGGGTCGTCTCCATCTTCCGCTGTTTCTCGCGCGCGCGTTTCAAACTTGTCGTCCTCGCTGCAGTCCAGTACGCTCGCCGGCCGGACGACACCGACATTCGAGCGTGGTGACCACGGACCGGTCGCCGAACTTTGAACAAGCAACTGAACTGAACTTTGAAGAATCAAGATGAAGTTCCATAATGATGGAGTTATTGTGTGCTTAAAGGTGGTCATGCTTTGGCTTATCTGTTAAGCCATAGACGATACTATGATCTCAGGAGGATGAAGAAAAGTAGAGAATTCAAGCTATGACTTGGAGGCAAGGTCACGATGTGCTCGTACGTTGATCCATGATTGACAGAGGTTTGAACCAGCAGCTACATAGCGTTGCGAAACTTCCTGGCTGTTTCGTTGCATGGCGTCGTCGTCAGTACGGAGGCGCGTGGCCGTGGACTCGATCACCTGCTGCTCCCTACATATGGCCTCTGCTGCTACTCCTCTCTGTCGATCCTTCAGTTTCAGCTTCAGACTTTGCCCCCAAGGAGGAGGAAGCTGCCGCGTCTCGAGCCTGCACTGCATTGGCACTCACGGTAGCACTACAATGCCTCTCTACTCCTTCTGCTCCAAGGTTCTTCGTCTTGCTGTTGATGCCACCGTCACTACTGACGACCAGTTTGTTTCCCCTGTGCTGTTCTGTGCGCGTTCTCTTCTAGATTCTAGCTCGCTCGCTTCCAGCCTTCCAGGTTCTCCCGAGAGAACGAGGATGGTGCGCGGGAAGGTGGAGCTCAGGAGGATCGACAACGACGTGTCCCGCCAGGTCACCTTCGGCAAGCGCCGCGCAGGGCTGCTCAAGAAGGCGCACGAGCTCGCCGTGCTCTGCGACACCGACGTCGGCGTCCTCGTCTTCGACCGCGCCGGACGCCCCTCCGACTACTGCAGCCCATACAGCAGGTCTGCTGCTTGAACCACTTCCATCTTCTCCCAGATTCTCTCTTCTCTCCGCTCTATTTTACTTTTCGATTGTGTGATTGTGTCGTGTTTGAGTAAATGCCTGTGGGGATCCTTACCAGAGCAGCGAAATGCTGGATCATGTGTCCATGTAACTCGTCAGTTACTGAATCTGCAATATCCCTTTGGAAATCCACCGAGCAAATTCTTCAGATGATCTTTATAAAGTTTGTCCCTGTTTTTTTTTTTTTGCGAAACACAGTACAACGCAGACGCTCACATACACGCGCATACACTCACCCCTATGAACGTACACATGCACACCCTACCCCTATGAGCACCTCCGAGAGACTGAGCCGGCGGTTGGGTCTTGAGATTGACGAAGTCACCACGGACGTCTCGCTGTCGACGAGAACGTCGTCTCCCACTGAAGAATATTCCGCCTAAATGAGAAACACCAGCGTCAAACCTAGGGTTTGAACTCTGGTGGGTTAGGGGTACAACCACCCTCCTAACCATCTTGCCACAGACAAGTTCTCAAGTTTGTCCCTATTTTCAGTTCTGATTTATAACCAGAGTCTGTACCCACCAAAATTATACCTGTGGTCGACCAGATTAGTTTCTTGAGCTCAACCTGTCAAAGTTCAGCAAGTACGCCGGCGTTCTGTCTGCAGCTTACAAATGCACAATCATAGCATAGTTTAACAATAGTAACGAATGCCTGGAACTTAATTACTTGCATTTATCCACTGTACGTACAGACTGTAGTAGTGACACATATACATGTTATGTATCACCAAACTGAAACTTTTACAGCATGCGTAAACATTTGATTGCTTTCACATACCCACTGCACAATACTGTGGTGGTGACATACTTCACTTATCATTTCTGAAGCTGGAGTGAGCTAATCCAGCGTTATGAGAGCATCACCGACGCGCAGCTCCAGGGGACAGATGATGACGACGACAAGGTTGATAAACAAATGCAAATACTACACTCCAAATTTGCTGCACCATAGCATTCTTACTGCTGATCGATAAGAGACATCTCTGATTGTGCAGGTGCACCAGATGTTCATGGAGATCGCAGAGCTGAGGCGTGAACAAGATCGTCTGGAGGCCAGCCTGAGAAGGCAGACCGGAGAAGAACTGCCATCCGGGGCTACCAAGGAGGAACTTGGCAATCTGGATCAGCAGCTCGAGGGTGTCCTCGGCAAAGTCCGTGAAATGAAGGTACGCACAAAACTCATTTGGGTGAATCGTCATGCAACTTTATGACTCTCTTCTTCTGTATGTGTGCAGGAAAAACTACTGAATCACCGTCTCGCTCTCCCCTCCTTATCTCTACAGTAGAGACTAGGCGACAGGGAGGCGATCTTCTTTCCCTCGTTCTCCGCCGCCGGCGCCGGTGGTCCCCCCTCCCTCCGCTCGTCGCTCCGGCGGCGGGAGGGTGGGGGAACCGTGGATCGTCCGGTCAGGTGTGTGAATAGTAGGTGTAGTTATTCTGCCGGCGGCGCTGTGGGGGTGGAGGCGGCGTCGGAGAGAATAAAGGTGCTCGCGCGTCCTCTCCCCTACGCCGGCGTCGCTCGGTGCTCTGACGTGACGCATGGAGGTCTTGTTACTCCGGGATCCACGGATCCGTGGAGTTTTTGTTCCCCTCGAGCTGACGGCGTGGCGGCGGCGGCTCTTTGTGGGTTTCTTTGCCCTCCTCTCTGTCGTCGTCAGGGCGTCGTCTCCATCTGCGGCGTCTCTGGGAGAGGGAGGTGGTTCGTCCAGGTGAGTCTCTGCTTCTGCCTCTGGCTGGCCGAGGTGGCAAAGGGAGAAGAGGTGGAGGTGCTCGATCTGTTTTTGGATGGCGTGGTGGTGGTGGTCGTTCTCTGTGGCGTCTTTGCTCCGGCCGGCCGTGGCGGCGAGGGGAGTGGTCGACTGGAGGACGGGTGTGTTGGGTGGCTGGTCTGGCTGCTCCGGAGTCGGCGGGAAGAATGGTGGTCTGTGGATGCAGGTGCGCGGCTGAGCTCGTTCATCGTTCTGGGTGTTCGTCGCGTGGCGGCGGCCGGTTTTGCAGCCTTCTTCAACGTTGGAGGTGCTTGCTTCCCTGGGCTTGGCGGTACGGCGTTCTCCGGTGGAGGCTAGACGTTTGGGGTTTGGGGTGGATTCGGCTCAGTTTCTTCTTGTTGTTTGGAGTGTTGGGTGCAAGTTCTTCTGGATCTTTTGTAATTTCGGTTTCTTTTGATCCTGGATGTAATTTGTGCTTGCTTCCTAATATAATTGCCGGATCCTGTTCAAAAAAAAAACTACTGAATCAGCAGCTGGATAAATCACAAGAAAAGGTGAACATCTTGGAGGACCAGAACAACTTCCTTCGCCACGTGGTACTTCTCCCATTGCTGCCTGTCTGCTAGTACTCTTTATCGAAAAATAAAAATCTGCTAGTACTGATCTTGCTACGTGAATGTGTTTCGACTGTGAGTTCAGACGAACGAACAACACCGTGCTGCCATGGACGGAGAGGCGTCGGCAGCGGAGGGCACGGCGACACCGACGCTACCGTTCGGGGGCTTCTTCCCGGAGGTGGAGGACGGGTTGTCGACATCGCTCAGCTGTGGCCGCACCAGCTCCCGAAGTGCAAGCATCGGACTGCAGCCCAGCCTGAGGCTGTGGTAATTAAGGTCGTGCGTCTGAACACTTCATTATTATTAACACTTCTTCTAATCAATCTGCTTACTGACTACTGTTGCTCATGGTTCTGTTGTTAATTTGCAGGCTGAGGAGGAGGAGATGACACCTGACGGAAGGGGCAAGAACTTAAATAGGAGGAGTGGTAGTAGTGAACTGAATCTAGCTAAAACCTTTGTTGTTGTTTTTTTTAGAACAAATGCCCGACTTTCAATTAATAAAGCCCGCACCACAACAGCAGGTATCAACATAGTACTGGGGATACCAGTTTACAACTTAGCACACACAAAAGCTCACATACGAGCTGAGAATAAAGTTTTACCAGCCTTACACTAAGGCAAGCAACCTCGGAAGTTTGTACGACACAGACCAACAAAGCTAAAGCCCTAGAGGGCGACATAAGGTAGCATAAGGTAGCAACTAAACTCGCAAAGACGGGGCGCAGCAACTAGACATCATCTTGGGCGCGGCAGCTTCGGTAGAGGCCCTGGAGCTGCACCACCATCTTGTCAATCTGGATCTGATCCTCAGGTTTCGAGAGGGGACGCCACTGCTGCAATAAGATACCAGTTTTGAAGAAACATTCAGCAGCATGATTAGGGAAAATTGCTTCAATAGCAAATTTATTTCTAATATTCCACAAAGCCCAAGCCTGGGCAGCAAAGAGAAGCCACACTAACTTCCTATGCTGAGTGGCAAGAAGCAAAGCCCAAAATTGATCAAAAGTTTGGGGAACTCCCATCATTGTTCGAAAACCACTCCAAAGCAACTTAGCAAAAACACACGAAAAAGCAATGTGGTTTGAGTCATCCCACTCTCCACATAAAGCACAAAAACCATACGAGGGCCCATGACGAAGTACCAGTTGGTCTCCAGCTGGCAACCTGCCTCTTGCTAAGAGCCAAAGGAAGATTTTAATTTTTATAGGGATTTTGGCTGCCAAAAAAACTTAGGAACCGTGTTGTCAGTCGTGTGCAGGATTTTGGCGTACATGGAGGACACAGAATAGGTACCCGATGTTCCAGGGCCCAGGAGACTGAGTCCGGCTCATTCACAGGACCAAGCTCTTCGATCTCTGCTGTAAGTTGCTGCCAAAGGAGGAGCTCTTCAGGGCCAAACGTGCGTCTAAACCTCAGCCGCCAACCATCACCCAGATTGGCTTGCGAGATGAGGGTATCTGGATTAGAGGAAATTTCAAACAGGCGTTGATACCGGGAGCAAAGAGGACCCTCCCCTGTCCACCAGTCCTTCCAGATCAGGATGGTGTTGCCTTCCCCTAGAGCATATTTCGCGCCTAGTTTGAAAAAGTGTTTGATCTTGTGGAGGCCCCTCCAAAATTGGGACCCGCCCTCACCCGATGAGGCAAAGATGTTGCTAGCTCCAGGATATTTCGCTCTAATAATTTTTAACCAAAGAGAGTTAGGGTTTGTATCATTAATTAAACAACCTCCAAATCCTTTTCATCATGAGGGAAATATTCATTACTTTGGTGTTTGTGATTCCTAAACCACCCTGGTCTTTAGGACGACACAGCTCCGCCCAACGCACCATATGGTAATTGCCGTCCGCGCTCGCTCCCTCCCAGAAAAATCTGGACATATGCTTGCAGAAGCCAGCATGGGTTCCCTCTGCCAAGAGGAAGAGCCCCATTGCATGCATGGGGAGGCTGGCCATCGAAGCATCGATCAGGGTTAAGCGGCGACCGAGGACATAAATCTGCCTTGCCAAGGCTCTGTCCTGTGTCCTACTACTCCCACTAACGGTTCCCAATTAACCAGGTTCAGTTTACGATCTGCCATGGAAAGCCTAGGTACGATGAAGCGAAAAGCTCCAGTTTTGCAATTCAGGAGATTCGCCACTCTAGCTTGCTCCTGTTCTGAGGCCCCCATCACTATAACCTCGCTTTTCAGAAAATTGATCTTAAGGCCAGAAATGATCTCAAAACAAAGCAGGATCAGTTTAAGATTTGCTAGGTCAGCTTCATTGTTTTGGATAAGGATTATGGTGTCGTCTGCATATTGCAGATGAGCCACCCCTCCCTCAATGAGGTGTGGCACCACACCATGAATGTGGCCTGCAGCACTCGCCTTGTCCAGCATCTTAGCAAGGGAGTCTGCCATAAAATTAAAAAGCTGCAGGGAGCAAGGGTCACCCTGCCTCACTCCCCTCTTATTTCTAAAAAAGGGTCCAACTTCCCCATTAATGGAGATAGCTGTTTGACCTCCTGTTACCAGCTACATCAAGCGGTGCACTGTGCCAGAGAGGAACCCCTTTCTGCTAAGCACTTCCCGAAGGAAGGGCCAACTAACCCTATCGTGCGCCTTCTCAAAGTCTAATTTGAGAATGACCGCAGGAGCTCTTTTATCTTTAATTTTTGAATGATTTCATGAGGGCTAGGGCACCATCATGGATGAGCCGGCCTTTAATGAAAGCCGTTTGGGTTGGCGCAATAAGTCGGTGCGCTACCGGAGCTAATCGCAACGCATAGGCTTTCGATATCAACTTGAAGATCACATTAATAAGAGCAATATGACGGAATTGCTTAACAGAATCAGCTCCAGCCACCTTAGGAATTAAGGAGATGATGCTAAAGTTTAGACGAGAGATGTCCACCAAACCTAAGGCAAAACCGTTCAGGATAGAAAGCACCAGGTTTTTAACTAGCGGCCAGAAGGATTTGAAGAACATCACTGGCAGGCCGTCCGGGCCAGGAGAAGTGTCCGTCTTGGTTTCCTTCAGAACCGTCTCTAATTCCTCCGGGAGGAAGGAGAGCGAAAGACCTAGGTTCTCAGCTTCCGAGGCACACTGCCCTGGTTCCCAAAAATTCCTAGCCAAGGAAAGGATGGATGGTGATTCAGTGGCGAAAAGTTCCAGGTAAAAACTATAAATATGTGCATGTAGCCCTAACTTATCGCTGATAGGGCCAGATGGGGTAACCAAACTTGAAATCAAACATTTTTGCCGTCTGCCATTGGCATATGCATGAAAATATTTGGTGTTGGCATCCCCTTTTAATAACCAATCTCGACGGCCACGCTGGCACCAATACTCCTCTTCTAAGTTGAGGAGATGGATCATTTGATCCTCGAGATGGTATCTAAGGGCCCAGCCCTGATCGTCGAGACCTGCAGAATCTGCTTGCACATCCAGCGTTTGGATTTCTGAGAGAAGTTGTGACTTCCTTACCCGTGCATCTCTGCCTAGGTTAGCGCCCCACCCACGCAGGTAACAGCGCAGACCAGAAGACAGGCGTTGCCACAGGTCGATTTGGTCGCAACACACTACTCCAGCGTGGTTCGCTTCAGACCAGATTCTACTGACTAGATCTCTAAAACCCGGGACTAGCAGCCAACTAGATTCGAAAAAGAACCTATTGGATCTTGGGGGAGGCTGCTCATCCCCCGTGTCCAGCGTAAGCGGTGTATGGTCGGAGCCAATACGCGTCTCTGCTCGCAAGGAAGCAAGAGGGTATTGCGCCTCCCACGCAACCGAACAAGAACTCTATCGAGAACACTTCTCACAGGATTCAGCTGCTTATTTGTCCAGGTGTAGTTAGCTCATGTCCATTCTATCTCGCGCAGAGCTAGACGAGCGCGTATAAGATTAAAATCACCGCTAATCACCACTGGGTAGCGGGACGCCTGCACCTTGGCCTCAAGCTCTTCGAGGAAGGCAGGGGAGCGGGCATGATCAACCGGTCCGTAAACACCAATAAACTCAAAGAGGAACCTCGACGCTTTATGTAAGATAGAAGCGCTAACAAAGAATTCTCCTTGAGCAAAGGAGCCTACTTCTAGTGTGCTGTCCCTTACACCAAGGAGGCAACCACCAAGTGCCCATTGGCCGATTTCCAGTACCAAACAAAGCGTTTGTTGCCCTCTAAATTGCGCAGTTCTTGGTCAGTAAAGGATTGCTTGATAATTTCTTGGACGAAGATAACGTCGAGTTTTTCCACCCTAATATAGTCCTTTAGCTGAGATCTGTGGCCACTCCGGCCAAAACCTCGCATGTTCCAACCTCCCAGCCTCATTTGGAACACTGAGTGTTCATCCGTGCTAGGCGGGCTTTGGTAGAACGCAAGTTGAGACGCGGTGTCAGAGCAGGGGTAGTAGCAGAGCACTTCCGCTTACCAATCCCCTTCGATTTCATAGCAAGGGCTGACTTTCTGAGTGAAGTCCTTCAAAGGGTTCAGATTCGAGGACTATTGGCTGAGGCAGCCGGGTTTTTTGGACACGGTCACAGAGGCGTGGAACAAGCAGCTGCACCCTGGTGATCATATTCGCTCTCTGCACATTAAGTTGAGCCGCACCGCAAAGGCATTACGAGCATGGAGTAGGGCTCGTGTGGGAAGCATCCGCCTTCTTTCCACGGTGGCGGAGCAAGTAATTTTGGGTCTGGACATGGCTCAGGAGGGTCGGGATCTTTCTATTGCTGAGATTGCCCTCCGAGCCTTTCTCAAGCAGAAAATCATTGGGCTAGCGGCGATCGCGCGCTCTCGCATGAGACAGCGGTCGAGGGTGAAATGGGTTGGAGCCGCAGACGCAAATACAAAGTTGTTTCACTTGCGCGCCAACGGTCGTCGACGGAAGAACTTCATACCTGTGCTAAATTCCGCCGATGGGCAGCTTTCCACTGAAGAAGAAAAACATGCGGAGCTGTTCAAGCACTTCAAGCAGCTCCTTGGTCAGCCGCTGGCTAGGCCCCAAACTCTGAATTGGGACTCTTTGGCAGTGCCTATGCATGATCTATCCTCCCTCGAGCTGCCTTTCTCCATGGACGAGCTAAAGGAGGCTGTTTTTGGCATGCCATCAGGGAAGGCCCCGGGCCCAGACGGTTTTACTGCAGCATTCTACAAGAAGTGTTGGCCCCTGATCTCGACAGATATCCTGCTGGCGGTAAACCAGCTCCATAGCCTGCGAGGTAGACGGTGGCACCTGTTGAACTGCGCCCACATCACTCTGCTGCCGAAAGGGGAGGGGGGCTGCAACATCAAGGACTATAGACCGATCAGCTTGATGCACTCCATTGCAAAGATAGTATGCAAGCTCATGGCTAACCGCTTGGCCCCTTGGCTTCACACCATGATTCCAAACTGCCAGAGTGCGTTCATTAAAACGCGCAGCATCCATGATAATTACCTGTACGTGAGGAACACGATCAAAGATCTTCACTCCAAAAAGAAGCCATGCCTGTTTCTGAAACTTGATATCGCTGGGGCTTTTGATTCAGTTTCTTGGGAATATATGCTGGAGTTACTTGAGAGGCTCGGTTTTGGACCGCGATGGAGGGACCTGCTATCTCTTATATGGTGCTCCTCCTCCTCCAAGGTATTGGCGAATGGATCGATTGGGCATCCTATCTGGCATAGGCGAGGGCTGCGCCAGGGCGATCCGCTATCGCCAATGCTATTCACCATGGCGATTGCACCTCTCCATTGGATGCTTCAGCGTGCTGATCAGATGGGGGCTTTGTCGCCGGTGGCACTGCCTCCCGCAAGGCTTCGCACTAGCCTATATGCGGATGATGCAGCTCTCTTTGTCAATCCAACCGCGCCTGACATTGCACAGGTGGCTGGGATTCTCACTCTTTTTGGGCAGGTGTCAGGGCTCCGTGCAAATCTTCAGAAGTGTGCTATCTACCCCATCAGGTGCCAGGCCCAAGACATTGCCCCGCTTCTGAGCATGCTACCTGTCCCCATAAGTCAGTTCCCGTGTCAATATTTGGGTTTGCCACTTCACCATCGAAAGCTGACCAAGGCAGAGATTCAGCCAATGATTGACAAGATTGCGGGTCGTCTACCACGGTGGCGTGGCAAGCTTCTCAATTCTGCTGCTAGATTGGCGCTGGTCAACTCTGTGTTGTCAGCGATCCCAATATATATGCTGACGGTGTTTCAGTTGGGAAAATGGGCCATAAAGAGGATCGACAAAATTCGTAGGGACTTCCTCTGGAAATCTAAAAATCAAGGCACTCAAGGGGTTTGCTTGGTGAATTGGAAAAGTGTTTGCAGGCCCAAATCTTGTGGGGGGCTCGGAGTTCTTGACCTGGAGAGGTTCAGTCGTGCGCTTAGGTTGCGCTGGCAGTGGTTTGAGTGGACAGACAGGGGCCGTCCTTGGATTGGAACCCAGGTTCCATGTGACCGGGTGGACTCCTCGCTTTTTGCTGCATGTACTGATATTTCGGTGGGATGTGGCGACAAGGCAAAGTTCTGGACATCCCAATGGTTGGATGGCAAGGCGCCATTGGAGATGGCCCCAAATCTGTTCAAGTTGTCGAGGTTTAAGAAACTAACTGTTGCCCAGGCTATTATTGGGAACAAATGGATGACGGGGCTGCACAGAATCACGACCGAGGCCCAGCTTCGCGAGTACACGGCGCTATGGATCAAGCTGCAAGGCATTCAGCTAACTGAAGAGGAAGACCAAATTCAGTGGAGGCTAGGGGCCAACAAGTGCTACAGCGTTGCCTCTGCCTACAAGGTTCAGTTCGCGGGGGCATATTCCGTGATCGACTACTCCAAGCTATGGCGTTCCAAGGTTCAACCGAAGTGCAAGATGTTTCTCTGGTTATGGCTCCGCCAGCGCATTCTCACGGATGACATGCTTGCTCTGCGAGGCATTGACCATCGGGATGCTTGTGTTCTTTGCGATCAGGGGAGGAGACGGCTGCCCATCTTGTGTTGCAATGCCCATATGCCCGCACTGTTTGGTTTCTGTTGGCACAGTGGACTGGATCTAGTGCCTTGGCAGTGCAGATACAACAATTTTCAGCCCCAGCTGAGTGGTGGAGCTTCATGACGGGTGCGCTGACCAAAGACGAGCTTATGGTGGCGATCTACGGCGTATGGCATATCTGGAAAGAGCGGTGCCGGAGGGTTTTTCAGCAGTCATCCTTGACGGAAAGTATGCTTCTTGACCTTATTCGGGATGATCTGTTGCTGCTAGGCACCCATCTGGCGAGAGGATCACATGAGCTTCAGGTTCCAAACGAGTTATCTGACAGTGGCGAGTAATCACCATGCGAACCTTGGCCTGTACTGTTTTCCTTTTCTTCTCAGTTTTCCTTTGGCTAGAGTCTCTCTAGCTTGTAACCAGACCTTACTTGCTCCCTCTTAATTGATTTGGCAGAACAACTGCCGTTTTACTTCAAAAAAAAAAAAAAAAAGACTTTCTGAGTACACAAGTAGCAGGCCTGTGAGTACCCAGAGGGGAAGTAGGAACATGGGTCGCCACACTGGCCTCCTCCTGTTGGATGTTGTCGCTTGTTGCTTTAGCAGACGCGGCCTTTGCCGCGACCTGCGCTAGGGATGCTTGTGCTAGTTCTTTTGCCCGGATCACAGATAGAATTTCAACCGAGGAGGACGACCCGCCCGGCACCAAACCACAATCCGAAACCACCGAAAGCAAATGCGAATCGAAAAACTTGGAAAGGGCAACGAAATCCGCAAGGGGAGGCGAGAGAGGTGACATACCCGAGCCCTTCTTTGACGCTGTGAGGCGGACTGCCTTCTGTAGGATCGGCTCCGCATCCTTGTCCTCGCCGCGGCTGCTGCGACGGTTGGAGGAGGATGGCGTGCTTTCTGTAGCGCGGCGAGTCTTGGGGGCGGCCGGCGTGCGGGAAGACACCTCTTGCTGGGACTTGGCCTTCATCTTGAGCGGTGGGGTGGGGGAGCAGACCATCTTGTTAGATTTAATCTTCATGCTGCGCTCCGCCAGAGTCTCATTCTCGAAGTCCCATTCATCCGGGCTCTGCCAGCCCATCTCCTCCCTCTCCGACTCATTGAGTTTTTTGGCCTTGCAAGGAGAGTAGTGGGGAATCTTCACGCGTTCTCCTTCCTCAGAGGAGGAGCTGTCCCGCACTGAGGTCGGCGAACAGGCTTCTCTCTGCAACGGCGAGTGGCATGCATCTTTCTGCTTCGCGTCTTTGGTCATAACCACTGGCGAGAGAACGGTATGGATTTCCCGAGCCTCCTGCAAGTTCGAGCCGTACTCGTTGATCAGAGTGCGGGTCAACTCCTTGTGAGCCTGGGCGGGGCCGAGCGAGCAGTATTTGGTAATCTTCTAAACTATAAAGCGCGCTAACGATCGTACGTACGTCGCGGCGATTTTGCAGTTTGCTCCTCCAGTTTATGAGTAATTAACGCGCAGTCCTTTTGTAAGTCAGGTATTGATTCGTCTGTTCCCCCACGAGCTCGGCCAGCGGGCGGCCGCGCGAGCAGGCAACGACCGGGAGCTGCGCGTGGGCCGCCGCCGCCGCCCAGGATGTGAACGCTGGAGCAGCGCGGCCGGGTGTTCGTGCTCACCCTGACGGGCGACGGCGAGCACCGGCTGGGCCACCCGCTCATCGCCTCGATGCGCTCCGCGCTCGCCTCCGTCACGGCCCAGGCCTCCGCCGCGGGCCCGGGGGCGGCCCTGGTGACGGTCGCGGAGGGCCGCTTCTTCTCCAACGGGCTCTACATCGGGTGGGCGGGCACCTCCCGCGCGCGGCTCGGGGAGCTGGTGGCCGCGCTCCGCCCCGTCACCGCCGACCTGCTCGCGCTCCCCATGCCCACCGTCGCCGCCGTCACGGGCCACGCATCCGCGGCCGGGTTCCTCCTCGCGCTCTGCCACGACTACTGCGTCATGCGCGCCGACCGCGGCGTGCCTACATGAGCGAGGTCGACATCGGCCTGCCCCTCCCGCCCTACTTCGTCGCCCTGCTCCGCGCCAAGATCACCGCCGCCCACGCGCTCCGCGACGTCGTCCTCCGCGGCAGGAAGCTTAGGGCGCCCGAGGCCAAGGGGATGGGCGTCGTCGACGTCGTCTGCCCCGGCGCGCTAGGTCTGTGGGGATTGTCGAGGAGAGCGACGAGGAGAAGGCAAGGAACTTCGCTTCCAAGCTCTGAATGAGGAGATGCGAGGTCAGTCTCCTTCTGCAGCTTTGCATCCCCAGTCTCTGATGTGTCTCTTTTAATTGGTTGCTGAATTTACTGACACTGATGGTTAAGTTGATTGTGCTATTGTCTGAAGTCAATTATAAGTATCCATAGTCCTGTAGTTTTGATAAAAGCTGAAGAATCTACTTATAGTGCAGTTTGCTGAATTTAGGTGGTTCCTGAAGTTACTGAATGAAGAAGAGACATTAATATTCTCGTGATAGGACAGTTTGAATCTGATTGTGCTATTGTCTGAAGTCAATTATAAGTATCCATAGTCCTGTAGTTTTGATAAAAGCTGAAGAATCTACTTATAGTGCAGTTTGCTGAATTTAGGTGGTTCCTGAAGTTACTGAATGGAGAAGAGACATTAATGTTCTCGTGATAGGACAGTTTGAATCTGATTGAGATCATCAAGTGTTGCGTGCGTCTAAACGGCTTAGAGAGTACCACGCCGCCAGGTATTAGGCTCTCATTCTACGCCACATTGGGCCTTGTCGTAGATTCCGAGAGGGTGTTCGACGGAATGCCGGCCAGGGTCATCGTCAGCTGAAACTCGACGGTGGACGGGTATGCCATATTTGGGTAAACCATTATTTGGTGTGATAATAAACCATTAAATCGTTTCATTAGCCCGTTGCAACGCATGGGCATTTTGCTAGTCTACATAAGACTTACTAGCAGCTCAGTAGTTACGGGCTTACAGGATCGGGCGTACGTTCGGAGGCCATGCTGTTGTCAACGTATAGATGGCAGATTGCAGTATTTGGTCAGATATAGGTCTCGTTTTGTTAATTGTTACACATGATTTCTCGTATAGTTTTCATGAGGACACTACCTATCTCACCTTGGCTAGTATTTCCGTTCCTTCTTACATACAGTGTCGGTGTATCTGACCTGAATGAATTGATCGACATGTGTATGTAGTGTGAAAAGTCTAAGGACACGCCTCCTTTTCGAAAAATAAAATAAAAAGTATAGGTATCTCGATCAGTTTGTGTATCTATTTTAGATGGGGTATAGTCGATCGTACAAAGCTTTGTGCATGGTTCACAAATGACAAGCAAGGTTGACGATCTAAGAGCAACTCCAACTGCAGAAGCGCTTACCCTAAGCAAACATATTTAGGGTTTACAAGAGAGAAGGAACGGGTAAGCGGAAATTTCTACCTTTTCAGCTTACCTGTGTTTTAGCTAAATCGCAATCGGTTTCTCAAAAAACAATTACAACCGCATCCACCTTTCTTACACCTAGGACCCAACCGTTATAAAAATAGGGCGATCGGGTCCTTGCCGGGGAGGCGGTTTCTGGTACCGGAATCGGCGAGGGCAGGGTGTCATTTAAATTGAGCTGGGTCGCACAACAGCAAATAGCTTTTTGTTTGGCATGTAGGTCTCCTCACTTTAAACTTTGCTTACTCCTACTGGTTCGATAAATATTTGTCTTCGCCGAGAGAAATTTGCTGCTGCACTACATCATACATTTCACTTGGGATTCCTAATCGTCATCATGGATCACATCACACTGTGTTCGTTTCCGCGTACACCAGGTACGGGGTTGCAGCGAGAAGCATAGGGACGATCGAGCTTGCACGCTGCTGCCAAGTACTTGAAGCTATAGTTGCCGAGTCGCGCCTGGCAGCTGCAACCGCAAGTTGTCGGCAGGGAAGCAGAAGGTGTGTGGCCCTGTTGGCTTGGAGAGACCCGACCCTTCATTGCGGCTACTAGCCTCCTCTGGCTAACTATAGCCTCTCCTACCGGATGTTGCTCCGCTCCGTCTACACCTCCACCAGTTTCAGTAGCCCCCAAGGAACAAGACGTTGCCACATTCCACGGTACGCACCAAACAGGTGATAACTTAGCCAAGCACTAATGATTTTTGGAGAAAACTGATCCAAATAGTACTAGTTGTTTGCTAAAAATTTCTTAGGCTGGGGTGATGCCCCCCATACTTACACATAGCTCCGCCGTTGCCGACTATGACCCTTGAGAAAAGGATTCATCGTGTGTGTTTCTTTGCTTGGTGACTTTTGTTTTAATTTCACGGTTGCTTGAAAGAGATACATTTGACTACTACCTCACTGAGTTTGATAAACCTTGGATTAATTACTCACTTAAGAGAAATTTGTTGCTATGATCCAAACCTCTGCACTTGGAGGCCCAACAATGTGTACAAGAATAGACGCGCGTGGTAGACATCACCCCCCCCCCCCCCCCAACATACACATAGCTCCGCCATGCCGACCTGGCCCTTGAGAAAAGATTTCACCCCGCGTTTTCTTTGCCTTGTGACATTCTCAATTGTCACTTCTTAATTACTCCCTCCGTATCAAAATATAAGTGGCACTAGTCACTTACCACACATATGTATGTAGACATGCTTTAGTGCAAGATTCATGTAAGTGACTAGTGAATCTTGCACTAAAACATGTCTACATACATGTGTGTGGTAAGTGACTAGTGCGACTTATATTTTGACACGGAGGGAGTACCTGGGTATATTGCAGTTTTAAAATTGTGGTCCTACTGTAAAAGAGTTGTATATGATGGGAGGAGTATGTGATTATAAGAGGACGTATCAATAAGACATAGTCATTTATATAGAAGTTTGGCACTAGTTTAAGAGCGAACTATAGTTTGAATGCCACAATTTAACTATTTAGCCAATCAGGCTAATTAGCAATTTTTCACCTTAATCGTCCAATTTAGTGATTTTTCAATTATATTGTCGCTTTTATTTTGATGTGATCTTTATTGTGGGCCCGAATCATCAAGATACACATGGCACATTGTTATACCTTGTCGAACCGAGCGGGATGGCTCAGCAGCAAAGCATCGTGTTCGTAACTGTTTTTTATCACATTCGTTCAGTATTGTTTCACAAATATTACGAGGGAGCAAATTTGTTACTACTAAATTTTACTAAGTAGTGCTATCAGATTTACGTCACCGAGTGACCTATTTGCATAAAAATGCGGGAAATTATCTGTCAAGTATGTATATTCGTACTTCATCGACTGTGAATTCGGTGTTTTAAAATAAATTAACGGGACAATTATCCTCCTCTTAATTCATCGATGAGGCAAATATGTTGCCTCCATTTCTAAAAAAGAATTACAAAGAGGTCTATTTTGAGTAGCCGTAGCTTTTGAAACTGTGTAGGAAAAGCTGAAAATTGTTCAGTTAGCTTTTGGCTAGAAGAAAAATCTAACCAAAGACAATCTTTGGAGAAGAGCAGAGGGGGGCAAAAGTACGGTTCTGATTCGTATTAGCTCCATGTAGACGGTGTGGCTAGGAAACGGTCTCTTGATTAGTAAATACACTTGAAATTGTATTTTCTTTTTTTCGAAACACATTACAACGCAGACGCTCATATCAACACACGCACTCACCCTATGAATGTACACATGCACACCGTACCCCTATGAGAATATCCGAGAGATCGAACCGGAGGATTATGTCTTGAGATTGACGAAGTCACTACGGGTGCCTCGCTGTTGACGTGAACGTCGCCTCCCATTGAAAAATATTTCGTCTAAATGAGAAACACCAGTTTTAAACCTGTGATTTAAACTCTAATAGGCTGGTGTACAATACAACCACACCATCCTATTCCTAGTCATTTTGCACAGGCAAGTTATCTGCGCTTGTGTGTTTGGTTGGGTGGCTAACCACCAAGTGGTTGGGGGTAGCCACTTTACCCAGTGTTTGGTTCGTGGTGTGGGGTGGTTGAGGATAACCACATTTTAGGCATACTCACTAAAAAATGTGGTTGACCTCAACCACCACAAAAGTGGTGGTTGAAGCCAACCACCTTTGGGTGAGCTGTTGCGGTTAGCTTAAAACATTTTGCCGCGTCTCACATTACCCATTAAATAGAAAATTAAACTTTTTTAAATATTTGAACAAAAATTTCTCTTTCCAAACATATTAAGAAATTAAACCCTTTTCTATATTTGAACAAAAATTTCCCTTTTTTATATATTAAAAATACTAGTAAAGTGCCCGTGCGTTGCAACGGGTTTAAAATAAATAGATATGTGTTGACGGTCTAAGAAATAACCGATTTTGAGTCAAACATCTTATATTTAGCTCTTGATTTTAAATTTATACCATTTGAACATGATATGTTCAATTCATACCAATAAATCATTGTATTGGCAAGGAGGAGAAGCAGATTATTTCACTTAGGCATGACTCGCGCTTTCCATGCATACCAATTAACTTAGAGATCAAAGTTATTGTAATTCACCATATGTGCATCACATATATAATAAGACATTTTATTGTAATTCATATACACATAGCAGAAGATTACAACAGTATGTGAACTTGAATTGAAGAGAGGTTCGTCAATGTTAACTTTCGGCGTGATCCTTCTCAAGCTTGCCATCTGTGCAGTTGTTTCAGCTTTTAGTTTCTCAAAAAGCATGCTTCGAATTGGTCCACTGTTCTATCTATATAACTAATTTTATTTGCCTGTCCTCAGAGCTCTCTTTCGCAAACTGCAATGGGCATGTCTCTCAAAAAACTGCCATGCTCTTGGATGATATTTAGAGAATTCAGATTCTCTGCAAAACCATTTAGTTGCTAGACCTCAAGTTGAACTTCTGTGAGCTTGGATGACAACCACAAGAAGATGCTTTATGTTAAGCTGAACAAATTCAGCAATTAGTTGAATGTCAGCAGTCGCATTTTCCTTCTTGCTTTATATTAATCTGAACAGATTCAATTCGTTGAATGCCAGCAATAGCATTTCCCTTCTCCACAATTAGTGTATACCAATCTGCTTCATCTTAATCAAATATTTCGATGATCTCATGCTCTCTACATGTGTACTTCTGTTTAAAGAAATGAAGCCTTGTTTCGAGTTCCAAGAGATTTTTGTCGAAGACTTCAACAAGTTCAGAGTACCTGTTGTTCACTTCTAGAATGGATTTCTCAACCTCTGACTTGATAGGACTAACACATCAAGCTTTCGGCCCAGATTAACTTCTTCCAGTGCATCAATTTATTGCTGAAGCTCCTCAATGTCCCTGTCTCTCTCATCAATCATACATGCTAACTTATGGTTTTTCTTGGAAGTAAAAAAATCCGTCAAGAGGCTGTACGAAAAAGGATGCCCTGAGCAATGCATCAGACTGACGGCCCCATCGTTGAGCGGGCGGCAGCTGCCGTGCACGTTGTCGGCGCTGAGGTCGTGATGGTTCCACCGCAGATCGACGACCTCCACCTCACCGGCAAAGAAGAATAGGATAGGGGACAGGGAGCCTAGCTCGTAGATTCTCTTCGTCAGTTCGTTTTCTGGATCTCCATCCACCACTCGCCGGCGGTAGTGTTCCCGCCTGCCAGCGCCGGAGGTCTACGACCACGACGTCGGTGTTGAAGTAGCAGGGCGGGCGGCGGTACCCCCGAAGATCCGCGTGCCGAGTTCCGGATCAGACCAGAGCACCGGCGTGAATTAGCGAGAGAAGTTGGCGGGGCGATGACGGCGGTTACGGGGACGCGGGTCTCGCAGAGCCTGTGCACGAGCACATGCCGGATGGAGTACGCATCAGAGCTGGACCGGGGAGCCTTTTCCGGTGGCTGCTCCGCTGAAAGACGGCGCCGCCGCTCGCCGCTTGCCTCGCCTCGTCTCCTCTCTCCGCGTGGACAAAAAAGAGACCAACGGGTACAAAACAAAAGGACATCGATTTCGAAATAATGAAGGACTAAAATGCAAAAGTACCGCGACGTACGCGTGCCATGTCGTCAACGCATATTATATAGTAGAGATTTAAACAAACTTTTCTCTTTAATACATTATTTTTAAAAAAAACTTTTCCCTTTAAATATTGGAATAAAATTTTCTTTTTATATATATCAAGAATATTTGGAAAATTCATTTTTTAATTTTTGAACAAACTTTTCCCTTTTAAATGTTGGAACAAACTTTTTACTTTTTCTATATCAAGAGTATTTGAAAAAAATCCCTTTTTAAATATTTTAACAAACTTTTCTGTTTTATATATTAAGAAAATTTCAAAAAACTTTTTCTCTTTTTTATATCCTGATTTTTTTGGAAAAACTATCCCTTTTATTATTTGAACAATATATTCCCTTTTAAATATTGAATAAACCTTTTCCTCTCTTCAACCATCTCTAATCTATGAAAACACACATAAATATGGCTACCCTAACCATTTTTTATCTCTTCAAACAAACAGGAAAATGGGTCAACCAACTTATACAACCAAATATGAAAAATGGCTACCACCAACCACATGGTTGGGGTACCCCCAACCACTTTTTCATATCCACACAACCAAACGCACCCTAAAATTGTATGTGGAAAGCCAATCCTCTGAAATTGGTGGCGAATACTTGGGCACGCGAAATACTTGTAGCTTTTGCGTATGGCGCTTGTCAGTTGTCAGCTCAAAACGGTCACCCGCCGCGTCGACACAGACGGCCACGCATTGGCCTAATGGCCTTTCGCCTTTTCCCGCAAACGGCAATATTCCGAGCCCGTGACGGAGCCACGGTGATCAGCATGACTCGCCGGAATCGGCAATGGCTCCCGCCCGGCCACGACCATGGAGGAGGAAGGGACCGGCGCTTTTGATCCATCGACGCGCAGTGCATCATCGGTAGCTTCGCTGCCTTTTTCTCGCCCGCGCGTCTCCTTTTCTTGTGCTGCTGCTGCTTCATTATGTCTGTCGCTCCTTCAGCTTGAGTTTCAGACTTAGCTCAAGGAGCCTCCTTCTTCTTGCTGGTGGCACCGCCGGCCACTGACCAGTTTCCACTGCGCTGTGCTGCGCCATCCTATTCTAGCTCGCTTCATCGCATCGCTTCCCAGGTTTTCCCGGAGAAGATGGAGCGCGGGAAGGCGGAGATGAAGAGGATGGACAACGACGTGAGCCGGCAGGCGACCTTCGCCAAGCTCCGGGACGGGCTGCTCAACAATGCGCACGAGCTCGCCGTGCTCTGCGACGCCGATGTCGGCGCCCTCGTTTTCTCCCGCGACGGACAGCCCTTCGACTACTGCAGCCCACACACCAGGTCTGCTCCTTGGACCCCATCCGTCTTCTCCCCGACCCAGTCTCTCACGCTATCCTCTCCATCGGCTCGATTCATTAAGGCTGTTAATCTGCCGATTTTACCACGCCTGTTTGGATTTGTTTCTGCAATGCCCACCATCTCTGCTTTCTTTTTTGTCGACGAAAAATCTCTGCTTTCTTTACTTTTCGATTGTGTGACTTGTGTCGTGTTTGAGTAAATGCTTGTGATGATGCTTATGTGAGCAGCGCAATTGCTGGATCATGTGTGGTGTACTGGTGTACCTTGTCAGTTACTGAATCTGCAATATCCCCTTGCGAAATCTACCGAGCAAATTAGCCAGATGTTCTGTTTTAAATTTAGCTCTGATTTTAGGTCTGTAGCATGTGGGTTTTTATTCATATCAGTAATGATTCATAAACAGACTCTGTACTCTGTACCCACCTACACAATGTATGATTTATAACCAAGAGTCTTTACCCACCTGCTCAATGTAACCCAGAAAATTAGACCTGTGGTCGGCCGGATTAGTTTCTTGAGCTCACCCTGTCAAAGTTCAGCAAGTAATAGGGTCGCCGGAATTCCATTTACAGCTTAGAAATGTAAAATCCTAGCATAATACAGTTTGATAATACCAAATAATTGAAACTTGTACAGCATACATAGACTTGATTGCTTTCATATGCCCACTGTACAATACAATGGTGCTGACGTACTTCACTTGTGATTTGTCAAGCTGGAGTGACCTGATCCAGCGTTACGAGAGCATCACCAACACCCAGATCCAGGGCCCAAATCATGATGATGACCAGGTTAGTAAACAAATGCATATACGTACTACACTCACAATCAATTGCACGATACTGGCATTCTGTCTCATCAGTAAGAGGCACCTCTGATTCTCTTGCGTACAGGTGCAGCAGATGTTCATGGAGATCGGAGAGCTGAGGCGTGAAGAAGATCGTCTGGAGGCTAGCCTGAGGAGGCAGACCGGAGAAGAGCTGCCGTCCGGGGCTACCAAGGAGAATCTTGACAATCTGGATCAGCACCTGGAGTCGGTCCTGGGCAAAGTCCGTGAAATGAAGGTATGCACAAAATTCACTGCTGTCACATGTTTGGGCGCATGACTCTCTTCTCGTGTGTGTGTGTGTGTGCAGGAAAAACTGCTGAACCAGCAGCTGAACGAATCACGGAAGAAGGTAACTATGTTGTAATCATTTGGGAAAACAAAATGAATTAATATGCAAAGAAGCAATTGTTCATCTGGTAACTAACTCTGAGCCATGTAGGTGCACGTCTTGGAGGACCAAAACAACTTCCTTCGCCACATGGTAATTTCTAACATTGCTGCATCTCTGCTAGTACTCCGTAAGTCCTTATCCATCAAAGTGTCTGCTAAGTTCTAACTCACAAAGCAAAACAACCCCCAGGCCCCTTGCGTCGCTTCCCTGGCGACGCTGGGGGCGAAGCCCTAGCCCACCGCCGCCAGCAACCTCCACCGCACGCCGCTGCCGCCGGCCCTTGCCGCGGTGGCGGCGGGCCCCCTCTCCAAATGGACGGTGGGGGATTTCCTTCCCTGCAGCATCCAATAGGTGGTGGCCGGCGGGGCGAGCGGACGCCGGGGCGGCGGCCCCGGGAAGCGGCGTGGAGCGGCTGGAGGTCGACGGAGGCGGTCGAGGTCGCGGCTAGGACGTGGTCGCGCCTGCGGAGAAGATGGCGCTCGCCCAGATGGGCTTGGGAGGGCCCGTCTGGGCCCTGGGGTGGTGGGCCAACGCAGAGGAGGCCGGGGCGGCGTCCCCGGGGGCAGGAGGCGGCGCGGCGCGCTCTGCAGGTTGCGGCGGCGCGATGTGGAGCTGCCTTTGGCGCGGGTTGGAGGTGGCGGAGCTTTGTGGGGCAGGGGACGGCGGCGCGGTGGCGCCGCGATGGTGCTGATTGTTGGGGTCGTGGAGCCTTGGTGGTGCAGCGTGAGGTGCTGGGCGCTGGTACCCCACGGCAAGGAGTTTGGAGTCTTGGCGGTGTGCAGAAGTGTGCCGTGGTGCGAGGGCGGCGGGTTCGGCAGCGGTGGTGTTGCTGTTGGTCATGGCGTGTGGCAGCTGGTGGGCTAGTCGGTCTCATGGTGAGCGGGTGCAAGTCTTGGCTACGTCGAGCGAAAGCTCTGCTCCGGCTGTCGTCGGGCAGGCGGCAACGACGCCTTCGGCGCCGTCTCTCTTCTTGAAGATGCCGTTGCGATGTGGTGCTCGCCTTCCACCCGGACCACTCCGGGGGAAACCCTTGATCTTCCGGGATCGGGCGATGATGGCGCTCTGTGTCATGCTCCCCCTTGGGGGCATCATTCTTGGAATGGTGACCGGCTGGAGGGACTTGTGGTTGCGGGAGTTGGCGGCGTGGTTGTCGAGGCTGGTGTGGCGGCAGCAAATGCGGCTGTCTTTTAGGCCGGGGCGGCGGCCCCGGATGTTGATACGACGTCCGTGGTCTGCGAGCAGCTCTCCTTGGGCAGCTTGGGCTGCGGGTGGCTGGTTCGTGCGGCGGCGTGGCTCGGTTGCGAGCGGTGCTATGTCGGGACGGCGGTCCCGGATGGGGGTGCTGGCGGCGAGTCTGTCGGGGCTGCTGGGGCAGCGGCAGCAGCGGTTGCCTTTTAGTCCGGGGCGGCGGCCCCGGATGCGGATACGACGGCCGTGGTCTGCGAGCGGCTTACCTGGTGCAGCGTGGGCTGTGGGTGGCCGCGTCGTGCGGCATCGTGGCCCAGGTGTGGGCGGTGGCATGTCGGGGCGGCGGCCCCGGATGGTGGTCCAGGTGGTTTGCGCAGTGGTTGTCGGGGCAGCGGCTCCTAGCTGGCCGGCTAGCCGTGGAGTGGGTGTTGTGTGGGCTTTGCCCCGTGGCGTTCGTTGTTGTTGGCGTTGGTGTTTGTTGTTTGGTTTTCGCCCGGTTTCTTCCATTAATAAACCGGGCACCTTCTCCTTAATTAATATAAGGGGCAAAGCTTTTGCCTCTCGTTCAAAAAAAAAAAGTGTCTGCGGGTACTAATCTTGCTACCTGAATGTGTTCCGACTGAGCGTCTAGACGAACGAGCAGCATCATGTTGCCGTGGACGCAGCGGCGTCTGCTCCGGGGGGGCATTGCGACGCCGACGCTACCGTTTGGGGGCTTCTTCCCGGAGGTGGAGGAGGGGTTGTCGATGTCGCTGCAGCTGTGGCCGCAGCAGCTCCCCGACGCGCAACGCTTCGGACTGCAGCCCAGCTTGCGGCTGTGATTGAGGTCGACAGGTCGTGCGTCTCAACTCTGAAGCCTGAACAGGTCAGAATTCATTAACCTTTTGGTGATCAATCTGTTTCATGACTAGTGTTACTAATTGCTCTATTGTTAATTTGCAGGTTCAGGAGGTGGAGATGACAAAATGGCGGAAGGGGACGGAAGTTAAATACTAGTACTAGTAGTGAACTGAATATCTGAATTCATTTTATGCGTGTTTTCTATGTATATACAACTTTTCGGTGTAAAAAAATTCTATTCCGAGTTTCTGACCTACATAAAAATAACAAGTTTGTGGGCACATTAAAGGAAACATAGTACTAATTTCTTTGCAGAAATATCTACCCCAAAAAATATATATGTAGTTTTATACCGAAATCCAGATTGTGCAAGGTTTTCAAATTTTTCAAAAACTGGGCTGTTGACATTTTTCAGAAACTGGGCTGTAGTGTGACATTTTTCAGAAACTGGGCTGTGTAAATCTCGTTTCTAGGCAAGTGTGAAACTGAAACTGAAGGAGAGCAGCAGCAGAGGCCAATATGTAGGGAGCAGCGGGACGCTAAGGTAGCCACTAGTCACACTTGGCGCAATATGTCGTTGTAAATCTCGTTTTCGCACTAGCCAGTGTAAGTGTCAATGCCACAGTCGTGTCCAACGCAGGAGCAATGCCCCTGTCGTGACCACAATCGTCGCCACGTGCGCCTACGTCGCCTACATGCAGTGAGTGAAATCTTCTAAGTCCTAGGTCCCTCTAGTGATCGAGAGTCACCAATTTTCATTCGGAAATTGGATTATTGTTCCACGCATACACACAAGTACACCACGTACAATTCTACAAAAGAAAAGTTAACAAGGGGCGGTCCCAGAGAGACCTTACTCTGCAACATCAAGAACAAAGGAGGCATTGTTGACCGGAAGAGGGCTGCGACGCGTTGATGTGTAGCTTAAAATCAGGAGGATACTCGAAGCAAGCTGATATTCTGTCCAGGATCTTGGTGGAGAGCGGACCATCAACATCCAGAAGGGCAAAATGTTTGCCATGGGGGGCGGCTTAGTGAGGTTTCTGAGTTCATGTGAAGTTTGCATTTTCTTTTTGAATCGAAGAAAGCATCTGTTTGTTCCTTTGTTAATGCTTGTGAGTCGTGTCAAATTAGGACTTTCATCCTAGAAGAGAAGAACAATAGGAGGGACTAGAACCGTCATCTATTCGATTACATGGAGATCATCAAGACCACTACTAGAGCCCGTCATCTATTTTATTCTGGTGCCATTGTATTTTCCCTTCGCGTCTAAGACATAGTTCATCAAAAGCCCGCAATTTCCTCGCAAATTGGTCGAAAGCGGTACTTTAGTTGCAGGTCCCTCTGCATTTGATCCATCTATAAAAGAAGGGAGATTAATATGAATATCAGTCATCATAACAGAAATTATGAATGACACTCAACACAATTGATGGTTATAAAATGAAATTGTGAATTTATTTGTTCACTTACTTCGATAAATGTCCCTCGGTTCCGCTCAGAGACTTCCATGCGAATCCACTCGCAGACGTAATATCCACACAAATTGGTCCCGGGTGACTGCCTATCCAACCACTACACGAGAATAGATTTCAATCAAATAATAATCAACCATCACGATGGTATTAAAATTTGAATTAAAAGGGATGCGCGAACACCTAGCACGTACTACTTACTCTCGAGTAAACAAAAGTAAGTTTCTCTTTAAATTGACCAGATGTACTATTTTGGAAAGCTTCCCAAACCTTGCTGATTACCCCCAAGAGCAGGGGATCACCGTAGCACATCTCAATGTGGAAGTAAGGTATCGATCCGCAGAAGTAAGAAGGAAAAGTTATTTATTCCCTACAATTAAAGTGTCACAAGTTTTAGTTGATTATGCATTAAACAAGTTTAAGAAACAAGGTGGTTGATTTAATGGATGAAAATTTTAATGTAACAAAGCAAGGATGTGAAAGTGTCTTAATCCTCTTCAATGCAAGAGGACAAGACAAAGATTTTCTCTTATAGGAACAATGGACATGGGTTCACTTAATCCTCTCTCCCTCATCTACGGTGATTATCATGTTATAGATAAAGTACACACAATTGTCATGTTTTAATGGTAGCTTTTATAACGGCTATATGTCCAAAAACACATAGTTGAAAAAAGTACTAATTTATGTTGATAGGTCACCCCTCGTAAGGCTAGCGTGGTTGCTGTCACTCCCACATCATACTCTTCCTTTTTACCCCCAGATAAAGGATGTTAGGCGGTACTGTGTCACTCAATACCTATGCCGTGTCACATCGGCAATCCCGTACCCACATACATCATACTTCATAATGGACAATATTCTAGACACTAGTGCAATGATTTATATTTCGTGTGTGTTACCACATCTCTCTCATCTATCTACACTTGGTGGTGTCAATCACCTCATGATAAGGATAAAAAGGCATTATGCATAAATCAAACCATCACATGCATCATAAAATATCTGCAAAGTATGACAAGTCATAAAAGATCCAACACAACAGTAAATGCATAACAAATATTATCTCACACCACAATATCCACTATGGGAATTACATAGATGACCGTAATCATGTTCAGCAGCTCATACGGTACTAATTAGTGAAGCTCAAAGAGAGGAGAGATACATAAGTTACCACCACAAACCCAAGTCCAGGGGGTGGACTACTCGCCCTTCATCATGGAGACGATGGAGAAGTCGTCGGAAAAGATGGAGACCACCCCGGCAGCGCCTCGCCGGAGTTTCCCCCCTCAAATCTGCAGCTCCAGATCTCCGTTTTTGTGTTTCTGTCTTGTGGCGGCGCTTGTGTACGGGAACGCCAGGGGACCTTTTTTATAGGCGTTTTTAGGTCAAGAGGAAGGCAGTGGAGAAAAGATCGACGGCTGCGGAGCCCCGAGGCCCAAAAGAGTGGGCCCCACGTGGCCAGGTACAGGGTTCGTGCGGCGGCGTGGCTCGGTTGCGAGCGGTGCTATGTCGGGACGGCGGTCCCGGATGGGGGTGCTGGCGGCGAGTCTGTCGGGGCTGCTGGGGCAGCGGCAGCAGCGGTTGCCTTTTAGTCCGGGGCGGCGGCCCCGGATGCGGATACGACGGCCGTGGTCTGCGAGCGGCTTACCTGGTGCAGCGTGGGCTGTGGGTGGCCGCGTCGTGCGGCATCGTGGCCCAGGTGTGGGCGGTGGCATGTCGGGGCGGCGGCCCCGGATGGTGGTCCAGGTGGTTTGCGCAGTGGTTGTCGGGGCAGCGGCTCCTAGCTGGCCGGCTAGCCGTGGAGTGGGTGTTGTGTGGGCTTTGCCCCGTGGCGTTCGTTGTTGTTGGCGTTGGTGTTTGTTGTTTGGTTTTCGCCCGGTTTCTTCCATTAATAAACCGGGCACCTTCTCCTTAATTAATATAAGGGGCAAAGCTTTTGCCTCTCGTTCAAAAAAAAAAAGTGTCTGCGGGTACTAATCTTGCTACCTGAATGTGTTCCGACTGAGCGTCTAGACGAACGAGCAGCATCATGTTGCCGTGGACGCAGCGGCGTCTGCTCCGGGGGGGCATTGCGACGCCGACGCTACCGTTTGGGGGCTTCTTCCCGGAGGTGGAGGAGGGGTTGTCGATGTCGCTGCAGCTGTGGCCGCAGCAGCTCCCCGACGCGCAACGCTTCGGACTGCAGCCCAGCTTGCGGCTGTGATTGAGGTCGACAGGTCGTGCGTCTCAACTCTGAAGCCTGAACAGGTCAGAATTCATTAACCTTTTGGTGATCAATCTGTTTCATGACTAGTGTTACTAATTGCTCTATTGTTAATTTGCAGGTTCAGGAGGTGGAGATGACAAAATGGCGGAAGGGGACGGAAGTTAAATACTAGTACTAGTAGTGAACTGAATATCTGAATTCATTTTATGCGTGTTTTCTATGTATATACAACTTTTCGGTGTAAAAAAATTCTATTCCGAGTTTCTGACCTACATAAAAATAACAAGTTTGTGGGCACATTAAAGGAAACATCGTACTAATTTCTTTGCAGAAATATCTACCCCAAAAAATATATATGTAGTTTTATACCGAAATCCAGATTGTGCAAGGTTTTCAAATTTTTCAAAAACTGGGCTGTTGACATTTTTCAGAAACTGGGCTGTAGTGTGACATTTTTCAGAAACTGGGCTGTGTAAATCTCGTTTCTAGGCAAGTGTGAAACTGAAACTGAAGGAGAGCAGCAGCAGAGGCCAATATGTAGGGAGCAGCGGGACGCTAAGGTAGCCACTAGTCACACTTGGCGCAATATGTCGTTGTAAATCTCGTTTTCGCACTAGCCAGTGTAAGTGTCAATGCCACAGTCGTGTCCAACGCAGGAGCAATGCCCCTGTCGTGACCACAATCGTCGCCACGTGCGCCTACGTCGCCTACATGCAGTGAGTGAAATCTTCTAAGTCCTAGGTCCCTCTAGTGATCGAGAGTCACCAATTTTCATTCGGAAATTGGATTATTGTTCCACGCATACACACAAGTACACCACGTACAATTCTACAAAAGAAAAGTTAACAAGGGGCGGTCCCAGAGAGACCTTACTCTGCAACATCAAGAACAAAGGAGGCATTGTTGACCGGAAGAGGGCTGCGACGCGTTGATGTGTAGCTTAAAATCAGGAGGATACTCGAAGCAAGCTGATATTCTGTCCAGGATCTTGGTGGAGAGCGGACCATCAACATCCAGAAGGGCAAAATGTTTGCCATGGGGGGCGGCTTAGTGAGGTTTCTGAGTTCATGTGAAGTTTGCATTTTCTTTTTGAATCGAAGAAAGCATCTGTTTGTTCCTTTGTTAATGCTTGTGAGTCGTGTCAAATTAGGACTTTCATCCTAGAAGAGAAGAACAATAGGAGGGACTAGAACCGTCATCTATTCGATTACATGGAGATCATCAAGACCACTACTAGAGCCCGTCATCTATTTTATTCTGGTGCCATTGTATTTTCCCTTCGCGTCTAAGACATAGTTCATCAAAAGCCCGCAATTTCCTCGCAAATTGGTCGAAAGCGGTACTTTAGTTGCAGGTCCCTCTGCATTTGATCCATCTATAAAAGAAGGGAGATTAATATGAATATCAGTCATCATAACAGAAATTATGAATGACACTCAACACAATTGATGGTTATAAAATGAAATTGTGAATTTATTTGTTCACTTACTTCGATAAATGTCCCTCGGTTCCGCTCAGAGACTTCCATGCGAATCCACTCGCAGACGTAATATCCACACAAATTGGTCCCGGGTGACTGCCTATCCAACCACTACACGAGAATAGATTTCAATCAAATAATAATCAACCATCACGATGGTATTAAAATTTGAATTAAAAGGGATGCGCGAACACCTAGCACGTACTACTTACTCTCGAGTAAACAAAAGTAAGTTTCTCTTTAAATTGACCAGATGTACTATTTTGGAAAGCTTCCCAAACCTTGCTGATTACCCCCAAGAGCAGGGGATCACCGTAGCACATCTCAATGTGGAAGTAAGGTATCGATCCGCAGAAGTAAGAAGGAAAAGTTATTTATTCCCTACAATTAAAGTGTCACAAGTTTTAGTTGATTATGCATTAAACAAGTTTAAGAAACAAGGTGGTTGATTTAATGGATGAAAATTTTAATGTAACAAAGCAAGGATGTGAAAGTGTCTTAATCCTCTTCAATGCAAGAGGACAAGACAAAGATTTTCTCTTATAGGAACAATGGACATGGGTTCACTTAATCCTCTCTCCCTCATCTACGGTGATTATCATGTTATAGATAAAGTACACACAATTGTCATGTTTTAATGGTAGCTTTTATAACGGCTATATGTCCAAAAACACATAGTTGAAAAAAGTACTAATTTATGTTGCTAGGTCACCCTCGTAAGGCTAGCGTGGTTGCTGTCACTCCCACATCATACTCTTCCTTTTTACCCCCAGATAAAGGATGTTAGGCGGTACTGTGTCACTCAATACCTATGCCGTGTCACATCGGCATCCCGTACCCACATACATCATACTTCATAATGGACAATATTCTAGACACTAGTGCAATGATTTATATTTCGTGTGTGTTACCACATCTCTCTCATCTATCTACACTTGGTGGTGTCAATCACCTCATGATAAGGATAAAAAGGCATTATGCATAAATCAAACCATCACATGCATCATAAAATATCTGCAAAGTATGACAAGTCATAAAAGATCCAACACAACAGTAAATGCATAACAAATATTATCTCACACCACAATATCCACCATGGGAATTACATAGATGACCGTAATCATGTTCAGCAGCTCATACGGTACTAATTAGTGAAGCTCAAAGAGAGGAGAGATACATAAGTTACCACCACAAACCCAAGTCCAGGGGGTGGACTACTCCCCTTCATCATGGAGACGATGGAGAAGTCGTTGGAAAGATGGAGACCACCCCGGCAGCGCCCGCCGGAGTTTTCCCCCTCAAATCTGCAGCTCCAGATCTCCGTTTTGTGTTTCTGTCTTGTGGCGGCGCTTGTCGGGAACGCCAGGGGACCTTTTTTATAGGCGTTTTTAGGTCAAGAGGAAGGCAGTGGAGAAAAGATCGACGGCTGCGGAGCCCCGAGGCCCAAAAGAGTGGGCCCCACGCGGCCAGGTACAGGGGCCGCGTGGGCCACCCTCTTTTGGCCTCTGGGCTCCGTTTGCTTGCTTCCTTCGCTCCGAGGTCTTCCTCCTTCCAAAATAATGATGCCTGTATTTTTCCATAATTTTGGACGTCGTTTGGGTCCCTGAAACAAAAAAAGGAAGAAATAGGGTTTTCTGCCTGCACAGAGTTAATTCCATAAAAATAGGAAACAATTGATTTATTTCCTAAAATCATTAAATAACAGTGTATAACCCTTATATGATGCAAATATGATTGGAATATAAGTGATATAGTGCAAAGTTCATGTATGCATTTTACATGCATCAACATCCCCAAGCTTAACCAATACTCGTCCTCGAGTATGAAGGTGATAAAACTAACATGGGCTTTGCAATATAGCACTAACAATGGATATCAAAGATGATTGCTACTGCTACATAGAGTCAAATGATTCATTCTTCAAAGGAGTAGCAATATGCAAAACAGTTTATGAAGTGATATCAAGTATTCAATGCAAGGATGTTCAATGATAGTTCACAAAGTGTAACATAACAGATAGTAGTATGGACCACATGTTCATAATGATAAGTATGAACATCCTACATGGTCATAGAGTGATGATGAAAATCTGAATATGTTTGGTGGACACTTTGGAAAGATGTATAATGAGTAGAGGTAAAGCATGCATAAGTTTCATCTAACCTCCAAACTCTTCTACTTAAGTTAATGATTGCAATGTGGTAATACTTGGTGTCAAGCTCTCATTCCCCTATCATAGCATCTTGAATGATTATAGTTTAATGTGAGAGCAAATATGAGTAGTGTGCTTGACAAAGTAAAGGTTAGGTGTCTCATGCCCCTTGAATACAAGTACCTACACCATGATTACTCAACTTAGGAAACAAAGCAAGTTCAAGTTATATATCATTGTAAGTAATAATAGTATCATCAAGAGCGTCAACTGGGGTACCTCTTGTCCCAGGATATGGAACAAGCCCATATCAAAATGACAAGACAAACAAACAAGATGAACAACCTCAACACCCTTTTTATTTACCATTGGAATAGCTTTTTATTATAAGGTGTATCACAGACGGTTCACCATAGCATGTAAGTAAATTTCCACCATGAATGATGCATGGCTTAGATTAGCGGCCCAGGCGTCTCTCTAACCATTTATACAAACTCATTTAAACTACTTCATTTCCACTCATTTCACCATGATAGGCATCCATAAACAAAAGCACATGATATCAACTAAATGAAGGAGCATGTTGAAAGCTTTGCATGTGACAGCACATATGGGCTAACTCCCAACCTCGAACATTTATCAAGCCACTAGCATCATAATCTTAATCACAATGGGTCATGTTTTATTTTTGCAATGATAGTAAAATGTGCATCAAGTTCGTGAGAGCTATATAACCAACTTTTCCCATGGCAATCAATAACATAATCATTTTCATTCAGAGGTATAGATAACACAAATATCATGATGAACATACTCGGAATAGCATATAGCTAGTAGGTAGATATGGTGGACTCACTGGAATAACTTTGGTTGAAGGTGTTGGAAACAAGTTTTTGCTTGTTGGAATGTTTGGGCTAGCAAAAGGGAGAAAGTTGACCATCTAGATGCATGCATGAGTGTCCATAGAACCAACTTATCATGTTAAACAAAGTGAAATAACTTTCAGCATCAAAACATGAATAAGTGATAACTCTTGAAAAAGCATTTACATATTATTACTCATTAACAAGCTCATGAATCATGCAACTATATGTATCATTAAAAATCAACTCAAACATCCCTTTTCCCAACATGATAATAGCATCCAACATATTTCAATCCAAATTTCCAGAAACTTTCCCATATACAATTATATGTGGTGGTCTCACAAGACTCAACAAACAAACAAAAAGACGCTCCAAGTTTATGCGATAAAGTGTTTCGATCGAAAAACAGAAGTTAGACGTGTGCAAACCGAGAGTGTGTAGGTCCAGTGGGGTTGTCTTCACATCCCCAAGCTTATGGTCTTCACCATCCTTGGATAACTCTTGGTGCATCTCCTCCAATCCCTGTGAAAAAACTTCAAAACACCGTTTCTCCCATTTCTTTTCTGTGGGGTGCATTAGTAGTGATAAACAAATAGTTTCTTGCTGCATATAATCCTTGAAAAAAATACATATGAATGTCCAGAAAGTGTATAATGTTGTATGCCTACTCATAAACTCAATTGAATCAAAAAGATTCAAAATAAAAGTTCAAAACATGCATAAAACAAAATGGGACAGAATCTGTCCAGAAAAACAGCAGCAGCAAAACGTATTTTTCTACCCTACTGAACTTTGTCGAAAAATTCCGAAACAATTCATGCATACAGAGGATGAAAAGTTGCAACTACAGTTCAAATATGAGCTCATTCGGAGTTACAGAATAAGAATTAAAAATCATACCGTGCACAGATTCGTGCAGGAATAAAATCTCCGAACTCTATAAGCAACTTTTCAAGACCAAAATGGGTAAAACTTGGCACTTTATTAAAAACTCCAGAAACTAAACTAGACACAAAATCTCTTGATACAGCAAGAGGACACAAAGAAAAATCACACACAAAAATAACCGGGTTGCCTCCCGCAAAGCGCTTTCTTTATAGCCATATAGCTAGGCTTTGATAGTTTTAATGATGCTCACATAGTAGTAAGAATGGAAATCCAAAAGTGAGCATCAAGAAGCCAAACTCATTTAAGTCTAACCCACTTCCTATGCAAAGGGATCTTGTAAGAAAATAAATCAATGAAGCACAAAGTGACTAGCATAGGAAGGCAAAGCAAGTGCAACTTCAAAAATTTCAACAAAAAGAGAGAAGACTTAATATTTTTGAGATATATGAAATCATGTCTCCCTCTCTCATAAAAACTTTCAGTAGCATCATTGATAAACTCAACAATATAGCTATCACATGAAACATTCTTATCATGATCCATATGCATAAAAGTATCATTACTCTCCACATAAGCATAAACAGTTTCATTAGTAATAGTGGGAGTAAAAGTATCACATACATCATTGTAATCATCAAAATGATTTATATCCTCAATAGTAGATGGACTGAAAATATCATATTCATCATCAAATGGGAGACATGGTATCATCAAACAAGTTAAAGAAACCTCCCAAGCTTAGATGATTGCAAGATATAAGACAAGTTAAAGAAATCCCCAAGCTTAGTCTAGTGCACACAAGAATAGAAACTTAAGCGCTACGCTCCCCGGCAACGGCGCCAGAAAAGTACTTGATTACCCCCAAGAGGGGATCAATGTAGCACGTCTCAATGTGGAAGTAAGGTATCGATCCGCAGGAGCAAGAAGGAAAAGTTATCTATTCCCTACAACTAAAGTGTCACAAGTTTTAGTTGATTATGCACTAAACAAGTTTAAGGAACAAGGTGGTTGATTTAATGGATGGAAGTTTTAATGTAACAAAGCAAGGATGTGAAAGTGTTCCAATCCTCTTCAATGCAAGAGGACAAGACAAAGGTTTTCTCTTATAGGAACAATGGACATGGGTTCACTTAATCCTCTCTCCCTCATCTACGGTGATTATCATGTTATAGATAAAGTACACACAATTGTCATGTTTTAATGGTAGATTTTATAACGGCTATATGTCCAAAAACACATAGTTGAAAGAAGTACTCATTTGTGTTGCTAGGTCACCCTCGTAAGGCTAGCGTGGTTGCTGTCACTCCCACATCATACTCTTCCTTTTTACCCCCAGATAAAGGATGTTAGGCGGTACTGTGTCACTCAATACCTATGCCGTGTCACATCGGCAATCCCGTACCCACATACATCATACTTCATAATGAACAATATTCTAGACACTAGTGCAATAATTTATATTTCGTGTGTGTTACCACATCTCTCATCTATCTACACTTGGTGGTGTCAATCACCTCATGATAAGGATAAACAAGTCATTATGCATAAATCAAACCATCACATGCATCATAGAATATCCCAAAGTATGACAAGTCATAAAAGATCCAATACAACAGTAAATGCATAACAAATATTATCTCACACCACAATATCCACCATGGGAATTACATAGATGACCGTAATCATGCTCAGCAGCTCATACGACACTAATTAGTGAAGCTCAAAGAGAGAAGAGATACATAAGTTACCAACACAAACCCAAGTCTAGGGGGTGGACTACTCCCCCTTCATCATGGAGATGGTGGAGAAGTCGTCGGAGAAGATGGAGACCACCCCGGCAGCGCCCCGCCGGAGTTTTCCCCCTCCAATCTGCAGCTCCAGATCTCCGTTTTCGTGTTTCTGTCTTGTGGCGGCGCTTGTGTACGGGAACGTCAGGGGACCTTTTTTATAGGCGTTTTTAGGTCAAGAGGAAGGCGGTGGAGAAAAGATCGACGGCTGCGGAGCCCCGAGGCCCAAAAGAGTGGGCCTCACGTGGCCAGGTACAGGGGCCGCGTGGGCCACCCTCTTTTGGCCTTCTGGCCTCTGTTTGCTTGCTTCCTTCACTCTGAGGTCTTCCTCCTTCCAAAATAATGATGCCTGTATTTTTTCATAATTTTTGGACGTCGTTTGGGTCCGTAAAACAAAAAAGGAAAGAAATAGAGTTTTCTGTCTGCGCAGAGTTAATTCCATAAAAATAGGAAACAATTGATTTATTTCCTAAAATCATTAAATAACAGTGGTATAACCCTTATATGATTGGAATATAAGTGATATAGTGTAAAGTTCATGTATGCATTATACATGCATCACCTGCCCATCAAACAATTGAATAAATGAGTTATTTATTAGTTACTTGATATCTCGGCAATTGAAGGAAAGAGACCGATGTAATACGATAAAATTGAAATTACCGTTGGAGCAATTCTTGGATATATTCGTACCGCTCTTTGGGCCAGTGCAATGAGTCCAAGATTTCAACTTCTGCTCTATCAATTTGAATGATTAACGGAATGTAATGGGCGGTGCGCACATTTATATATGTCAGTAATTAATCAGTTACACTTAACATCGAGTAAGCAAAAAACCAATGTGTCCAAGACCGTAATACTCTTAGTTACCTGAAGTGGTAAGGAAACAATATCTTCCCTTTATAATTTTGCTTCTCTAGGGATGACAACAAGGTGTTCACCGTTTCCTCGTGGTAGGTCCGTAGCAATTTTTCATTAACTCGGCTTGGGTCGATGAACCCAATTTCAAACATGGTGTTTCTGTCACATTCATCGCTCTTCATTCTGTATAATACCGTAGTGAGCATAATTAGAACAGGCAATGACCGAGCTAAGCTTAGACTTTATTTTAGAAAATAAATGAATTGAATCACTTACAGACAATACGTAGCGAGGATGGTCAAGTCGAGGGCGTCAAGCTGGTATAACTGATAGATTTCTTCAAGTTCAATAGTTATCTCGTCTGCACCGTTGAAATTTTCTTCTGTAATTTCCATAACGATCATTTTTCGATTTTCCCTTGTGACATTCTTTACCATTTATACAGTCTTGTCATTTGTGTTGGTAGATTCTGGAGCTCATCAGGTGACACTAGATCCTTCCCGTATTCCCAGGTCCATCTAGCACCAGGTCCCATAAGGGAGGGGATATCATCTGCATCCAGTGAGAAAGTGAAACACCAATTTCTACAGCAAATTGCGCGCGGTAAGCGGGATCCCTCGTTCGCAGAGCCCATATCAGTGGCCACCTTTAGCGGGGATACGGACTGATTTGACTGCTGTTCGAGCTGGGCAACATCTTTTGTCCTTTTCCTTTTCCCGCCGGAGGGAGTTTTCCTCATAGTTCTTACATAGTCATCTGGCCTTTTAACGAAACTTGCGATGGATGATTAATAAAATCATTAGCCCATTGTGTTTGATCTTCTGTATATACTTCCTTCGGCGGAGGTTTTCTTTTCTCAGCCATTTCTGCAAATGTCTTCTCGAATCTGCTTGTAGCCACTGGTGGGCTTCCTCTAGAGTACACTCAGCTTCGTCGTAAGGTCTCGAGGGAGGAACCTTCAGTACTTTTGGGAGGGGCTCAAGTCGGGGTTTGGATCGGGAATCCATGGCGGTGGTCTTCATCCCTTTCGACCCTTAGCCTTAGTGGGTGGAGGCGGTGGAGACAGCTGAGGAGTCGGCTGACGCGGCGACGGAGTCGGAGCAGAACTCATGTTGTTGCCATCGTCGTCACCCTCGTCATCTCAAGGAGGAGGCGATGGTGGCCCTTTTATGCTGGAAACTTGATCAATTTCTTGGGCCATACAATGAGTCCACCCTGGACATCTCCCAGTTTCCTCTCATCATCCTCTCCAGGGATGTCAAAGTTGAGAGATTCAAATCCGGGTACAACGTGATCCACGCCGACACGAGCATAGCCATTTGGAATCTCATTGTCACGATACAGTGCTGTAGATTCACAAGTTAAAGCATAGCCATCCGCCGCCTTCAGGATTAAGTTTCTCACTGCCTCATGTAGCTCACAAGTTGTCTTCTCAGTGATAAAATCCACGGGGTATGTTTGGTTCGATGCCTCATCAGTAGCGACCGTCGTGGAAGCCACACTGCTTTTCCGTTGAGACGGACCACCTACTTGACTATCTTGCAGCTGCAGCTGATGAGTTGCCCCTTGACTAGCTCGCTCGCGCCGCAATTCTTCTAGTTGCTTGGCTAGCTCGCTCACGATACTTTCCACTTTGCTCAACCGGTCGGAATGCTCCTGCTCCTTCCTCCTCTTTGCTCTTTCTCGGCTTCTATAAGAGTCACGGTCCTTGGGAAACCCTTCATTCCACAGTATTACCATCTGGTACCTCTTCATCTTTTGCTCATCTAGTACCTCTTCATCTTCAGCTTCCTCGGTTGCATTACCACAGTATTCAAGGTACATGTAGTTGTCATCGTTCTCTTCTTCTTCGTTGTCTTCCATCATAGCCCCTTCTTTCTCCGTGCTTGGTCCAACAATTATAGCCGGACATGAAACCAAACTGAATCAGGTGGATGTGAAGGGTATATGACCGAGAGTAATCGTTCTCATTCCGACAGTTACGGCATGGACAACACATAAAACCATCCCGCTTGTTTGCCTCAGCCACTTTGAGAAAAGATTGCAGGCCTTGCGTGTACTCGGAAGAGCGTCGGTCAACGTACATCCATGGATGGCTCATCTGCATTATATAAGTCTGTCAAACGGAATCAACACTAAAACCCATTGCAGTAAACGAACATAATAGACAACTGACCATATTCATTAATACAAGTTCATCACATTAAAACCAAAGTACAGTACTGACCAAATGTAATACATAGTTCTCATAAAACATACATTTAAACCAACATGCAACTATCCAAAGAATTTAAATCCAACAACAAATGCGATCAAAATCGCAACTAAGGTAACTACTGAACCAACAACATAATGATACCAAGCCTCTTGACTAATGGCATAACTTGTAATTTTTTTAATCTTCAATCGCATTGCATCCATCTTGATCTCGTGAGCATCGGCGATGTCGGCAAGCTTAAACTGGTGTTCATTGGCGATGTTGGAAAGCTTGGACTCCAATTTCCTATCTCTCTTCTAGGCATTGGAGACGAAGATCTTCACTTCTTTTCAGTTTTGCTTTCAAATCATTGTTTTCTTTTATAAAATACTCGACAATAGGGTCGGCTGGAATTTCCGGTTCAATTACCTCCTAGATAAAAATATATCTATGTCAAGTTGGTCGGCATGATTGTCATAAACACGAAACGAAACAAATATATAGTATAACAAACAATCATACCACATCCGAATAATAGAGCGGACGAGGGCCGGTGTGGGCATGTGTCAAAACCATGGCACTATATATATAACAAACAATTATACAACTAATACAAAAAATACAAATAATAATTATGTATCTAAATCATACAACTAAGATTTTTAAAATAAAAGTTTCAAAAAAGATGCTTACCGAGGTGGTGCCGGTGCAGGGACAACCAGGGCGATCAACGGCGGTGAGCACGGCACTAGAAACACAAATCATATTTTAATTTAGCTTAAATTGCATATAAAACAAATGAACTCCCTAACTTAGACATTTCATCAAACACCTACCAAGCACTACAAAAATGAAATGAGCTAAGCTAGTAAGGAAATGAGCAATAGCGGATGAAAGGATCAAATTGCTAACTTTGGATAGATGGGTGCCGTTAATCTTGACAAATCGTGTCAAAAAATGGGGATGAACTCGAACTAGAGAGAGGAAACAATGGAGGAAAATGGAGATGAACTCGGGCTGAAAAATGGAGGGCTGCATCCGGGGGTGGAAGATGATGTATTGAGAGCATTTGTCTTGGGTTGTATCACGACCCGGTACGAAAAGCTTTAGTACCGGGTCGTGATACAACCCGGGACTAGAGGCTCCAGCACAGGCCCAGCTCTGCCGCGACACCTCTTGTCACGATCCGGACTAGAGATGACCACGACCCGGGACAAGAGTTGCACGCCGTTGTAACCGCTAAACCGGGACTAGAGCCACCCTCTAGTCCCGGTTCGTAAGTCACCCGAGACTAGAGCCAAATATGGCTCTAGACTAAAGGTCTCGTTTCTAATAGTGTACGGAGGAAGTATCTTCTCTATCTAAATAGGAGAACCCCACTAGCTGATTTTCCAGCCCTCTCCTGCATGCACGTCGTCTTTTAATCCCACCGCGTTATACTGTCACGCCTCCATGTCGCTTCGTCCGGTTTACCGAACTCGAACTGTCCCTTCTGTGCTTTTGGACTTCCCTCCTCCTATGCTGTATTAGTGGGGGAAACGAATCGTCCGAGATGTAATTAACAGCGAGGCAGGCGTTATAGGTCTTCCGCGTCTCCTAACAGGCGGCGGCGGCAGAAAAGTTTTCCTGCTCCAATCTCCGGCGAATTTGCTGGGCCCCTCTCCTTCCGCTTGCCGCTCCGGCGGCAGGAGGGAGGGGGACCCCGTTTTTTGCATGGTAATTAGGGTTAGGAGTTTTCTGGCATGGTGCGCCGTTGGGGTGGTGGGAGCGGCGCCCGGGCAAATAAATCTGGCTCAACTCTATTCCCACACCGACGTTGTCCTTCATGGCGGCGTCTCGGAGTTGGTGGCACTGTGTGCTTGCCGATCTTTCAGATCGGTGGCTGTGGGGTTCATGGATGGTGTCGGCGAAGCGGCGGCGACGACTCCATCAGATGGGTTTTTCCTCCTGCTTTGTCCCCGTTGCTGCGGCGTTGTCTCCGGCGCCATGGCGGAGCAGAGAGGATTCGTCCAGGAGTACGTGCAGACGGTGGTCTGCACTGGTGACAGCTGGAAGATGGTGCACCTTGTGGTGGGTTCGTGGTTGGAGGCTGACGGTTCTGGTTCCCTACTCCGACAACGTCGTGCGGGGGTGCCAGTGCTGAAGTTCGATGGCGTGTCCGGGGTCGTGCTGCCCCGGTCTGATTCTTTCAACGTCAATGATTTGTCCTATGACAAACTACTTTGGAGGTCCGAAAAGCTGATGATCAGCGATGGAGCCGCGTCGAGTTCGGATGAAGAGGTGATCTGTCTATTTTTTCTTTGGTGGCTGGTACGCTGGTGCCGAAGAAGATGGATAGGCGTCGGTTTGTCACATAGGTTTATCCTATCTTTTCAGATCTGTAAGATCGGTGTATACGTACTTTGTATCTCGTCTTTTATTTATCAATGAGAATCGTATTACCATGCAAAAAAAAAAAAACAGCGAGGCAGGCGAGCGGATGCCGGCCGGCCGGCCGGCTGCCCACGTCGTTCGCACCCCGCCGTACTCACTCTACCTAGCCTAGGTGACGAGATCCGATTCCCCTCTTCTGCCTCGACCAGATTATACGCGCCGCCGCCAAGATAGATGCTTTGTGAATTGTGGCTTCATTATTTTGGTGGGATTTTCTTGCAGTGCCTAGGTTCCGTTGGATTCATGGATTGGTCAGTTCATCCGCTCCTCACAATCACGTCCTTCACATAGCTGGTAAATTTCAATGGCGTTGGGCATCTGGGCTCAATTTATTTTGCTGCCCCTTCTTGATTTTGTTGCAATTTATGGTGTGCGTTCTTGCTGCTATCGATTAGCTCGCAGGAGATACACATCGCGGACAAGAAAGGATCACATGGGTGCCACCTATCTTCGTGTGCGTTCTTGCTCAAAAAAAATTATATCCTGGGAAGGTACTTCTGTTCTAGCATGTCCTTGCAGTAGTAAACTGTAAGGATTGATAGGTGCAAAACTCACATCTCAGTTTGATACTTCCACTTCCAGTGGTTTAGTGCTCTAGTCATAAAATATCATGAGGGTCCCGCTTTTCAGATTATCCTGATTCATCCTGAGACAATATGTCAAGGTACCAATTGAAATGTCGTGATGCAATGAATTGCTTCGGCAATCATCACAAAAAGTTCTAGAGCAAAACAAACGAAATTCAAAATTCAGATATTAAAGAAAAAATCAGGCAAAAGGAATAGATGAATGTGTCTGGTCAAAGGAAGTATTATTGGAAAACTTAACCCTTATTAACTGCATACCCGACTCAAGTAAAACCGGTTTTCACAATCATTTTTCAATATAATTAATGGGATTGTGGAGTCCAATCTCGAGGCGTACTGAGGCTGTCATATTGTAAATGGGACTACGACAGCGAACACACATGTAGTCATGTATACATTAGCTAGAAGCTCACAATATGATGTCCTATGTATGATGAACGTGATTAGATATGCAGAACCATACATGTCCAAACCATTGAAAATTAAATGCCTTTAACACAAATGTTTTCTTATAGTCTTGGAAGTGGGAACAAAACTATAACATTATTTTGATAAGTTCTTTCTTTTGTAAAAGGTTGCAGAGATGAAGGAGAGGAGCCCAGACGAGCTGCTGTCTGAGAATGGAGGAAAAAACCAGTATTGCATCTGCACATGTTTTTTTTGTGTGTGCTGAGGAGCATATATATGTCATAGTTGGTCGATGGTTGTTCAGATCGGTTGATCACTCACTTAGCTGGTTTTCATGACCATGATTCAATTTGAAGTATAGCTGAAGTAGCTTCTTTAGACTATCTGAAAAGGCAAACTCTTGGGTTTTCATGACCATGATTCAATTTGAAGTATAGCTGAAGTAGCTTCTTTAGACTATCTGAAAAGGCAAACTCTACGTGTATGGGTGAGTATTATGCTTTTTTGTTGGTGTTATTTGCAAGCTGTAGCTACACAAATTGGAATTTCCATAATGTTTAGTTTCGATAAATTTGTATCATATTACGTTCTAATATAAGATTGGGTATTTCTTTTAACCAAGCTATTCCGCAGCAACGCACGGGGAGTCATCTAGTATAACTAATAAGTGGTAGGTCTTTTTTCCACCTCATACTTAAAACCTTGATTAGGAGAGAAAACCATTTAGATATACTGGAACTTTATTCATTGACATGTATTAGTTTGATATCGGTGAGTAAATTTGTCAGGATATGTGTTCGTTAGTTGATCGATTTAAACCGTTTTCGACAAGTCCTCTCTCTACATCATCTGAATCATTGTTGGCCCCGTGAACGTGTAGGTTGTGCCCTCCACCTTTGCGTCGTCGCTCGCATCACGTGGGGGTACGCAGCGGCCTCCCTCATTCCGCGCAACCCCATCTATTTCCCCGTTCCCTGCCGCACACGCGGCTATCCTATTCGCCCCCTGTCGCATGCATCCCACGCGCATGCCATCACCACCTTTCTCGTCCTCTATCCGGCGAGATCTCCGGCGACGCGCCCCCTCTCCCTCTGGTAATTTTGTAATCTACTATGTTCTATTTGATCTCCCCGTCTCCTCCCTTTCCTCGTCTCACTGCTCTCCATTTATGAAAACCCTAGGTCATGGCGTACGTGCCCAAGGTTGTGCTGGATCTCTACCATGAGATTCCCACAGAGTGTTCTGTGGCCGGTGTGCTTGTTGAGCCGATAGGGTACGATGACAGTGAAGTGCTTCCCTGCGCTCTTTCTTCTGCGATTACTTGCCTTTCGTTGATGTGTGCGAAAAGTGCTGGTCAGAGGGAATGCAACATCCACTGAACTAGGGCCATTTAAACCAATATAATTATATCAAACTCTTATATTTACATATAACATAGTTTTACTATATATTAAATTCTAACATATTTCTTGTTAATAAGTAGATAGCACACTTATCTAAATATACATATTATGTGTATTTTTCTTGTCTTGTAATGCGCATTAATTGTACATTTACATTGTGTTGAACAAAATATTTTGTAACCAAACTACGTTAGTTTGATGTATATACACAAGGCTGAAAAAAAAAATCCGCCTCCTCATTTTTTATAATTGAGAGACATATATAGTAGAGTCTAATAAATATCTTAAATACGTTTTGTACAATATCAATACAGAAGCCAATTTACCAAAAATTCCAGAGTATACGTTGGACAGTTAGCTTGACTCTGTCATACAAGTTGCATTGTGTTCAATAATAATCCGACAACAAATGCATTTTATGTACTCTCTCCATTTTTAAATGTAAGATGTTGTAGGTGTTTTACCTGTTGTTTAGATGCTGTAACAGCCCAAAGTTGAGAACCTAAAAACCTGTGTAATTTTTTCCACTTTTGAGTTAATTGCATCATGGCATTCATGCATAATCATGTCTCTTTTGAGTTAACACAACAGTGGTATCGAAATGATGTTGAGTTGCTAAAACAAAATGCCGAATTGCTCTAACAAACTTCAACACAATGAAGGCACTCAAAGTTGCAAAACAAAATTCTTGACATCTTATATCTGTCAAGGAAGTTCCAAGGGTTCTAAAGAAATATTTCTCAATTGCTATAAGTTTTCCAAATAAGCAACATTTCGATTTTTGCAAAATGCCATATCCAACCTTTCCGAACAAAAGTGGCACAAAACTTTTTATTTTGAGAAACCAATTTTTGTGGAGCTTCTTCACACTGTGGCGACGCAACACAAATTTTTCCAGATTTTAATAAATGTTTTAAGGGCCTAAATTAAATCGTTGAAACCACAGGTTTTAAAATAAAAACTGAGAAGGACCAATCTGTGAGGAAAAGAATCTGCCAGGGGGTTTTCTGGAAAATCCCCTTTCTTCGCTGTAGCGACCGGGCGACCGAGCCGCACCGGCTCGCTCGTCGCCGTGCCGTGCGCACGCAGCGCCCGGGCCCCCTCTGCCCTTCCCCTGCAAGGAGAGCAGCACGCCCCCGAGCCCCACCTGCTCCACTCTCCCGTTGACCTCTCTCTCCTCTCCGTTTTCCTCCCCCACGAGCTCACCACCGCGCCGCCATGGCCGAGCTCACCGTCGGCGACTGAGAGCACGCAGAGCAGATCGAAGCGCACCAAAACCTCCGCCGTGAGCTCCTCTTCCTCCTCACCACGGGAATCGAGCCGGGGAGCAACACATTGCGCGGGATTCGAGTTCTCCGTCCACGACGTCCGCCGCCTGTCGAGCTCGATTGCCGCCAACTCCGACTTTTCCCGCCTTCCCCGAGCCTCCCCACGAGTTTAGGGTGAGCAGAGCAACCTTCCGAGCCTCTTCCTTTCCTCAATTTTCCTCTCTAGCCGTAGCTAGTAGCCTCTGTATTTGGGTCCGGAGTAGGTGCGGCGATACTCGTTGTATTGAGTAAAGGTTGCCAGGGAGCGGTAGTACCACTGGAATAAGCGGTAGCACCGCTGCTCCCTGGCAAACACGCTGCTGAAGCAGCACCGGTGCAGGTACCGTCGTAGGTACCGCCAAAAAACGGTGTTCTGGCGCGTGAGCGGTACCACCAACGGTACCTCCGGCTGTACCAGCCGGTACCGCTGATGCGGAAAGGCTGGGTCTGGTGCCGCTAATGGTACCGCGATTTCCAGCGTTCGGAGGCCTTGTCTGGTACCTCGAGCGGTACCAACTGGTACCGGGAGCGTGGGCTTCGTGAACAAAGAAGACAACCATTGACTGGCTGGTTCGAACGATGAAGACCCTAGCGGTACCACCGCCTGTTCCAGCGGTAGTACCGCTGGCATGGAATTCTGCCTCCCAGTTAAACTGAAAGACTCTCTTTCTCTTCAACAATTTGTTCGAGGCATTGTGTAGTATTACTTTTTCTCGCTTAATCACCCAACCCTGCATCTTCTCATGATCATGACAATCATATGCAAGATAACGATAGGGTTCATCCTCTCCATTTAACGAGTAAATATGCTGCATGACCTAATCCCGCGGTAGATTCGTGATGCACCCGTTAAGCATCTGAACTCCGTTTAAGTTGAATAGCTTAAATCATCCTCATCTCGGGTTTTAAAATGTCATGTCATCATGTGTTTGCGCATTGCACCGGTGTTATCTGTGGTTTTGATTGTTCCTCTCCGGTATTGTTTGTGCATCGGTAGATCAAGGAGTGGAAGTGCCCCCACAGTATCGTGACGAGCCATACTACCAACACGTTGATCCAGGCAAGCGTAATCCCCCCTATGAGCATATCTTATCCTATGTTTCCGCAAATATTTTCTGCACTATAATATTGCATGCGGTTCTAAATGTCAATTTTGTTGGATTAGAGTATCCTATAGTTGCATTAAGTTTCCGATGCCAATACCTGTTTCCCTCCTATTATCCATAGGTTTGTATTGTTGGCCTGAGTACTAAACTATGCTATGTTGATGCTTAGCCATGCTTAGTAGATGCTTAGCTGTACGATGGATGGTTCATGTTGGAAACAGGTGATGAGTTGTGCAGATGATGGTGGAGAATTGTGGTGACAGGTAATAAGATGCTAAAGGTGGGGATGAGAGGCCACTGTGGTTGTGGTGCTTTGTCTCGTTCTCGCCGCCTAGGTGCGAGTTCTTTACCTCCCGAACCAAGACTGAGCGTGCAACCATGCGTGAGGCCTATGCATTGCAGGAACCCTCATAGACTAAATAACTCGAGCGGGGCTAGCCAGGGTCCTCTAGTTCGGGCTTCCATTTGCGCGTGCGTGATGATGGTGGATGAACTGGGATGAGGATGGTGGTGTTAGGAAAATGAGTGGCCGTGGGGCAGGGTGTTGATCTCGTGTCCTGCCGCCACTGATGATCCTGGAAAGTCCTTAACGAGGGAGAAGTCGACACCGCTCCCACCCAGCCGGCTTTCCAAGGAAGAGAGCTAATGCGCAGGTAATGGGCCGGACGGTACGCGTGGCAAACATTGTACACCCCTGCAGGGTTAAATCTTTTCGAAAAGCCGTGTCCACGGTTAAGGACAACTTGGGAAAGGACGATAAGATCATAGAATAACTTAACGGAATGATTAAAAACTGGGTACTAGAGGTACCACTCAAGATTGCAAGGTGAGCTTCCTCGAGGGTGATTCGGGGAGGTGCCTTTGATGAACAGGTACAGTGGTTGATGATGGTTGATGAGAAGGTGAAAGAAAGAGTTACTTCTTACCTCTTTTAAAATACTCTGAATAGTCGATGCCTTGAGTTATGTTTTCATAAATAAAATCAGCTTTATGCAAAACAGCCATATAACTTTGAAAGCCTCATCGAGCTAAAGCTCTATATATAATCTTGCGAGTTCGTCGAACTCAACGTCGTTTGTTTTGTTTCAGAGGAGGACTTCACCGACCTCGAAGGTGGGTTCTTTGTGGACGTCGACGAGTAGTCTGGGGTTCCCAGGTGGCAGCTTGGGACATCCCGGAACAGCTGGCGCTGGATGTTTATCTGTAGGCCTCTTAGGCCATATTTGGATCTTGTTGTTTAGAACAACCTAATTTGCTTCCGCTTGTTGTAATGTTGGGTCTGTGACCTCTGGTTGTCATTTGCTATCTTTCTCTATTATAAGAGTTGAACTATATGATTTGTGTCGTAGAGTCTGTGATGTGCCAGTTGTTCCACAAGTCTTGATCTCTCTATTATGCATTGAGGGTTGTGCCTGTGTTAAGGCATCAATCGGGGTGTTGTTGCCGATGATCCATTCCGAGCAACGCCTGCCAAAGGTTTTGGCCGGGGATTGGTAAACCCGTAACCTCCGGTTGTATCGCTTAACCGGTGACACACAGCATCACTGTATAACAGTCGGGTCGGGGCGCCACAAGTTGGTATCAGAGCAGTACTGCCTGTAGGAAACCCTTCTACTGGTCGATGTTGAGTCTAGTGTTTGTGAAAATATTTTTAACCTAAAAATGAGTTGTGAAAACCATCTTAGGATTCTTTTTACTCCTTATCTGGTTACCCTCTAATCTCGGAGCAATCTTACCTCGATTTGAGTTAAAGGTTTTACTTCTCATCTGTTACTTCAAAATGATTAGAAACGGGGTGGGTTCGACCTTTAGTGTTATGTGTCACGTTGCTCCCGCTGCGTTGCAATCCAAATCAATCAGATGTTGTTTTCTACCGAGTCAATCATTTGATCCTTTCTTTGGGTTTTAACCCACGGACTTGAACATAAGGTCCCGGATTGTGTCAACTAGAGTGTGTTAAGTTGTGATTTCTTAACTCTCACTAGTAGCACATGATGCTGATCTTTGACCCAAGTTCTATCTTGTTGATTTCCTTCTCGCAAAGTATTATCGTCCCTAGTCTGTGTACTTGTGTAGACGCTAATGCTATTGTTCGACCATTCGGAGAAAGATACTAACCGTGTCATTGTCAAATCTCCAGAATGGCTCGAGGAGGCCGTGGAGGCCGTGGTGGTCGCGGTAACCACAATGATGATGAGGATGATCTGCCGCCACCACCCTCGATGGCTGAGGTCTTGATGGCCATTGAGGAGAACCGTGGGCGCAATGAGCGCTTGCTTGAGCAGTTGGTGCAGCAGAATGCACGGAGGAACGAGTGCAACACTCTCACTGAGTTCCTGCGCTCGCAGCCACCCACTTTGCTGATGCTAAGGAGCCACTGGAAGCTGATGATTGGCTTCGTGCTTTGGAGCGCAAGTTCTCCGCGCTCATGTCCCAGTGGCTGAGCAAGTCAACTTTGCCACCTACCTCTTGGTTGGTGCTGCTGGCTGTTGGTGGGAAAGCCATGTGGCTTTGTTTCCAGCCAACCATGTCTTCACTGGGCTGATTTCCGCACTGCCTTCCGTGCGGAGTACATTCCCCAGCCGATCATGGACTTGAAGAGGAGGGAGTTCCTGGATTTGCAACAGGGACGGATGGACCTCCGCACTTATGGTCGTGAGTTCAACCATCTCTCTCGTTACGCCCCAAGGGACGTGACCAATGATGCTGACAAGCAAGAGCTGTTCCGCAAGGGTCTGACTCCGCAGCTCCGCTATGAGCTATTGCCCTTCAGGTTCCAGACCTATCAGGAGCTGTTCAACCAGGCTTTCACTCTTGAGCAAGGAAGAAAGGAACTTGAAGCTTCCAAGAGGCCCGCACATGGGGACCACCAGAGTTCCTCGGGTTCTGAGAGCAAGAAGCGCAGGGTGTTTGTCCCTACAGCGCCGTACCTCGTGCTCCATTCATGCCGAGGCAGCAGGATACAGGCCACCTCCTCCGCGCCCCACTACTTCGACACTTGGGGTAGGCGGGAGTGGGTACCGTCCTATGCTACCTGCTCCACCTGGACTCACTTGCTACACCTGTGGCCAGGCTGGCCACTACTCCAGGGAGTGCCCCCAGAAGGCACCTCTCGCGATAACTCCTGCACGAGCCCCTGCCACTCCAGCTGGCAAGGCTGGACCTATTGTGCGTGGTCGCCTGAACCACATCTCTGCTGAAGAAGCTGAAGAGGACCCCGGCGTTCTCATGGGTGAGTTACGAATCAACAACAACGTGCTACAGTTTTGTTTGATTCTGGAGCATCGCATTCATTCATATCCATAGCTTTTGCAAAAGACCACAAAATACCGTTCGAGAAAATGAGTGTCCCTTGGTGATCGCCACTCCTGGCTCCAAATGGCAAACCGATGGGGTTACTCCTGAAGTTCAGATTACTATCGGTTACTACTCTTTTCCTTTCGCTTTGGTAGCTCTGAGGTCAAGTGGCATTGATGTCATACTGGGCATGAACTGGCTAGCCAAATACCAGGCTAATCTCGACTGTGCTGCCAAGACCGTCACCGTGACCAATTCTTCCGGTGACAGTGTGAAGTATTGGTCTGCATTGTCAAGACCTCCGTCCTCCATCATACCCAACTCACCTGAGATCTCCTTTGCTTTATGGAAGGCGAATCCCCTCCTGAAATCCAGGACATACACGTGGTGTGTGACTTCCCGGATGTGTTCCCGGAAGAATTGCCTGGCATGCCTCCTGACCGAAGTGTGGAGTTTGTCATAGAGCTACTTCCCGGTACCGCTCCAATTTCCAAGAAGCCCTACCGTATGCCGGTGGAAGAGTTGGCTCTGTTGAAAGAGCAAATTGATCAGCTGTTAGCTAAGGAGTTCATCCAGCCTAGCAGTTCACCTGGGGTTGTCCGGTACTCTTTGTCAAGAAGAGGGATTCTACCGTGCCTCGTCTAGTCTCTGACTATCGACCGTTGAATGCGGTGACAATCAAGAACAAGTATCCTATTCCTCGCATCAATGATCTGTTGGATCAGTTAGCTGGTGCAACGGTATTCTCCAAGATGGATCTGAGGTCAGGCTACCATCAGATAAATCAGAAAGGAGGATATTCCAAAGACGGCATTTGTTACTCGCTATGGCTCATATGAGTATACCGTCATGTCCTTTGGTCTCACAAATGCTCCAGCTACTTTCATGAGGCTCATGAACTCTGTCTTCATGGATTATCTTGACAAGTTTGTCGTCATTTACATCGATGACATCCTCTTATTCCAAAACCATGAAGAGCATGAACATCTTCGTTTGGTTCTGACACGACTTCGAGAACACCGCCTCTATGCCAAGTTCTCCAAGTGTGAGTTTTGGTTGGATAATCTTGTCTTCCTTGGTCATGTGATATCCGCTAATGGTGTGGCTGTCATTCCCGACAAGATTCAGTCCATTTGGATTGGAAAACTCCAATGTCAGTCAAGGACATCGTAGCTTTCTCGGATTGGCGGTTACTACCGCCGATTCATCGAAGGTTTCTCCAAGATAGCCAAGGCCCTGACTGACCTTCTCAAGAAGGATAAAAAGTTTGTATGGACGGCCGAAGCTGAAGAGAGCTTCAAAACACTGAAAGCCAAACTCACTCCGCTCCTGTGCTTGTCCTGCCGGACACAGCAAGGATTTCGTCGTCTTCTGTGACGCCTCTCTACAAGGTTTGGGCTGTGTGCTAATGCAAGATGGCCATGTGGTGGCATATGCTTCTCGCCAACTTAAGCCGCATGAGCTCAACTACCCAACTCATGATCTAGAACTTGCCGCGGTGGTCTATGCTTTGAAGCAATGGAGACCATACCTGTTTGGTAACCGTTGCGAGATCTTCTCGGATCACAAGAGTCTGAAGTACCTCTTCACCCAGCCGGATTTAAATCTCAGGCAAAGGCGTTGGTTGGAGTTAATCAGGACTATAATGTGAGTCTGAACTATCAACCCGGCAAAGCAAACGTCGTGGCTGACGCGCTAAGTCGGAAGTCCTATTGCAACAATCTGATGATTGAAAGGCCCAACCTGCCCTCATGAAGAGTTCTCTCGTTTGAACTTAGAAATGGTTCCCTCCGGCTACCTTGCAAATCTGGAGATCAAATCTACTCTTGTAGACCAGATTAAGGATGCTCAAACCGTGACAAGGGTATTCTAAAAATCAAGGAGAACATTGCTAGCGGGAAGGCCAAATGTTTTTCTGTCAATGAATCCGGAGTTGTTTATTTTGGTGACCGCTTGGTAGGGAGCTGATCCTCCAAGAAGCTCATGAATCTCCTCTCTCTATTCATCCCGGTAGTACCAAATGTACCAAGACCTTCGACCACAATTCTGGTGGACTCGATGAAACGAGAAATTGCCAAGTATGTTGCTGAATGCGACACCTGTCGACGGGTAAAGGCTGAACATCAAAGGCCCCCGGCACTCTTCGCCCTATTGCAGTCCCGAGTGGAAATGGGATGAAATTGGTATGGACTTCATCACCGGGTTTCCCCGATCTCAAAAGGGCAACAATGCAATATGGGTAATCATTGATCGTCTTTCCAAGGTTGCTCACTTCCTACCAGTCCGTGATGATATACGGCAAGTCAACTTGCTGACTTTATTTGGCTCGTATTGTTCCATTGCATGGGGTCCCTCTGAGGATCATATCGGACCGTGGAAGTATCTTTGTATCCAAGTTTTGGCAGAGTTTCCAAACTGCTATGGGGTCCCGTCTCAACTTCAGTACCGCTACCATCCCAAACTGATGGTCAGACCGAAAGAGTGAACCAAGTGTTGGAAGACATGCTTCGGGCATGTGTAATCTCTTTTGGCAAGGGTTGGGAAAAGTATCTCCCTTTCGCGGAGTTCTCCTACAACAATAGCTATCAAGCTAGTCTGGGCATGGCTCCATTCGAGGTCTTATGGAAGAAAATGCCGCACTCCTCTAAATTGGTCCGAGACCGAGAGAGAGCACTCTTTGGTCCGGATGTGATCAATGAAGCTGAGGAGAAGGTTCGAATCATAAGAGAGAATCTGAAGATTGCTCAGTCTAGGCAGAAGAGCTACTATGATAAGCACCATCAGGAAATTCACTATGAAATTGGTGATAAAGCTTATCTCCGCGTCTCTCCCCTTCGTGGCGTTCGCCGCTTCGGTATCAAAGGAAATTGGCACCTCGCTATGTTGGCCCTTTCACCGTTCTGGCCAAGCGAGGAGATCTTTCTTATCAATTGGAGTTACCGGTCAAATTCCCAAATGTACATGATGTGTTTCATGTCTCCCAACTTCGCCGGTGCTTTAAAGATCCTATCCATGGAGTCAATCATGAAGAGTTGGATCTCCAGGAAGACTCACTTATCGCGAGCATCCTATCCGTATCCTGGATGAAGCCGAAAGGAAGACCCGTAACAAGACTACCAAGTTCCTCAAAATCCATGGTCTCACCATTCCGAGGAAGAAGCAACTTGGGAACGAGAGTCTAGTCTTCGTGAGGAATATCCCGACTTCTTTCCGCAATCTTAGAATCTCGGGACGAGATTCCTGTAAGGAGGGTAGAATTGTAATAGCCCAAAGTTGAGAACCTAAAAACCTGTGTAATTTTTTCCACTTTTGAGTTAATTGCATCATGGCATTCATGCATAATCATGTCTCTTTTGAGTTAACACAACAGTGGTATCGAAATGATGTTGAGTTGCTAAAACAAAATGCCGAATTGCTCTAACAAACTTCAACACAATGAAGGCACTCAAAGTTGCGAAACAAAATTCTTGACATCTTATATCTGTCAAGGAATTTCCAAGGGTTCTAAAGAAATATTTCTCAATTGCTATAAGTTTTCCAAATAAGCAACATTTCGATTTTTGCAAAATGCCATATCCAACCTTTCCGAACAAAAGTGGTACAAAACTTTTTATTTTGAGAAACCAATTTTTGTGGAGCTTCTTCACACTGTGGGAGGCAACACAAATTTTTCCATATTTTAATAAATGTTTTAAGGGCCTAAATTAAATCGTTGAAACCACAGGTTTTAAAATAAAAACTGAGAAGGACCAATCTGTGATGGAAAAGAATCTGCCAGGGGGTTTTCTGGAAAATCCCCTTTCTTCTCTGTAGCGACCGGGCGACCGAGCCGCACTGGCTCGCTCGTCGCCGTGCCGCGCGCACGCAGCGCCTGGGCCCCCCTCTGCCCTTCCCCTGCAAGGAGAGCAGCACGCCCCCGAGCCCCACCTGCTCCACTCTCCCGTTGACCTCTCTCTCCTCTCCGTTTTCCTCCCCACGAGCTCACCACCGCGCCGCCATGGCCGAGCTCGCCGTCGGCGACTGAGAGCACGCAGAGCAGATCCAAGCGCACCAAAACCTCCGCCGTGAGCTCCTCTTCCTCCTCACCGCGGGAATCGAGCCGGGGAGCAACACATTGCCTGGGATTCGAATTCTCCGTCCACGACGTCCGCCGCCCGTCGAGCTCGATTGCCGCCAACTCCGACTTTCCCCGCCTTCCCCGAGCCTCCCCACGAGTTTAGGGTGAGCAGAGCAACCTTCCGAGCCTCTTCCTTTCCTCTATTTTCCTCTCTAGCCGTAGCTAGTAGCCTCTGTATTTGGGTCCGAAGTAGGTGCGGCGATACTCGTTGTATTGAGTAAAGGTTGCCAGGGAGCGGTAGTACCGCTGGAATAAGCGGTAGTACCGCTGCTCCCTGGCAAACACACTACTGAAGCAGCACCGGTGCAGGTACCGTCGCAGGTACCGCCGAAAAACGGTGTTCTGGGCGCGTGAGCGGTACCACCAACGGTACCTCCAGCGGTACCAGCCGGTACCGCTGATGCGGAAAGGCTGGGTCTGGTGCCGCTAATGGTACCGCGATTTCCAGCGTTCGGAGGCCTTGTCCGGTACCTCGAGCGGTACCAACTGGTACCGGGAGCGTGGGCTTCGTGAACAAAGAAGACAACCGTTGACTGGCTGGTTCGAACGATGAAGACCCTAGCGGTACAACCGCCTGTTCCAGCGATAGTACCGCTGGCATGGAATTCTGCCTCCCAGTTAAACTGAAAGACTCCCTTTCTCTTCAACAATTTGTTCGAGGCATTGTGTAGTATTACTTTTTCTCCCTTAATCACCCAACCCTGCATCTTCTCATGATCATGACAATCATATGCAAGATAACGATAGGGTTCATCCTCTCCATTTAACGAGTAAATATGCTGCATGACCTAATCCCCCGGTAGATTCGTGATGCACCCGTTAAGCATCCGAACTCCGTTTAAGTTGAATAGCTTAAATCATCCTCATCTCGGGGTTTTAAAATGTCATGTCATCATGTGTTTGCGCATTGCACCGGTGTTATCTGTGGTTTTGATTGTTCTTCTCCGGTATTGTTTGTGCATCAGTAGATCAAGGAGTGGAAGTGCCCCCACAGTATCGTGACGAGCCGTACTACCAGCACGTTGATCCAGGCAAGCGTAATCCCCCCTCTGAGCATATCTTATCCTATGTTTCCGCAAATATTTTCTCCACTATAATATTGCATGCGGTTCTAAATGTCAATTTTGTTGGATTAGAGTATCCTATAGTTGCATTAAGTTTTCGATGCCAATACCGGTTTCCCTCCTATTATCCATAGGTTTGTATTGTTGGCCTGAGGTACTAAACTATGCTATGTTGATGCTTAGCCATGCTTAGTAGATGCTTAGCTGTACGATGGATGGTTCATGTTGGAAACAGGTGATGAGTTGTGCAGATGATGGTGGAGAATTGTGGTGACAGGTAATAAGATGTTAAAGGTGGGGATGAGAGGCCACTGTGTTTGTGGTGCTTTGTCTCGTTCTCGCCGCCTAGGTGCGAGTTCTTTACCTCCCGAACCAAGACTGAGCGTGCAACCATGCGTGAGGCCTATGCAATTGCAGGAACCCTCATAGACTAAATAACTCGAGCGGGACTAGCTAGGGTCCTCTAGTTCGGGCTTCCATTTGCGCGTGCGTGATGATGGTGGGATGAACTGGGATGAGGATGGTGGTGTTAGGAAAATGAGTGGCCGTGGGGCAGGGTGTGGTGATCTCGTGTCCTGCCGCCACTGATGATCCTGGAAAGTCCTTAACGAGGGAGAAGTCGACACCGTTCCCACCCAGCCGGCTTTCCAAGGAAGAGAGCTAATGCGCAGGTAATGGGCCGGGCGGTACGCATGGCAAACATTGTACACCCCTGCAGGGTTAAATCTTTTCGAAAAGCCGTGTCCACGGTTACGGACAACTTGGGAAAGGACGATAAGATCATAGAATAACTCTAACGGAATGATTAAAAACTGGGTACTAGAGGTACCACTTCAAGATTGCAAGGTGAGCTTCCTCGAGGGTGATTCGGGGAGGTGCCTCTGATGAACATGTCCAATGGTTGATGATGGTTGATGATGAGTAAGGTGGTGAAAGAAAGAGTTACTTCTTACCCCTTTTAAAATACTCTGAATAGTCGATGCCTTTGAGTTATGTTTTTTCATAAATAAAATCAGTTTTATGCAAAACAGCCATATAACTTTGAAAGCCTCATCGAGCTAATGCTCTATATATAATCTTGCGAGTTCGTCGAACTCAACGTCGTTTGTTTTGTTTCAGAGGAGGACTTCACCGACCTCGAAGGTGGGTTCTTTGTGGACGTCGACGAGTAGTCTGGGGTTCCCAGGTGGCAGCTTGGGACATCCCGGAACAGCTGGCGCTGGGTGTTTATTTGTAGGCCTCTTAGGCCATATTTGGATCTTGTTGTTTAGAACAACTTAATTTGCTTCCGCTTGTTGTAATGTTGGGTCTGTGACCTCTGGTTGTCATTTGCTATATTTCTCTATTATAAGAGTTGAACTATAATGATTTGTGTCGTAGAGTCTGTGATGTGCCAGTTGTTCCACAAGTCTTGATCTCTCTATTATGCAGTGAGGGTTGTGCCTGTGTTAAGGCATCAATCGGGTGTTGTGTTGCCGATGATCCATTCCGAGCAACACCTGCCAAAGGTTTTGGCCGGGGATTGATAAACCCGTAACCTCCGGTTGTATCGCTTAACCGGTGACACACAGTATCATTGTATAGCAGTCGGGTCGGGGCGCCACAGATGCATACTAAAATGAGTGAACACAGACACTTAAAGGTGTTTGGATACATTTGTATACATGTGATCAAAGCATCTTATATTTAAAAACGTTGGGAGTACTTGGTATTGAAATAAAAGCACTTCAATAAACTGCTAATGATCAATGCTTTTTATATATTCTACAACATTCACATTCTTCCAAGTTGTTCTGTTAGGCTCATCAAATGTGCTCACTATTATCTAGTGTGCACAGATTTTCTCCGATAGAAAGTTATGCATAAGATGACAACATAATACTTAATTATCAGAGCTTCACTACAAGATAATTAAACTTCCCAATTCCGAGAAGGTTGTGTTTGTACAGAAAAACCGAGTGATTTTTTCCTACGGAACAAATAAACTTTTATATAGATTAATACGTTCTCACAAATAATAGACAAGAGACGATTTGATAGTCATGGCGGTACGTACACACCACGATATTATATTTATACACATTTTTACCTTGTTTTTCTAGTGGAGGATGACCTTTTGGTGTACAAAACTAGTTTCAATTTTTTTAAAAAAATTAGTCAGGGTTAACTTTTTAATTGAATCTTTTCATTGACTTCTTAAAATAGTCATAACAGCGATATGACATGAAGTTTTTCTTAAATACTTTTGATAATGCTCTAATTTTGACAACCCGTTGCGTATTCTCTTTTCTGTTGCGTATACAATTTGGTCAAACCAAGGCATAGAAAAGCAAGATAAACTAGCATAGTGGATTGCAAACAACTAATTCACTCATTTACACAAGATTATTGCATTAGCAAGAAATGATAGCTTCTTTAATCGTTCCCACCCCGCTGGTCCAGCCTACCCTTCGGATAACGATGTCTTCCGCTGAGATCTCTGATAACATTAAAAAAAAAACAAGGGTGTGTACGATAAATCATACTCAGTAAGCAGGTATTTTAATTTTTTTTTAAAAGCAGGTACTTTAAATGAAGTCAACAAAATGATAAAGTAGGATTAACTGTATTTAAACAAAGTCAACGGAAGATGACAAAGTACAATTTTATTATGGCGCGTTCTCTACAAAATGTCTTATAGGATTTTTCGTTTACTGAGAATCGCCATTTCACCGCGAGAGCACAAGTGCACAACAGACATCGGGCTCCATCTGGACCGTTGCTATTTCATCGGGCGGCCAATAAACCGGATACACCACGGCCCACAGCTCAACAGCATCCTTCACTCCCGACCTTGTCTCCAATGGCGGCCACGGCGGCGGCGGCGACGCTCGCGGCGGCCACATCCTCCCTACTTCGGTAAGCTCTATCCGCTCCTCCCTCGGCCCGGTCAAGCAGGTATCACATCCGGTCCAGTTCAGTCAAATCTAACGCCCTCTCCTCCCTGTTGTCGCAGGCGCTCGCCCTTGCTGCGGCCGCACGGGCTCCGGGTCTCCCGCGACTTCGCTCCCCGAAGGTGAGGTGTCTCCTCGTGCCAGGGATCTCACTGTCCCCAACGACTTCTCTGTAAATCGGCCGGGGATTTGGGCCAGAGTTATGTGTAGTAGTGCTTGTGGCTCATTTTGTGCCGCATTCTGCCATTTTTGTGATGGCTAGAATCTAAAGCGTTTTACTGCTTTTAGTAATTTAGACATTCAGTGAAAAATATTAGAGATTTTGACTGCAACATTCGACGTTTTTACTTGTAGGAGTAGCACTTGATTGATGCATTTTTAGATAAAGACTTGATTGATGCATAGAAACATACTCTAGAAGTACTTGTGAATTTGCATTTTATTGAGCCATGAAGGATTGGCTTAAAATGAATTTCATGTCCTGAAAAGACCTAGTATAAGCTTTTGGATTAGGATTGGCAAACACCCTGGCAGAATATAAAATCAAGAGAGTATCACTGAAGATGAGCTTGAAGTTGTTTGCTCTTGTGCATATACTACCTGTTAATTTTTTGGAAACAAGGAAGAATGACAAATGCTGAATCCTTTCTAAAAGACCCATTGCTGAATTCCAGTTAGTTATGATATACATGTAACTGAAACTTCAGTTAAATTTCCATTAAACCCATTACTGAATCCCAGTTAGTTATAATATACATGTAATTGAAACTTCAGTTAAATTTCATTTGAACCCATTGCTGAATCTCAGTTAGTTATGATACAAGGTGAGGTGTCTCCTTGTATCGGGAATCTCACCGCCCCCACGCTTCCTCTGTCAATTAGTCGTGAATTTGTGCCAGGCTGTGTGGTGGTGGTGGTTTGTTTTGTGTGGCTTCTCCGATGATTTCTGATTCCTGGGATTTTTAGTGATTTATAGCATCTGAAGCTTTCACCGGAATGAAATAATTAAGACATGAAGTGGAAAATTCTGAAGAATTAGATTGTAACAATCGATATTTTTAACACTTCATTTAGTCTAGCGCAATTCCTAGATGCATAAAGATACACTCTAAAGCACTTGTGCAGTTTTAGATTTATTGGACCGTGAAGAATTGGCTTAGATGAATGCTATGCCCTTAAAAGATCTGGTATAAGCTTTTGTGTTAGGATTGGTAAACATCTTGGTTCGAATAGAAAATGAACAGAGTATCGCTGAAAATGTGTTCGAAGTTGTTCACTCTTGTGAATGCACCTGGTTCTGCAATTGGTAGTAAGCAACCCGTAAGAAGGGCTCATAACCTAGAGTTAGTAGTTCCACGTCGGGTTCCACTATGCCATTGCCGAATCTTTTTTCAGAAAATAGGTCATTATTGAATCCCACTTAGTTATGATATAATAGTAATTGACATTCCAGTTCAGAATTCACCACTGACCATAAACAGAAGGAAACCAGTCCATTTTCAGCGATAAACGATGTAAGCTTTCACTGATAACAACCTGTCTATATTTCATCATCTCCTGTGAAATTTGATTCTACATGCAAATAATCTGTAATAACCAGAGAACTGTCTGAACTCACTATAACTTGCCTCTGGTCTAGTCATGGCCATTTGAAACTTCACTATTATTTTTCGTGAGTCCATGTCTTAGTGCACACTTATGGCCCTTAACTATTTTTTTTACGCATTCCCTCGTATACTAGATTTGTGCGCCACACTGCTTCATCAACAAATGAAGAGGCTGCTGCTAGAGCAGCGGCAGCGACTGCTGATACTGGATCACCAACCATGTAGGTCTCTGTTAACTAAGTTTGCGTGTTTCTACTTATAACCCTTCTCGTGGCTCTGAATATCCTTCGTTGTTCATTTGTGTTAGTTTTGACAAGATCATTTCAAAGGAAATCCCTTCAAGCATTGTGTATGAGGATGAGAAAGTGTTGGCATTTAGAGATATCAATCCACAAGCTCCGGTCCATGTTCTTGTCATCCCAAAGCTAAGAGATGGGCTAACTGGACTAGATAAGGTATGTATTGTTGCTTACTTATGAACTATGTTCACCGAAGGAATTTAACATGCAAAACTTTATGCCCTGGCAACAGATGTGATGTTTTTTTCAACAGCTCCCCATGCACTTAGCTCTATCTTTTACGTGTTCATAGTTTTCCAACAGTTTCTGTGAACAAACTCAGTAATCTAACCATTATTAGATAGCCCTCCATATCCATTATATCACCTTATGTATACAAGGACATGCATTTAGGCTGAACCAAGGCATGCTGACATTCTGGGTCAGCTTCTTTACGCTGCAAAAGTTGTGGCCGAGAAGGAAGGCGTAGCAGATGGATACCGTGTCGTCATAAACAATGGAGCAGAAGGATGTAAGCAAAGCTCATGCTCCAGATCTTCCTGTTCCTTCCATCACAGTATTTTGTAAGCATCTATGCTAATATTAATGCCTCATCATCTTCCTGCTCACAGGTCAATCAGTCTATCATCTGCACGTCCATGTACTCGGCGGAAGGCAGATGAAATGGCCTCCTGGTTAAATTTAAGTCCAATAGAGCGATGCACGTTTTCCTGCCCATGTATGCTCAATCATAGAGTGCTCATGTTTCGAGTTACTTGTAGTTTGACTACTTCACCAAAGTGGATGACCTGGCATGTGCACTTGTGATGCCCCTCCTTTGACATTTTTCTCTCTTATTGCTGTACCCTTACAAGTGCGAGGAAGGATTCAGCGAGAATATCGAGAGCTAAAAAAGCTGGCCTACTTACCGTGTTACACCTGCTTCTTTGTAAAATGTTTTGCATATACGTACTAAGCGCCAGTAACACTTTTATTTCTAGACTTTGTTCAGGCGAACAGTTAACAGGGATGCATACTGCCGTCTGCTCTTATTAGTAAAGGCGATTTGAAACACTGGTAGCCGTTTCAGTTATTTTGACAGTGGAGATTGTCCCTCTGTTGGCAAAAAAGAGCATGTGCATTCTAGTATTTTCGTTGTCCTGATGTATTCTCTCTGTACTGTACATGGATAGAGCATGCGCAAGTCATGTCTCCTGATGTACACTTTGTGATACCAACTGATCTTGGCCCGCTACTGAAAACACTAAGACAGCTAGAGATCGTCTCAGTCAGCTTATATAGTGAAAACCATCAGTACTAAACGTTGACGTGCAGGCACTAGGAACACCGTAACAGCCAACTGAACTGTATGTACCTTCCCAGCAAACCCTTGGTAAACTTGTGCAGATGTGCTGTGGGTGTTAGTCTCTACGCACGACTCATCGTGAAGTCGAATAGAAGTATAGAACAGAGTACACCAATAGGTGGTCAAGGACTTTACAGTAGGTGATTGTTGGTATTCTGCGTCGATTGATCGTCCCCCAGTTCGGCTCCCAAAAGAGTTTTCGACTTCCAACGCCGCCCATGAATGCATGCTGCTCGTAGTACCCGAACAGGTGCCACGTCGGTAGCTAGTGGAGGAGTAATTGCAACCCGGCCCTGCTGATAAATCGTCTTCCTCCACCACTCTGTCTTCTCACAATCTATCACCCCGAACCATACACCTCGCATCCCACTCTCCAGCCTTCGCGATGGCGACAAGCCTCACCGAAGCCGTGCGCTCGGTGCGGCTACTCAAGATCGATGGCTTCAGCGCTACTACGGCCATGGGCGACGAGGACTCCATCAAATCCAGATGGAACGTCGACGGCTATGAGTGGGAAGTTTGCGTCTATCCTGCAAAGGAACAGTACGCCTACAATAGGATTCCGTGGGTAGCAGTGGCGCTTGCCCTTCTCACTCAAGGCCGAACACCCGTCGTCAGGGCCAATCTAGTCTGCAGGCTTGTTGATCCCCGAGGTTCGCTTCCAGCATCCGAAGAGAAGAGTACGCCTGGAGAGTTCAGGCGGCACAGTCCTCCAGTATTTGCTTATCTTTTGCCGTCAAGTGATTTGCCATCATCGGGTTACCTCCAGGACGACACTCTGACCGTGCAGTGCACCATCACGGTACTCAAGGACATACCGGTGCCGACGGTCCCGGCGAGCCAGGTGCTGCCCATGCCATCCTCCAACCTGCACCAGCACCTTGGCGAGCTCCTGCGTGCCGGGACCGGAGCCGACGTCACTTTCGTCTTGTCAGACTCAGGCCAGGAATTAGCTGCTCACACGGCCATACTCGCTGCAAGGTCTCCTGTACTCATGACCCAGCTCTTTGGGGACATGAGGGAGGCGAGCTCTGGACGCGTGGTGGTGAGTGGTGTCGCGTCATCAGTCTTCAAGGCCATGCTGCACTTCATCTACGCCGACACAGTGCCTGAACTTGACCAGGAGGCAGATACCCTGGCGATGACTTGGGCTCCGTATCTCCTTGCCGCTTCTGACAGGTATGGGCTTGACAGGCTCAAGATGATTTGTGAAATAACGCTCGCTTCAGGCATCACCGTCCACACGGCGGCCACGACTTTGGCTTTGGCTGAGAAGCACAACTGCTCATACCTCAGGGCCAAGTGCGTCGACTTTATCGTCAGCACTCCTGCCATTCTTGATGCAGTTGTGGCCACGGAGGGGTACAGGCATCTGGAGGCAAGCTGCCCCGCAGCGGTCACTAGCATTGTCGTCTCTATGCGTGGCATGAGGATTTGAAACGTATTTGGTTGCTTATGTCAAAGTTTCATTATATGTTTTGAGCAACTTGGTCATGCTTCCATTTCTTCTAAGTTTTATGAATTAATTGTGTTCTAAGTATTCCACCATTTGGCAACTCGATCATCTATTTTAGGGCTTATTGTCATTGGTGTGCATCCGCGCTTATTTTTCCATATACAGCTGCTCAAGTGCCATGATTCCTTTTGAAACTTTTTACAATGGGCTTTTATTTCCGTGGCACGACAGTTAGTAAACTCTGAAACATAATAAACAGCTGGTAAAATGTTTTGCACATATACTTTGGTCGTTCAAAAGGAGATCATGAACCATATGTACCTGCATGTACGTACCCAGCAGAAGGCAGCCGAAACTGAAAACTGGATACCTGATTATGTGCGATATCCTGACTCTTTCTCCCAAATGCACGTACAATCAGGTGACGCCCCTCCTTTAAGCTTAGTTACTCTTACAAGTGAGAAAGATACAACGATGTGGTACGAAAAATAACACATCTTGTTTGCGTACCACGTGATTCAGCACTGGTGACGCCCCTTCTTTGGCCATCTCTGGACTTTTTTATGAGATGGCCAAACAATTACACTATTTGTTGAAACTGAACACTGTATACTTAAGTTGTTCGTGGAGTCCCGTGATGCGCATCTTTGGTCTGAAGTGGGGTCGGTTCGATGGTGGTGGCAGATTCTGAAGCGTGTGCTATGGCGGTGCGTGCTGAGAATATGCTAGATCGGATGTGTGTTCCTAGTACGTTATACGGCGTCTCGGTGCACTGCCCCGACGTCTAGCTGGTGGGGCGTTGTGTGTCTAGGGCAAAGGGTCCACTAGTAGAGAACCCACCTATAGTACCGGTTGTAGATGGCCTTTAGTACCGGCCACACAACCGGTACTAAAGGGTCGGCACTAAAGGGGTAACCCTTTAGTACCGGCACCTAAATAAAACCGGTACTAAAGGGTCTCCACGTGGGCGAACAGGCGAGCTCGACCCTGAGGACCTTTAGTACCGGTTTGTAATACAAACCGGTACTAAAGGTTCCTGCTTTTTTTGCTTATTATTTCAGGGGGGTTTTGGTTTTTTTTCTTTTCGATTATTTTTCGGGGTTTAGGGTTTCTGTTTTTTTTCCTTTTCGCTCATTTTTCAGGGTTTCGGAGAAGATCGCGTATAAAGTACTCACTACACATATAAAGTAGTCATTATACACATACAAAGTACTCTCGTCACATATAAATTTAAGTACTCCTAATTAATTACAATGGAGCCGGTTCCCTTGTAGCATCGACTGCCGGCGGTTCCCTTGTAGCATCGACTGCAGGGGGTGGAGGTGGTCTTTCGTCAAAGTAGAATTCACCGTGTTCATCTATGACATGTGTAAGTAAGAATCCCGCCAATTCCTCCGCAATAGCTTTTACGCGGTTGCGTGGTAGGAGCTGGCTCCGCTTGTTTGACATCTTTAAAAGAAGAAAATAAAATCAGCTATGATCGAAACTAAACACAATTGATGCATGGTGGCAAAATAAAAGTTGTGTATGATGTTCACGTACCTCTCGATTTCTTACACTCTTGACTCTTTCATTGACCTTCGTGTGAATGTACTCGCAAACGTAGTATCCACATAGTTCTGTCCCCTGTGGTTGTCGCAGACACCACTATATATACAAGAATATAATTTAATCAAATAATAATCAAGAGAATGATAATGGTATTAGAAAGATACACGTAGTAGTACTTACGTTGTTAGACTTGAACTCCAGCTTTTCTGGCCATACACCGCGTTCTTCCGCTTTGAACTTTCTGTAAACCCTGTCCGGAAAAGAAAATGAATTGAGTAGTTATTACTTATACTTTTGATATCCGGAAATGAACGAAAGAGGCTGATATAGTGCGATTGAAATTACCTCTTGAGCATTAGACGCACGCTTTTATATTTATTATGATCTCTCCTTAGTGAGTCCCAGACTTCAACTTCTCCTTCCTCGAGTCTAATGATTAGCAGAATGTAGTGGAACCTGCGCACGTTTATATACGCAGGTATTCAGAACTTATCGATTACACTTAATATCGGGGAAGCAAAATAGAATGTGTAGAAGACGGTAAAACTCACCCGAAGTTGTAAGGAAATAGTATTTCCTTTTTGGTACTTTGTCGCTTAAAGAACGTTAGCAAAACGTCCTCTGTGTTCACGGGATTTTCATCCACGGTCTTGACATGAACTTTATCCGGGTCAATGAAACCAATGTCCCAGATTCCTCCGAGTCTGCATTCACGTATCTTCATTCTGCATAATTAGCGTACAAAAGAATTTTGTGACGATAATTACAAGCAATGAACGAGAGCTTATAACTATAAATAATTAAATTACACGAAATAAATTACTTACAGACAATAGCAGCTGATGAGAGATTTGTCGAGAGCACGTTGATTGTACATCTGAAAAAGTTCTCGAAACTCAACATGCACACAATATTCTCGGAAGTAGTGTTGTTCCTTAACCGCCGCCATGAGAGAGAATTTCCCTTCTTTTGCGGCGGTCATGTACCAGCGATTCAAATTCCATAACTGTGTTGTTAGCTGGCTCGGATTTTCCACCATAGGCAGCCCGAGTTCAAAATCAAATCGTGGGGCAATCTCCGCCATGGGGTAACCTGAGTCGCCAAGGACAACTTCTCCATGCTCGATTTCCCGAGTTTCAGAAGGTACAATGAGCGGGGCGAGCGATTGTGCTTCTTGTTCTCCGAGCTGGGCAACTCCTTTGCCGCACAATTTCTCTTGCTCATTCTGCGAGGAAAGTACCTTGTCAATACCTCGCTCGTAGTCTGAAATGGGCGGAGGTGGAGGGTCATATAGGTTGTCAACGGTTTGATCTTTTACCTCATTTGGTATAGTCTTCAGAAGTTCCTTTATGGGGTCAAGTCTTGCCTCCACTCTTTCCTTCTTTTCTGCTAAAAAAAGGCTCTCGACCCTTCACGTAGGCTCTCAGCTATTTCCTGCTGAGTCATCTCAGAAGTTAACTTCTCAGGAGCCTTGACTTCCTTGGGATTCTCAGGAGCCCGCACACTTTTTCCACATTTCTTGACAGGGGTGGACGACGGGAACAGCTTCCGCTTTGTCAAGTTACTAGTGGGCGCATCAGTCGGTTGACGGGACAGCGCGGGAGATGGACTCGCGGCGGGATCCCAAACTTCGTGGGGGGAGGCGGGTGGACTTTGATGTGGTGAATGTCTAACGGGAGGAGTCGGTGGCCTTGGCTCCGAGTCTGGAAACTTGATGTATTTCTTCTTCCATAGAACGATACCAAACTCAACATCTCCCAATGTCTTCTCGCCTTCAGCTCCAGGAAATTCAAGACGTATTGCGTTGAATCCCGGCATAACTTTCGTGACCCCGACACGAGCAAATCCAGGCGGAATCACACCAAAATGGAAGGTTTCTCCAGGTTGATGTCGTAAATCATAGCCAGTCGCCACCGGACAAGTAATGTTCATCATCGGCGCATGTAACTCACAATTTGTCTTCTTCGTGATATCATCCACGGGGTAGTGAGCCGCCGATGGTTCAGCAACTGGTTCATCAACTGCAGGATCTTGTAGCTGCGTGGAACCCACGCTGCTTTTCCGCTGAGATGGGCAGGCATCGCCTGCAGGATCTTCTACTCGCAGTTGAGATTCCCTGGTCTGGGTCATTGAGGCCAGTTGCTTCTGCACATCCTGCACCGTGCGTTCTAATGCAGTAACCCTCTCCGCCTCCCTCTTCTTACTTCTGCAATGTTTTCTATAAGTTGCAACGTCTTCCGGAAACCCTTCAAGAAAACCAACCCCGCCTCCTCTGGCTCGACATCGCCCCCAGTGTTCTTTATTCCCGAGGGCTTGTGAAAGCTCGTCGTCCTCTCTATCGGGAACAAATTTTCCCTCCTTGACTAGTACTATGACATTTTTTATTTTTCTGATGACTCTTCTAATTTTTCTCCGCCATTTTCCCTTTGCAACAATCAGCCCTGTTTCTGGGTGCAAGACTGCCCCATGCGCGAACAACCAGAACTTGGACCTGTCGGGCTAGTCATCTGTCTGTGGAGTGATCCCTTTTAGTCGCAGCTCGTCTTCATAGGCTTGCCACTTAGGCAAGGCAGTCTTGTAGCCACCTGAGCCCAAATGATGGAAATATTTCTTCTTCGAGGCATTCAACTTATTTTGTGTCGATCGGGCCACAGAGACGCCCGAATTCTTATACGCCGCAAATTCAGCCCAATCATCTTTTAGCTTCTCTAGATGTCCTTTGAAAACTATATCTTTGTTTCCATATTTTCTCCACAATGTGTTCTTCCAGTTGTTGAATTGCTGGGCCATCTTGCTAAGAGTCCACTCCTTGACTTTATCCTTCATCTTCGGCCGGGGTGCGCGTGCGGGGCGTCTGCGGCGTCGAGTGGGTGCGCGCGGCGGCCGGAGTGGGCGTCGTCGTCAACGTACTGGGGAAATGGAGCGGCGGCTGAGAGGGCGGCGCGGCAGTCTCGTCGGAGTGGGCGCCCGGGGCGTCGACGGCGTGGAGCGGGCGCGGGGCGTCGACGGCGTGGGGGCGTCGACGGCGCGGACGGCGGGGGGCGTCGACGGCGTGGACGCGGCAGGGCTTCGCCGGCGTGGTGTCGAGAGGAGCGCGCGGGCGTCGTCGTCTTCTTCGAGCAGAGAGTTAGCGAATTTGGGGATCAATCCCCTGCTTTAACTGCAGAACAGACCGGTACTAAAGGGTCTTTAGTACCCTTTAGTACCGGTTGTAGACTACAACCGGTACTAAAGGGTCTTTAGTACCCTTTAGTACCGGTTGTAGTCTACAACCGGTACTAAAGGTGCCTTTTGGGCCGCGGCGAAAATTCCCGCGCGCAGCCTAGCCCGTTAGTACCGTTGTAATTAACAACCGGTACTAATGGGCTTTTTGAATTTTTTTCTCTAGTTTTTTTTTCTTTCTTTTGTTTTCTGTTTTTTATATCTATTTGGTTTCTATTTTGTTTTTTTCTCTACTTTCTTCTCTACTGCCACCAGGTGATGTCGCCGCAGTAGTCGCCCGACGCGGACGCCGAGATCTGAAGACGGAGGAAAGCCATATCGGCGGGGGCGACGCCCCGATTCAATCCTCTTCAGGCGAGCACGCCAACCGACGACCACCGCCGGGAGCAGGCCACACCACCTCTAGTACCTCCGCAGAAAGGTCAGAGCAAACCCAACCGCGATGAAGAGAGGAACAGAGGACACAATCTCCAAAAGTAAAACAAAGACTCTACCTATCTCCCATCAATGCAGAGACGATTTATCATACAACTAGACATCTACGTTACAACTTCACTAGTTCTAAATACTGGATAGAACAAATTAAGGTACAACTTGAAATTACGAAGCTTCAGCCTTCTTGCTCAGTGCTTCAACCCGCCTTCTTGCTCGGTAGAACGGACTATTCGTAACTTTCCTGTCAAACTTCTCTACAAGCGTGAGCATTTCTGCACGAATTTGGAGCGGGGTCCTATACGGAAACCCATCGCGGCATAGCTTCGCCCCGAGCAAAGCGAGATGACTCTCAGTGTGCAAAATTTCTTCAATTGGAACTATCCTACCATCTACCTTCAAATTGCTCGAAAGCCTGGCGAGATGCTCGGATGCGGAAATGTGAAACCCGGACACACACTTCTCGCAAGGACCAATACACACCATGCTTGCGCTCAAGTGAGTACCATGCCTACCTTCGACTGGGTTTTATAGAACTACCGGTGGCGGCATTTGGGGGGAACGATAGCGGGAAATATTTGGGCGGGAAACGGTGGCGGGATCGAATTAAGTTGCCTACCTTCTCCAGTGGATCAGGAAGAAGCACACGGATCATGTGTTTCCTTCCAGCGATTGGGAGCCGTTGGATCAAGCGGTGTGTTTCTTTCGAGCGCTTGTGAGCCCTTGGATCAGGAAGAAGCACACGGATCGTGTGTTTCCTTCCAGCGCTTGGGAGCCGTTGGATCAAGCGGTGTGTTTCTTTTAAGTGCTTGTGAGACGTTGGATCAGGGGTGAGCTCGACTTTAGTCCCGGTTGGTGTTACCAACCGGTACTAAAGAAGCACACGGATCGTGTGTTTCTTTCAAGCGCTCGTGAGACGTTGGATCAGAGGTGTGTTTCTTTTAAGTGCTTGTGAGACGTTGGATCAGGGGTGAGCCCGACTTTAGTCCCGGTTGGTGTTACCAACCGGTACTAAAGAAGCACACGGATCGTGTGTTTCTTTCAAGCGCTCGTGAGACGTTGGATCAGAGGTGTGTTTCTTTTGAGGGATTGTGAGCTGTTGGATCAGCAGTATCACGACCACTTCGTGAGCCACATGACCCTATATATAGCCCACCTCCCGGAAGTCCAGCGTCACTCACTCACTCACTCACACAAAACATTCCATCGTCACTCGGAGAGGCATCTTTGGGCAACCAGCGGCAAGACGTCTCTGATGACCTGCGACCGTTCCAAACGGTTGCAGATCATCAGAGATGTCTTGCTGGACGGTTGTAGATCATCAGAGACGTCTTACCTCTGCTTGGATCGAAGTGGCGCTCAAACACAAAACATTCGGGTTTCCTAGCTATGCCCGACACTGAATGCAACGACATTCGACCGTGAATCAGTGTCGGGCTATAGCTAGGAGAAACCGTGTGTTTTGTTTCCCAGGTTACTCACTCATATATTCGGGTTCCCTAGCTACGTCCTGCAACCGTTTAGATCTCTCTTCTGAGTTTTCAGGACATAGTTACATAAAAGGTTTAATACATTATTACACATCAGCAACAACATCCCTATCTAGTGTTCACTTTTTCTTCTTGTGTGTCCCTTTCTTCTGATTGCGTCGTAGCCATGGACAATCTTCATCATTCAACACGGTGCTTGGGTCAGTTTTCACTTTGAAGGGCGGAATTTCAGCAAACTTATTGTAATCTTCTGACATGTCTGTCTTGTCCTCCACTCCCACGATGTTTCTTTTTCCTGAAAGAACTATGTGGCGCTTTGGCTCATTGTATGATGTACCGGCTTGCTTATCTTTTCTTTTTTTCGGTCTGGAAGACATGTCCTTCACATAGAAAACCTGAGCCACATCATTGGCTAGGACGAATGGCTCGGTTTTGTACGCAAGATTTTTGAGATCCACTGTAGTCATTCCGTACCGCTTGTCTATCTCTACCCCGCATGACAGGTTAACCCATTTGCATAGAAACAAAGGGATCTTAAAATAAGGTCCATAGTCAAGTTCCCATATCTGCTGTATGCAACCATAATATGTGTCCTTTGTTCCATCATCGTTTGTTGCATCAAAGCGGACACCACTGTTATGGTTAGTGCTCTTTTTGTCTTGGGTTTCCGTGTAAAATGTATTCCCATTTATCTCGTACCCTTGGAAAGTCAATATAGTCGAAGATGGTGTCTTGGCCAACAAGTATAGCTCTTGTCCAACAGTGTTGTCATTAATGAGATGTGTACGCAACCAACTGCCGAAAGTATCCACGTGTTTTTCTTTAATCCAGAAGTCAGTCTTCTCCGGGTATTCTGAGCGTAAAATATCCATGTGTTCCACGATATACGGAGCCACCAATCTGGAATTTTGTAGAACTGTGTAGTGTGCTTGAGTGAAAGAATGCCCGTCCATACTTCTTGTTGCTTTCTTTCCTAGCGTGCCTTTTCCACGCAGTCTCCCCTCATGGCGTGATTGAGGAACACCGATGGGCTTAAGATCTGGAAGAAAGTCAACACAGAACTCAATGACCTCCTCTGTTCCATAGCCCTTGGACATGCTTCCTTCTGGCCTAGCACGGTTATGAACGTATTTCTTTAAGACTCCCATGAACCTCTCAAAGGGGAACATGTTGTGTAGAAATACAGGACCGAGAATGGAAATCTCTTCGACTAGGTGAATTATGAGGTGCGTCATAATATTGAAGAAGGCCGGTGGAAAGACCAACTCAAAGCTGACAAGACATTGGACCACACCCGTCTGTAAACTTGGTAGAGTTGCTGGATCAATTACCTTCTGAGAAATTGCATTCAGGAATGCACATAGCTTGACAATGGGTACTCGAACGTTTTCCGGTAGAAGCCCCCTCAATGCAACAGGAAGTAATTGTGTCATAATCACGTGGCAGTCATGAGACTTCAGGTTTTGGAACTTTTTCTCTGCCATGTTTATTATTCCCTTTATATTCGACGAGTAGCCAGACGGGACCTTGATACTGCTCAGGACTTGAAAAAAGATCTCCTTCTCTTCTTTGGTAAGAGCGTAGCTGGAAGTACCTTCATACTTCTCTGAATTCAGGTTGTCTCTTCCGTGGTGCGAACTTTGCTGGTCCTGCCGTGCATCCGCTGTATCTTTCGTCTTCCCATACACGCCTAAGAAGTTTAGCAGGTTCACGCAAAGATTTTTCGTCACGTGCATCACGTCGATTGCAGAGCGAACCTCTAGGATTTCCCAATAGGGTAAATCCCAAAATATAGATTTCTTTTTCCACAAGGGTACGCGCTTGTTTGCGTCTTTCGGAACATTTAGACTGCCAGGACCCTTTCCAAATATTACTTCCAAATCCTTGACCATGCCATATACAACATCACCATCACGGCGTGTAGGCTTCGTCCGGATATCTGCCAAACCTTTGAAGTGCTTGCCTCCGTTTCTTACGTGATGCCCGGTTGGAAGAAACTGACGATGCCCCATGTACACAATCTTCTTACCTATATATGCACTGTCAGTCTTATCTAAACAGTGCGTGCATGCCTTGTATCCCTTGTTCGACTGTCCTGAAATGTTACTAAGAGCAGGCCAATCATTGATGGTTACAAACAGCAACGCTCGTAGGGGAAATTCCTCTTGTTTGTACTCATCCCACACACGTACACCTTCGTCAGACCACAACTGTAAAAGTTCGTCAACTAATGGCCTCAGATACACATCAATGTCGTTGCCGGGTTGTTTCGGTCCTTGGATAAGCACTGGCATCATAATATACTTTTGCTTCATGCACAACCAAGGGGGAAGGTTATAGATACATAGAGTCACGGGCCAGGTGCTATGACTGCTGCTCTGCTCCCCAAACGGATTCAAGCCATCTGTACTTAGACCAAACCTTAAGTTCCTTGCGTCAGCTGCAAAATCACCAAACGCACTGTCGATTTTTCTCCACTGAGACCCATCAGCGGGGTGTCTGAGCATCTCGTCTTCCTTACGGTCTTCTTTGTGCCATCGCAACAACTTGGCATGCTCTTTGTTTCGGAACAAACGTTTCAACCGTGGTATTATAGGAGCATACCACATCACCTTCGCGGGAACCCTCTTCCTGGGGCTCGGCTCGCCCTCAATATCACCTGGGTCATCTCGCGCGATCTTATACCGCAATGCACCGCATATCGGGCATGCATTCAAATTCTCGTACTTCTCACCGCGGTAGAGGATGCAGTCATTGATGCATGCATGTATCTTCTGCACCTCTAATCCTAGAGGGCAGACAATCTTCTTTGCTTCGTACGTGCTGTGGGGCATTTCATTATTCCTCGGAAGATTCTTCTTAAATATTTGTAGCAACTCTTGAAATGCCTTGTCAGATATTCCATTCTTTGCCTTCCACTGCAGCAATTCCAGGGTGGTACCTAGCTTTTTCTGGTCATCTTCACAATTTGGGTACAACGGTTTTTTGTGATCCTCTAACATGCGCTCCAGCTTCGACCACTCGTTTTCAGTTACGCAGTTCATCTGTTCATCACGAATGACCTGATGAAGATCATCATCGTCGGACTGATCAACAATGACCTCATGCTCTTCCCCCATTGTAGTATCACCGTGTTCATCAGAGAACACGGGATAGTTGTCATCATCCTCTTCTTCAGGGTTTTCCATTATAACCCCTCTTTCTCCGTGCTTGGTCCAACAAAAATAATTGGGCATGAAGCCTTGTCGCAACAAGTGGGAGTGTATGGTTCTTACGCTCGGGTAATTCCTGTTATTCCGACATTCATCACATGGACAAATCATAAAACCATTCTTCAGCTTGTTTAACTTAACCACATCGAGAAAACGAATCATGCCATCAATGAACTCGGGACAGCGTCGATCACTGTACATCCATTCTCGGCTCATCTACATTACATAAATATATCAAAAACCATTACACCAGCTAAATAATGAATAGAGATACGTGACCAAATTAATTTATACAAGTTCATCACATTAAAATCAAAGTAGAGTAGTGCCCAAATGTAATACATAGTTCTCACGAAATCAGGGGACGGGACGACACTATATAAAACCATAAATTATATTTCAATTCGAGCTCAAAATGCATATAAAACAAATGAAATCCCTAATTTAGTCATTTCATCAAACACCTTGCAAGCACAACCAAAATCAAACTTGCTAAACTTGCACGAAAATGAGCTAAACTTGAAAAGCCGGAAGAGAAGATGAAGAAGTTGCTAACCCTTGTATAGGGTGCCACCAATCTTGACAAATGTTGGAGAAAAAATGGGTGACCTAGAGCTTGGGAGGGCTTGGGAGAGAGGAAAAATGGGGTTGGGGTCGAGTTTCTCCAAAATGGAGCTGGCTCGGCCGGGGTGGAATATAGGCAGGACCTTTAATACCGGTTTTATTTACCAACCGGTACTAAAGGGCCTGCCGTGGGGCCACTGACCGTGGCCTGCGGGGCTGAACCCTTTTAGTACCGGTTGGCAATAGAAACCGGTACTAAAAGGTTTCTTTAGTACCGGTTGTTCAGACCAACCGGTACTAAAGGTCCTCGCCGCGGGGCCCTAGCTAGCGCCCAAGCCCAACCGGTGTTAATGCCCCCTTTAGTACCGGTTTTAGTTGCAACCGGTACTAAAGGGTCGCACCAATGCCTCTGTTTCTACTAGTGGTCCCGATAACATGATCTCACTAATTGTCAAGTTTGTATCTGTGGCGTCATGGCTTTGAGATGATTGATTATGTTTTTTGGAAAATCTATTGGATTAAATTAAAAAGAAAGCCGTATGCATGTTTGTGGCTTCCGATACGCTATACAGCATCAATGTTGACAAATTCAGAAATAGAGGCCGAGTTGCGACTGTACATTGCTGATTCCAGGCAAAGGTGTAAAGTGTGTAGCGCATCAGAGAGCCATCCCAGTGGTGTCCTAAGATCTTGGCATTAGAATTTCGGTTGTGCAGTTTACAAGATGTGGTCTCCGGCCTGGACAATAAACCAGACCCTGACCGGAAGGATTGATCGCCAGTTTGGTGTGGGACTTGGGATTTTTTTTGTGTGTGGAAAGGACAAGTTTTAAGATTGACGAAGTCACAACAGGCGCCTCGTTATCGATAGGAACGTCGCCTCCCACTAAAATATATTCCAACTAAATGAGAAACAGTGGTGCAGACCTAGAGTTTGAACTCTGGTGTGTTAGGGTACAACCACCCACCCTGGAAAGAAGGTACAAGACTCTTAATCGTTGTCTCCCTGGCGGCATCAACTGCTCGGTGATCTCTCCTCCGCCTCCTTTCTCGATTGTTCTCTCGGTACGAAGGAGGAAGAGCACGCATGAGCCGTTGAGTACGGGCACTGGTCTTGGTCCGAGGATGGAGAAGTCGACCAACCTAGTCTAAGCTACTTCTCGGCAGAGCGTATTTTTAACCAAATTCCTCCCTGAACCGGCTCTCAAGCTCTTCAGAGCTCATCTTGTATAGATTGACAACATCAAGAGTATACAAATGTCTGACCCCGGACAGTATCCCCCATCTGCTCCGAGAAAGCCGGTACTTTCGAGCTCAAGGAAGCCATGTAGGAGCACAGCCAGTCCCGCGGCCGTAGCGGCGGCAAGCGGAGGCTCCTCCCCCGCCAGCGTCCGCCACTCGGCAAGAAACCAGAGGTCGTAGAGCTGGGGAAGTAGGACCGGGAGTTCCGCACGAAGTTCAAGCGGTCCGACACGTGACGGACGACACCGGGCTTGAAGAAGCAGTTCAGCAGGTGACAGACGTCCTCGACACCGTCACAGGTCAACCCACGTGACGGGGATGTTGTATCCAGCATTGCACTACAGGAGAGCCGTCCCGATATGGTCGCGGTGGATGCGGCGGCCACTACATCACAATCGATTTTTAAAGGCACCAAAAAGTGCCCTTAAAAATATCTAAAGTGCTTTAAAAATGGGGTAGGGAGAAATGGATTAAGGCACCTCGAAAGATCGATTTTTTCGGAAAAAACTACTCCCTCCTTTCGGAAAAGGATGTCACTAAAATTGATATATCTACAACTTATCCCTCTATCCAAAATTACCCCACGTTCTTGGTTTAGTCAAAGTTAAAGTTTGTAAACTTTGACTAAATATATCTCAAAAAGTATAAATATTTATAATACAAAGCAGTATTATATAAATCGCCATAAACTTATAACGGTATTACATACATTTCATTATTATATATGTTGATATTTTTCTCTATATGTTTGGTCAAGGTTTGAATAGTTTGACTTTGACCAAACCCGAAACATAGGGTAATTTGGGACAGAGGGAGTAAAATTTGTCTAGATACATCCATTTTAACTAGTGACATATTTTCTACACGGAGGGAGTACATATGTATAGACATTTTTCGTTTGTATATCCAAGTTTCTCTAATTTATGCCCATTCTGGCAAAATAAAGCCAAAAAAACTTAATTGGGCCACTTCAGAGTGCTTCACTCGAAACTGGGCCTTACTGGGCTGGCGCGGGAGCTCGAAGAGCGTTTGTTTGTTTTTGGTAAATCCTATACTCCGCCTACCGCGGTATGAGCAAAGCTCCGCGTACCACTGATACGTCTCCAACGTATTCATAATTTCTGATGTTCCATGCTCTTATTATACCAATTGCTACATGTTTTATTTACACTTTATATCATTTTTATGCATTTTCTGGGACTAACCTATTAACAAGATGCCATAGTGTCAGTTCCTATTTTCTGCTGTTTTTAGTTTCAGAAAAGTTGTTCTGGAAATATTCTCGGAATTGGACGAAACAAAAGCCCACGGTCCTATTTTCCTGTCATGTACACAAAGTCCGAATGAGAGACGAAGAGGGGCACCGAGGCGCCCTCACCACACCGTGGCACGGCCCCACCCCCTGACGCGCTGCCACGTGGTGAGGAGGCCTCGGGCCTCCACCAATGCCGCCCCTTCGCCTATATATTCATCTATTCGGGAAAACTCTAGATACCCGAGTCAATATCCACGAAAAGTTCCAGAGCCGTCGCCGCCAACCCTAACTCGGGAGGGTTCTGAAGCTCTTCCCGGCACCCTGCCGGAGAGGGGAATTATCACCGGAGGGCTCTACATCGCCATGCCTGCCTCCGGAGTGATGTGTGAGTAGTTCATCCTTAGACTATGGGTCCATAGCAGTAGCTAGACGGTTGTCTTCTCCTCTTGTGCCATCATGTTTAGATCTTGTGAGCTACCTATTATGATCAAGATTATCTTATTGTAATGCAACATGTTGTGTTTGCAGGTTCCAAGTCAACCACCTTTTTCGGCGCCGTTCACACCTTCAGAACTGTCTGCATCTCCTACTGGTTCGATAACCTCGGCTTCTTACTAAGGGAAAACATGCTGCTGTACTCATCATACCTTCCTCTTGGGGTTCCCAACGAACGTGTGTCTTTCACGTCATCAACCACCTACTCGCTTATGTGGGCCGGGCCGAATTTCACGTATGTGGCGATGAACATGAGCTGAGTTCAGGCAGAAGACGACCGGAGCTAGAAGAAGACCGGAGGCGAGCGCAGTGGCGGTTCCCGTGGAGCAACTCGCCGGAGACGGTGATGACGATGCTGGCCGAACCTGGTTGTCAACAACTAACCCTAAATGTTGACGGATTTCTCATCATCACTATCAAAGCGTTTGACAATGACAAAAAAGTGCATGCCATTACCCCCCCCCCCCCAAGCCCGATATTTTCTAACAGAGCTTTTGTGATGAACCCCTTGATGGTCAAAATATTTCACCCTAACCCTGACGAAAATTGGATTAAACATGATGAAAGTGATTTGTCAAAAAAGAAAATCATTTGTAGTGGTGTTTGCTGCTCTGGGCCTTGCCGTGTGAACCTGTCTGCATTTTTTGGATAGTGGCGGTGATGATCTTGTTGGTTGTGTTATTTCCTTGTGAGCTTGGGCTCAACACCTCTACACACCTTGCTTTTGCTCTCCCTCTTCGGCGTTCGCCTCTGATGTTCACCTGTAATCTCATCGGTAGCTCTGCTTTTTTTGTGTGTGTGCAGTTCTTTGTTATAAGATGGATTCACCGTGCACCTTTTCACCGGTTATGGCGTAACGCTGGGCCTATGCTAGAAGGCTAGAAGCTCACGTGTCCAATACAGCCTACTTTAGAAAGTCTACCTAATTATCATGCTCAGACATAGATTAGGCAAGATTATTTTCCAACATTGATCCGGTGGGTACACGGAATATGTGTCCGTGTAGGTCCCCTGCATTGTTGTAACAGCCCAAAGCTGAGAACCGAAAAACCTGTGTAATTTTTCCACTTTTGTGTTATTTGCATCATGGCATCCGTTATGAAATCGCTAAACAAATTACTTTAGAGTGGAAACAAAAGTGCAGGGGCTTTTGTGTAAAAAGAAATGGACACTAAGTGAAGGAGAAAACCCCCCCAACCAGCCCACTCACTTTCCTCACTCTCCTCTCCATTCTTCTCTCCCCAAAGAGCTCCAAGAGCTAGCTCCCATGGCCGAGCTCGCCGCCGTTGATTGAGGAGTCCCCGAGCGAAACGAAGACCACCAATAGCTCCGCCTCGTCGTCCTCTACCACTCCACCGAAGGAATCAAGTTGGGAAGCCCGCAATCAAGCTCACCGTCAAGTTCTCCGCAAACCACCGCCGGAGCTCTCCCGGACGATTCCGGCCGTCTCCGTCCATCTCCGGTCCTTCCAAGCACCCCCACGAGTTCAGGGTGAGCATGCCGTGCTTCTGGACCCCTACATTCCCTCCCTATCCCTCTAGTTCGTCGAATCCCCGTAGCTCTATTTCGTTTTGGTCGCGTTGACAAATCCGGTGTCCAACCCGGAAATTTCCGGAACTGAACCCGGAATCACCCGGTACCAGACCCGGAATGGTCCGGAATCTATACCGGGTTAAGCAAAACGGTACTGGACTCGACCATTTTCGCCCGGATCATACCCGGAATGACCCGGAATTAAACCCGGTGCCAGACCCGGTATAAAACCCGGAATGAACCCGGAATCATCCCAGAAAATTCCGGATTTCAAACCGGATGCTCTCTGAAACTTGTTTTAACACCAATTCTTTTTCCGTTGCCTTATAATTGTTGCAAGAATGTTAACCACCTAAACATTGCATCTCTCACATGATCATGTCATATCATCTACAAGTTAAATCCTAGGGTCTCAACTACGTTAATCAACAAGTAAAGATGTTCCTTACTTAACTCCACGGTGTATTCGAGGTGTGTCCCCACTAAGCACCCAAACTCCGTTTAAATTGAATAGTTGAATCATCCTCCTCTCGGGGATTTAAATTGACATGTCATCATGTGTTTGTGCATTGCATTTGCTAAAGTTTGTGTGGTGATTGATTGTTCTTCCGTTGCTATGCCTCGATAGATCAAGCAGCCGGGGTTACACCGCAATACCCCGACGATCCGTACTACCCGCACGTTGAGCAAGGCAAGCGTAATCCCCCCTCTGAGCATGTCTTATCCTATGTTTCCGCAAATATTTTCTCCACTATAATATTGCATGCGGTTCTAAATGTCAATTTCGTTGGATTAGAGTATCCTATAGTTGCATTAAGTTCCCGATGCCAATACCTGTTTTCCCTCCTATTTATCCATAGGATTGTTTTGTGGCCTGAGGTACTTACTATGCTATGTTGTTGCTTAGCCATGCTTAGTTAATTGCATAGCTATATGGTGGATGGTTTATGTTGGAAACAGGTGTTGAAATGAGAATGATGGTGGAGAATTGTGGTGACGGATAATAAAATGCTTAAAGGTGGGGATGAGAGGCCACTGTGGTTGTGGTGCTTTGTCTCGTTCTCGCCGCCTAGGTGCGAGTTCTATACCTCTTGAACCAAGACTGAGCGTGCAACCATGCGTGAGGCCTATGCATTTGCAGGAACCCTCATAGACTAAATAACTCGAGCGGGGCTAGCCAGGGTCCTCTAGTTCGGGCTTCCATTTGCGCGTGCGTGATGATGGTGGGATGAGCTGAGATGAGGATTGTGGTGTTAGGAGAATGAGTGGCCACGGGGCACGGTGTCGATGATCCGTGCTTCGTCCTCACTGATGATCCTGGGTTAGTCCTTAACGAGGGAGAAGTCGACACCGCTCCCACCCAGCCGGCTCTCCAAGGAAGAGAGCTAATGATCAGGTAATGGGCCGGACGGTACGCGTGGCAAACATTTGTACACCCCTGCAGGGTTAAATCTTTTCGAAAAGCCGTGTCCGCGGTTATGGACGACTTGGGAAGTGAAGGTAAGATCATAGAATAACTCTAACGGAATGATTAAAAACTGGGTACTAGAGGTACCACTCACAAAGCAAGGTGAGCTTCCTCGAGGGTGATTCGGGGAGGTGCCTTTGATGAACAGGTACAGTGGTTGATGGTTGTTGTTGAGAAAGGTGATCAAGAAAAGAGTACTTCTTACCTCTTTTGAAAATACTGATAGTCGATGCCTTTGAGTTATGGTTTTCATAAATAAAATCAGCTTTATGCAAAACAGCCATAAAACCTTGAAAGCTAATCATCGAGCATATATTAGCTCTAATCTTGCGAGTTCGTCGAACTCAACGTCTTTGCTTATTTTCAGGAGAGGACTTCACCGATCTCGAAGGTGGGTTCTTTGTGGACGTCGACGAGTAGTCTGGGGTTCCCAGGTGGCAGCTTGGGACATCCTGGAACAGCTGGCGTTGTGATGTTTATCTGTAGGCCTCTTAGGCCATATTTGGTCTTGTTGTTTAGAACAACCAATTCGCTTCCGCTTGTAATGTTGGGTCTGTGACCTCTGGTTGTCATTTGCTATCTTTCTCTATTATAAGAGTTGAACTATATGATTTGTGTCGTAGAGTCTGTGATGTGCCAGTTGTTCCACAAGTCTTGATCTCTCTCTTATGCTTTGATAGTGTGCCTGCTGGTATCGGATAACCGGAGACACAGTATCACTGTATAGCAGTCGGGTCGGGGCGCCACAAGTTGGTATCAGAGCAGTACTGCCTGTAGGAAACCCTTCTACTGGTCGATGTTGAGTCTAGTGTTTGTGAAAATATTTTAACCTAAAAATGAGTTGTGAAAACCATCTTAGGATTCTTTTTACTCCTTATCTGGTTACCCTCTAATCTCGGAGAATCTTACCTCAACTTGACTTAAAAGGTTTTGCTTCTCCCTGATACTTCAAAATTAGGAGAAACGTGGGTGGGTTCGACCTTGAGTGTTATGTGTCACGTTGCTCCCGCTGCGTTGCAATCCCAAATCAACTAAGATGTTTCTACCGAGTCGAATCATTTGATCCTTTCTTTGGGTGTTAACCCACGGACTTGAACATAAGGTCCCGGATTGTGCCAACTAGAGTGTGTTAAGTTGTGATTTCTTAACTCTCACTAGTAGCACATGATGCTGATCTTCGACCCAAGTTCTATCTTGTTGTTTTCCTTCTCGCAAAGTATTATCGTCCCTAGTCTGTGTACTTGTGAAGACGCTAATGCTATTGTTCGACCATTCGGAGAAAGATGCTAACCGTGTCATTGTCAAATCTCCAGAATGGCTCGAGGAGGTCGTGGAGGCCGTGGAGGCCGTGGTGGTCGCGGTAACCACGATGATGATGAGGATGATCTGCCGCCACCACCCTCGATGGCTCAAGTCTTGATGGCTATTGAGGAGAACCGTGGGCGCAATGAGCGCTTGCTGGAACAGTTGGTGCAGCAGAATGCACGGAGGAACGAGTGCAACACTCTCACTGAGTTCCTGCTTCGCAGCCACCCACCTTTGCTGATGCTAAGGAGCCACTGGAAGCTGATGATTGGCTTCGTGCTTTGGAGCGCAAGTTCTCCGCGCTGCATGTCCCATTGGCTGAACAAGTCAACTTTGCCACCTATCTTTGGTTGGTGCTGCTGGCTGTTGGTGGGAAAGCCATGTGGCTTTGTTTCCAGCCAACCATGTCTTCACTTGGGCGATTTCGCACTGCCTTCCGTGCGGAATACATTCCCCAACCGATCATGGACTTGAAGAGGAGAGAGTTCCTGGATCTGCAACAGGGACGGATGGACCTCCGCACTTATGGTCGTGAGTTCAACCATCTGTCTCGTTACGCCCCAAGGGACGTGACCAATGATGCTGACAAGCAAGAGCTGTTCCGCAAGGGTCTGACTCCGCAGCTCCGCTATGAGCTTTTGCCCTTCAGGTTCCAGACCTATCAGGAGCTGTTCAATCAGGCTTTCACTCTTGAGCAAGGAAGAAAGGAACTTGAAGCTTCCAAGAGGCCCGCACATGGGGACCACCAGAGTTCCTCGGGTTCTGAGAGCAAGAAGCGCAGGGTCTTTGTTCCCTACAGCGCCGTACCTCGTGCTCCCTTCATGCCGAGGGCAGCAGGATATAGGCCACCTCCTCCGCACCCCACTACTTCGACACTTGGGATAGGCGGAAGTGGGTACCGTCCTATGCTACCTGCTCCACCTGGAGTCACTTGCTACACCTGTGGCCAGGCTGGTCACTACTCCAGGGAGTGCCCCCAGAAGACCCCTCTCGCGATAACTCCTGCACGAGCCCCTGCCACTCCAGCTGGCAAGGCTGGACCTTTTGTGCGTGGTCGCCTGAACCACGTCTCTATTGAAGAAGCTGAAGATGATCCCGGCGTTCTCATGGGTGAGTTACGAATCAACGGCAATACAGCTACGGTTTTGTTTGACTCTGGAGCATCGCATTCATTCATATCCATAGCGTTTGCAAAAGAGCACAAAATACCGTTCGAGAAAATGAGACGACCTTTGGAGATCTCCACTCCTGGCTCTAAATGGCAAACCGATGGCGTTACTCCTGAGGTCCAGATTATCATAGCATCCCTGTCCTTCCCTTTCCCGTTGATAGCCTTGAGGTCGAAGGGCCTTGATGCCATACTGGGCATGGACTGGTTAGCAAGATACCATGCTAATCTCGACTGTGCTGCTAAGTCCATCACCGTGACCCACCCTTCCGGTTACGATGTGCAGTTTTGGGCTACATATTCAGGACCTCCATCATCAGACAATCCCCTCTCCCCGGAGATCACCCTATGTTTCATGGAAGGCTTGTCCCCTCCTGAAATCCAGGACATACACGTGGTGTGTGACTTCCCGGATGTGTTCCCAGAAGAATTGCCTGGCATGCCACCTGATCGAAGTGTGGAGTTTGTCATAGACTTGCTTCCCGGTACTGCTCCAATTTCCAAGAAGCCCTACCGCATGCCGGTGGAAGAGTTGGCTCTGTTGAAGGAGCAAATTGATCAGCTGTTAGCTAAGGAGTTCATCCAGCCTAGCAGTTCACCATGGGGTTGTCCGGTACTCTTTGTCAAGAAGAGGGATTCTACCGTGCCTCGTCTTGTCTCTGACTATAGACCGTTGAATGCGGTGACAATCAAGAACAAGTATCCTATTCCTCGCATCAATGATCTGTTGGATCAGTTAGCTGGTGCAAGAGTATTCTCCAAGATGGATCTGAGGTCTGGGTACCATCAAATAAAGATCAGAAAGGAGGATATCCCAAAGACGGCATTTGTTACTCGCTATGGCTCATATGAGTATACCGTCATGTCCTTTGGTCTCACAAATGCTCCAGCTACTTCATGAGGCTCATGAATTCCATTTTCATGGATTATCTTGATAAGTTTGTCGTCATTTACATCGATGACATCCTCATCTATTCTAAAACCGACGAAGAGCATGATGAACACCTTCGGTTGGTTCTGACACGGCTTCGGAACACCGTCTCTATGCCAAGTTCTCCAAGTGTGAGTTTTGGTTGGATAAACTTGTCTTCCTTGGACATGTAATATCTGCCAATGGTGTGGAAGTCATCCCCGACAAAATTCAAGCTATTCTAGACTGGAAAACTCCAATGTCAGTCAAGGACATTCGTAGCTTTCTCGGATTGGCGGGTTACTACCGCCGATTCATCGAAGCTTTCTCCAAAATAGCCAAGGCATTGACTGACCTTCTCAAGAAGGATAAAAAGTTTGTATGGTCGGCCGAAGCTGAAGAGAGTTTCCAAACACTGAAAGCCAAGCTCACATCCGCTCCTGTGCTTGTCCTGCCGGACACGAGTAAGGATTTCGTCGTCTTCTGTGACGCCTCTCTTCAAGGTTTGGGCTGTGTGTAATGCAAGATGGCCATGTGGTGGCTATGCTTCTCGCCAACTAAGCCGCATGAGCACAACTACCCAACTCATGATCTAGAGCTTGCCGCAGTGGTCTATGCTTTGAAGCAATGGAGACCATACTTGTTTGGTAACCGTTGCGAGATCTTCTCGGATCACAAGAGTCTGAAGTACCTCTTCACCCAGCCGGATTTAAATCTCAGGCAAAGGCGTTGGTTGGAGTTAATCACGGACTACAATGTGAGTCTGAATTATCAACCCGGCAAAGCAAACGTCGTGGCTGACGCGCTAAGTCGGAAGTCTTATTGCAACAATCTGATGATTGAAAAGGCCCAACCTGCCCTTTATAAAGAGTTCGCCCGTTTGAACCTGGAAATTGTTCCTTCCGGCTACCTTGCAAATCTGGAGATCAAATCTACTCTTGTGGACCAGATTAAGGATGCTCAGAAGCGTGACAAGGGTATTCTAAAAATCAAGGAGAACATTGCCAGCGGGAAGGCCAAATGTTTCTCTGTCAATGAATCTGGAGTTGTTTATTTTGGTGACCGCTTGGTGGTGCCAAAGAAACGAAAATTGAGGGAGTTGATCCTCCAAGAAGCTCATGAATCTCCTCTCTCTATTCATCCCGGTAGTACCAAAATGTACCAAGACCTTCGACCACTATTCTGGTGGACCGTATGAAACGGAAATTGCTAGTATGTTGCTGAATGCGACACCTGTCGACGGGTAAAGGCTGAACATCAAAGACCTGCCGGCACTCTTCACCCTATTGCTATTCCCGAGTGGAAATGGGATGAAATTGGTATGGATTTCATTACTGGTCTGAAGTCTCCAAAGGGACATGATGCCATTGGGTCATCATTGATCGACTATCAAAAGTGGCTCACTTCCTCCCTGTTCGTGTGACATTACAGCTGCCAAGTTGGCAGACCTGTATACTTCGTATCGTTGTCCTTCACGGCATTCCCAAGAAGATAATTTCTGATCGTGGAAGCCTATTCACCTCCAAGTTTTGGACTAGTTTCCAAACTGCTATGGGAACTCGTCTTAACTTCAGCACCGCTTTCCATCCCCAAACTGATGGTCAGACCGAAAGAGTGAACCAAGTTTTGGAAGACATGCTTAGGGCATGTGTAATCTCTTTTGGCAAGGATTGGGAAAAGTATCTCCCTTTCGCGGAGTTCTCCTACAACAATAGCTATCAAGCTAGTCTGGGCATGGCTCCATTTGAGGTTCTCTATGGAAGAAAATGCCGCACTCCTCTAAATTGGTCTGAGACCGGAGAGAGGGCACTCTTTGGTCCAGATATCATCAATGAAGCTGAGGAGAAGGTTAGAATCATACGAGAAAATCTGAAGATTGCTCAGTCTAGACAGAAGAGCTATTATGACAAGCATCATCAGGAAATTCACTATGAAATCGGTGATAAAGCTTATCTCCGTGTCTCTCCCCTCCGTGGCGTTCGCCGCTTCGGAATCAAAGGGAAATTGGCGCCTCGCTATGTTGGCCCCTTCACCGTTCTGGCCAAGCGAGGAGATCTTTCTTATAAGTTGGAGTTACCGGTCATCTTTCCCAATGTGCATGATGTGTTCCATGTATCTCAACTTCGCCGGTGTTTCAAAGATCCTATCCATGGGGTCAATTATGAAGAACTGGATCTCCAGGAAGATCTTACTTATCGCGAACATCCTATCCGTGTCTTGGACGAAGCCGAAAGAAAGACCCGAACAAGACTACCAAGTTCCTCAAAGTTCAGTGGTCGCATCATTCCGAGGAAGAAGCAACTTGGGAACGAGAGTCTAGTCTTCGTGAAGAGTATCCCGATTTTTTCCGCAATCTTAGAATCTCGGGACGAGATTCCTGTAAGGAGGGTAGAATTGTAACAGCCCAAAGCTGAGAACCGAAAAACCTGTGTAATTTTTCCACTTTTGTGTTATTTGCATCATGGCATCCGTTATGAAATCGCTAAACAAATTACTTCGAGTGGAAACAAAAGTGCAGGGGGTTTTGTGTAAAAAGAAATGGACACTAAGTGAAGGAGAAAACCCCCCAACCAGCCCACTCACTTTCCTCACTCTCCTCTCCATTCTTCTCTCCCCAAAGAGCTCCAAGAGCTAGCTCCCATGGCCGAGCTCGCCGCCGTTGATTGAGGAGTCCCCGAGCGAAACGAAGACCACCAATAGCTCCGCCTCGTCGTCCTCTACCACTCCACCGAAGGAATCGAGTTGGGAAGCCCGCAATCGAGCTCACCGTCAAGTTCTCCGCAAACCACCGCCGGAGCTCTCCCGGACGATTCCGGCCGTCTCCGTCCATCTCCGGTCCTTCCAAGCACCCCCACGAGTTCAGGGTGAGCATGCCGTGCTTCTGGACCCCTACATTCCCTCCCTATCCCTCTAGTTCGTCGAATCCCCGTAGCTCTATTTCGTTTTGGTCGCGTTGACAAATCCGGTGTCCAACCCGGAAATTTCCGGAACTGAACCCGGAATCACCCGGTACCAGACCCGGAATGGTCCGGAATCTATACCGGGTTAAGCAAAACGGTACTGGACTCGACCATTTTCGCCCGGATCATACCCGGAAATGACCCGGAATTAAACCCGGTGCCAGACCCGGTATAAAACCCGGAATGAACCCGGAATCATCCCAGAAAATTCCGGATTTCAAACCGGATGCTCTCTGAAACTTGTTTTAACACCAATTCTTTTTCCGTTGCTTTATAATTGTTGCAAGAATGTTAACCACCTAAACATTGCATCTCTCACATGATCATGTCATATCATCTACAAGTTAAATCCTAGGGTCTCAACTACGTTAATCAACAAGTAAAGATGATTCCTTACTTAACTCCACGGTGTATTCGAGGTGTGTCCCCACTAAGCACCCAAACTCCGTTTAAATTGAATAGTTGAATCATCCTCCCTCGGGGATTTAAATTGACATGTCATCATGTGTTTGTGCATTGCATTTGCTAAAGTTTGTGTGGTGATTGATTGTTCTTCCGTTGCTATGCCTCGATAGATCAAGCAGCCGGGGTTACACCGCAATACCCCGACGATCCGTACTACCCGCACGTTGAGCAAGGCAAGCGTAATCCCCCCTCTGAGCATGTCTTATCCTATGTTTCCGCAAATATTTTCTCCACTATAATATTGCATGCGGTTCTAAATGTCAATTTCGTTGGATTAGAGTATCCTATAGTTGCATTAAGTTCCCGATGCCAATACCTGTTTTCCCTCCTATTTATCCATAGGATTGTTTTGTGGCCTGAGGTACTTACTATGCTATGTTGTTGCTTAGCCATGCTTAGTTAATTGCATAGCTATATGGTGGATGGTTTATGTTGGAAACAGGTGTTGAAATGAGAATGATGGTGGAGGAATTGTGGTGACGGGTAATAAAATGCTTAAAGGTGGGGATGAGAGGCCACTGGGTTGTGGTGCTTTGTCTCGTTCTCGCCGCCTAGGTGCGAGTTCTATACCTCTTGAACCAAGACTGAGCGTGCAACCATGCGTGAGGCCTATGCATTTGCAGGAACCCTCATAGACTAAATAACTCGAGCGGGGCTAGCCAGGGTCCTCTAGTTCGGGCTTCCATTTGCGCGTGCGTGATGATGGTGGGATGAGCTGAGATGAGGATTGTGGTGTTAGGAGAATGAGTGGCCACGGGGCACGGTGTCGATGATCCGTGCTTCGTCCTCACTGATGATCCTGGGTTAGTCCTTAACGAGAGAGAAGTCGACACCGCTCCCACCCAGCCGGCTCTCCAAGGAAGAGAGCTAATGATCAGGTAATGGGCCGGACGGTACGCGTGTCAAACATTTGTACACCCCTGCAGGGTTAAATCTTTTCGAAAAGCCGTGTCCGCGGTTATGGACGACTTGGGAAGTGAAGGTAAGATCATAGCATAACTCTAACGGAATGATTAAAAACTGGGTACTAGAGGTACCACTTCACAAAAGCAAGGTGAGCTTCCTCGAGGGTGATTCGGGGAGGTGCCTTTGATGAACATGTACAGTGGTTGGTGATGGTTGTTGTTGAGAAAGGTGATCAAGAAAAGAGTACTTCTTACCTCTTTTGAAAATACTCTGAATAGTCGATGCCTTTGAGTTATGGTTTTCATAAATAAAATCAGCTTTATGCAAAACAGACTAAAACCTTGAAAGCTAATCATCGAGCATATATTAGCTCCTAATCTTGCGAGTTCGTCGAACTCAACGTCCTTGCTTATTTTCAGGAGAGGACGTCACCGATCTCGACGGTGGGTTCTTTGTGGACTTCGACGAGTAGTCTGGGGTTCCCAGGTGGCAGCTTGGGACATCCTGGAACAGCTGGCGTTGTGATGTTTATCTGTAGGCCTCTTAGGCCATAATTTGGTTCTTGTTGTTTAGAACAACACACTTCGCTTCCGCATGTTAATGTTGGGTCTGTGACCTCTGGTTGTCATTTGCTATCTTTCTCTATTATAAGAGTTGAACTATATGATTTTGTGTCGTAGAGTCTGTGATGTGCCAGTTGTTCCACAAGTCTTGATCTCTCTCTTATGCTTTGATAGTGTGCCTGCTGGTATCGGATAACCGGAGACACAGTATCACTGTATAGCAGTCGGGTCGGGGCGCCACAATTGTGTACTTACTACTAACTAGAAGGTTTGGGCGCGCTTTGCTGCGCCTGTTGACAAATGCTTCGTTTGTTTCCTGTAGCAAGAGCATAATGGAAGTATTACGGACCCGGAGAAAATCGACATCTTTCAGCCAACAAACTGACATACAAACTTCCAGAAAGTCTTAATTTAGGAGCAGAGGGAGTATGTTCTATTTGGTTCAGATCAGTTACAGAATTACCTCTTAACCAAATTAGAACAACGTGAATTACAGAGACAAAATTGATACAGTATTAGTAACTACATTTATAATATGATCCATGATTAGATAGGCAAGGAGTACGTGAACAAATTCCTTACTAATTTTGTGCAACCTTCAGGAAAAAAACTTAACAGAACTGGGAGAACAGAGGTTCCGCAACATGAAAAAAATTGAAATGAATCACCAACCACGAAACATAAAAAACATTGAGATTCTTCAAGATACAAAGTGAAAATGGTTAGAAAAGGCTTATATTTAGGAAAGTTTATGAAGAAATTACACCCAGACAACCATTAACTAATCAGACAGAGATGATGATTCTCCTCCAGTATGGGCGTCCCAAAACCTACTGAAGTTGTTCCAATCCTAACAACATCGACCGACCTGTACCAAAATCTACAATGGCAAGACCAAGAACAACCTCGAAGCTAGCATCACCTTTGTACACGTACAAATAAAAATTCTGAAGAAATACAAATCCAAAGAGACAGAAACACATATCCCTCTCGCTAGATTGGATAGGCATCCTCAGAAAGGTAAAATGATTACAAATAAAAATAAACATGTCCAAATCATGCGATTAGATGTAACCATCAGACTACTATGGCATGACGTCGTCAATGTTTCCACCAGGCACAACATGCACACCTGCACATGTGGAGCTATCAATGTGAGGCACACCATCATACATAGTGCCAATAAGAAAATCACGGTGATAAAACCTAAGATCATCTATTTATTACGTGATCTACCTAATGCGCGAACAAACCACAATGATGAACTGAATATTGCAACGGTCTACCATGCTTGAATTTCAATATGGCCAAAATACGTAGATACGTCTTAATAGATTTTAACTGTATTTTCTATATGAGCAGCTCGTTAGATACAAAGGATGAAATAAAACAAATCTGGGACCTTAGTTAGACCACATGTGACTGTATATCCATCTATGGGGCTATGAGAATGACCTCAAATAACTTCCAGGTAGCAAGAGAAGCTTTCCTACCATCCAGATTTCTCCATCCCAAGCATCACAACCATGGGCTGATCTTTCAGCAAGCAGATAAAATGTCAAATGCTCATAAGAAATACACAAGCGGGCAGCGGCATACATGATCACGGAACATCAATATATTCATGTATGTGTCCCTGCTTTACCTCCAATAGAAGCAGCCTCTTTTGATAGCTAGCTGAAATAAGGGAAATCAAGTGAATTATACAATAGGAGGGGTGCGGCCGTGACATGCTACAACTTTTCTTATCCAGATAATGAAACACTTTCCATAAATATAATTAGAACACCATAGTAAGACGAAGCAAAGTTTTAGGCAAACAAAAAGTGGCCTCCTCAGACAAGACAAAGTGAAGCTGTTAGAGCTAAAATAATAGCAGCACTGTGATTTCTGTAGGAAAGTGGTGAATTTATATGTAAGGATATGTTACTGTGAGGAAAATGTAAGCTCATTTTGACCCATAAGCTCCCTAGCATACTATACCTGAACCGAACCTAGCTTACATTTAAAGTTCTGCTACAATCCTTTGGAACATATGCATTGTGACGTCGGTTCTGTTAGAAGAAAGGCAATCTAGTTGTACAAAGGCAGAAAGAGCCTATCAACACCAAGTAGCATACCTTCATCTTAGGTGAATAATTCGCAGGGGAGTGTTTGGCCTATGCAAAAGATAGAGCATCTGACTTGTTTGTTTAATGGCTAAAGTTGAATATCTATACAAGGTGCAAAACCGAAACTACATATGACATGAAGCAACAAAGTCAGGGTCAATTTATTGGCTAAGAAAAATGAGACTGTAAAACAGTAAATACGGACTAACTCTATATATCATATGACACTAATTCCAATAACATTCTGGGAACGACAAGCTATGATTGACAAAACACAGCTTTTGTTGGCTCAAGAGAAAATATAAGCTAACCTGCAACTGTTGGGATATCGTTTTTTCATTGGTAGGTATAATTTTAGCAATTGACCACACGGTCATGAGATCATTAGCAGACCAGAGAATCTAACCTTACATAGTGAGATTCATTCTTCAGTGATATTATCGTTTCGAAAAGGTTCCACTTGAGAAATTAAATCCTTCAATGTTTGTGTTGTGTCACCCAACACACATGCCTTCCCATTACTATTCCTATCTGTGCCTGAAAAGTAAATGTCCAGGTTGCTTTAGAAAGTGCATGTACTGGATCAGCCATTAACATATTGTAACTAAACTCAACAATGACATGTTCTGGATCAACCATCATCAGATTGCAACTCTATGTAGATTTGTCACAGCTTACTCAAACAATTCATACCTCGAGGTGGAAGCCTCCTGAAACATGGAACATACCCTGCCTATGTATAGAAAGAACATACATAGATCTGCTAAAGTTGCGTTCATGACGGATGAAGTCAACACCTATGTTATCACATCTTTTCACATCCCTTCCTGTAAGAATGATTGTTACACTCTTGACAGTAAGTTGATGGCATATATGTGGACAACTTTTTTGTTTCTACCTATGACAAATGCAAGTCTCATGTTCGCACAAACCATTTTAACATCATCCCTGATCTGAGATAACTCCAAATGACCATGTAATTTGATGGAACTATACTTCAGAAAGAAATCAAATCATATATAATATGACAACATACATTTTTTTATCTCACTACAAATCTAATTTTCTACACACAACTGCAACAAAAAGTATAGAGCTAGGACTTAAGTAATGAACATGGACGCTCTCGCGGTCTCGCCTGCTACTTCATTTGCTCTGGAACTGGCAACCCCAACGTCCATTCGCTGCTCGTCGTGAATGACGCACACAAAGGATGCCACCATAGACGTCGGAGCCGGAGAGGCTTCACCACTGTAGCTATTTGGAGGCCTAAACTGTAATTTCATAGGAATAGTCCAGTTAAAAATTAAGACATTTGACAAGAAAAAAATCATTAAGACGCGATGGACTTATATCATTAAACTCGTAAAGCACTGAGACATCAAATTATGCTAGATCCAACAACCTAACAAAATTGCACGTATTTTATTTCGGCCAGTGCAACATTTTTACATTAACTTAAGAGTAATCTGCACATCGTTCTCATTAAGTCAAAGAATCATCAAGCCATGTTCAGAAAAATTATGAATGTCCATGACCCCAAGGAATACTATTTTCTTTCATACTGAAACCTGCAGAGAAGCTAGATAGCCTATTTATTTGAGGAACAGCTAGAATCAGAAGAAATAGTCTCGCCTGAGCCGATCCCAAAACACATCAGATGTATGAAATTATGCAGTTATTGTATGTGTGCGTTAGTCATCGCTGTTGGAGAACCACTTTCCACTCCTTTGTCACAAATAAATTCTCCAACACCAGCAAATCAGGAATTCATGCATCTACCAAGCTAGTAAAAATGTAATCAGTAGGCGTTGCAAATATAGGATATCAAAGTTATATAGGAGGGAAGTGAAACATAAAAGAAACTGAATAAATTATAGCTAGGGCGTACTTTAAATTAACCGGGATACAACAGGGCCTTTCTGGAGGATCCTAATTCTGCTGTGACTAATGGTCACAACCTTGCAACTATTGAGAGCTTAAAAAAAGGTTCAGGGGAATTTCCTGCGCTCACATTAGCACTTTCCACAATAGTGTGATTCCAAAGATAAACTTATAATTATTAGATAATCTACTCAATGAAAAAGAGAACTATCTACTGGCTGCTTCTTAGACCATGTCAAACAAATAAAATGACAAGCCTTGACTTGCATTACAGAAGCTAGAAAGATGGAGGATGGGCGTACAAGCGGAACCTGCAGCAGCTCGTCGGCCAGTGGGAACCAAGGCAGGATTCAGCGGTGTAGGCTGCTGCTATCGAATGTATTGTTGGCCCTCTTCAATCTGAGGTAAAACACGGTAAATCACAAACCCTAGCGTCTCGAAATCAGAAACACAACCGAAAATTGGAAGGGGATTGAACGCGGAGGCTATCAGCACCAGGTCACCGTCCAGGAACTCCACGGCGTGGTCGCATCCCCGAGCGGGACTACTGGGCAGGCCGAAAGAGCCGCGGACGCGCCCATGGTCACCGCGTCAACGCCCTGGTTTCTGCCCACCACCGGCGGCGCCCTCCCTGGCCTCTGGTCGGGAAGGACTATCCCCCGCGCTCGAGGACGCGCACGACGCCGTCGCTGCGCTCGAGGTCGAGGTCAGAGCAGAGGAGGCCGCCCCGCGTGGTCCTCCTCCTCCATGGTTGATGCCGACGCCGACGAAGCATTACGCTACCTCCAATCGCCTCCGGCAAATCCTGTTGTCCAGCGCCGAAGCAGAGCGTCCCCGTCGGCTGCGCGTCGCGCGATGAGGGCCCTGGCAGCCTCCCGTAGCTCCTGCACCACCTGCTCGGCCCAAGCATCTTCGTGGCCGTCGGCGAGTCGCAGGTCGCAGCGGGGCATGGAGAGGCGGTGGAGGCGGCTAGCGCGTGGATTGGATGGGCATGGCAGGGATAAAGAGAAGACAACAAATTTATCTGTCGTTGACCTATGGACCCGTGTCTTTGACCAACAATTTTGGGACACTGATTTGTGGGCCCAAAACGTGGTTGAACCACATGCAAACAATTCCTGCGGGATTGATATATGTAGAGATACACGATCGAACAGGGGGTTTGCGTATGTTTTCGTTGTTTCTCGCCAATCAACGTATTTGTGTGCAACAGTGCAAGCCAACGAGAGCGCCATGGGCAACGCCCATGTCCGACCGACCATGAATGTCCCCGAAACCGTGTGCACGTCGTTGATGAACATCAAGATCGTCGGTTTCAGCACGATCTCCCCGGCCATGGGCTCCGGCGGCGACGATTGCCTCCTCCCAGTGCCCAGGTTTAGCATGGGCGGGCACGACTGGGAGATCCGCTGCTACCCGGCGTCGTCGGTGTGCAACATGTGGGTCTCTCTCAAGCTCGCGCTCCTCCCCCAACCCAGTGCCGGCGATGGCGTCGTCACCGCGAGCCTAGCCTGCCGGCTGATTCACCCGGCGGGTACGGCCGTCGAGCCGGTCGAGACGGTTTTGGCGACGTTCACGCGCGGCCAGGGCGGCGAGTCGGCGCCGCTCGTTCTAGCGCACAGGCGCGACCTGGAGGTCTCGGGCTACCTCGAGGACGGCGGCTCCCTAACCATCGAGTGCGCTGTCAAGGTGCTCAGGGAACCGACGAACGCACAGGCAGGCACGTCCGAGGAGGGAGCGGCGGCGCCTATGCGGCCTCCAACCTGCACCGGCACTTCGGGGAGCTCCTCCGGAGCGGGACGGGAGCCGACGTCACGTCGTCGCCGGCGAGACATTCGCCGCGCACACGGCCGTGCTCGCCGCCAGGTCTCCGGTGTTCATGGCCAGGTTCTTCGGGGATGCGAACGAGAAGAAGAAGTGTCCACGGCGCGTTGAGGTCCAGGGCATGGAGGCGGCGGACTTCAAGACCATGCTGCACTTCATCTACACGGACACGGCGCCTGATCTCGACCAGAAGGACGAGTACGCGACCGCGCGTCTCCTAGCTCGTGGCCGCCAACACGTACGGGCTGGACAGACTGAAGCTGATCTGCTCGAGAAAACTCTCCAGCGGCGTTACCGTCGAGACGGCGGCGGCGTTTCTGGTTCTAGCGGAGCGGTACAAGTGCCCGGAGCTCAAGGCGAGGTGCATCGAGTTCATTGTCGGAACGCCGGCAATTCTTGAGGCAGTGTTGGCCACGGACGGTTACAAGCAGCTGGAGACGAGCTGCCCTTCCCTGCTAGCTGAGCTTCTCAAGTCTGCACGCGGGAGAAAGAATTGATGGGCTAGAGATAAGAGATTATCCAAATGTGATGGCACAGTAAGTAATGTTCAGACTTCGGCACGACGGACTTGTCCCGTGTGGCGACTCGCTCCTCCCCTTGAGAGTCAACTCCTCCCAGATCCGGCGCCCGGCGCGCTCCTTCTTCCTCTCCGGCGGCGTTGCCGGCCGGCGTGGAAGAGGATGCGTTGCCTGGGTTGTAGATACTAGGATTAGAGTAGGCTTTTTCGTGGCGGATGCTCTTCTGCTCTGCTTCTTCTTCCTTCTTCTTGCCTTTGCTCTGGCGACCCGCAGCGACGCCGGAGACGGCCCTCTCCCTCTCTGCAGCTCGGATCCATGGTGGATCTGCAGCAGGGCTGAAGATGGTCCGAGGTCTTCTAATAATTTCGTCTGCTGTACCTGCAGCTTTGCAGTTCTAAAGTAGGGCGTTGCTGTCTTCCTCCGACCGGCCGTGGATGCGAGGGGAGGAAGATGGACTGCTGCGCTACTTCTAGATCGGTGGAGCGGCTCTGGAGCTGGTGCATCCTTGCGGGATTTCGTCTGCGATGCTTCTCCGGCAGGCTTCCATGGTGGAAGCAGAAGCTGGAGCGGTTCTGTGTTGGCGTCCTCTGTTTGCTAGTGGTGGAGGTGGTTTGCTTTGGTGGCTTTGCCCCGGCCGGTCGTGGAGGCGAGGGGGGTGGCTGCCTGGAGCTTCGGAATGCGGCTGGTGGGCCTAGGTCGCGCTGCGTCGGCGGGAAGAAGGGTGGAGCTGAGGAGATGGTGCTTTGGCCGTGTCCTTTCATCGAGTTCAGATTCCGTCGCTGGGCGGGGGATGGATTCTACGGCTATCTACAATTTGTGGTGGCGCCTCCTCCCGGCGGCGAGTTGTACGGCGGCGCTGGCGATGTCTAGGTTTCTTGGGTGTGCGGTGAAGGACTTGATCGTGTTTCTTCCAGGATGCTCAGGGTGCTTCGTGCAAATTGCAGGACCCTTCTGTAATTTTCTTTTCTTTCTTGGGCTGGCTTGTAATTTGTACTGAGTATTCTGAATATATGGATCGGATCCTTGTTAAAAAAAAAGTAAGTAATGTTCTACTATATATAATACTCCCTCCGTTCGGATTACTCGTCGCGGCGGACATTTTGCGACAACCCCCTCGCGTTTCATTCAGACACAACCCGCAATGCATCTCCTCTTCCCCTGATTCCGCTCCATTCTGCGAGTGCGACCCACCGACGAGTCGTCGTTCCGTGACCCACCGGTGCATCTCTCCCCCGTCCGCCGGCTCCGTTGCCTCGCCGCGCGCCGGACGCCTGCTCCTTGTCGTCTCGCCGCCTTCATTCCTCTGCGCAAACCATACTCCAACGAGGATGGGAGATCAAGAGGAAAAGGACCTCCTTTTCTGCGACCACCCTGCAAAGCGCGCGTCTTGCCGGCTCCGGCGGCGGCGCTTGTGTCCTGGAGACCGGATCTGTGAGCGGGCGGTAGGGCGGCGGTGCTCGTTTCTTGAACTCGTGTCCTGGAGATCTGGTAGGGCGTCTCCCGCATCAGGTCCACATGCCGCCGACGGCTTCCCCTTCCGTCCCCAGTACCTCCAGTGGCACGTCCGCGTTGAAGGCAGCGTCAGCCCCGCCCAGCTCCTGTTCGTGGTCGCCTGCCCGAGCTGCGGCTGCCGGCGACCACCTCCCCGAGCTGCTGTCTCCGCCAACCGCTCCGACGTGCTGCTTCCAGCGACATCCCCTACCTGCTGCTTCCATTCAGGTCTCTCTCCTCGACTCCTTTTCCTCCTCCTGCTCCTCCATCTATTCTTGCTTAATTGTTTTCCCCCGTTGAATGTGTACGCACTAGAATTCTGGATCGATGCACATCTCTGTTTCTCTGTCTATAATGCTTCTCGGTGTGGTATGCTTGCCATCCAGCACTGCTAGATGATGCTTGGTCTCTGGGAATTATTGTGAATCGTCATCCTCTAGCAAGCAAAAAAGAATTGCATACAACTTGTGATATTCGTAAAGAACAAAGAATTGCATACAACTTTTGATATTCATAAAGAAAGTACTAGATGGTCTGAAACTAGTTCAAAACATGCACACTGAAGAGTACATATGCAAAGCAACTTATCCGAAGAAACTGTAGAATTTAGAGGTCTAAAGAATGTTATAGAATAGCTATAAGACCAGAACAGTTCATAGAGGTCTAAAACTGTATTTACACTGATATTTAGAAGATGTACACTAAATATTAAAACCAATACAGTATTATACTCGAACGAAGCACTTAAATTTATGAAGCCCTGTAGGAGTAGAATTTCTGAATATATTCACAGTTTGCTCAATGTTGCAATTCTTCTTCCTGTCAGCTTCTACAGGCTATTTCTGTGTGTTTATGCCATTCTTTGTTTCTCAAGCATATTCAGAGTAAATTTTGCTTATCTAGGTTCAATTTTACTCCTGAAGTTAACAAGTTTGCTTGCAAAATTCAGAGTACAGAGAGGCATCATTTAGTTCCAATTTCCATTTGAAAATGTTCACTCAAATTAGACTATTTTTGTACTGCATGTTCACTTGCCAAATTCAGAGCAAAACTCCTGCATGGTCACTTGCAAAATTCAGGTTCAGTGTTGACCTTCTTCAACTGGGTTATTGTCTTATTCTTTAGGTTGATTATTGCATTTTTGTTCTTCAGGTTCAGTGTTGCGTAGGTGCTCCAGATCATGAAGTGCTGACGAGCTGGATACTAGCGATCTGCTAGGCAACGAGATGGTGCACCGCGAGGTGCTGTGGCAGCGTTCTGCTGGGAAGCGATGTCTGTGATGTGTGAGGTGTGCCAGCTGCGGCCTGGAGCGCGATCTGCTGGGGCGGCGAGGTTCCTGGAGCGGGGAGCCACCGATTTTTGGGCACCGGCGAGGTTCCTGGTGCTGACCAGAGGTGCTGGGCCGCTGGGCTGGCCGGAGATCGAGCTCGAGGTACTGTCCGGCGGCGGCGGGAGCTCGAGGTGGTGGCCGGCGCTGGGAGCACCTGCCGGAGGCGCGGCGGGAGCTCGAGGTAGAGATCGGGGCTTGGGCCTGGAGATCGCGAGCGAGCATGGAGATCCGCTGATTTCCCTCGCGACGAGTAATTCCGAACAGAGGGAGTAGCTCGCAGGATCCGCTGCCCGTCGTGCAGCCACGTCGCGCGTGATCCCTGGCCGTCCGATCTACTCGACGGACGGCCAGGATAGGCCCACGTCACCCTAATCGCGTGGCACACTGTTCATCTCGATTATCTGCCAATGGCAGCGCGTCGCGTGGCCCGTCCACCGCCGGTCACCCCGTTTCCAGCCGGTCGACGTGTACTTTTCCAAAAACCCCCCACAGAAGGACCTATTTGTGATCATCGGAGGACTAAATCGCAAATAAAAATAACTTCAGGGACCTCCGTGCAAAAAATCGCCACAGCCCCCTCCCTCCTCTCTCTCTCCCGCGACGCCGGAATCGCCGCCGTCGCCGCCGCGCATCGCGGCCGCTCCACGCCTCCCCGGCCAAATCCACGGCCACGGCGAGCTCCGCCGCCTCCGCCTCTCCCTCCTCGCCGGAGATCAGATGCCGGGACGCCCGAATCTCGCCGAAATCGCGGCCGCCACGCTCGCTGCCCTCCGCCGCATCCGCGGCTCTCCGGCGACCCAGCAGGGGCGGCGCCGCAACCTTCTGGCAGTCCGCGTCGAGGCGCGTCGAACGTGTCGAGCCGCGCGGCCCAGAACGCACTGCAGCGGTCGCGCCGTCGCCGGCAGATCCGCGGCCAGATCCGCGCCCGCCATTGCTGACATCAGTACGACGTCAGCGTGGGCCCGTCCTGTCAGCGACAATGAAATTTCGGAAAATGTTTAAGAAATTAAAAAATCCTGACAGATGGGCCCGGCTCATTATATAAAATCCAGAAAAATCATTAAATTTGCAAAAACAATATCTTTTCACTGGTTTATCAGAAAAATATGAATTATATATCAAAATGTTCAGGAAAAAATATCTAATTTGTTTGTGTTAAAATCCATACATTTTGGAACATTCCAGTTTGAAAAATATTTGGAAACAACATAAAGCCATTCTGTATTTATAAATTTAAATTAATCAACTTATTTTCGCTGGTTCGTCAGGAAAATATGAAACAAATATATAAACACGAAAAGAATATTAATGCGGAAATGTTTTACAAATAATTGAACAATAACTACAACATTATTTCGAACCTACAGATATGGAAAAACAATACTTCAAAATACGATCAAAATTCAATTTTGCATATACTAAAATCTGGTATTCCTACAAAATTCAAATATTTAACAAACGAAAAAAACGAATTTACATACAAATAAGTTACCAATTTTAACAAATTCCAAAAACTAAACAATTTACACATGTATTTTTTTAAAAAATTCAAAGGTTTCATATCTGAATAACTTTTAAATATGGACATTTCAAAAATTTGAACAACTTCGCAACCTAGACAATTTTTGAATTTCAATAATTTTACGATCGAACAATTCAAAATTTTAGCCCACGGGCGTGGCGGAGTCCGCGGCTAATCCCCTAGTCTAGTTAACTGGTTGTAGTGTTCTTTGCTCATGTAAGCTGAACCTCATATAACATGTCCATATTTGTTATGGGCTGATGATTGCTTGCGTTTCGCCGTTACGTTTGCTGAAGTAGAGAGAGTATGTCGGAACACAAAGAGCGTAAGCACTTCACCACCAAAAGAACCGGGTTAATGAAAAATATGACAGGTGGAAAGAACAGAAGATATACGGCTAAGCATATACGGGCAGCGCTAGCCGTTGGTCGCCAGACAGTCTGCACAAAATCGGTCGTGTTCTTTTGGTGGGCCTGGTGTGCTGCCTCCCCAGTCAGTGATTTATTTTTCAAGGACCGTACACTGCAACAAAATAAATGTACTATTGCAACAGATTTTCATAACATTTTTTAGATGTTACAAATTTTGTAAAAAAGTTTCAAAACATTGGAATAAGAATGAAACAAATGGGTGGTTGTGCAACTATTTTTTCATCTAGTTGTTGTAAGTTTCACAACATTTCTAGAAAAATGTGACAAAAAGTGGCAAAGCACTAATTACTTAGATGCATATTCATTTGCAACAAAAATCACCAACTGTTCAAGCAAAATTTACGACAACGAAAACATGTGTTTGTAACTGAAGAACACATAAGCAACATCGAAAAATCCGAGAAAACAAAACTTGTAGCAAACGCCCAGAAAAGTCTTGCAACATAATTCTCATTTTACAATGAAATCCACACAAGTTTGTTACATTCTGAAAAAGCATATGCCACATTGAAAAATAGGACAAAAACAAAACTTGTAGTAAATGCTACTCTCTGGGCTACATGTAGTTCGGGCTACAAAACACCACTGTTCAGGGCAAGGTCCCTTTTGATCTAAAAAACGTGACTGACTAAGAATCTGATGATCGTGTGCCGAGGAGGGAGGAATCCTGTCAATATTCTATAGTATGTTATTCAAAAGAAGATTCTATAGTATAATGTAGGCATTTAGCTATCCAGACATTTTTCTTCCGGAAGAGTTGTAATATAATCAACACAACTCAACAAAAAATTGCCTTACAAAACCAGACCTTCACAATTATATGAGTAAAGTACTTAGTAATACTAGCAAAATACCCGTGCGTTGCAATGGGTCTACAAAAAATTATATGAGATATCAACTGAATTATGTTAAACTATTTTCATTCCAATTTCTGCTAAATTTATTGCTGAGGCACTTGGTCCAAATAAAATGAAAATGTGTATACTTGAAAATTAAATTGCTTCATTTTTTTTGTTTGCCAAGTGTCTTTGTTGCAGTGCTCAAAGAATGAAACTATTTCCATAACAACCCAAATGTCAGGTACCTTCGAAACAAATATTGTTTCATAATACTAAGACTCGGTTTTATATTAAAGCACTTTCGTAACCTCTTCTGCAAATCAGCACATGCATGTCAAAGAAAAATCAAATTGAATATGATTAGTACCTTAAAAAACCAAATTGCATACCGTTGATTATAAGTTTTAGTACATATGAAAGTCTCAAACACAAACACAAACACAAACACAAACACAAAAAAGTGGCCCCAAACCCAAGAAACTTTCTTGTTTTGGGGCTTCGGTGGGCAATACAAACCAGGATAAACAACTGTGTGGCGAGTTCTGTTCCACACGCAACACATTTTTCATGTAATTCAACATAATGAGGCATGAAAAAAGCAGTTCATATCAATAAAATAATGATATTCTGCCGAGCAACTTCTACTTGTCGGTAAAACAATAAGAAACGTCTGATCCAGTGGTGGTATCCCCAGACAGCGTCACACCAGCACTGTAGGGTGCCAGATGTGCGAACGGGTTGCCCGGCGCGATGATCTGCTCCTCTCCCTCCAGCATCCGCACGACGTCACTACTAGGAAAAGGGTTATAGGTGGGTTGGGATTCTGTGGCGCACCTTAATTCGTGCGCCACAGAAATATTTCTGTGGCGCATTGAAGAAGGTGCACCACAAAAAGTTTGGCCTTTCTGTGGCGCATCTGACAGACATGCGCCACAGAAATCGTACATTCTGTGGCGCATGGAAGCAAATGCGCCACAAAATCTCATATTTCTGTGGCACATGCCCACCAGTGCGTCACAGAAATAGCGTGGGTCCCACGTTCCAATTATTGGGCCAGGTCAATCTGGGGAGATTCTGTGGCGCACCATCGGCCATGCGCCACAGAATATTTGATTGGTGCGCCACAGAAAGTTGGCATTCTGTGGCGCACCGAGATGCGTGCACCACAGAATGTTGGCCCAGATCCACAAAAAGGTGGCAGCACCCACTTTCCCCATGTGACCTTCTTCATTCTCCCCCCATGCATCTAGCTCGAGCTCCTCCTCTCTCCCATGGCATTTTGACCATCCTATTATCCATTATTTGTTGTTAAACTTACTTTGTTTGACATAGAATTGGTGAGGGCTTGGGGAAAGCCTCCATATATATTCTCCTCCTCTCTTTTTGTCCACTATTTTCCCTCCATCACCACACTCTCTCTCATCGATCACGGTCACGTCTCGGGAACGGATCTAGATCTACTAGGTGGGTATTGTTGGATGGGTGTTTGTTAAAGGCATGAGAAACTTGTCGGCGGGCGATTGTGTGTGTGGTTTGCATGAAGCAAACTATTTGTTGAACGGATCTATGCATGAAACTTGTGTGTGTGGTTTGCATGAATCTTTGCTTGTTGTTGCTTGCGCCGGCGTGGTGCATGGATGTTTGCCGAAATGTTGATTCATTTCCATTTCGGTAAATTTTTGCACCACATATGTCCTACTTCTAGGGGAAGTCATGCCGAATTTTTTCGTCGAACATTTCCGACTTAATAACACATACTCTATATGTATACCGTGTAGGCGACCATGGTCATGAAGATGAGCTCCAGTCGAATCAACAACTACAAGGAAGAAGCGAAGGCGGAAATGATTCGGTGCAACAAGCGCCACATACGATGTCCGTGTAGAAGTTGCAAATTTGTGAGATGGATCGACCCTGATTCCGGACTATTGGAGGAACACCTGCTCAGGCGCGGTTTCATGGAAGGCTTCAATGAAGCACTGACAGCAAATGTTGCGCCTGAAGACGAGGGCGGGCATGATGATCGTGACGAAGGAGATGCCGACGGAAATGGTCATGATGAAGGAGTAGATGGTGGTGGAGAAGACGCGAACACGCCGCAGAGCTCGCTAATGTCGGCCTTGATGGAGTCTCATGTTCAAGAACTGCTCCTTAAGCAGGCGAGGACCGTTAGAGAGAAAGCCAAGCTGGCGCAAATGGAGATAGACGGGAAGACTCCGTTGTATCCAGGGTGCCGGCCACAGGATACGCGCTTGCAAGTAACGCTTGATGCTCTGGAGATGAAGTCAGGAAACAAATGGACCGACGTGAGCTTCAACAAGAACATGAAATTCTTCCACGAGCGTCTTCCCGAGGGGAACACATTGCCAACTAGTATCGAGGAGGCCAAGAAAGTCGTGTGCCCTCTTGACCTACCGCACGTTAAATACCACGCCTGCATCAATGATTGCGCAATTTATCGGGGCGAGTACGAGGACAGAACCACATGTCCGGTGTGCGGCCAAGGACGGTACAAGAGCCGTGGGAAGAAAGGTCCTCACAAAGTGGTATGGTACTTTCCTATCACTCCCCGTCTGCAGCGGTACTTCGTGGACCCTAAGGAAGCAAAGCTCATGCAATGGCACGCGGAAAGGGAGAAGCCTGAAGAAGATCCGGAGAAGGGCAGGATCCTTACACACCCTGCAGACGCTAGCCAGTGGCAAGAGTTGGACGCCGTCGGAAATTTCGGAGGCGACGCAAGGAACGTCAGGCTCGGTATGAGCACCGATGGACTCAATCCGTTCGGCAACCAGAGTAGCACGCATAGCACCTGGCCCGTGTTTGTATGGCCTTACAACCTTCCCCCGTGGTTGTGCACGAAGCAAAGGTATATACACATGAGTCTTCTCATTCAGGGGCCGAAACAAGCAGGTGTCCACATACATACGTATCTCGCGCTGTTGGAAGAGGAGTTAGCCACGTTGTGGGCGACCCCAGCACGTACGTGGGATGCCTACACTGGAGATTATTTCCCCATGAGAGCCGCGCTGCTCACGACGGTGCAGGACTATCCTGGTTGCTCATATGTATCGGCCCAGGTAAGCCACGGATTCTGCGCATGTGTCAGGTGCATGGACTCAACCCCGCATCTCCAGCTACCAAGAAATCCAGGGTCTTCGAAAACCGTGTACCCTGGGGCTCGAAGGTGGCTTCGCATGGATCACCCGTGGAGGAAACGCGGTGACCTGTTTAATGGTAAGGACGAGCCCGAAGGACCCCCGATCCCGAGGAGCGGCACAGAAATCGATGAGCTGTTGAATAATTGGAAGGAGTGCCCCGCGCCGGGAAAGAAACGACCGAAGGTAGATCCGCTGCTGGGTGTATGGAAAGCGAGGTCTGTTTTCCACAACTTGCCCTACTGGAAGGTCCTCAAGACGCCACATAGCCTCGATATGATGCACATTACGAAGAATGTCACCGAGAGTCTTCTTGGCACTCTTTCCAACATGCCGGAAAAGACCAAGGATGGGATGAAAGCAAGATACGATCTGAAATGGCTTGGTGTCAGGAAAGAACTTCAGGCCCCCGATAGCGATGACGATGATGATGATGATCAGACGGAAGGGACTCAAGGTCGCCGCAAAAGGGTAAAGAAGAACAGTGTGGTGCTTCCCGCTACGTGCTTCACTATGAGTCCGGAGGAGCTCGAGCAATTCTACAGGTGTCTTCTAGGAGTCAAATTTCCGAATGGTTACGCGGGGCAGATAAGCAGATATCTGGACGGTACGAAGAAGAGGTTTAGCGGGATGAAGTCTCACGACTGTCACGTGCTGTTGACGCAGGTACTTCCCGTTGCGATTCGAGGGATAATGGACGAGCACGTCCGTGATACGCTGCTTGCCCTTTGCAACTTTGTCGACGTCATCAACAGGAAGTCGATCGGGGTGAAGCAGCTCGACAGGCTACAAGAAGAGATCGAGCTGGTACTATGCGAGCTCGAGATTTACTTCCCGCCAGCATTCTTTGATATATGCGTGCATCTCCTTCTCCATGTCGTTGATGACATCAGGCAGCTAGGGCCAACGTTCATGCACTACATGATGCCGTTCGAAAGGATGAACGGTGTCATGAAAGGATACGGAATCGGTGCGCCACAAAAAGTGGTTTTCTGTGGCGCACAAATTTTAGTGGCGACGATTCTGTGGCGCACCCAGCAATTCTGGGGTGCGCCACAGAATGTCAATTTGGTGCGCCACTGATAGCCCTTCTCCTAGTAGTGCGTTTCCCATGGACGGCATGTCCTCTGCCCTGTACTGCACGCACCGCAGCGCCACCTTGCACATCCTCAATGATTTCTCCGTATCGTCCATGTCCCCTGCCGCCATAGCGCGCGCAAGTACGGCGTCATCTCGCAGGCCTCGAATCGCTGCCACACCCACCTCGGGTACCAATCTTTGACTCTCGCGGCTGTGCAGCCCGAGCTCGATCCAGGTTACGCCGCCTCCCCAGCATCTCCAATAGCAGCTTCCCGTAGCTGTACACGTCGCACTTGTGCGTGACCGGCAGCGGCATCCACAGCTCCGGCGCCGCGTACCCTGGCGAGCCACGCGCGCCGGTGATTCGCCGGTGATCGTTAGGTGGGTGGGTGTCCTCCCTATCGCACAGCTTGGCGAGCCCAAAGTCCGGCACCTTGGGCTCCATGCTCCCGTTGAGGAGGACGTTCTCCGGCTTGATTTCGTAGTGGATTATGCGGTGCTGGCACTCCTCATGTAGATACCGCACAGGCTTGGCCGTTCCGACGGCGATCTCGTGGAGTTTTTCGAACCCGATGGCCCTCCCCGGCTCCGACCCCAATAGGTGCTGGTCCAACGAACCGTTCTCCATGTACTCGTATACGAGCGCCTTCACGGCCGCGTCGAAGCAGAATCCATAGAGGCGGACGAGGTTTATGTGGTACGTCCTCCCGATAGTGCCCACCTCCGCCATGAACTGCTCCTCCGCTCGCCTTCCGAGCGTGCTGTTGAGCACCTTCACGGCCACCAGAGCGCCATTTGGGAACCTGCCCTTGTACAGGACGCCAAAGCCGCTGGAGTGCGCAAAGCCCTGGGTGAATTCCCGCAGCTGCTGTGAGCTGAAGCGCACAGGCCGTTCATTCTATGAAATAGCTCATGCTCCCCATCTCCATGATGGGTTCGTCCACGGCGACAGGCATGTTACGGCCGGCACCGTTGATCGACAATGTTTCTTGCTTTGACTTGGACGCGGAGTCCATTTTCCGTCTGTAACTCTTTTACGTTTCCTCGCCGGATTAATCGCCTGATTGGGCCGTGCGTGACGAGACGACGTACCAACGAGAACGTACCACGAGGACGTACCTTCACGGCAGCTACTCATATTATAGTATAGATAGATAGATAGAAGATAGAAGATAGATAGATCTGAACTTTCTACCCGTAAGTAAATAATACTCGAAAGGAGACATGTTCATATGTTGTGAATATCGTAAGTTCTTGATGTCGATCATGACGTACCAGCTCCGACAAACACACTTGAGGCTTTTAAGTATGTGTCAGAGGGCGAAGATGATATCTCTGTGCGGCTGTCCAGGTGAGGCAACACTTACCTCGTATACTGCAGCATCTCTTAAGAGCATGCTATGGTTAGCAACCGAGCCGTTCCCATCAAGGAGGATCTCCCAGTCGTTGTTCACGGGATCATATGCACCCAACTTGAAGCTCGGACCTTGCGAAGAAGACTTGAAGCGTGGTCGTATGAGGAGGATGCGACGACCATTGTCGATGATGTCCAACGGGCTAATCCAGTCCCCGAGGCGCATGAAGTTAGCGACCACCGGTGGGAGCTTGCCGACGTCAATATGATAGTGTAGGTCCCACCCGCCCGTTTCATGTCGGCGCAGAAGCCAGATGTCGTACCGGCACGGCCACACATTGTTGACCACTTCGGTACAGAAGAGGCACAAACGCCCATGGAGCGCCGTCAAAAAGCGCTTGAGCCGATAGTTTTTTTGCAGGTCGAGCGACGGTAGTGGCACAATCCCAAATGTCTCGTCGTGAAGGGAGATCGACAAGACAAACATCTCATTGGATGTGTAGTCAAGCGGACGCTCGGCCAACCAATGAACGTATCCTTGGCAGAAGACACCGGTTTCATCCTTAATTCCCCAGCCTGGTGGTTTTCGCCGGGCAATGACCATGGCAGGCCTCCATAGCTCCATGGAGTTGCTCACGTAGACCTCACATCCGGCATATGCGGGGTGGTTCTTGTGCTTCTTGGTTCGAGTGTCGTAGCCGAGTCCTAGGGCCGTGTAATGAGTGTCAGGGCTGCGATAGCGGCATCCTGTGACCCGACCCTCCGGGAGGGCCGCCGATTGTCCGGTGGATGGGTTGAACACGTAGCGTGTCCCTGCAGGGATGGCTTCAATGACGACGAGACCGCGGCACGTACGGTGGCGTCACGAGGCGTGGGACAAGGTTAGCCGTATCCTTTTGTGGCACCTCTCTGATCGATCTGATAGCGTGTGGGAGCTCCAGGAGCGTCGCGCCGCCGGTGTGGGCCGGCGACCAGGCCTGCACCTTCTGAGGTCCGTCGTGGCCTGAACTCGAATCCTGGAGGAGCAGAACCCTAGGACCGCCATGGCGATTGGCGAGGCGTAGGTGGAGGTCTGCGAAGTCGTCGGAGGCGAGCGTGGCGGCCCAGGCAGGAGAGGCAGCGGCATCTAAACACTGCCTTGGTTGGTAATCGTGCGAGGATGTCCTCGATGACATGGTTGGAGAGGATCGGGCATGGCTCCGCCATGGTAAAAAGCTGGCGGCGGCCGGCCTCGTGTTCGTTTGGCGGGGATCGGGCATCCCTATCGTAGCCGTCTAGGGCTTTTCACATGGTTTCCGTGTAGGTTTTTGCTAGTTCCTTCATTGTGTCGTGTGAATCTGGTTCAGCGAACGCAATCCAATGTTCCAAACAAATACAGAACGGGCAGTCTACGTACTAGTAATCGCAATCCCTCCAACTACCAGAAAAAAATAAGGAGATCGTGAAGACGCGATGGCCACAACCATCAACGCTGCCATGGACGATGGTTGGGACTTCCCACTTGACGTCTTTGTGGAGGTCCTGCTCCGACTCCCGTGAGTGCACGGCGGCGGTTCCGTCTCGTCTGCCACTTCTGGTGCGAGGTCATCAACACGCACACCACAGAGATGCGGAGCCGCACAAAGACACTCGCCTCCGTCGGCGATACCGATGGGACAACGGTTTCTGCATACGTTGTCGACGACCTATCGGAAGGGCGCTCCAGGAAGCTGTGGACGGGAGCCACCACTGGCAAGGATTACCGCTATCCCGACGTCGCCATGGTAGGCACCTGCAATGGCCTCGTCTGTCTATGTGATAGATCGAAGCCCGGAGAAATCACTTTAGTCAATCCGGTAACCGGAGAGAAGATGCTAGTCCCTCCATTGTCGGGTGTTGGCCAAACTGGACATGATATTATTAAGTCCACAAAGATGGATTACGAGGCGTACAGATTCACATACCACCCCACGACGGGGCGGTACAAGATCTTTCATGTCCCATGCTTGTCTTTTTGGATCACGGAATTCGATGCGGTGTATGCGCTCACACTTGGGGAGGCATCATGGAGAGTTGTGTCGACCCCCCGCACGAGCTGCAATCTGGTCAAGGGCCTTGTCAACATCGACAACAAGATGTTCTGGGTTGCGCGGGACACCAAGATGATCATGTCGCTCGACCTCGAGGCTGAGTGCCTCACATCAACAATACCTTTGCCTCCGCTAAAAGGAGTGCTTCTCCACTTGGTGGAGGTCCACGGGAGACTTGGCATCACGATTAACACGGGTAGTCTTGTGGAAAATACTGAGGTGCATGATCCTTCAACTACTTGAACATACGCCAAATGTATGCATGTATGCACCTTTAGACCATGTAACTCATCTGAACAACTCTTGCAGGTATGGGTTCTCGAGAATGAGGGGTGGAGCCGACGGTACAATGTGTATGCACATGATACTTTTTTTGTATGGCAGTCTCTAGCTCGACCTCAATTTGCTCAAGACGAGTTTATTTTAACGAGAGAATGGACGTACGACCGTTGGATATTATACGGGCATAGAGTGACCGACGAGATGGTGCGACCTGGCGTGGTGCATATCAGCATGAAGGAGCGAGGGATGGCGGTGGCTGACATTAGTGGCTGTGTCAGGCATACATTCTCCTACGTCGAGACCACAGAGCCGTTGGGTTGCTATGTACAAGAGTCCACTGCATCCAACTAGTGAAATTTTTGGCACGACTCATAGTCATAGGTAGCAAAAGTTTTGCTCAGCTGTAAATATTTCTTACACGGCAAATTTCCTCATGCATGTTGGTGTGGTACGCGCGTAATAAACTGCACTGGTTGTTAAAGTTTTTTTTTTCGAAATGGGGACTGCAAGTTTCTAATGTAAGAAGTATAAATTATACAACTCAGGTCCTTACACAAGTTGTTGTCATGTTATTTGTGCTGAACTGCTTGCCATTTGTGGGTTTAGACGTACTGTACATGGCATCGGTTTACAGGACAGGAGTACAGAACAAGAGATAACAGTTGGATGATCTATAGCGCATAAATTCTTTCTCCCGCGTGCAGACCCAGCACCGAAGGGCAGCTCGTTTGCAGCTTGCATGTACTGAACTACTAATCCAGTACCTAACATGTTGCCGCCGTTGCATGCCGCCGCCAAGCAGGCGCGTGTCGTCGACGTCTGGGCCGACAACGAGGAGGAGGAGCTTGCACGCATCTCGGGCCTCTTCGTCGACTTCCCGATCGCGGTGGTGGCCACGTACCAAGACCTCCCCGCCTGCCCTCTCCGCGACAAAGGCCACCTCATCTTCTCCGACGAGGTCTACCACGTCGTTTCCTTGCGACCTCGCCACGCCATCTGGACTACAAGTGCTGGGTCCTCAACGAAAGGACCCGAGGCGTGCGCTTCTTCAAGCTCGCCCTGGCACTCCTCGACCGCGACGGAAGCGTCGCCCTGGGCTGCGTCTGGAGGTTCCACGTAGGGGCGCCGCTCCCCGCCGACGACCGTTTCCTGCTCAAGCTGGGCGTGGAGCCTCCTGCCCGCCGCCGCGTCCACCGCGACCACATCGGGACGGCTCTCGTGGCCTGCAAGGCCGTCTACAACACCGCCGTCACGTGGGTGACCTGTGACGGTGTCGAGGATGTCTGTCACCTGCTGAACTGCTTCTTCAAGCCCAGCGTCGTCCGTCGCGTGTCGGACCGGTTGAGCTTCATGGGGAGCTCCCGTTCCTACTTCCCTCAGCATCCAACAAAATTGTCGGCAAAACAAATATCCAAAAACCAACACCCCGCTGCCGGCGGCCGTTCCTATGGCGAAGCCATGCCAGATCCTCCCAACGATGTCACGGAGGACATCTTCGCACAACTACCAGCCAGTTCATGCAGGAGTACTAAGCAATAGAAAGTTCTTGCTAGATACTACGTGTCTGTTGCAAGCCAACGAGAGCGAGCACCATGGGTTCGACAGGCTGAAGCTTATATGCTCGTGCAGGCTCTGGTTCTGGCGGAGCGTTACAAGTGCCCGCGGCTCTGTAGGAAAATTAGGGTTGGATCAATTTTGGCCTACCCTCTATTACTCCGTCTTATCGGTGGTGCCGCTCACAATGCATATTCAGGCTAGAGGGTGGGACCTTTATATTGACTCCAAATTTCAGATAAACCAATCTGTTTCCAGATAGGACTCGTGACATGTTAGAACGACCACCATACCTAACAGCCAATTACCGAGTCTATTACTATTATACAATTAGGTCCCAGCACGCACGTGTGAGTCATGCGCCGAGTTTGAATACACAATAAAACTCGCAGGCTTTAACAATTTATAAAGCCAATCCTACAGACAACCTGACATTTCACTCTATACTGTTCCCGGGTATAATTCCAGCATATTCATATACACTGTGTTCCAATATAGACGTACCAGCTTCGTTAAGTATATTTCCTTAAGTACATGTGCATCAATAATTCCATGTTATTTCCGTGACAATTCCACACTGAATTTTAATTTCGGACAATGTAGTAGATATATAAAATGTTGGAAGACACAATTTCCTACATCTCCCACTTGACTGAAAACATTTTATTTCAATCAAGATGGATTGCCATGCAATTAACATGGTTAGAAAATAATTCCTTCCTTCAATGCGCTCACGTTGTATATACACTTTGTGACCTTTGGAGTCATATTATCACAAAGTAACAGGTTATGATGCACCTTCCACGACCTTATGTTTCCAAAACATTCCTTAGCCATATACTTCCTTCAATGCTTGACATGCATTAAAGTATTCATATATATTCCGTGAACAAAGAATATCCATGTTTCCATTGTAAACCATAAATACCTACAATGTAAATATTAACACATAACATAAAAATAGATTACCTTTCACGAAGATCAATTTCCAAATATATTTTCAATATATCCACGCAGCTGAAGCTTGAGATCATCAAAGAATGTATAATCCACATTTCCTTGCACCAACAGATTCATTTACGTGATTCCAACAATCTTTATAAAATTAATATTCCGTTTGCTAAAATTCCAGCAAATCCTTTTCCCATGCTAATCAAAATAGCAACAATTACAGTGGCATGGCTAAGTTCAGGTCGCACGAATAATGTCCCACAATAACCGTGGTATGACAATTATCCTTCCTTTTTCCTCACGAGTTTAAACAATTCCTCGCAGAGTACCATTCCCTTAATCAAAAGGTACATGACAGGTTTGCATTTTTTCATAGAAAAATATATGAATATATTATCTATGTAATTCCACTCCCAAATTGCAGGAAGTTTTAGACATGCCTTTCATATGAAAGTTAAAAAATGAACCAAGCTTTCACTTCCATCAATGTGATATTAAAAAAAACAATAAGAACATAGTTAGCACATATAATGATAACACAGAACGATTAACACTAACTTGTGTATATGATTGTCTTCTATCATAAATAAAACCATTGTCTTCCAACATAAATAAAACCATATGACCTTAAAACATTAAGTGAATTCAGTTAGCAAATCCTGTCATTATTCCCACCTCCTCCAAATTCCAGAGTTTCCACAAAGTATAAATGTTTCCTTTGCGTAAAGAATTAAACAACAACGCCTCCTCTAATTTCCAGAGTTTGCACAAAGTATAAATATTTCATTTATGTAAAGAATTAAACAACAAGCTTGAAACTGTAACTTACACTAAGAATGTTCCATTGAACTTCCATCGAAATAAATCCATTAACAACCTATAGGCATGCGGTTGTTTGGTAAAATAAGAAGTTCCCAAACTTTATTCCATCTCATTGATTTTATTTCCTCCCGCAATGATTCCACCCATAGTTAGAATAATAATTCCATACAAGTTTACATGTTCCTCTAAAATATAGAGTGACTTTCTCAAATAACACACAATCGTATCCAAGATATGATGTTCCAATTTAATTCCTCCCACTATTCCTAAACATGTTAGTGTTGGGAGTTAAGTTGTGTTTTCCTTTGAGTTTAGCACATATAAATTTCTACTTTCCACCAATTTTCCCTTTTCCAGATCAAAAACAAAATACCATTTCATCCATCGACAAGTAGTAGTATGTAATGCTTCCATGATCCAGTGAATAACCAAGAGTTGTATTCCTTCCATCTCAATCATGGAGTATATGACATAAGACATCGGTGAATATTTCCATGCTCAACTCTTTAGTTTCAATTAATATTCCTGAAGCGTACTTCCCCTACCAATCAGTTTTCAAACCTTTTAATCCTTTGATGAACTGATTTTCTACTTCAGTATGAGATGTTAATAAAACAAAAACCTTCCGACTTGTATTGTAAAAGATAAATAAACATATAAAGTCCAATCATGAATGGAATATATATAGTCACCTCAAGTAGGAGTATCCAGAAAAATATTGAAAATATAAGCTAATGATGTATTGCAATCCTCCCACTAAACTCGGAGTGTAAGCCAAAATACCAGAAATATAAAATTGAAGAAATAATCCGTAGATGATAGTCCTCCCACTTAAAGTTCATAATTCCAGAATTAACAAACTTGTAATTCTGTTTTTAAGGTAATACCAAGTCATAAATTCCATTAACAATAAAATTTCGAGCATGTGTTCCTATTACAAGTATTCGTCCATATGGAGTTATCTTCACAAAATAAACATCTTATCCACCAACTTCCAATGGTTTGTCAAAATAAATGAGACTATTGTGTGAAATTTCATACACACTAATTTCCATTGAGCGATAATTCCGCTCTTCCTTTTACAAATAGCATACAAAATCAACAAAATTCCGATAGAGAAGTATAGATTAAAATCCATCTCATCGTAGGTAAGATAAAAATTTAACTTTCTTCCATAAATATAGTTCCATACATTCCAATTCCAAAGTATATATAACTTATCACTAGTGACTAATTAGGCACACTTACTTTCCTTTGTAATTGTTCAAATGTAAATAAATTGCTATTATATTCCATCAAATGGTGATGTATAGGCAAAGTCCAAAATCCAGCTATATATGGAAAAGTATTGACAAACAAATATTTAGTGCAAGAAACAACATTGGACATACCATTGAGTAAAATACCTAAATATCGGTTTCCTCTTCCATTGGAGTATTTGCCATATTCCTCCAAAATAATAAGTAATGCCACTTCCATTATAAGCATGCTTCATGCATGTCGCCTTATCATCGTTGCGCCAGAGAATTCCGATGAATTATTAAAATACTCCGATCGATTCCAAAGTGATCCAATGAGTCCAATATATTCCGGTGATAATGTAAATCCCGTAGCAATTAAAAAAACATAGTAACAAAACAATATTAATCCATCTACCAAGCGTTTAATAATTTCCTCGGAGTGAATTCCAACTTTCTCTAAATTCGAGTGGTGTCCAATAAAAGAAGTCCACAAGAAAAAAAACTCTTCCAGGATACGTAAAGAAAATATTTCACGTACTCTGTTCACTCTCAAAATAGCAGAATCAACAGAACCAAGAGTTTGGCGTTCAGCCTTCACCGCTTCACGTACAAAATAAACTTCCTTGATGTCTCTCTCGTTTGCTTTGCTTCCTCGATCTCAGTTTGGCAGAATTACTAACTACTCGATCCGTGCGCACAGAGCAATAGCAGAGAATCTGCCGCGCGTTCCAGATTGAGCAAGGATTCCAGCAACTTTGTGCCCGCCTCGCAGATTTGCATGACACGTTGGGATCAGTTTCGGCGACCTCAACGATAGAAGTTCCGAGAGGATTGAATCGGCGGCATCGGCGACGTGGATTACGCAGCGGATGTTTGGGACCTTCAATTGGTTTTCCGGGTCGATCTAATGCAGCTTCCGTGGGTTTCCATACATAGGCCTAGCGGATCATGGTGAGTAGCTTGGCGACGCGGAGGCGGAGGTTGCGTCCGACTTACCGAAGTTCCATGGTTATTCGCCAACCACGCGATCTCTTCTCCCGACCGATTCGAACTCGACGTGGCGTCAGCATCCATCCTCGATCAACGTGCGCAAAAATTGAAGAAGCAGCTTCACCTGAAGAATAGCAAACAAATCTTCTACTTGCCACGATCCTCCAATCAAGCAAACAACTGTAGGAGGAAGCCTGTCTCCTTCCGATCCACCTTGCATGGCCGTCGAAAATTCGTTGCGCCTCGATCCACGTCCACGCTTGGCATCGATCACGGAGCAACAAGGATAACCAGCAGCACCATCGGGAGCACGCGATCGCGACGGAGGAGCAGCGGAACATGGCGGCGATCGCGACGACAGAGTCACCGGCGGTGACGAAACCATCGGCTCTGATACCAATGTAGGAAAATTAGGGTTGGAGTAATTTCGGCCTACCCTCTATTCCTCTGCCTTATCGGTGGTGCCGCTCACAATGCATATTGAGTCTAGATGGTAGGACCTTTATATTGACTCCAAATTCCAGATAAACCAATCTGTTTCCAAATAGAAATCGTTACATGTTAGAACGACCACCATACCTAACAGCCAATTACTGAGCCTATTACTGTTATACAATTAGGTCCCAGCACGCACGTGTGAGTCATGCGCCGAGTTTGAATACACGATCAAACTCGCAGGCTTTAACAGTCCATAGAGCCAATCCTACGGACAACCTGACATTCCACTCTATACTGTTCCCGGGTATAATTCCAGCATATTCATATACACTGTGTTCCAATATAGACGTACATATTTCCTTAAGTACATGTGCATCAATGATTCTCTGTTATTTCCGTGACAATTCCACACTGAAGTTTAATTTCGGACAATGTAGTAGATATATAAAATGTTGGAAGACACAATTTCCTACAGACTCAAGTATAGGCGCGTCGAGTTCATTACGCCGGCGTTGGAGGCGGAAGGTCCTCGGTGCTGGGTCTGCAGGCGGGAGAAAAAATTAAGGGGCTAGATTATCCAAGTGTGACGACTCTTGTTTCGTACTCCTGTCTTGTAAACTGAAGCCATGTACAGTACGTCTAAACACACAAATTACAAGCAGTTCAGCACAATGGAAGAAGAACTCTGGATGCAGAACTCCCGGTATCCAGATCTGTCTCATGGAGTCCGGCTAAATATGTAACACATTCATACTAACCCATTGCTCACCTTTAAAGAAACAGCTATTTCTGATTGCATATGTAGTAGCATTTGTACACCAGAGGTCTGGACAACAGTGGGGCATAAAGAATGTGTATACATCATTTTTTTTCAATCTGCATCGTGAATTCAGTAACTAAATACAACATATGGCTGATTAATTTAGAACATCACTGCTGATGTTCGATGCCATCCGCCGGTTCATCCGTCAGTCTGTGATGGAGTCACCGGTCGACAGTTAGATCAGCACGCTGGCACGCTCGTGCAATGGACACCAGATAGTTTATAAATGAATTTGATGTCACGATTCAGCTACAGCTACCCTCTGGGTCAGGCCATTTGCTTCCCTTCTCTGCTAACAGCTAAATCTCTTATTAGTACAGCAAGAAGCACAGTAACAAAAAAGAACAACTTAACTAGACTGTAAATCCGTAGAGCCGCTGAAAAAAAAGACACACCTGGGTGGAAATCGAAGACTTTCTGGAGGTTGAGAATTGGTTCAACATATCCCTCAGGCTCCTTCTATCCTCCTCCGAGGTTGATGGCCTAGCCTCTGCAGCAACAGACATGAGAGTTTCTCTGTTGATAAGAGGCAGCCCTTGCAGGGTACTGCTACTAGCATCTCCAGAATGGCGCCGCACCGCCTCCTTGGCGGCTTCTAGCCCAGCATCCGTGAGTATGACCTTAAGATCGGCACCACTGAACCCTTCCGTCATTGATGCGACTGGTTCCAGATCAGCATCGCTTGCCAGAGGAAGCTGATAAATTTTCAGAGTCAGAATAATAATCCTCACAGAAGTTTATTCTCGTAGAGTGTATTCCCAAATACGCAAACAAGAGAATATTTATCACCACCCACCCCACGGAGGTAATTAAATCTCAAGTATGTAGTATGTACATTTTTCAGTTCAGATAGTAATAATTGCACTTTTCTAGATATGGATTATATCTTCCAGTCACTAAATTTAACTTTTGAGGATCATATGGGTCTTGCAGTAGAAGGAAGTCTCAGTTTTCTATTGTCTATTTGAAGGAAAAAAAAGTCAACACAAAGTGATCCTCTAAGCCAACCCAGATAGAGGTGATAGTAGTATGCTGAATACTTGATACGATGTCGACGATAAATTATTCCAATATTCCTCACTACAGAATTGTGGTAATTGCTGGGACAAGAAATATCTTCATGTAATTTTTTTTTTGAATTTATGAGGCAAAAGATTTGCCCCTATATATTAATTAAGGAGGAGTTAGGGGTTTTAGCATTGTTTACAACACCGATCAAAAGTCCCAACCAAAACTCAAAAGGGGATTAATCTCCCGGTAAAATAAACTCCAAATGCTTGGCACCCGCTTTGACCCGAGTTTGTGCCTCATCTTTGATCCTTCCCAAAATCTTCATGTAATATCATACCTATAGTGATAAGAGAAATAATTTCCAACAAGAAACTTTACCTCCTTGGACAGCACCCTCAGAATGTCCAGGCGCTCATTCCATTGGGGAAAGTCACAAAACACAAGCCGATCGAATCTTCCAGGTCGTAATAGTGCAGCATCAATTTCGTGTGGCTTGCTGTGTATACAAAGACATAACCAAAATTATTCTCCATAAGCATGTATGCTTGGCTTCTCTATAGCAGATTCTGAGTTAAGGGAAACAATTGGCAGCTAAGGTAGCTTAAACCAATTACATAGTGAACAAGTGAGAGAATCAGTATGGCACTTTACATGGCGAAGTTATTTCTGTCCAGAAATGAATAGGTTACTTAGCAAAGTATGGACTTTCTGCCCCTATGGTTTTAACCAAAACACAAGACAGTTGGAAAAATATAAGACTGAAGAAAACCTTTTTCTTTCTGAATTTTTTCATAGAGGGTTGACATACTGTTATGTTTGTTTACCGGCAACAAATAATGCATCTGTCACCCTTTCCAACAACTTACTTGGTGGCAGCAAATAAATACTCCTGTCAGAGCTTCTACACCATCTAATTCCGTCAAAAACTGCACAAATTATTTTAATAAATCAGTTAAGCAATCACACAATTTTTGTAGCAAGCCAATTAGGTAACATGGCTGTTATCAAGCAGCAGTGAGGCCTCAGTTGAATTTACCTGGTTGACAACACGATCAGTAACTTGTGTACCATGTTTTCCTCGCTGTGGTACAAGAGACTCGAATTCGTCAAAGAAAAGTAAACAAGGTGCTGCCGCAGATGCCTTTGCAAACGTATCACGAACCTACACACAATTGTTTCGACATCAGAACCCAATTATCGATTTTTTTACTATTTAGGAAGCTATTATGTTTTAGTGATTGTCAGTTTATTGTCAATTGCAGATAAACAACTATCAAAGATGCCATGGAAGGTAAACCTTTATCTACCCTAAAACTCTAGAAAAGGCGGAGGAAAATAAACGATAAATCCTTTCACTCATGTTTGCTTCTGTAAACTAACTAGGCATCTGTACTACTCGTTGGTTCAAAAAAGAAAGCTGATTCATAAAGTAATAGTTCCTCACATATTGCTCAGTATTCACATATTGCAAGAGGAACGATAAATCATTTAACTCATTTCTGCTTCTGTAGACTAGAAAGCTGATTCAAAATACTCACATATTGCTCAGTACAACCAATATACATATTCATCAATTCTGGCCCCTTGATTGGAATGAAACGTAATTAAAGAATATGCAGCAGCTACAGCTCTCATAACATGAGTTTTTCCACAGCCTGTTGGGCCATATAGGAGGATATTCGATAGCAGCCTTACAGGAGCCCCAGCAAAAAACTTCGGATATTTTAGTGGCAGTTCAATAGTCTGCAATGAAGATTAATAAAAGGTAAGCAGAAAGCTCCTGAGATTAGTTAGTCTTTCTTTTCATGAAACTTTGATGAGATAATCATTCAAACCATCCTTGTAGTATGAGTATACCTGAATTATTATGTATACATACCTCTTTTATAATATTTACAACTTCAGAAAGTCCTCCAACATCTTCCCATCCACTGCTACTATCGGGAGAAAATTTGCTAATATCACGCATTGCAACAGGAGAGAAGTCCATCATAGCTTTCAGCAAGTCTTCCTCCAGCATATTTACACTAGAAGACCCAAGCAAACGATCAGAAGCAGCAAGCACAACCTTATCAACCAAAATTTCCTACAATCAAAAGTACATAAGGCAAGGTAAAAACCAAAACACAAGCAAGAAATAAAAGGAACGCCTGCAGAACAAGTGCACAACATTACAGATGAGGACGACCTATGAACCTAAGACGCAAAGAAAACTGTCCACCAGACCTAGGATGTGAACTCAAAAGAGACATTAGGACATCTGTGTTCGATATCATACCGAGTTTTATGCACTGACTAATTAACACAAGAGATTAAGTTTCTGAACAACAAGTAACTGAATTTGATTTGTGTATGACAGACTCCTAATATCAAAACAACCCCGGAAAGTAGCAAAAACTCTTAATAAATAACTCATAAGATGAAAAATATCATTATCAATGAATAAATAAGATTACCAAATCATAGGCATCATAACCATCACATTTCGAAGCAATATCATTGACAATTTCCACAGAACATAGTAAGTGAAGCTTGCCAATTGTCTGCATCAATATCTCTACACGTGCAGGTACAGAGAGACCAGGAACTTGGACATGAAGATCAAATCTACCTGCAATAAAGTGTTAAGAGGTTACAAATATATGGTGGGACGAATATAGTTTCTCCCAGCATGGTTGATCTACAAGCAACGCAATGACTGTTTTCATGGCACATGGGCTCCATGATGGCCAGAGATCAAGAAAGAGTGCAGGCGTGGGCTCCATGATGGCCAGAGATCAAGAAAGAGTGCAGGCGTCGAAGGCTGGCAGGCTCAACTCCACTATACAGGTTGTTCAAAAGTGAGATAGTAAGATAGGTGTTCTTAGGTGTGCAGTAGGTTACTCGTATCTTGTATTTGTTAACCTACTGTAGTCTTCATGTCTCGTGGGCAACTGGTTGTTTTCATGATTCGTCTAATGAATGTAATGATTTCCAGTAAAAATATTGATACGCGTATCTCCTGTGTATCAAAACAAAATTGATGAGTTTTAGATCAGAGGAATATGGAAGGGAGAAATACCTGAGGAAGTCAACTCATGAGGAAGGCACTCAAGTGACATAACTGAAGCCACAAATGCAATCGGCCCATATCCACACATGCTATGGCTTTTATCCTAACCAGAGCATGCAGACATCAAATACTAGCGAGAATTTAGGTTTCCTTTGGAATTGATTAATGTTTTCTCACAACAAATGAAATAATAAGAGTGTAAACTTAGGGACAGACTTACTCTATACTCATCTAGCACGTCTACCAAATATTTCGCAATAGCACCAGAATTAGAGGACTCAGATTTTTGGTTGTCCGGGGAGAATGAAATTAGACTATCCAGATCATCAAATACTACGATTGAAGAATAGTGGACAATAGCTTCATAAATATACTCTGCAACTGCCTGAAGTTTCTTTTTGTTATTCTCACTAGCTAACTTTGAGCAGTCAATATAAACCCTGCATATGAAGAAACATGGATATATTAACACCATGCAAAGAAATATATAGTTGAATGGAAACATATTTATTTAAACCTAAATGAAGCTTTGATTCAGGTTCACCACGGCTTCTTCCCTGTTCTTTGAAGAAAACAAAATCAGTCTAAACTACTCTGGCTTAATATGTTTTAGTTCCAACATAAGCACCCAATCCATTTGCCCAAAAGTAACCGATTTTTTTTTTTTGCATAACAGAAAAATTTGAAAATTAGAGCGCCTGAGAACTGGAACAACCAATTAGTTTGTTGCCAGCTACTCAACTTGTTCTGATGGCTGAGTAGGTTTCACTTCTGGAACAATCTGATTCTTCCTAGCGACATTACGAAATGCTACGCTACTATTTTTCTTCGAAACATAAATAAAAAACTTGACCAGAAGTGTAGTACAGTGTTTTGCTCCACGAGAAACAATATATCTTAAAAAATATGAGTAAAAGAATAACTTGGTAGCAGTCAACTATTATGTTAGCCAACTGGGGCCACTGCAGTCTGCAGTTAGCCAATTGAGAGCCCACTCAACTTGGTGGAAATCAAAGGTGAAAAACAGATTCAAGACAAGAAGGACATATTGCAGACTAATTTGCTTACACATGAGCTAGAATTTCTTTATGTTCTTCAAAGTGTCTTGCAACAGCTTTGCATAAGGTTGTTTTCCCAGAACCCTGAAATGACACAGAAGTAACAAATAAAGAGTAGTACAAAAGAACATGAAGAAATGAAGACATTTCAGAATAAATTTGCTTGCCACTAGTGCTAAATAAGAAAATATTTCGAACCAGATTCATAAATGATTGCAGTTAATCTTAGAGGCATGAAGGTGTGCTTACTGGAGGGCCATAGATAAGAACATTCCCTGGACAAGGGCATTTTATTCTACTCATTATTTTTAGAGATGTTGAAGACAAAAGGACACTTATCCCTACAGAGAAGTGCATCAAGGTTCAGTCAAATGATGGATACTGTTAGTAGAATAATGGTAACCAGGAGTATGAATCATGATATATGAAAGGAAAAGGATGGACACTTACTTTTTTTTATATCAGAAAATTCGTTCTCCAGCCAACTTAAAGAAGAAATACTTTTAACAAAAAAATTGCTTGCTCGTTCTGTTGTTGAATCAAGGGATATAGCTCTATTCAAGTCCAACTGCTGAACAACCTGTTCGAAGTTATCAATATCATACTCAGTTGCCATGACAGGTTCCATTTTCTTGTGCTTGACACCTAAATCACAAGTAACTGTCAAGAGGTAAATGAGATCAACAGGGCTTCCTTTTGTTTGATCAATCAGTTGAAAGTGAAGTAAAGTTTCAGATGGCAGAAGCACTGTATTTGGTTCAAGTTGGGCAGTTTGAGAAGAGATTCCCTTTAGCTGTCCAATAAGCCATGATCTGATGAAACCCTGCTTCAACTTAGAACTTTCCTCCCCATTTGTAGTTGCAGTGATATCTTTGAACCCACGTGGCATGCTGATCTTATCATCCTTGTGAGGATGATCAGCTGAAGATATCTCACCCAGCGTTTGATAAATATGCTGTTCTTGACAATCTAATACATTGGTACCGCCAGCATTTCTCTCCAGCATCTTAAAGTGGACTCGAGAAATTTTTACTGACGGTGTATTCTTATTCAAAATGGGTGAGAATTTCTGCACATAAACCCCTACAAAGAAACTTGAACCATTAGCGCAGTCCTACTAAAATAAAGTTTAAAAACACGAGTCATAGAGTATTCTCTAACAGATACTTACATGAATGAACACCTGTTCCAATGTAACAGCGGATGGATTGAGGAAGCATAATATGTTCTTTAGCAACAGAATCTGATAATATGATATGGACAATGATGTGCCTATTCCTCTTTATACCCGGCATTGAACCATTAATAGGCTGATCATATCCTTTAACATTTTCCGTATTCTCCTTTGGAGAGAATCTAGGGGTGACACAGACCACCTGAAGATTACCAAGAGACAATTTTGCAGCAGTATCTGGGTGTATCTGCACAACATATGTAACAAACACACCCAGTTGAATTCCGTTATATTCAAATCGATGTACATATTTCCCTCCTGCTTCCTGTACACGGAGAAGTGCCTTTTTATGGGGCTGTTCTTTGACTAAGTCTTGTTTACGGGCACACTGATTAGAATTTGCATCGTCTTTTTGTTGCTTTGGTGCAACAGCAACTTCAGTTCCAGGAACAAGTTGAACTAAGCAAACCAAGTACAGAACAAAACAGTTAACGCAAATCAGTTAAAAAAAACAGTTAACACAAATCACAAATAATGGACAATTATTAGGTGATTGGACTCACCTACAGAGTTACTAGGTGATGCTGAAACAACAAGAAATTCCACAACGTTATGGTCATGCAGCCATAATGGGAATTTCATACCATCGTAAACAATACCAACCTACATTCAAAAACAAAAAATGGTCATGAAGCATAATAAGTTAAGAAGAGAAATCAGAAAGCTTTAGATGTGAAGATATAGTAAAACCAACAATTTATTTACATAATTGTACGTAGGATACTTCACATGTAACGATAGACTATCATGATTGATGGAAAACTAGTAAAAACCATGCTTCCATGTATCAAATATCTTTTAAGTAAATTCGCAAAGGCATGAGATCTAACAATTTTTTTTGATTTATCTCTGTAAATCTTTTACAGAGAAATAGTACTCCCTCCGTTCCTTAATATAAGGCGCCTAAGCTTTTCAGAAAAAATCCAAAATATAATGTGTATTATGATTTATGGACCATTTTAGGCATCAAATAACGTGTCACAATCTAGAACGAAGCAATTTGACGAATTGTTTTCAAGTTATGGCTAATAAGAACTACTTTCTCCTTATTTTTATTCAAGAGAAAATTGTCCACTGCATGTAAAATACTGGCGTCTTAATATTCGTGCCAAAACCTTAGGCGCCTTGTATTAAGGAATGGAGGGAGTATCAAGTATCAAACACTGTTCTCGGAAGAAAGAAATACAATTGAGCAGCACTCTGAATGTTCATCTGCTCTTCCCCCAAAGAAATGTCCATTTGTATTTTATTGGTATGATGATTTGGTGATAATACTTCTGAAAGGTCAAGGTGCACCAACGAGAATGGTGTTACCTGTTTCAGAATGGCCTCTTCTGCCAACTCTGAGTTAAGCTCCAATACTTCCCAGTCCTCCTCGCTTACTGGCTCCACAGAAACAAATTTGGCTTTTGGCAACACAGAAACAGCACGAGTTAGAGATGCTTTTGTATAGTCAGGTAACAAAATACATGCAGCAAATTGCTGAGAAACCTGAAATGTGAATATGCGTGAGTTTGGACGCCAATTAAGATTCCCGAGAGTGGGTGGACATTGCACATACACATGGTTTATTATCCATGATAGATAATATTTCAAGAAAAGAATGTTGGTACAATAGTGCAAGAACAATATGCAGTCACAGTAACTCCTGAAATCTGAATATCTAGTAATTGCCAAATAGAAAAATCCCATGCGAGGATAACTGTAAAAGACTAAAAGTCCACATTGTCATAGGAACCACAGCTGAACTGTAAGAACTATAACTGTAACCAGAACTAACCCTCCTTGTGTCCTTCCTCCTTGGGCACATTAAAGGTGGCGACTTTTTACCTCGACGGCGTTGGGGGAGGCCGAGACGGCGCCTGCCCACGCGAGGCACCAGCGCGCCCGGTCGGGGGTGCGCAGCTCGAAGGCGAGGACGGCGGGGAGGGAGCCGGCGGCGGCGGTGCGCTCGAGCGCTTGGATGACGGGGAGGGGGAGCGCGGCGAAGCAGCTCCGGACGCCGGGAACCGTGCGCACCACCACCTCCATGGACTTTCGCGCCGTGAGATGCAACCTCTGCCCTGATCGACGAGCGGAGGCCGGCCGGCGACGTACGGAACGGGGAGGGAGGGGTCGGAGTCGGAGCTGCTGCTCTTTTTTGCTATGCCGTTTCAGTTTACAAAACAGTTACTCCCTCCGTCTACATTACAAGAGTATGTCTCTGACTAGATAAAAAAATTATATGTATCGAAACATTTGTGTGCTAGGTTGAGACATCTTTTTAGGAACGGAAGGAGTACTAAATGTCAGGTTGACTATGTTTTTTTCGTTAAATGTCGTTTGGTAATAAAATAGTTAAATACATGGGACTCGGATGTGTATATTCAAAGATATAGGACCCAATTGACGTTTTGAAAAAAATCAACTACTTACAAAAACAAATAGTTTTCCGCGTACGCTTCCGTCTCATAGGCGATTAGGGTTACGGTGGTGTGGTGGATCAGCGGACCTATTGAAGATCCAGTTGAAGATGCCAACCTCTGAGTGCATGGCATGGTGTTTCCTGGTCGAACACGGGGGGTGGGGGGCACCGATGAAGGTGACGTCCGACGAAGGACCTAGGCCGGTGCGTGCGGAAGGACTCGGCACCAGCTCCGACGACGAAGGTGACGTTTGCACCATTCTGGCTCAACAGAAGGTTTGCCATGTCTTAGTTCAGGTTGTGGGAAGGGTCCGCGGGCGCGGGGATGGTGTCAGGTTCATGGAAGAGCTCGACCATGCACTGCACGAAACAGTTTCCATCATCACTGAGGTAGCCAGATGTCTCCAGCGCGACCCTCGGCACCAGGGGGCCTCCGTCGGGACACCCTCCCGGAACCGAGAGTGCTCGGTGATAACCGGGAGAGGGTCGACCGACATCCAGTCCGGATCCACGAGGCGGAAGGTGAAGCACATCGTGACGCGGAGGTGGGGCCGCGGACGAGAGGGAGGTTGAGCTTCACCCAGCGCTGCTGGTGGTACCCGTAGGGGACGAGGGATGGTAGTCGATCTGCCACTCGTACCTAACAACGTTGAAGCTGAAAACGGTTTTTTTTACAAGGCCATATGGTGCCAGGTGAAATTTGGGCCGTCCGTTTTGACTATCCGACGGACTAGATTTGCCCAAATTTGTCTGTTTTCGTCCGTTCGGTCAACGACGAATCTCGGCCGCCGGTCAATGACGAATCTCAGCCGTCAGATGGCCCAGACCTAGCCTTCTATATAAAGGCCAGGAGGCTGGTCTATAAAATTAAGATCACCGGCCAGAACGTGTACCACCCCCCCCCGGCGCTGAGACGTGTACCTTAATTACAATCAAGATCACTTGCGATCGGGTGGGAACTCCTGAGACCTAGCCTCCTACATAAAGAATGGGAGGGCCGCCGATCTAGGTCACGCCTTATTCCATCCACCAAGTCCTCATGAGATCGCATCTCGCCGGGACGCCATTGTCAGATGTACACACCTCGATATGAATAACCAGACATGTAGGAAGTAGGGTATTACCCTCCGGTGGCTAACGTGTGTAAACTCCTTACTTGACAGCCGACGGATCTACTAGCGCTACAAACTCTCTCCTACTCTAACGAAACCCTAGGTAGCATAACCATGGTATTTGATGTGGTCACCCCACGTCAGCTATTTACAAACCGAGAGAAATATCAAATTTTGGACCAATATAACATCACTAATCAAATCAAATTTGAAGGATGTGTAGCATTGTTGCTCGTAGAACATTTTGTTTTGATTGAATGGATTACAGCCCATAGACCAAACTATGTCAATGCAATATAACATCACTAAATCATGGGCAGGCCTCACAACCCACAGTGCAAACTATGATAATGCCAGCCGGAAACAGCTAGGCACATCATTTCCAAGTCTCGCTTCTCCGGCGCATCTCGCAGGCGGCTGCCTCCTAGCTATGCTCTGATCTGCTGAAAAAATTGGGTTCGGGAAGGCCCACGGCTCTCCAATTAATATTGGGAGACGATCACAAACACCCCATCAAGTCATCAACACACACTCCAAGGGACTTAGATCTTTTGTCGTGCTTCTGACTTGGGAGATTTGGAAGGAGAGAAACGCAAGGATTTTCAGAAACAAATTCACCGCCCCGCTGGCCCTTCGAGAAGATCAAAGACGAAAGCAAAAAAATTGGATCCTAGTAGACACTCGCTAGTCATCTTGCGGAGATTGTCGCTTAAGTTGTTTTTAGATGGCCTGAATTGGTTTTTTTTTTTGTTTCCTTGGGCCTCGGCGCCACCACCTATGTGCTCCTTCCATGTGGATATAACAGGACCTATGAACATTTTTGAAAACGAGGCAAAAAGTTTAGACACCGAATTATTGGTGTTCATGAAATAGACCAACCCGTATTATTTTGTTTAAATAGACCAACCCGTATTATTTTAGACACCGAATTATTGGTGTTCATGAAATATTTATACCGTCACTACTAAATTACCAATTCTGGGTGGAAGAGCCAGGTACGTAGTCCCAAATCCCTGCACAACGGCGAGGGTCTACAAGTACTGGACTTGAGGTTGAAAACATCACCCGTGCCCATGAGATAAATGGCATCCTTCTCCACCTCTCCACAAGGTGCAGCCAAGGACTTGGAGAACTTGATGCTGATAAAGAGTGCTCGACCGCCGCCTAGCCCACCGTTCAGTGGCATCCAAGCGCCGGTGCTAGTGTTCGCTTCAAAAACTTTCACCCACATATTAAAGTAGCGATATTTATGTGGACACCATTTCTTATGATGCCTTACCATGAGTAGCTTCCCGTGTGATTCAATCAGATGTCGGCTAGTCACTTGGAGATCATTATCACGTCCAGTAACACGAGATGAACAATTGAGGACAGTGATGTCATTTAGTTCTGCTGCCACCTGCTGCCCATCGTAATCGGGTGATTTTTTTATGAGGCGCATTTTCATTGTAACCACAGGTCTTCCTTCACCATCTAATGCCAGATCAAAGGGGATGAGGTCCTCAGCGTTGGTGATAGCATATAGTTTCCCCTGGAAGAAAGCAAAGTCAATGATATCGATGTAGGGATGTGTTCGCGGCTCTGGCAACCACACACCCTTCCCTGGCCAGATCACCATGAACGCGTACATCCTGTTGTTGGTGATGATAGCAATGAAGTCATCGACACCCGACCGCATGAGCAACATGTAGATGAAAGCTTTGTCGTGGACGATGACGGCTTCCAGCTCAGGCAACGGCACGGTCTTGTTGAAGAACGGATTGTGCAAGAGATACTTGTGCTCCTCGCCTATGCGGACGGCGAGCCAGTCATCGGTGGAGCTGACATAGTCGGCGTGATGGGGCAAGAAACGGAGGCGGCGTGTGGCGGGCATTGTACTAGGCAGCCGCCATGGTTGGGGGCCATGGCGGCGCACGGCGGAGTGCCATGAGCGGCAGACGGCGCGGGCGCGGGCACGGTCGACAGGATCCGGGAGCCGGGCGATGACGAGGTCGAGGAGTTCCAGCGGCAGGTCGCCGTAGGACGGTGATTTAGGCGACGCCAAAAAGCTGCACCTTGCTCCCATGGTCCGTAGATTCGATCTTATTCCAGGTTAACTATGTTGGGAACAATCTTGTCTATCTGAGCTAGTTAGCTGCCTACATATATACGTGTAAGAGCCACATTAGCAGTTTGTGTTCGAGTCCGAATCAAGTTAGTACCATGAGATTGATCAGTTTGTTTCCATGGTAATTGGAAAAGTCTGTAGCTAGTCCGAGTCATACTAGCAGTTTGTGTTCGAGTCGGATTGTTTGCCTAGGCTCTTGCACTTGCAGACGGTTGTACATATTTTCGTGATGCTCTTCCGAAAATATGATGTCCCAACAGTTCGACCGGGTTTTGTAAATTATTGCAGTTCGAGCACTGCACACTATCAACTCTGAAACTCTGAATCATCCTAATCGTAACATCACTGAAGCGTTGACAAGCACTGAAGGAGAGAAAGATACCAAATCGTAGACCATTTTGCTAATTCCGAATCATCCTACGATTAGCGTAACTAAAAACAGAAGGCTTTTGCCAAGCTCAGCACACATATGCATCGCCTTGTGTCAATACTTGCTCAAGCGAAAAAATGACATAGGGACCAAATCTTGCATCATTTGGCACCTAATTACAACCAAAATTGGAGGGGCAATGCAAGCATCAAGTTGCTCCTGACATATATATATATGGACATAAGGTTTCCATTTCAGGTGGACACAGACACAAGTTTCTACTAGATCATACATGCATGTCAAGCATAAATAATAGAATATGAAAATTAACTTGAGCTTTAGAGTTATAGTTGTATCTCATCTTGGCGAGGGGAGTTAGTATCAAATGATGCACACAGCCATCTTGGCGAGGGCACAATTTTGTTGAAAAGGTGAGTTAGACCCCGGCCGTACATAGCCATCTTGGCTACGATCAGATTCAGATTGTTTTTTTTTCCTAATGTCGTGCACAAATGATGGGACACGGTGTTCAAAATAACTCCCAGTCCCAGCATACAACACTCAACAGTAACCCACCACAAATTTACAGTACTATTTCCAGTCTCCCTTTGGTTGGAGCAGGGTGGTTGGATCCTCAGCCCACCAGAGTTCGAACCCCAACGAGGTGCTTGTGGTGACTTCGTCAATTTCAAGACTCGATCCGCCGGCTCAGTATTTCGGAGGTGCTCATAGGGGTAGGATTTGCGTGCGTTCGTTAATAGGGGTGAGTATGTGCGCGTGTATGTGAGCGTCTGCGTTTGTACTGTGTTTCTCAAAAAAAAAATCCACAACGCCATTAAGGACTGGAAGCTTGTGCCCATTGGAAACCAAGATGTCAGACAACCAACAAGTCATCTTTTGATCCAGGAATTCCATAAAGAGCAGTGAGTATATCTTCAGGAGCAGTCACACGTGCAGCTTGAGCAGACTCTTCTTGAAGAAAACTTATGAAACAGCCTATTTGTCCCAAGCATTAATATCCTCAAAAAAGAAAATATCGCAAGGAAAGCATATAAGGCTATATTCTTCTCTTCGATGCAGAGGCCTGGGTAACTCCCCTTTTCGAAACAACACACTAAAAAGCATATGCACCAGCTAGAATCTGAGAAAGCAATGCACAGTGAGCAGCTAAAAACTGAGCTCAGAAGTGCAGTTTCCAAATTACACGATAAACATAAATTATATTTACTTCTTGGCTATTAAACCTGTACTTAAATATGATGTTTCATAGTCTTGCCATGTAGATTCCTTAGGTTCTATCAACAAGTAGCTAACAATGATAAATGGAGCCAGTAAAACATTCTGTTAACAATGAGAGTGAAAACTACACTTGTAGTCACTATACCAAACATGATCTTTTGGCATGGACATGTACATGTACGGTGGGTACAACTGAAGCATAAAAAACAATCAGCATAAACAAACATGTCCATTGGTCAGATGATAACTCCATAAACTGATTCGTATTCATTCAAATTGTTTCAGGCTGAACGTTCGTAGTTTGTGGTTGAACCTTGACAGGGAGAGACCAAGCATGAATGGAAGAAAAAGGTCTCATTCAGAAAAGAGACAAAACATGCATGTTTAGAAAGAGAAGAAAATCTCACCATCTACTACCGTGCCTCCATCCAGTCTACACAAAATATCTCTTGCAGCAACACAGCATGTGCTGGAAGACATACAATTATACGAATCTGGCCCGACAAATAGCTTGGTTCAGGTTCTGGCTCTAGGCGAGAACACACGACTACTAACACAATCAGATGGTATCTGTTTCCCCAATGTTGTTCCCATGTTTGATCTGACAGGGTGTTCACAAGAACTCACAGCATACACAATTACAAGGCAAAACAAACACCAGAATGAGTAGCTGCAGCCTGCAACTGAGCAAATCATGTCTGCAAACTCTGAACAATCCTACCCACCAAGCAGTCTGTGGATGCGGTAGCTCAATACATGGCTGAGGCCGAGGCACCAAGGAAGAAGCAGAAGGTTTCTGGTTATGCAGATCCTACATAACCTGTTGCTGATGAGAGCCCAGACGGCACAGGCACACCTGCAACGATCTGCGAATTGTGGCGGCGACGGTGCCATCATCTGCACCTCCATCCAGTCTCCAGGTATGAAAGCTACTTTGACCTTACCATAAGGTTTCCATTTTAGGTGAATACAGACACATGTTCCTACTAGACCACACATGCATGGCGAGCACAAATAATAGAAACTGTATGAAAATACGTGAGGTTGAGAATTATGGTTACCCTGTCTTCAACTCTTTCTCCCACGTGCAGACTTGAGAAGTTCAGGCAACACCGTAGGGCAGCTGGCCTCCATATGCTTATATCCGTCCGTTGCCAAGACTGCGCCAAGAATTTCAGGAGTGCTAACGATGAACTCGACACATTTCACCTTTAGCTGCGGGCAATTATGCTGCTCGGCTAGAGCCAGAGTTGTTGCTGCCGTGTCAACAGTGATGCCATCAGAGAGCTTGCCTTCGCATATGTCCTTGAGCCTGTCCAGTCCATACTTGTCAGCAGCTGCAAGTAAATGCTGAGCCAAAATCGCCAATGCATTATGCCGCCGATCAGATTCCAGCTGATCAAATTCCTCCACAGAGTCAGTGTAGATGAAGTAAAGCAACGGCTTGAATACCACCTCGTCAATGTCCTCGATCTCCACACGCTGAGAGCTCCTCTCCTTCATGTGCCCAAAGAACTCGGCCATCAGGACAGGGGACCTTGCAGCCAGAATGTGCTTGTGCGCCGCGAAAGACTTGCCGGACACGAGAAACGTGACATCCGCTCCCAACCCACTACGCAGGAGTTCAGCAAGGTGCTGTTGCAAGCTAGGTGATGACACAAGTACATCTTTAGCAGGGACCCTTGCTGCCGGTGAAGGGAGATCCTCCTTGAGCACTGTGATGACGTATTGCACGGTAAAAGAATCATTCCTAAGAAAACCAGATGTTTCTAGCAAGCCTGATGACATGAGACGAACTGGAAGTGAGCAGTCTTCTTTGACGAAAGGCGAGCACGTCTCGAGACATCGTAGCATCCACGAACGGTTGAATATACACGAGACACTCTTTTCTTCAGATTGTCGACGCTCGCCTCTAGGATCAACCAAGCGACAGGATAGATTCGCCCTCACGATGGACGGGCAGGTGTCGCTGAGGAACACGAGCTTCGCGGCTACCCACGGGGTGCCATCGCGCGGCCTCATCGCAGGGTAGATACAGATCTCCCAATCATACCCACCAATGCTGACACTGGACTTGATGCAGTCCTCATGGCCGATGGTTTTGGTGGCGCAGTAGCCGTCGGTCTTGAGCAGCTTCACTTAGCGCACAACATTGGTGATGTTCTTGCTGGTAGCTTCCATGGTGAAGGTTCGATAGAGAGTAGAGGAGAAATCTGTACTCTTTGGTTGGTTGAGATCAAACGTCAGTACGTGGGAACGGTCTTGGATTAGTGCAACTGATTCAGAGTTACGAGATTCGGAGCGCAAGCGATGAAAGATTGATAATACTCGAATATTGATTTATTCAATAGTGCCGCAATACATTGTTTATATAGAAGCAAAAGTAACCGACTTAGACTAGACCTACTTGGACTACAAGTCTAATAGAGTCCTACTCGTATAATACTCTAACACCCCCCGCAGTCGGATCGGTAGTGACGCGTACAGCTGGATCGTCACGGACGGTCTGACTGGAGCATAATCCGAAGGCGTGAACTGGAGAGGAGGGAGCCGAGTTGATAGCCCTTTGATTCCGATGTCGATGTAGCCGAGGGTGTGGGCGTTGTAGTCGTGGTCGATGGTGCCGTGCGCGATGTAGTCGCCGTTGAGGATGTCGTTGATGTTGTTGGTGTTGTGGTCGATGTCGTTGTTGAGCCTTGGGAAGTTGCCGTTGTTGTTGTTGAGGTAAACGTTGTTGTCGTAGACGTAGTTGAGGTAGGCGTTGTTGTCGTAGACATAGTTGAGGTAGGCGGCACGCCGTGCCGAGCTTGCCAAATTTGGGAGAGTGTCGGGGACGAAGGCACGCGTCGGTGGTGCCAATACCGGACATGCGAAGACAGGGACCATCATGAGCCATGCGAGGAGTTGGAGGGATCAGCAAGGAAATTCTCCGTGACCGGTCGGTGCGAATAAGTTGTCCGCCGTTGACGCCGGAGTAGACGAAATAGTTGCAAGAAGAAAATTGTTAAAGTAAAAATAAAAATAGACTGCAACTCTGGCGACGAGGTCGTGGTGGACGAAGACGACAAGTAGTTGATGGAGATTGAATTGTAGCGGTAGTATATTTCCGGGATTAGACCCGTGTTTTCCGCTTGTAATCAGCGCGGCGTCGCTGGTGAAGAAGAAGAACTTGTTGTTGGCGTTGACGATGACCACGATCGGTGGTTGCGGCGACGATACGGTGATGTTGATGTAGATGGTTGTCGGCGATGATGACCACGTGTGACAGATCGGAGCCGAAAGGTCGGAGTAGATCGGCGGTATGCTGACGGCGAGGCGCTGCAGATCGGAGCCGATTGCTCGGACTAGTTCAGCTTGGTGACAACTTGGCGATGGAGACGTGCAGCAGTAGGTCGGGGCAGATGCAGTTTGTCGATGAAGAGCTGGTCCATCCTTATCCCATGCACATGCACGCACGCAAGATGGGTTCCTGGTTTTGCATGCAGCTTGGGGCCTGCAGCTGATCCGGGACGTGGTGGATGGATTAGTTGATGTAGATCGTTCCGCTCACGGAGATGCTACGTGTGGAGTCGCCAATGAGATTGGATCTGCAGAGCTGGCTTATTGCACCGGAGAGATAGCCAATTGAATAGGATTTTGGTGGCTAGGGAAAATAGATCTAATCTAGAAACGAAAATTGCTAGAACTATGAACTGATTTATTGGAATTTGGGAGAAAAACTAACTACGAGATGCGATGCCCCCGGCGATCATTGAGATCTCGCCGGGGGCGGCGCGGCGGAAGCGATTTGTGGCTAAACCCTATGCCAAGGAGCGAAACGCTCTGATACCATGAAAGATTGATAATACTCGAATATTGATTTATTCAATAGGGCCGCAATACATTGTTTATATAGAAGCAAAACTAACCGACTTAGACTAGACCTACTTGGACTACAAGTCTAATAGAGTCCTACTCGTATAATACTCTAACAAGCGACCAAGGAGGCCAAGAATAACTCACCGCGCCAACGGAGAAGAAGGGTTCACTCCGGGGGTGCTTTCTGGCCGCGGCCTTCCTCGCGAGTACCTGGCGGCTGGCGCCGGCGGAGTAGACGAAGAAGACCACGGCTAGCCTCCCATCATCCGCCAAGCGGATGCGGACAGATCGGTGCTCCGGCGGCCGGATTTGGGTCGCTACGAGCCGGAAGTGCGGTGTCTAGTGGATGACGGTGGTGACGGATGAGCCCGGCCCGGGGAGGACGGCGCCGCCGCAAGGAAGGAGGCGGCTCCGGTGGAGAGTGCACGGTTGTACGCAGGTGGATGCCGAGCAGTGAGAGATGGGAAGATGCTCGCCTGGCAAGATGAACACTGGTGGCGGCGGCGACTGGCGTTGACGACGGGAGACCTTCGGAGTTCGGAGAGAAGAACAAAGGTGGGCAAAGCGAAAGTATGAATGGAAAGTGAAATTTAACAAAGAAATCTCCCGAGTCATTTCGACTCCCAGATCCAGCGCTTTCTATGTTTTCTACAAAAATTAAAAAGCAATTATGAATGTGGTCAATGAAGCATTGTACAAGCATATAAAATTACTTGCCAAAAAGGTGTTAATCAAAGGGACAAATTGCAATCGGGCGGAAGAAAAAAGGGACCGGTACGTACAGGGAGAGCGAGGCGATCTGATCGTGGCGGTGGCCTAGGGTTTTAACCCTAGCCGTCGCCGCCGGTGCCATCTACAGTTTCATCGTCGTCGCCGGCAAATATTCGACGGGTCCTCCTCTACTCTAGTTGCCGTTCTGGCACTAGGAGGGCCGGGGAAAACTCGGACCTGCGCACGGCACTATACGAAGGTCCTTAATGTTAGAGCTTGGTTTTGATCGTCATCTTCTTTGTTAATGGAGATGGTATCGTTAGCAATAAGTGATCTCCCACGCTTCGTTCGACGACGAGATATCCTTCCCGACGTCAATGGTGACTTTGAAAGATTAAGTCTTTCTAGGTATGATTCTTCAGATCTTGCTTCGCCAGATCAATCTTGGATTATATCTCATGGTTGCCGCGAGGAGGTTTGTCCTCGCGATATTTATCCCGGCTACTACGTCTTCGGCCATGGTGATTCGTTCTCTCGGCTCCCAACGACGTCGACAACGTGGTTCGGTTATTTGTCCCCGGAATATCAGTGGTGGTGCTCTTGCCGATGTTACTTGATTAATTTAGTGGCTGCGTGCGCGCACAATGCCTTGGCATTGCGGCTCAAAATTAAAAAGGGAGAACCTTCGGTGGTATTCACAGGTCTGTGGTTTGGTGATTTTGGCGTTGTCCTTCAGAAAAGTACAAGATTGTGTCATGGACGAAGAAAGAGCTTGAAGATATCATAAATTTGCTAGTCTATTTTAGTTTTGTTTTTGTAATCGATGTAATCGTGTACTCTTTGTTAGTTTAATAGACGTGGAAAATTCAAAAAAAAATCCTTGACAAAAAAAGCCAAAATCTTGTAGTACATATTTTGGATTTGAATGTGTGTACATTTTTTGTAGATACATCCGTGTTAGAAAAATAAATATCCTATATTTCAGATAGCAAAAAAGAAAATGTGAGAACCAAGAAGAATCATTTGAATGATGCAGAGTGATATTTAATCATAAATTAGTACAACATCAGAAGGGTATGAAAGATAGACCCACGTTGCTCTCCTGTTGCTAGCGGGGGCAAACCCTAGCGCAAACTCTCTCTTTATTTTTATTTTAGAAACACGCTACAACGTAGATGCTCACATACACGCGCATACACTCACCCCTACGAACACACACACGCACACCCTACCCCTATGAGCACCTCCGAAAGACTGAGCTGGCGGTTGGGTCTTGAAATTGACGAAATCACCACAGGCGCCTCGCTGTCGACGGAAACGTCGCCTCCCACTGAAGAATATTTCGCCTAAATGAGAAACATCAGCGTCAAACCTGGGGTTTGAACTCTGGTGGGCTGGGGGTATAACCACCCTACTAACCATCTTGCCACAGGCAAGTTCTCTAGCGCAAACTCTCTTGCTTGTTCGTCTCGCCACTTTAGTTGTCCCACCCTCCTGGGTTGCTCCCCGCGTCGCTCCGTCACAAACTCACAATATCCACGACGACGGTGCCCGTGCCGGTGGTACATACCTTCTCCTCGGAAATCATTTTTAGTTGTTCCACCTTGTACCGATCTGTAGTGTCGAGTAGACGCTTTGCCATCGACGTGACATGTTGATCCTCCTTCCTGGTCTCCGACTTCCCTACCTCGACTTAACTTTTGCTCTAGCATAGAAAAACACATAAAAATCAATAAGAATAAGAAACACATTATTTTACACTGTGATATAAACGAGCGATCAAGCAGGACGTCTCTCATGTTAGTACTTTCTAAGTTTTTTTTACAGTTTCACATTCTTAATAGTTGTATTTCCTAAATTTTGAAGACCAAATCTATTGTTGATCTTTGGTTTTGCTTATGCATTTACCCTCGAATTTAGTTATGTTAATTATATACTTAAAAATTGAAGCCCACATTTTATATTCCGCACCGGGGCCCCCATTTTCCGGAGAGGGCCTTGATTGCATTTAGTTTTGCTCGGTTGCCCATGCTACAAAAATGGAAGAATTATCTTGCACCGCTTATGTAGTATGTTCATGTAAAACATATGTGGCGAATACAAATTGAAAAACTAAGAAGTACACTCTGCAGTACTAGTGGCAGATGTGGCATGTAGTATATTTGTGTAAAACATATGTAGCGAATACAAATTGAAAAAAAAAAGATGTTGGCTTCATAGCTCCTCAGTTTTCACATGAAATAGCTACAATGCCAGCGGTTGTATGGGAGACACGACGCTTTCCTCATACAATTCAGCATTTCGAAACCATACTATGCTATTATCACAGAACAAGCCACTGCCTTCGAGAAGGTTCTCCATGTCCCCAGTCACGAGGTCATATGCACACAATTGGAAGCTTGATTTTGGCAACGTGATTTGTTGTCTTATGAGCACAATGCGACGACCAACGTCAATGATAGAACACGGGATGATCCAATCCGTGAAGCGCATGAATCCAGCGACCTTGGTTGGCACCAGGTCCAGGTTGATTCGGCAATGCAGAACCCACTTGGCTGTATCATGCCCAGTACTGAGCAGCCACACATCATGCCGCCGTGCCCATGTGTTGTGAGGCACTTCGGAGCCGAAGAGGCACAAACGTCCATCGAACTCAGCTAACTGATGATAATTATTCTCCATGGCTAGCGGAGGAAACGACACGGCCCCAAACATCTCATCGTCGAGGTTGAAGGAGAGGATGAACTCTTCTAAAAGTCGGGAGGGAAGTTCACGCGAGGCGAACCAATGTAGGTGCCCTTGTGCAAAGACATATGCCTCGCTTCTCTCGCACAAATCCGGCGGTTTCTCGCCAGCACAACCGTTGGCCGACCTCCAATGTCCCGTAGAGTTGATCTCATATACCTCGCATCCGGCTTATTCCAGGAGCTTCTCAGGGGAATAGCTGTTAAAATAGGCACGCACGACTTTGTGCTTCCTGGAGCGCTTGTCGTAGCCAAGCCCTAGGAACGTGGCACCGACACATCCCGTGGGCCGCCTCCAAGGGGTCGCCGGGAGCGCCGCCATCCGATCGGTGGACGGATTGAGCACGTAGAGCGTCCTTGCATCATAGCCTTTCAGCATGAGGAGGCCACGACACTGCTGCGTGATGAGATTTTCTGTGATAAGAACGTTGTGATGAGGTAGAGCCTGCATGAGGGTCGTGCTGCCAGGGTTCAGCGGCGACCAAACCTGGACCTTCGCGCTTTCGTCGCGTGAGTTTGCGCCTTGAAGGATGAGAATTCTAGGGCTGCCGTGGCGGTTGGCGAACTCGTCGGAGGCTAGAGTGCAGGGGCGGATCCAAGATTTGAGCATAGGGGGGGCCAAGAAGATAACGAACAAACAAGATATATATAAAAAAACTATACCAAGTCTTTCAAGTACACCAATTTTGTTCTCATTTTCCAGGGTCTTGCTGATATTTTGCCTTTTCGATTCTAACTTGTTCTTTGAGTTCGAAAAATGACTCTATTTGACAGGTAGTTTTATTAACACAATTTTCAAGGGAAGATTTTGTATCATCGCGGTTGGGAATGGAAACAATATGTCTAGTAGGTTGCTCGTGACCTCTAATCTTCTATCCCCTTGTTTGGATTTATATTTTCAGCTATAAAAAAAATTGGAGGTTGAAACAATTGAATTGAAATATTAATTATTCATGGTGCCTTCTCTTCCTGACTTAAGCGGTACCATTCTAGTTTTAGTACAATATAATTAAGAGGCTATATGATTCGTAGAAAACAAAACTAGCAATTATCAGATTGGATTTTCAAACTAGCAAGTAGCAATTCCTATATTTGTTTGACCAGGTGCCTGTACATGAAAATGATACCTTAGGGCAATGAGCCGATCAGATTGGTTTGGAACTGAGTGTGGCGCACAGCAGGTCGTAGTCGACGTGGTTGAAAAGAGACACTGGAGGTGTGCCTTCGCAAATCACCAATCGCGGAGACGCCTGAGTCCAGAGTCCCGGCGGCCGGCGACGACGCACAACCAACGATGCCCTAGGCGGCTTGGCAGGCAATGAGACGGAGTAAATCCGTCCAGGAAAAGGAAGGCGAACAGAACCTATACGACGCAGTCCCTGGATCGACCGATGGATTTGTCATTCCCGTTTTGCCGACGCTATTTACACGTTATGGTGGCCTTGGCCCTTGGTGGCTAAACTGTTTTGGGCCAAGCCCAGAGTCCTGGACCTTGCTTGGATTAGACATTTCCCATTGCTAATGGCCGGAGTAGTATAATTAGTCTAAACTAATACATCAGCCCCTGCTGCATGTGATTAAGGGGGGCCGAACCATGGCGGGGGCCTGGCCACCGCTCGCCCCCACCTGGATCCGCCACTGCTAGAGTGGCGCCCCAGGCGCGTGAGAGGCAGCGGCACCTGTGCACTGCCTTGGCCGGTAACGGCGCGAAGATCTCCCTGATAGCATCGTCGGGGAGCAGCGGGCATGGCGCCGCCGCCATGGGGAAGGTGCTGCCTCTGTCGGCCGGCGGGTATTTGTCGGGAAGATGTACGTACACGCGCGTATGGTGGTCTTTTGTTTTGTTTGTTTTCGTGTTGATCCCTGATTCCCCTGGAATCCTGGATACACATGGAGCACCGAGCTCGTGTCCGGCCGGAGTTCTCAATCCATCCTGCCTTTCTTCGTAGCTACTCCTCTCGTAGTACTAGCAGCAGGCACTTCTAGCTTTCTAGGAGGGAGAAAACAGAAGTCGATGCACTTGACAAATTAAAGTGCAATCTGAAGAATAGTGACTGAATGTGAATCACTTCGTGGTACATATGCTCGCGTAGGACATGAAAACCAAGCGGAACATATGTGCTTCCATTGCATGAGCTACGTTGCTTGACGACTTTGTTGGCTTTCAAGCAGCCTGGAGCGATCACTGTTTTGCCTAAGAAATAGAGCAACCTGTTTCAGGGCAGGTTTTGCCTAGATAAACCTAATCAGGTAACCTCTTCCAACCGGGTCCGCCTTCCCTTCTCTCCACCGAAGAAAGGCGAAAGGGCGACCCCCTCGTTCCCTTGGTCCGCCGCCGGCGAGAACGGTAATTCCCCTCCCCTCAGTCTGCTGCTCCGGCATGGGAGGGTGGGGGAACTCTGGTTCTCCGCCCGCGGTGTGTAGTCGGTAGGATTTGGGTCTCCACCGGCGGCGCTCTGGAGGTGGAGGTGTTGCCTGGAAGAATAAGGTCGTCGCTGCTCCGTCTCCTCTGCGTCGTTGTTCTCCGGAATACCGGCATGGAGTCCGCGGCCTTTTGTATTCCTCGGGACAATGCCGTCGCGATGACGTCGTCTGCTCTATGTGGGGTTCTTGTCCTTCCGCCCGGTCGTCGTCGTACCGTCATCTTCTCCGGCAGCAGCATGGGGCGTATAAGGTGGTGGGTTGGTGTTAGTCTTGGCTCTGGATCTGCTCTCCTTCGGCTCCGCTAAAGACGGCGGGAACTCGGTGGTGCCCCAGCTTTTTGCTCTCCCGTCATGCGGGTCCGGTGTGGTTGAATATGGCGACTTCCCGTCCGCATATTTCGCTGTTGATGTCAAGGTTTCGCCGGCTCTGGAGGAGTGCAGCGGCGACGGCGGTACGGCGCGTCTCTGTCTCACGTCGGTGGTTGGAGAGAGTTGGGTCCTCAGGGACTTTCCGTAATTTTCAAGTTTTTTTAAACTGTTGTACTGCTGGTCTATGCTAATAGATTTGGGGTCTTATTCGCAAAAAAAAAGATAAACCTAATCAGGTAGAGAGAGACCAGAACGTGCATGGACAATGTATTACCCGGGGGATTCGCTCTTTCGTCGTCCAGCTAAACTTTATTTCCTTTCTTTTCATTCCTCAAATTTGTAATAATTAATGTCGCGCCTGAACTGGCGAATCTGGGTATTAGGCAGGAAGGTGTTCGGCTGCTTACTGTTCGAGACTCTGTAAACATATGGTAGACAGCGAGTCCGCTAAACTGAGTTCATACGATTCGAGTTGTTCCAGCACAAAATAAGAAACAGAGAGGCACATAATTTACATGCTCTATATATGATACAACAAAAATCTGACTAACAAGATATGCTTAGGAGCCATTCCTGGATACAAACTTTAACCACCTTGTACCAGGGAAATATTCCGAAATTGCTTGAGATCATAGAATGCAACATATATACTCAGAGACACACAGCTTGGTACGTATATCAAATAGACCAACCCGTATTATTTTAGACACCGAATTATTGGTGTTCATGAAATATTTATACCGTCACTACTAAATTACCAATTCTGGGTGGAAGAGCCAGGTACGTAGTCCCAAATCCCTGCACAACTCAGAGGGTCTACATGTACCGGACTTGAGGTCGAAAACCTCACCGGTGCGCATGAAATAAATGGCATCCTCTTTGACCTCTCCACAAGGCGCAGCGACGGACTTGGAGAACTTGGAGCTCAGAAAGAGTGCTTGACCGCCGCCTAGCCCACCGGTCACTGGCATCCAAGTGCCGGTGTCTGCGTTCGCTTCAAAAACCTCCACCCGGAAAGTAAAGTATGAAGCAAAGTATGAAGCACCGTCACAACGATGCACCTCTGGACGGAATTTCTTATGATGCCTCACCATGAGTAGCTTCCCGCGTGATTCAATCAGATGCCGGCTAGTCGTTTGTTGATCATTATAAGGTCCACTAATACGAACTGAGCAATTGAGGATAGTGATGTCTTCTAGTAAGGCTGGCACCTGCTGCCCATCGTAATATGGCGACTGATTGATGAGTCGCCTTCCCATGGTAACCACAGGTCTTCCTTCACCATCTAATGCGAGAGCAAAGGGGATGAGGTCCTCTCCGTTGGTGATGGCATATAGTTTCCCTTGGAGGAAAGCAAAGTCAATGATATCGGCGTAGGGATATGTCCGCGGCTCTGGCAACCACACACCCTTCCCTGGCAAGATCACCATGAAAGCATACCTCAGGTTGCTGGTGATGATGGCAATAAAGTCATCAACACCTGATCGCATGAGGAACTTGTAGATGAAAGCTTCGTTGTCGACGATGACGCCCCCCAGCTCAGCCAACGGCACGGTCTTGTTGAAAAACGGATTGTGCAAGAGATACTTGTGCTCCTTGCCTATGCGCACGGCGAGCCAGTCGTCGGTGGAGACCATATTGTTAGCGTCGTGTGGCAAGCAACGAAGGCGGCACTCGGCGTCCATTGCGCTAGGCAGCCGCCATGGTTGGGGGCCGTGGCAGCGCACGGCGGAGTGCCATGAGCGGCAGACGGCGCGAGCGCGGGCACGGTTGGCGGGATCCGGGAGCCGGGCAAAATTGTGCTGCTCCGCCAAAGCAAGAGTGACCGCTGCCGTGTCGACAGTGATGCCACCATTGAGCTTCATTTCACAAATCAGCCTAAGCTTGCCAGTCCATATCTATCAGCTGCCACGAGCAGATGCGTAGCCATTGTCGCCATCGCCTCGATGGGTTGGTCAAGCTCGGGCACCCAGTCAGTGTAGATGAAGTGGAGCATGGCCCTAAATACTTCCGGCTCCATGTCCATGACCTCCACGCGTCGTGTGCACTGCTCCTTCATGTGTCCGTAGAACTGCGCCATGAAAACCGGAGACCTTGCGGCGAGTATGTTCTTGTGTGCAGCAAACGACTCGTCGCCCACGACAAAGGTGATATCGGCTCCTATCTCGCGCTCCAGGAGTCCACCAAAGTCCAGGTGCAAGTTGGTGGACGGTAGTGCGGTCACTTCTTCGTCCGGTAATTCCTTGAGCACCGCGACGGCGCATTGAACAGTCAGGGTATCGTCCCTAAGAAATTCTGAAGTTAGTGGACCGTATCTAGACATGAGCTTCACCATAGGTGAGCGTTCTTGGGGGTGGTAGAATTTGGCTGACGCGCTCTTTTCTTTTGATGGTTCGATCTTTCCGTTCGGATCTATCACCTGACAAAATAGGCTCGCTATCGAGCCTCCCGACCGGGATTCACTAAGGAAGACAAGCTCCAGTTTTACGCAGTAATCACTTCTATTGGGATAAATACGGACTTCGAAATCGTACCCGCCGACACTCCATGTGGATGGAATGCAATCGTCGTTTTCCATGCTCTCTGTCGCGCTAAAACCCTCGATCTTGAGCGGGCCACACCCGTGACTCTTTTGGAGCAGGAATTTTCCATGGCAAAAGTCCGGCAGGAGGGAACGCAGGGGAGGTTTCCTCGGTTCCTGTGATCCGACAGGATTTGGAGCACGACGAGCCGGAAGCCCGGAACCGACTTGTGCTGTGGAGATCGGCGGCGTGGGAGGGGGTCCGGGAGGTGGGGTGAGGGTGTGGGAGGGGTTCGGGAGATCAGCGGCGTGGGAGGGGTGGTGCGTTGCCAAAGGCAGTACGTTGCAGCCGCTGAAACCCTAGAGATCTTTATATACACATGTACAGGCGCATTACATGACGGGATTATTAGTACCCTGTTAGGCCTTGTTCGGCTGGAGTGGTTTGGGGTGTTTTTGGGTGTACATGTTTGATGCAGTTTTAGGATCACCTAGTCCAGATCAATTACAGTAGTAGCTTTTCTCTGTGATGGATCTGACTTGACATTGTGAGAGAGGGAATCGGAGGCGATACCTTCGCTGTGACTCGACGTGCTCGAGCCGGAGGCCATGGTGGTCGACAGCGTGGGCGTCGGAGCGGTGGCGGCGCAGTGGTGCTTCCCGTGAGCACTGTGCTAACCCTAATCGGAAGGGGTTGTCGGTGGGGTGGCAGGCAACACGGTGAACCTCATACCCCGTGCCTTGACCCCCCCCCCCCCCACCTCTTTATATAGCACAGGTCACAGGGCCCCATCGTCCATAAATAGAAACGGCCCCCGATTAGGGCGCAACCAAGGGGATCTGGATCCGTTGGGATCCACGACCAGGAGATCAACCTAACATTCTCCCTCTTGATCTCAACTTTTACTTTTAACTTTATACTTTGTGCTTTACTCGTTTCATCACGGATCAGTACATAGAGCATGTTTTATCGTCACAGCTCAATTGCTGATAGAATCAGACAGCTACAATATACGTCTCTGTTTTGAAACAAATCCTGTTACTTTTGGGCCTCTTTATTGTCCGGAAATAATATAGACTATACCATAAACCCATGTCGACTATGTGTTTTCCAAAACACACTGGGCGGTAAGCCTTTAATTAGCAGATCTGCGAACACTTGTGTGTTTCTTTTATCTGTTCCTCTTATGCTCCAAGCATTTCAATATAATTCCAGACTTTCTCCTTTACAACGTATAACTCTGTGTCAAGGTGTTTGGCACCACACTTGACTCGTTGTCTTAGGAGTGAATTACTTAATGGTTATTGTTGTTGTCAACCATTATCAATTCCGGGTACAGGTTTCCTTAACCATTTTGCCTGTCCCCCAGCCTCATATCATGCTATAACATGTCTTTACATCACACTGATGTTAATCTTTTCATTCTTTGGAGCTTTTCCACACAAAAACTCCAAATGTGAAATTTAGCGACAATTGTGGATTTCGCTATATATTTCACAAATTCTTTCTTTGTACTCACAACCTTTTGAGAGCACATTTATAGATCTATCTTTGTACTCACAACCTTTTGAGAGCACTCTGTTTCTTTTAGCATGAGGCCGATATCTTTGATTCCATTCCAGTGATCTATATCTGGATTGGACATTGCCAAAACAACCGGATACGTGAACTGTCAGGGTAATATTGAGTTTCCAACAGCTGAAGCATATGGTACCATATCCATTTGATCCGTTCTATGTTATCTCTTGGAACACTAAAGTTCCCAATTCCATTACCCTTGACAATAAGAACAGGCGTAGATTTTCTCGACATGCATGCTTTAGAGACTTCTTCTCAGCATGTCCATGCGATATTTCTAATACCCCTTTTCTTCTTTTCTTAGTAAATCTCGATACTTTTAACGACAGACACTCTACCGAGAATACTCTTTTGAGGACAAGAACTTCTTTTCTCTGCCGGTAGTAGATTGACATCACCACTAGCAAGTAGGATATCATCCACATACACAGGATTAGGGAATGAATTTCCCATTCTATAAGTTTGTAGAAAAAACGATTGTCCTCTCATTCTCTTTAACCCAAAATAACTTCTTATTCTAGAGACTTGCTCTAGTCCGTAAGATCCCTTGTGTTCTTTACTTTCATCTGATGTAACTCAGATCATTATGTGCCATAGCACATTGTAATCTGTTTATTCTCTTAGCGCAAACTTTCGATTTAAAATCGCTTTTTACATATTTCCTTTGGAGTCACATTGGCGTTGTAGACCCTTTATAGCCTACTGTTTTGGCTCCATTGGAAATTACTTATGAGTCCCAAACATCGTCGGGATTCACATAGTCTCTAATCATTAAGACAAGTAGACACTTGTCAAAATCGATTGAGCGCTGCTTATAATCTCTGTAAATGAGGTGGGATCAACCTTCATTTAAATTTCTCTGATATAGACTTTATAGTCATCTGTTTTTCTCATATGGGGATGTTGTTGCTCTGTCATTGCCTAGAGGCAATTAATTCTGTAGTCTTCTTTCGCTATAGCTCTTACAAGGACCTAAATCACAAGATCCATGTTTGCTTGTTCATCTCTATTATAAAGCAACAAGCTCCCCCAGATAAAATCTATTCGAGCCTTAGGTATGTTCATACCATGCTCCCCCAGATTACTCCATTTTCTCCAAAATGGTGTATCCTTAATCCTTTTTATTTGGGTTTATTCTGTTAACCTGTCAATCTGTCTTCTTTATGGCACTTTGAGTACCGTCCTTAGTCTCCTTTCGGAGCTGTAAAATATCCAAGAATCATCTATTTCTTTTCTTTAGGGGTATCATTATTATGACCGTCGTACTCCCCAGACGATCACAATTCATCATAGATCACTTAGGGGAGTTTATTCTGTAACATTCTCTATCTCCCCCTCGAAATGTGGCAAGAACCTTTTGCCACAATTTCGAAACTTTGATTATCTGCTTTATTCAAATGAAGTTATCTTTTAATGTATGGGAGTACTTTTTCCTCATTCCTTTTCAAAACTCACAAGAGTTCTTTCTCAATGGTACTTTTGCAAGTCACACTTGCATGTCATTCTCATCTTTAGGTTCATTTGTAACTTTATTCTCTTTTGACTCATTAAGTGCTTTGTAACTATGACACATAAAGTGTGCGGTCGATATAAAAACACATGAGTCATCACATCTTCTTCCTGTCATACAGGATAAGTCCTTTGTCAAAATTTTCTCCCGCCATGCGGGTATTTTCCCAGACTTTTCCCACCACGTGGGTATTATTATCGTCTTTTCCCGTCATGCGGGTAATTAAGAACACAGATGCCACAATTGGCACAATTGGCTCTTTAGACTGCATATTCAATCATCAAATTCAGAAATAAATCTGAATACTCTTTTATACACATGCTTAATCCAACGTTAGTCAAATTAAGCATTCATGTTGCTCGTTTAAAAATTTTCTTCACATAGAGTACATGAAAGAAATTCGTTAAACAAAACTCTGAATGATTTATTTGTTTTCTGCATGGAGAGTACATGAAAGACATTTGTCAAACAAGACTCTCGATGATCTATTTGTATTCTTGGATTAACATCCAAGAATTCTTTTTCTTTTGCAGTCATTCTTTAGAGAGAATATACTCTCTCACTTTATGACCTTTCTTGGTCATCTTTCGGGTCACAAGTACCCATTCTTTTCTTTCATGAATGAAAACATGAGAATCTTTGTCTGAGAAAATATTCAATAATAATAAACAATAATGAGCATAAAAATAACCCTACGTTGGTCTGGTTAAAGATATGCACATTAAATCTTTAAAACTTTCTTCTATATTCTAAATCACCGTTGGGCAGAATTAGAATGAAACATCATCTTTCTACACTAATTCTACATCACCGTTGGGCAGAAATAGAATCAATGCATAAAACTCATAAACAATATGATGATAATATTTCTATTGCAATAAAGAACTCTGTTTGGAAATGACATTATCATCAACTATATTTCAGCGGAAACATGAAATATACATATTTCTATAGTTCAAGAGCATTTCTTGATCTTTTATCTTTTCTCTGAAAATTGATCACTTTCATGCAAAATTATCAGAGATCTAGCCCTTTGACTATAGAACTCAATAATTATAGTACTGCTATCATCAACGTTGGTCAGAAAATAACAATACCATAATTAATCTGTTAAACAAGTATTTCTCTTTTTCCTCCTCTCTAATTAAATTTTCCCGTTGGTTCCAATTTAATTAGAGGAGAGTCCTTTTACTTTACAGCAGAAACTGTAAAATATTATCTGTATTTCACAAACATTGCACTGTTCAACGATTAACAAATCATGATTATGTTATTAACAACGTTGGTCGTAAAATAACAGGATCATAATTGTTTCAATAATTTCTGTAACATTAATTCTCACTTTAATTCTATTTTATCCTTCACTTTTCTTTATTTGCAGCGGAAAACATGAAATAAAAATTCCATGAACTTTGTACTTTTCAGAAGCATTACTTTTACTTTTCTGTTTTCTAAACACAACCGTTTGTGCAATTAAAACTATATCACCGTTGGGCAATAAAAGAATTAAATGCACCTTTTAACAAATAATAAACAAATCATGATCATGCTATTAACAACGTTGGTCATTTAATAACAGAATCATAATCATCTTTAATATCACTTCAATCATGCTTTTAATTCTCACTTTATTGCTTTTAAGCAATTTCTTTTAACTATTTTGCAGCGGAATAAATATGAATAAAAATCATAAACTTTTATACTTTTCAGAAACATTTCTGTAACTTTTCTTCTAAACAAATACTTCGTTGGATCAATTTGAATAGAACTCAAAACCATATGAAAATTTATCCAAAAAACTTAGACAAAAAAACATCAAAACTTTGCTCTGTTAAAAGAAAAAAAATAACAGAAAAAGCATGTTCTGCGGCCCGGCCCACGGCCAGCCTCGGCTGTTCAGCGGCCGCGTTATCTGACGCCCAAGGCGACACAGAAGCAGCCCACGGAGGCCCACGGCCCGCGTTCTGGCTAGGGTTTCTAGCGGACAATCCTGGCCGTCCATCTTGATCGGACGGCCGTCCGCGCATGTCGCTGGAACAAAACCAGCTCACTGCCTCCTCCCGTAAACCCTAGCCGCATTTCTTCTTTCCCTCTCTGCCTCTCTCTCGCACGAAAACGGCGGCGGAGCCACACTAGGGTTAGGGTTCCGGCGGGTTCCGGTGAGCCGGCGACGGCGGTATGCCCCTGCGCGGCGAGCTCCTCCCGTTTCTCTGTCCGCAACAACGGCGGTTGCCTGAGAGGGAGAAAGCTCCCAACGCCGGTGGCGTGCCGGCAACGGCGGCGTACCCACGACGGCGAGGCTCCCCTCCTTTCCCTTTTCTTTCCACCACCTCACGCCACCTAGCTGAGAGGAGGAGATGACCCGACAGCCCCCTCTGCCCCCATCCCGCCGGTGACCGCATGGTCTGGTGGCGCCCCCGTCGGCCCAACGGCCGGCGACGAGCCTTTGCCCCTAAAGGGTCACTCCCTTTCGGCCGTGGTGGAGGCGCGGTGCCCCATCCACTGCCCGTGTTCTTCCTCCGACCCTCGGCTTGCCGATGCGTGTCGGATGGAGAGGAACGGCGCGGCCTGCGGCGGCGCTGCTTTGCCGGCGAGCCCAAGGGCCTCCTCCGGCGAGTACTCTTTCCCTTTGCCCTTCCCCTTTTCTCATTGGGTTAGGGTTTCGATTGGAGGGATTTATTTTGGGATGAACTCGGGAATTTCTTTTGATTTCTTTTCAATTCTTTCTACAGAAAGGATCTAGGTCTAGATGTACTCTGATACCAATGTTTGATGCAGTTTTAGGATCACCTAGTCTAGATCAATTACAGTAGTAGCTTTTCTCTGTGATGGATCTGACTTGACATTGTGAGAGAGGGAATCGGAGGCGATACCTTCGCTGTGACTCGACGTGCTCGAGCCGGAGGCCATGGTGGTCGACAGCGTGGGCGTCGGAGCGGTGGCGGTGTAGTGGTGCTTCCCGTGAGCACTGTGCTAACCCTAATCGGAAGGGGTTGTCGGTGGGGTGGCAGGCAACACGGTGAACCTCATACCCCGTGCCTTGACCCCCCACCTCTTTATATAGCACAGGTCACAGGGGCCCACCGTCCATAAATAGAAACGGACGCCCCCGATTAGGGCGCAACCAAGGGGATCTGGATCCGTTGGGATCCACGACCAGGAGATCAACCTAACAGTACACACTTCTCACACCCAAAAACACCCCAAACCCTCCCAATCCCCTTGTTCAGCAAAACACTCCACCAATTCTAGTTGTTCGGTACAAGTGTTTTTTTTGCAGACAAGTGTTTTGACAGCAATTTAAAATGTGATATTTTCTCACATAATCATAGCACATAAAAACTGATTTTTTTCACAGGATTTGAACACACAAAAGCTGATCTTTTCAAACATCACATGAGCACACAGTTCAACACAACATCAGAAACAATACAGGCAGTATAAACACACAAAACTGATATGTTCTCACACAGGTTTGAATAGTCGTATATTTCCTAGGTTTATCACATCAATCTCAAGCATATCACAGGAACAAATCCAGAGGAATACGATCTGATGCGGCGTTACAGGAAGAAAAACGAGCAACAACGGCTCATGCAGGTTTCGAATTATTTGCACAAAACATCTCACGCATCATCGCATGATCAAATCATCTGATGCATCGTCGCAGGAACAAATCACCGAAACAAGATACAGGAGCAAGATCACGAACTTGAAAGCTTGCATGCGAGGAACCTGGCACAATGTAGACATTTTAGAGGCAACCAAGAATTGAAGATGACCAAGAACAGAACAGAGTAGCACAAGGTGCTGGACAGTGAACTTCTGTAGTTCAAATGTAGAGCAAACCGGCTACTACAGCTGGTACTAGATGAACTTTAGAACAACATCTACTACTCTTAAATTGCTGCTACTAGAAGAAACTAAATAATTAAGGTAACTACTACGTCTTAAAACAGGGACTACAAGCAGTGACTACAGAATGGAGCTACACAATGAGAAAGCATATTATATGTCCTGCTACTCGAGTTTTCTTTGGACCAGAAATATAGGTGAGTTCTTATCATGACAAACAGAGGACAGTGGGGAGTAATTTGGCTTAGATTTGAACAGCTAGGAACAAAAGATCTAGTACTGTTAGTGTATCATTATACCTCAAGTTAGAAATGATATGCTGGCAGTCATGTAAATCATTGCCATAAGACAACTGGGGCATGCAGGCAAAGCATGAACCTGACACTAGCATTGGTGATCAAGGACAACAAGGAAATATGAGACAAAGCATGATCAATAGCTTACCTTAAGGTAGCTTGGCTATCTGGACACGAAGCCATTTGATAGCTGTTCCATCATTATCAGCGACAAGGTTGACAAATATCTCACGGTTTTGTTCATTTTTAAAAACCTCCAAGGCCGGGATCTTGTCGTCAGCTGTGAAACCATCGACCTTCTTAAAGGCATCCATGCATCTACTGATTGTGAACTCCTGTGCAGATTACTTTTCAGCTTCCTTTTCTTTGATGTTGACGAGCCTTTCCATGACTTGCACTATTCCAGCTCCACTTGAGGTTTTTGGCTTCTTTCTTGAGACAACAACAACCTTTTTTGCCTTTACTTGACCATGCTCCACTTGAGGCCTCACTGCAGCAGTACTACCTTCATCCAACATTTGAAGCTCATCATCAATCTCTTCCCTAGCAGTACTACCTTGAGCTCTCTCCATATCTTCTTCACCATCACTTTCAATTTCTGTCACATCTGATGGTGTAGGTGCTGAGGTTGAAGTGGATGTGAAGTTGAAAGCTCCGGTAGCAATGCTCCCTACAAAACGATAAGTAAGATGATAAGAAACTGAACCACAGAGAGGAGAGATGCTTTGAAGTGCCCTGTAAGAATAGTACATAGCTTACCTTCATAGAGTTGTGCGAGTGAATCATAGAGAGGAAAGGCCTTTGTCTTGAATCTCTTTATCCTTTGACCAAATGACTACAAAAAGTTGTGGAAATCATGGTTAGCAAACATGTGACAATCATTCTCCCAAACGTCATGCACCACTTACAGTTTCTAAGTTATCCCAAAGATGTGGTTCAGCTTCAAGCATGAATTCGGTTTCATTCCATCCTGCACCGCTTTGATTGCGTACATCCTTGAGCATCCTATAATCTCTCTTTAGGTCCTTCTCTTTGTCTTGAATTTGTGACTTCGTTACTTGCACATACGGGTGTTTAGCAAGGAAATCCTTGACCACTGTGTTCCATGTCTCCCTGCTCCACCCATTCTGGCTTCTATAGTAGCTAGTGTTATGTTCATGAAGTATATCCACTAGAGACTTTTCTAATGCAGAATTCCAAGACGCCTTTGGTTTCGGACCTACAGGAAAAGTAGACATAAAGTTTCGGACTGAAATCATAGCAAGGAAGAATAGAAGGCAAAGCTATCCACTGTATTGTGTACATGTACATATACAATCAGAACAGAGCTATAAAAAGAACTGCACATCAAAGTTCAATGAAAGCAAGAAAGAATTACCTTTTGGGATGCCTTTTTCATCTTTGGTGACGGCTTATTCTTAAATTTTTTGTTATGAGTCAGGTTAAACTTCGGAGAGCCTTTCGGATAGGATGGAGCTGCTTTGGGATACATATCTGATGTGATTAAAAAACAAACACCAGATGATGAATATTCTCAAAATTACAATATGCACATGATGAAACATCACATAAAATTCCATGGTTACATGATAAAAATCACAAATAGTTCCTTATTACAACACAAAGCCAACTAATAATTCCTTATTACATGATAAAGACATCTAGTAGATCCTAAGACAGTGGCTACAACTACTCAAAGTCATTCCACATCTGAAAAGCTATCTGGTCCCTCAAAAGGTTGCCTTGCACATTGTTTTCTTTGTGATTGTTTGCTTGGTGGTTATCATCATCATCGTTGGGTAGATCCACAAAGTAAGCTGGGTCTATTACGGCTTCAGGTTGGTTCTCAAGCCATTCCTCCTCTCCACCATGCATTTTTATAATATTATGGATAATTGATGTGGCTGCCAGAATCTTGGTTTGATTCTCGATCGGATAGAAGGTTGAAACTCTTAGAATAGGAAATCTCTTTTTTAGAATACCCAAGAGCCTTTATACATGGTTTCTCATTACGTCATGTCGGAGATTGAATAATTCCATGTGGTTTTGTGGTCTTCTATGCACATGGCCCCACTCTTTCAGGTGACACCGTACACCTCAGTATGGAGCAAGAAATGATGGGGTGTTTGCATAACCACCATCAACAAGATAGAATTTTCCGGGGGTACTTTAAAACCTTTCAGCATGGCAGAGCTGAGTACTCTTGCATCGGTGGCAGAACCTTCCCATCCAGATGATATAAAGGTAATATTGAGATCAAAATCACATGCAAACATTACGTTTTGGCTTAGGAAGCCCTTCCTATTCTGCCAAGGAGCCTGAAGCTTAGGAGTTCTGGAAGTATGGAAAAAAGCGATCATCCATGGCAATTTTGGGATGTGGTTCATCTACATATCGAGGCCTTAGAAACCGAGTTGCTAGGATGGGGATGATGTTGAAGAACTCTTTGATATACCCGTGGAAGGTGGAATTGCTATGTTGAAACATCACTTGCATATCTTGGAGTGATGCATTGTGAGAAAGCATGTAGAGAAAAAAGCCAACTTCTCTTCCACCTTGAGAGTACTATCATCTATCAGCTCCTCAGCTCTCAGGTAAGATGCCAACCATCTGAATATATATGATTCCATCCTAAAAGCTACCAAGCATTTCATGAGATGTCCATCAAGCTGTTCCCTAACTCTGTTCTTGCCGTACAAGACAGAGCTATGTAATCTTTTCGGTGTGTGTGAGATGGAAGTATAGTGCAGGAAGAATGAAAAACAGCAGCACTTCTTCATCATCAACTTTCCTCTTCCTAGCACGCTCTAGACTTCGTTCATTCATTGCAGAACTAAATTACAATAAATTAAAAAACTAATAAGATGAAATGTCCATGCATTGGTAAGATAAAAACGCATAAGCATTGGAAAAAATGTAAAAGGGCACAAACATGCATGGACGTACCAAAATCAGGTGTCTTAACCGGGTTCCAAGACGGCGGTGGCTCGTCCATCCCAACTAGAATTGGAGGATCAGGTAGCTACAAGGATACAAAAACTACGTTATATAACACACAAAATGATAACACATTCAAAAGAACATGCCACGCAAGAAGTTGCACAATCTGATAGTAACAAGTCTAAAAGGAACATGGTGAAATTAAAATGAGTGTAATTTGCATTACAGTCGCAGATTCCATGGATGAGTTCATCATCTATGCAATTAAAAAAACGAGTTCATTCTCTGCTGCTGCTGCTGTGATAATGAAACAACACAAATACACTACCACCATACAATACTAGGTGGCCGTGCTTCTATAGAAATTCTAACATTTATATAAATAATTCCAACAGCCATATCAACAGCTCCGCAACAATTATCAAGAACCAAGAACTGCCACCAATTCATAGCATGGAAACCCGAGAAACGCCAATGGACACCTAGGTCAGATAGAGAAAGGACGGGACGAGGTGTACCTTATAGAAGTCGTCGCAGGCGGCGCACGCGGCGGAGAACGAGAGGTGCGGCGGCGTCCGGAGCTCCAGTGGCGGCGGGATCAAAGAACCGGTCGGCGGCGCGAGGGAGGAAGGCGCCAGGAGATGAGGAAGGCCTTGATCTCAAGGAAGAGCACGTCGGCGAGGGACGGAGGCGACGAGCGACGGCGGAGGCGACGAGCGACGGCGGAGGCGACAAGCGACGGTGGAGGCGGAGGCGACGAGCCGTGCCGCCAGAGCTCGAATACACGGAAGAAACGCGAGTACCCCTCGCGTCTTCGATCCCGTCCTACCCGACGTGGTTCGACCGGTCTTTCTGGGTTTAGCCCTGCCGAGCCCGGCCTGCCGAACAGGATTGGAGTGTTTTCTGGTGTTTTTAGATGGGCCGTTTTTTACACGCAAAACATGCCCAACACTCGTCTGCTGAACAAGGCCTTAGGAGTAGTTGTTATGAACAAAACTTGGTAATTTAACTGCCATGTATTCCTGGAGTCCTAGTATCACCTCGTAGAATTCAACTAAAAAAGAGAGCAGGGATTGTTTCGTCCTGCCCGCTCCCGCGAGCGGCAGGGCGAAACTCTAGCCGCCGCCACCTCCAGGCCCCCACCTCCTCCCTCCCCTCCCCTCGCCGCCGCCAGAGGGTGTCGCCGGGCAAATCCCGGGAGGCGTCGACGGCGGCGAGGCTTCTCTCCCCTCTTGCAGCGGTGGTGACGCGGGCGCCATGGTCGAAGCGGCGCGGCGCTTCTCCCGGGGCGTGGCGGCTCGGCGGCGGCGTGGTGGCTGCGAGGTCCGGCACCAGCATCGACAGCGGCGGCGGCTCGCTGGCGCGGCTGGAGGCGCGGGTGGCCCGGCTTGGCCAGCCCGTGCGATGGGGCGTTTCAGGGGCGCATCTGTGGCGGGCCGCCCGACGCAGCCATGGAGGACATGGTCTCGGCGATTCGGCGACTTGTGCGTGCGTGGAGGTCTTCCGGCTAGGCTGCACGGGTTGTGCGGCCACGGGACAGGGCAGGGGTTCCACTCCCTCGCCGAGCTTTGCGGTCCTCGCCCCAGATTTGGCGCCGCTGGTAACCATGGGGGTTGCCGGCCGTCGATATGGTAGAGGAGCCCTCTCTCCTATTCTCTGCTCTTCGACAGGGGACGTTGAGCCTGGACGCCGGGGCGGTGGCCCTGGAAGGAGGGGAACCTGTGGGTTGGCGGGTGAGCCCAAGGTTTAGTTGGTGCTGGCTAGGACCCACGGCCGTGTGGATGGGTGGTGCCTGGCGAGCTGCAATCTGCGGTAGTGGTGTGGTCGCCGCCTTGGCGGTGCCCCTTGCCCTGTGTCGGAGGTGGAGAGATCATGCCGACGGGAAACCCTTATCTTGGTTTCTACCAGGTCGCGGCGGCGGCGTCCGTGGACGTCGTTCCCTTCTTGAAGGCGCCGATGTGGCTCTCCTCTGCCCTCCTTCGTGCTCCAGGTGAAAACCCAAGATCTTCGGATCGGGTGGTGGCGGCGTTCTACGTCGTGATCTTCTTGACGACACTGCCTTGGAGCTCGCGGTGGTAGCTCTCTGGAGGTTGGGTGGCGGAGTCTCTTCGGCGTGCTTCCTCCGGCAAAGCTTGTTCCTTGTGCTGTACCTCGGTGTTTCTTGCACAGGGACTTGCTGATTGAGCCTGTCTGCATGCTTGCGGATAGTGGCGGTGATGATCCTCTTGGTGGTGCTCCATGGATGGTGGTTGTGGCGATGTTCATCGGCGCTCATCTTATCTCACCGGCGTCTCTCTATGACCCCTTGTTGAGCCTGGCTGCAGTTGTGGTCAGTGGCGATTGTTTTCGTCCTTGTCAAGGGATCACCTCGGCAAGTCCCAGGGTAGAGTACCCGGGTTGATTGAGAGGAAGAAGATGGCGCGCTGGTAGTTCCGGACGGCTGACAAGCAAGGATTTACCCAGGTTCGGCCCCTCATGGTGAGGTAAAGACCTACATCCTGCTTGTCTGATCTATATAGATGATGATATGAGGTTACATGGTGGCCGCAAGGGCGATGGTATGAGACGTGGTCTCGCTAGGGCTATGCCTATCTGTCTGGATCTATATAGATGATGATATGAGGTTACATTGTGGGCGATGGACGTGGTCTCGCTAGGGCTATGCCTATCTGTTTGGATCTGTCTATGGGGGTGCCCCTGCCTGGCTTTATAAAGCGAGTCAGGTAGGGTTTACAAGAGTCCTAGTAGACTACGTCTTGGAGTTCTTTTCTTGTAGTGCAAGTTGTGTCTTGTTGGGCTTCATGGGCCTCCAGGTGCTGGGTTGCATCGGGTACGCCAACGGTCGGGTGCCTGGAGGGTATTCCCACGTCAGGAGCCCCCGAGTGTCTGGTCTATACGAAGAATCGGGCAGAGACTCAAAGCAGCATGTCGTGTAGGCGTAGTCGATGCGTCGGGTATATGTTGATGACCATGTGGTGTCGTGTAAGCAGTATATGTTGATGACCATGTTTGATAGTTGAATCATTTAAGAGAAATCCATTGTAGGTGTAAGAAAACTGATAGTAATAAATCCGATGCGATCGATAGAGAGACCGACTTTAAGAAATCCGGTGCGGGGCATAAAGAACCCGACTTTGATAAATCTGATGCGGGTTATAGAGAACCCGACTTTGATAAATCCGGTGCAGGCTGTAGAGAACCCGACTTTAATAAATCCTGTGCGGGCTAAAGAGAACCCGACTTTGATAAATCCGGTGCAGGTTGTAGAGAACCCGACTTTGATAAATCCGATGCGGGACATAGAGAACCCGCTTTGATAAATTCGGTGCAGGCCGTAGAGAACCCAACTTTGATAAATCCGGTGCAGGCTGTAGAGAACCTGACTTTGAGAATTATGTAGCACTCGAGCCGGTGGCGAGTGCCCTCCCGATGGGAGTAGTCAATGAAATTTGAGTTTTCCAAGGAGATGCTCAACTTGGACATGCACCCGATGGGAGTAGCCCCCGAGTGTCTGGTCGATTCGTAGAATCGGGCAGAGACTAATAGCCGAAAATGTATCTGGTGCCTTTTGCCAGAGATGGTTGTTAGAGGTAATCAACGTGACTGAATTGCGCAGTAGAGGCAGTCGACGCGGCGGACCGGAGTCGACGCGGCGAAGTTGTGTCGTAGAGGTAGTTGACGTGGAGGAATTACGCTGTAGAGCCGACGTGGCAGACCAGAGTCGACGCGGCGGAGTTGACGTGGCGGCGATGCGGCCAAGGCAAGATTGTTGCGGCCTGTGTGGCGCGGCACCCGGTAGTGCATCAGGTGCGGCCAAGGCAAGATTGTTGCGGCCTGCGCGGCGTGGCACCCGGTAGTGCATCAGGTGCGGCCAAGGCGAGATTGTTTCGGCCTGCGCGGCGCGGCACCCGGTAGTGTATCAGGTGCGGCCAAGGCGAGATTGTTTCGGCCTGTGCGGCGCGGCACCCAGTAGTGCATCAGGTGCGGCCAAGGCAAGATTGTTGCAGCCTGTGCGGCGCGGCACCCGGTAGTGCATCAGGTGCGGCCAAGGCGAGATTTTTTCGGCCTGTGCGGCGGACCGGAATCGACGCGGCGGAAGGAGTAAACGTGGCGGACTGGAGTCGACGCGCGAAAGTAGTCGACGTGGCGGAGGGAGTCGAAAAGCGCCAGCCCCCGAGTGTTGACTGCAACCGAAGAAAGTTGGAATTGAAGAAATAAAATATGAAAGGGACTTAGTTGTTTATGAGCGGTGAAAATTTTGTAGACTGTCGAGGCCGACTCATCAGAGAGGTTGTAGAAGTTGTCCAGTTATGAACGCCGATCTTGTCGAGTCATGTAAGTCGCAGTGGACGGAGTCGACGCCGCTGAGTTGTGCGACGGAGTAAGTCGACGCGGCGGACCAGCGTCGTGTCAGCGGAACTGATGAAGGCCAAGCGCTAGCCCCCGAGTGTCGGATGCGGAGTCGATGAAGGCGAGGCCGCTAGCCCCCGAGTGTCGGAGGCGGAGCCGATGTAGATGTGGAGTCGACAAAGGCGAAGACGCCAGCCCCCGAGTGTCGGAGACGGAGTCGATGAAGGCGAGGCCGTCAGCCCCCGAGTGTCGGAGGCGGAGCAGATGAAGAGGCGGAGTTGACGAAGGCGAGGCCGTCAGCCCCCGAGTGTCGGATGCGGAGTCGACGAAGGCACCCGAGTGTCGGAGGCGGAGCCGACGGAGGCGAGGCCGCCAGCCCCCGAGCGTCGGAGGCGGAGTCGACGAAGGCACCCGAGTGTCGGAGGCGGAGTCGATGAAGGCGAGGTCGCCAGCCCCCGAGTGTCGGAGGCGGAGTCGACGAAGGCACCCGAGTGTCGGAGGAAGAGTCGATGAAGGCGAGGCCGCTAGCCCCCGAGTGTCGGAGGCGGAGGCGATGAAGGTGAGGCCGCCAGCCCCCGAGTGTCGGAGGCGGAGTCAATGAAGATGAGGCCGCCAGCCCCTGAGTGTTGGAGGAGGAGTCGACGAAGGCGAGGCCGCCAGCCCCGAGTGCCGGAATCGGAGCCGATGAAGGCAAGGCCGCCAGCCCCGAGTGTCGGAGGAGGAGTCGACGAAGGCGAGGCTGCATGTTCGGGTGCAGCGATGAAAAATTTGTTGTTGTTGACGAAGCGCCAGCACCCGAGTGTCGGGTGCGCCGAAATAGTTTTGGGACGCAGCCCCGAGTATCAGGAGCGTCCTTCGTCGATGTAGAGGTTGGCGAGCGGCCGATGAAGATATACAGCGCCACCATCTTCCCGAGTCGACAGTTTGTCGGGTCCGTGCAGTCGAAACCGATGCGGGTGTTCCGCCGATGTTGATCGCCGTCGTGGTACTCGAGTCGTGGAAGATTCCGCAGCGGGTCGATGATGGTCACAACTTCCAGTTCTTCGCAGCGTCGCGAGCGAGGTAGAGCTGTGTTGAAGGAGACGCGTCGTGACGAGCCGTGCATGATAGTAGCAGGGGCGTCATTCTTCATGCTCTCGTAATGTAATCAGAGTGGTTATTATATGAATTGAATTAATATAAACATAGAGAGAGTTTTGACGAGAGGGTTGAAAGGAAAAGGCCGTCAATCCACGGATGTGTGCATGCTGTTTGCCGTGGTTGTCGACGATGATCGTGATGCAACTGAAGTCGGCTTGCGGCCGGGTTGTTTCCGCGGCTGACTTAATTCGAGTCAACGACGGCACACACGAGTCGACGATGGTTGCATTGTTGACGAAGCTGGCGGCGACGCAGTGGAGCCGATGCAGAGGCACGTACGAGCTGCTTGTAGAGAAGGTAATCAACTCGCCTCCCGGTTGACTGCTGATTCGGCTGAAGTACGTAGTACTAGTGCAATATCTGCGTACGTGGATTTGCTCCTCCAACGATGGGTAAAAACAACATGTATGCATGGATTAGGATAAAGATAATAATCAATTGGATGAGTAATTAATGAGAGAGTAGATTGAATTAGCGTGGATGCATAAGCTGGTTGCTTTTCTTCTGGGGACTTGATAGAATGCTTGATCTATTTTCCCGCATGGCGTGCGGCGCGTGACGCCGGCCGATCGTTGCCGACCGCAGAGTGCGTTGCTGCTGCTCCTTGGGACTTGATCCGGCGACGTGTTTCCAGGTTCATGACGAATATCGATCTGGTAGATGCGATCAACAGCACCCGAAGGCGAGGGTGACGTTGAGCCCCCAGGCGTCGATCTAGTGCGGCGAGTCGCCGCCATTGCTGTTGAAGATTGAAGCCGATATTGACGGAGTTGATGAAGCTAAGTCGAAGACACGGATCGTTGCTGAATATGCAGATTTTGCTGATGATCAGGGTTGCAGTCGGTTGCCTGACCAACCGCAGATGCGTTCTACACGCTCGATCATGCGAGGGCGCACGAACAGAACGTCATCGCCAGATTGGATCGCTCATCCGCACGGAGCGCCGCCGTCAGATTGGATCGCATGCACCAGCATCTGCACGGAAATTTCGCCGATGCTGTCGATGAAGATTGGAGCCGCTGAAACCGTGAAGCCAGCGCGCGTTCTTCCCACAGACGGCGCCAATTGTCGAGGGATCACCTCGGCAAGTTCCAGGGTCGAGTACCCGGGTTGATTGAGAGGAAGAAAATGGCGCGATGGTAGTTCTGGACGGCTGACAAGTAAGGATTTACTCAGGTTCGGCCCCTCATGGTGAGCTAAATACCTACATCCTGCTTGTCTGATCTATATAGATGATGATATGAGGTTACATGGTGGCCGCAAGGGCGATGGTATGAGACGTGGTCTCGCTAGGGCTATGCCTATCTGTCTGGATCTATATAGATGATGATATGAGGTTACACGGTGGCCGCAAGAGCGATGGTATGAGACGTGGTCTCGCTAGGGCTATGCCTATCTGTCTGGATCTATATAGATGATGATATGAGGTTACATGGTGGCCGCAAGGGCGATAGTATGAGACGTGGTCTCGCTAGGGCTATGACTATCTGTCAGGATCTGTCTATGGGGTGCCCCTGCCTGGCTTTATAAAGTGAGCCAGGTAGGGTTTACAAGAGTTCTAATAAACTACGTCTTGGAGTTCTTTCCTTGTAGTGCAAGTTGTGGCTTGTTGGGCTTCATGGGCCTCCAGGTGCTGGGCTGCATCGGGTATGCCAACGGTCGGGTGCCCGAAGGGTATTCCCACGTCAGTCCTAGTCTTCTCGGTGTCCCGTTGAGGGTTTTTGTTGAGCCTGTCCTTGTGGACGGTGGCGGTGTTCTCCGGTGATTCTTGCTCTACCTTTCCGGCGATGCTCGCCTTTGATATTTCACCTGTAATCTCGTCGGTAGCCTTGTCTTTCTTCATGTGTGTAGTACTGTGTTGTAAGCTGGGTTCAGCATCATGTATTATGTCGCCGTTCTGGCGTTATTAATTTAACGTCGGGTCTTTTGACCTTGTATCTAAAAATGTATCACCTCGTACATGCCGACTCGTACAGTAGACACCACAAGCGTGGATTAGCTGAGAGCCTGGAGGCACCGACCAGTGAATCCAACCATAAAGAAGAAAGACTGTGGAGGTGACATTTTAAAAAAATAAGGGAAAATATTTAACATTTCATTGATTAATTAAGAAGTTTTAAAAGTGTTACAAACCTATAGGCCTAGTCAAACCTCGACCCGGATAAAACATCTACTCACGCGACATCAATAAACTACCTTAACCCCCACAAAAGGTTCAGAACCTAGCTTCCTTCTTAACCTTGTTTACACAATCATCATTCGTCTCATCGACGAGGATTGATCGCAAAAGACACGAACATTTCTTTGTTTCCAAATTCTGGACTTCTTGATGCTGTTTTTTGGCCCACCGGTCATCGACTCCACTGGTGACAATCCGTGTGTAACCTGTGTAACATGTGTACTACGAAATATTTATTACGTTCAATAGTCTAACTAATATGTAGAAAATTTGAAATATCAAATTCCTAGAAGTAAGTCCCTATCATAAACCGATTGTTTGTGTCACGTAGAAACCAACCATTCTGATTAACAGTGACGAAACCCTTTAGTTAGGATACTAGTCTTTGTCGGGTGAATGTTTTATGTTTTGTACTAAAAGCTATCTTAGCTAGAGCAATGCTATTTATTACCAAGTACACAAAAATCAGCAACAAGTTAATGAACTTATTGTTATATTAAGACACACATGACCCAAAAAATGACACTAGCATGGCAATGCGCTGGTAACACGATACTATATATACTTTCGATTATTCTATTTGAGTGAACCTAACCGTAAACTATAAACAAACTTTAAGATATGTTCTTAATCGTACAATGTAGAGCCATCTACCAGGATGTATAAATAAGGATATACACACAAATTTATCTACGAAGACATGTGATTTAACCATTTATTATTTACGTGTCTACGTGTGTTTTACATTTTATTTTCTCTATTTTTAGGTTTGGGTGGGTGGCAACGTCTCGATGGAGTTATTGTGTCTTACGGAATAAGAGGCCCGCGGCTTCAACTCCTTCGTCGTATTTCTTCATGGACGATGTGGCTAATATCGTGGAGACTTTGGAGTTTTGTTCCCCCAGATCTCGGTTCTAGATATGTCCATTTACCGTCTGGCGTTTTCGCCAGTCTGGGCAGTGGTTTCAAGTTTTCTCGTGCTTTCTTTTTGGTGCTCGTGAAACAGAGGTTCGACAACTTGCCCCGCAAGAGTGAGTCCCCAGCCACGTAGAATCAACGAAATTATGTTCTCACCTCTTGGGTAGGCGACTCAAGCATCTCTTTAAAACATTTAAGGTTAGTGCAACCTATGCAGGTTTGGTCTTATGTGATTTGGTCACCTGATATTTGGAGGAATGTCAAGATGATAAAAGATGAGTTAGAGACGACAACGACAATGTTGAAGATTTTTTATGTAGTTTTTTGTTTTATGAGAAGTCTTTGTTGTTCGCATGTATTTTACATGGTTGGAATGGTACTTTGTCTAATTGATCAATAAAGTTAGATCTTCATCTTCTAAAAAAAATCAGCTTCGAGATAACTTCAGGTCCTATCCATTTCTTTTTAGGGGTTTGTCTACAGTTTGTATCGGTATTTTTGCTGCTTGTGGCAATAGCATGATAGCCACGACTTATTGATGACCCACAAGTATAGGGGATCGCAACAGTCTTCGAGGGAAGTAAAACCCAATTTATTGATTCGACACAAGGGGAGCCAAAGAATACTTGAGAGCCTTAACAGCGGAGTTGTCAATTCAGCTGCACCTGTGAATAGTCTTGCTCGACACAGATTATCAGTAGCAACAGTTTTATAGCAGTAGTAGCGGTGAAATAATAGCAGCAGTAAATAGAGACAGCAGTAGTGATTGCAGTAAACAGTAGGATTAAAACACTGTAGGCATAGGGATGGATGAACGGGCGCTGCATGGATAAGATAGCTCATATAATAATCAAGACATAGGCATTGCAGATAATAATGATAAAGCATCCAAGTACTAAGTAAACATAGGCATGTGTTCCGTATATAGTCGTACGTGCTCGCAATGAGAAACTTGTACAACATCTTCTGTCCTACCAGCCGGTGGCAGCCGGGCCTCAAGGGAATCTACTGGTAATTAAGGTACTCCTTTTAATAAAGTACCGGAGCAAAGCATTAACACGCCGTGAACACATGTGATCCTCACATCGCAGCCATTCCCCTCGGCTGTCCCAATTATTGTCACTTTGGGACCTCGGGTTCCGGACAACAATATGTGTATACAACTTGCAGGTATGATCAATAAACAGTGCATATCATTATGAAACAATAACATGTTCAGATCTGAAATCATGGCACTCGGGCCCTAGTGACAAGCATTAAGCTCAACAAGTTGCAACAACATCAATAAGTACTAACAACGGATACTAGGCACCATGCCCTAATGATCTTATAACTTATTACATGAACAATCTCATCCAATCCCTACCATCCCCCTCAGCCTACAGCAGGGAATTACTCACACATGGATGGGGGAAACATGGATGGTCGATGGAGAAGCGTCGGTGATGATGATGGCGATGATCTCCTCCAATTCCCCGTCCCGGCGGAGTGCCAGAACGGAGTTTCTGGTCCCCGAAATAGGTTTCGCGATGGCGGCGGCGTACGGTGATGTTTCTGGATGAAGTGGACGACCCCCTCGCGTTTTAGGTCAGAGAGGGTTAAGTAGTCGAAAGGGGGACTCGGGGAGGTGTCCGAGTCGCCCTCCTCAGTGGCTGGCGCGGTGGGCCCCTTGGCCGCGCCGCCCTGTGGTTTGGGCCACTCGTGGCCCATCTCTGACTCCCCTTCTGGCTCCGTGAGTCTTCTGGTAAAATAGGAGGTTTGCGATCTTTTCTGGTGTTTTTCCCGAAAGTTGACTTTCTGCACAAAAACAAGACACCAGGGCAATTCTGCTGAAAACAGCGTTAGTCCGCATTAGTTGTATTCAAAACACACAAGTTAGAGGTAAAACAATAGCAAAAGTGTTCGGGAAAGTAGATACGTTTTGGACGTATCAACTCCCCCCAAGCTTAGCTTATTGCTTGTCCTCAAGCAATTCAGTTAACAACTGAGTGCGATAAAAGACTTTCACGAACACATTTGCTTCATATGATGCATATATTCTCACTATATGAACAAATGCTTAGGCAATTCAAGATGAGGCAAATGCAAATAATGTCACTCAATAGGCATGTAAACTATGAAAAGATACCAACATACTAATAGCGACAAACATGAAACATATTAATTCACAAGATTGTAATGCTCATAATAGGATATGATAAGATGGTATCTCGCTTGCCCGTTTTTGTACAGCAAAACATAAATGCCCAGGCACCTCTGAAGTTCATGGGAAGACTAGAATCAAAGATATCAAAGATAAAAGCATCAAAGTTATATCACAGTTAACCACATTCTGGGACAAGCACATTACACTAAGAACGACAACTATGCTCTCGAGAAAGTGCTCAAAGAAAGGATGGTGACTCAACATGAAAGTAAAAGATTGGCCCTTCGCAGAGGGAAGCAGGGATTATCATGTGCTAGAGCTTTTTATTTTTAAAACAGAGCAAAATTGTTTTGGGAAGTGTTTGTTGTTGTCAACGAATGGTAGTGGGTACTCTAACCCCCTTGTCAACCAGACTTTCAAGAGCGGCTCCCATGAAGGATGTTATTTCTACCAGCAAGGTAGATCATCCCTCTTCTCTTTTGTTTACACATGTATTTTAGTTTCATTATGGGTGACACTCCCCCCAACCTTTGCTTGCACAAGCCATGGCTAACCGAATCCTCGGGTGCCTTCCAACATTCACATACCATGGAGGAGTGTCTATTTGCAAATTAAGTTGCTTACTGATAAATCAGGGCAAAACATGTGAAGAGAATTATTGATGAAAGTTATAATTAATTGGGACTGGGCACCCCGTTGCCAGCTCTTTTTGCAAAATTATTGGATAAGCGGATGTATATGCCACTAGTCCATTGGTGAAAGTCTGAATGACAAGATTGAAAGATAAAACACCACATACTTCCTCATGAGCTATAAAACATTGACACAAATTGAGAAGTACTTTGAAGGTTTTAAAGGTAGCACATGAAAATTTACTTGAATGGTTCGAAATGCCATGCATAGGTATTTATGGTGGACACTTTGGAATAACTTGGTTTTCATGGTTTTGGAAGCACGAGCAGCATTCCCGCTCAGTACAAGTGAAGGCTAGCAATAGACTGGGAAGCGACAATCAAGAGAGCAATAACCGTCATAATCATGCTTGCGACAAAATGAAATTAATTGAGGCATAAAAGTGATACAAGAACTCTGAGTCAAAATAAATCATCAAGGCTTAATTGACTTTTGTTTTTCAGTCATATGCATGCATGAGCATGTGCCAAGTCAATTCGAATGAATTATTCAGAGGAGGATACCACAATGTCATACCCTCTATGAATAGAACAATGCAAGCAAACATCAACATAACATGCTACCACTATTAATAAATTGGGACCGATCATGAGAGAACAAGAACTACTAAGCATCCACTAAATGACATATACCTCACATGAACCAACTAAGCATGCTCACATAGATGAGTATATGTACAAAAATGAAAACAAATAGAGTTCATACCAGCCTCTCACCCCAACTCGAGTTGTTGTAGATCATCCTTATTGCTTTTTCACTTGTGTTGCTTCGAATGATAAGAATGAAAACCAAGCTCCTTCGGAGTCACGGATGGCTGTCCAACTCTGAAAACACTATACAAAACCAAAAAGAAACAACAAATATTTTTGGGTTTTCGAGTTTTTGAAACAAGAGCAAAAAGAAACAAACAATAAAGCAAAATATTTTTAGATTTTTGAATAACAAACCGAATTTTAAAACTAAGCAAACTAATACTGAAACTTAAAGAAACAAATGAAGAGAAACAACAGAAATATTTTTGGTCTTTTTGTGTTTTGGAATGCAGCAATAAAAGGTAAACAATTAAAAAGAAAGAAAGAAAGAAAACTGCAACATGGATATACAAAGTATCGACAAGATATGATATGTAAATGAGTGAGATGTCGATATACCTCCCCCCAAGCTTAGGCTTTTGGCCTAAGTGGAGGTCAATGCCACTGTCCCCATGATGTGCCACTGTCGTGATATGATGAAGAAGGGTACTCATCCTGGTACGAGCCTGACGACGCACCAGGATAAGTGACGGTGTAGTGATCACCAGGTGCCTCTTCCTCCTCCTGATGCTGCTGGTGAAAACCTTGCAGTCGAAGCTGCTCCTCCAATGCATCCTTGGAGTACGACCACGGCCTCCTGTGAATAGGAAACAAATCGGCCTGGGGCAAAGGGACCTCGGTTGCCTCCCCGTTAGTATAAAACACTTTATAAACAATGTTCCCTATGCGAGAGCCTGGTGCAGCAAACTGATGATCTATCATAGTAGCAAGATCAAGCCTAACAGGGGCTAGCACATCATCAGTAGGTGTCGCAGAAAGACCAAAACTAGCAGCAACACGCTTCGCAACAATCCCACCATAGATGGGTCCTTTAGCGGCTAAGCGGCGAGCAATAAGAGCACCAAGGTTGTAAGCAGTGTTACCATTAAGTGCAGCAGCAAGAAAAGCAAGATGATAATTAGAAATGTTGCTGGTGTTTTCCCTACCAAGAATGCTAGTAGCAAGGTAGAAAACAAAATACTTGATGGCAGGGTATTGGATATTCCTTATCTTGCCGCGATGAGCGTCGCGGCTATCGTCATCGGTCACTGCTCGATAAAGTTCCACCAAGTCGCGGGTGTTTCCTTCAATCTTCTTCGCTGTACCTATAGGAGCAATATCTATGGCAGCACAAAAGTCATTCAAACTCATGGTAACAGGCATATCATAGATCTTAAATTTAACAACAGGTCCATAAGATGAGTTTGTGAATTTAAAACTCTCAACAAAAGTTTTGGTGAGCCAATAATGTTGGACACCCTCATCCTGCATATAAGTAGTTAAACCAACCCTCTGGATGAGAAACCTGAAGTCATCAAGCAAACCTGCATTAGTTAGAAACTCAATGCATGGAAAGGATGAAGCATTTGGGATTTGATCATCCCCTCCATCTCCAATGTTTGGTGCAATGACATCTTCATCATAGGAGCGCCTAACTCGAGTGGATGCCCTCAAGGGTCTTCTTACCCTCTGAGAGTCACTCTCAAACACCTCTCCAAAGTTGTGGTTATGCATTTTCCTTTCTGAAATTTTCAACACATATCATAAAAATTGATTTTTGAAGCATACAAATGAGGGGAACTACTATATGACTTGCTAGAGGACTAAACATGCATCAAAACTGATTATATCAACATAGAACAAGCATGCATACTCACTTAACAAGTCACCTACAGCAGCAAAATACTCAAGGTATACTTACTAAACAAAATTCTACTTGGATACATGGAGGAGTCACATACCTGAGAGCAATTGCCCCAAATCTCAGCAGCTGAGATGGGCTGAACAAAGAGATCGAAATCGCGAGGAAGAACAGCAAAAACTCGGTGTGAGAGAGAAAAACGAGCTGAGTGATGCAAGAGGAAGAAGTGGTAGGTGGGGGAACTGTTGGAGGGCCAAGGGTGCCCCACCTCAGTGGCTGGCGCGGCCAAGGAGGCAGCCGCGCCACCATGTGGTTTGACCCCATGGTGGGTCCCCTTGGTCAGCACCAGGCACTCCCACGATGCTCTTTGAAAAATAGGACCAATGGTATAATTTTTACAGAGTTTTGAAAACTTTCAATTTACACGAAATCTGGATATTTAAATTAATAAAACTTGGGCAGAAAAATTATTTTTAAAATTCAAAACAACTAAACTTTTGCAACCTAATTATCACTACAGGAGGTAAAACAAAGTTGAAGAAAGAAATGCTGTTTAGCTCTTTCATGTATGCAAATACATTTGATAACAAGGTTGATCAAGTCTTGGCACCAAATAAATTTACATGACACAAATGATTTAAACATCATGAAACACTCATGTTACCTTGTATTGTATTGATATGGATCCAATCATAATGTTTTGATATCCTTCTTGATGATCATATATAGGGCAATCAATACTTCCCACTTTGATAGTTTTAAAATTGGAGATGGTATTGACTCCATAAATCTTGTCAACTTTCTTGGGGAAATAAACAGTATGTTCTTTATCATTAACATTGAAAGTTACTTTTCCTTTATTGCAATCAATAACAGCACCTGCAGTATTTAGAAAAGGTCTTCCAAGAATAATAGACATATTATCATCTTCAGGCATTTCAAGAACAACAAAATCAGTCAAAATTAAACAATTGTTAGCCACTTGAACAGGGACATCCTCACAAATGCCAACAGGAACAGCAGTAGATTTATCAGCCATTTGCAAAGATATATCAGTAGGTATCAATTTATCAAGATAGAGTCTCTTATAGAGAGAAAAAGGCATAACACTAACTCCTGCTCCCAAATCACATAAAGCAGTTCTAACATAATTATTCTTGATGGAGCAAGGGATGGTTGGTATACCTGGATCTCCAAGCTTCTTAGGAACCTTGCCATTGAAAGAATAATTAGCAAGCATAGTAGAAATTTCCTCATTAGGAATTTTCCTCTTGTTAGAAACAATATCTTTCATATACTTTGAGTAAGGAGGCAATTTAATAGCATCAGTCAAAGGAATTTGCAAGAACAAGGGTTTCATCCATTCACAAAATTTATTATAATGTTCTTCTTCCTTTGATTTTAGTTTCTTAGTTGGAAAAGGCATTTGCTTTTGAACCCAAGGTTCCCTTTCATTACCATGTTTCTTAGCAATGAAGTCTTCCTTAGTGTACTTTGTGTTTTTAGTATGCTTTTCAGGTTCCTTTTCACTAACTTCTTTATCAAGAGCATCATTTTTATCCTTATCACTATCAAGTTCATTACCACTTTCAGTTTCAGCATCAGAGATAGATATACTATTAGGATCATTAACAGTTTCAGAGGATTCTACAACATTTTTATGTTTCTTCTTCTTCTTTTTCTTAGAAGGAGAAACTGGATTTTCAGCTAGTTGAGAATCTTGTTCAATTCTTTTAGGATGTCCCTCAGGATATAAAGGATCCTGAGTATGAGCTCCACTTCTAGTGCTAACATAGACAGGTTTTAATTTTTCTTTAGAAGCATTGGCTAACATGTCTTGTTGCACTTTAGTGAGTTGATCAATTTGAGTTTGAACCATATGGAAATGTTTAATAAGCATCTTAACATCATTGGAGGTTCTCTCCACAATATCATGCAACTTACTAATAGCTTGAGAGTTTTCATGCAAATGATTCTCTACTCTCATATTAAAATTATCTTGCTTAATAACATAATTATCAAATTCATCTAAGCATTGATCAGGTGGTTTAGAGTAGGGAATATCTCCTTCATCGAACCTGTGGAGAGAGTGAACCTCAATTATGGATGGATGAGGAATTGGCTTACACAAATCTTCAATAGGTGGAAGGTTCTTCACATCTTCAGATTTAATACCCTTCTCAATGAGAGTCTTCTTGGCCTCCTCATTGTTTCATCATTCAATTCAATCATACCTCCCCTCTTCTTTGATATTGGTGTCGGTGTAGGTGTGGGGGTCGGCGCAGGTAGAGTCCAATCATCATAATTCTGGCTGATTTTAGCCAATAATTCTTCAGCTTCTTCAGGGGTTCTTTTCCTGAAAACACAACTAGCACAACTATCCAGATATGCTCTAGATTCAATAGTTAGTCCACTGTAAAATATATCAAGTAGATCATGCTTTTCCAAATCATGTCCAGGCCGAGCTCTGATAAGAGAGCAAAACCTTGTCCATGCCTCTGGAAGTTTCTCTTCATCTTCCTGGTCAAAGTTATAAATTCTCTGCAAAGCATCATGTTGAGCACTAGCAGGGAAATATTTCTGAAAGAAAACATTAAGCAAACCAGTAGGACTAGTAATAGAACCAGGAGGCAAGTTGTTATACCAAGCTTTAGCATCATCTTTTAATGAGAAAGGAAAAATCTTAGCAACAAAATAGCTACGCTTCTTGATATCATCAGAAAATAAGCCACTCAAAGTAGAGAGCTCATTCATGTGCTCTACAGCACTTTCACTCTTAGTGCCACAAAAAGGAGTTTTCTCAACAATAGATATATGAGATAAATCAAGAGAAAAATCATAATCCTTATCTTTAATGTTTATAGGAGAAGTGGCAAACTTAGGATCAGGTGACAACTTGTATTTAACAGCATGTTGTGCAAGAAAATTTCTAATATTACTTGCACCAGTAGTAGCATTACATTTATCAATAAAATCATCATCAAGTTCCACATAAGTTTCATCAGGATCATCATCACAAGTATAATCCCTTAACTCAGGTGAATAAACAGGAGTAGTAGGACTTCCATTAGGTGTTCTAGTATTTTCAAGTTGTTTAGACCTAGCAATAGCAGCATCTAAAAGTGGACCTAATGAAATACTCTCATCAATCACAGTAGAAGCATCATCAATATTATCAGAGGCAATTTCAGATTCAGCAGTAGTACCAACACGTGAAGATTGTGGTGGTGTAACAAGTTGACTCAATACAGATGGTGAGTCAAGAGCAGCAGAGGTACTAAGTGTCGTACCTTTTCTTGTAGTGGATGGCAATACACGGACCCTCTCATCACGAGCTTTACCCATGATGAATAAATTTCAGCGAGCAATATAGATCACAAGTGAACTCACAAATAAAGCTATGCTCCCCGGCAACGGCGCCAGAAAATAGTCTTGATGACCCACAAGTATAGGGGATCGCAACAGTCTTCGAGGGAAGTAAAACCCAATTTATTGATTCGACACAAGGGGAGCCAAAGAATACTTGAGAGCCTTAACAGCGGAGTTGTCAATTCAGCTGCACCTGTGAATAGTCTTGCTCGACACAGATTATCAGTAGCAACAGTTTTATAGCAGTAGTAGCGGTGAAATAATAGCAGCAGTAAATAGAGACAGCAGTAGTGATTGCAGTAAACAGTAGGATTAAAACACTGTAGGCATAGGGATGGATGAACGGGCGCTGCATGGATAAGATAGCTCATATAATAATCAAGACATAGGCATTGCAGATAATAATGATAAAGCATCCAAGTACTAAGTAAACATAGGCATGTGTTCCGTATATAGTCGTACGTGCTCGCAATGAGAAACTTGTACAACATCTTCTGTCCTACCAGCCGGTGGCAGCCGGGCCTCAAGGGAATCTACTGGTAATTAAGGTACTCCTTTTAATAAAGTACCGGAGCAAAGCATTAACACGCCGTGAACACATGTGATCCTCACATCGCAGCCATTCCCCTCGGCTGTCCCAATTATTGTCACTTTGGGACCTCGGGTTCCGGACAACAATATGTGTATACAACTTGCAGGTATGATCAATAAACAGTGCATATCATTATGAAACAATAACATGTTCAGATCTGAAATCATGGCACTCGGGCCCTAGTGACAAGCATTAAGCTCAACAAGTTGCAACAACATCAATAAGTACTAACAACGGATACTAGGCACCATGCCCTAATGATCTTATAACTTATTACATGAACAATCTCATCCAATCCCTACCATCCCCCTCAGCCTACAGCAGGGAATTACTCACACATGGATGGGGGAAACATGGATGGTCGATGGAGAAGCGTCGGTGATGATGATGGCGATGATCTCCTCCAATTCCCCGTCCCGGCGGAGTGCCAGAACGGAGTTTCTGGTCCCCGAAATAGGTTTCGCGATGGCGGCGGCGTACGGTGATGTTTCTGGATGAAGTGGACGACCCCCTCGCGTTTTAGGTCAGAGAGGGTTAAGTAGTCGAAAGGGGGACTCGGGGAGGTGTCCGAGTCGCCCTCCTCAGTGGCTGGCGCGGTGGGCCCCTTGGCCGCGCCGCCTGTGGTTTGGGCCACTCGTGGCCCATCTCTGACTCCCCTTCTGGCTCCGTGAGTCTTCTGGTAAAATAGGAGGTTTGCGATCTTTTCTGGTGTTTTTCCCGAAAGTTGACTTTCTGCACAAAAACAAGACACCAGGGCAATTCTGCTGAAAACAGCGTTAGTCCGCATTAGTTGTATTCAAAACACACAAGTTAGAGGTAAAACAATAGCAAAAGTGTTCGGGAAAGTAGATACGTTTTGGACGTATCACTTATCTTTATTCCAACCTAATTGGTTAGTTACAGATCAAATATGTGCACTAGTAGAAAACAGGGCTTCCGTTTTCACCTTTGATCCCGACCAAATTACAACCCGGGACCAATGCACCATTGATCCCGGGTCGGGAGGGCGGGGCGCCCGTGGGCATTGCTCCCGGGTCGGGGGGGACCTTTGGTCCCGGTTCGTGACACGAACCGGGACCAAAGGGTCCTCACATGCGCGCACATGCTTTTCAGCGCTGGGCCCCTTTGGCAGGGGACCTTTGGTCCCGGTTCGTGTTAGAAACCGGGATCAAAGGGTCTCCCTGCTATATCATCTTCTTCCACCCCGAGCTAGCTCGAGTTCATCACAATTTCTCCTCCATTTTCCTCTCTCCCACTCAAATTAATCCCCATTTTTTTGCACCATTTGAGAGGATTGAAGGCACCCTATCTATTCAAAGGTTAGCAACATCGTTCTTTCCTCCGGCGTTGCAACTTTAGCTCATTTCGTTGCTAGTTTAGCTCATTTCAATTTTGTAATGCTAGCAAGGTGTTTGATGAAATGCCCAAGCTAGAAAGTGTATTTGCGAGCTCAAATTAATTTATTATTTGTGGATTTTAGTGTTGTCCCCGTCCTCACCGCCGTCGATAGCCCGTGTCGTCCCGTCACCGGCACCACTTTGGTGAGCCTCGTTTATATCTTTTATTTTTAAAACTTATATATATACTTGTATGATTTAAATGCATATTTATTTCTTGTATAATTAATTTCTTATGTTTTTTATATGTATAGTGTCATGGTTTTGATATCCGTCCCCGTCGGCCCTCGTCCGATCTATGATTCGGATGTGGTATATTTTCATAACTATTTGTTTTGTTTCGTGTTTATCACACTCATGCCCGACCAACTTGACGTAGAGATATTTTTATTTAGGAGGTAGTTGAACCGGAAATTCCAGTCGACCCTATTGTCCAGTATTTTAAAAAGGAAAACGACGATTTGAAAGCAAAATTGAAGATAAGCGAAGATCTTTGTCTCCAATACCTAGAAGAGAAGAGTGTATTGGACTTGAAGATTGCCGACATCGATGATGCTTACGGGGTCGTCGTCGCTGCTCACGAGATGAAGATGGAGGCAATGCGCTTGAAGCTTAAAAAGATTAGAAAATATGCCATTAGTCGAGAGGCTTGGTATCATTATGCTGTTGGTTCAATAGTTACCTTAGTTGCGATTTTGATCGCATTTGTTGTTGGATTTAAATTCTTTAGATAATTGTATGTTAGGTTCAATTAATGTATGTTTCATTAGAACAATGTATGTATTACATTTGGTCACTACTCTACTTTGGTTTTAATGTGATGAACTTGTATTAATTAATTTGGTCAGTACTATATATTTATGATGTAGTGTAATGGTTTTTGATATATTTATATAATGCAGATGAGCCGGCAATGGATGTACAGTGACCGACGCGGTCTCGACTTTATCAATGGCATGCATAGTTTTCTCCGTGTGGCTAATGATAACAAGCCGTCGAGTGGTTATATTCTTTGTCCATGTAGAGTCTGCAAGAATAAGCGGGATTACTCTACGTCAAGAACCATTCATGTCCACCTGTTGGAGGAGGGTTTCATGGATGGTTATTATTGTTGGACCAAGCACGGAGAAAGAGGGGTTATGATGGAAGAAAATGAAGAAGAAGAGGATAATGACACCTATCCTACGTTCACTGCAGATGGTGATACTCCAATGGGGAAGACGAAGCTGAAGAAGAGCCCAATGATGATGAGCCCAATGATGATTTTGGCCGGGCCATTCTTGATGCACGGATAAATAGCGGAAGTGAAAACGAGAGGTCGAAGTTGGATAGCATGTTAGAGGATCACAAAAAATTGTTGTACCAAAATTGCGAATATGGCCAGAAGAAGCTTGGTACCACGCTGGAATTGCTGCAATGGAAGGCAGAGAATGGTACAACTGACAGAGGATTTGAGAATTTGCTGAAAATAATAAAGAAGATGTACGTACGAAGCAAAGAAGATTGTGTGCCCTCTAGGATTAGAGGTGCAGAAGATACATGCATGTATCAATGATTGCATCCTCTATCGCGGTGAGAAGTACAAGCATTTGAATGTGTGCCCGATATGCGGTGCGTTGTGGTACAAGATAAGGCGAAAAGAAATCCATATTTTGGGAGTTACCCTATTGGAAAATCCTAGAGGTTCGCTCTGCAATCGACGTGATGCACGTGACGAAAAATCTTTGCGTGAACCTGCTAAGCCTCTATGGTGTGTATGGGAAGACGAAAGATACACCGGATGCATGACTGAACCATCAACATATGCACGAGAAGACGAAAGACGACCACCTTAATCCAGAGAAGTATCAAGGTCCTGCCAGCTACGCTCTTGCCAGAGAAGAGAAGGAGAACTTTTTTGAAGTCCTGAACAGTATCAAGGTCCCGTCTGGCTTCTCGTCGAATGTGAAGGGAATAATTAACATGGCAGAGAAAAAGTTTCAAAACCTGAAGTCTCATGACTGCCATGTGATTATGACACAATTACTACCGGTTGCATTGAGGGGGCTTCTACCGGAAAATGTTCGACTACCCATTGTGAAGCTATGTTCATTCCTCAATGCGATTTCTCAGAAGGTGATCAATCCATTGACTCTAGGAACTTTACAGAAGGATGTTGTTCAGTGTCTTGTCAGCTTGGAGTTGGTGTTCCCACCATCCTTCTTCAATATTATGACGCACCTCATAGTTCACCTAGTCGAAGAGATTCAAGTTCTCGGTCCTGTATTTCTACACAACATGTTCCCCTTCGAGAGGTTCATGGGAGTCTTAAAGAAATACGTTCATAACCATGCTAGGCCTGAAGGAAGCATCTCCAAGGGTTATGGAACAAAGGAGGTCATTGAGTTTTGTGTTGACTTTATTCCTGACGTTAACCCGGTCGGTGTTCCTCAATCGCGCCATGAGGGGAGATTGCGTGGAAAAGGAACACTAGGAAAGAAACAAATATTTTCTGACTAGGATTCTTTCAATCGAGCACACTACACAGTTCTACATAATTCGAGCTTGGTGGCTCCGTATATCGAGGAACACAAGAATACTTTACGCTCATTAATGGCTGAAGAATGCATTGAAAAAGAACACTTGAAGACTTTCTGCGGGTGGTTGCACACACGTCTCATTAATGACAACACTGTCGAAGAACAGCTAAACTTATTGGCCAGAGGACCATCTTCGACTATATTGGCTTTTCAAGGGTACGAGATAAATGGGAATACATTTTACATGGCCGACCAAGATAAAAAGAGCACCAACCAGAACAGTGGTGTCCGCTTTGATGCATCAAACAACAATGGGACAAAGGACACATATTATGGGTACATAGAACAGATATGGGAACTTGACTACGGACCTTCTTTCAAGGTACCTTTGTTCCAGTGCAAATGGTACAACCTGGATGGTGGGGTAAACGTAGAACCGCAGTACGGAATGACTACAGTGGATCTCAAGAATTTTGGGTATGACAACGAACCATTCGTACTAGCCAAAGACGTGGCTCAGATTTTCTATGTGAAGGACATGTCTTCAAGACCAAAAAAAAGAAAAGATAAGCAAGCGAAGACATCATATGATGAGCCAAAGCGTCACATAGTTCTTTCAGGGAAAAGAACTATCGTGGGAGTGGAGGACAAGACAGACATGTCAGAAGATTACAACAATTTTGAAGAAATCCGGCCCTTTGCAGTGAAAATTGACCCAAGTCTCGCGTTAAATGGAGAAGCTTGTCCATGGCTACGGCGCAATCAGAAGAAAGTGACGGGTAGAAAGTAGAAGAAGATTGTGTAATGAGGAGGATTACGACGACGATGACTTCAACTGGAGCGACCATGGAGAAGAGGTCGGCGGGCCACAGATGCAGGAGGCCATTGAAGCCTCCTTATAGTCCGTTTTATGAAAAGTGTGAGTGATGTGTAATAATGTAACTGTGTGAGTGAAACGATCCGTATGCTTCTTCAGTCCTGGTTGGTAACACACCCCTGTGAGGGTTCCTACTCTTTGAGATCGTGTGTTTCGTTTAAGCGACGTCCCCGAAAGATAAACAAAACTACGAAAGCAATTAAATCAATAGATATAAAAGAAAAAGAAAACACAAATAGAAACAAGAAAAAAAGGCCTTTAATGACAACACTGTTGAAGAACAGCTATACTTGTTGGCCAGAGCACCATCATACAGCCCAACGTTGGGCTCGGGTTTTCTATGTGAAGATGCTCCATGGTTAAACCTTTATGTGATGTGTGGTAATGTATTAAAGTATTAAAGTCGTCGTGAGCAGCAAATCGACCTTCGATCCACAGCGGCAAGACATCTCTGATGATCTACGACCGTCCCAAAAAGTGTTGGGAATGTCGCAGATCATCAGAGCGCCTTGCCGCTGCTTGGATCGGACAGAGGGGCATGGCTACCACTTCCACCACCACCACCACCACTCCCACCTCCTCGGCAATTCATCATTGCGTCACCCTAATCCAGTGGCTGGATTCAACCTACCTGAGGGCTTGTGTTTCCAACAGCGTCGTTGTGTTGTCATTGTTCACCGACCTACAGGAGGTGGCTCCAATGGCTGGCCGGTGAACAATGACGAATACAATAATGCCAAGGAACATGCCAGCAGGTAGGCTAAATCCAGCCATTGGATTCGGTGGCGAAGGTAGATGCTCGTTGTGTGCCGTTCGCTGCAGGGACGCCGCTATTTATAGGCGATTAGAAAGTGTACCTGTGGATGAGGTGGGAGTGGTGGTGGTGGTGGGGAGTGCTGATCCAACAGCTCACAAGCCCTCAAAAGAAACACACCCCTGATCCAACGGCTCACAAGCGCTTGAAAGAAAAACACGATCCGTGTGCTTCTTTAGTCCTGGCTGGTAACACCAACCGGGACTAAAGGCGGGCTTCGCGGTCACGACTCGTGTCAGTCACACGTGTCCGCCAGCGGTAACCGTCGCTTTATAGCAACTAAATATAGCAACTAATAAGTACACATAAATATAGCAACTAAATATAGCAACTAATAAGTACACATAAATATAGCAACTAACCAGCGTTTCTGAAACTTTTGTCAAAAATCAAATTTATCATTTTAAATATAGCAACTAATAAGTACACATAAAAGGGGATTGCAGAATAATTCAAAGCAGGGAACATTATTGTCCTCACTTTACAAAAACATCATTGATCAAATATTCAAAAGTATCACGCATACATCTTTATTTAATCCATAATACATCACGAATAATATAACTAACTTTTGCCGGGTTCTAAGCCGCGAGGTGCTGAGCGGCCGGCGGCTTGCACCCAAAGATAAGGAACCATCACTGGGGCAATACTCACATGAGGAGGATCCCTATGAAGTGTATACCACATATTGTCATGCACTGCTTGCGTATCCAACCTAACCAGGTAGCGACGGACGTGCTCGTCCTCCTCTCTGATACGGCGACGCACCTCCACCTCGGGGGCCGGCGGCCTCTGCACCGAGGCTGGCCCACGCGACGGCCACCAAACAAGATCTAGGTCGACGACGTCACCCGGATTCCTCACCAAACTACGCGTCCCGGAAGACACCTCCCAGTGCCAGCCCGGCGGAGCCCAGTCCCGGACACTGCCCGGTTCCAACAAATGGGTGGTCGTCATCGATTCCCGCCGAGATCTGAAAAAATGAGTGGGGAATTTGATCAAACAACTAAGGTGCGTGCAACCTAGGTAGGGGAGGGAGAGGGCAGCACCTTGGCATGGGGACGGAGGGGAGGTCCATGGTGGTGTGGAGGATATAGCGCGGCGCCGGCGGAGGCCACGGGCGCGGAGGAGGGCGTCAAGCGGCGCAGACAAGTGTGGCGGTGGCGTGGAGTAGGGGAGAGAGCAGGGGCAGGCTCTCAGGTCTCCCGGCCCCTGGCCTTTATATAAGGAGGAAAGATAAACCTTATCCCAGCCCCCACCTTATCCACTCGCAAAAGTAGTGCTGACAATTAAATTTTTTACAATTATTACAATTTTGTAGATAATTAAATTTTTAAAAGCATTTTTAAAAATTCATATTAAAAGCATGTTTTTAAGGATGTTTTAAAAATAAAGAGATAATTGTTACATTTTTTAGATAATTAAATCAATAGATATAAAATAAATAAGAAAATCTATGATTTTCATAAATATTGGAACATTTAAATTAAATATAAAAGAAAAAAGAAACTAGAAAAACAAACTAAAAAAACAATTCAAAGTATACAAAAGAAAACAGAAAAAGAAACTGCAAAAACAAAACAAGAAAAAAGGTCGAAAAGGCCTTTGGTCGCGGTTGTTAACACCAACCGGGACCAAAGGCCTGCTGGGCTTCGCACGCAATTTTTTGCGGCCCAGACAGACCTTTGGTCCCGGTTGGTGTTACCAACCGGGATGAAAGGTTCTTTGATCCCGGCTCGTGGCTGGAACCGGGATCAAAGGTCCGTTGCGCGCAATATGTCGTGGTTTCACCCCAAATTTTCACCAAGTCCCCCAATCGTACCTCTCTTCTCCCCGACGCCGCCGCCCCTCCCCGACGCCGCCAGGCTGCCGCACCGTCGCGCCCCGGCCTCTCCGACGCCGCCGCCCCTCCCCGACGCTGCCAGGCTGCCGCACCGTCGCGCCCCGGCCTCTCTGACGCCGCCAGGCTGCCGCATCCGTCGCCGCCATTGCGCCCCGACGCAGCCGTCGCCGCCGTCTTCCCCAATTCCCCAATTCCGACGCCGACGCCGCCCGATGCCATCGTGCTGCTCCCCGCGCCCCGACACCGCCATCTCGCCCCGCACCACGCCCCATCGCCGCTGCCACAAGAGGTCAGCGCGTTCTCTCCCTGCCCGTAATTTTTCTCATCCCCGCCGCCGGTCGAAACCCTAGCTAGCACGGCCGCGGGGCGGGTGGCGGGATGGGCCGGGGTGTCACTGCGCGCGCGCGATTCCAGGCTCGCAGGTCGCCGTGCCGCGCTGCTGCTAGAGGAGAACGGCCGTGACGCCGTCGTGGTGCGGTAGAGGCAGAGGCCTTTTTTCTGTTCATGTGAAATTGCGCCGAATTTTTATGATTTTTTGCTATACTATGTGTGGAGATTCCTATACTATGAATTGCTATGAATTGTTTCAGTGGCCGTGATGTTTAGATTAAAATTGCTTTGAATTTTAGTGTGGAGATAAAAATTGCCATTTTGTTCTAAGTTCATGTGAATATTAAAATTGCTATGAATTTTAGTGTGGAGATTAAAATTGCCATTTTGTTCTAATTAAGTTCATGTGGAGATTAAAATTGCTATGAATTTTAGTGTCATTTAATTTTAAAATATGGAGATTCATGTGGAGATTACTTAAACAACAAAATTGTAGAGATGAAAATTATTTGTTATTTGTTCACATTGTGCATACAAATTTTGTATAGTACCATTTTGTTATTTGTATAGTTGCTATGAATTCTAGTGGACAATTAGCTAGTGCCATTTTGAATTAGTGCCATTTTAAATCATGTAATAAAATTATTTGTTCTTTGTCATCTTAAATTATATATGGATATTCATATTCTTGTTACAAAATTGATTGCAGGCACATTAATTGAGCCGTGGATCCAAATTGTCCGGACGACTTCGGCATAGACGAGGAGCGTGGAGAGCCATTGGATCCACTTTTTCCGGGCGTCGGCGCTAGAGACGAGGAGCGTGAAGAGATGTTGCGTATGATTATAGCAGGACGTGCAGCCGCGCCTGTCGGTGAAGAAGACGAAGTGGTTAATTTAGAGGAATTCAGCTCCCAATTTCTCAATGACTCCGATGAGGGAGCAGAAATTTGTGTAGAGAAGGAAGTGGTAGTAACAAACTCAGGCGAGGTATATATTAATTAATCCTCTGTTGATGGATGACATAGCTTAATTATTTGATCCTGCGGTTATTAACGAATCTTTTTTTTCTGTTAGCCCTCTGGAAGAAGAAAATCATCTGCATCTAGAGTGTCGAAAGGGTCGAAAGGGTCGAAAGCCATGAAGCCTCGAGGCCCGTCGAAGCCGATGAAGGAGGGTCAAAGGGTAGTGATCGACATAGTTGATGCTACTGGCCAACCAATGCAACCCTTAGAGTGCCGCCGCAAATTTATAAACCAATGCGGAGTTTTAGTTAGGGACATGGTACCGATCACATGTCAAGAATGGCATCCGCGAAAGGACAGGAGCAAGACTTGGACTTATGTCGACGACCAAACAAAAGATTTGTTTTGGGAGAAGCTCTTGACAAAGGTCACACTGCCTCCAGAAGTGACAGAAAACGAGAAGTGGATGGAGAAAGTCAAGGAGTGGACTCTTGGCAAGGCTGCCGAACAGTTCCGAACCCACAAGAAAACTATATGGAAAGATTATTGTGAAGAGAAGGAAAAAGATCCTGAATACACTCCAGTATTCACCGGAGCACAAGTGAAGCTAAACGACCAGTGGCCCTTATTTAAAGAGCAAAGAGAATCGGAGGCCGCTGTGGCCCGATCGGAAAGAAACAAGTTAAATGCTGCGAAGAAGGAATATCACCACACTTTGGGGGCAGGTGGCTACAAGGCTGCCGTGCCTAAGTGGTAAGCATTTGAAGCAAAACTGCTTGATGAGGGGAAGATTCCACAGACAGCGGGCTGGCCCGATAGGTCCAAATTTTGGTTGTTCGCGCATGGCGCTGGGTTGGACCCTGACACAGGGAAGATTGTTGCTCAGGGAAAATGGGAGGCAAAGATTAGGTTTATAACCAAAGAACTTGAGAATGCAATAGAGAAAGTTCGAAATGGAACCTACAAGGTCGACAGAGAGAAAGACGAGCTGTCACTCGCACTCGGGAATCCTGAAAAAGTTGGACAAGTACGAGGTTATGGATATGGAGTTACTTGGGCACAAGGTTTTCCGGCAGACGCTCACACTTATAGAAGCCGTCAGAGAAAGAAAAAGGAGGAGAGCGACCGGTTATCGGCATTGGAACGCAAGGTGCATCAGCTGGAGCAAAGTCAGCAAAGGGAATCTCGTGTGCAGCTAGAAAGTCCAGAAGTCAAAGCCGCCCCATCTAATCAGCGAAAAAGCAGCGTGGGTTCCACGCAGATGGAACATTCTGAACTTGAAGCGCCGCCGACTCGATACCCCGTGGATGATATCACGGAGAAGACAGAATGCGAGCTACATATGGCAATGAGCAACTTGTCCTTCAAGGTGGCGGTCGGCTATGCTTTACCGAATGAACCTGGAGCAAGGTACCATCTCGGCGGGATTCCAGCTGGCTATGCTATTGTCCTGGAGGTGACGGCGAGAGGACACTAGGAGATGCCAAGAAGTCCATCATTCTGTGGCCAAAGAAATACATCTTGTTTCCAAACTTGCCGCCGCCAAGGCCACCGACTCCTCCAAGTAGCAACCCCCCACCTCAAGATCCACCCTCCCCACGTCATGATCCATCCCCCCCCCCCCCACCTCAAGATCCTCCCTCCCCATGTCATGATCCATCCCCTGCACCACCACCTCAAGATCCATCCCCCCCCACCTCAAGATGCATCCTCGCCACCTCGTGACGACTGTCGGGAGCCCAGCCCGAGTCCATCCCCACCACCTCAAGAGAGAGTGCGCTCTGTTTCGCGGAAACTAAAGTTCCCGTCGAAATATACAGAGAGGTGCGCTTTAAACTTCCCGCCAGAAACTCGAGAGGAACATGAGTTGCGAAAGCCTCTTCCAAAGAGATCCTACGACTTGACTCCAGAGGAACTCGAGGAGTCGGTGCGAGCTGATGTGAAAAAACAATTGGCACCGAAACGGCACATGCGAAAGGAGGAAATAGCACTGGGAAAAGTGGCACAATTTCTGAAAAATCTATCGACTGGGCCGGCACGGCCGCCTATTCTGCGAGACGACTATGATCGTACCATTGAAAAGTTAATTAGAGAACGAAATTTGCAGGAGAATGAGGCATGTCGCCAAAAGAGGGAGCAGCAGCAGATGGCAGCTAAAAAGGCCCAGCAGGAGAAGGAGGCTGCATTTCGCCAAAAGAGGGAAGCTAATAAGAAATCCGGGAAACAAGTGGCCCAGCTCGGAGAACAGGCAAACCAGTCGGTCCCCGCGTTCAAAGTGGTGTCCGATAAGGAAATACAGCAAGACACAATTCGCATAGAAAACCACAAAGAGTATATGTATGCATGGACATATGCCTACGGGAAGCCCTTGGTCAGACCTAAGATGGTCAAATCTCTGCCGACACAATTGCGACGTTTGCATGAGTGGTACGAGGGAGCCGTAAAGGAGCACCATGAGTATTTCCACGTTTCATATAAGAAAGACCATTATTTAGAGGATAACGCGATGTATGTGCCGTTTGACGAAATATTTCAGTTATTCAATCAAGACTCCCTCGACAAAGCCATCATCAGCTGCTATTGTTTGTAAATGATTTATTTTATGCAATTTAATTAAGTCTCTATCTCAGCTCGTTCGTTGCCAATTATCTAACTTTATTCTTTTGTACGCTATTATATATGCAGAATGAAGATCGTCGAATGCAGAGATAACGGAATCTATAGTTTTGGGTTCATGGACCCATATTGGATTCATGAAGTAACCGTAAGGAACCATCCCGAGGACACCGAGCATTACATGCTCCAATATCTAGTGAAACACCATACATGTGAAGATATACTTCTTCCTTACAACTTCAGGTGAGTGTTACCGTACCTTCTACACATTCTACTTTGCTTACTCGATGTTTAGTGTAACTCATGGACATATAAATGTGTGAAGCAACCATTGGATTCTGGTAGACATTAGACCTGAACAAGCATGCGTTCAAGTCCTGGACTCGTTAAGGAAAGATATGGACGATTATATCAACTTGCAAGCAATGTTTCAGAGGTAACTTCAGTCATTATCGTTCTATATATCGATCTCTTTCGTTCGTTCAAGTCCTTTGATTTTTTTCTTTTGCCGGCCAGGGTTTGGGAAAAGTTCATTACCGAGATTCATGGGACTTGGAAACCGCACCTGTTTTGGTATGAAACCAAGGTAAGTAGTAGTACTATATATATATATATATATATATATATATATATATATATATATATATATATATGTCCGCGCAACTTTTAAATTCTAGTTTCAGCACCATTATCATGCTTGATTGTTATTTTGATTAAATTCTATTCTTTGTAAAGTGGTGTCTGAGGCAGGCACAAGGGAATAATTTATGTGGATATTATGTTTGCCAGTACATACGATCTTTTGTTCATCAGCGGAATAGAAAGCTCAGAACAACAGAGGTCTGTATACACTCTCGGCAATTACTTCATTACCATATTTGTGTTCATTTCCATTTTCACATTTTCTGATGATTTCACATTTTCTTATTGATCTAGATGGAACGAGAGAAGGACAAGCTCATACCAACGAAGCGCCTTATAGCAATTCAAGAGGAATTGGCAGGATTTTTGAAAAAGGATGTCTTGAAGAAATCCGGAGAATTTTTTCACCCTAGAAATTATTTTCTGCCTCCAATGTAATTGACGTGATCTCGACGTGAGAAACGTGATGTCGGTGTGTGACTTAATTATATATGTATCAAAACGTATGTGTGTGACTTATATGTATGCATCACGCGTGACATCGATCGATGTGTCAACTTTATATATGTGTGACTTTGTTTGCGCAACGTGATCTTAATTAATAGGAAATAATTAAATGGAAAACAAAAAATCGAAAACCCTAAAAAATAAGCAAATAAAATACAAAAGATGCAAACCCACGAACCGGGACCAAAGCTCCCCCGCCCTGCACGCCCAGCCACGCCCACGTGGAGGCCCATCTATCCCGGGTCGTGGACACCCGGGATAAAAGCCACCCCCCTCTAGTCCCGACCATTTAATCCCGGTTGTAAAACCGGGACCAAAGGCCCTCTGGATCCGGGATTGTTGATGATGTTTCCACTAGTGGTGGTTATGGTCATGGATAAATTTTAGTGTTTGTGGATCAAATATGTGCTTACTAATCATTGCTTGATTTGGATACATTTTTTCTAAGGCATACAAAAACGTATTCAAGGTTTCAAAAAAAATACGAAAAAGATCACGCACTAACAGGGGTACTCCATCGGTTCCATTTCATTATGGAAAGAAACCCTTCGAGTTCCTCATACAAAGCCATAAGAGATCTTTTTGTTGAAAGTAGAACTGAAAGAAAACCTTGCAAACTAAAAAGCAGGAAACGGAAAACTACTTCAGCCTAGGGAGATCACGCACTTAGATAATGGATGCAAGCATATACATATGCGAAACTGAAACTTCAATATTAAAATTTGCGAATCTGTAAACAAATCAGAAATATTCTAGGCTGCATACTAAGTTCCGAATATTGTACTGCAACTAAACATATGAGAAGCCCAACCCTTTTTTTAGATTGTGAAAAGCCCAACGTGAATCCGGTTAACATACCGGTCCGAACAGATCCCTCCGCCTTTATATCCGCCTCCCGCAGAGATCAGCAACGATCTCGAAGTTCAGATTCTTTGGTGAGTTGAGGCGTCTGATCTACTACCGATGGCCGACAAGGAGTTTTCGCTCATGTCGTCCACGGAGAAAAGCATGGGCTTGTCGCTTGAACCCTGCGCCCAGGCGGCGGAAGAGGCGTTCGCCGGAGAGGACAGCGCGCCGAAGAGGAAGGCGACGACTGCCGGTCTTGATGGGTGCGCCCCGAAAAGGAGGGGAGAGGAGGAGGATGAGGAGGAGGAGGTGGTGGTGGGGGAGAAAGATTACGACCCGGACTTCTGCGAGTCCGGTGAGCTCATCAAAGCGAGGTTTGCTGCGCAAATGCAGGAGATGTTTGGCAACAACCCGAACGTGAAGGTGGTGGACTTCCCCGACTGCTGTGTCCGTCCTGAAGGGGTGTACTTTCCCAAGCCCTCTGACCGTCGTCCGTTTGGCCAGACGGTGATGCCGCCAAGGAGGAGGAAGACGCAGTGACTCCGCCGGTGTCTGCCTGAGTAGGTCGCAGAGGTCGATCTGGCTGAGATTGCTATGCTATGTCTTTTTATGTGACCCATCCGCTGACCACCTATATGTTGTCCATCCACCTCCAAGTTGCAGCTCTTGTATCCAGCCATATTATGTATTACCCTGACGCAACAAGCTGCCGTTGTGCTTCTGCTATGTAATGGTATCTGAAAGACTCGTGTTGTTCTTTATTAAGCGAGGTGTTTCCTTTGTTATGGTGATTGGGATCCAATTTGTGTCTTGAATTGATGAAGATGACTTCAGTTTGTTTTTATGATTGGGTTGCTGATCTCTAGTCTCTACATTAGGCTGTGGTGCTAATGCAATTACCAGCCACCAGCAGTTTCCAGACACTTTTTTTTATTCTTGTCCTTCTGCCTTTAACAAGGGAACGAAGAGACAGATGTACACGCTTGTGAAATAACATCATAGATCATCCTTAACTTCGGCCATGTTCATTAACTGAATAATCTCTGCAATGTGTTTATTTATTGATGAATGCTGATATGTTGATTCACTAATATGTTCGGTTCTTTCATGTGGTTCGCAAGGAAATAGCTCAATTGCGCACACAAATCTTTAATCTATCGAATACAGAGTTCACATCATTGCACATCTCTGGTATTTAGATTCGTGCATCCTCTAACCAAATACACCAGGGTTTGATACATGATTTGAATAAACGCACGATGTCAGATGAGTTGGCATAGAGTAAACTGTAACCATTATGCGGGCTTTATAAATGAGCCAAAAACCATTATGCGGGCTTTATAAATGAGCCAAAAACCACTTTATTCTTACAAACATACAAAAGTTGTAAATCACAGGGATGAGGCTCGGCATGGTTATTATGTATCTGTTGTTTGGCGTATCATCCAGAAAGCTTGCGCTCTCCTCATTGCACAAAAGAGTACATTAATTTCTACAATGTTGCGGCAATCCCATTGGCGAGTAGCTTGCAACTTGCAAGGAGCATCTGCAACTCAGGATCACTGCAACAATCTTCACAGTTACCCTTTTGATGTGTCAAGGGAACATTATTACTCTTCAGGATATCTCTTTATCCGAGCGCAGCAATCTGGAAAATCGCTCCGCTTCACCGATCAGGCTTCAAGTATCAAAAGGTCTGGTGCTAGCTGCTCGTAGGAATAGGTTCCTTTTATCAGTCCGAAGGAGTAGCTTCATAGCATTTCCTGCTCCACAGGTTGATGTTGACTGCCAAAAGCATCTAGGACTTGTCCCTCCATATAGATATGAATGTCCCGGTTTTCGACAGCATTTTCTGAGGTTCAGAGAACAGATGCTTCAGAAAACATGTAGCGGTTCTGCTAGAGCTTATTCCGCTTGCTCCTGCGAATCCAGAGTTCTGTGCAGATCTGCTATACTGCTCCTCCCATGACCTTCATAGGTCTGGCAGCACACATCATTAGGCAAGTCCATTTCTGCCGCCTTGGTAACACATACCAACAAGAAGAGATTAAGGATAAATAGTTCATGGCATCAAGCAGATGGAATATAGTTACAAGTGATTAGATGAGCTCATATTACAGAGGCGACAGGTACAATACCTTATGCGTGCAGCACCTTGCTCTTGAATCATTCAATTCAACCTAATACCTCGAGTAAAGGTATCAGGCTCTCAGCAGCAGGCAAGATGAGGGCAGAAGAAACCACACCTTAACAAACCTGCACTAAATACTACACTTAGTCTACCAACGTTACCATTCCAAGCGTTAAGCTCACCATGTAACTTAAATATTTACTAACCTTCCTTTGTTACTAGCTGCATTAGCAATTCCAAGTGTCTAGAAAGGCCAGCAGCGGCCAGTCCAACCTGCCAGTGTCTGTGGCTTGTGATATCTGAGGTTCTTTTTATCCTATAACTCATTAGAATCAATACTTGGAATTATTTTCTTCAGTAGGCTGAATGCTGATGCAGGCATGCTACTTTCTGCAGTGAACTGCAGTAGCTCGTTCTCTAGAACAGCAAAGGCATCAGCAAAGCCTGCCATGCACATGATAAAACAGTCAGAGTGATTCCCCCAGGATCAATACGGAGATTCCTCAGTCAGAAAAATTACCGCATAAAGGATAAACATAATCGCAGAAAATGGCATTGCCACGACTTCAAAAGTTAACAGCAAAAGATGGTTTCAATCAGTCCAGCAAAGAAAATTTCAACTAACCTTGATGCACTGGTGGATCCGGAAACAATTGCGGCCCACATTGTTAGCAGGGCAAAGTGGATCGTCAATATGAATTGGATCAATGCTGCAGAATCAACAATATGGAAAATTACCACAGGCAAAAGGTGACAGAAACAAACGATGTATCACTGATATTGACTTCTATTACCTGTGCCCTCTTTCTCGGTTCAAATAAATTCCGCTTCCTTGGATGGAAATACGCATATGGCGTGGATCAAACACATTCCTGTCATCCAGGTTGTTTGGCATCAATTAGATATCACATGCACCAATATATTACAAAATTTAGCTGTTCCAAAAGGGAAATCATACAGAACACCCCTACGGTCATTCAGGCACATTCAACACAGTTTTTCAACATCATATCATGTTTTCCCTTTGGCTTTAGGTGCTAAATAATAGGTATTCATATGTACATCCTTACCCAAAAAAATATAAAAAATCCATCAAAAGGCTGCCCAGATTCTGCAAAACACAAAACAGCAGAAACGCAGCATTAGTAGCAGATTACAAGAAAAATATGGATGGGGCCTTTTTATTTTCTACTACCTCCATTCCAAAAATAGCCTACCAAATTGTCTTATATTTTGGGTTAATAAGTTTGAAACTCAAGCTAAATATCTACATATAAGAGAACAGGTTAATAAGCTATAATACATGATACAAAAAAAATGTCTCACAGAAATAAGATACAACTAAAGACAAAATAGTGTACATTCCAACTGAGCTATGCTTAAGATGTGCAACTTACTTGGTTCATAGGCCGACCAAGATGATGTTCATGCTGAAGAAAACGAGTGATTAATAACACCTGTAAAGGTAAAGATTAAGTTATTTCCACATTTCATCTCAAGAGTCCAGATACCAATTTCACAGAAAAATACTGAATCAGCTCAAACGTCATCAATCAATATAATATGCTTCTACCATGTTACCTAAAGATGAAAAAAAATATAAAAAAGAAGTTAGCTGGGAATCGTACTTGGTCTGCTGTTAAATATACATTACCTATTAGTCTATTACTACGGGTACATATTATCTGATTGAAAGTTTTTTAAACTCTGATTGAAAGGTTTAATCCAGACAAATTTAACCAAACCATCAAAATTATAGAACTTTCAACTGTGAACCGACTAATAAAATTGAGAAAGTTTCCTACAAAATTATGGAGAGAATTTTATTCATTACTAATGCAGAAGCAATGGTCTGAAGAGTACGTAGGCAAACATAAGCTTACGGGCTCACTCGTGAATAATAGAAGTTATCAAGCAAACACAAACTTTAATTACCATAAATCACAATCAAAGGAAATACATGAGTATTTTGAGAATCTACATACCAAGCAATAAGAGCTTAGACCACCCGAATATGGGTGGTCTAAGCTCCGGTCAGCCAAAAATTTCTTCATTATCAAGGCAAGTGGTAAAGCCGCAGGAAATTGCTGAGTCAGCTCACGAACCTGTAGCAACAGAAGGAAGAAGGTAAATAAATAGACTGGGGAAACTTGGATCTCTAATTCTAATCCTAAAAAATTCTTATCCATGAAGCATAATGTTGCGGGCGCCAAACATGTGATAGTGCCATGTCTAGTTAGATATGGCTCGACCTATCAAGCAGCTAGCTACCTGCTCATTCATGTATAGTTGCATTTGAGGAGGAAAAGGTCATTATAGTATCAAACACTACACACTACAGATAACATAAACCCTTACAACTGTTGGCTCTTGCATCTCTTTTTTAGTTGAACAAACATCATGACAGCATTAAAATAAATAAATTACACAGGTAGCATCATTGTCTCATCCTTAGGATCATTTGAGGCAACATTGTATATAAGCAGAGCCAAGCTGAAACAACTACTTATGGGAAAGCATCACTACTTTTGAACATGTGACAACTAACAGGAACTAGGAGCATGATGATAATTCAAACTATGTACGATTGACACGGAGCCATTTAAGTATGGCAACAAATTTATGTATCAATCGTATATACAATTTGATTTAACAGCATGCTTCTTCACACATAGATTATAGTAACTAAACTGCAAAACGGAGCATTGCACAGGAGTTACTAGAACAGATATATCAGCCAATAATTTATGCATACAAGAGACAGATATCAAATAAGGTCATACTTAACAATATCAATTAAATATTCCACATTATATTATATGTGTATTTAAATTCCGTGCTCATGACTAACGGTTCACAATATTCTTGTATGCATAAATTACTGGCTTAAGATAATAATACATGAGTACCGGACTGTGATAAAAGATCTCAAAAAATAAGTAATAGAAGCAAAGAGGAACTTATTGTATTGAAAATATTCAGATTGACAGTAGGCATTTGATTTTACCAACTCAGTAGTCTGGAGTCCTGTGTGGGATGGTGATTTAAAACTTATATCAAGACGAATTGACTGCACAACATCGCAATCATCCTTATTCATTTTCGAGGACATAAGCGTGTTGCTGCCTTCTGAACTAGAGTTATCAGAACGAGGCGGGCTCCCTTGGTCTCCAAGCATGTTGACTGGATTTTCTTGTGCGCTATCCAGAACAGAAGCATACTCACTGGACATATTTATGTCACAAGGTACTTGTGCTACAAGCATGATCACAGGTATCTGCAGATTTATTGATAAGAGAATGAGGGGAAAAACCTAGCTGGCTTACTAGCAAATGAAAGGCGCTTATGACTTACTGCTGTGTTTTCAATCGTTTTGAGGGAATCAGTTCTAACCCAGTCCTGGTTTCCAAGACACCTTGCCGCGTGCTAAAGCAAAACAAAAAAGAGATGTGAAGATCAGCTTTATTTTTTCCTTTGGGCACAAAAGATATCAAGATGTTGCATCTCAAGCAAGCATGGATGTGCAGTATGCACATAGCGTAGTAAGAGAATTAGTGATAAGTAAACAGCTAAATGCCAAAGGTTGGTACAAGAAATAAACATGTAAACATGTCCGCCGCAATTAACAAGTAGACAACTTAAAATAGATCTGGTAGTCGGTACGTTACCACGCCTCACTAAGGTAGGCAAACAAGTAGACAACTTAAAATAAACATGTAAACATGTCCGCCGCAATTAACAAGGGACATAACAAAAGATCAGAAACAATTTAATACTTCATTTATTTCCTATCATAATTCTAACAAGAAATGTCGTTGTATACTATGGTGAAACCGCAGTTTAAAACAAGCACGCAGACACAATCAACCATTAACATCTAAATATCTGTCTGATAATAGCACATTCATCTATTAGATAATCCAGAGAGCAGAAAGACCAATTAGCAGTGTGCATTACCTGGAGGCATGTTTCCTTTATGCCATTACGGCCTTCCAAAATTCCAGCTTCTTTAATAGGCTCCTGGAAACAGTTAGGACTTAGTTTTCATGATAGCAGGAAGACAACTGCAACTGAGTTACCATGTTGAAAGCTCTTGATGGTCATGCAACTCACCAGATTTCGAACTGGGGGAAGAGAAACCACAAGATCTACATCACTAGTTGGAAGAGCCAAACCAGTGGCATTTGAGCCAAATAGATTTGTACGTGAGCGAGGCCAGAGAACTTGTAGGCATCGTGTGACTCTTTTGACAGCCCAGTTTATATAGGGCTTCGTCACCAGATTCCCAGCAGCAACCTTACAAGGATTATGACTAGAATCAACATCTATCGAAGGAGGGATTTTACAGGAACAAACTAAGGCACGACATTCAATTACTTGGCAACAGAGTAATGATTAAGGATCCTTGGACACCTTTATGAAGGTAGATGCAAAAGGCAGGAGATAAGGGAGAATACCTGCTTACAGAACTGATCGATCTCTTCGTGTAGAGCGTTGTGCATCAAAGAGAGGGACACCTTGTGAGATGAACCATTTACCATATCAGATGGCTGCAGAGGAAGTGCAACATCTGGCTGCAAGAACATATGTCAGAAAGGCATAAACACCGCATAAGCAATACCCTATCAAAATAGAAGAACGGAATTACTTCCTTACATGTTGATCACGAGAAAGGTGCGAAATCTTAACAAGGTGGTCCTGCAAGACAGTATCCTCAATTGATTGCACTATTGTATTAGTAGCAGTGCCCTTATTCACCCATGACGGCCAAACAACTTCAGGACCATCCAAGCAAAACTGAGCCCTATTGAATATTTTATCATCCGGAAACAAACTTCTCATGCCCCAATGCCTCGGACTTGAGCTGCCAGATCTAACAATTGGAAATCCACGTTTTCTTGACTCTCCGACAGGAGAAGGAGGAGGTGGCCGAGGCACACGAGGAACGCTAAGTACCACTGGTGATGGAGGTCTTCTTACAAGAGGTATATCCCTCCTGGCCGAAGACACACATGGGCTCCTATGATCATGACCACCCCTAAAGTCGGATCTTGATAACCTTCGTGATATAGTAGGAACAACTATTGGCCGCAACATTGCATATGGTAATGTATCTCCCTTTACTATTTCACTAGCACAAGATGGACTCTTTACAGCCGACGTAGTCTTATCTTCAGGACTGTCTTGAGTGGAAGATGGAGAATGCAAAGCTTCATTATTGTTGTCACTCCTGCCCTTGAGTGACAAACAGCTGAGGAGAAGGATCTGAAGTTTCATTTTGGGAAAAGAATGGAGTTGATGGTGGTGATGATGCACCATTCACACTATATGTTGATGGAATCCCAACAGCTAGATCGTCGACAACTCGACTAACATCTGCCTCATGCCAAGCCCAAGCACTGTCATCTGAACTAAGAGATGGTGGCCTCGAAAAGCCTGTTCCGGCAAGTTCTGCGGGACTCCAATACATCACGCCTCCACCAAAATATTGATTAATGTCTCTTCCAGAAACTGCATGCCCATCTGATTCTTCTTCAGAACACCAATAGCTTTCAGCATCATCGCCAACATCCGATGTGTTTCTTGGGTCACTATCACCAAAATATTTCCTATCTTTTTCACTACAAATGCCACCTCTTTGCAAAATTTGAGCAGGAAACCCAGGCCAGGCAGAAGACTGCATATGTGGGGCAAACACTGGATCATAACTTAAAGCAGCATTCTGAGTCAATTTACCATAACCTCTAAAACAGGAGGCCAATCAAAACTTAAGGGCATTGACCGAGAAGATAACATTTGACTGCATCCAGCTTCAATAGGCGAGCTTCTCACCTGATGGTTGGCAGGTACGAAAGGCTGGTCAAATTGAGTAGGCCATCTGTAACCAACGTCAAGATGTAACCTGTCTGCTGCAGCAGGGCGCTGTTGCATTTCAGGGATACAAAATGAGGTGCTACACTAGGCCACTCATATGATGTTCCTCCCAGTAGGTTCCTGTTGAATGCATAATATTCACTTCCTCCGTTCTTCATTACCGCACCATTGTCGCTTAGAGCACTTTGGAGAATGTTGGCAGAATGACTGATGGTAAATGTTTATCGGTTGTCACTACAGAGTTATGATCCACGTGTTTCTCGTATCCTGTAGCAACACCAGGAGCAAGTCCGTGTAAAGCTCCCTGTGTACAGCCAGTGTTATCCTGTGCAGATCTTACCAAGGAGTCAGCAGAGTTTCTGCATGGATTACCAGATAAAACATTATCACTTCTGGAAGGTGAACAAAACGATGGTTGGACCATAGATTCATTTAGAAGAGTGTGTGATGGGCCCTGCTCATTCATACTGAAGTTATCAGGTTTTTGTGCACTCTGACAACGCTCTGTAGTTATTGATGAGACAGCTGTAGAAGAACAGAAGGTATCTTCATGCTTTGTGCTGCTTCTCATGTCTTTTTCTTCAGTTCCATCAAAGGTACTTGAAGAGTCAGAGTAACCGACTGCTTCAGGGATGCCATTAGTGGAAGAATTCACATGAGATGGGACACGAGGTGGAGCATCTACTGCTTCAGCAAATTTATGCACCGCTTCTGTAGCAACATGAGCAACAGCTGTCCTCAGTTTACCAGGTCCAGGGTTCTCAGTTCTCATCAGATCAGAGAGTTTTGCTTTCCCTTTACGTTTATTTTTCTTTTTGTTACATTGATTATTGCAGTCACCCAATCTGATAGCTTGCTCCTAAAATATATAGTGTGTCATTTGTAAGAGATGGCTTAATAAACAAAATTAGGATTGTGCAAAAAAGAAAAAAAGTGTGCTTACCACCTTTGGCGTTGGTACAATTTCCTTGCAAGGAGTTTCTTCGGAAGCAGGTCCAATAATAGTGCCTTGAACAGATGGAGTCCGCTGGATTGACTTAGGCACAACCTAGAATTTTGGCTTTCTGTGCTACGGCTCCATTGTCCTGATAAGAAGTCCTTCAGTCAGGCTAGCTAATTTGGTAGGTGAGGTATAAAGCCGTGCGCCTATGACAAAACTAGAGGAAGCAGATCATGAATGAACTATACCTTGGAAGACGCTACTAGCTTTTTCGAGCTGCTAGTTTTCTTCTTTCCTTTTCGAGAACTTCCACTTGTCTTTTCGACATCTTTCTTTTTGGGAGTATTTGATGCTCCATCCCCAATGAGTTCAAAATTTATACTTTCTGTCGAGACCACCATGAGAAGTCTTCTTAATCTCATGAGTATAAGGTCAGCAACAGTGCCAGCTGACATTAATGAAGTGAGAAAGATTGCATCATCACCACAGTGAGTGATTTTGCTCTTTAAACACACTATCTCCTGAAGCAGTAGCAGTCTTTTTAACTCTTTAGCAAAATCATGCTTCTTTTTACAAGAGAGAATGTTTGCAACATCGCTGCAACCAGGTTGATTCTTTCTGAAAAAAGACTGTCGTGTACTTCCATACAAACTGTCTGCAACAAATGATCCAGATTGACCCAAGCATAAACAGGATTTGTCGCTAAGAGCAACATCTGGCTCTTCACCAATCTCATTAGCCTGCAAACTTGAGCAATTAGTAAGTGACTTAGATGTGCTTGAGGCATAGCAATTTTCTCAGATTAAGTGAACACTATGACACTGACTTTCGTAATTATCTTCCCAAATATGAGCACTATGTAAAACAAGACGGTATGGGGTGGCAAAGAGCTCAATATTCGTGTACACTGTGTCGTGTCAGCACGGCTGGTCAACATGAGCAACCAACATATTCAGAAAAACAATTTCTTCAGTCGGTAGTTAGACAAAACACTAGATTGTTTTTTTTTAAGGATGACCACTTCTCAATCTGCAAGTATATGATGACCAAGAAAGATAGATAAATCAATGCTGGACAATGAGTATAAGCTAGAGGAGAATTGTGGTTATGAATTCACTGTTTTTTAAATAGTAACATAATATTAAAATCCACCCTCCACTAAGTGTACACGGATTCCCTAACAGAATTCTGCGCAATTAAATCACAGTTGCCTAAAATCATAACATAATCTTGAAATTCATCCTCCACTAGATGAAGGAGGCTTGACAAACAGAAAGCTATTCCGGCCATAGCACTCCACAGCCATGAACGAGAATCATTTCGACAATGCAAGAGGAGGAGAGCAAATAATTACCAGCGCAAGTGCGCTCTTGCCGAAGAAGGCTCCGGTGATCCTCGCTCTGACCCGCGGCTCGAGCCTCATCCACCAATCCACATACCCCTTCTCCCTCCAGAAGGCCGTCGACGCCAGCGCAGCCTTCTCCTTGACGCACTTCCCGACCCTGACCGCCTTCTTCCCACCTCCGGCCGCGGCCGCCATGGCCGCCGCCCACGACATCCTTAGCGCGATCTCCACCCAGTTGGCGACGAACTCCTCGACGACGAAGTACCCCTTGGCCTTGAGCCAGGGCAGCTCGGGGAGGTCCTCGGCGGCCAATGCGGGCAGGTCGACCTCGCAGCGGAGGAAGCTCCCGGCCGAGATCTCGTCCATGGCGGCGACGAAGGCGTCGAGGTCCGCCAGGAGGGGCTCGGCGAGCGTGATCGCGTCGGGGCGCGGGGAAGAGGCGGCCGGGGAGGAGGCGAAGAGGAGGGTCCGGGAGAAGAGGAGGTCGTGCGCGCGGGAGGCGGCGGCGGCGCGGGCCAGGAGGCCCCGGGAGAGGCGCGAGAGGACGGTGGGGCGGAGGACGGGGAGGGGGAGGGGAGGAGGAAGAAGGAGGAGTGGCCGCGGTGGCGGAGGCGGTGGAGCATGGAGAGGAGCGCCCCGGCGGTGGCCGGGGAGAGGAGGGAGGTGGTGGCGGCGGCGCGGGACGGCGGCGGGAGGGAGGCGAGCCACCGCAGGATCGCGGCGCGCGGGGAGGGGGCGGGGGAGGGGGTTGAGGCGTGGTAGAGGGAGAGGTGCGCGGTGAGGGCGTCGACGAGCTGCTGCGTGGTGCGCGGCATGGCGGAGGCGGACGCCATGGCCGGTGTCTGGTCGGAGATGGGGAAGGAGGAACCACCGCTTGTAAAGGCGTGATTTTTATTTTTCCTTTTGTTTTGGAGAGAGGTAGCTTTTTTTTTTTTGAAATTCACCACTTTATTACTTAAATCAAATCATTACAGAGAGTCTCCCGGATACAATCCGATGCAAAGTTTCTGAAAACAGAAGATACAAACTGCTCCGCAGAGCGAGCTAAGATATGAGCTGCTACATTACTAAGGCGATGAGAATGCTTGAAAGAACAGCTAACGAAACCGGCCCCGATATGTTTTATGTCTTGTACCACCAAGCCGATTAAACTTCGATCCAGCTCTGAAGATTTCAAACACTGGACCAAAGACAGGCAGTCGGAAACGACCACAATTTTGTCGAAACCCTCCTCGGCAGCTAGGGAAACAGCGCGGCGACAAGCCAGCGCTTCAGCTAACTCTGGCGTCGTAACCTCCTGCTGAAGTTCGCTGCAAGCAGTCAAACAAACACCAATGTGGTTCCGGATTACGACGCCTATCCCCATCCGACGAGAAGCGGAGAATAGAGCTGCATCCACGTTAACACATACCGTTCCTTCAGGCGGCGGAGTCCAGCTTAAAGATGGAGTATTGGAATCACGCCTAGTAGAAGTACCGGTGTTGAAAAGATGCAGATCGATCATCTCGACATAAGCCTTGACCTGTTCAGCCACCGCCAGAGGATGCTTCATTGGTTCACCATTTCTTACACCATTCCGAGCAGTCCAAAGGTGCCAAACAGTCACTGTCATAACCATTCTCTCTCTGTCTGTTGATCTAGAAAGGAAATCAAAGACCCAGGATTTCGAACATGAGAAAAACCTCCTGCGCAATTGGATACCGTATGCATGTTTCAGCTCCTGCCATACTTCGTTTGCAAACTGACAGAACAAAAAGACATGATCCACGGTTTCCTCACGAGCGCAATAGATACAGGCTGCAGAAGTTGGAATATGCCTCCCGCATAGTTGAGCCCCAGTGGGCAAACAATCGTGTGCATAGCGCCATAAATTGATCTTCATTTTACCTGGCGCTTTGATGGCCCAAAGTCTCTTCCAGAGTTGAGCAACGTCACCTGGATCTGAGCTCAATCCGCCACCCGACTTGCTTCTGTCAACAATAAACTTCGCAGACCGGGCAAGATGATATGCAGAGCGGACTTAATAGATACCAAGCTTGGTGAAGGGCCAAGACACGAAGTCCTCCCCCCCCCCCCCCCCCCCCCCCCACGCCGACTGATGGGGACTTGCAGCACCTGGTTCGCCACATCCTCCTCAAAAACGGAACGCACGACATCAGCATCCCATGAACTGTGAGACCCATCGAGTAAGAACTCCACAGTTGCGCCGGCAGAAATCGGCGTCAGAGGTTTGATCGAACCTGGAATAACGTTAGGAATCCAATTATCAGTCAACACTTTGGTCTTCTTACCATCACCTATGCACCACCGTGCCCCTCTCTTCACCAGTTGCATGCCATAGCAGATGCTCCTTCAAGTGAAAGAGGACGATCGAGGCACCGGGGCATCCCAGACCTCGCAATCTGGGAAGTAACGTCCTTTGAGTACCCTAGCACACAAGGACGAGGGGTCCGTGAGCAATCTCCAGCATTGGCGGCCGAGCATCGCCTGATTGAAGAGCACCAGATCGCGAAAACCCATCCCACCAAGCGACTTGGGAGTAGACAGCCACTCCCAGCACCTCCAATGCATCTTTTTCCGTCCCTCCTCGAAGCCCCACCAATGATCAACAAAGGCTTTCCGTATGGCATCACACGTCGAGACCGGGATCTGAAAACAGCTCATGATATAGGTCGGTATTGCCTGAATAATAGCTTTGATCATAGTGTCCTTGCCAGCACGAGACATACGTTTACCCGACCATCCGTTCATGATTTTCCAGGCTCGATCCACAAGAAAACGAAATGAGCCAGTAGGGGAGCGGCCAATTCCGGTTGGCATGCCCAGATATGTGTCTTGTAGGGCCTCATTCGAAACGCCCAGCCGACTCATAACCGCTCCCTTTATCTGATTGTCACATCGGAGGCCAAAGAAGATAGATGATTTATCAATATTAATCTTTTGACCAGACCCTTGACAATACACAAGCAAGGTCTCCTTCAGTGCATCCACACTCTTTGCATCACTCCGGGCGAAGAAAATGCTATCATCTGCAAATAGGAGATGGGAAATAGGCGGGCCAGATCGACCGTTACGAACACCTTGGAGCACCCCCAAATTCTCCTTTTGAAACAGCAGACTTGACAAACCTTCAGTACAGAGTAAGAAAAGGTATGGACTTATCGGATCACCTTGTCGAATTCCCCTAGACGGAATAACTGGTGAAGTGAGCTCCCCATTAACTCGGACTGCATAGCGAACATTTGTTACACACCTCATAACCGTGTTGATCCAGTCCGGCGCAAAGCCCATCTTACAAAGACAACCGTGCAAATATCCCCATTCCACACTGTCATAAGCCTTCATCATATCAATCTTAAGAGCAAAGAATGCACATTTAGCTTGCTGCTTACGGATAGTATGAAGACACTCATATGCAATCAGTGCGTTATCAGTGATTAAACGACCAGGGACAAAGGCACTTTGATGTTCCGAGATCACCACCGGAAGAATAACCTTTAGGCGATTGGCAAGTACCTTGGACGCAATCTTGTATAGCACGTTACATAAACTGATGGGTCGGAAGTTCTTGAGTTGTTCCGGGTTCGTCACCTTGGGGATAAGCACAATGACAGAATCACAGAACCCCGGAGGAATCTCTTCACCCATCAAGAAACCCCTCACCGCTGAGCACAAATCCTCCTTGAGAACTTCCCAATGAGACTGATAGAAAAGTGCCGGAAAACCATCCGGGCCAGGTGCCTTGGTGGGGCCCATCTAAAATAAAGTTGTCCTAATTTCCTCATCCGAATAAGGTTTAAGGAGCTCCTCATTCATGTCAGTGGTCACCTTAGCTGGAATTGCATTTAAGACAGCAGCCGAATCACAAGGTTCTGACGAAAAGAGATCACCATAGAAGTTTGCCGCCATACCTTTGATTTCAGACAGCTCCTCGCACCTTATGCCGTCTTCCCGGAGCAAGGCACGAATCTTGTTGGTGCGACGACGAGCAGAAGCACGAGCATGGAAGAACGCAGTATTCCTATCCCCTTCACGCAGCCACTCCACACGTGATCTTTGGCGGGCCATCAGTTCTTCACGTTCAAACAACTCACACAGCCGATGCTCAATGCCTTGAGCCTCACGGCTAGTACATGCACTGATAGGTTGGAGCCTGAGGCGCTTTAGCTTCCCCTCGAGTTTTTTGATCTCACCTCGTACTGAACCAAAGCTCACTTTGCTCCAGACTTTCAGGGAAGATGCAACTTGGTGTAGGTTCTCCCAGGTGGATTTTAGTGACCGTGTGCCATCACTAGCATCCATCCAAGCCTTCTCCACCGTATCTCTGTAATCCGGCGCCCGGAGCCAAGCGGCTTCAAAGCGAAAACCGGTCTGGACTGGCCTTCTATTCACTTGTTGTCCAGCTCTAGAGATGCGAATGAGAATAGCATAATGATCAGAGGTCGTCGTAATGATGTTCTCAACACTTCAGTCATCATAACTGTCCGTGAAAGCACCATTTGAGACCGCCCGATCCAACCGAACGCGGACCAGATCATCGCCGTCTTGTCTGTTGGACCAAGTGAACATAGGTCCTGAGAAACCCATATCCACCAGCTCGCATTCATCCAAACAGTCCTTGAACTGCTCGATTTGTGACTCTAGACGATCACGAGAACCCGCATGCTCTTCTTGACATAAAACTTCATTGAAATCGCCACAAGCAATCCACGGGCCTCGCCACTGATCACGCAGCCTTCTCATTAGGTTCCAGAACTCGTGTCTCTTCTCTCGACGCGAATGAAGTGCGCCATGGAGCCGACCCAGCAGAGGAGATCACAACATCTATGCAGTGGGCATTGAAACCTTTGAGTGAGACATCATATTGTGGTAACCAAAAAAGTGCAAGGCCTCCGCTGAGACCCTCACAACTAACAGCGAAACTGCCCGTATATCCGAGAGAATGCATGAAGTTCCGGGCACGCTTATCCTTCATCTTTGTTTCAGAGAGAAAGAGGAAGGAGGGTCGATACGTTGCAATCAGCCAACGTAGCTCTCCGACTGTCGAGTCTGACCCAAGTCCTCGACAGTTCCAGCATAGGTAAATCATTGCGTCTGGCGGGACTGCTCCGCAGCCGCCGCCGGATCCGCCGATCGGTTAGAGGACGTCCTTTGCTTCTTGTTTGAGTCGTTCGAGGTCTCCACCTCCGCCCCACCTCCAGTTGTACTTGCAGTTGGAGTGACACGAGCATCCGATATCACCAAAGGCCCTGACGGGACCAGCTGAGGTGAATGAACTACAACTTTTGCCCTATAGACTTGTTTTGCTTGCTTCCGTTTCTGGCCCACTACATTCTCTGGAGATAACACGAGCTGCTCAGCAGCCGTACCCTGTTCAGATTGCTTCCGTGGGACAGTAGATTTACGCACACGGGGAGGCTTTTTAACCGGCAATGTCACCCCGCCAGAGCCATCAGCTTTCGTCTTGCGCCCCGCCGCAGGAGCAGGAACATCGTTAGTGCCAGTCTGTGACGCTCTGCCAGAATGCGACTGATCCGAGGAGGAAGCAGCCTCCTTCTTCTTCCAGTCTGGCACACACAAACTATCGCCATGATATGGCAGCTTCCCTTCAGAGTCTCGGTCCGCTGGAGTCGGGCATACCACTGATGAATGACCCAGCAGTCCGCATGAATAGCAATATATGGGGAGACGTTCATACATAACGTCGTAGTGCATCGTCTTGTTCAGCTTCTTCGAGAAAACAGACACACATCGCATGATGGGTTCAGCAGCATTGATTATGACTCGCACGCGCAGGTATGACCCCCATGCTCTTCCATGCTCATCGACTTCTACATGTTCAACTTTGCCCAGTCGACTAGCCAATGGAATTCCTCGATCAGAGTTCATCAACTCATATCCCAGCTTCATAATCCGAGCCCAAACAGGGAGCTCATCGAAGACAATATTCTCTGGTTTAATCTTCACGTCAAAATCCTTCAGCAGGATCGCGTTATTGCTTAGGCGCCAAGGTCCTCCTTTGGCCACTCTGAGTTTGTCAGCCTCTGATCCAAATTCTGCTAGGAACATGTTGGATCCGATCGGACGAACAACCAGCCCTTTAGGGTTCCCCCACGCAGGCCGAACTACTGCCCTGATGGTGTTGATATGTAAAGTGTTCGGGGCCAGGACCTTACCCACAAGAGCCCACTCCGGGCATGGAAGATCTGCATCTCCTTCATCATCCAGGACTAAGGGATCAGCTTCTTTGGACGTGAGGTTCAGCTGCTGCATCATCTCTGTTACAGATTTGCCGCGCTTAGCGGCGCCGCCAGACGAACCCGCACTCGTAGAGGCTCCCTTCGCCGGATCGCCAACCGCCGCCACCGCCAGATTGAGATCAACCGGCGGTGCCGCCTTGTCGATCGCCCCCTTCGCTCCTTTCCCCGTCATCTCACCACGTCGATCGATCACCGACCACAAAACAAGGGTGGGCAGCAAAGCGAAGTTTGCCCCTTGATCACCCCGAGATTGTGGAAGAGATCCGAACCAGACAGGCGGTGGGTGTTTAGGATGTCGAGAACGGGTGAGGGTAGATCGAAGAGAGGTAGATGATCACGATCGAGGATCGATCTCACCAGAAGAGTTCGCAGGATCTAAGGTTCGCCGAGTCGCCAGAGCGCCGCCAAACCCTAGGTTCCCCAAAAAACGGGAGGACGTGGGCCTGTGTCAACGTTTGCGGGCGAATAGCTCCTGTGCGACGTTTTACTTTGTCAATTGATGGGCAGCGACGTCGTTCGCTGGAATAGCTCTACTGCGACATCGCTGTTTTCGCAAATTGCTCTGCTACGACTTGGCCCTTAAGGGCAGTCTGTTAGTTAGGATTAGGATTATGGGGAGCCGGCGGGTGGGACCCACAACTTATCCACGTCAGATTGGTGGGACCTAGACAACAACGACGACCGTTATATCCTCCTCCCCTGTGCGCGCATTCTCCCTTGCTTGCCTGTCTTCTTCTTCTCCGACGACGAAGCGTCGCAACGCCGATGAGTTTGTCTGAACTGAAATGGATTCATTTGCCCAATTTCTGAAGTGAAGCCGTAAGCAGAACTAGATTTCAACTGAAATTTAACTTAACATATACTCAAATTCAAAGATTACATAGCTTAGTTCGTGGCGATCATCGGATCAAAAGCCACACACGCGGGTAGAAGCTCGATTACATAGTTAGCCTAGCTAATTGGGCGTCGACGCTTCTCTACCCCTAAAGCAGATCCAAAATTGGGCTTCGGAGCCCCGGGGGTGCGGCGGCGACGAGGCGGCGACGCCGCTCAGTCGGACAAGTCGGAGAAGTCGAGCTCCAACTCGTCGGAGCTGATGTCGATGATGGGGTGGAGGGAAGCCTCGATACCTCTCTCGAGGCGGAGTTTGTTGAGCTCCTCGATCTCCTGATGGCGCACCTCGACCTCCTGCTGCTGCTGCTGGCTGCGCTGGATCACCTCCTCGGTGATCCAGTCCAGGTCCTCGTCGGCGGCGAAGTCCCCGGGCAGCAGGCCGCGGAGCGGTGGGCGGTCCTGCTGCTCCTGCTCCTCCTCCCTCTTCGGCGGTGGCAGCTGTGGCGCCCGTGCCGCCATGCGGGAGCTCCCCGCGCCAGAGGAGCTCCCGTGCTCGTAGCGGTGGCCGTGCGCCGCCACGCTGCGGTCATACTCCTCCACCTCACGACGGGCGAACGCTGGCGGCGGCGTTAGGCCCCTGTGGAGCCACTTGTACGCGCCGCGCTTCCGACCGACGTCGGAATGAACCCGCCTCGCGCGTTCGGGGTCAGCCGGCCGCTTCCGCGCCTTCCGGTCCTCGTCGGAGCGATTTCTGGAGCCGGAATGGCCACCGCGGGAGCTGGAACCCCCACGCCTCATCATCTTCGTGGGCTGGAGCTGGATCTGTATGTGGCGGCAGCGGTTTCCCGTGGATTTGGTCGCCGGCGGCGAGGGAGTGCGGGGGGCGGCGCAGATCTGAATAGCTAGGGTACGACACATCTGAGTGGATAAGAAGGGGAACGGGAGGCGGTCGGGAAAAAAACGGTGGGCCGTGGCATGGGAAAGTGAACGGGAGGGCCATGGCCCGCTATTTGGTTTGGCCATGCCGTCCGGCCGTGGCGAGGCGGGGAGAATAGAAAAAAAAACACTAAAAAAAACTTGTGCACTAACCAGCGGGCCAAATCCTGCTGCTGGGCCCAAATTTAGTTTTTTTCGTACGAATGGCGCGGAACTGGGAGTGGCCAATCAGAGCGCAGAACTGGGAGTGGCGCGGATCGGGGGTTTCCTTCTGATCCAACCGTTCACTAACCAGCGATCAACGGCTCTGAAGCAGGGGGTTTCGGACGGGGTTTAGGGTTTTCAGTGAGCTAGGGTTGAGCATAAATAATTTAGAAAAAATCAAATAAATATGAAACTTTCGCTCACTGTTTACTTATGCAACTACGTTGCTAAAAAAATTTAAAACTTGTTATATCCACAGTTAAATGAAAAACATTCACACAATTCAAGCTATCGATGGAATGAGGTAGGGTTGAGCACAACTAATTAATCAAAACAACATACAACCAGCGCACATGGTCTACTTATGCAACTAAGTTGCTATTAAAAATATAAAACTTGTTATATCCACATTTCAATTCCAACATTCACACGTTCACGATATCGATGGAATGAGCTAGGTTTGAGCATAAGTAATTCAAAAAAAATCAAATAAATATAAAACCAGCGCACATGGTCTACTTACATGACATAGTTATCAAAAAATATATAAACTTTGATTTTTAGTCGGTCAACGATTTTGTGCAAAGTTTGACCAAACATTCAAATCAGCACAAATAATTCAAAAAAAATTAAAATAACATAAAACCAGCGCACATTGTCTTTTTTTTTTGAATTTTCCATACTTGTATTCATACTAGAGGAACAATACAAGGTCGATTACAAGCAGAGAAAAAGGAAGGATACGAAGAACAGCACCGCAGCGCCTCGCCGTCTTCAACCTCGGGCAGCTCCACCACGCGCACCCTCCACCGCCGGAGACGAAGGAGGAAGCAGACGCCCAGAGCCCCCACCACGGAGCGGGAGAGCTTCTTGCCACCACTGTGGCGTTGACGAACCACTGGATCCACCAGCTCCGACGAGCTGGATCTTGGACGCTGAACGAACAGAGGTCGGGGCAGCACCCCGCGCACCTCCCGCCCCAGATCCGTGGCCTGCGCCACAGATCTTCCACCAGCCACCCGCACACCACCGCCACGGCCGCTTCGCACCTCCACCACCACCGGCCTTGCATCCACTCGAAGCCGGGCTGCCGCCGAAGAGAAACGCGCAGCAGCTCGGGAACGAGGCCTGCAGCTCGAGGACGCCGTCGATGACGACGCCACGGAGGGGGAGCCGCAGATCTCCAAAACGGCAGCGTCGGCCTCCCCGCCTCAGCCGAGCCGCCCAAAATCCGCACCGCTACTCGCCGGAGCGCAGATCTAGGGATCCCCAGCCCTCCCGCCGCCGGAGCGGCCGGCGGAGAGCGGGAGATCCCCAGATACGCCGGCGGCTTCTTGTCGACGCCGAGTCGCCTCCGCGTTTCTCTCGAGCACTGTAGAGGGGGAAGGGTTCCAGAAAAACGAGTGAATGGTTAGCGCACATTGTCTACGTACATGACATAGTTATGAGAAAAATATATAAACTTGGTATATGAGTATTTTCATGAGAAATCCTTCACACAAATGACTTACCACGAACGAAATTACAGAGAGTTCAAGGAAGTGAGAGAGGGTTTGATGTTTTGAAAATTTAAAAAAATTGAAAAAAACACCAAAGCTTCCTTTTGGTGTGACTAAGAATGACACAGGCTTAGTTTTTCATTTTGGTATTTTAAACTTGTTTAAATGTTGGTCAAACTTGGGTTTGACCGAATTCAAAATAATCATAAAATATTCAAAAAACATCAAAAAAATGGAAAACCAGTGCACATGTTCTTAGTTTGTCATATACTAACAACTCCAATTGATAAACAAGGTCTAGACACATATTAAACAAGAAATGCTTTAATATGGTGTGAAATCACACATCTCAAACTATGAACTCTATAGTTTGAGTTGTGAGATTTCATACCATACTGAAGCATTTTTGTTTAATATGTATGTAGACCTTGTTTATCAGTTGGAGCTGTTAGTACATGATAAACTAAGACCATGTGCACTGGATTTGCATTTTTTTGATGTTTTTTGAATATTTTTTGAATATTTCAAAAATTGGTCAACTAAAATCAAACCAACTTTTAAACAAGTTTTGAGTTAAAAATTGTTCTAGGCACTATATTAGTGCAATATATGTTAACCCTAGAGTTTGAGATCATTTGGAGAAGGTCGAAAAAATGACAGGATTAGAAATGGTGCTGTTTGGGCTACCTTTGGGGCTCATTTGTAGCTCATTTTGGAAAACCGATGTGAAAAATGACAGGATTAGAAATGGGGATGACCAAGTTAGATCAACCTACTACATAATAACATGTACATTAAAGTTGAATTCAAATATTCAAAGTTGAATCAAAATATAAAAAATATTCAAAAATTCAAAAGAATTTGTCCAAGTGCAATATTTTAATGGATGGGACAACTCACTATTATAGATTTCTATAATAGTGAGATGCCCGACCCACAAAGCTACTGGACTAGGACATATAATGTGCAACACCTAAATTGCGAGCAAGGGGACTCGAACTTAGGTGGGCAAAGGGAGCATCAACCCTTTGCCACTAGGCTATGCCTCTGTTTGCGAAAAATCTACCACCATTTGGAGGTAATAGTTACAAATGTTTACATTTTGGTAACACTAGCAACACTAGCAATATTTAAATTTTGGAAACCCCTAAGCATTCTACACTAAAAGGCAAAAGTGGCTCAAATAAAAAAATAAAAAAAAAGCAAAAGTGGCTGAAATGGCTCCTACACTTACTGGGCCTAATTGGATGGAGTTGGCCCATTCATCTAGCCTACAGTGAAACTTTTCATTTTTCTCGAAAAAAAAAGATCTGCGCACGGTTGCATCCTCTACAGTAATATTCCGAAGAAGTAAATCATTCTGGTAAGTCTAAATAAAGAAGTAAGACATTGTTTCTACAGATGACACGATAATTTACATTTTTTTACAAGGTTTAACCCAACGGAACGTGCGAATGACAACATCGGGATGTCCAGAGCACGCCCCCAGGTTGTTCGACAGAACGCAGTCGACATGCCCAGTTCACAAAATTACTCCCCCACACGCTCCCCTACCAAAATTCACTACACTTTCTATCTACATAATGCAGCTCAAGCTTCCAGCTCCATCTAGCAGCTCTGTAGCTGATTCTTCATCTCGCATAGGATCAAAGCTACTTCGATGTCTAGGCTCGATGAACTAGCTGAACTCCTGCTCGATGTGGTACCCCTGCTCGATGAACTCCTGCTCGATGTGGTACCCCTGCTCGATGAGCTCCAGCCCGTACTGCTCTGGTCGCCCGCATCAAGTTTTCGCATCGATGCATACCTCTGTCTCGTCATCGGCGGCGATTGACCGCCGAGCGAAAAACCCTTATCGTCGATGCCGTAGCGCTTCCACGCCCGCTTCAAGACCTGATTCACCGAAATCCGGTAGGGCCGCTGGTCGCCTCCGCTGCACGGGTCCCTCGCCGCTGCACGAGTCACAAATAGGGCCGCCGGTCGCCTCCGCGACCGGCGACCCGCACCACCCCAACCTCCATCCACCCTCGACGCCCTTACCTTGCATTGCGACCGCAAGCCCTGCGTCGCCGCCCGCCGCTTCTTTTCTTGCGCCGCCGCTCGAATCGATTGCCGCTTCTCTTCTCGCGCCACCGCTCGAATCGGCCGCTCCATCTAGCCCGGAGAAGCCGAGACGGCAGGACAGGAGTGAGCTCAGAGGGACGCCGACGCGTGGCAGAGTTTTTTCCCCCACGATGAACAGATGCAGCTGTCGCATCGGAGCTATTATCACGGCTTCAGAGCACGCACGCGTGAGGTCCCACTTGTCATAAACTTATCCATTGAACGGTCAAACGGGGTTTACTGCGTGGGATAATAAATTAACGGCCATATCCTGTCTGAGCTATTCCCACGCAAACAAACGTCGCACCAGGGCTATTTCAGCCAACATCATCGCATGCCGGACAATTGCCCTCAACGACGTCACACAGGAGCTATTCGCCCCAACGTTTGCTGCTCTTGGAGAGAGGTAGCTGCTCCTATGTTTTGTCTTTCTTTTTTTGGTCTTTATTATTACATGCCTTTTGGGCTTCATAAAGATTTAGTTCCATTTCTTCTTCGATTTGTTCTTGGTTCTACCAAATATTTGACCACCTAAAGTTACAACTATGGTTTTTTCCTTTTCTTTTGAGACGGATGCAGAGTTTTTGTTTTTCGACGAGTTCACCAATATTGGCAAGAAAACAATTAGGAAAATGTCCAAAACAAACCCTGAACTTGTAAATGAAAACTAAATCGAACCCCCGACTTTGAATCCCCGAACTTGTCTATCCCAGTCTATTTTAGAACCTAGACCTGTTTGGCGCACCGAGAGTACTACAATCTCGTCTGGAATAACGGGCTACTCTCGCTCACGATTCGGGTCCACATGTCACGTCCATCACCTTCCTCAATCCCCCTTGACCACTCCCTCCCTCTCACCGTGTTTCATCTATATTCACCGAGCCCCTCTATGCGCTTCCCTCGACGCAGCCCCCTCCTCGCTACACTCCTCCCCGGCGCCCACTGCTCCCACGCGTCATCGATCCACGCCGTGCAGTTCGGGTAGTCATAAAACCTCACATGGACGCGCTCGAAGAGCCCCGTGGTCAGCGCCAGCTCCACGGGGAGGTCCGGGAACACGCACGGCGGCATCCCGCACCGGATGTGTGGTGCGTTTGGACAACACCCTAGCTAGCCAGTGCGTCGTACGTAGTGCTGTACGAGGCTGCCGCGTTCGAGGAAGAAGTGGATGTGCGTCGCCAAACGGGCGATGCACGCCCTCGCGGCTGCCACCGAGGTAGGAGTACCAAAGGTGGTCGATCAGGTCGAGCGTCGGCTGGTTGCTCAGGAGCCCGTAGACAACCAAAACCGCCGATGGAGAGGAAGATGAGGATGCCCAGGGACTGGCGGTGCTTAATGTCGTCGCCCATGGCAGCCAGCGGGTGGCCAAAGAAGTAAAGGTGGTACTTGTCGTGGCCATAGACATCGAAGTAGGCAACGTTGACAGTGGTGAAATGTCGCCGCCGCCACCGTGACGGCTACTGCTTTGGATGGGGGCATGCGCCACCGGTGGTGCTCGAGATTGGAGGTGTCTCCTTAGTTGTGCAATATTTACTGGGAGATAGTTCAGAGGTGAAAGATGTATATGACAGGTGGGGCATCTTTCTCGGCGAGAGGAACGAATTATTGGATTTAGAAATTATTTATTTAGTATGAGCCAAACGGATTTAGGGTTAAAAATAGACCGGGATTTAATAGTTCAGTGTGTCAATTTCGGGAGAATTCAAAGTTCAGGGTTCGATTTAGCTTTCATCACAAGTTCAGAGGGTTCGCTGCCTTGCAGCTACTCTCTGATGGGATTGCCGCAACATTGTAGAAATTAATCTACTCTTTCGTGGAATGAAGAGAGCGCACTAGATGATACCAACCATGCCGAGCCTCATCCCTGTGAGTTAGAACTTTGTATTTTTTTAAGACTAAAATGGTTTTGCCTCATTTATAAAGCCGGCCGGCATAATGGCCCTATGAGCACCTCCATAATACCTGCAACCCAATCATACATACAAACTGAAGACATCTTCACCTAGCATCGAATCAAGTCTCAAATTGGATATCCCAATCAACCGCAATAAACACCTAGCTTAAATAAAAGCACACCACGCACATGGTGAAATACATTGCAGAAGAACAACATTTGTGTCAGGATAATAATAACTGATGGAAGAGTTGCAGCTAGGTAATACATTATAAGGTGGATGGATGAATAACATAGCACAGCAATCTCAGCAGGACGCATCAGAACAGCCTCGATCTTCAACTCAGGTTGCGGACTCCGGCGGGGTCACGACGTCGTCGTCCATGGCGCCACCGAGCTCCTCATCCTCCATCGTGGCATCGTTCTGGCCATCAGAACGACGGGTCCATGGCTGGGGATACTCCACACCAGGAGGATAGACACAGGTCGAGGTGGCAAGGTCCACCCACATCACGTTAGGGTTGCTGGCGAACAACTTCTCCATGTCTGCAGCGTAGCGCGCCCTGACCCCCACCATGAACTCGTCGAAGCCCGGGTCGTCCTCCTCCTCCCCTTCCAGCAGCGTCAGCTGCGAGTCCACCGCCTGCCAAGGTTCCTCCTCCTCCTCCTCGGGTCCTCTCTTCCTCTTCGGCGCGCTCTCCTCGGCCGCCTGGGTGCAGGGCTGCTGCAGCGAGCACTCCTCCATTGATCCGCCTGCGCTCAGATCGAGCGGAAACTCCTTCTTGTCGGACATCGGTAGATTGGACGCCTGATGAGTTTCGAGTTCGTTGCGGATTTCTGCGGGAGGATGAGGCGGCGGCGGGTCGTTCTATATATACTAGTTGAATGCCCGTGCGTTGCTACGGTCAAACAAAATTTAACTTTACACATTGATTAAAGCATCTACAATTACAACCCTCTCCATTCATGTCCAACGAATTCCAAGTTATTCGGGTCTTTTGCCGTGTTTAGCAGTAAATGGCGGCGATTAATTCCCTCGTGTTTCCCATATTCTTTGAACAGAAAAATTGACAGTCAGAAAATGTAAGACGCATGAAAATCCATGTATGAAATGAACAAATCAAGGTAGAACTAAACCAACAAATTCCATTTCAAACCTCGACGGTATACATATTGAGTGATCACAACATATAATAAATTTGCTAGACAAAAGAAAGACCACTCTGGTACCCTGCATAGATTGGTAAAACAATGCTTCAAGTTACTGTCGTAACTAAGGATTTTAAACTGATCAACTGTCATCATCTGGTGACCGCAACAAAGATTTAAACATCAGATTCTTACCACGGTCCTTGTTGACGCAACAGCTGAAATGTCACATGTTTTCGTGACCTAGGACATCATAGAAATCATCATTTTTCTACATCTTCTTCCATCGAGATGATCCCGGAACCATTCTTATCATGAGTGCAGTTGAATGCCCGTGCGTTGCTACGGGTGCCTCAATTTTTTGTTGCTACACATGAAAAAATAATGTGTGCATTATAGAAATAGATATAACCAAATAATATTGCAAAAACAATAATATTCTAATTTTCTATAATTAAATTGATTAAACTTATAAATTGAATCATATGCATAGAAACTACAATTATCTTGTTGACTAAGATTCCACTTCGCTTATATCATGAATATGTCTTCATGACTAATTTACGGGAATAGTAAGTACAAAATGACTAAACTTTTTCTCTCGCTTATATCATGAAATAACACTCATGTGTAGAATGATTTCATGAATAGTAAGTATAGTCACATAGCTGGAAGAGAGAACGATAAAATCATATAGAGCAATGGTCATTCGACATGAATCAAAATAAGACACAATATATTCAGAAAAATATATAAGCTCAATATGCACATATCCATAGTCATTAAAAAGTCATAATGGTTGTTCTATCCAACTAATTCCAACTTTGCTGGACTAATGATTGTTCTATCTGACTAATTCCAACTTTGCTCACTTTCTTTCTGTATAAAGCATGAAACATTTTTTTGACAAATATCACTATAAAGATTTCTTCCCTAACACAGCTATTCTTTATCCCTTAAATAAAAATATGATATGCAGCTAATAAGCATATAATTACATTAGTACAGTCAAATATGATTTACATGAGATATTTAATTCAACACCTGACGGTAAGCATCAATTAAATTCTAGCATGCTTCATCACGGGATAAAAGTACTTTCTAATTTGTTGGAGCATAGCTTAACTCATAAAAAAATGCATGGTGATAATTTCACTCACCCAGGCCCCATGTGCAAATTAGACTGTAGCTTGGACTGCCATCTCATCTTGTAGAAACGGAGAACATGTTGCAGAAGCCATTTAGTTATGTCTCCATGCCAAGAACAAATAAATGGTCAATATGTGTAATCATGCGCGTGAGCAGTCATACTCCAGGCAAACAAATCAATTCACTATTTGAGTAGAAAAACTGTGGAACCAACAACGTTTGATCATTAGCAGCAAGGCAGCTTCTTCGCAGCCTTGTCCTATACATTTCACTAATCATGTAACAAACATGCGATTTCCTGCTTGACTGGGTCATAGTATACCTTCAATCCATTGGTTCAGAGTCGCTTCTCTCTGCTTCTCTCTTTTTTGGATTCTTCTTGCTCAACATCCCTATATGTAGAAGAACAAACCTAGATAAGTAAGGATACAGAAATAAAATATTGAGTACCCAAGATCAGGGAATCATTTAATCATTTAAGCCTTTGGAGTCTGATGTACCCAGAACAGATGCGCTGCCAACGCACAGTTGATTCAACAATAAGCACACACACACATTTAATCATAGAAACGACATTCCAAAACCCTTTGAAACCAAGCTCTCTAAAGTACTCCTGCAACACAAGTGTAACTGTCTCTTCTTCCGGCTATTCTTTATCCTTAAATAAAAATATGATATGCAGCAATAAGCATATAATTACATGTCGAGTGTAATAATTTATCTCCAAGAAAAAAGATAAAAAATTGTGGTCTTTTGTGATTTAATAATTTATCACAAATTCGAGTATATTTGAGCAGAAAATGCAATAATAGCATGGGTTTCAGAAAAAGCAACTTCAATTTGGGCAAGAGAATGTAAAGTTGTAAAGCTTACCTGATTGAACCATGCTCAGCCACAACGGTTGTGCAGGAGGGGAAAAGCATCTGCTACTTACCACGTACAGTTAAGTCCAAATTATTTCCTCGAAAATAAAAAGGAAGAATAATATCGTGTTTACGCTCTATAACAAAAATGTTGAATAAATGTTGTGTTCAATGTGATCCCGCCATGATCCCGTAACAAACCGATCGTGTCGGCCGCCTCCTTGTTCTTTCACCATCTACACCAAATCCACTCCATGCTACAGAACGCCATTACCACTGCCGCTGCAAACACATCATGTAGCTTGATCATGGGGCATGGGCGCATGCGTGCAAGAGTATATGTAGCTACCATTCCAGTAGCTTGACTAACACTTGGTGCAAAACCTCTACATGAAGTAGCTCAATTGGGGCACTCGACATAAACCACATAATTAGGACTGCATACATGTATATTATGACATGTAAAATGTAAGGGCTTGAAGACATTGTTAATAGGACGGCATGAAAATAACTATTTGCAAGTCGGAATACAAAAAACACTATATTATTTAATTTAGTTACCTTGCATACAGCAAGATGCCACCATGATTCTTGACCCAAGAAGAAACTACGATTGTGAACTTGTGATTTACATATTAAGTAGGATGAGCTTTCTTTAGTAACTTGATGGCGAAGATGAGCTGTTCCAGTTTTGCGAGTGAGAGTACAACGAAAAACTGTTAGTTTCTCTACCACAGTTTGTGTACAGTTACTATTGTTCAGTTGTAACCATTCCGGAAATGATGTTCACTTCAAATCCTTGCTCAGTAGAAATTTTGGGACTATACACAAGGTTGAGGCTGCTGTCTAATTGCATTTGCAGCTGTCTATGCTGGTTTAGCAAAATAATCTATGGTGTTGTTTACTGTTAATTTCTTGTTCACACTTTATGTATCAGTTCAAGATAAGTACAGTAGATAGCAAGTGCAGTCCAAAAGCCATTTGCTAGCTATCTATCTAGCAAATACGAAAACAGATACAACAGATATTGTCCAATCTACACAAGCTGTATTGTTTTCGAAATCCTTAGGAAACTCCTGGCATCCAAACTAAATAAACCACATGTTCTCGAAATGCAATTGAATGGGCAGTATATGACACCTGTTGTTTAAGAACAGATATGGAGATACAGAAGGGCGTACCTGATGTTTTGTCTTTGCCTAATGCCTTGGCATATGCATTTTCTGTCGTCTAGACCACATCAAGCCGCCTCCTTTGTTGGGGTTTTGTCCCGGGGAGTGTCGGCACGTCGGGGCCGCCGCCGCTTGGATCTCCAGATCGCTGCTCGTTACCCCACCGCCATCCTCCTCACAATCCCCTGCTTCTCCACAACGGATTTTCGTCAAAAACCTTGGAAGCTCAATGGACTGAAACCAACAGAGCAGTAAGCTCTGTCAGTAACTAATAACTTGATATAAGAATGGACTGAAACCTAGTTGCAGAAAAGAATCTTGGAAAAGTGTACTCTTACCCTTAAAACCTCGTCCGTGGGGTAACCCGACATTCCAGTCCATCGATGACATGGTGGGGAGGTGTCGTTCGTCAGGTTCAGGCGGCAGTGCTCTTGTACTTCGTGGCACCATCTGGGTCTCTGGCTGAACAGGTCCTGCAATTTTTTTGGTGAACACGGTTGATTAAACCTGTTATCTATTCCGGTTACTGAAATCCTAAACGCCTTGTTGATTTCAGTTTCAAGTGTGAAGGCTGCAATGGTTCTTGAGTCCATCCATTGTGATGGTTGGGCTATGACAGCTGAAATTTTGACAAATATAAACTGGAGATATGAAGACACCAAGATGAACACTAACCAATAATGTTGTGCTGATAACAATCAGCAGTGCGGCCCGGTGCATGTCTGCTTGTTTGTCTTAGCGATAGAACTTGGACTGCATCTGGTAACAAAAGACAGCGGCGGGCACACGGGTCAAGAACCTGAAGCTTTCAAGAATCCTCGTGTCAGCTGAAAGGCTATCTACAGTTGGGCAGCTACCATGGCACCAAGCTCTCCTGACCATGACACGGAGAAGAAAGCAAGCAGGAAAGTCAAGCGAGCGTGTACATACCATGACCACATTAGCCATGGCTCCTTCCTCCTCCCGCTCACGTTTCCCTCTCAATGTCGCCCTCCTCCTGCAGGCACAACCTGTCGTCGGTGGGGTAACCCGACATTCCAGTCCATCGTGACATGGTGGGGAGGTGTCGTTCGTCAGGTTAAGGCGGCAGCGCTCTTGTACTTCGTGGCACCATCTGGGTCTCTGGCTGAACAGGTCCTGCAATTTTTTTGGTGAACACAAGTTGATTAAACCTGTTATCTATTCCGGTTACTGAAATCCTAAACGCCTTGTTGATTTCAGTTTCAAGTGTGAAGGCTGCAATGGTTCTTGAGTCCATCCATTGTGATGGTTGGGTTATGACAGCAGAAATTTTGACAAATATAAACTGGAGATATGAAGACACCAAGATGAACACTAACCAATAATGTTGTGCTGATAACAATCAGCAGTGCGGCCCGGTGCATGTCTGCTTGTTTGTCTTAGCGATAGAACTTGGACTGCATCTGGTAACAAAAGACAGCGGCGGGGCCAGCAACAAGGAACGTCGACGACAGCAGCAAGGCCGCATCCGGGCAAAGTATAAGCCATCCATCGCACAGGAACACCTGCAGAGACCACGAATGATTTGAGGTGTGTACACTTTGCTCTCTCACACGGGTCAAGAACCTGAAGCTTTCAAGAATCCTCGTGTCAGCTGAAAGGCTATCTACAGTTGGGCAGCTACCATGGCACCAAGCTCTCCTGACCATGACACGGAGAAGAAGGCAAGCAGGAAAGTCAAGCGAGCGTGTACATACCATGACCACATCAGCCATGGCTCCTTCCTCCTCCCGCTCACGTTTCCCTCTCAATGTCGCCCTCCTCCTGCAGGCACAACCTGTCGTCGGTGGGGTAACCCGACATTCCAGTCCATCGATGACATGGTGGGGAGGTGTCGTTCGTCAGGTTAAGGCGGCAGCGCTCTTGTACTTCGTGGCACCATCTGGGTCTCTGGCTGAACAGGTCCTGCAATTTTTTTGGTGAACACAAGTTGATTAAACCTGTTATCTATTTCGGTTACTGAAATCCTAAACGCCTTGTTGATTTCAGTTTCAAGTGTGAAGGCTGCAATGGTTCTTGAGTCCATCCATTGTGATGGTTGGGTTATGACAGCAGAAATTTTGACAAATATAAACTGGAGATATGAAGACACCAAGATGAACACTAACCAATAATGTTGTGCTGATAACAATCAGCAGTGCGGCCCGGTGCATGTCTGCTTGTTTGTCTTAGCGATAGAACATGGACTGCATCTGGTAACAAAAGACAGCGGCGGGGCCAGCAACAAGGAACGTCGACGACAGCATCAAGGCCGCATCCGGGCAAAGTATAAGCCATCCATCGCACAGGAACACCTGCAGAGACCACAAATGATTTGAGGTGTGTACACTTTGCTCTCTCACACGGGTCAAGAACCTGAAGCTTTCAAGAATCCTCGTGTCAGCTGAAAGGCTATCTACGGTTGGGCAGCTACCATGGCACCAAGCTCTCCTGACCATGACACGGAGAAGAAGGCAAGCAGGAAAGTCAAGCGAGCGTGTACATACCATGACCACATCAGCCATGGCTCCTTCCTCCTCCCGCTCACGTTTCCCTCTGACTGTCGTGTACTTCCATACAAACTGTCTGCAACAAATGATCCAGATTGACCCAAGCATAAACAGGATTTGTCGCTAAGAGCAACATCTGGCTCTTCACCAATCTCATTAGCCTGCAAACTTGAGCAATTAGTAAGTGACTTAGATGTGCTTGAGGCATAGCAATTTTCTCAGATTAAGTGAACACTATGACACTGACTTTCGTAATTATCTTCCCAAATATGAGCACTATGTAAAACAAGACGGTATGGGGTGGCAAAGAGCTCAATATTCGTGTACACTGTGTCGTGTCAGCACGGCTGGTCAACATGAGCAACCAACATATTCAGAAAAACAATTTCTTCAGTCGGTAGTTAGACAAAACACTAGATTGTTTTTTTTTAAGGATGACCACTTCTCAATCTGCAAGTATATGATGACCAAGAAAGATAGATAAATCAATGCTGGACAATGAGTATAAGCTAGAGGAGAATTGTGGTTATGAATTCACTGTTTTTTAAATAGTAACATAATATTAAAATCCACCCTCCACTAAGTGTACACGGATTCCCTAACAGAATTCTGCGCAATTAAATCACAGTTGCCTAAAATCATAACATAATCTTGAAATTCATCCTCCACTAGATGAAGGAGGCTTGACAAACAGAAAGCTATTCCGGCCATAGCACTCCACAGCCATGAACGAGAATCATTTCGACAATGCAAGAGGAGGAGAGCAAATAATTACTAGCGCAAGTGCGCTCTTGCCGAAGAAGGCTCCGGTGATCCTCGCTCTGACCCGCGGCTCGAGCCTCATCCACCAATCCACATACCCCTTCTCCCTCCAGAAGGCCGTCGACGCCAGCGCAGCCTTCTCCTTGACGCACTTCCCGACCCTGACCGCCTTCTTCCCACCTCCGGCCGCGGCCGCCATGGCCGCCGCCCACGACATCCTTAGCGCGATCTCCACCCAGTTGGCGACGAACTCCTCGACGACGAAGTACCCCTTGGCCTTGAGCCAGGGCAGCTCGGGGAGGTCCTCGGCGGCCAATGCGGGCAGGTCGACCTCGCAGCGGAGGAAGCTCCCGGCCGAGATCTCGTCCATGGCGGCGACGAAGGCGTCGAGGTCCGCCAGGAGGGGCTCGGCGAGCGTGATCGCGTCGGGGCGCGGGGAAGAGGCGGCCGGGGAGGAGGCGAAGAGGAGGGTCCGGGAGAAGAGGAGGTCGTGCGCGCGGGAGGCGGCGGCGGCGCGGGCCAGGAGGCCCCGGGAGAGGCGCGAGAGGACGGTGGGGGCGGAGGACGGGGAGGGGGAGGGGAGGAGGAAGAAGGAGGAGTGGCCGCGGTGGCGGAGGCGGTGGAGCATGGAGAGGAGCGCCCCGGCGGTGGCCGGGGAGAGGAGGGAGGTGGTGGCGGCGGCGCGGGACGGCGGCGGGAGGGAGGCGAGCCACCGCAGGATCGCGGCGCGCGGGGAGGGGGCGGGGGAGGGGGTTGAGGCGTGGTAGAGGGAGAGGTGCGCGGTGAGGGCGTCGACGAGCTGCTGCGTGGTGCGCGGCATGGCGGAGGCGGACGCCATGGCCGGTGTCTGGTCGGAGATGGGGAAGGAGGAACCACCGCTTGTAAAGGCGTGATTTTTATTTTTCCTTTTGTTTTGGAGAGAGGTAGCTTTTTTTTTTTTGAAATTCACCACTTTATTACTTAAATCAAATCATTACAGAGAGTCTCCCGGATACAATCCGATGCAAAGTTTCTGAAAACAGAAGATACAAACTGCTCCGCAGAGCGAGCTAAGATATGAGCTGCTACATTACTAAGGCGATGAGAATGCTTGAAAGAACAGCTAACGAAACCGGCCCCGATATGTTTTATGTCTTGTACCACCAAGCCGATTAAACTTCGATCCAGCTCTGAAGATTTCAAACACTGGACCAAAGACAGGCAGTCGGAAACGACCACAATTTTGTCGAAACCCTCCTCGGCAGCTAGGGAAACAGCGCGGCGACAAGCCAGCGCTTCAGCTAACTCTGGCGTCGTAACCTCCTGCTGAAGTTCGCTGCAAGCAGTCAAACAAACACCAATGTGGTTCCGGATTACGACGCCTATCCCCATCCGACGAGAAGCGGAGAATAGAGCTGCATCCACGTTAACACATACCGTTCCTTCAGGCGGCGGAGTCCAGCTTAAAGATGGAGTATTGGAATCACGCCTAGTAGAAGTACCGGTGTTGAAAAGATGCAGATCGATCATCTCGACATAAGCCTTGACCTGTTCAGCCACCGCCAGAGGATGCTTCATTGGTTCACCATTTCTTACACCATTCCGAGCAGTCCAAAGGTGCCAAACAGTCACTGTCATAACCATTCTCTCTCTGTCTGTTGATCTAGAAAGGAAATCAAAGACCCAGGATTTCGAACATGAGAAAAACCTCCTGCGCAATTGGATACCGTATGCATGTTTCAGCTCCTGCCATACTTCGTTTGCAAACTGACAGAACAAAAAGACATGATCCACGGTTTCCTCACGAGCGCAATAGATACAGGCTGCAGAAGTTGGAATATGCCTCCCGCATAGTTGAGCCCCAGTGGGCAAACAATCGTGTGCATAGCGCCATAAATTGATCTTCATTTTACCTGGCGCTTTGATGGCCCAAAGTCTCTTCCAGAGTTGAGCAACGTCACCTGGATCTGAGCTCAATCCGCCACCCGACTTGCTTCTGTCAACAATAAACTTCGCAGACCGGGCAAGATGATATGCAGAGCGGACTTAATAGATACCAAGCTTGGTGAAGGGCCAAGACACGAAGTCCTCCCCCCCCCCCCCCCCCCCCACGCCGACTGATGGGGACTTGCAGCACCTGGTTCGCCACATCCTCCTCAAAAACGGAACGCACGACATCAGCATCCCATGAACTGTGAGACCCATCGAGTAAGAACTCCACAGTTGCGCCGGCAGAAATCGGCGTCAGAGGTTTGATCGAACCTGGAATAACGTTAGGAATCCAATTATCAGTCAACACTTTGGTCTTCTTACCATCACCTATGCACCACCGTGCCCCTCTCTTCACCAGTTGCATGCCATAGCAGATGCTCCTTCAAGTGAAAGAGGACGATCGAGGCACCGGGGCATCCCAGACCTCGCAATCTGGGAAGTAACGTCCTTTGAGTACCCTAGCACACAAGGACGAGGGGTCCGTGAGCAATCTCCAGCATTGGCGGCCGAGCATCGCCTGATTGAAGAGCACCAGATCGCGAAAACCCATCCCACCAAGCGACTTGGGAGTAGACAGCCACTCCCAGCACCTCCAATGCATCTTTTTCCGTCCCTCCTCGAAGCCCCACCAATGATCAACAAAGGCTTTCCGTATGGCATCACACGTCGAGACCGGGATCTGAAAACAGCTCATGATATAGGTCGGTATTGCCTGAATAATAGCTTTGATCATAGTGTCCTTGCCAGCACGAGACATACGTTTACCCGACCATCCGTTCATGATTTTCCAGGCTCGATCCACAAGAAAACGAAATGAGCCAGTAGGGGAGCGGCCAATTCCGGTTGGCATGCCCAGATATGTGTCTTGTAGGGCCTCATTCGAAACGCCCAGCCGACTCATAACCGCTCCCTTTATCTGATTGTCACATCGGAGGCCAAAGAAGATAGATGATTTATCAATATTAATCTTTTGACCAGACCCTTGACAATACACAAGCAAGGTCTCCTTCAGTGCATCCACACTCTTTGCATCACTCCGGGCGAAGAAAATGCTATCATCTGCAAATAGGAGATGGGAAATAGGCGGGCCAGATCGACCGTTACGAACACCTTGGAGCACCCCCAAATTCTCCTTTTGAAACAGCAGACTTGACAAACCTTCAGTACAGAGTAAGAAAAGGTATGGACTTATCGGATCACCTTGTCGAATTCCCCTAGACGGAATAACTGGTGAAGTGAGCTCCCCATTAACTCGGACTGCATAGCGAACATTTGTTACACACCTCATAACCGTGTTGATCCAGTCCGGCGCAAAGCCCATCTTACAAAGACAACCGTGCAAATATCCCCATTCCACACTGTCATAAGCCTTCATCATATCAATCTTAAGAGCAAAGAATGCACATTTAGCTTGCTGCTTACGGATAGTATGAAGACACTCATATGCAATCAGTGCGTTATCAGTGATTAAACGACCAGGGACAAAGGCACTTTGATGTTCCGAGATCACCACCGGAAGAATAACCTTTAGGCGATTGGCAAGTACCTTGGACGCAATCTTGTATAGCACGTTACATAAACTGATGGGTCGGAAGTTCTTGAGTTGTTCCGGGTTCGTCACCTTGGGGATAAGCACAATGACAGAATCACAGAACCCCGGAGGAATCTCTTCACCCATCAAGAAACCCCTCACCGCTGAGCACAAATCCTCCTTGAGAACTTCCCAATGAGACTGATAGAAAAGTGCCGGAAAACCATCCGGGCCAGGTGCCTTGGTGGGGCCCATCTAAAATAAAGTTGTCCTAATTTCCTCATCCGAATAAGGTTTAAGGAGCTCCTCATTCATGTCAGTGGTCACCTTAGCTGGAATTGCATTTAAGACAGCAGCCGAATCACAAGGTTCTGACGAAAAGAGATCACCATAGAAGTTTGCCGCCATACCTTTGATTTCAGACAGCTCCTCGCACCTTATGCCGTCTTCCCGGAGCAAGGCACGAATCTTGTTGGTGCGACGACGAGCAGAAGCACGAGCATGGAAGAACGCAGTATTCCTATCCCCTTCACGCAGCCACTCCACACGTGATCTTTGGCGGGCCATCAGTTCTTCACGTTCAAACAACTCACACAGCCGATGCTCAATGCCTTGAGCCTCACGGCTAGTACATGCACTGATAGGTTGGAGCCTGAGGCGCTTTAGCTTCCCCTCGAGTTTTTTGATCTCACCTCGTACTGAACCAAAGCTCACTTTGCTCCAGACTTTCAGGGAAGATGCAACTTGGTGTAGGTTCTCCCAGGTGGATTTTAGTGACCGTGTGCCATCACTAGCATCCATCCAAGCCTTCTCCACCGTATCTCTGTAATCCGGCGCCCGGAGCCAAGCGGCTTCAAAGCGAAAACCGGTCTGGACTGGCCTTCTATTCACTTGTTGTCCAGCTCTAGAGATGCGAATGAGAATAGCATAATGATCAGAGGTCGTCGTAATGATGTTCTCAACACTTCAGTCATCATAACTGTCCGTGAAAGCACCATTTGAGACCGCCCGATCCAACCGAACGCGGACCAGATCATCGCCGTCTTGTCTGTTGGACCAAGTGAACATAGGTCCTGAGAAACCCATATCCACCAGCTCGCATTCATCCAAACAGTCCTTGAACTGCTCGATTTGTGACTCTAGACGATCACGAGAACCCGCATGCTCTTCTTGACATAAAACTTCATTGAAATCGCCACAAGCAATCCACGGGCCTCGCCACTGATCACGCAGCCTTCTCATTAGGTTCCAGAACTCGTGTCTCTTCTCTCGACGCGAATGAAGTGCGCCATGGAGCCGACCCAGCAGAGGAGATCACAACATCTATGCAGTGGGCATTGAAACCTTTGAGTGAGACATCATATTGTGGTAACCAAAAAAGTGCAAGGCCTCCGCTGAGACCCTCACAACTAACAGCGAAACTGCCCGTATATCCGAGAGAATGCATGAAGTTCCGGGCACGCTTATCCTTCATCTTTGTTTCAGAGAGAAAGAGGAAGGAGGGTCGATACGTTGCAATCAGCCAACGTAGCTCTCCGACTGTCGAGTCTGACCCAAGTCCTCGACAGTTCCAGCATAGGTAAATCATTGCGTCTGGCGGGACTGCTCCGCAGCCGCCGCCGGATCCGCCGATCGGTTAGAGGACGTCCTTTGCTTCTTGTTTGAGTCGTTCGAGGTCTCCACCTCCGCCCCACCTCCAGTTGTACTTGCAGTTGGAGTGACACGAGCATCCGATATCACCAAAGGCCCTGACGGGACCAGCTGAGGTGAATGAACTACAACTTTTGCCCTATAGACTTGTTTTGCTTGCTTCCGTTTCTGGCCCACTACATTCTCTGGAGATAACACGAGCTGCTCAGCAGCCGTACCCTGTTCAGATTGCTTCCGTGGGACAGTAGATTTACGCACACGGGGAGGCTTTTTAACCGGCAATGTCACCCCGCCAGAGCCATCAGCTTTCGTCTTGCGCCCCGCCGCAGGAGCAGGAACATCGTTAGTGCCAGTCTGTGACGCTCTGCCAGAATGCGACTGATCCGAGGAGGAAGCAGCCTCCTTCTTCTTCCAGTCTGGCACACACAAACTATCGCCATGATATGGCAGCTTCCCTTCAGAGTCTCGGTCCGCTGGAGTCGGGCATACCACTGATGAATGACCCAGCAGTCCGCATGAATAGCAATATATGGGGAGACGTTCATACATAACGTCGTAGTGCATCGTCTTGTTCAGCTTCTTCGAGAAAACAGACACACATCGCATGATGGGTTCAGCAGCATTGATTATGACTCGCACGCGCAGGTATGACCCCCATGCTCTTCCATGCTCATCGACTTCTACATGTTCAACTTTGCCCAGTCGACTAGCCAATGGAATTCCTCGATCAGAGTTCATCAACTCATATCCCAGCTTCATAATCCGAGCCCAAACAGGGAGCTCATCGAAGACAATATTCTCTGGTTTAATCTTCACGTCAAAATCCTTCAGCAGGATCGCGTTATTGCTTAGGCGCCAAGGTCCTCCTTTGGCCACTCTGAGTTTGTCAGCCTCTGATCCAAATTCTGCTAGGAACATGTTGGATCCGATCGGACGAACAACCAGCCCTTTAGGGTTCCCCCACGCAGGCCGAACTACTGCCCTGATGGTGTTGATATGTAAAGTGTTCGGGGCCAGGACCTTACCCACAAGAGCCCACTCCGGGCATGGAAGATCTGCATCTCCTTCATCATCCAGGACTAAGGGATCAGCTTCTTTGGACGTGAGGTTCAGCTGCTGCATCATCTCTGTTACAGATTTGCCGCGCTTAGCGGCGCCGCCAGACGAACCCGCACTCGTAGAGGCTCCCTTCGCCGGATCGCCAACCGCCGCCACCGCCAGATTGAGATCAACCGGCGGTGCCGCCTTGTCGATCGCCCCCTTCGCTCCTTTCCCCGTCATCTCACCACGTCGATCGATCACCGACCACAAAACAAGGGTGGGCAGCAAAGCGAAGTTTGCCCCTTGATCACCCCGAGATTGTGGAAGAGATCCGAACCAGACAGGCGGTGGGTGTTTAGGATGTCGAGAACGGGTGAGGGTAGATCGAAGAGAGGTAGATGATCACGATCGAGGATCGATCTCACCAGAAGAGTTCGCAGGATCTAAGGTTCGCCGAGTCGCCAGAGCGCCGCCAAACCCTAGGTTCCCCAAAAAACGGGAGGACGTGGGCCTGTGTCAACGTTTGCGGGCGAATAGCTCCTGTGCGACGTTTTACTTTGTCAATTGATGGGCAGCGACGTCGTTCGCTGGAATAGCTCTACTGCGACATCGCTGTTTTCGCAAATTGCTCTGCTACGACTTGGCCCTTAAGGGCAGTCTGTTAGTTAGGATTAGGATTATGGGGAGCCGGCGGGTGGGACCCACAACTTATCCACGTCAGATTGGTGGGACCTAGACAACAACGACGACCGTTATATCCTCCTCCCCTGTGCGCGCATTCTCCCTTGCTTGCCTGTCTTCTTCTTCTCCGACGACGAAGCGTCGCAACGCCGATGAGTTTGTCTGAACTGAAATGGATTCATTTGCCCAATTTCTGAAGTGAAGCCGTAAGCAGAACTAGATTTCAACTGAAATTTAACTTAACATATACTCAAATTTGAAAGATTACATAGCTTAGTTCGTGGCGATCATCGGATCAAAAGCCACACACGCGGGTAGAAGCTCGATTACATAGTTAGCCTAGCTAATTGGGCGTCGACGCTTCTCTACCCCTAAACGCAGATCCAAAATTGGGCTTCGGAGCCCCGGGGGTGCGGCGGCGACGAGGCGGCGACGCCGCTCAGTCGGACAAGTCGGAGAAGTCGAGCTCCAACTCGTCGGAGCTGATGTCGATGATGGGGTGGAGGGAAGCCTCGATACCTCTCTCGAGGCGGAGTTTGTTGAGCTCCTCGATCTCCTGATGGCGCACCTCGACCTCCTGCTGCTGCTGCTGGCTGCGCTGGATCACCTCCTCGGTGATCCAGTCCAGGTCCTCGTCGGCGGCGAAGTCCCCGGGCAGCAGGCCGCGGAGCGGTGGGCGGTCCTGCTGCTCCTGCTCCTCCTCCCTCTTCGGCGGTGGCAGCTGTGGCGCCCGTGCCGCCATGCGGGAGCTCCCCGCGCCAGAGGAGCTCCCGTGCTCGTAGCGGTGGCCGTGCGCCGCCACGCTGCGGTCATACTCCTCCACCTCACGACGGGCGAACGCTGGCGGCGGCGTTAGGCCCCTGTGGAGCCACTTGTACGCGCCGCGCTTCCGACCGACGTCGGAATGAACCCGCCTCGCGCGTTCGGGGTCAGCCGGCCGCTTCCGCGCCTTCCGGTCCTCGTCGGAGCGATTTCTGGAGCCGGAATGGCCACCGCGGGAGCTGGAACCCCCACGCCTCATCATCTTCGTGGGCTGGAGCTGGATCTGTATGTGGCGGCAGCGGTTTCCCGTGGATTTGGTCGCCGGCGGCGAGGGAGTGCGGGGGGCGGCGCAGATCTGAATAGCTAGGGTACGACACATCTGAGTGGATAAGAAGGGGAACGGGAGGCGGTCGGGAAAAAAACGGTGGGCCGTGGCATGGGAAAGTGAACGGGAGGGCCATGGCCCGCTATTTGGTTTGGCCATGCCGTCCGGCCGTGGCGAGGCGGGGAGAATAGAAAAAAAAACACTAAAAAAAACTTGTGCACTAACCAGCGGGCCAAATCCTGCTGCTGGGCCCAAATTTAGTTTTTTTCGTACGAATGGCGCGGAACTGGGAGTGGCCAATCAGAGCGCAGAACTGGGAGTGGCGCGGATCGGGGGTTTCCTTCTGATCCAACCGTTCACTAACCAGCGATCAACGGCTCTGAAGCAGGGGGTTTCGGACGGGGTTTAGGGTTTTCAGTGAGCTAGGGTTGAGCATAAATAATTTAGAAAAAATCAAATAAATATGAAACTTTCGCTCACTGTTTACTTATGCAACTACGTTGCTAAAAAAATTTAAAACTTGTTATATCCACAGTTAAATGAAAAACATTCACACAATTCAAGCTATCGATGGAATGAGGTAGGGTTGAGCACAACTAATTAATCAAAACAACATACAACCAGCGCACATGGTCTACTTATGCAACTAAGTTGCTATTAAAAATATAAAACTTGTTATATCCACATTTCAATTCCAACATTCACACGTTCACGATATCGATGGAATGAGCTAGGTTTGAGCATAAGTAATTCAAAAAAAATCAAATAAATATAAAACCAGCGCACATGGTCTACTTACATGACATAGTTATCAAAAAATATATAAACTTTGATTTTTAGTCGGTCAACGATTTTGTGCAAAGTTTGACCAAACATTCAAATCAGCACAAATAATTCAAAAAAAATTAAAATAACATAAAACCAGCGCACATTGTCTTTTTTTTTTGAATTTTCCATACTTGTATTCATACTAGAGGAACAATACAAGGTCGATTACAAGCAGAGAAAAAGGAAGGATACGAAGAACAGCACCGCAGCGCCTCGCCGTCTTCAACCTCGGGCAGCTCCACCACGCGCACCCTCCACCGCCGGAGACGAAGGAGGAAGCAGACGCCCAGAGCCCCCACCACGGAGCGGGAGAGCTTCTTGCCACCACTGTGGCGTTGACGAACCACTGGATCCACCAGCTCCGACGAGCTGGATCTTGGACGCTGAACGAACAGAGGTCGGGGCAGCACCCCGCGCACCTCCCGCCCCAGATCCGTGGCCTGCGCCACAGATCTTCCACCAGCCACCCGCACACCACCGCCACGGCCGCTTCGCACCTCCACCACCACCGGCCTTGCATCCACTCGAAGCCGGGCTGCCGGAGAAACGCGCAGCAGCTCGGGAACGAGGCCTGCAGCTCGAGGACGCCGTCGATGACGACGCCACGGAGGGGGAGCCGCAGATCTCCAAAACGGCAGCGTCGGCCTCCCCGCCTCAGCCGAGCCGCCCAAAATCCGCACCGCTACTCGCCGGAGCGCAGATCTAGGGATCCCCAGCCCTCCCGCCGCCGGAGCGGCCGGCGGAGAGCGGGAGATCCCCAGATACGCCGGCGGCTTCTTGTCGACGCCGAGTCGCCTCCGCGTTTCTCTCGAGCACTGTAGAGGGGGAAGGGTTCCAGAAAAACGAGTGAATGGTTAGCGCACATTGTCTACGTACATGACATAGTTATGAGAAAAATATATAAACTTGGTATATGAGTATTTTCATGAGAAATCCTTCACACAAATGACTTACCACGAACGAAATTACAGAGAGTTCAAGGAAGTGAGAGAGGGTTTGATGTTTTGAAAATTTAAAAAAATTGAAAAAAACACCAAAGCTTCCTTTTGGTGTGACTAAGAATGACACAGGCTTAGTTTTTCATTTTGGTATTTTAAACTTGTTTAAATGTTGGTCAAACTTGGGTTTGACCGAATTCAAAATAATCATAAAATATTCAAAAAACATCAAAAAAATGGAAAACCAGTGCACATGTTCTTAGTTTGTCATATACTAACAACTCCAATTGATAAACAAGGTCTAGACACATATTAAACAAGAAATGCTTTAATATGGTGTGAAATCACACATCTCAAACTATGAACTCTATAGTTTGAGTTGTGAGATTTCATACCATACTGAAGCATTTTTGTTTAATATGTATGTAGACCTTGTTTATCAGTTGGAGCTGTTAGTACATGATAAACTAAGACCATGTGCACTGGATTTGCATTTTTTTGATGTTTTTTGAATATTTTTTGAATATTTCAAAAATTGGTCAACTAAAATCAAACCAACTTTTAAACAAGTTTTGAGTTAAAAATTGTTCTAGGACACTATATTAGTGCAATATATGTTAACCCTAGAGTTTGAGATCATTTGGAGAAGGTCGAAAAAATGACAGGATTAGAAATGGTGCTGTTTGGGCTACCTTTGGGGCTCATTTGTAGCTCATTTTGGAAAACCGATGTGAAAAATGACAGGATTAGAAATGGGGATGACCAAGTTAGATCAACCTACTACATAATAACATGTACATTAAAGTTGAATTCAAATATTCAAAGTTGAATCAAAATATAAAAAATATTCAAAAATTCAAAAGAATTTGTCCAAGTGCAATATTTTAATGGATGGGACAACTCACTATTATAGATTTCTATAATAGTGAGATGCCCGACCCACAAAGCTACTGGACTAGGACATATAATGTGCAACACCTAAATTGCGAGCAAGGGGACTCGAACTTAGGTGGGCAAAGGGAGCATCAACCCTTTGCCACTAGGCTATGCCTCTGTTTGCGAAAAATCTACCACCATTTGGAGGTAATAGTTACAAATGTTTACATTTTGGTAACACTAGCAACACTAGCAATATTTAAATTTTGGAAACCCCTAAGCATTCTACACTAAAAGGCAAAAGTGGCTCAAATAAAAAAATAAAAAAAAAGCAAAAGTGGCTGAAATGGCTCCTACACTTACTGGGCCTAATTGGATGGAGTTGGCCCATTCATCTAGCCTACAGTGAAACTTTTCATTTTTCTCGAAAAAAAAAGATCTGCGCACGGTTGCATCCTCTACAGTAATATTCCGAAGAAGTAAATCATTCTGGTAAGTCTAAATAAAGAAGTAAGACATTGTTTCTACAGATGACACGCTAATTTACATTTTTTTACAAGGTTTAACCCAACGGAACGTGCGAATGACAACATCGGGATGTCCAGAGCACGCCCCCAGGTTGTTCGACAGAACGCAGTCGACATGCCCAGTTCACAAAATTACTCCCCCACACGCTCCCCTACCAAAATTCACTACACTTTCTATCTACATAATGCAGCTCAAGCTTCCAGCTCCATCTAGCAGCTCTGTAGCTGATTCTTCATCTCGCATAGGATCAAAGCTACTTCGATGTCTAGGCTCGATGAACTAGCTGAACTCCTGCTCGATGTGGTACCCCTGCTCGATGAACTCCTGCTCGATGTGGTACCCCTGCTCGATGAGCTCCAGCCCGTACTGCTCTGGTCGCCCGCATCAAGTTTTCGCATCGATGCATACCTCTGTCTCGTCATCGGCGGCGATTGACCGCCGAGCGAAAAACCCTTATCGTCGATGCCGTAGCGCTTCCACGCCCGCTTCAAGACCTGATTCACCGAAATCCGGTAGGGCCGCTGGTCGCCTCCGCTGCACGGGTCCCTCGCCGCTGCACGAGTCACAAATAGGGCCGCCGGTCGCCTCCGCGACCGGCGACCCGCACCACCCCAACCTCCATCCACCCTCGACGCCCTTACCTTGCATTGCGACCGCAAGCCCTGCGTCGCCGCCCGCCGCTTCTTTTCTTGCGCCGCCGCTCGAATCGATTGCCGCTTCTCTTCTCGCGCCACCGCTCGAATCGGCCGCTCCATCTAGCCCGGAGAAGCCGAGACGGCAGGACAGGAGTGAGCTCAGAGGGACGCCGACGCGTGGCAGAGTTTTTTCCCCCACGATGAACAGATGCAGCTGTCGCATCGGAGCTATTATCACGGCTTCAGAGCACGCACGCGTGAGGTCCCACTTGTCATAAACTTATCCATTGAACGGTCAAACGGGGTTTACTGCGTGGGATAATAAATTAACGGCCATATCCTGTCTGAGCTATTCCCACGCAAACAAACGTCGCACCAGGGCTATTTCAGCCAACATCATCGCATGCCGGACAATTGCCCTCAACGACGTCACACAGGAGCTATTCGCCCCAACGTTTGCTGCTCTTGGAGAGAGGTAGCTGCTCCTATGTTTTGTCTTTCTTTTTTTGGTCTTTATTATTACATGCCTTTTGGGCTTCATAAAGATTTAGTTCCATTTCTTCTTCGATTTGTTCTTGGTTCTACCAAATATTTGACCACCTAAAGTTACAACTATGGTTTTTTCCTTTTCTTTTGAGACGGATGCAGAGTTTTTGTTTTTCGACGAGTTCACCAATATTGGCAAGAAAACAATTAGGAAAATGTCCAAAACAAACCCTGAACTTGTAAATGAAAACTAAATTGAACCCCCGACTTTGAATCCCCGAACTTGTCTATCCCAGTCTATTTTAGAACCTAGACCTGTTTGGCGCACCGAGAGTACTACAATCTCGTCTGGAATAACGGGCTACTCTCGCTCACGATTCGGGTCCACATGTCACGTCCATCACCTTCCTCAATCCCCCTTGACCACTCCCTCCCTCTCACCGTGTTTCATCTATATTCACCGAGCCCCTCTATGCGCTTCCCTCGACGCAGCCCCCTCCTCGCTACACTCCTCCCCGGCGCCCACTGCTCCCACGCGTCATCGATCCACGCCGTGCAGTTCGGGTAGTCATAAAACCTCACATGGACGCGCTCGAAGAGCCCCGTGGTCAGCGCCAGCTCCACGGGGAGGTCCGGGAACACGCACGGCGGCATCCCGCACCGGATGTGTGGTGCGTTTGGACAACACCCTAGCTAGCCAGTGCGTCGTACGTAGTGCTGTACGAGGCTGCCGCGTTCGAGGAAGAAGTGGATGTGCGTCGCCAAACGGGCGATGCACGCCCTCGCGGCTGCCACCGAGGTAGGAGTACCAAAGGTGGTCGATCAGGTCGAGCGTCGGCTGGTTGCTCAGGAGCCCGTAGACAACCAAAACCGCCGATGGAGAGGAAGATGAGGATGCCCAGGGACTGGCGGTGCTTAATGTCGTCGCCCATGGCAGCCAGCGGGTGGCCAAAGAAGTAAAGGTGGTACTTGTCGTGGCCATAGACATCGAAGTAGGCAACGTTGACAGTGGTGAAATGTCGCCGCCGCCACCGTGACGGCTACTGCTTTGGATGGGGGCATGCGCCACCGGTGGTGCTCGAGATTGGAGGTGTCTCCTTAGTTGTGCAATATTTACTGGGAGATAGTTCAGAGGTGAAAGATGTATATGACAGGTGGGGCATCTTTCTCGGCGAGAGGAACGAATTATTGGATTTAGAAATTATTTATTTAGTATGAGCCAAACGGATTTAGGGTTAAAAATAGACCGGGATTTAATAGTTCAGTGTGTCAATTTCGGGAGAATTCAAAGTTCAGGGTTCGATTTAGCTTTCATCACAAGTTCAGAGGGTTCGCTGCCTTGCAGCTACTCTCTGATGGGATTGCCGCAACATTGTAGAAATTAATCTACTCTTTCGTGGAATGAAGAGAGCGCACTAGATGATACCAACCATGCCGAGCCTCATCCCTGTGAGTTAGAACTTTGTATTTTTTTAAGACTAAAATGGTTTTGCCTCATTTATAAAGCCGGCCGGCATAATGGCCCTATGAGCACCTCCATAATACCTGCAACCCAATCATACATACAAACTGAAGACATCTTCACCTAGCATCGAATCAAGTCTCAAATTGGATATCCCAATCAACCGCAATAAACACCTAGCTTAAATAAAAGCACACCACGCACATGGTGAAATACATTGCAGAAGAACAACATTTGTGTCAGGATAATAATAACTGATGGAAGAGTTGCAGCTAGGTAATACATTATAAGGTGGATGGATGAATAACATAGCACAGCAATCTCAGCAGGACGCATCAGAACAGCCTCGATCTTCAACTCAGGTTGCGGACTCCGGCGGGGTCACGACGTCGTCGTCCATGGCGCCACCGAGCTCCTCATCCTCCATCGTGGCATCGTTCTGGCCATCAGAACGACGGGTCCATGGCTGGGGATACTCCACACCAGGAGGATAGACACAGGTCGAGGTGGCAAGGTCCACCCACATCACGTTAGGGTTGCTGGCGAACAACTTCTCCATGTCTGCAGCGTAGCGCGCCCTGACCCCCACCATGAACTCGTCGAAGCCCGGGTCGTCCTCCTCCTCCCCTTCCAGCAGCGTCAGCTGCGAGTCCACCGCCTGCCAAGGTTCCTCCTCCTCCTCCTCGGGTCCTCTCTTCCTCTTCGGCGCGCTCTCCTCGGCCGCCTGGGTGCAGGGCTGCTGCAGCGAGCACTCCTCCATTGATCCGCCTGCGCTCAGATCGAGCGGAAACTCCTTCTTGTCGGACATCGGTAGATTGGACGCCTGATGAGTTTCGAGTTCGTTGCGGATTTCTGCGGGAGGATGAGGCGGCGGCGGGTCGTTCTATATATACTAGTTGAATGCCCGTGCGTTGCTACGGTCAAACAAAATTTAACTTTACACATTGATTAAAGCATCTACAATTACAACCCTCTCCCCATTCATGTCCAACGAATTCCAAGTTATTCGGGTCTTTTGCCGTGTTTAGCAGTAAATGGCGGCGATTAATTCCCTCGTGTTTCCCATATTCTTTGAACAGAAAAATTGACAGTCAGAAAATGTAAGACGCATGAAAATCCATGTATGAAATGAACAAATCAAGGTAGAACTAAACCAACAAATTCCATTTCAAACCTCGACGGTATACATATTGAGTGATCACAACATATAATAAATTTGCTAGACAAAAGAAAGACCACTCTGGTACCCTGCATAGATTGGTAAAACAATGCTTCAAGTTACTGTCGTAACTAAGGATTTTACAACTGATCAACTGTCATCATCTGGTGACCGCAACAAAGATTTAAACATCAGATTCTTACCACGGTCCTTGTTGACGCAACAGCTGAAATGTCACATGTTTTCGTGACCTAGGACATCATAGAAATCATCATTTTTCTACATCTTCTTCCATCGAGATGATCCCGGAACCATTCTTATCATGAGTGCAGTTGAATGCCCGTGCGTTGCTACGGGTGCCTCAATTTTTTGTTGCTACACATGAAAAAATAATGTGTGCATTATAGAAATAGATATAACCAAATAATATTGCAAAAACAATAATATTCTAATTTTCTATAATTAAATTGATTAAACTTATAAATTGAATCATATGCATAGAAACTACAATTATCTTGTTGACTAAGATTCCACTTCGCTTATATCATGAATATGTCTTCATGACTAATTTACGGGAATAGTAAGTACAAAATGACTAAACTTTTTCTCTCGCTTATATCATGAAATAACACTCATGTGTAGAATGATTTCATGAATAGTAAGTATAGTCACATAGCTGGAAGAGAGAACGATAAAATCATATAGAGCAATGGTCATTCGACATGAATCAAAATAAGACACAATATATTCAGAAAAATATATAAGCTCAATATGCACATATCCATAGTCATTAAAAAGTCATAATGGTTGTTCTATCCAACTAATTCCAACTTTGCTGGACTAATGATTGTTCTATCTGACTAATTCCAACTTTGCTCACTTTCTTTCTGTATAAAGCATGAAACATTTTTTTGACAAATATCACTATAAAGATTTCTTCCCTAACACAGCTATTCTTTATCCCTTAAATAAAAATATGATATGCAGCTAATAAGCATATAATTACATTAGTACAGTCAAATATGATTTACATGAGATATTTAATTCAACACCTGACGGTAAGCATCAATTAAATTCTAGCATGCTTCATCACGGGATAAAAGTACTTTCTAATTTGTTGGAGCATAGCTTAACTCATAAAAAAATGCATGGTGATAATTTCACTCACCCAGGCCCCATGTGCAAATTAGACTGTAGCTTGGACTGCCATCTCATCTTGTAGAAACGGAGAACATGTTGCAGAAGCCATTTAGTTATGTCTCCATGCCAAGAACAAATAAATGGTCAATATGTGTAATCATGCGCGTGAGCAGTCATACTCCAGGCAAACAAATCAATTCACTATTTGAGTAGAAAAACTGTGGAACCAACAACGTTTGATCATTAGCAGCAAGGCAGCTTCTTCGCAGCCTTGTCCTATACATTTCACTAATCATGTAACAAACATGCGATTTCCTGCTTGACTGGGTCATAGTATACCTTCAATCCATTGGTTCAGAGTCGCTTCTCTCTGCTTCTCTCTTTTTTGGATTCTTCTTGCTCAACATCCCTATATGTAGAAGAACAAACCTAGATAAGTAAGGATACAGAAATAAAATATTGAGTACCCAAGATCAGGGAATCATTTAATCATTTAAGCCTTTGGAGTCTGATGTACCCAGAACAGATGCGCTGCCAACGCACAGTTGATTCAACAATAAGCACACACACACATTTAATCATAGAAACGACATTCCAAAACCCTTTGAAACCAAGCTCTCTAAAGTACTCCTGCAACACAAGTGTAACTGTCTCTTCTTCCGGCTATTCTTTATCCTTAAATAAAAATATGATATGCAGCCAATAAGCATATAATTACATGTCGAGTGTAATAATTTATCTCCAAGAAAAAAGATAAAAAATTGTGGTCTTTTGTGATTTAATAATTTATCACAAATTCGAGTATATTTGAGCAGAAAATGCAATAATAGCATGGGTTTCAGAAAAAGCAACTTCAATTTGGGCAAGAGAATGTAAAGTTGTAAAGCTTACCTGATTGAACCATGCTCAGCCACAACGGTTTGCAGGAGGGGAAAAGCATCTGCTACTTACCACGTACAGTTAAGTCCAAATTATTTCCTCGAAAATAAAAAGGAAGAATAATATCGTGTTTACGCTCTATAACAAAAATGTTGAATAAATGTTGTGTTCAATGTGATCCCGCCATGATCCCGTAACAAACCGATCGTGTCGGCCGCCTCCTTGTTCTTTCACCATCTACACCAAATCCACTCCATGCTACAGAACGCCATTACCACTGCCGCTGCAAACCACATCATGTAGCTTGATCATGGGGCATGGGCGCATACGTGCAAGAGTATATGTAGCTACCATTCCAGTAGCTTGACTAACACTTGGTGCAAAACCTCTACATGAAGTAGCTCAATTGGGGCACTCGACATAAACCACATAATTAGGACTGCATACATGTATATTATGACATGTAAAATGTAAGGGCTTGAAGACATTGTTAATAGGACGGCATGAAAATAACTATTTGCAAGTCGGAATACAAAAAACACTATATTATTTAATTTAGTTACCTTGCATACAGCAAGATGCCACCATGATTCTTGACCCAAGAAGAAACTACGATTGTGAACTTGTGATTTACATATTAAGTAGGATGAGCTTTCTTTAGTAACTTGATGGCGAAGATGAGCTGTTCCAGTTTTGCGAGTGAGAGTACAACGAAAAACTGTTAGTTTCTCTACCACAGTTTGTGTACAGTTACTATTGTTCAGTTGTAACCATTCCGGAAATGATGTTCACTTCAAATCCTTGCTCAGTAGAAATTTTGGGACTATACACAAGGTTGAGGCTGCTGTCTAATTGCATTTGCAGCTGTCTATGCTGGTTTAGCAAAATAATCTATGGTGTTGTTTACTGTTAATTTCTTGTTCACACTTTATGTATCAGTTCAAGATAAGTACAGTAGATAGCAAGTGCAGTCCAAAAGCCATTTGCTAGCTATCTATCTAGCAAATACGAAAACAGATACAACAGATATTGTCCAATCTACACAAGCTGTATTGTTTTCGAAATCCTTAGGAAACTCCTGGCATCCAAACTAAATAAACCACATTGTTCTCGAAATGCAATTGAATGGGCAGTATATGACACCTGTTGTTTAAGAACAGATATGGAGATACAGAAGGGCGTACCTGATGTTTTGTCTTTGCCTAATGCCTTGGCATATGCATTTTCTGTCGTCTAGACCACATCAAGCCGCCTCCTTTGTTGGGGTTTTGTCCCGGGGAGTGTCGGCACGTCGGGGCCGCCGCCGCTTGGATCTCCAGATCGCTGCTCGTTACCCCACCGCCATCCTCCTCACAATCCCCTGCTTCTCCACAACGGATTTTCGTCAAAAACCTTGGAAGCTCAATGGACTGAAACCAACAGAGCAGTAAGCTCTGTCAGTAACTAATAACTTGATATAAGAATGGACTGAAACCTAGTTGCAGAAAAGAATCTTGGAAAAGTGTACTCTTACCCTTAAAACCTCGTCCGTGGGGTAACCCGACATTCCAGTCCATCGATGACATGGTGGGGAGGTGTCGTTCGTCAGGTTCAGGCGCAGTGCTCTTGTACTTCGTGGCACCATCTGGGTCTCTGGCTGAACAGGTCCTGCAATTTTTTTGGTGAACACGGTTGATTAAACCTGTTATCTATTCCGGTTACTGAAATCCTAAACGCCTTGTTGATTTCAGTTTCAAGTGTGAAGGCTGCAATGGTTCTTGAGTCCATCCATTGTGATGGTTGGGCTATGACAGCTGAAATTTTGACAAATATAAACTGGAGATATGAAGACACCAAGATGAACACTAACCAATAATGTTGTGCTGATAACAATCAGCAGTGCGGCCCGGTGCATGTCTGCTTGTTTGTCTTAGCGATAGAACTTGGACTGCATCTGGTAACAAAAGACAGCGGCGGGCACACGGGTCAAGAACCTGAAGCTTTCAAGAATCCTCGTGTCAGCTGAAAGGCTATCTACAGTTGGGCAGCTACCATGGCACCAAGCTCTCCTGACCATGACACGGAGAAGAAAGCAAGCAGGAAAGTCAAGCGAGCGTGTACATACCATGACCACATTAGCCATGGCTCCTTCCTCCTCCCGCTCACGTTTCCCTCTCAATGTCGCCCTCCTCCTGCAGGCACAACCTGTCGTCGGTGGGGTAACCCGACATTCCAGTCCATCGTGACATGGTGGGGAGGTGTCGTTCGTCAGGTTAAGGCGGCAGCGCTCTTGTACTTCGTGGCACCATCTGGGTCTCTGGCTGAACAGGTCCTGCAATTTTTTTGGTGAACACAAGTTGATTAAACCTGTTATCTATTCCGGTTACTGAAATCCTAAACGCCTTGTTGATTTCAGTTTCAAGTGTGAAGGCTGCAATGGTTCTTGAGTCCATCCATTGTGATGGTTGGGTTATGACAGCAGAAATTTTGACAAATATAAACTGGAGATATGAAGACACCAAGATGAACACTAACCAATAATGTTGTGCTGATAACAATCAGCAGTGCGGCCCGGTGCATGTCTGCTTGTTTGTCTTAGCGATAGAACTTGGACTGCATCTGGTAACAAAAGACAGCGGCGGGGCCAGCAACAAGGAACGTCGACGACAGCAGCAAGGCCGCATCCGGGCAAAGTATAAGCCATCCATCGCACAGGAACACCTGCAGAGACCACGAATGATTTGAGGTGTGTACACTTTGCTCTCTCACACGGGTCAAGAACCTGAAGCTTTCAAGAATCCTCGTGTCAGCTGAAAGGCTATCTACAGTTGGGCAGCTACCATGGCACCAAGCTCTCCTGACCATGACACGGAGAAGAAGGCAAGCAGGAAAGTCAAGCGAGCGTGTACATACCATGACCACATCAGCCATGGCTCCTTCCTCCTCCCGCTCACGTTTCCCTCTCAATGTCGCCCTCCTCCTGCAGGCACAACCTGTCGTCGGTGGGGTAACCCGACATTCCAGTCCATCGATGACATGGTGGGGAGGTGTCGTTCGTCAGGTTAAGGCGGCAGCGCTCTTGTACTTCGTGGCACCATCTGGGTCTCTGGCTGAACAGGTCCTGCAATTTTTTTGGTGAACACAAGTTGATTAAACCTGTTATCTATTTCGGTTATTGAAATCCTAAACGCCTTGTTGATTTCAGTTTCAAGTGTGAAGGCTGCAATGGTTCTTGAGTCCATCCATTGTGATGGTTGGGTTATGACAGCAGAAATTTTGACAAATATAAACTGGAGATATGAAGACACCAAGATGAACACTAACCAATAATGTTGTGCTGATAACAATCAGCAGTGCGGCCCGGTGCATGTCTGCTTGTTTGTCTTAGCGATAGAACATGGACTGCATCTGGTAACAAAAGACAGCGGCGGGGCCAGCAACAAGGAACGTCGACGACAGCATCAAGGCCGCATCCGGGCAAAGTATAAGCCATCCATCGCACAGGAACACCTGCAGAGACCACAAATGATTTGAGGTGTGTACACTTTGCTCTCTCACACGGGTCAAGAACCTGAAGCTTTCAAGAATCCTCGTGTCAGCTGAAAGGCTATCTACGGTTGGGCAGCTACCATGGCACCAAGCTCTCCTGACCATGACACGGAGAAGAAGGCAAGCAGGAAAGTCAAGCGAGCGTGTACATACCATGACCACATCAGCCATGGCTCCTTCCTCCTCCCGCTCACGTTTCCCTCTCAATGTCGCCCTCCTCCTGCAGGCACAACCTGTCATCGGTGGGGTAACCCGACATTCCAGTCCATCGATGACATGGTGGGGAGGTGTCATTCGTCAGGTTAAGGCGGCAGCGCTCTTGTACTTCGTGGCACCATCTGGGTCTCTGGCTGAACAGGTCCTGCAATTTTTTTGGTGAACACAAGTTGATTAAACCTGTCATCTATTCCGGTTACTGAAATCCTAAACGCCTTGTTGATTTCAGTTTCAAGTGTGAAGGCTGCAATGGTTCTTGAGTCCATCCATTGTGATGGTTGGGTTATGACAGCAGAAATTTTGACAAATATAAACTGGAGATATGAAGACACCAAGATGAACACTAACCAATAATGTTGTGCTGATAACAATCAGCAGTGCGGCCCGGTGCATGTCTGCTTGTTTGTCTTAGCGATAGAACTTGGACTGCATCTGGTAACAAAAGACAGCGGCGGGGCCAGCAACAAGGAACGTCGACGACAGCAGCAAGGCCGCATCCGAGCAAAGTATAAGCCATCCATCGCACAGGAACACCTGCAGAGACCACGAATGATTTGAGGTGTGTACACTTTGCTCTCTCACACGGGTCAAGAACCTGAAGCTTTCAAGAATCCTCGTGTCAGCTGAAAGGCTATCTACAGTTGGGCAGCTACCATGGCACCAAGCTCTCCTGACCATGACACGGAGAAGAAGGCAAGCAGGAAAGTCAAGCGAGCGTGTACATACCATGACCACATCAGCCATGGCTCCTTCCTCCTCCCGCTCACGTTTCCCTCTCAATGTCGCCCTCCTCCTGCAGGCACAACCTGTCGTCGGTGGGGTAACCCGACATTCCAGTCCATCGATGACATGGTGGGGAGGTGTCGTTCGTTAGGTTAAGGCGGCAGCGCTCTTGTACTTCGTGGCACCATCTGGGTCTCTGGCTGAACAGGTCCTGCAATTTTTTTGGTGAACACAAGTTGATTAAACCTGTTATCTATTCCGGTTACTGAAATCCTAAACGCCTTGTTGATTTCAGTTTCAAGTGTGAAGGCTGCAATGGTTCTTGAGTCCATCCATTGTGATGGTTGGGTTATGACAGCAGAAATTTTGACAAATATAAACTGGAGATATGAAGACACCAAGATGAACACTAACCAATAATGTTGTGCTGATAACAATCAGCAGTGCGGCCCGGTGCATGTCTGCTTGTTTGTCTTAGCGATAGAACTTGGACTGCATCTGGTAACAAAAGACAGCGGCGGGCACACGGGTCAAGAACCTGAAGCTTTCAAGAATCCTCGTGTCAGCTGAAAGGCTATCTACAGTTGGGCAGCTACCATGGCACCAAGCTCTCCTGACCATGACACGGAGAAGAAAGCAAGCAGGAAAGTCAAGCGAGCGTGTACATACCATGACCACATCAGCCATGGCTCCTTCCTCCTCCCGCTCACGTTTCCCTCTCAATGTCGCCCTCCTCCTGCAGGCACAACCTGTCGTCGGTGGGGTAACCCGACATTCCAGTCCATCGATGACATGGTGGGGAGGTGTCGTTCGTCAGGTTAAGGCGGCAGCGCTCTTGTACTTCGTGGCACCATCTGGGTCTCTGGCTGAACAGGTCCTGCAATTTTTTTGGTGAACACAAGTTGATTAAACCTGTTATCTATTCCGGTTACTGAAATCCTAAACGCCTTGTTGATTTCAGTTTCAAGTGTGAAGGCTGCAATGGTTCTTGAGTCCATCCATTGTGATGGTTGGGTTATGACAGCAGAAATTTTGACAAATATAAACTGGAGATATGAAGACACCAAGATGAACACTAACCAATAATGTTGTGCTGATAACAATCAGCAGTGCGGCCCGGTGCATGTCTGCTTGTTTGTCTTAGCGATAGAACTTGGACTGCATCTGGTAACAAAAGACAGCGGCGGGGCCAGCAACAAGGAACGTCGACGACAGCAGCAAGGCCACATCCGGGCAAAGTATAAGCCATCCATCGCACAGGAACACCTGCAGAGACCACGAATGATTTGAGGTGTGTACACTTTGCTCTCTCACACGGGTCAAGAACCTGAAGCTTTCAAGAATCCTCGTGTCAGCTGAAAGGCTATCTACAGTTGGGCAGCTACCATGGCACCAAGCTCTCCTGACCATGACACGGAGAAGAAGGCAAGCAGGAAAGTCAAGCGAGCGTGTACATACCATGACCACATCAGCCATGGCTCCTTCCTCCTCCCGCTCACGTTTCCCTCTCAATGTCGCCCTCCTCCTGTAGGCACAACCTGTCGTCGGTCCCGCTCGATCTCCTCATCCTCCTGCTCGTGCTCTTCTCGCCTGCCTTCCTCCTCGCATCCTCGCTCGCCCACGTCTCGCGCTCGCTCTCCCCACTCCTCGTTTCGCCTCACGCCGCGGCGCTGGCCTCTGCATCCGTGGCCCTCCCTACCTCGCCGTTGGTCTCCCCTTCGTCGCCGCGGGGGCCGTGCTCGCCGGCGCGGCCTTCCTATCCGTCCGCCGCCTCCTGCACCATCAGAGCTGCAACCCGTGATGCCGCGGGCTCCGGGAGACGCTCGAGTCCAATGTCCAGCTCGAGAGCTCGAGTCTGATGCCGAGGCAAGGCAGATGCTGAGCTCCTGGATGTGGGGGCCTGGGGGAGATGTTGGGGATGGCCGGCTTGGGGAATAAAAGGATGTGGCGGCAACGCTTTCTTGCGGGAGAGGAGAGGGTGCTCGGGGGCGTGCGGGTGGCCGGTGGCGGAGAGCTCGACGGGAGGGGCGGCGCCGCGACGGTGGCGGCGGTACCCTGTGCTAGGGTTCGATGGGGGAGGATGGTGACGATGGTTGAACGAGTTGACTCTGTACGACGGACCGGTAAGTGTGGACTGCGGGTTGAGTCCCAGAGTTTTCAGGGGGCTTTTTGCAAAATAGCCACGACGTACGACGGACGAGCAGGAGACAGGACTCTACGTACTTTTATAGTAGAGATTGTGGAGGTATCGATCTGTTCGGACTAGGTATATATGGAGTCCGTCTTCCGACCGGACACTTTCCGCAGGGATTACTGATTGTGGCTGTGACTCTGCGAGCCCTTTCAAAACTTTTCCTGTGTTAGAAAATGCGAATTGAAAAGACGGGACTACTATTGTGCGGTTTTGGACATGTCCTTTTTCTCCTACAGATGATTGGGGTTGGGGGAGTCTAAACCCTCTAAATCCCGACTAAATATTAGTAGCTTCTATTCTTCCTATAAATTTATGTTTCTGGTAATTTACCGTAAATGAGCACTAACTTTCGAATAATTCGTTCCAGCTTGCAAAAATTCTATTTTTTTATTAATTGAACTTCTAAAATTTCAGTTTTCAAAATTTTGAACTCCCATAATTTCAATATTTTGCGGTTTCGCACTCTGGGAATTCTAAACAGAGAAAGCAACAAACGTAGGTAGATTTGGTTAGAGGATGCATGAGTCTATGTACCAGAATCTGCAACTAATGACGTGACATAAATACTTGATGGATTATATTTATATATGCAGATATAATTGAGCTATTCCTTGTGGACCCCATGAAGGAACCAAAGATATTGATAAAGATAAATATAGCAGCATTCATGGATAAACACATAACATGGGCAAAGTAGGAGTGCATCATTTTGGCACTCCATGGAGCCCGGTATTTTTTTTTTAAAATCAATTAGAGGAACAAAATAATTATGATTTTTTACACGAAACGTACTGATGTAATTTAAGTTTATGGAAACTTGAACTAAAACTATGTCGTATTTTGGGCTACAAAAAAACACAAAGTTTGAATCTAGAAGGGGAAAAAACTTGGTTTTGATCTCTGCATTTGTTTCTTTTGTAGATCAGGGATGATACTTTAAACATGGTACATAATATGTACTATACATGTATATGTACCTTTTTTTCCTTCAAAATATCTGTATGTTTCAAAAGGTTGCTTTTGATTTACTCATTTAATGAGCTCCAAAAGCACTTTTCGGCGAAATAGCCCCTTTTCAGTCCAGAGATAATTGTGTAAATATATGACACTAGGTTAAGTGAAGAAGGTATATTTATTCCACAACCATGTACATCTCCATTGTTCAATAGGTAAAAAAATAATAATAGGTGCCTTGCAATTGCATTATTAGCAATGATGTCAGAGCATTTCTCGTGGGTTTGCACCATGAGATATAACGGCCTAATTGCCATCCACCATAGATTGCACAAGGAAGAGCAAAAAATCCAATTGATGAAAGGGCTCCTTTTGGACGCCTTTAAAAAAATTGAAAACCACATTTGTCCTTATAATTGCAATCAATGGTGTACTGGAGGAGTTCCAACTTACTAAAGGTGGATGAATAACATTTAGATGGGCACTTGGTGCTGGGTGGGTTACAGGGAGCTCCGATTCATATTGCTTCGTAAATTAAATTTGGTCAAATGGAAGTACGATGCGATATATGAGCACTAAATAACACGTAGCTAAAAATTTAGGTTCGATTTTTAAAACTAGTTACTCCCATATTACATCAAGATTTATGGATGCTTGCATCATATAATTGTTTTTGATGATGCATGATAATATATAAAAAAACTTGATCTTAACGAAAAAATCATATACAAGGATGATTACCGTGTAGCCTGCGTGCAGATACAGCGTGTCGGCTTCGATTATCGTGAGTTCCTGATTAAGGGCGAACTGACTACCAGCGTGGGCTAGAGACCATTGTCGAACGACATAGTGAATGTTGTGTGACGTGCCGGTGTGGGCTCCTGAACTACGTGAGGCGTCTACGTCCTGATCCATTTGTGCTCCTAGTTTCATCATCGGATGGATCGAACACAGATAGCGATTACCGATGCTTAAATGTGTAGGTTTTTCTGTCTTACCACTATAACCAATGGGACGACCTAAGGGACGGTCTCTTACCCAACTAGTTTTGACTAAAGATAATCCATGGCTCGTATACTGCCTCATGCTAATGCCACTAGAGGCGAAAAGATTGATGAAAACTAGAGCAAAATAACCTAAAAGAAAATGGATAAGACATGAACTTATTCTCGAAAACGAGTGATGGTATGGACAACAGGACAACAAAGGGAAGACATCTTAAACAAAAATGGAAATGAGTCAAGTAAACTAGGAGTCAAAAGGTAGTTTTGATAGCAATCCCTTCACCTCTGTAGTCAGGTGAGCAATTAACCTCCTGTTTGATTAGCGGCACGAGTGGTGTATTGTCTTATCTTCTCACTAAGCTCAGTCATCTTATCCCTCATATATTGATTTCACGACAAGACATCCTACAATGTTTTAAGATTCACAAGGGGGCGCCCTCCGGTTCCATTAAAGCATAACGAAACCACAACGTCTCGCTTACATCCTTGCCAAAGCATAGGTTTAGGAAATCAAAAGGGATGTCCAGTTTTAACGTAAAGTATTACCAGACTAATGGCCGAATAGAGATCAGCCTGGGCATCGGCCCCAGCGCTGCAAAACAGCACTCCAAAAGCACTCCGAAAGTACCACTAGCACTACAACCTACAGCTCCTAACCTACAAACAGTTCAGCAGTAACTTTGTCTTCCTCTAATGATGGCATCCGACAATGTCGCCTATTCTATACTGTAATTAAATGATTGGTCCATGTAAATTGTTGACATCAGGCTGAGTCAAAATAAATATACTTATTTATACATTAAATGATTGGTCCATGTAAATTGTTGACATCAGGCTGAGTCAAAATAAATATACTTATTTATACTAAGCTTTGAAATTATTTTATAACTCGTTTTTGCCAATTCACACACACAATAAATATGTTGTGCTAAATTCAATCCATGTTATATATATAGTACATAATTTTCATTGCGTCTTAGGGTAATATTTAAACCAAATCCCTCAAATGTGAGAAAATGATAAAGATCATATCAGATGTCTTCCTAGATTAAATTATGTCACCCGCATGAATATAGTGTATATACATGTGTGTGTATCCTGTGATGCTGCTAAATTGTATGCTTAAGAATATCTTGATGCTGGTTTCGTGTTTACGATTGGGTTTACTCAAATAGATAAAACTAGAGTATGTGCAGGGTAGCAACACTGAGCTTTATGTGCAGGTAGCAACATTGAGCTGTTTCCTTCTGGACCGCATGAAAGAACCAAACATATTACTACTAGTAAATTAACATGGCATCATTCATATGAGTAAACAAATAAATAGAGAGATTATTCAGTTGTAAATAGTATATGATATAGAAGCGAAGAATCAGTATATAAATGATTGCTTTGTTCAACACAGAAGCGAACGGAAAAAAGGTGGCTGGCAACTGCATCAGCATTGCTAACAGAGCATGTCTGGTGGCTTTTTTTTTTAACCATGGATCGTCAAAAGTATCACGGCCCAACGAACATCAGCAACCCAATCATGCATTCAAACTGAAGGCACTCATGAAGACACGCAAATCGGATCCCAATCAACCACTACAAAAGAAACACCATGCTTAATAAAGCACAACACGAGTCAGCAGAAATACATTGCAGAAGAACAACGACAGTTTGTTGTGTCAGGGTAATACATAATACGTATAACCTAACTGGATAGAAGAGTTGCAACTTGGTACTAGAAGGTGGATAGATAGCATAGCATTCTCAGCCAGAACTGCAGCCTCTGCGAGGTACTCAGGCGGACACCGGCGGAGTCACGGCGTCTTCCTCTTCCTTGGCGCCATGGTCGTTCTGGCCAAACGGACGACGGTCAGAGGGCTTGGGGAAGTACACCCCAGGAGGACGGACACAGCAGTCGGGGAAGTCCACCCACTTCACGCTCGGGTTGTTGGCAAACAGCTTCTGCATGAGCGCGTCATAGCTCGCTTTGACCACCTCATCGGGCACCGAGTCGTCGTCCTCCTCCTCCTCCCCTTCCAGGAAGGTCACAGCTCAGCTTCCTCCTCCTCTCCCCTCCTTGTCGGCGCGCGCTCCTCTCCGGCCTCCGCCGCCTTAGCGCATGGCTGCAGCGAAAACTCCTCGCTGCCGGCCATTGATCCGTCAGCGCTCAGGTCGAGCGAAAACTCCTTCTCGTCGGCCATCGGTAGATCGGACGCCTCAACTCACCAAGGAATCTGAACTTCTGCGGGTCGCTGTATATGAAGGCCGAGAGATCTGCTCGTACCCGGCCGGTATTTATGGAAACAGTCTTAGGACCGGATTCACGTTGGGCTTTTTTTGTTTCTTTAGAATTGCGTTGGGCTTTTCTTTCACCACTGCCAGCCGATGATCATCAACATCAACCCTGTTCAGTGTTCAGTTTTGCTGTGAGATATGAGCAAACTTAAGTTCCATGTTTTAGTCACAAATTAAATTCAGAACTTAGTATGCAGCCTAGGAAATTTCTGATTTGTGTGCATATTTGCAAATGTTTATATTTAAGTTTCAAACTTCACACATGTATGCAAATGAACTTTGGAGGTGTTTATCCCCGCGACTACGATATGGCAACTTGTAATAAAACCCAGAGTTCATATATTCTCTGCCTTTTGGCTTAACACAAGCTCATGACTAGGGATAACCCTGAAAAGGAGTAAACCGATTAAGCCTAAAGACTGCATTTATTTGTTCTGGAGATTATATTGTGCATCTTTGCTTTGATTGCATTGTTGCAAAACAAATTTGGCTTTTGGTTTCACATTGGTGCTAGTTACTTTTTCGTGGCCAGACTTTGGATTGCTAACAAGAAACATGCGTTTTTTCATCCGGTTTGCTCTGCTGTCTTACGCAACGTTTGGAAGTGAAGAAATAGTACGATTTTCATGGAAAAATCCGCCTTAATGTCAAACAGGTGTGGGGGGCCGTTTTTCTATCCTTACAGATGAAAACCAATCTTCAAGTCACGGTGGGCGTTCGGGTTTACCCGAAATTTGGGTCGGGTTTTTCGGGTTTTTTTTAATTCGGGTTTCCATATCCCACACCCGAAATTGTCACAGAAAAATCACAACCCGACATTTCGGGTGCCCGAAAATTCGGGTTCGGGTTCGGGTTTACCCGATTTGCCCGAATAGGAGCACTGCGACGAAAAAAATCTTAGATGCGGCGCAGCTCAAGCTGGCGCTGCGGTTGAAGACGGCCGGCGGGAATCGAGGGAGGCCGGAGCGGCGCTACACCACTGCGCTCTATCGAGGAAGGCGGCCGGCGCTGCGTGCTGTCGAGCAAAGTCGGCCGGCGCGGCGCCGCCCACTGCGTGACGCGGAAGAAGGCGGCCGGCGGCCGGCGCATCGCCGCCAACTGCGTGACTCGGAGGAAGGCTGGAAGGGGAAGGGGACGGGGATGGGCGCTGGCGGCCGGGAATGGAGTAGCTCCTCGCATCTCTCAGGCGAGGCCGGGTGCGGGTGGATCCGTGGATGCGCCGCATCGGTGGGCGGTGGCCAGGTCGAGGTCTTATCCCCATGGTCAACGGGCCTGCCTGTTCGTGTGTGGTTAGGGGAGTTAGGCTTGCGATTAAGTGGTACGCTCATGCAGTGCTTGAATGGGCTTTTCAGCCTGCTGGGCTAGGCCACAGTGCGTACGGGAGTAGCTAAGATTTACTCAGTACATACTTCGGGTAATATGGGTTGTTCGGGTACCGGGAGTACAAACCCGAGATTCTATAATAAAATTCGGGTTTCAGGATTTGCTACCCGTTGCAGTGTTCGGGTTTGTCGGGTTCGGGTAATTCGGGTTCGGGCTCGGGTAATTCGGGTTCGGGTTCGGGTATCGGGTTTTATGCCCACCGTGATCTTCAAGGACCAAATGTTGGGGGAAACCAATAATTTCGGCTCAAGACGTTGCCAAGATCCCACTCCCTCCTAGAAAGTGGCTAGAGGCGAGAGCAGTTACCCCCTCTCCTCTGAGGAACTTGTGTCTCCAAGGATAGCGTCATCTGATGGGGAAACTGGTGACTCTCCAAGATCTCCTACTGTTCTGTTGCATGGAACACGCCTACATCGACCTCGATGTTGCTGCGATCTGAAGAACATGTTTCTCAAAGTGCGCGCCCCTTACACTCCTTCTGAGAAGTGCGTAAATGAAGTCTCGTCATCTTTTGAGGGTTTTTAGTTTCTAGGTTCTTTTACAGTTCTTGCCTTTTGTTAAAAACATAATCTGCTGGCACTCGTTGCCCTCTCTGCGCTGGGTTTCAAAACCTGCTTTCTGTTGTAGACCTGATGTTCAGGTTTCGTTGTGTTTATCAATGGAACCGGGGATAAGATCATTGTTGCTCTAAAAACAACTTCGTATATGCTTGCATCCATTATATATCTACGGATACAATGTGCCGCACAAGAATAAGATTTTTCCCACTTCTTGTCGATGGCGATGTCGCCGGTAGCGTTGAGGAAGATGAGATAGATTGTCTGGTTGGTTGCTCCCTTAACATGTTTAATAATGTTAAGAGATTTTTTAAGGGAGTGTCTATTGAACAGCTGTCTGTTTCTCAATTCATAAACAGACATATTTTTTCAACCAATTGGGGACTGACAGCTGTAGTACTAAGAACCCCTTTAGTCCTCTACAAAAAAAAAAGGTAGCTGTTTCGGTGAGCCCAAACAGACACATTTTCCGTTGCCATCTACTACTTGAGTTTCCTCATATTTCAGTCCACGAGAACTGACAACAAAAAATACAACCTGTTACATTTACGCCAAAACTTTGACGTTTTCCACGGTCCAGCGAGCAGCCCAACAAGCCACACCACAGCTCCAGCGAACCACACCACAGCTCAGCGAGCAGCCCCAGCCCATTGAACAAACACCACAACTCCCCATCACAAGCCATACATGATTCTCAAAAATGACTTTCAATTCTTGCTCTTACAACATCATCCTCTTTATTAACACTGCATCACAATGTCAAAACTCACTGTTATAAATCCACAAAAGAAACGGAATCACAGACCAAACACAAAATGAGCTATTAAACAAGGGAAATGCAGAACAAGGGAGCGCCAAATAGTTGGACATATTTCGCAGCAGAGAATTTTAAGAAAATCGCTAACAATTTCACCATGGGTCTGGTTTAATGCAAGTTAAAGAGTGTAGTACAAATATGTATTAGCGCTAGAGTAAAATAACAAGCGTAATCTAGTACAGTGCAAATGCAGCTTGTTGGGCTACAGGAAGAGATGACCACAGATGCAGAGCAACAGGAGAAGTCAAAAAATTACACAAGTACATAACAGCTAATTAATGGGGCGGTTTTGGGGACAAATTCGTAAACCTCGGAAGATGCTGTTTGGCTTTCAGAATGACACACCTTACACAAACTCAAACAGAAATAGGGCAGGGAGATGTAGTATAAGATGCAGTGAGAGAGAAGCATGTGTAAGCCAAAAAGAGTGTGTGGTTCATCAAAACTGAAAGTGCGCATACCTTACTATCCCGCGAAACCACATGAATTTACGAATTGAAGGCCTACATATGTATGGGGTCTTTCTTTGTTTGGTACTAGAGCAGTTCATCCCAACAAAGTTGACATCAAAACCATCGATGGGACCTCCAATCAACACCTAGCACAAACATGAGGATGAAGTTATGCGTGAAAAATGCAATTCATAATGCCTGAAACCAAGGATATGCATAAGCACATACAATGATAGAATACAGATTAATCCATTCATATCATTATACAATTATTTATTTGAATTATACAAACTAAAGCAGCTAGCTCACCTCATGGATTCGGCATGTGCTTAGCATTTCCTCATCGGTATGAGTATGAGTACAAAAAAAAGGCAAGATCTAATCTGCTTGTTGTCTTTAATTCCCCTGATCAAAGTAGCGCCATACAGCTGCTACCTTCCTATATGGCATCAATACCAAGAACGTTCTTGATTTTGACGATGAAAAAATGAACATATATCTGTACAGAGAAACAACACTGAGAAATGATAGGACTAAGAGAAGAAATACTGAGAAAATATGACTGAGACTACAAAGATTAACTGGAAACTTAGAAAAGAGAGAATCCAGACTAAAGAAAGATAGACTGATAAACAAAAGACTAAGAAAAGAGAAAATTCAAAAAGAAGAAAGATAGACTCAAAAGAAACAAAGCTGAAGACAATTAGGACTAAATAAAAATTGAAGAAACTGAATTAATGAGAAACTTAGGCAAGTGAAATGCCAATTATGAGTGACTGAAGTAATGAAGAACTAAAGGAAATATAAAGACTGACTTAGGAAAATGAACTGAAGGACTTAGGCAAGTGAAATGCCAATTATGAATTACTGAAGTAATGAATGACTGAAGAAAATATAAAGAGATATTTAGGAAAATGAACTGAAGGACTTGGGAAGTGAAATGCAAATTATGAGTGGCTGAAGTAATGAAGAGCTGAAGAAAATATAAAAAGAGTGACTTAGGAAAATAAACTGAAGGAAAAAAACTGAATGAAGGGCTAGACTGAGCAAAAAGGACTTAGACTGAGATTAACTGAAGAAATAAGACTGAGCGACGACTATACTGAAATGACTAAGAAAAACATATCTGAACTGAAAGACTGAGACTGTGATGAGTGAGCAAACAAAACTGAGTGACGACTATACTGAAGAACTAAAGAAAGAGACAATAAAAAACTAAATAATGAAAAATGAAGAATAAAGAATGAATGTGGCAATTGATGAGTAAATAACTGAACTGAAGGACTAGACTGAGCAAAAAATACTTAGACTGAGATAAACTAAAGAAATAAGATTGAAGATAAGGCAAACTGAGAAAATAGTCTGAATATATGAGATACGACTGAAGAAATATAACTGAGCAAATTTTTAAAAATGATGAAGACTAGACTAAGATAAACTGAAGAAATAAGACTGAAGATAAGGAAACTTAAGATAAGACAAAATTCAGACTCGGCTATTTTCTTCTCTTTAGAAGATACCAGAGCGAAGCTCTGAGTTTCTCGAAAAAAAGACTTTCGACGTGGAATTCCACATACTACTAGTTGTCAGTAATTTGACATTTGCATAACTATGAATTTTTATCAAGGAGAGGTTCAGTAAGTAATTCTAGCTGGACACCATGGAGTATACAAAACTGAAATAACATTAGTTGAATTTCAAAACTGAAAACAACATGAGAACAAGAAGTTTTGTAACTGTGTCAGTGATTCACTGGTTCTAAGCGTTCCTGCACAAATGAAACGGAGTTGTCAACTTGAATCAACAATATATGCCATGGTTATTCAGACAACTACCATCCACACAAAGGGGAAAAGATGATTTGGGCAGTTGGCTGCTGAAAATACCTCGAGATGACAACATCAAGACATTCAGTTCAGTGAAACATAACATCACAGGACACCAAATTATCTCCCTAGACTCAACCTCATACCATTTCTTCTTCCGAACTGGAGCATACAGGGAAAAACTCCCTTCAGTTCACACACACCAAACACACTACACTACAAAGACCCGAACTGACAGACATCGGTTTTTGAAATATCGAGCTATCTAAAAAAAACTTACATAATCAAACATAACGTTCCTGAACACGGTAAGACAAAGGTAGAAAATGAATAATTGAACCTAAATCAATTTAAGCTGTTCACGCGCCTACATCATCATCAATTCGAGTTGTTCGAACAACCCACATTGAACAGCGAGACCTGGACACGCCCAAAAAAAAAGGTTGAAATGAAGAACAAACTAAATCGAACTAAACACTAATCGATCCGAGCTGTTCACGCACGAATACATGGCGCCTCAGTCCCCACGGCGCCGAATCAAGCTGCCGACTAGCCCATGCTAACACCGCCGCCGCGCTCGCCCTGTTCCGCGCTCGCGCCTCTGGAATCAGATACACACGCACCTCCCGCCAGGGAGCTCCAGCCGCGAGACCCATTGACGACCAAACCCTCACACCACCAAAACAAAGAGAAAATGAGGACATTTGAGTACCCGTCTCGTCGGCGGCGTCCATGCCTTCCGCGCCGGCGAGCCACCGCGGCCTCCGGCTCCGGGCGCACCCGATGCGGTATCCCTGCGCCCTGCGGCCCTCTCCGCCATGGCCCTCTTTGTCTCTTCCCCTGCTCCCCAGAAGCCAGTGCGAAATGACAAGCCATCCTTCTCCTGACATCGTCGCACGGCCCAGACTTGAGCCGAGAAAAGAGAGCCCAACGACGCGCTGAGATCCGTGCAAACTGAGGAATCAAACGGACAGAAAAGTTACTGTTTCCCAATTTTAAAACAGCTAGCTGTTAAATAGGAAAACTGTTTTTTAAAATTGATTTAGGGGCGACGACATCAGCTCTGGATCTGGAGTCTCTTCGACTGAACTATTATACTACTACTAAAACCACGTCATTTTGGCAGTAATATACTCGTAGAAAAACAAACATCTGCTGCTACAGTCTACCACCATCGTCAACAGCAGTCTCGCTTCGTCGTCACCATCCCATTCCTCCCACGCCGCCTCCACCCCACACGGATTCTCCTCTCCGGCCGCCACCCACGCCGTCGGGGGACCGGATCCGCGTCGCCGGACGCCGGGAGGCCGGTCCATCCGCGTCGCCGACGCTGGGAAGCCAGCCGCGCTCCTCCTCCTCGTCTCCGTCCGCCCGCGCTTAGGGTTCCTCCTCCACTCCACCAAGTGTTCGTCCGTGGTAAGCCGTCCTCCGCCTCCTCGCTTCTCAGGCATTGCTCACTGCTCGCTGAAGAATCGTGCTCACAAACGCCCATCCCCACGCAGAGACGTCCGATCTGTCCGCCGCCGCACACAAGAAACTCGCCGCCATGGAGCATCCCTGCATAAGCTTCACCGCCGTGGCCCGCTCGGTGCGCCTGCTCAAGGTCGACGGATTCAGCCTGACGGGGAGCATGGGCAACGACGAGTGCGTCAAGTCCAGGTGGACCTTCGACGGCTACGACTGGGAGGTCCGCATCTACCCCGCAATCAGCTGCTCCGTGGCGCTGGAGGTCGCCTTCCTCAGCAGGGCCCGGAAGGGCAGCGTGAGGGCGGCGATAGGGTTCCAGCTGATCGACCCGAGGGGAGCCATCAGGCCGTCCGACGAAGTCTGCGTGTCCTGGATGTTCAGCAACACCCAGCAGTGCTCGCCGAAGAAGGTGTTCGCGGGGAGGCGTGAGATAGGAGCGTCGGCTTTTGTGAGGGGTGACTCTTTCACCATGCAGTGCACCATTACCGTTCTCAAGGAACTGCCTGATATGGTGCCGGATCCGGTTGAAGAGGAAGTGCCAGCTGTGCCATCCTCGAACCTGCACCGTCACCTCGCTGAGCTCCTGCGGAGCGAGACCGGAGCGGACGTCACGTTTCTTGTGTCCGGCGAGTCATTTGCCGCACATAAGAACATACTGGCCACGAGATCCCCGGTTTTCATGGCCCAGTTCTTTGGAGACATGAAGGAGAAGTGCTCGCAGCGTGTGGAGATCAGGGACATGGAGGCTGAGGTGTTCAAGGCGCTGCTTCACTTTATCTACACCGATACCATGGCCGAATTTGAGGACAAGGATGAGGCGGCGACACTGATGGCTCAGCACTTGCTTGCAGCTGCTGACAGGTACGGACTCGATAGGCTCAAGCTGATTTGCGAAGGAAAGCTCTCCGATGGCATCAATGTGGACGCCGTAGCGACAACTCTGGCGTTAGCCGAGCAACACAATTGTCCACAGCTCAAGGCCAAGTGTGTCGGCTTCATCGTTAAAAGCTCTGCAGTTCTTGATGCTGTTTTGGCGACGGAGGGGTACAAGTACCTAGAGGCAAGCTGCCCGTCGGTGCTGGCTGACCTTCTCAAGTCAAGTCTGCGCATCGGAGGAAAGATCTGATGCATAATTAGCTGCTACTGTAGGCCCAAGCTCTGAAGTATGATCGATGCATAGTTTCTCTTTGTGCCTGTGATGTATGTATGTATGTATGTATGTATGTATGTATGTATGTATGTATGTATGTATGTATGTATGTATGTATGTATGTATGTATGTATGTATGTATGTATGTATGTATGTATGTATGTATGTATGTATGTATGTCTACTTAACTTGTATAACGAACTGAATCTCAGCTAGGTTTGTCTATGTCTGTGCTTGTTATGAATGCAAGTCTAATAGTAAATTGTGTTTCCTCACCTTATCCAGTGTGCAACATTACTGCCTCTAGTGCCTCTTTACTGTTTTGTAATTTAGGTCTAAATGTTTCAAGATTTGCCATCTGTCTCCTGTATGCTTATGAGGGACACCTGAGCAGTGTGTGCAAAGCTTGGAAAGAACTGATGCGTAATTAGGTGCTACTTGAAGTTCAAAGTACTATCGATGCATAGCCTCTGTTTTTGCTTGTGATAGTTAAGTTGCCCAATGAACTGATGCTCCGCGAGAGTTTCATTTCTATATGTCCTTGTTGTGCATGCATTTCTAGCAGTAACTTGTGTTTCCATCACTTGTGTTCAACGTTACTGCTTTCAGTGCCCCTTCAGTGTGCTGTAATTTAGTGCTAAATGGTAAAAGATTTAGTCGTCTTATGTATGCTTGTCAGTGGCCAGTGTGTGCAGGGTTGGGACATGTAACTAATTGGCAGTTGCTTCCTGTGGATATTGAAGAGAGAGTTCAAATACATCAACTTTTTTTGAAATTTCATTATAAATTTGAGAGCTCTGGTTTTCTTACCCAAGCCCATATTTATTTAATAAAAAGTTCTAGATTTTTTGTATGCTCTTCAAAAGATATTATGAAGCTGCCTTTATTCTATTCATTTCTATCATCGAACGAGGACTTGGTAAGTATATATCTCATCCGCCTGATATCATGAACTATAATCCTCAACCTCCTATTGATGGTATGTGTTGCAAAGATGTAGAAATGGACATATGTGATGATAGACCAGTAAGGTCATGGAAGGAGCAGCATATACCAGATTTGCATAGAAGTTCAGATTTGGAGGAGCACGCGAGAAAAGCTCTAGCAGATCCTGTACATGCTTTCTGTAGCATCTGGTCTCTGAACCGCAGAGAGTGCTGATACTTGTGAATACGAAACGGATACGGATGTAGACGATACCAAAGCAGGTAACATTTGTCAGAAAACGATAGCGGTATAATACGCGGAAATTCACATTGCCTCCCGAGATCTAACATTTGTCGGAACACGGTAACGGTATAATACGCGGAAATTCACATTGCCTCCCGAGATCATGTGCCCCTGCTATCTAATGAATTGCATGAAATGAAGACGAAGTTGAGGGATTGTTTGTAAGACGCGGCCACCACTTTGTCACAATGTTCATGTGAGTACATTCATAACTCACAAGTCACAGTGGCGAATAGACATAACTGCACCGTACGCACCATATACTTCATGAAAATACACATGCTATTGCACACGTTTTTTTGTTTGGAAACTGGCTATTGCACACGTGACTCTGCTTGAAGGTACCTAGACGGCTAGACCCATGTTCAACGTGGTGTTTTTTCCTATTTTTACCTACATCCTACTGCAATTTTGGTCAGAGAAAGGAAGTGATACACACTGGTCATATCTTGTCAAATCACAAACTTGTGAGTTATAAACCACAAAAAGGCCATAGTTTAATCCATCAGTTTTGGAGGTGATACACTAGCCAGATCATGTCAGAGCACAAATCTTTGGGATGTAAACCATACATTGACATAGGCTAATCTACCGGTTTATACATAAGTTTACCAATGGGTTTCCTAGTCAGCCATTTTCAGAACCCAACAGGTGGCAATACTTCAGCTCCGTTCTACGGTCACAAATCTAGGGCATTAGAAACCATGCATTCCTTTCACCTTTTGGAAACCTCACTGCATTAAAAGAGTAGAGTTCCCCTAGGAGATCCTTCGCAAAATCGTTTATCATGTAATTACATTTTATAATTGATTAACCACGAGTAAGTTACATGTCGTGCACCGAAAAATCGGCAGTTGACCGTGGAAGGAATTAGTTTACACCAAGAATCGAAAATATGAACATCTTACAACAACAAAAGTTGCAACCCTAAAAGCTAGGCGAACTTAGACCGTGACGGCTGCCTGAGGGGTCGGAGGGATCTGGTTCTCGACAGGGATCTCCGTGAACTCGGAGAGAATGGCCCTGAACTCATCGCCGCTCAGCGTCTCCTTCTCGAGGAGCACCTCCACGATCTTGTCCATCGCCACACGGTTCTCCCTGATTTGTTGCAACGCGATCTCGTAGGCCTTGTCTGACAGCTGCTTGATGGCCGAATCGATGTCCAGCGCGAGCTTCTCCGACATGGAGTTCCTCGCCATCATTCTCATGATGACATCTCCACTCTGCTGTGAGTCCATCAGAGACCATGGACCAATGTCTGACATGCCGAATGTGACCACCATCTGAAGAAGCATCATGATCAGTACAGACCGTGACAAAGGTCAATAGTTGAGACAAAATGTTTTAACGAAAATGCTGTAAATTATAGTAGCCTCGACAGCACATGAGTATGCAGCAGCATACTTTGCTCTTTGAATTTATTTAGTAGCTAGGCATGTCAGATATTGGTGAAACCATAAACAGTTCGGAAGGAATTGCATTGTTCTTGCTACTGTTTCTACAGTTGTAAAATTAGCATAGTTCTACAGCGTACCTGCTTGGCTAAGCCGGTGATCTGCTGCAAGTCACCAGCAGCTCCAGTGGTCACCTCAGAATCTCCAAAGATGATCTCCTCAGCAGCTCTACCACCAAGGCCACCAACGATCCTGGCAAAGAGTTGCTGCCTAGAGATGAGTGTTGGGTCGTCCATTGGAATGAACCAGGTGAGACCACGAGCTTGACCCCTTGGAACCAGGGTGAACCTTTTGGACGGGGTCATGGCCAGGCGTCAAAGTTCTGCAAAGAGTACAATTTTCAAATATGAACCAGGTTTACTAGAAACTTGACATGGGAGTAATGAACAAGTGCCAGCAAAAGCCTGAAACCACAACATATGATATCTTTTCAGAAAAATGATGCAGAAATGAAGGCCCTTAATGCAACCAGTCAACATAAAAAGGACGTTTGAGAGTCTTTGCTGCACAAAATGCTCTCAAACCCCGGACCATTTCAGACTTGCACATTCATGTACCTTAGAAGAGTATTTAAAATGCTGAGAAATCCATTCGAATCCTAATTTACCCAATCCAATCCCTAATGCAATGTTCAACAAGTGATTAGCACATATGCAGATTATCTCTTACCCGCAAATGCATGCCCAACTTCATGGTACGCAACAAGGCTTTTGCTCTTCCCATCTGTCATGACAGTTCCTTCCATGCCAGCCACTATTCTGTCAATTGAATCATCAATCTCTTTTGAGGAAATTCCTGTCCTCCCACGACGGCCTGCTAGTATGGCTGCTTCATTCAGAAGATTTGCCAAGTCTGCTCCACTAAACCCAGGTGTTCTCATTGCTATGACCTCAAGAGAAACATCAGGATCAAACTTCTTGTTGCTACCGTGCACCTTTAGGATCTCAGTCCTTCCACGTACATCAGGAACATCAACACTCACCTGCGGGAAAGTTAGAATGTAATGTCAAGGAGGATCCCTTAATATTTAAAAGTAGGTAACATATAGTCTAACTTTTAAATATACTGGAATACAACTCAAGCATTGAAATAAACGCATTAGACTTGTGGTTCACTAAACAGAACAGATAGAGGTAAACAGTGTAACAGGAACTTTATGATGATAAGAATATGCACATAAGGTTTAGAATGTGCAAATGGAATACATACATGTTAACGGTACAAACAACTGGATACTGGATAGGAACAAACGAACCTGTCTGTCAAAGCGTCCAGGTCTAAGCAAAGCGGAATCCAAGATGTCAGCCCTGTTGGTGGCAGCAACAACATGATTCCAGTGTTCCCCTCAAAACCATCCATCTCAGTCAATAGCTGATTGAGAGTCTGCTCCCTTTCATCATTCCCACCACCGATACCTGTTCCTCTCTGCCTTCCAACAGCGTCAATTTCATCAACAAACACTATGCAAGGAGCATTCTCCTTGGCCTTCTTGAAAAGATCACGAACTCGGGAGGCACCAACACCAACAAACATCTCCACGAACTCAGAACCTGATATGGAGAAAAATGGCACGCCGCTTCTCCGCGATTGCCTTGGCAAGCAAAGTCTTACCAGTTCCAGGAGGACCAACAAGCAGCACACCCTTAGGAATGCGGGCACCGACAGCGGTAAACCTCTCTGGCTTCTTCAAGAACTCAACCACTTCCATGAAGTCCTGCTTTGCTTCATCGACACCAGCGACATCATCGAATGTCACACCGGTGTTGGGCTCCATCTGGAACTTGGCTTTAGATTGGCCAAAACCAAGGGGAAAACCAGGACCACCTGGTCCACCCATGCCACCTGATCCTCCTCTTCTTGACAGCAAGAACAGACCACCGATAAGGATAAGCGGGAAGGCCAGATTCCCGATAAGGTTGAAGAGAAGAGAACCGGAGTCCTCCTGCTGGTTGTGCGCGGCAAAATCAATGTTCTTCTCCCTCAGCTTCTGGAGAAGCTCCTGGCTCAGACCAGGAAGCTGCACACGAACCCTCTGCACGCGGTTGCCGAGCTCGGGCGAAACCGCCTCCACGATAGCAATGGTCCCATTCTCAAACAGATCCACCTTGTTCACCCTGTCCTTGTCGAGGTACTCGAGGAACCTCGAGTAAGACATCCTGGATGAAGAAACGCCCTGATCATCGGCGAGAGCCTTCTTCGCGGTCAACAGGGCAGGCAGCCCGACTCCTCCGAGCGCGAGCTTCAGGAGCTTCCTCTTAGAGTCGCTGGTCTTGTGCTGCTCCAGGGACGCGGTCACAGACACCGGCCTGCCGCTCGAAGGGAGCGCCGCGAAGGGGAGCAGCCCTTTAGCGGCGAGGCTCATGGATGGCGGCGCCATGCTTGGTCACTCACTGCGGACGAAATGAACAACGATATCGTCAGCGTCAATCGGAGACAGAAAATAAATACTCCTTGTAAAGCAGAACAGCTTGCACCCAGCCAGGCACTTATCGATTTCAATTCAACTAAATCCACCAGTGGCAACTCACAAACAGCAATGCTTAGAATGTTAAAATGTCTCACAGCAAAGGTAGCACTCAACAAGGTTCACGAAACAACTACATGTTCCACCAACCATTTCACTCCTTCCTCGAACTGCAAGGAACTACAAACCACCCCACGGTGTAAAAACAGTGGAACACCAACTCATCTCGCCATCCCCACAAAGTGCTCCCAGTAAGTAGCTCTACTCACTCTCTGATTACACTACTACTAGCTGAGCTGAGTTGAGAAAAGGTAACGATTTTCCTAGCCTCACAGCAGCTAGCCAAATCCTAGATTTGCAGGACCGATGCATCACACACACTGTCTGCCTCGCAAATCGCTTCGAGCGAGAGAGCAAGACTCAGTCCCAAAACCATAGACAACAGAGGAAAAAGAAACACAGCTAGCTCGCGGACACTACTGCACGGGGCTTATTCAACCAGGATTAAGAAGCGGAAGCAACAAGCACACAAATCACGGGAGCTCCGGCCAGGACGTACCTGAGATGGATCGGAGTCCGGAAGGGGCGTGAGGGATATCTGGGGAGAGGAGAGTAGAGGAGCGGAGCGAGTAACTGGAGCGTATAAGTAGCGGGCGGGCAGGCAGTGACGAACGAGCGAGAGGAGAGCCGAGATTTTGGTCCTCCTCCTCCGGGCTCCGGTGGTGGTTTTGTGTCCTCCGGTGGTTGCGTGGGGGATTTCTTTCTGGAGGGAGGAAAGGGAAGGGCGGGGCGACGTGGGCGGCCGTGCTCCCACAGCGTCGATAAGGAAGAGATGAGCCCACATAGACAGACGGATGTGAACTCCGAGTAGATAGAAAATGACTCCTCTGGTTCCTTCAACTGAAAAATGGGCAAAAATTGGAGGCCAGTGTGATTTTCTCGTGGACATGGCGTCGGCGTCGTGGATGGACTTGCGCTCACGCAAACTACTTGGACCCCTGTCCTGTCGTGTCGCGCCATGATGCTATACATGAAAAAATTCAGCTGAAACCCATGATGCCGTCGATGTAGGTAGGACACTTCCACACACAAATGCATCCGGAACATCAGAAAAAAATGCACCGCTTGCTAATTCTTATGGGATAATTGTGCATTGGTCAACAAGCACTTCATTGTTAATCTTTTTCTGATGTCAGGAAAAGAAAAGTTCCTGTCATTTTGTTCGGATGCGACAGCCAAAAATAATTACTGGAATTACTAGGAAATCCGTGAACAAATGTTTTACAGGTCGGCAACCAAACAGAAACACTAGCACCTGCCGACTAATAATTCCCATTTGGTTTTTGTAAACTCACTGACGGACTCCAATTGCTGCACTCTTCTGTGATATATTATGTTATTCTCTATATCTGCAACCAGTACAGTTACAACTTACATGGCAAAGATCCAGGGGAGAAAAATGGGGGGGAAAGAAGCAAGGTCACAGGAGCACCTGCTCTGCTCAGGATGTGCAATGTGGAACAACACTCAGAATCCATGCTTTTACACAACTATGATTTGCAAAAATACCACCGCAACTCATTCACTAGTCTAACGGGATGCGCCGGATCTTGGAGACCAGATGCGCTGTGGGGAGGTCCAGACCGCTCCCGCCGTCCGATTTGATCAGGCCACGGACCTGGTCTCTCGGGGCCGAGATGCAGGCGTGGAAGGTGGACAGGAAGGGAGGGATCGGCATCGACAGCGCCGAGAGGACGTTGCTCAGGTACTCGATGTCTGCTGCGAGCTGCAGGGCGCCTCGGTCCGTGATGTACTGGATCCCGCGCAGCTGCTCCATGAACATGGCGGTGGCACCCTCGGCGACCTGAGACGGTAAAAAAAGAATGTCAAGAACAAATCCTAGAATTTCCGGCACGTTTCAACACATTTGCTTTGGTGTTAGGTAAATATGATCGTAAGATCATTAAGCACTAATGCATTGCCAGTTTTGTTAGCTAAATCTAGATCACGTGACTTGGAATATATCACTTACCTTAAATATCCACTCTGTAGCAAAGAACTGAGCCTCGTCATTGCCAGTCTCACTGCCCGAGATACCTTCAGCAAGTGGCTCCAACTGCTGTGGTAAAGTGAGGAGATACTCCCCCACACTGGTCACGTATGCTTGTGGGTACGCACTGAAGCTTGGAAGAGGAAGACCACCCTGTTCCTCCACGGATGACCAGATTGGGAGGCGAGCAATCTCACTGAGACGCTGCCGAACTTTAGATATGAGCACATCGTACACAAGCTCATTTACTTTGTCTGAGAAGGCTGCGACCCTTTGTGACGTGACAGGAAGAGCGTGAAACCTTGGGTCTTTTGACTGTACAACAGAAATTATTTTCTTTAAATGAACATAGGATGAAGGAAAATAATATTATATGTGCAAAAATTACAGTTGAACAGCTTGTAGCAATACAGCAGTAAAGGAACGTTACTGATGAATTTCCTGTGAAGCAAGAGGTTGTAATCACACCCTACAGTTTTTTTACTCAATATGTTTGAACTCATGCTGTTCAAGAGCATGTCGACTCACTCAAGAATCAAGATCAGTGACATTGCAGAAAAACAAATAACCAATGATCAAGAATACATGGTGATCAAAGACAGATCTCCAACATGTGCTAGAAGATAGGCATATGCTGACTCAGCCCAATAAAGGCAATCTGGACCATCAGATCAAAAGTCAAATAACGCAGGACTTCAAGTGCTACCAAAATATGAGTAGGGTTTATCTAGTATTTTGAATTCAGTGATGACTGCAGAACATGCACCATTTTGCAAGCTCAATAATAGCTATTCAGATGTGCAGTTGCCATCAGAGATATAAGTGAAGACATCTGTGCCTTAACCCTAAATGCAAGAAATTTAGAAGCATATAACTTGCCTGTTCTAGTACAGCGAAGAGTTTCTTAGACTTGTCTGGTAGATTGGTGAGACGAATGGTTGCAATATCAAGCGCTGCCCTCACACCCTGGGGCAATCCTGAATTCTCATCAGCAGTCCCTGCGGGTGATTTATCCACGCTAGAACCGAATCCAGAAAAAGAAAAGTTTGTTCCAATCCTGGCAAGAGTAGCCCTTAAAGAAGCTTCAAAAACTGAGGTTCTGCTGGTTAAGCAATCGGCAACTGTAAGAACCTGCAAAGCACCCTGGACAATAGACCATTCCTCCTCTTCAGAAACATCCACCAATCGGGGTGCTTCCCTTTTCTCCAGTCCTGCATCTTTTTTTGAGGCATCACTATGTGTGATATTATCCAGACCACATACTGTTCTGAGGGACTTTAAAGTTTCTTGTAAATTAGATATGTACTGCAGCATGACGTCATCAAGAGCCAGTACCAATTCATCTGCCTCTGAACCGCCAGTGAGACTAATGCATCTCTCAACAGCTGCTTCAAGAAGTACTATCATCTGTGGGATGGATTCCTCCATTCTACGGACAGTTTCACTCAGCTCTATACCCTGTGCACCTACACCACGGGAGATAGCCCCACGGATATCTATGCCTGCCATCGCAGCAGAAAGTACAGCACGCTCCATCTGCCCGTACCTAATACATGAAAAATAGACAGCTTGTAATAAATACAGTGGTGACAAGATACACATAACTTTATTGTCCCCGTTGTCTTTATTGAAATAATAACTCGAGTGCTTACCTTGCTTTAAAGGTTTCATATGGGGTATAATAGCTTTTAATGTATTCATCACAACTCCAAGATCTGATTCTGAAAATAATTGCTGAATATTCCTAGCAAAAGTGCCAGTCATGTTGTGCAATTCGATTAGTGCAACAAGATGTTTATTCTGCAACTTAGTGCCTTTTGGTAAGTCACCAGATAGCACATCCAGTACACCTGGAAATAGAGAAGATGGGATCAATTAATAAAGGAGCAAAACTAATACGACAAACGAGAAAAATACACTACTTGTCAAATAAACAAACAAAAATCCATGGCATACCTTTTGCAACAGATCTGGTTTCAGGAACAGCATCTCCAGTTGCTACATTAACACGAGAGACAAAACTTGAATTCAACTCACTCATGGTCTCAACGAGTACTTTCGGGACTAGTGATCTGTATTCTTCAGGGAAAGCAGTCGAGCACCTGAAAGTATTAGCATTTAGAAGACTGCAGTTTATAGCAGTTTATAGACAGAGTTCAGTGAAGGCAACATTTTTTGTATGGCACAAAGATAGTTTACAAACTACTGCCAAAGCCCGGCTTCTATTCAACTAATTTACAAACACAAGTGTCTGTCAACTCAGAGCAAAAAGATAGGATCCCACTGATATACCACTTCCATTCTTGTTCAAGGTAAAGTAGTGTCTCATCATAGAAACTTGGCAGCCAGCTTGAGAATGAGGTACTTATGATTTCACCACCACGCTTCTCCATCTCTATCCTGTTGGCTCTTTGCTTTAGGTCAAAATCTTCCCAAAGTTTCTTCAGAGGCTTGACATGGATCTTTGTGTACTGCACCTCCAATGACTTAAACCTTCCAATGCGTGTCAATATACCACGAAGATCTTGCACAGCATCAACCTTTCAAGCAAAATTGCGCAGGAACAGGTTCAAAATAAAATTAAGATATTTCATGCAGTGTTAACATAGATGAGCTAATTTGCCGGATAGAAACCTTGCGGTTAGAAAGGGCATCCAATAAACGGGGCTGAACCATTTCATCCAGCCTTTCTTCCAATACTTCAAGCTGCTTTCTCACGTTAGCAAACTCTGCAACCTGAAAGGGAGTTTTAATAAGATAAATGAACATGTACTGCCAATATGCTTGATGAGGCAGAGACAGATGAGATTAAAGTACCTCCCCAACTGCTGATAAGCAATGTCTCATGGTTGCCAGGGTTTCTGCAGCTTTTGGAAGATCACCACTCGAAAACACATCCTCGACACTTTGGCTCAACTGAGCTAGTCCAGCAGCATCCTGTCATTCCATCCAGCAAACTCTTACTATTATTATATAAGAACTTACCACTGAGTAAAACAGGTACTGCAGTGACATGTGTCATGTCTGTCAAGGTCCAAATTTACCATTATAACATACCTGCAATGTGGTGTATGCAGCTTCCATGCGTTGCTTCACAGTATCAATTCGTGCTAGCGCGGTTATTGACTCAGCGGATGAGCCCTCAGCCTGGTTGGAGAAATTATCGTAACTACTTGGTTAACAACCATATTTGTGAAATGAAGCTGCAATTGTGGGTTAAATTTGTTTATGGTACATTTATATCTGCCTTCTCAATGTTGCCATTAGAATAGGAACCAATAATTCCAAATAATTTAGCATGACGTAATCTTTTGTATTCAACAAAAGGCAAAACAGAACGTCTGTTCTAAGGTTGCATTGCAGTCAGAAGTATACAGTGGGAGAATAAGGTTACTTGCAGTTATCTATTGCATCTCTTTCCACTAGATGTGAAATATGACATTAACTAGAACAACATGTCTTGCTAACTTACGCCAATCCACCTACAGGCTTAGGCACGTAGTTTATATGGACTTCAGCTCTAACAATGTGAGTTTGCATGTGATTCATACAGTAGACAACAAGGTAGTGTCCCAAACTCATATTTTGTTTTCCTTTTTTTTCAACTCAAGTACCAAAATCTAGTTGGGTTTTACTAAACCCAGAAAACTTATATCACCGAAAAAAAAAACAAATGAGACAGTGTGACGAAATCAAGTTCAAGAGGCCAAACAGATTGACTGTCCATTTGGTACTAGTTTGTGCTACTCTACATTATGTTATGAACAAAAAATGCTATGTACAAGGCAAAGACCACACGGTTTGCAGAGATAAAACTGACATGACTTGATACCTAATTTGAGATCTAGATCGGAATGAAAAAAGGGTACCGATAACAGAGACCAAATTATAAGCACATACGAATCGAACTACATCATGCGGCCAAACTGAATCGTAACAATACCATGCTCAAAGTGAGCCATAGCTAAATCTGAGCAGCACGCGTGCACCGACAAACTTCCAAATGCACCTCGATTTCTCGACGCCGCATGCCGGGGGCGGCGCGCGAGATCCAGATCCGACCAGGAACAGCAACACGGGGGGACGGGAAAGAGCGGGCGGGCGGGCACACCTACCAGGGAGAGGGATTGGAGGACCGTCGCGAGGTGTGCCCGGAGCGCGACGGCGTCGTCGCGGAGCCTGAGCGCGTCGCGGCACGCGAGCGGGACGCGGCGGAGCGCGTCGGCGCTGTCCCGCTCGAGGGCGGCCCCCGCGTCGTCGGCCGCGGCGCGGAGCCGCTCCTCGGCGTCGGCGAGGAAGCGTTCGAGCGGCTCCGACGGGTGCCGCGCGTCCAGCGCCGCGTTGATCCACCGCTTCGGGTCGAACCCCTCCGCCCCGAACTCCGCCGCGTCCACCACCACCATTCTCCTCGCCGCCCGCGCACTGCCCGCGGGAGTGGGGTCTCCCACCAGGGGCGCTGCGCCTCGTCCGCGGTGGCGGTGGCTCGCCGGAGATTTGAACGGTGCGTGTGGTGCTCTGCCGTCTGGAGGTCGCTGCTCGTCTCCGCGCGCTCCTCCTTGTCACCGAAGTAACGATCACCGTGGTCCGTGGAAGAGGGAGCAGTCCTTTCCGCTTTTCCGTGAGGGAAACGTCTTTCCACGTAGGCGTTCCGTGCCACAGTTTCACAGTCTTGTGTAATCCGTCTTCCTATGGAGAAAGCGGTACTACGAGTATCCGCCTTGAGCTAGAAAGGTGTATGCCCATCTAGTTATTCTGATTTTGGATGCAAACCCCACCTGCCGCAGCCAGGGGCGGGCCCAATTCAATTCATGGGTATTCAGTTGAATACCCATTATTTTTTCCAAAAGTATAAGTGTATATTGTGTATACCATGAGATATACACAGGAGAAACGGAACTGACACAAATTTACAGACTACCAACCATTTCAGCCCAAATAAAGGAGAAGCCCACGTTCTGTTCTCTCCCCCACCACTCGATCTGGCCCATTGGCCCAATATTTTCTCACAACCCAGAAATCGCACCAGACAATTTGTTAAAGAATTAGCGCTTCGACATGTTAAACCTCAGTGTGTTAAACGCAACTGGATGTGTCTGTGTTTTATGCGCCATAGGCAGGTTGAACAATTAGCACTTCTATATGTTAACCTTTTTTTTCGAGAATGATTTGTCAAACAATTTCAAGTTATGGTCAATTCTATAAATATGACATTATGCAAAGTTTTGTATTTTAGCTTCAATGTATTATACAATCTGTACAGTATGGAGGTACATACACATAGAAAACAAGGTTTTAGGTTGTCCGGAAAAAAGTCTTTGAAATTTTGAATACCCGCTGTTGAAATCCTGGGCCCGCCCCTGGCCGCAGCACTTCATGAATTTAGACGTTTCGATTCTAAACCCATCACATCTAGCAACAATAACAAAAAAACATGTACATTGCACCAGAAGTGAACAGAACAGAGCAGAAGGAAATTAATAATACATCAAACGCTAGTAATGCAAAGCTGCGATGAACTTCGAAACAGTCACCGACTAAGGATGACATTTGAACCAACTACATGACCATTGGCAACAGCACTAGCTTTAGAAGTCACAGTATTTTACAACAGTGACGTTTTCAGAGCTTCCATCGCTTTTGAAGTCACAGTATTACATTGTGGTGCATTATACAGCATGCTGGATTATCCAGCTTATTATTGCCTCGACTGAAGACTCGTGGTAGCTCAAAACATTACACAATAACACATAACATTACACAATAACACATATTTACATCCACGCACACATATCGATGTATACACACGAAAGCCACCTTGAGCGTACTACGCCTCACCCTAGGAAAAGAATTGCTTGAGCACAAAACTGGCTATCTACACCAACTTGATGAGCAAAACTAGCCTAGGGTTAGAGCATACCACTCAAAGCTATACAAATGTCATTGACACAACAAGCTCAACATCTACAAACTTCCGGTCCAGCCGTCCACGAGCCCAATACAAGAGCACAAGTGTCGAGAGAAACAAACCACTGGAGCTTCTATGGCGAATGGGGTATGCTCGGTCACTCACTTGTTACCCTGGAAAATACAAATGTTCTTTGTCCTTGAGATGCAGCATATAATAAATAGGTCACAAGCACGTTAACATGGAGAGGAACTGAAAGTATTACATGGATGGTAGATGGCGACTGTGAGATCCGAGAGTTCCCATGCTTCCAGAATTAGCTTCGTCTTGACCGGAATCATACGACGAGAGCAACTTCCGCTGCAATCAGGGGTGAATGAACTAATCAGGTTTTCAGAACAGCACATCAGAACAAATCAATTGACGTTTATTTGTAAGTGCTAAGCAAAACATAAGCTGTGCCATTTATCGATATGGCTAGTTGTAGCATGGATACCCTTGGGAGACCGGAAACATAGCAAGTTCTCAGAGTTATGAGGTTCAGGGATAAAATATTCTGTGTATTTTTTATATGGTCATTGATATCTCATTACAATCAACCGTCACTCATCAGTGAAATGCTTGGAAAGAGATGCCTTTGGTTCACAGGGAACCAGCGAACTAGCAGAAAGTGCGGACACACCTAATCTGTAGTGGTATAAACATATGTGTGAAATGTAGGGAGAGTTTATTGGAGTTGCCACTCCAAAAGCTTGAAGGGTAGTCGGATAAAATTAACTACTACTTAATAATTTTCTCGAATGACTTGCCATCTAGCATAAACATGGAACAAGATTTAAGCTAACAATAACATTAACTATGCATTGGCTAAAGGCTATTTCAACTATTGTCGTGAAGAGTAAAGTAGAATATCCTGAAGTTATAGTGTAACACTAACACGACAGTGACAACAATATCTTCTTTTTTCAAACCCGGTAATAACAATATCTGAAAACACTATTATCACCAGGATCCCTGGGCTAAGTGAAAGTATGGTAAAGCGTAATGATAGTATGGAAGACGCATTTGAACATCACTACAGGCTGTAGAAAGATGAAACAAAACTTACATGGGCCTCAAAGTCTGGGCTAGTCAAGTTCATTGATAGATTTCTCATCAGTAGTAGTACCTGTAGATTAGTCCAGTCCACAGATCAATATTTATCACCAGCGAAACTATAAAGTTTTGTATGAACAATACAATAATCATATAAATAGTAATAGTAACAGAATACATGAAACATCAAGTCATGAATGGATAAGACGAAAATACAGTAGACAGGAAACAAAACAAAATTTGAAGGGAAAATAGCAATCAGGAGTTCAGGACTCAGTACATTGTGAAGAAATCAAGAAATAAAGCGAGAAGGACACAGGTCAAAGAAAAATGCATGCAATACAAAACCAACATCATGTTTGGGTTGATAAAGTCAACTTTATGCTTTGACCTCAGGAGTGAAAATGGGTTTGTGTTTTTTAAATTCTAAGATTAGCAAGAGCACTCTGAAATGTTAGGACTCATGAAACTTTAGTGAGCCATAGTATATAACATCATCAATGCTAGATTTTGTGAAATATACTAGAATGCATTCTAAGAGCTATTTTTGTATTCAAACTGTACTCAGAAAAAAAGTTGCAAGTTTGCAACAGAACATTCAGAAACTATATCTCGGCCGCAAGATTGTTCTCTAATAGTTATGGCCTCTCTGAGTCTAACAACTATTTGTACATGACAACCATGGCCAAGAATACTGCTTAAACTGCCAAATGGATACAGTGGTTAGGAATAGAGCCACACAGAAGATAGTGCCTTTGAAATAGGAAGGCTAGTATAATTATGACTGACAAAACCGTTTTAACTGAGAACAGTAAATCTTACAGAAGACATACCGTTTCCACATCAATCGGATCCATCGTCCTCAACCTCTGCAAATGCCCACTCATATCTGGATCAAATACGCTTCCCAGGAAGTTATATACTTGGGCAAAATCTGGCATGGCTGCGTATGTAACCAGGGAGCAGCAAAAGTAAGGATATAGTGATACAACTGGACTCAGTCTCTCCTTTAATGAAATGCTGATTATTTAGACGGAAAAATAGCATATATTTCATACTATGTTAAGAATTAAGCTGATGACCTAGGTAGCGGTTGCCATGATGGATTGGCATAGTGTATGCTGCACAACAGAAAACTCACCTCGGAGTGATGGAGGTGCATTTTCTTGTTCAACTGCTTCAGAGGTTGGTCCAGTTCCAGATTGGCTCTCTACGCTACTAGAGCAATTATTTGTTGCAGCAGCACCTGGATATATCAAAATTGTGAAACTTTAGTACTTCCTCCATGAGCCATAATGAGTATCCAATCAAGATTATCACGCTAGTACATAACATACCTTGTGTGTAACGTGCACTCAAAGGCTGAACAGGAGCATTGTCCCAGGAAGGTGCTGCAGCGTTTGCATTGGTGTTTGGAACAACAACAGGTGTATCCATAGACATAACACCATCCTGATCTTTTGGAGGCCGAGAAGGTTGCGGGTGTGGCAAAATAGCTTGGGATGCTGCAGGTTTTAAATAAATTTTAGTTACTAATCACTAAACTAGAAACAGCTCATGCCGGAGAGTACAAATGGTAAGTACCCACCTTTAGAGGCCTTCTGTGGATATGGGTGGGCTGCCTTACGCTTCGGACGGGGTGGAGGCAAATGCTCGCCTGTACCATTCTTTTGAACCTTTAAAAAGTACTTCTGTGCATGACTCCTTATCTGTCAAAGAAGGTGCAAATTATGTAAAGAGGGGTTAGCTCGCTGATTTTGTTAGTGATATTCTACTTCGTAATAAAAGACAAGTGTATCATTTATGCAACAATTGCCATGCAACTCAACTTGTTTCACTTGTAAGTAGAGCATAGAAGTTGAACAATGTCTATATGTGTGTTACAGTAAACTAAGAGCACAACTAGAACATTCAACATTGATCAGTTTGCTTAGTAACCATTTGGAAAGATGAGAAGCAGGACATAGTATCTACAAACTATACCTGTATCACAGTTTTTGAGCCAACAAACGCCTCTATCTTTTTCCAATCACGGTCAAACCTAGAATCACAGACAAAAAGGAAGAAATCAATTATAGGGTATCTGCTTTCAAAAAAAAATTATAGGGTATACTTTCAGTCACAACCTCGCTTACTCCTATAACTAACAGGACTATACACAAACCCTGAATCCCTTATCAATTAAAGTTTTTCTGCTCTTCCCAGCAGCAGGCATACACTAGACCCTCCGAACAAATCCAAAAGTAACTAAAGTACACGATCTCAGTAAACAATCGAGCACACTCATCATGTAACCCTGGTGTTACATTACACCAACTGGACACTGATCACATTCATCTCAGGTCCCTTGAAACTACAAACATCCAACAAAGCGCGCATATCAAACTACAGAATGCGCATATCACTACCGTGAACCGAGCCCGACTAATTATACCACATTTCAGCTCGAAAACGAATATAAGCCTGAGATTCTATAAAGTACCCAAAATGCTAGGCGTCCATGAAATTGTCCGGGGCAATTCTAACGGATTATGGCACAATCCAATTCGGCCAACAAGCTAAGCATACCAGCAGTCGATCCGCTCCACTCCACCAGAAAAACACAAAAAAAAAAATCGAGCTTTTTGTTGTACCAGATGCACGGACCAAAATCCATCCCCAGTAGGAACACACGAGACCCGGGAAGGGGAACGTAATCACGAAATCCCCATCCGAAAGAGACCACAGGACTCTCTTAAACTGCAGAGGATTGGATTGGGGGCTGGGGCGACAACTCACAGCTGCAGCGCCTCGAGGAACTTGTCGTGCTCCGGCTCCGTCCAGCTCTCCCTGGACTTGGTGATGGTGTATGGCTTCCTCACCTTCCTCGAATCCTCCGCGGACGCCGCCGCAGACGGCACGGCCATCGGCGGCGCCGCGACCAGCTCCAGCTGCTTCTTCCCTCCCCCTCCGTCCCCACCGCCTCCGCCCACGACGGCGGCCGCCGCGGGCTCGAGCGGCCTGGGGGTCGTGCTCATCGACACCATCCGCCGGCTGCGCTCCGAGCCCCTCTCCGAAATCCGAAATCCGAGCTGCGGTAGCTGGCTAGGGTTTCCCTCTCGCTCTCTCTAGCTGCGACGACATGCGGCTGCTGCTGCTGCTGGGAGATGGAAATGATGGGGACTGCTGCACTCAGCTGGACAAGGTGTGGTGTGGTGTCGGAGGGCCGAAATGGGCCTGCAGCTGCAACGTGACGATGCGGATGCTACGACGATTCGGGACGTTTCGGCCGCGGTCGAGCGCCCGTGGCCACAAGCGTGTCCTGGTCGGTCGCGTCTTCCGATGATTTCCCGGGCAGTCGGGCACCGTAGTACACGTGTACCTGCCCCGTGCGCGGAATGCATGTGCGGGTTGAAAGTTGGTTGGGATGCTCTTCGTTTTCGTCTTGCGGTGGCGAGGCGTGCCGGGCGGGGCATCGTCATCCGGCATCCGCAACTGTTCGATCGGACTTTGTTTTTTCTCCCTCTGTTTTTATTCATTTTGTCAATTTAGTTGGAATCAAACTTTTTCTAACTTCAGCCAGGAGTGTACGGAAAAATATCAACGTCAAATGCATTATGATACGAAAATATACTTTGTGATGATTTCAATATTATAGATTTTACATTGTAGACATTGATTATTTTTTTCAACTATTTGGTTAAACTTGACAAAGTTTGACTTTGACTCAACCTATAAGGTCAAGTAAATAGAAACGGAGGGAGTAGAATGGGCAAATAGCTCGTCTTGTCATGTCCCGTGCCCGTAACGTTTGTGTGTATGTAATACCGGCCCTGTGTTTGGTTTGGTACACTTGGAGTCGGGGAGGCCACCTAGATAGTATTTCTTGGTTATTACTTGTATTAGTGTGCTTATACTAATTTGTGGGGAAAAAATGAAATGTCAAGCTTCAACCCTCGTGACACGCTATTCGGAAATAGTATAACAATCAATTTAAAAAGATAATTAACTTTGTTTGTTTGTTTTTAAGAAAGGGTAATTAAGTAGTTGACTAGATCCTTCAAAAGTTCATGCAAAAAATGCTTTCCTATTTGACCTTCAAGTCTAGTGCGACGTTGACACAAGAATTGGTACCCATGAACCTGTCACTAATCGCAGGCGGCTCAAGAGACACCATGCGGCCTCGCGCACAACCATCTGTCATCGACAAGATTAGCTCAACCGATATCGCAACTCTGACGGTCATTGACACGGGAAATAACACCTCCACGTATAGGGTAGCGCCGTCTACGGCAGATTAATAAAAAATAATAGATAATTTTCGAGAACCGGTTTATGTCTACTCCAAAATCTATTTACAGTTAGTTACAACGCCGACTGGCCAATTGTATATGTTTAAGTCGCATTAAGTAAAACCGTATTCATGTATTTATACTAAACTATTTTATTTTATCATTGCTCATCACACCACTATATATGTGTTGCATTTTATGCATACATCTATAGATATGTTATCACAAAAACTTAGCAATAATTGTCAGAACTATGCGGGAATGTACGTAGTCATGCTCTACGTATGTTGTGTTGTTCCGTGTTTATCATTACAAATTACATTTTCATAATCTAATGTAAAGATGTATTTTGGCACAACAGTTGTTTATAAGTATTTTGAAATTTTCAATAGATTTTATTGTTACAATGGGTGCACCATAAAATTAACATACCATGGTACTACACATTTTAATTTATGTCTCACAATGTATAGTGTGCTTACATGTATCCATATACATTGTATATCTAAATATTTTAAAATATCTGGTAGAGTGTTCTAGTTTGGAATATCTAGCAAATAACTTATCACAGGTTTTCAAAGTGCAAAATATGTTAGGTCTAAGTGTTTTCATATGATGTCCACGCCGGTCAAGACAACAAACTCTCGATCCCTCATGCGGTAGAGACTTTTTGCTCCCATGCTAGTGGACCCTCCAATTTAAAAAAATTGGAATCATATTTATGAGTTTTAAGAAATTCTAAAAAAAACTCAACTATACAATAATATATTCCACAAACGTGTAAAATATCAACTCAAAATACATTGTATTTTGAGCTATACAAAATGATAAATTGTGGATCTAAATATGACTATTTTCAAATCTCTAGATTTTGTTATTTTTGTATAGCCCATAATATAAATTGTTTCAAATTGAAATTTTACACATTCATGGGATACACTATTACCTAGACCCGTGATATTTTTCAGAATTTTTTGGAGCTCCAAAAATAATTTTCAAAAAAAATTAACTGGAGGGAGCTGTGGAGATCGAGAGCAAATAACACATAGCGATACCTCATGGTCTTACAAAACGAGATAATGTAAAAGCTACCCGAGCCCAGGTTGAGCAGCCAGCGCTTGCAGGGCCGGCCCTGAGGGCCACACTTGGCAGGGGCCTCCAGTGTTGGCAAGTTGCTGCTCAGCCACTTGAGCCACTATAATTATTGTACCAAGCATTAAATATTTTTCATACACATTTAACTCTTTATTGCAGCATTGATAAGTAAAAATATTCCCTTGTTGCTGAATGCAAGGCGTATAGTTTTCGCAGGAATATTAAAACGTATGAATTTTGCTTACGGTGGATTCATTTTACTCTGGATTTTTTTTTGGAGAGAGGAGTCCCTAAAAATCACAAATTGAAACCAATCCCTTAAATACCTACGTTATGGATCGAAACTCATTTTTCAACGTGTAGAATTATCCATAAATCGCAATACATCCTATATTCTGGAATTTTTCAAAAAACTATACGCCTTACATTACGGAACGAAGGGAGTATTATTTTGTATCTTTAAAAATCGGACAGTGAACCAGCGGTTCGACCTATAAAACCAGAACCGACAGCGTCACCGGTACAATCTCCGGTCCGGTTTTAAAAATATGCTTCTTAGGTAGTTAAAATGAAACTATAGTTCCTAGTGGATCCCTATAACCACAATTTAGTTATATCTTGTTGAAGTGAAATTTAATAAGATGAAGATTTTTGACACAGTCACCAGATTAGTCGGCCCAAATTTGTTGGTTAGAATGCCCACCCATAGTTGACAATTGATTGGTAAATAATATATTGTAATATTATTCAAGTCAAAGGCAAGCTATCACGACAGGTTCAAGGAAAATAGTATGCTTACATACCTATGCAACCACTTGTAAGAAAAATATTATGTATGGCGTTTCTGATTGCAACACTAGCAGCAAATACTCCTCTCGTTATCAACACTAACTAATGATAACTGAATAACAACAGTTCAAGTACAAAGAAGCAAGGCACAATCAAAGAGTAGCTCCCCGTGTGTCCCTCTACAGTAGAGACAGGCGACATTGAGGCGACCAGAGGGTTCCAGAGTTCGCCGGCGCTTTCCGCCGCTCCCCTCCGCCTCCGGCCGCCGTTCGGCGCTGCGAGGTGGGAGGAGCCTCGGCTCCGTCGTGCGAGTGTATAGTACCTAGTTCTAGGTGTGTGTACCCAGTTGGTGCTGCTGATGGCGGAGGTGGCGGCGCCGGTGTGTGGGGTTTCGTCCTCCCCCTCCTTTCGTTCCGGCCTTGCTGCCGGGGAGGCTGTGGAGTTGCTTCGTCCGGTGAGTTCTTCCATCCTTGCTTCTCTGTCCGGCCTTGGTGGCGAGAAGAGAACGAGGTGGTGGTGCTCGTTCCGTTTTTGGTGTTGGTTGCGGTGGTCTTCTTCAGTGCTCCTGCTCCGGCCGACCGTGGTGGCGAGGGGAGTGGGCTTCTGGAGCTGGCTGGGTGATGGTGGAGGTTGGCCTGGACGACGGCGAGTTGGCTGGAAGCTTGGTGGATGCGGGGAGCAAGCGTTGCGGCCGTGTTCGTTCATCGATTTCGGTTTCCGTCGCGTGGCGGCGGACGGCACAGCGGTCTTCTACAAGGTGTGGACGCGCTTCCTTCCCGGCGGCGGGAGGTACGGCAACTCCGGCGTGGTCTAGGTGCTTGGGGCACGTTGTGGGTCCGATTGTACTCTTTCAGGTGGCTTCGGGTGCTTCTTGCACTTTTCCTGGTCCTCTTTGTAATTTTCTTTTCTTTTTGGGCCTGTTTGTAAAGTGTTTGGAGCTACCTAATATATGCGTCGGATCCTCCTCAAAAAAAAAAGAAAAAAGAAGCAAGGCACAAGAAAAATATCCTTATCTTGTGAAAATCGACCGGCGGATGGCCAAAGATACATGTACCTCGAGTCAACTGCCTGTCGAGGGGCGATACATCTGGAGCATAACACCAGTCAAGGTGACACAGGTTAAGAGCTGGCCAGGTAATTAACTAAAGGTTAGCTTCAACATGTGAGAATTACTGAATTAGAGAGGAATTAGTACACTCCTCTATTCTTCTCTACTCCCAAGAGCCAAGAAGTTGCCCACTGCTCGCCAACTCCTGTATTTAAACGCTGCCAGTCGATGCCATGGAGGCTCTCCTAGGCTCCTAGCAAGTAGCAAGCAACTAGTAACAGCTCGTCCAGAAACCTCAACAAACAAACAAGAAATGTTCTTCAGCGCATCAATGTCAACAGCACTATTCTTGCTGCCTTTCCTGCTGATTGCCGCAATGGCATCCGCCGCCAATAGCCTCACCGGATGCCAGAGGAGCTGTGGCGGCATCGACATTCCATACCCATTCGGCATCGGCAACAGCAACTGCTTCCACAAAGGCTTCCAGATTGACTGCAGCAACACCGGGAGCGACGGACCCCAGCCGTTTCTCGCTGGCACAACCATCAAGGTGGCGAACCTGTCCTTTTGCAACCAAGGAACCTTGGAGCTTATCCTCTCCCCGCACAGTGCAGAGAGGCGATTTGTGAGAGCTCCTGTTTCGCTCACCTCGCCGGCGGCGATTCGGCGTGTCCCTCCCTCTCCGGCGGCGGGAGGGTGGGGGAATACCGGATCCCGTCGTGTATATAGTGTAGAGCTTAGTAGGAGGCCAGCCGGCGGCGCGGTCGGAGTGGCTCTGCAGGTCGGCGACCGTCCTCTTCGACGGTGAAGGCCCGGTGGTCTTCTCCGTGGGTCGCCAGTCCTGTCCCTGCTCGTGGTTCCTTGGAGCTGCTGAGCGGGGCTCCCCCTCACCGGAGTCCGAGGTGCGGCGGCTCCGGGTGCTAAATAAGTTGGATTTGCAGGTGGTTTGGAGCAAGGCGACGAAGCTGGCGCTGCTGGATGGAGGTTGGAGGGTCGGCGGCTTCCCGGCCGCAGAGGGGCTGCGTCCGTTCCAAGGCGTTTGCGGAGCAGGTGCGGCGGCGCGTCGTCGGCGAGTACCGCAGGTCGTCGGTAGAGTTGAGGTCCAGAAGGACCTGGATGTATTTTCCTTGTTTTTTCTGGACTGTTCTGTAAGGACCTTGCTGTAATTCTACCTGCCTTTCCCCGCAAAAAAAAAAAGGTGGCGAACCTGTCCACGGATCCACCATTGGCAAAGGTGATGCTTCCGATTGGGTGGCAGTGCTACGACAAATCCAGGCCTTCACAGATCTCAGACATGAGTGATGGCGCGACAGCGTTGGACGGCAAGGGCGTTTAGAGCATCTCCAACAGCATTTGCATATTTGGTCAGGATTTGTAAAAACTGAAAATATACAAATCTAGAGCAAAAACGGTGCTCCAGCAGCCTTTGTATAAGTGGTCCCCCCACCAAAATTTTTACAAAGCTTGGTATATTTGCACCTTCACTTGGTATATTTGCAAAGCCTGCTGCCACTTTGTATATTTCCAAAACGGACGCGGGAGAGGCCAACCACCACGGGCAGGACATTTCACGTGTGAGCCGCCACCGCCGGCCACCATCTCACCGCCGGCACCGCCGCCGTTTGGCCCCGCCGCCGCATCCCACGGGCACCCCGAGCCTCCCCGCCGCCCCGCCCCTCACTTCCCCGGCCGCGCGAGCTAAAACGCCAACAAATTGAGCTTTTCCATGGTAGCGCCGCCGCCGGCCGATTCGGCCCGCCCTCGCCGCCGTTTGCCCCGCCGCTGCCTGCCAGGACCGCGAGCCTCCCCGTCCCTCATTCCCTAGCCGCGCCATGGCCGCGTCAACACCGAATCGCCGAATCGGGCCGCTCCATGGCCGCGCCGCCACCGGCCGATTCGGCCCGACCTCGCCGCCGTTCGCCCCGCCGCTGCCTGCCACAGGACCGCGACCGCCGCCGCCGGGTACCCCGAGACTCCCAGGCAGTCGCGGCCGTCATTCGGCGCCCTGGCCGCGCCCCCTCGCTTCCGTGTGCGCCGGGCCAACCTCCGGGAGGCTGAATCGATTTGGCCATGACCCGTGCATGCTCCATTTGGCTGACTAGAAGTCCCCACACGTCATTGGCACACACACAGGATTTACAAATCCAGTTATACAAAGGCTGTAAAAGCAAAAATTGTGATGGCTTTGTAAACCCTCTCTCTCCTCTTGCTATCATCTTTTTTTACAAATGCATTTTGCAAAGGCTGTTGGAGATGCTCTTAGAGCAGCAAAATCTGAGCTGGAGGGGAGAGAAGAGAGGAAAGAGAAGGGAGCGGGCGCTCCGTGTATCGCCCGGCTACAGCGCGAGAAACGAAGAACTGCCGCCCGCTTGCAGCCCGAAGGGAGCGGTAGCGCCGGCGCTCCCGATTTCGTGCGGCTCCCATGCCTCCCGCACTTCTCCCTCCGTAGCGCGCGAAATCATCCGATTTCCTCGCCCCATATAGCTTCTTGCGCGCCAAATCGAAGCTCCCAAATCGCCACCTCTAAATCGTCCCCAAATCGCTCCCAAAATCGCCGCCCCCAAACCCTAGAGCTGCCGCCGGCGCCGCATCAACGAGATGGGCCAGCAGTCCAAAAGAACGCGAGCGCCGGCGCCTCCGAAGGTCCCTCCGTCGCCGTTCCATCTCGTCCCACCGGTGGCGCCTCAGCTCGTTCCGCCGCCTCCTCATCCTGGATCGGTGACTTGGATGCCCGCACTACCACAGCAGTCCATGGCCGCTTCGTCTGCACCATGCTGGTCCCCGGGCTGCAGCAACCGAGTCTTGCAAGTTCTTCGGCTGGCCTTTGCTGGGCACCGCCCGCTGGTGTTGGTGGTTCAGCATCACCGTGGTACATGGCTCAGAATATTGAAGATTCAGATCCGCAAGCATGGTACGTATTCTAAATAGCTTGGGTATTTTTCTCGCTCGTGTCTAGGTGTAGAATAGGAATCGATGGTTTCAATGATTAAACGACAGTCAGGTCCATTCTATATTTTCAGCTAGCTTAAAACTGGTGCTCGGTGCTGTAATCAGAGAGACTTGAACTAGTTGTTGGTATGAATAATTTATATATTACCGTGAGACCTACGAAAATTGCAAGAATAAAGTGGAAAGATAAATTAGTTCTAAAACATTTGAGCTGGTCTTACAAATTAAACAGTTGATATAAAGTTGATTTTTTGATCATCTATTGCTTGAGCAGGGGATTGGATTCTCACCCACCTGGTGGTTTCCTTAATATCCTTAAGAACACATCAAGCGGTCAAGCCATGCACAAGCTGTGAGCAACGAGAGTTTAGCGCATCCAATCAATGTTGGCGATGACACCAATGGCGACAATTGTGTAAGGACTGAAAAACGCTTGCCATGGACAGCAGAGGAGGATCGTAGATTGGTAAGTTTCTTTTTTGCGTCATGACTCCATGTGTTACATTACTAGCACAACAATAACTCTTGTCATAATATTGCAGGTCAGTGCTTGGTTGAACAATTCAAACGACCCAATCCAATCAAATTACAAGAAGAACGACCAATATTGGAAAGATGTTGCTGCTGTCTACAACAGTACCACCCCAAAAAACAGGACAAGGCTAGTCAAGCAAGTGAATGATCGGTTTGGGAGAATTAAGAAAAAGGTTGCATGGTTTTGTGCGAGTTGGAAGGAGGCTAATGCTTTGTATGCTAGTGGCGAATCTGATGTAGATTTAAAAAAGAGGGCGAAGGAAACTTATGAAGCAGATCACAAAGATGATGGTCCATTTATGTTTGAGCATTGTTGGGAGATTCTCAAAAAGGAACCAAAATGGTCAGCATATCTGGAACGTCTCGAAGATCTAGAGCCAGAAAAGAGGAAGTTTAGTGTTGATGATGAAGTGGGGAAGCATTTCAATCTTGATGATGCTCGAGATGAACAGCCAATAGGTGGCAAGCAAGCTAAGGAGCAGAGGAAACGGAAAAGAAAAGATGAAGATATAATTGATCTTGAAGATGAGCTTAGCAAGTTTGTAGATGCTCAGAATGCAGCAAATGAAGGCCGCAAAGAGATGCTAGAGACACAAAGGCGAGGGAGAGCAGGCCACCATTCATAGTGACTTGAATGAGAATCCGGGGGCTTCATTTGCTCTACCTCCCGAAGTGAATGTTGGTGGTAATCTATGTTTTGCTGATGCGCTGCGTAGAAAAGCTACTATCCGTGCTCGTCCACAACATACCCAACTTAAAAATGATTTGATCGAGCATATTTGGCATAGGTTTCGAAATAACCATCATAATTAATCATGGTAGGGTACTGATATCTTTGTATGTTCCTATTTAGTTTTTCCTATAACATCGAAGATCACATGATATCTTACAAGTTATTATTTTCAGGACTATGCTGTGATGGGTTGATGATGCAAATGGTTAGCTGCTCCACGAAAGTTTGAACAATGGCTTTGTGCCTTTTGTTGTCCTCATGGTGCTATGTGTAATGTTGAAGTGTCGCAATCTGGTGCTATGCGCCATTAGTTGTTGCCCATTGTCATCAAGATAAAAGTTGACGTCTTGTTTGCCGAAGATCTTGTTTAGTGTTATGTTTGATTAAAACTTTCTCATAGACTCTGCTTAATGTTTAAGTGTTTGTATGGTGTTGTTTACTGCTTGCTTATTAATTAGTTTCCTTGATATATCTTGATGGAGTGGATGGTGCATATGTATGTTGACTGAAATGGCTACAAAGATACATGTACAATGGATCACAGTAGACAGTATACACATGCAGTCATTAAATAGTTAACCAGCCAGCCTAAAAGCCAGCCCATTGTACCATTCGGCTATAAGACTACCCATAGTGGGAGTAACTTCACTAGTAACATAGATGCCACCTAAGAAAAAAATCTTATGTGGCATGTAATTAATGAGGAGAGATGCAAATAGAGTAACTTAGCTAGTTACTTGTAACACTAGTAACATCACACTTTTCAAGGAAAAATGAGTCTATAGAGTAATAAATGAGACCATATATGGCACCACCTCTTTGTTACTTTGCACTATGAGGGTAGTAACATAGTCTAATAATATGTGTATGTTACTAGTTGAAGTTACTCCCCCACTATGGCTAGTCTAAGCTGACTCTTAATTGACGTGGCATAAACATAGAGCCGGCAGCGGGCTCTGTTATTGTACCTGCTCTTACCGCATCTCAAACACCCAAAGTAAGCTCGTCGTCCTTGGGTGCAGAGCCATCGCCGTCATGGTGAGCACGACGAATGACCAAGACCAGGTGGCCTCTGGGTGCGTGTCCTACTGCAACAGAAAGAGCTTCAGTAACCTGGAGGACGGGCAATGCATCGGCACGGGATGCTGCTACGTCGACATCAAGCCGGAGCTCACCAACATCTCTTTCGCGTTCATGAACAGAAGCCACCTGAGTGTGATTGACTACAGCCCGTGCGACTACGCCTTCCTCGTTGATAAGAACTACTACACCTTCCACAAGACCGAGCTGCAGCTCGTGGACAGAAACCGGACCATGCCAGTGTGGCTGGACTGGGCCATCCGCGACAACGTCTCCATGACCCCCATGTCATGCAAAGATGCTGGGAAGATGACGGAGTACGCCTGCAAGGACAAGTAGTGAGTGTGTCGAATCCACAAACGGTCCTGGCTACATCTGCAGTTGCTCCCAAGGCTACCAGGGCAACGCCTACCTTCTTGGCGGCTGAAAACGTAAGTAGCAGTACTATTTTATCCTGTTCATATGGGTTATGATCTAGGTTGCTCACTGAGATTTATGTGTATGTAAAACAGGGAGTGCACGGCGTCTGAAAGAGTTCCAACCGTTCCCACTTGCAGGTATATATATGTTAGTAATCACATTCTTTTATGGCGTTCAAATAAAACAACCCCTTGGAATGCCGGAACTGTTTCAAGTTTTCATACTGAAACTTTTTTCAAAATTGTGGAAATTGATTGATGCATACAGAGGTCCCCATAGTTGACTTATGATCTTTAAAAGAAAACTGTAACTGATCCATATTTACTATCATCACTCTGCAAATAAGAAGAAATGTTGATCAAGCGATTCTATATCATTATAAAAAACACTTTTGAATTAAGTTTATGCAACTCAACACTTGGAAGTCATAGATATCGTTTGTCACCATCAATCAATGCTAAACGTAACAACTATTGTTGTGCACCTTCTTGCATTAAACTAAAAGCATCAAAGTGTAGACCTCCTTTTGTAAGTCAAAGCCTATAAACATACACAATCAGCATAAGTACGTTGTTACCTAATCCTATTTGCAAGGGTAGTAAAATTTACCCGCACAACATGTTCCCTATGTTTGATCATTCAACAACCGACAGCAAAGGCTTTGCAACATTAACCATAGTGGAAAAACAACACAGATCAGTTTTCTTCAACACAAAAGTCATGTCGACCAAACAGAATATCTGAATAGTTTTTTAGTTTCTCAACTAGCACTAATAAATCAGCAACAAACTTGGGTAGTGAGCATTAATGGAACAGCCAAAGGCTTAAGCACCATTGGAAGTACCATGTTTCTTTTGCGCGAATAGATACGTACCATGGTTTTACCGTCAGCTATTTGTGAAAATAGTCAACTATGATGTCAAATAACCAACCGTTGCTACCTCACAGACGGATATCATGTCAAATAGCCTAGATCTTGTTAACCCGTTGGCTGTGTGTTGTTATTGTTGGTTCTTCACTTATCTACTATTTCTACCATCCCAGCGCTTACCAATCAGTCGATGTGGGGAAAGTGATTTTTTTTTAAAAACTAATAATCTGAGGACCATTCTGCAGTAAGATGTTGTTTGTCATATGGCAGTCCATATATCATGATCGCAATTAGCAATATTCATGTATCATGCATGTATTTACAGTGGAAAAAACATGTATTTAAATAGAATATGTATACCTACCTACTTGTTTTACAAAGTTTCATATATGTCCTTTGTAGGTGTTACTTTGGGCATTTCTTTCCTAGTTACTGGTCTAACGTTGGCAATGCTGATGCTTCAAAGGAGAAGAATGAAAATTTATTTTAAAAAGAATGGAGGCATGATACTCCGAAGTGTGGATACATTAGAGATCTTCACAAAGGAGGAAATAAATAAAATCACAAAAAATCAGGCAGTGGTTTTGGGCAAACGGTGCTTTGGTCAAGTCTACAAAGGAATTCTTCCAGATGGTACGACCGTGGCAGTTAAGACCGCCATCAAAATAAACAAAGCTCGAAAGGAGGAATTTACAAAGGAAGTGGAAATCCAATCACAAATGATCCATAAGAACATCATCAAACTCTTGGGCTGCTGTTTGGAGGTGGATGTTCCAATTTTGGTGTATGAATTTGCTGCCAACGGGAGTCTCCAAGACATACTTCATGGCAAAAATGGTATCCCCTTTCCACTAGGCCTACGTTTGGATATTGCAATTGATGCTGCAGAAGGATTAACTTACATGCACTCATCCACAGCTCATCCCATACGGCATGGTGATGTCAAGCCAGCAAACATACTTCTAGATGAGAATAACATGCCGAAAATCTCAGATTTTGGGACATCAAAACGTCTTACAAGGGACAATGATCGGACCGTGCTTGTTGTAGGGAGCATGGAGTACATAGATCCAATGTTCTGTGAAACCGGACAATTGACACAGAAGAGTGATGTGTACAACTTTGGGGTTGTCCTCTTGGAACTTATAACCAGAAAGCCCATTGTATATGATGGGAACCGTAGGCTCATCATTGAATTCCGTAATGCTTATGAGCAAGATAACAATGGAAGGGCAATGTTTGACAAAGACATTGCAACTGAAGAAGATATTTTCGTCTTGGAAGAGATTGGCAGACTAGCAGTAATGTGTTTACATAAGGAGGTAGAACAGCGACCAGATATGAAGGAGGTTGCAGAACGACTAGTGATGCTTAGAAGAGCTAGAAAATCTGGGAAAAGAAACTATGTTGACCTTTTTGACGAAATTAGTTTAGATGGTACTCCCAAGAGCATTTTCTTCGAGTAGCTAGTAGTGGTAGACTTTCTTCAGCAATCAAGTTTCCCAAGAGAATTTCCTAGTCCAAAGGACGAATCGAGAAGGATGGAAAAGAAAACACCATGTACTGTATCAAATTTAAGCTTGCTTCACTAACAGTTGCTTATTAGATCTAATGATGTTATATTTGGCATCACTTCGTATGCTTATACTGTTCACACAGACATATCATTTATTCTATTTTTTAATAAAAAAATCACTTATTCTAGGATACAAGTCGCATCTGCAGATGTTAAAAATGCATTCAAAATTTCTAAGTGAATAAATTGCTTGGGTGTCAGTTGTTAAGTTCACTTGCAGTTGGATGCATCTAAGGTAAGTTGATTTCATATACTCCATTACAGTAAAACAAGGTTTGACCCGTCAAACTAAAGAGTCGTACACCTGGGAGTTTTATTATCTTTCAAAAAGGGTCACTTCGGAGTTGTACAGTAAGAACTCTAACCCCATCTCATTATTATTATTATTATTACTACTCACTATATAAAAGACGGACGGATTCTCGCTCCCTCAGTGATCCGGCTACTGTTCAGCCTCACCCTCACGTCGCCACGGCATTTTACGAACAGCGACAAGCAATCCCAGAAATTGCTCCGCTACCCACTGTTTTACGCGCGGAAGGACTAACTCGCAATTACACAAAAGTACGGGTACTTTTCTACAAAATCATCCTCACATCTCACTTTCTCTCTTTCCCTTCTCCCCCGACCGCGCCGTCGACGCCGCCTCCCCTCCGCCTCTCCCCGGTCCAATCGAAGCCCACGGCGGGCTCCGCCGTCACGCCCTCTCCTTCACAGCCGCAGATCGGAGGTCGGTACGTCGCGTCCGCGCTGGGATCGCCGCTGCCGTGTTCGCAGGCCGCGTTCGCAGGCTACCGGCGCCCGGCGGCGTTCCGGCGACCCAGGAGGGGCGGCGCTGCCGCTCCCAGGCACCCCGCGTCGAGGCGCATCCGGCACGCCCCCGCGCGCGTCCTGGCTCGCCGCCGTTCGACGCCCGACCGCCGCCTTCCGCTCCGCATCCCCGCTGCCTCCCCTCTTCCACGACCTCCTCGCCGCCCTCGGCCCCGCCATCGCCTCCCTCTTCTTCTCCCCCGGCGCCGCCCACGCGGACGGGGAATGGCTCGCCTTCCTCCGGGGCTTCAACGCCTGCTGCGCGCGCACCCGGGCCTCGCTCCCTCTCGCGCAGCTCCTCCGCGTCTACGCCGCCGCCTGCGCCGCCGCGGGGGCGCCCTGTGGCGTGCGCTTCGATCCCGCCGACGACACCGACGGGAAACTCGCGGGCGAGCTCGCTTCGAGTGACATCGCCGTGCTGCTCTGGATGTGCTGGGCCATGGCGTGGAGCGGTTCCCGGACGTCTCGCACCTGGTGCTGTCCGCGCTCGTGTCCGCCGGCGCTGTCTCGGATGACGCGGGCGTTTGGGTCTGGGAGGTCTCCGGCGCTGCTGGGAGTGCGAAGGGGGTCACGGTGCAGGAGTTCACGTCCTAGGTCATCTCCAAGGTCCCTGGCCTTGGCAACTACCTCTCCCGGTATGTGCAGGACAGATTCCGGTCCTGCTTGATCCAGCGAAGGTAATGATCCAGTTGTATTGCAGATCAGTTGCTATCCTGAAACTGTTGAACGAATTGTTGAGTTAATTCATAGAATACAACATAGGTTAGTATAATTTGATGCGACATCAGGTCTGCAAAGTATAATCAGGCCCTGGTTATTCCTGCTAAGGCCGACTTATACTGATGGTTCCAGTCGTAAGTTCCCAGAGCAGAAAGCTCTATTGGGTGCAGAGACCAAGAATAAAATGAATTAGATTCATGTTGTCGTACAAGTGTCAGATTAATTACAGAGTGTATTAGCGCCCTCTTCAGAAAAGCCTAATGCAACCCTTAATTTTACAGGACTGAAACTTTGATGCTTCATGTTACCTACCGGTGTCCCTGTTCTGCCTTTGGTGAAGCCTCACCCTTAAAAGGGTATGTGCAAGGCCATTTTGTTCTCATTATGTAAATTACACTAGCTTTGCTAGACTGCTGGGAGTTATTGGCTGTATGTAAATAGTCTATGCTTCTTGGAGTGACAAAGCTGAAGCCATCGCAGCCCAGCAATTTATACCACTATGGTAGTAAGACAATCTGGAATCTGATCCTCTGCAGTCCTATCTGCCGTTCCCCTTCTGTTTTTTGTTCATCATTTCTATCTACTATGTTTGGTCATCAGTAGTGTCATTTGTCTCACAGCGTTTTGTTGTGGTTTATCTAACGGAAAGATCGATCCCTAATGATATTTAGTACTCCACCTCATGACTTAATATCTCGCTTTTGTTGACCTGTGGATTTGCTCTACCCATATCTACCGTATGCTCGATTCACTTCCATGGGTTTGATACAGCAGTAAAAAATATTTGGTTGCTTAACACATGTTTTTAGACTTCACCTACATTACTATTTCTATTGCTACAGTTTGTACACTTCCCTCTAATTATCAGTTTTATTTGTATATGATAGATGTGTCCGGGAGTTATTACGATTTCTATTGTTATTACTATTTCTATTGTTACATCATGCTCGGCGGCTTTGGATTACCTTAACAGAGTTGGTACCTCTATAGATGATGCCAACTATGCAGACCTTAAAATATGCCAGGTGTTTAGGAAAAACTGCTATGATGGTGTTTTTCAATGGCTTCTTCTAACCTTCAGATCATATATGCAATGGGCATGACCCCTTACATGATATCTGCTATGATGGAATATCAGGAAGTAACCATTTACACATTAGGCTGATATGCAGTTTACCTGCTTGCTTGCCACTGAAGCTTCAATTTTGAATTCTTGCTAGAGGTTGGTTATTTGCTAAGAGAGTCAGAAACAAGAAAAGGCTTTCTAGAGTTTGGTTATTTGCTGTCAGGTACAAATAAGAAGCATTGTGGCTCTTAACTTTTCTCTTGGCGAAGGTGCAGTGTACAAGGTTTCAAATACACTTCTCCTTGACGTTGCTTATATGGCTGAATGGCTCATAGGTTTAAAATTAGAAGCACACGCCTGGAGAAACAATTGGAGAAAATAAGGATGGATTCCTAAGGTAGGGGCCATGTTAGACTACACACAATGTGTGATGTGCCTGGATGGATCACTATGTCACTTATGTAGTAATGCTAGATGCACACTTTGCCCTTTTCTCACTGAACTTCATTCGAGTGCTGTTTTTCTGTCCAATATATCTCAGAATTTTAAGCATCCAACATTATGCTACGACCATATCTGTGTAGACCCTTTTTGTTCCTCATGCCACCGGTTACAAATTTGGCTTCGCCCCTCTATTTCTATACATTGTCCTATTATGTATTTGCTATGTTGTTGTTCATATGGCACTGCGTTATATCATGTCTTCGAACCTACGAAACCTCCTTATGCCTCAATTTAGATACTTTTGTTTAGCGCGATGACTAACATCATCTTTTCTGCTCGGGTTATTAACTATCTTATTTTTGTGTACAATACATGGGAATTACGGGCAAAATATCTCTAGCACCCACAGGTGGCGCGCAACAAGACTGCTATGTTAGAAACTTACACATCAGCTCAAAAATAGATTTTCCAAGAGTATTGAAGTGTTCGTTTCCATGTTTTTAAGGATAGTAAAGATGGTAAACTCATTATTATACATTTAATTTGTTTCTAAAAAGAAAGAAAAACTCATAGATGTGCTTTGCATTTAGAGGTTTGGCTACTTGATTATGTTTTCCATTACTTCTCTTGCTCATCAGTCTATTTTGACAGCAAAAATATTTTACTACTTTCTTTTCCAGTAATCATGTTATAATTCTTGCGTCTTGGAAGTAGAGTGTACAGGATCCAATAAATGTGGGTATGTGACTAATTAAGGAGACCCAGAGGCATTGTTACCTTACAATGGTTGCTTTGATTATACATGCCTACTGAGTTCTTACATATTGTGTCTGGGATAAGCCCTATGTGTGCGACATCACCACATGTTCTGTTTTCTTTCACCCACATGATTCTGTTGTCCTTTGATTTATTAGTGTATTGTGGTGAATAAATAACTTCAATGTTTTCTTTTCCAAAAAAATAATAATTTAAAACGGTTTTTAGGATGTAATAATCTACTGGACAGCTTATCTGCATATTCGATATTATGCCTTATTCCTCCTGTGCTATATATTCTGAAACTATGCTGGTACTTTTGTCAATGTTTTAAAATACTGCAGATGTGATCATAATTTTGTGTTTTATTTTGTAGCTACGATTTCTGGAAAATTCAACTTGAAGTCTTATACTGACTTGTGTCTGCTGGTTCATTAGCTGTGATTGAATTTCCTTTTTTCTTTGCTTATGACATCGTTTGTTCATCTATGCAAATGCCAATCAGGATACTCGCTGAGCTCAACTATGGCAGGAAGTACTGCACTGTTTTACTGGTACTTATGGACTGTCCTCCCTATGCCCCAACTTCAGTGCATTGTTCAGTTTTCTCTAAATAAACATCTGATCTGCGTGTTGAACCTGGATAACATTTGTATGCCATTACCTTTCTATGTCTTTTATATACCTTCCTCTAATGTGTACAATACATGAGAATTGCGGGCGATTTTTTTTGAATTGTCGTCTCGTGAAATCCTTCTCTGTTGTTCCGGATTCCGGCAGAGTGGAGCTCATCTTGGAGCTGTTGGAGGCGGCCCGGCGAGTGGGCACAGATCGGACACAGTTCAGGTACGGATCTGGTTTCCAAAGTACACTCCTTTGGCTATAAAATCCCACCCATCCCACCCTGTTCCGTGTGTCTTTGGAGGCATTGGAGTTGTGTTGGTGGCGGCCCGGAGAGTGGGGCAGTGAATCATGACGAAGAACAGTGAAATTCGTCTGAAAGTACTACCTTGTTAGAGTTGAAGTCAGTTCTTCTTGATGTAAAAACTCTGCAGCGTGTTCGAGAGGAAGATAGGCAAGAACTTACTGTCTTTTCTGAAAAAATTGAGCAGAATTTTGTCAATATCCAAGAGAGTTTGGGAAAATTGCTTGCTGCTGCTGTCCCAACAGCTGCTCTTCCTGCTTCACCTCCACCCTTGGAGGCAGCTTCAACTGAATCCCCAGCACAGGGTAGTGTCACCAAGGCACAACAAAAGCAAAACGTCACAGTAGTTAAACCAATTGGAACTGCTGTTTTGCATGATGCTGCAGGTAGAGAGGTAAATTTGGATGGCACATGAAGGGTACCTTACAGGCACCCTAATTCTGTGGCACCTCAGCCACAGTGATACGTCTCAAACGTATCTATAATTTCTGATGTTTCATACTTGTTTCACATATCAATGTCACATGTTTTATATGCATTATATATCATTTTTATGCATTTTCTGGGACTAACCTATTAACAAGATGCCACAGTGTCAGTTCCTGTTTTCTGCTGTTTTTGGTTTCAGAAAAGCTGTTCTGGAAATATTCTCGGAATTGGACGAAACAAAATCCCAGATGCCTATTTTCCCGACACGTTCACGAAGTCCGAAGGAGAGACGAAGGGGGGCCGTGGGCCGTCCTCCCCACACCACGGCGCGGGTGGGCCCACAGCCGCGCCACCATATGGGGAGGGGGCCCAGGACCTCCACCGATGTCGCCCCTTCGCCAATTTATTCCCCCAGACGCGAAAACCCTAAAAGAAGCAGTCATATTACACCAAGGGTTCCGCAGTGCCGCCGCCATCGACGACAAGTTTCGGGGGACAGAAGTTTCTGTTCCGGTACCTTGCCAGGACGGGAAAGTGCCCCCGGAGCCATCTCCATCGACTCCATCGCCATCTTCATCGCCGCTGCTGACTCCCATGATGAGGAGGGAGTAGTTCTCCCCCGAGGCTGAGGGATCTACCGGTAGCTATGTGGTTTATCTCTCTCTCCTATGGTGTGATCGTTATGTGATCATGAGCTTTGTAATCTAGTTGAATAAGTAGATGTTACTCTTTATCTATTATGCCACTCTAGAGGTTACTTTAATATGAACTCTGGATTCACTCTCCACGGTGTGAAGGTGACGGTGTGCGCATCGTGTGTGATTCCTTTATGACGTTGTGGCGTTTGTTTACTCAGACTTTGAGGTGTGCTTTTATAGCCCTACGCAATGAATGGTGTTCGTTATCCAACAAGAGAGTGTTTGAGAGTAACATTTATTTATTCAATTATGTTGTCATTGTTGAGAGTGTCCACTAGTGAAAGTATGATCCCTAGGCCTTGTTTCTAAGCATTGAAACACCGTTTACAACAAGTTCTGCTACATGTTTGCTTGCTGCCATTTTTATTCAGATTGCAATTACTACTTATAATCATCATATTACTTGTATTTCACTATCTCTTCGCCGAACTAGTGCACCTATACATCTGACAAGTGTATTAGGTGTGTTGGGGACACAAGAGACTTCTTGTATCTTAATTGCAGGGTTGCTTGAGAGGGATATCTTTGACCTCTACCTCCCTGAGTTCGATAAACCTTGGGTGATTCACTTAAGGGAAACTTGCTGCTGTTCTACAAACCTCTGCTCTTGGAGGCCCAACACTGTCTACAAGAATAGAAGCGTGCGTAGACATCAAGCTATTTTCTGGCGCCGTTGCCGGGGAGGTAAGTGTTGGAAGGTATCTCCTTTAGATTCTGCAATTATTTCTTTTTGTTTCTTGTTTTTATTTTCACTAGTTAGGCTTAATGGAAAACAACAACAAAATTAGAGATCTTTATGAACTTTATATTGAATTAGGACATGATGCTTTTGAAGAGAAAATTAAAAAACCTATGGAGGCTTGTTTGCATGATGGTAGCAATGGTATTACTATAAATTCTTTGAACACCATTATTGCTAATGCTATGGAAAAGTCTAAGCTTGGGGAAGCTGGTTGTGATGAATATGATATTTTTAGTCCCCCAAGCTTTAAGGAGGAAATTTGCTTTGATGATACTTTGCCTCCAATATATGATGATTATAATGATTGTGATATTTTCAGCCACCTACTATTGAGGATATAGTTTATGTTGATTATGATATGCCTCCTATATATGATGTTTACAATGATGAATATGATATTTTCAGTCCATCTACTATTGAGGATAAAATTCATTATGATTATTCTATGCCTCCAATTTATGATGATTACAATGATGGATGTGATACTTTTACTCCCACTATTATTAATGATTATGCTTATGTGGAGAGTAATGGTACTGTTATGCTTATGGATCATGATAATAATGCTTTATGTGATAGCTATATTGTTGAGTTTATTCATGATGCCTCTGAAAATTATTTTGAGAGAGGAAAATATGGTTGTGGAAATTTTGATATTATTAAAACACCTCTCTTTATGATGAAAGATTTGAGATTTCTCTTGATTTGCTTTTATTTGATGGTTACTTTAAGACCTACTGGTCATATGAGAGAGGGAGACATGGCTTCATATATCCATAATATTAAGTCTCCTCTCTTTATGTTGAAATTTTTGAAGTTGCAATTGTTTTGCCTTCCTATGCTAGTCACTTTGTGCTTCATTGATTTATTTCTTACAAGATTCCTTTGCATAGGAAGTGGGTTAGACTTAAATGTGTTTGATATTTGCTTTTGATGCTCTTTATATTCAACTCTTATACATATGAGGCATCATCAAAATTTCATGCCTAGCTAAAAGGCTTTAAAGAAAAGCGCTCTGGGAGACAACCCATGTTTTTTATTTTCTGAATTTTCTTTTATTTGAGTCAAGGTGTTGTTTACTTCTGTAACAACTCCTTTGTATCTTTATTTTATTGCATTGTTGTGCCAAGTAAAGTCTCTAGTTGAAAGTTGATGCTAAATTTGGATTTCTGCGCAGTGACAGATTTTTGCTGTCCACCGTTTTGAGCTGTACGCACTCCAGAAAAATCGAAAAATTCTGAAAAAAATCACGCATGATCCTTATATATGTACGCAACTTTCATTAGTTTGGGTTTCTTCCATCTGAGCAAGTTAAGTGCCTCGAAAAAATTCGTCTTTCCAGACTGTTCTGTTTTTGACAGATTCTGCCTTTTATTTTGCATTGCCTCTTTTACTATGTTTGATTGGATTTCTTTGCTCCATTAAACATCAGTGGCTGTAGTAATGTCCAGAAGCTTTGGTAATGATTGTGTCACAGTAGAATATGTGAATTTTTGATTATGCACTAACCCTCTAATGAGTTACTTTGAGTTTGGTGTGGCGGAAGTTTTCAAGGAGCAAGAGAGAAGGATGATATGATGTGATCAAGAAGAGTGAAAAGCCTAAGCTTGGGGATGCCCCGTGGGTCACCCAGCAATATTCAAGAAGACTCAAGCGTCTAAGCTTGGGGATGCCCAAGGCATCCCCTTCTTCATCAACAATTTATCAGGTCATCTCTAGTGAAACTATATTTTAATTCTTCCACATTTTATGTATTTTACTTGGAGCGTCTGTTTGCTTTTATTTTTGCTTGTTGTTTTTATTTTTCTGAATAAAGTTGGATCCTAGCATTCTTGTGTGGGAGAGAGACACGCTCCGCTTTTTCATGTGAATACTCATATTCTTCACTTATATCTTTTGAGTATTCTTATCTAGCTACTTATGCTTTTAGCTCCTGTTTTTCATGCATCTCTTTTAGAGCTGTTAATTCTTGTGGGTAGTACTCTCTTGTTTCATTTGTAAATCATTTGGAGAGTTTTTGTTTAGTTGCTTGGTTGATGTGTTGGTTCAGAAAATGCTGCATGTGGTAGTGGTATAGTAATAACTTGCATAATCTTGTAGATCATTGAACTTTGATGACTTGATTCTTTGCAAATGTTTTGAGGTATTTAGATGGTAAAGCTTGCTGGTTAATTAAGTTAAAATTATTAGTGGATAGTTGTCTTTAAGCTTGTACCGTACTACAAACTCTATTTAAATTGTTGAAGGTGTAGTTGGACTTGATAGCTTTCCATGTCTAAAAGTGATTCGTAATAACTAAGTTGTGCTGAAGGTCGAGGGATCTAACGGGGTACTTGTGCCGCCGTGAACGGCCCTTCTTGGAGTAAATTTTAATCATGTTCTTAATGTTGAACCTGCTAGATGTTTGCAATAAGCTTGTGAGTTCTTTTTGACTAATGTTGAGCTACGGTTTTTGGCACTTCCACCATCCATATTTGCTAGCCTCTTCGGTGCTGTGCATTGCCTTCTGCTCACATTGAGAGTTGTGCATAGCCAGTACATCCAAACCCGTGGGAGGACTTTCTCTTGTTCTCCTACACATAAACCCATACATCTTCCTCAAAACAGCCACCATACCTACCTACCACAGCATTTCCATAGCTGTTCCGAGATATATTGCCATGCAACTTCCATCTTACATTACATGACTTGCTGTCATTCATCATATACATATTGCTTTGCATGATTCTATACAGCTGATGTGTGGTTTACCCATGTTACGCTAGATCATTGCATATCCTGCTACACTGGCAGAGGCATACAGTTTCATACATCATGTTTTAGTTCGTTGTGAGTTATTTGTAACAAAAAGTGTGTTGTCATATTAGATGTTGCCCCTAAAAGTGAAAAGAGCCATGGAGGCCATCGAAAAGAGAAACAGAAAAAGAGAAAAAAGAATAAAGAAAAAGGGGGCAACATTACTATCCTTTATCCACACTTGTGCTCATGTTTCAGCACCTGCATTATTCATAGTCATCATTTGTGCTCATGTTTAGCACCTATACTCCATGTGAGAGAGTTTTCATGTTTTACTAGTATAACTATATGGGGAATTTACACTATAGAACTTGGGTTGTATATTCCAATGATGAGCTTCCTCAAAATGCTCTAGGTCTTCATGAGCAACCAAGTTGGATGCACCCCCACTAGTTCCATTGGAGAGCTTTCATACACATATAGCTCTATGTGCATCCGTTGCATGGCAATCACTACTCCTTACATAGCTTCGATTATAAGACTTCCTCTTGTCTAATGATCACTTATAGCTTTGTGAGACTTTCTTCCTTTGGCCTTCCAAACCCCCATTAATGTTCTTTTAGCCATAACATCATGGTGCCAATACCAAATGCTTACGCTCACCGGTTGAGTAGATTTCGAAACAGTTGATTCATGATGTTCATGTTTATTTTACTTGGCTGAATCCTCCTTTGTTGTGAAAGATTACTTGATGCTTGGAATTGAAGGATAGAACTCCTACATTGGATACTTAACACATCTTTAATGAACCTTGTACGGTTTCATGTCTTTAAAGCAATCATTCATGAAAACTTTTAGCTTGTTTAACTAACTTGTTTTGTTGTCTCTTATATCAATTATAGACTTTTGCTTTGAATGATTTGATCTCAGCTCATATGCTTTACAATATTATTGATCAAGATTATGTTGGTAGCATGTCACTTCAGAAATTATTTGTTGTTATCGTTTTACCTACTCGAGGACGAGTAGAACTAAGCTTGGGGATGCTTGATACGTCTCAAACGTATCTATAATTTCTGATGTTTCATGCTTGTTTCACATATCAATGTCACATGTTTTATATGCATTATATATCATTTTTATGCATTTTCTGGGACTAACCTATTAACAAGATGCCACAGTGTCAGTTCCTGTTTTCTGCTGTTTTTGGTTTCAGAAAAGCTGTTCTGGAAATATTCTCGGAATTGGACGAAACAAAATCCCAGATGCCTATTTTCCCGACACGTTCACGAAGTCCGAAGGAGAGACGAAGGGGGGCCGTGGGCCGTCCTCCCCACACCACGGCGTGAGTGGGCCCACAGCCGCGCCACCATATGGGGAGGGGGCCCAGGACCTCCACCGACGTCGCCCCTTCGCCTATTTATTCCCCCAAACGCGAAAACCCTAAAAGAAGCAGTCATATTCCACCAAGGGTTCCGCAGCGCCGCCGCCATCGACGACAAGTTTCGGGGGACAGAAGTCTCTGTTCCGGTACCTTGCCGGGACGGGGTAGTGCCCCCGGAGCCATCTCCATCGACTCCATCGCCATCTTCATCGCCGCTGCTGACTCCGATGATGAGGAGGGAGTAGTTCTCCCCCGAGGCTGAGGGCTCTACCGGTAGCTATGTGGTTTATCTCTCTCTCCCATGGTGTGATCTTTATGTTATCATGAGCTTTGTAATCTAGTTGAATAAGTAGATGTTACTCTTTATCTATTATGCCACTCTAGAGGTTACTTTAATAGGAACTCCGGATTCACTCTCCACGGTGTGAAGGTGCACTACTAGGAAAACCCTTATAGAGAGGTTACATTCTGTGGCGCACCCTTAATTGGTGCGCCACAGAAATATATTTCTGTGACGCACTAGGCTTGGTGCGCCACAGAATTGTGACTTTCTGTGGCGCACCTGGACATGTGCGCCACAGAAATGTGTGCGCCACAGAATTGTGACTTTCTGTGGCGCACATGGCCAGGTGCGCCACAGAAAGTCACAATTCTGTGGCGCACCTGGCACGTGCGCCACAGAAAGGTGACATTCTGTGGCGCACCAAGCTTGGTGCGCCACAGAACTTTTTTTTTCAAATCCCACCCCCCCCCCCGTGGATCGCCTTTTTAGTATTGCAGGAATTAAAGGAAAATGATAAAAAAAAATAATAAATAAAATCCTTTGACATGTAGTTAGGTTTGAGTGTCTAGTAGGTATAGAAATTTTGAAATATGAATTTTGACCTTTTCTGCAACAAACAGGAAAAAAAACTTGTAACGGCCATAACTTTTGCATACGACGTCGAAATAACGCAAATAATATGTCAAAAAAATCGTGAGAAAAATACGAGTTCGAATCCACCCGGGTTTACCCGGTCAGCAATTCGCACATTCCTCAAATTCCAAAAGAAAAAAAAAGTTATTTCAAACAGACGATTTTTCGCAGCAAAATAAAAAAAATTCAAAAAATTCAAAAAAATTCAAAAATTCCAAAAAAGACACAGAAATGTATAACCAAGAAGATTGTTGACTTTTCTTGACTTTTTTTTATTTTTTTGGATTTTTTAGATTTTTTGAATTTTTTTGGATTTTTTGGATTTTTTGAATTTTTTTAAGTTTTTTGAATTTTTTTGGATCTTTTGAAACTTTTGTATCTCCTTTTGAAAGTTTAGAAGTTTTTGAAAAATCTGAAATTTAAAAACACACATTTATAACACATACCACATATACACACATAATACTTAAGAGGGTTCATATCATATATATATCAATAAGAACTTGAGTAGCACAAGGGTAGGTGGACTGGGTGGAACTTAGAAGTTAAGCGTGCTAGGGTTGGAGCAGTTTGAGGATGGGTGACCTAGCGGGAAGGTATCAGTTCAAAAAATATGAAAATAATTTAAATAATTAGGATTTTTCATATTATTTCTTTTTTTGATTTTTTGAAACTTTTTTCTATTTTTTTGCATTTTTTGGATTTTTTGAATTTTTTGAGAATTCTGTGGCGCACCCGGCAGGTGCGCCACAGAAATGTGGATTTCTGTGGCGCACCAATTAAGGGTGCGCCACAGAAATAATTTTTGTGGCGAGATTTCTGTGGCGCACCCAGAAAACCTAGGGGTGCGCCACAGAAAGTCAAAAACGTGCGCCACAGAAAGGCCTTTCTGTGGTAGTGGTGACGGTGTGCGCATCGTGTGTGATTCCTTTATGACGTTGTGGTGTTTGTTTACTCAGACTTTAAGGTGTGCTTTTATAGCCCTACGCAATGAATGGTGTTCATTATCCAACAAGAGTGTGTTTGAGAGTAGCATTTATTTATTCAATTATGTTATCATTGTTGAGAGTGTCCACTAGTGAAAGTATGATCCCTAGGCCTTGTTTCTAAGCATTGAAACACCGTTTACAACAAGTTCTGCTACATGTTTGCTTGCTGCCATTTTTATTTCAGATTGCAATTACTACTTATAATCATCCATATTACTTGTATTTCACTATCTCTTCGCTGAACTAGTACACCTATACATCTGACAAGTGTATTAGGTGTGTTGGGGACACAAGAGACTTCTTGTATCTTAATTGCAGGGTTGCTTGAGAGGGATATCTTTGACCTCTACCTCCCTGAGTTCGATAAACCTTGGGTGATTCACTTAAGGGAAACTTGCTGCTGTTCTACAAACCTCTGCTCTTGGAGGCCCAACACTATCTACAAGAATAGAAGCGTGCGTAGACATCACACAGTTACAGCAAAAGAGAGGTGATGCACCTGGACAATTGGGATTACAACAGCAAAACCATGTTCACACAGATGATGGGGACGGAAGAGATGCATTGCCTAGAAACAGAGCTCGTTTTCAGCAACAGGATAATGCCAGGGCCACACATGCAGTGAAACCAGCTCGTATGAACATACCTGAATTTGATGGTGCTGATGCTGATTCCTGGATACAAACAATAGAACAGTACTTTGAAGCGGCTAGAACACCACTGGAGAAGAGAACTGAGGTAGATGTTACTTATCTGAAAGGACCAGCAATACAATGGTGGCGTGGTACTGGATATTTCCCCTATAACACTCCCTGGCATCGTTTCACAAGGTACATCACTGACAGGTTCTCTGAAACATCTATCTGTGATAATGTAAGAAGCTTTCATCAGCTAACACAGTCAAGCACAATAGCTCAGTATGTACAAGACTTTGAAAAAGCACTGAATTTGATGCGCAGAGATAGTCCATCATTGACTGAAGATTATTACATAAACAGTTTCATGTATGGACTGAATCCTTATATACAGAGTCACTTACAGTGTCTCAAGCCTCAAACAATGATGGAAGCAATGTGGTATGCTAGAAGAATGGAAAATGCACAGCCAATTAAAAGGCAGAATTATCCTCAGCCACATCAATTTGTTAGGAGAACTTTTTCACCTGATGTGGCAGCTAGAAGTAATTCCCAGCCTTTAGCTGAAATCATTGAAAAGGCCAAAGCTAGTAAGGCTTGTTTCAGATGTAATGAACCATGGTTTCCTGGGCATAAAAAGGTGTGCAAAATGAGCAACAAGGCACAAATTTTAGCCTTACAGCAAAATGTTGCACAGCAGCACACACCACAGCAGTGTGTGGAGGAAACAGCTGAAGTCATCTATGTGGACTATGAGGATTCTGATGATGACACACCATTACCACCACCACCAGCAGCACTAAAGACATCTATGCATGCAATAAATGGAACTAAGGATGAGAACTATACTTTTACTCTGACAGCTATAATGGGTAATCAAGTGGCTACTGTTCTTATTGATTCTGGGAGCACTGGCACCTTCATCACACCTGAATTAGCAAGAAAGGCCAATTGCAGAACTCATTCATCCAATAAGGTAATGGTTGCTAATGGGCAAGAACTGGCTTCTGAATTCTCTACTGAACCATGTTCTTATTCAATACAAGGCAAAGAACTACTGTACAGTTCAGACTGTTACCATTAACTGGATATGATATAATCTGTGGTACTGACTGGATTAAGGCACACAGTCCTGTAACTATGGACTTCAAGGAAATGTTCATCTCCCTCAAGGATAATACTGGACAGCAAGTGAAGCTACTGGATGAATCTCTGCCATCTACACCAGATATTATCCATGTGGACAGGAATTTTTCACTGAAGGAAAAGCCCATATGTGGAGCTTATATCTTCTTACACGTGCCAGAAATGAAATCCAGTACTGACAACAGTGAACTTGAAGTGCCTCAATTCTTACAACACATAATGGAGCAATATAAAGATGTGTTTGAGGAACCCACTTCTCTGCCACCAAAAAGGTCTTGTGATCATTCCATACCTCTAGTACCTGATGCTAAAATTGTCGATCAAAGGTCCTACAGGCTGCCTCACCACCAGAAAGATGCTATGGAGCAGATAATTGCTAAATTGCTCAAGCATAATGTGATCAGCCCCAGTACTAGCCCTTATTCTTCTCCTGCCTTATTAGTAAAGAAGGACACTACTTGGAGAGTAGTTAATGATTTCAGGAAAATGAACTTCCAAACAGTAAAGAACAAATATCCAATTCCAGTATTTGAGGATCTGTTGGATGAATTGAATGGGGCTCTCATATTTTCCAAAATTAATCTGAGGAGTGGTTACCATCAGATCAGAATGAAAGAGGAAGATATACCAAAAACTGCCTTTAATACTCATGTAGGGCATTTTGAGTATCTGGTAATGCCTTTTGGTCTGACAAATGCTCCAGCTACCTTTCAGTCCCTAATGAATACAATTATGGCTCCTTACTTAAGGAAATTTGCACTGGTATTTTTCGATGATATACTCATTTACAGTAAAACTGAAGAAGAACACTGCAAACACTTGGCTACAATTTTCCAAGTGCTTAGAGATAAGAAGCTGGCTGCAAAAAGAGAGAAATGCACATTTGGTCAAGCAAAAGTGGAATATCTGGGCCACACAATTCAGGGAACTGGTGTAGCCACTGATCCAGTTAAAAATAGAAGCAATTGCTAACTGGCCAACTCCACAGAACATTACTGAACCGAGGAGTATACTGGGAATGGCAGGATATTACAGGAGGTTTATCAAGAATTATGGTATTATCTGCAGACCACTGTTTGACTGTCTCAAGAAAAATTCTTTTACTTGGACAGAAAGGCAAGAACAAGCATTTCTCCAGCTAAAACAATGTATGACCACAGCTCCTGGCTCTGCCTGATTTTAGTATGCCTTTCATATTGGAAGTTGATGCTTCTAGGTATGGAATTGGAGCTGTCTTGATGTAGAAAGGAAGGCCCATTTCTTTCATGAGCAAATCATTGGGACCGAAAGCTGCAGCATGGTCAGCATATGACAAAGAAGCTTTAGCAATTATTGAAGCACTCAAAAAGTGGCGCCATTATTTTGCAGCTTACTCTATTATCATCAGAACTGACCAGCAGAGCCTGAAATATATCCAGGAACATAAACTGAGAGTAGCTAATGCTCTATCAAGAGTGAAATTCAAAATTTCATAGTTAACTGGCTCTGCTGTCATTCCAACTTCGATATCTACTGTGGTGGATAGTTATGCAAATGATGATTACTGTAAAGGACTGCTCACTAAGCTAGCAATTGATCCTAATGGCTCACCCCTACGATGCGTTGCATTATTACAACACTTCGCCTACATCCGTCGGCAGCCTCCATTGACGAGTTTATAAATGTATATCAATAGATTTGTATTCGTCTACTGAAATCACGTGCATATGAAACATATGTATTGAGCGACAATGTTTCAAATCAATTGGTTATTTATTGTTCATTTGCCAACTTTTTATCATTGTGCACAAAAAAATATGAAAATAATTCAAATAATTAGGATTTTTCATATTATTTCTTTTTTTGATTTTTTGAAACTTTTTTCTATTTTTTTGCATTTTTTGAATTTTTTGAATTATTTGAGAATTCTGTGGCGCACCCGGCAGGTGCGCCACAGAAATGTGGATTTCTGTGGCGCACCAATTAAGGGTGCGCCACAGAAATAATTTTTGTGGCGAGATTTCTGTGGCGCACCCAGAAAACCTAGGGGTGCGCCACAGAAAGTCAAAAACGTGCGCCACAGAAAGGCCTTTCTGTGGTAGTGGTGACGGTGTGCGCATCGTGTGTGATTCCTTTATGACGTTGTGGTGTTTATTTACTCAGACTTTGAGGTGTGCTTTTATAGCCCTACGCAATGAATGGTGTTCATTATCCAACAAGAGTGTGTTTGAGAGTAGCATTTATTTATTCAATTATGTTATCATTGTTGAGAGTGTCCACTAGTGAAAGTATGATCCCTAGGCCTTGTTTCTAAGCATTGAAACACCGTTTACAACAAGTTCTGCTACATGTTTGCTTGCTGCCATTTTTATTTCAGATTGCAATTACTACTTATAATCATCCATATTACTTGTATTTCACTATCTCTTCGCTGAACTAGTACACCTATACATCTGACAAGTGTATTAGGTGTGTTGGGGACACAAGAGACTTCTTGTATCTTAATTGCAGGGTTGCTTGAGAGGGATATCTTTGACCTCTACCTCCCTGAGTTCGATAAACCTTGGGTGATTCACTTAAGGGAAACTTGCTGCTGTTCTATAAACCTCTGCTCTTGGAGGCCCAACACTATCTACAAGAATAGAAGCGTGCGTAGACATCACACAGTTACAGCAAAAGAGAGGTGATGCACCTGGACAATTGGGATTACAGCAGCAAAACCATGTTCACACAGATGATGGGGACGGAAGAGATGCATTGCCTAGAAACAGAGCTCGTTTTCAGCAACAGGATAATGCCAGGGCCACACATGCAGTGAAACCAGCTCGTATGAACATACCTGAATTTGATGGTGCTGATGCTGATTCCTGGATACAAACAATAGAACAGTACTTTGAAGCGGCTAGAACACCACTGGAGCAGAGAACTGAGGACCAGCAATACAATGGTGGCGTGGTACTGGATATTTCCCCTATAACACTCCCTGGCATCGTTTCACAAGGTACATCACTGACAGGTTCTCTGAAACATCTATCTGTGATAATGTAAGAAGCTTTCATCAGCTAACACAGTCAAGCACAATAGCTCAGTATGTACAAGACTTTGAAAAAGCACTGAATTTGATGCGCAGAGATAGTCCATCATTGACTGAAGATTATTACATAAACAGTTTCATGTATGGACTGAATCCTTATATACAGAGTCACTTACAGTGTCTCAAGCCTCAAACAATGATGGAAGCAATGTGGTATGCTAGAAGAATGGAAAATGCACAGCCAAGTAAAAGGCAGAATTATCCTCAGCCACAGCAATTTGTTAGGAGAACTTTTTCACCTGATGTGGCAGCTAGAAGTAATTCCCAGCCTTTAGCTGAAATCATTGAAAAGGCCAAAGCTAGTAAGGCTTGTTTCAGATGTAATGAACCATGGTTTCCTGGGCATAAAAAGGTGTGCAAAATGAGCAACAAGGCACAAATTTTAGCCTTACAGCAAAATGTTGCACAGCAGCACACACCACAGCAGTGTGTGGAGGAAACAGCTGAAGTCATCTATGTGGACTATGAGGATTCTGATGATGACACACCATTACCACCACCACCAGCAGCACTAAAGACATCTATGCATGCAATAAATGGAACTAAGGATGAGAACTATACTTTTACTCTGACAGCTATAATGGGTAATCAAGTGGCTACTGTTCTTATTGATTCTGGGAGCACTGGCACCTTCATCACACCTGAATTAGCAAGAAAGGCCAATTGCAGAACTCATTCATCCAATAAGGTAATGGTTGCTAATGGGCAAGAACTGGCTTCTGAATTCTCTACTGAACCATGTTCTTATTCAATACAAGGCAAAGAACTACTGTACAGTTCAGACTGTTACCATTAACTGGATATGATATAATCTGTGGTACTGACTGGATTAAGGCACACAGTCCTGTAACTATGGACTTCAAGGAAATGTTCATCTCCCTCAAGGATAATACTGGACAGCAAGTGAAGCTACTGGATGAATCTCTGCCATCTACACCAGATATTATCCATGTGGACAGGAATTTTTCACTGAAGGAAAAGCCCATATGTGGAGCTTATATCTTCTTACACGTGCCAGAAATGAAATCCAGTACTGACAACAGTGAACTTGAAGTGCCTCAATTCTTACAACACATAATGGAGCAATATAAAGATGTGTTTGAGGAACCCACTTCTCTGCCACCAAAAAGGTCTTGTGATCATTCCATACCTCTAGTACCTGATGCTAAAATTGTCGATCAAAGGTCCTACAGGCTGCCTCACCACCAGAAAGATGCTATGGAGCAGATAATTGCTAAATTGCTCAAGCATAATGTGATCAGCCCCAGTACTAGCCCTTATTCTTCTCCTGCCTTATTAGTAAAGAAGGACACTACTTGGAGAGTAGTTAATGATTTCAGGAAAATGAACTTCCAAACAGTAAAGAACAAATATCCAATTCCAGTATTTGAGGATCTGTTGGATGAATTGAATGGGGCTCTCATATTTTCCAAAATTAATCTGAGGAGTGGTTACCATCAGATCAGAATGAAAGAGGAAGATATACCAAAAACTGCCTTTAATACTCATGTAGGGCATTTTGAGTATCTGGTAATGCCTTTTGGTCTGACAAATGCTCCAGCTACCTTTCAGTCCCTAATGAATACAATTATGGCTCCTTACTTAAGGAAATTTGCACTGGTATTTTTCGATGATATACTCATTTACAGTAAAACTGAAGAAGAACACTGCAAACACTTGGCTACAATTTTCCAAGTGCTTAGAGATAAGAAGCTGGCTGCAAAAAGAGAGAAATGCACATTTGGTCAAGCAAAAGTGGAATATCTGGGCCACACAATTCAGGGAACTGGTGTAGCCACTGATCCAGTTAAAAATAGAAGCAATTGCTAACTGGCCAACTCCACAGAACATTACTGAACCGAGGAGTATACTGGGAATGGCAGGATATTACAGGAGGTTTATCAAGAATTATGGTATTATCTGCAGACCACTGTTTGACTGTCTCAAGAAAAATTCTTTTACTTGGACAGAAAGGCAAGAACAAGCATTTCTCCAGCTAAAACAATGTATGACCACAGCTCCTGGCTCTGCCTGATTTTAGTATGCCTTTCATATTGGAAGTTGATGCTTCTAGGTATGGAATTGGAGCTGTCTTGATGTAGAAAGGAAGGCCCATTTCTTTCATGAGCAAATCATTGGGACCGAAAGCTGCAGCATGGTCAGCATATGACAAAGAAGCTTTAGCAATTATTGAAGCACTCAAAAAGTGGCGCCATTATTTTGCAGCTTACTCTATTATCATCAGAACTGACCAGCAGAGCCTGAAATATATCCAGGAACATAAACTGAGAGTAGCTAATGCTCTATCAAGAGTGAAATTCAAAATTTCATAGTTAACTGGCTCTGCTGTCATTCCAACTTCGATATCTACTGTGGTGGATAGTTATGCAAATGATGATTACTGTAAAGGACTGCTCACTAAGCTAGCAATTGATCCTAATGGCTCACCCCTACGATGCGTTGCATTATTACAACACTTCGCCTACATCCGTCGGCAGCCTCCATTGACGAGTTTATAAATGTATATCAATAGATTTGTATTCGTCTACTGAAATCACGTGCATATGAAACATATGTATTGAGCGACAATGTTTCAAATCAATTGGTTATTTATTGTTCATTTGCCAACTTTTTATCATTGTGCACAAAAAAATATGAAAATAATTCAAATAATTAGGATTTTTCATATTATTTCTTTTTTTGATTTTTTGAAACTTTTTTCTATTTTTTGAATTTTTTGAATTTTTTGAATTTTTTGAATTTTTTGAATTATTTTATCATATGTATTGAGCTTTCATGGGCAGCTGCCCTGAAAATAAAAAAGATTAGAAAGACGCACACCGTGGTTCTTCTTTCGAAAAAAAAATGCACGCGGTTCTACTCGAATAAAAAGGAGCACAACATTTGCAGCAGGAAGGATAAGAATCCTCAATCTCTTCCCGCTGCCGATCGGGAGGCTCCGCAGTCTGCCCACCTCTGCATCCCCACCGCAGCCGTGACCCGACCTCCCCGTCGGCGGCCATGCCCGACCACCCACCGGCTACCGAGCGGCTTTTCTTCCACCGGTGGACGACTCGATACCCCGACGGCCTCCGCGACCCGATCCCCACGCTGACGGCCCCGTCCTCTTTCGAGCGCTGGCAGCCGCACCTTGTTCCCTGCAGCGGCAGCCACGACCCGGTCCCCTCCCCGCCGGCCATGTCTCGTCCCCCACGATGGCGGCCGCGCCCTGTTCCCAGCGCCAGCGGCCGTAGGACACCACCAACGGCTCCAATCCAATGAGCCGCGCATGCGAGGAGGTCCGCGCTCCCCTCGGCTTTCCACCGCAACCAGGATGTCATTCCGCCGCCACTCAGCCTCTTCCCTCTCGGTTGCCTCTTTTCCGACGCACTTGGCGCCATCGACTGTGTCTCTAGCAGCTCCCCACGAGGACAGGCCGTCGCTCCCATCCAGCTCCGCTTGCGCTGCGCCACATGCCCGCTGCCTCCGGCTTGAATCCCAGCAAAGCTAGCTTGCTTTTGGACGCGGAAGCCTGGTCACTAATCGATGCATTGTACCCACTACAAATCTGCTCACTAATAGAATATCAGAGATTTCTTGCCCTCGCTCGAACTTTGGTGTAGACTGTTTACTGCATTTTTTCTCCGGTAACTATTTTTAGGCCGTATGTGCTAACTTGATATACAAACAATATTGCGTTGGATAAAAGAAAACTATATTGTGGTATGGCGGAGCTAGAAGCCTGCAAAACACCAGGCTGCGGCCTAGCGCAGCTAGAGGATTTCACCTGAAGTTCTGGACGAGAAATGTGTGAACGACCACCGTTGAGGTCTAGCCAGTGGACGAGTGTATGGTCTGGGAGATGAATATTAACGTAACACAGTAGCCACCAACACATTATTTAAGTTGCGACACCAAAATTCACAAATAATGAGTTGGCCAGCCAACAACGGTTATTGATGGAGCCTCGCAAAAATTATGATTAACAGGAAAGCAAGATACACCATGAGGTATAGATGTTTTTTCTTTTTGATAGCCCATGAGGTATAGATGTTAGTGATTTCGTAGCAACGCACGGTATTTACCAATTTGTGATATACACATCAGTTTTATAAGGATATGATATATTGTCAATGATTTTAAACAACGAGAATGGGTATTTATCATTATTGGCGTATGAAAATTAATCATTAAATTATCTTATCAGCCCGTAGCAACGCACGGGCATTTTGCTATATATATATATATATATATATATATATATATATATATATATATATATATTCGTCACGTACTAGCTTGAGCAGACTCGTACCTGGCAACTGGTATCATAGCCATCGGCTGGGCGACAATTGGATCTGCGCAACGAGGTTGAGATCTCTCGTAAAAAACCCTCAGGTGCCCCGTCCGGTTGAATTGAATAACAAAGTTCACCATATATGTACGCGTCCTAAGCTGCTCAGATCCGTTGATGACTGTCCAAGAAAAAGGAAAGGTGAATGCTGGTCTTCGATCTACGAGTTGGCTTTGTCGGAAACCCACGATGGAGCTCGGGCACCAGTGCTCCCGCTCCATAAAAAAAAATTGATTTTTTTTTTACGATTTCAAAAAAATCCAAAAAAATACTAGATGATGTATATGCATGTCCTCTACGCACGGTATAAATCATTTGAGGAAAACAAATCGTATTACGAGCTACATAAAAATAACAAATTTCTGACAGACAATAGTATGGATTTTCTGTCAGAATTTTGTCTTTTTTCTGTAGGCCACAAATTTTATTATTTTCTTACGAAATTTCGTGCGCACCTTCAGAACATGTATACTTTGCTGTGTGAATTTTTCAGATTTTTTTGAAGCAAAAAAGTACGATTTTCAAAAAATTCAAAAAAAGGGCATCAGTGTGCCCGAGAGCCAAACGTCCGCGTTCCTATCTATCGGCCAACTTGTGCTTCATCTTCGTTCCTTGACTCACGATGGGCGAGCATGATCACGTTTTACTCCCCGAAAGTTATTTCAGGATCGACCAGATATGCTCGTAGAGAGTCTGCTAGAGCTGTTTTTATTTAGTGCTGGAACTGTAAAATAACAATTGTTTACGGTGTGTAGGTTATTTTACGGAGTACGCTACCCGTCGTCGAGCCCCGTGCGGTGTAATTGAATAACGAAGTTTACCATATACATACGCATCCTAAGCTGTTCGGATCCGTTGATGACTGATGAGATCTGCATCGGGCCAGTTAACTAAGATTATGATCCCTTAAATTGCGCGAGCTAGGCAACAAAGCACATGCATGGGATATGCACGACAACGAGTAAGCACATGCAGCTTGGTGTCGCAAGTGATCCATCACATGCATACAGTACGACATACATAAGCCATGATCTGGACACATTTGGAGTGATTCGATCCGACATCTCTCCATCAAAACCAGCGAGAGAAGCAAAAGGACAATGGTCGCAACATGGTCTATGTCGCCGGGGGTTCCGCTGCACGTTACCCTGCTGCCCTCGAGCGCCGCCTATATAAGAGCCACACGCAGATGCACTGAGCCCATCCATCGATCCTCGCTGACTGCTGTCCAGTACACCACCACCACCACTAAGCTCGACCGACCTAGAGCATCACTACATCGATCCATGGCGTCCATGAAGCTCGCCGCTGTGCTCGCCGTCCTCGTCCTGGTGAGTGCCTCAGCGACGGCGACGGTGCGGCGGCCCTACCAGCCGGCGCCCGTGCACGAGGACTGCAAGACGCAGGCCGGGTACTTTCTAAACTGCCTCCGCCTCGGCTACCACGAGACGTGCTGCGGCGAGCCGGGCAGAAATAGCTACGTCGTCAAGGACAAGAAGTGCTTCTGCGCGGTGGAGCAGAAAGCGGACATCGAGTGCGCGAAAGGGCGGAAGTGCAGTAACATTGACGGGAAAGTCAAGATTGCCTCGCTCAAACTCACTTGCCTCAGGGACCTCGACTGCAAGAAGCATGCCTGATAGCAGTACGATACGTACCTAAATGCCTGATAGTATTTCATACTATGTATTTTCCTTCCGAGTGTTAGCGTGAACTACTTTTGGCATGGTTAATTTCGATTGTTTGTTCAGTGTGCGCCTAGCTGTGCCGTTCTTATGTAAACTATGACGCTTCTGTTGTTTCTCCACATCACTGTTGCACGCTTCTATCATGCACTTCTGCGTCTTTGCTAAGGATGTCACATCTTATCCTTTGTCGAGACATTTATTTCGAAAATATGTGTAAGGCATTATTGCAATAATAAACAAAGAGGGGGTCGCCATGATATGGTGTCGTCTATAAAAAAAACTTGTTTTTTTAACCAAACTATGATAATTGGGTCACCAACTCACCATGTTTATCTTTGCAAACCTAAAGCAATGCTCTTAATTGATTAAGTCGACCAGTTGGATTGTTTGTCAGAAAAAAACTGGCCAAAAATCATAAAACCCAACGCACACGCGGCCCGAGCCGCACCCCCACTCAAGTCGACGAACACTAGCAACCAAACCCGACACCCTAATATCTCAACGCAACAGCGGAGCCAAACATTCAGAGCCGCCGCTACGAACCATGTCGGCCCCGAGGTCGCGCAACACACAAGTCGACGATAAAGTAGCCCTATTGAACAAAGCCGACACTATAACACCTCAACAGAACATGACGGAGGCGATAGACCGGAGCAGCTGCTCCGGCATCCACGTTGGCCTAGGGCTACACACCGCCTAGCCGACGACGAAGAAACAGAAAGCACCGACTGACGAGGTTATGCTCCGCGGGTACCCCAGCATGAAGGTACCTGATGCACGTGATGATCAAAGAAGCCGAAGGACTAATCGAAGCCCATGAAGGGAGGCCCAAGACGAAGAGTACTTCCCAAGCTAGATTAAATCATAGTCGGTTAAGACTTTCCATAATATGTAATCTTGGTCGGTTATATTTCCTGAGACCCAGCCTCCTATATAAAGGCTGGGAGGGTGATCGATCGAGGAGAATCAATCCATAGCCACCAAAACCTCGACGAGATCAGCAACTCGCCGAACCCTTGTAACCCTCATATTCATACCATAAATACAGACAGGCAGGAAGTAGGGGTTTCACCTCACTCGAGGGCCCTGAACCTGGGTAAATCTAGCTTGTCATCCGTCGATTCCACCGATACTATGCGTTCTCTACCACACAATCAACCCTAGGTATAGCAACCATGGGACTTGCCGAGGGCACACCTCGACAATTGGCGCCGTCTGTGGGAACTGGTAGTATTGGGCTCACGGTTTCGCCGGTTTCATCATCAAGCGGCCACTCGCCGATCGCATCTGCACAAGGTAACTCGCCTACTACATCATCAAATGGCAAATCGCCGATCACCGCTGCAAATGGCAACTCGCCGACAAGATCGAGTAGCATCAACTCAAAAAGCGATCACTCGCCAAAATCTCCAAGGAGGCTCACGCCGCACTCGATGGAGGCTCAACAAGCCTTTGCCGGACTCGAATCAGGTTTGGATATTACAGTTGGAGAATTTAACTTCTTTGTCGATAAAGATGGTGTGCAGGACCTGTTAGATCCACTCGACATGGAGACACTCGACAAAGTTTCGACTGCAACACCATCCATCTTGGCGGCGACATCGTCACAGATCGTCTCGATCCAATCGCCAAGCGACTCTGCAACATCCATGAACTCGCAAGAGTTCCGTGACGAGGTGGCCAAAAGATTTAGAAAAAGCGAGATCGAATCTACGTACCGCCCAAACGACTCAACCGAGTCACTCGACAACATCGTCGACTGCAACAACGTCACGGGGAACGAGGAGAATATAGATGACAACATATACCTCGCCGATCTCAACGGCCCAGAAGTCCATGCCAGCCACGAGATATTCACCTACGACGCAGACAGCCTGGACAAAACACTCGAGGATCTACTCGATTGCAGCAGAAACCCCAGCAAGCAAAGCAACTCCAACATGAGCCTGGATGACGACGCCGAATCCATAATGCGCGTTAACAGCACATGGACAGAAGATCGGGTGGCACCTTATCAGGTCTACACCGCGAGTACAGCAGAAACGTCAACAGCTGCAGCGTGGCGTCGACCTACATAATACCCTTGCACAGTCACCATGCCTAACGGAACAACCATGCTGACCATCACCGCAGAGATGGCGGAAAAAGTGAACAAAGTAATCGAAAGCTGCACAATGCTACCAGCAAATGCAACTCCGGAAGAGGTATTGACCTTACAATACTTCCAGTGGCAAGAATTGATACGGTTGAAGAACTACATAGCAGTACTCGAAGAACGCAAAAAGCAGGGCAACATATCGAGTGCTCGGCGAAGAGCATTATCTATGAGTTCAACAGGCAGAAACGAACCCGCAAACAGGTCACGAGTCATAAACCTCGGAGACGCAGATCGTGCAACAGTCACTCGAAACCTAGATCCAGCCTTTATGGCAGTCGACGCGGAAGGAGTCCCCATACCCACTGAGCCAGCCGGGGCGCTGATGACGCTAGGCACCTATCTCAGAACAATCAAACCTCATGCGGGAGACCCAAAGAGGGATCAGCACCTCCAGCTGTACAAACAACTGGCGATAGCAGCAAAAGCAATACAGCAACCACAAGCAACTACAAGGAGAGATACAGATCGGGACCGTCGCAGTCGAAATCCTCGGGGAGGGAGCAGTCGAAAAAGCTCACGCCGTCACCGCTCCAGCAGGAGCCACTCGAGAAGGTCATACAGCAGCAGGTCAGACTCGGAAGCAGAAATCGGACCCTGTGGAGCGCTATGTTTCACTCGACGAATCCGGGAGGCTCGTATGCCCAAGAAGTTCTCGCTAGCTAACGCCAAAATTCAACTGCAAACAAGAGCCATCTGGCTGGCTAGAAGACTACAGGCTGGCAGTCGGATGTCAGCGCGGCACCACAACTACAGCTATGCAGTACATACAACTCATGATGGAAGGAACAGCTCGCGATTGGCTCAAATCACTACCCGAATCATACTACGACTCGTGGGAACACTTCAAAAGCGATTTCATCAAATACTTCGAGCCTCTATGTGAGCGCCCCAAAACTTTCGAAGAACTTCGAACTTGCAAGCAAAGATCAGACAAATCTCTGAGATCGTACATACGGTGGTGGACCACCATCCGCAACTCAGTAGGCAGCGTATCAGAAGATAGGGCAATCGACGCCTTCAAAAACGGACTCTGGAGAGAAGATTTCAAAGAGACACTTGGTCGAGAAAACCCAAGGTCGATGGCGCCACTCATGGTACTCGCAACAAAATGGGCGGATGGAGAAGATTCTGTACGAGCCACTCGACCCGCATCTTCACATGAAAACCACGAGAGTGGCAGTCGAGACCGCAGAGATTGCTACAGAGATGATCGGAGGCGCAAACGGAAGCATCGTTATCACGATGATGACCATCCGAACTTCATCGCAGCAGGCTTTGTCCAGCCAAGGGACAGCCACGACCAAACTGATAGACGACTCGACGATCATCGTGACAATCGAGATCATCGTACAGATAACCGCCGAGATAATCGAGACCATCGCACAGATGATCGACGTGACAGTCGAGACCGCTACGGAGATAACAAACGCGACGACCGCGATAGCTACAGGCGGCCAGAATGGCGCAGGCGAGAAGACAAAGAGCCTGAGCGCTCAGTCGAAGAAAGGAAGGACGATTATTGCAGATTCCATCTTTACAAAGGGGACGATGGTAAGCTTCGCTCTAACCACTCGCTGAGAAATTGCAAGGAATTCGATCAACATACGATTGAACATATACTACGACTGTAAAGAGATGGACGTGTGATTACCCCCAAGAGCAAGGGATCACCGTAGCACCTCTCAATGTGGAAGTAAGGTATCGATCCGCAGGAGTAAGAAGGAAAAGTTATCTATTCTCTACAACTAAAGTGTCACAAGTTTTAGTTGATTATGCACTAAACAAGTTTAAAGAACAAGATGGTTGATTTGATGGATGGAAGTTTAATGTAAGCAAGCAAGAATGTAAAAGTGTCCCAATCCTTTTCAATGCAAGAGGACAAGACAAAGGTTTTCTCTTATAGGAACAATGACATGGGTTCATGGGTTCACTTAATCATCTCTCTCTCATCTACGGTGATTATCGTGTTATAGATAAAGTACACACAATTGTCATGTTTTAATGGTAGCTTTTAATGACGGCTATATGTCCTAAAACACATAGTTGAAAGAAATACTCATTTGTGTTGCTAGGTCACCCTCGTAAGGCTAGCGTGGTTGCTCTCACTCCCACATCATACTCTTTCTTTTTACCTCCAGATAAAGGATGTTGGGCGGTACTGTGTCACTCAATACCTATGCCGTGTCACATCGGCCATCCCGTGCCCACATACATCATACTTCTTAATGGACAATATTCTAAACACTAGTGCAATGATTTATATTTCGTGTGTGTGACCACACCTCTCTCATCTATCTACGCTTGGTGGTGTCAATCACCACATGATAAAGATAAACAAGGCATTATGCATAAATCAAACCATCACATGCATCATAGAATATCTTCAAAGTATGACAAGTCATAAAAGATCCAACACAGCAGTAAATGCATAACAAATATCATCTCACACCACAATATCCACCATGGGAATTACATAGATGACCGTAATCATGTTCAGCAGCTCATACGGTACTAATTAGTGAAGCTCAAAGAGAGGAGAGATACATAAGTTACCACCACAAACCCAAATCCAGGGGTGGACTACTCCCCCTTCATCATGGAGACGGTGGAGAAGTCGTTGGAGAAGGTGGAGACCACCCCGGCAGCGCCCCGCCGGAGTTCTCCCCCTCCAATCTGCAGCTCCTGATCTCTGTTTCGGTGTTTCTGTGTTTTTGCGGCGCTCCTTTCGTGAAACGTCATGAGACCTTTTTTATAGGCGTTTTTAGGTCAAGACGAAGGCGGTGGAGAAAGGATCGACGGCTGCAGAGCCACGAGGACCAAACGGGTGGGCCCCACGTGGCCACAGTACCTGGCCACGTGGGCCACCCCCTTTCTGCCGTGCGAGCTCCGTTTGCTTGATTCCTTCGCTCCTACGTCTTCTTCCTTCCAAAATAACGACCTCTGTATTTTTCCATAATTTTATGACGACGTTTGGGTCCCTGAAACATAAAAGGAAAGAAATAGGGTTTTCTGCCTGCGCAGGGTTAATTTCATAAAAATAGGAAACAATTGATTTATTTCCTAAAATCATTAAATAACAGTAATATAACCCTTATATGATGCAAATATGATTGGAATATGTGTAATATAGTGCAAAGTTCATGTATGCATTTTGCATGCATCAACGTGCACCTCCTCAACTGACGCAAACTCCATCGACTACACCACAAACACAGCCTGTTCAGGCATATCCAGCACCGCAACAAGTACAACAAGCACAGGTATATTCCGTACCGCCACAAACCCAGCCTACTCAAATGTATCCTGCACCAACACAAGCTCAACTGACACCACTGTACATGGTGCCAGCACAACCCGTTACGGGAACACAAATGGCAGCAGCCGTACACCAAATGCAGCAAGGAGATGAGCAAAAATATCCCGTAACCGCGGGCAGATGAACAAGATCCAGCGAGGCGTCCCTCCAATAGAGAGCAAAAGTTACACACTCGACACGTCAATATGGCGGTCATGGCACCCCCAGCTATCACAGATTTTTTGAAAGGATCAGAAACTCCGATTGTCTTCAATCGAGAGGACCATCCACCCGCAGTATATCGACCAGGGCACGCAGCCTTGGTACTCGACGCTCAAATCGGAGGCTACGCCATGACCAAGGTCTTCATGGACGGAGGAAGTGGCCTCAACATAATCTTCGCAGATACGCTGCGCAGATGAAAAATCAGTCGAAAACCTGCCAAAATCCACAAGTACCTTCCACGGTATTGTCCCAGGCAAAGCAGTACTATCGCAAGGTACAATACAACTCGATGTTACGTTTGGAGATCCTACTCACTTCAGAACCGAGTCGATTGAGTTCGAAGTGGTCGATTGGAAGTCACAATACCATGCAATACTTGGGCGCCCTTTCGCTCGATTCATGGCCGTCCCACACTACGCCTACCTCCAGCTCAAAATGCCAGGGCCAAAAGGAGTCATCAAGTCAACGGAACTTTCAGAGGTCAGATTCATGCGACCGTGACTTCAACAAAATCTCCGAGATGTATGGGATGGAACATACATTCGCCAAACTCGAGGTTTCTAACGACCGCACACTTCTGCCGGAACACAAGAGGTTGGCATCCGACAGAGAATTCAATGCAACCAACGACACAAGAAGCATCAAGTGCACCCACTGATCCCTCAAAAACGTCAACATATCATCGAGTCTTACCAGCGAACAGGAAAATGCGCTCGTTGAATTTCTCCGTGAAAACTGGGAAATATTGCATGGTGCCCAGCTGATATGCCAGGTGTCCCCAGAGAGTTCGCCGAGCATTCTCTACAACTCAAGCCAGGATCTAGACCAGTCAAGCAAACTATGCGCCGTGTCTCCGATCCCAAAAGAGGTGCAATCGAGGCAGAAGTTGATAGGTTACTTGCTGCAAAGTTCATTCGAGAAATCAAAAAGGCAGACTGGGTTGCTAACCCTGTACTGGTCGAAAAGAAGCACTCGGACACCCTGCGGATGTGTGTAGATTTTACAGCCCTAAACAAATGCTGTCCAAAAGATCACTTTCCATTACCACGAATCGATCAGATCATCGACTCAACAGCAGGATGCGCTCGGTTATCATTTTTGGATGCATATTCAGGATACCATCAAATTCGGATGAAGAAGAAGACGAAGACAAAACGCATTCATAACCCCACTCGGGGTCTACTGCTACACAACCATGCCTTTCGGGCTCAAAAACGCAGGTGCAACCTACCAGCGCATGATGCAAAACTGTCTACAAGAACAGATAGGACGCAATGTTCAGGTCTACGTCGACGACATCGTCATCAAGACTGAAAAGGAGGACACATTAATCAGTGATCTACAGGAGACATTCAAGAATCTCAATCGATACAACATCAAGCTTAACCCAAAGAAATGCACCTTCGGTGTCCCAGCTGGACAACTCTTGGGTTATTTGATATCTGCACGTGGAATCGAAGCAGACCCAGAAAAGATACAAGCTATACTCACAATGAAGACCTACCAAACTCCATGAGGTACAGCAGCTAGCTGGTCGAGTAGCAGCACTCAGTCGATTCATCAGCAAACTAGGCGAAAAAGCACTTCCATTTTACAAATTGATGAAGAAAGCAGACAAGTTCGAGTGGACGGATGAAGCTGAAGCAGCTTTCCTCGAACTCAAAAAGATGCTCACAAGTCCGCCAATCCTCGTAGCACCTAAGGAAAATGAGCCACTCTACCTATACATCTCAGCCACCAATCGAGTGGTCAGCACCGTGCTGGTGGTTGACCGCATGGAAGAAGGACATAGTCAAAGCATACAGAGGCCAGTATATTACGTAAGTGAAGTTCTTTCCCCGTCCAAACAGCGGTACCCGCAATATCAGAAATTGGCGTACGCCGTATTTATGACATCAAGAAAGCTGGCGCACTACTTCACAGAACACCCGATAACGGTGGTCAATAAATCAGCGATTGGAGACGTCCTCACAAACCCCAACGCAACGGGCGAGTAGCAAAATGGCTCATCGAGCTGGGACCACTAGGAATCAAGTACGAACACCCGAAAGCCATCAAATCACAAGTCCTACCCGATTTTCACACCGAGTGGGTAGAAGCTCAATTGCCAGGGGTACCTGACGTATCAAATTCCTGGACCATGTATTTCGATGGGTCCAAAAAGAATGAAGGAGCAGGAGCGGGCGTCATACTCATATCACCAAAAGGCGACAAACTGCGCTATATCTTGCAAATGGGTTTCGAGTTCCCATCAAATAACGAGGCCGAATACGAAGGTCTAATCCATGGCATGCGCATGGCAAAAGCCATGGGATGCACTCGACTAATGATTTATGGCGACTCTAACTTAGTTGTGCAGCAAACAATGAAGGCCTGTGATGCAATCGCAGACAACATGATCGCTTATCGGGATTTGTACAACATAATGGAGGGCAGCTTCGATGGCTGCGAACTACGACACGTAGGGAGAGAAAGCAATGAAGAGGCTGACAAATTAGCCAACATTGCTTCCACAAAAGCACCAGTCCCGCCGGGTGTTTTCTTTGAACGAATAGAGCGTAGGTCAATCGACAAACGGCCATCGACCACGACAGCAGCTACAGACAAGAGCAAAGCGCCAAGCACAGAGGATCCTCCGATTGAGGTACTTCTCATTGAGCCAATATGGACTCAACCTTTTCTCGCATACATACTTCGCAATGAACTACCAGAAGATACAAACGAGGCCAGACGCGTCACTCGACGAGCAAAAGCATACACCATCATAAACGGTGAGTTGTACAAACGCAGCACTCAGGTATGTTCCAAAGATGCATTGCACTCGAAGATGGCAAGGATCTCCTTCGGGACATTCATGCCGGTACCTGCGGGCACCACGCGGCAGTCGATCACTCGTAGCCAAAGCCTTCCGAGCAGGGTTTTACTGGCCTACAGCGCTAAGGGACGCAGAGGACATAGTCAAAAGATGTATTGGTTGCCAGAAGTTCGCTTCCAAGCCACATGCACCCGCATCGCGCTAAAAACCATACCATTAGCATGGCCTTTTGCCCAATGGGGACTTGACATGGTGGGACCACTGAAAAAATCATCAAAAGGAGGTCATACTCACTTACTAGTGGCAGTCGACAAGTTCACCAAATGGATCGAAGCTATCCCATCACAAGCTCAACAGCTTCTACGGCAGTTCGTTTCATACAATCGATCATGTATCGATTTGGAGTAATGGATAGCATCATAACTGATAATGGTACAAACTTCACGGCGGAAGAGTTCAAATCCTTTTGCAAGGAACAAAACATCAAACTAAACTACGCCTCTGTGGCACATCCACAATCCAATGGACAGGTCGAAAAGGCCAATGGACTCGTATGCAGCGGCATCAAAAAGAGACTCTTAGTACCACTCAAAAGGGCCGCGGGTGCATGGGTGATGAACTCCATCAGTACTATGGAGCTTAAGGACCACCCCAAACGCCTCCACACAGTACACACCGTTCTTCATGGTCTATGGTGCGGAAGCAGTGTTACCATCCGACGTCAAGTTTAATGCACCACGGGTGGAAGCATATGAAGAAAACGACGCGAACAAGGCACTCGAAGACGCAGCCGATTTGCTGGAAGAAGCACGCAATACGGCTTTGGCACGAACAACCGTTTATCAACAAGACCTCCGCAACTACCATAGTCGTCGATTACGCACACGATCCTTCATGGTGGGAGACTTGGTGCTGCGGGAGAAACAGAAGAAAGTCCATAAACTTGCATCACCATGGGAAGGACCTTACATCGTCACAGAAGTCATCGAAGGAGGAGCCTATCGATTGAAGAACGCAAAGACGGGCGAAGTAGCATCAAACCCATGGAACGTGGCGCACCTGCGTCGGTTCTATGCATAGATCTCTTAACCTCATATGTAATAGCGCATAATGTCAAAGAACCAGCAAGTTTCAGACGCACTCTTTTCCCTTACCAGGGTACCTAAGGGAACTGGAAGGTTTTTAATGAGGCGGCTTGCTGATCGAACACATATTTCGAATAAAGATACATGTTCCTCCATATTTCTCATATATGCCTTTACCCCACTCAAACACTCGGGGGCTCGAGCATAAAAACATAAGCATCAAAATTCTAGCTCAAAAATCAGTAAACACAAGACTTACAACCCACTCGACATACTCGGGGCTGGGTCAAACAGAAAACCCAAACCCCACTCGACAGACTCGGGGGCTGGGTCAAGCAGAAAACCCAAAAAACCCACTCGATAGGTTCGGAGGCTGGGTCAAACAGACAACTTAAGCCCACTCGACATGCTCGGGGGCTGAGTCAAACAGGAAACACAAACCCACTTGGTAAACTCGGGAACTGGCACAAATCAAAAACACAGAAGTGTTAGCAAAAATATGTAGGAAGAAAAATGAATACCGGAGGACTGCCCGATTATACCACGATCAGTCGAGTCAAAACTAAAACGGCGTCCTCTACGATCAAAACTCTGAACATTGGACTCACACAGGAAGGTCTTGTCAAAACGGCGAGCGCACGCCTAAGATGTCACGAATGACGTTACGAGTGAAGATAGCATACACAATCGATACAAAATTCAAGACTACAATCGACAAAAGGATTCGACTGGCAAAAGTACTCCCATGGGAGCATATCAAAAATTTCTTGTGATTGATCGAAAAGAAGCAAAATTATTGAGATTATCCTCTACTCCAAATGAAATAAAGCATAATCTCGGGGCTACTCCCATGGGAGCGCTGTCGCGCTCCCATAGATTTCAAAACAAGGTAAGAAATTCACTCGACTACAGACTTGACTAAATGCATTAAGTACTTCGCGAATCAAAAAAATCATACTTCATAAATTTCCGGACTATGCCAATCGCAGATGTTTTGGATGCTGCATACGCAAATGCAAAGGTAAGACCCACCGAGCAATCGAGCTGGGCCGAGGGACGCTCCAACAGTGTTTCCCCTTGAAATTTTCCGTGTCAACAGACATGATGAAAATCTTGACGGACGCATTAGGTATCAAAAGTTAAAATGCAGAACGAATCAGTAAGACCTAAAACGGCCCGAGTCGAGTCTGTCCAGTATGTTCCAGCTTCGAGTCTGGGGACTCGAACCTAATTGAAGGCTAGTATGGTTTCGCCCGAATGTGCGGTTAACTGAGCTTGATTTTTGAGTGAATCAGGCCTACTATGTCAATATCCCTAGGCAAAAGTTTCAAAAGTGTTCCAGGTTCGAGTCCGGTGACTCGAATCTGATTGAAGGCTAGTATGGTTTCGCCCGAATGTGCGGTTAACTGAGCTCGATTTTCGAGTGAAACAGGCCTACTATGTCAATATCCCTAGGCAAAAGTTTCAAAAGTGTTTCAGGTTCGAGTCCGGGGACTCGAATCTGATTGAAGGCTAGTATGGTTTCGCCTGAATGTGCGGTTAACTGAGCTCGATTTTTGAGTGAATCAGGCCTACTATGTCAATATCCCTAGGCAAAAGCGTTCGACTGCGTTCCAGGCTCGGGTCCAGGGACTCGAGTCTGACGGGAGACTAGTAAGGTTTTGCCCAAATGAGCAGTTAAGTGAACTCGATTTTCGAGTGAATCAGGCCTACAATGTTAATATCCCTTGACTTGCATACACATACAATCGAAACAAATTAAAGCTAGAAGAATTATATCGGACCAGAAGTACAAAAGCAGAAGACTATGACGTGCACGATGAAGGGAGCACATGCTTGATTCGTCGAGTCAAGCAAGTACTCGGGGGCTAATGACGAGGTTATGCTCCGCGGGTACCCCAGCATGAAGGTACCTGGTGCACATGATGATCAAAGAAGCCCAAGGACTAATCGAAGCCCATGAAGGGAGGCCCAAGACGAAGAGTACTTCCCAAGATAGATTAAATCATAGTCGGTTAAGACTTTCCATAATATGTAATCTTGGTCGGTTATGTTTCCTGAGACCCAGCCTCCTATATAAAGGCTGGGAGGGTGATCGATCGAGGAGAAGCAATCCATAGCCACCAAAACCTCGACGAGATCAGCAACTCGCCGAACCCTTGTAACCCTCATATTCATACCATAAATACAGACAGGCAGGAAGTAGGGGTTTACCTCACTCGAGGGCCCTGAACCTGGGTAAATCCAGCTTGTCAGCCGTCGATTTTACCGATACTACGCGTTCTCTACCACACAATCAACCCTAGGTATAGCAACCATGGGACTTGCCGAGGGCACACCTCGACACCACCCAGCGAGCCAAAGCACCAACCCAAGAGGCAAATGGCTCCACAAGGATGCCTCCAAGGAGGAGAGGGACAATCGACAACGCCGCCATCACCAACATGAACAAAAGTCGTTGAAGTGTTTTCACCCGGTGATCACAAAATCTCGCCGCCTTAGCCTTTCCATTGTAGCCGGGGTTGTCAGCACGTCGCTGCCACCAACCATCAACACACTCCTTTGGTCCCTCGGACCAACAAAACATCAAACACAGAACATCGAGAGGCACACAAAAAACGCGACACTCACCCAATCCAAGGTGGGACCCAGATTTTCCTACGGAGAAGCCCAGGCAGAGGAGCGATAGCTAGCACCGCCATGACGACACCTTCAAGAAGGACGTGTTGCCAAAGGGCGTCGCCGCCATCGGTCCCAACCGGCTACCGAGACAAGTTTTTCGTCCGGTGATGAGTCGCAAACGATGCGACCCATGGGGACCGGCCAAACCACCACCGAAAAAATATTCATGTAGCCGTTGGAAGGCAAGGTCAATTACATCCGAAAAATCCAACTCAGGATCTTTTAGGAGTACTAGCTAATTACCCGTGCGTTGCAACAGAAAGATATAAACATTAATGCACGGATTTAAGAAAGAAAACGGTTGACGCATGATGACAAATGTCAATGCCTTTATCTTACTCCTCCCACTTAGATAACCCCAATAAAACTTTTTAGTTTTGCATCTTTCCTTTATCTATCCCCGACCCTCCTCTAGTCATTCCTCACGACCCGAGCGTTAAAAAATTCACCTTAACTTTCTTGTAGTATGAAGCAACCAATACTGCTTGTAAACACTTTCTCTTTGCGGGTAGAAGATGATTATATTAAGCAGCAGCGGTTACAAGGAGGTCAAATTCCAGAGCCTGAGCAACACAATCAGGTCCCGAACCTAGCCACACAGCAGTCAGTTCGTGATTCTAACCTCGCGAAATTTGCGAGGCAGTCGCTAACCCTATTATGTGAAAGATCCATTTTTACAAAGGAAATGAATCTACTATCACCAATTAAAAATTTAATCTCTAAAATGACTTGCAGAAGTGTAGACCAGTCTTGAGCCTTTTTAGTTGTTGCCTCCACTAAGTATGAGCAATCCTATGACATCATAATCAGCTTATCAGACCGTTGTAAAGCAAGTCTCAATCCTTGTTTGCAAGCTTTAGCTCCGCCTCAATAAGATCTAGGCAATTAAATTACTGACGGCAGGCCGAAAAAATGATAGTGCCATCCTCGTCCCAAAGGACCATGCCGACACCTTCCATCCTCAATCTTGACCGAACGTCAAAATTTAGCTTAACTTTCTAATCTGGAATTTGGAATCTGTAACACCAAACCTGTGAAAGCACAAGGACTAAGAGAAAAGTGGCATCCTAAAAATCGTACCGTGTACCATGTAGTGTAACATAGCCAATGCAAATCATGATTTGGGTATTTGTTGCTCTACAATCACAGGTTGTTTGCTCACAAAGATCGAAAATTTAAAGAATAAATTTGTTACATCGAACTTCAATCCCGATCATGTAGAGCAACACAATCAGGTCCCGAACCTAGCAACACAGCAGTCAGTTCCTGATTCTAAGCACGGCTGCTGTACATGTAGACAAACGGAAATCTATGATGCCATGTCATCATCCTGTGCTAAAGCAAAATGATGCCATGTAATCACCGGCAACATCGGCACTCCAAGCGAAAACCTATTCTTCCCAGCTAGCAATGATAATCTCAGAAACACTCCATGTACAGCAGCCGTGCTTTCTCTCTCACAATACTACTTTGGTGAAAGCAGACACATATTCAGACATAGGTAACAAACCAGAGCAACCAGTTTGAATCTCTAAAAATAAAGAGTTTCCAAGATGGCAAGAAGGTGATCGACGTGATTGGCCTATGGCATTTATGGCTACAGATATCAAGATCTTGCTCGAGGTCAGGAAGAGCAAATAGTAGTGGAGTTAATGAAATAAATGAATGTCGTAAACCCGTTAACAAATCTAAAGATTCAGACTTTCAGAGAATGCACTACTCTCTGTATAGCTAATCAATAAATGCTGCACATACAGTCCAAGTGCAAAATACCTGGTCTGGCTAGCGCATGATCGAAGCAGTTGATTGATTGGGAATACATCGGCGCTCACACCACTGGAGGTCATTGGGGTTGTTTGGAAGCGGCGACGCTGGATCCCAACCGCCGTCAGGTCGACATGTCGTGTTGCTGTCGGGTCAAGATGCCCCGTAGCCTGCTGCAGCTCCTTCTCCTGCATGGACGAATCGAGGAGCAGCGCATTCTCTAGCTACGAGGAACCTCCAATTCTCTGTAGGTTTGTACAGAAAAGACCTTGGGTATTCTTTCCGAGTACACTACGTGGTATGAAACAATTACATGATAATAAAACACAAACAACACAATTCAGTAATGAACTCCAGTGACTTTAGTTGACATCATCTGGTACAGAACCAAAAGGAGTTTGTATAGTTTTCTATAAACTTGTATTGTTACCACAGAATGCCAACGGAATTCTAAATGTCAAAATTAGTCTAGCCACATCTGACTAATCATCTATGCACCGGTAAATACACTTGCATCTATGCACCGGTAAATACACTTGCTAATTAATCATATCAATACGAAAAACACGTAGTGCAGTCTCCAAGTTCTTTAGAAGTAAAACAGGAACGAGAAAACGACAGGCAAATCCAGCAACGAACCTCACCGGGCTTGAATGGCCTGGCCCGAACAGATTGCAGGAGCGGAAATTTGATGGGGATGGAGAAACCTGTGCAAATCTGATATCAGCAGCCAGACAAGATCAGTGCCTGACCCATATATCTCCCAAGATTCCGTTCTCTTCAGTGAATCCAGCCGCACGTGATTCCTCAAAAGATTTAGAACCTTTCCAGAGATCAATCTGAAAGCAAAACGCGGCTCATCAAACTTCAGATAGTAGCGGCAGAGTACATATAAAATGTGGCAGAATATATGCTAGCTCATAATTGCATGCCCAGCTTAAAAACAAATCAAATGATCACTTCAAAACTGTGACCACTACAATTTAGCAAGCTGAGAAATAGAACAAACATTACGGTGCTCATTTATTCAGGGCTTCAAGCCATAGCTTCAGAGCTTTTCATTCAGCACACGTTTCTTCATGCAAAATAACTCAATCCGATAGTAAAGAGCTGGACAAACCTGGGCAACAATGTCCGACTTGGCTTCAGCCAAAGAATTCCTCATTTCCTCAGGTTCCGAGAAGGCACCATGAACTCTGTTCTGGCCAGCACACAGACTTGCAAGCTCTGAACCCAAGTAACAGAACAAAATTGTATGAGATTGTTCCCTTCAACTACTTTTGACCACGGTGATGTGTGTTTGCTCAAGCAAAGTGCATAAGTAGATGAACAGGGAAAACTATGGACACATACAGCAAAGTTGGCACTGAGGGAAGTAGGGCGGGCACCAAACCTGAGAGCCCCGATCTGCTTGAAGCCCTTGAACGCTTCCGGGAGCAGCAGGAAGAGGCACCGACCACCCCTCACGTTATACTGCAACCACAGACAAGCAAATCGTGAAAGACCAGCGTGGAAACCAATCCCAGCAATTCGAAGTTCTAACTGATCATGGTTGGAACGTGCTAACTGAACTCACGTCCGATCAGAGTCCATGATCTATTTGATGATCAGCCGAAACTTGTCCATCGTCACGCAACACAAATATATCCGTCAGCAACATGCTGGACTGCGGATTAATCGCGGAGGAAAGACACGACCTAACCTATACCTCATTTGTCAAGGTGTGACGGTCGGTTACCGCGCGGCGGCACGAGGTAGACTCCCCGGCAGCGCGTGTTATAGTGCGGCGCCGGACCCGCTGGATGCAGCGGACAGGAAGTGGACTCCCCGGGGCGGCGTGGTGGACTCCCATGGCGGGAGCCTCTCTTGTGGCCAGGGGAGGGCCTCAACGGCGGAGCGTAAGGCCGGAGGTAGGAGGATACGGCTGCTCCGGTGGTGCAGGACCGATCCAAGGCAGCGGCGGTGGAGCAGGGCAAGCGGCGCAGCAGCTCTGCAATCTGGAGTAGGAGGTGGAGTTCGGGGGGTTGGCACGAAGGGCAGGCCGGGGCTGCCTCCTCGCTCCTTCGCTATAGCAGAGCTGGCTGGCCATGGAGGGGAGGCACGGGTTTGGCGTGTAGGCTGGGTGGAGAAGTGGATGAGGGGAACGCGAGAGAATCATGGACAGACTCGGACGAATGCAGTTAAATTTCCTCAAGCGAATTTTTCGGCGAAACGGGTGGGAGGCTCAGAAGTAGGACGGAAGTTTGGACGAAGGCGACGCGACGTAATGTCGGCATTCTACGGAACCAAAATAATTGAGCGCGTAATTACCGTGAAAGAAAAATACCAGATGGGAAAAAAGCCGGAGCGGGACGGACGACAGAGAGTTGGACGAAGAGCGGGCAGAATGTGGAACCAAATTGCTCTTTTAGGTAGGAGAGAAGAGAAGAGAAGAGAAGACTATTTACTAATGTTGGAAATATCGTATATTGAGAACTTATCGGTCGACCTTAAGGTATAAGCCGGCCGGTTTGTCGGCTTATAATCAGCCGATTTACACAGCAATAAAGCGATAAATCGGCCGAATATCGGAAACACTGCTTTTTACTCGAACGGGGCTTGAAAATCGCCCCCAAAATTCTCTTCCCCGCTCGGGACCCTGCCTCCGCTGCATCTCGTCGCCTTCTCCTCTCCCGTTCTAGAAGCTTCCAGAAGCCTCGCCCGCGCGGATGCAGGACCGCAAGGTACCGCCACTCAACTCCTACCTCCCTTTTGTACCGTACCCATGTCGTCTCATTTCCCCCCCCCCCCCCCCCCCCTTTTGCGCCGCCGCTTTCGTTGCACGCAGAAGCTGCCCGACGACGGAAAGGTGAGGGAGCGGGAACCAGACATCAAGAAGATGTGCGAAGGTAAAGCGAACCCGATTTGTTTCCTTTCTCGTCTGGTTATGTGTGTTTTTTTAGAGATTTTGTATGTAATCTGGATGATGCATGCAGCCCTGGATGGGATAGAAAGCCAGCTCCAGAACCTCCAGGACGTACGGGATCAACCGCCTCCGCGATCGCGATGAGCAGTAAGATCCGATCCTCGTGTTGCGCGCCAGCTGATTTGGGTTTCCGCTGTTGTTTCTTGGGCGAAGGACGCCTTGAGATGTTGCTTCCTCTTCTTTTTCTTGTTGATTTCCTGGTGCCAGGATCAGCAAGGACGGGCAACTAGCGGATGCGTCGGCATTTTCAGTTGACGAGGAGCAGCGGCTTGTAGAGGCACGGTCACTTTTAGTTGATGATAGGGAGCAGCAGCTTGCAGAGGCCCGGAAAATTTCAGTCGACGATACTTGCAAGGGTGACTTTACTTGCCCGATTTTGAGTTCCCCTCCCTTTACCGTCTGGTCCTGCTAATGCTTTAGAATTTTAGAAACTGAGATTGGTGTTGTGTCGGTGTAAATCAGGCATTAGTGGATTCATGTAGAATGAAATAGAACTGTTGTGAAATTTGTAATGGGATGGAATGAGTCTAGTTGGTTGTGTGGTTGGGGGAATAAGGTAGTAGTAGTACTTATTGACATATATATGATACCTCTTAGATCGACTTATCTTAACTATGATACAAATTTGTAACATATCCAAGTATGTGTATTGTGCAACTAACTACTGCTCCAGGTTGTGACTTTTCTCATGACCAGGCTAAAATAATTTTGCTGGAGAAAGGTAACCACCAAAATCACGTATCTGTCTGAGTTGATTCCCCTTTATATGCAACAAACGAGACACATCACATGATATTAGCCAACAAGTTGAACATGTACATAGTGTTAGGCTTCTCTTTAATATATGAGTCTATTCTAATTAGGCTATTGTAGCCACACGGACATGACTATATGAGTGTGTAAACCTCAGGTCAAGTCATAGCACTATTAAAACTCATAGTTGAGCCCGCACCCTATTGTGAAGGTACACTTTGTGCAGGCCAATTTTTTCTTCAAAATAATCATAGGCTTGCAACTGTTTGTAGAAATGTACTCCCTCCGTTTTTTTAATATAAGATGTTTTACCATTTGTTAGTGTGCCTGTTCACTCATTTTATTATGCATGTAGACAACATATACAACACGTAAAACATCTTATATTAAAAAGCAGAGGGAGTACAAGTATAAATATTGTATAGCTCGATTGCAGTTCGTACTTGTTCTTATGCCTGTAAATTTGTTTAACTTATAGGACATGCTTTCAGGGAATGGCACAAATGAAAGTTCTAGTTCTTGTGCGTATCATATGCTGGTTGAATCTTTAGTTGGCATGAAATTTTCATTGAAGAACGAAATGGAAGGATACTCATTCTCAATCTATGATGAAGCTAGCGGTACATGCGAACTCCAATTTTTGTGTTCCTATTTCGCTGTGCACTATTACAATATGACACTATAGCTTTTATGATTTATTTTACATTTTGGTCTTGATATCGCACATTCATGTATCTGATTTTTATCCGGAATAGAATGTTCAAAAATGCATGCCTCTTTAATATGAAAAATGTTTCTTTAAACTTGAAAATGTGATACCTAAATACACATTCAATGTCAGCCCTCCTCCAACAAGAATAGTCACATTTTCTTTAAACTATCAACAACGATGATGTTACATCATAGAATCTTTTGAACACATTGCCGACCTTGAGTTATTATTATGAGCCCATTTCATACTTCTAGCTGTCAAGATCTCAAACTTCTTTGGAATATTCGTACATTGACATATTGGCACATTTTCCTATTTTAGATGCTTAGAATATAATATATACAGTAAATCATGATGAGTATGGCGTAAACCTTAGGCTCAGTACTCCTATACCTGCTCAGATGTCTAGGCTACTTTCATGCCAAATAGTGGTAGATAGTATGGTTGTATTTATGTTTTATTGCATGTGGCCTGTGTTTAGATCACCAACAGCCAATAGTGGTGAAGCTGATGGTGTTTAGGCTCAGTACTCCTATACCTGCTCAGATGTCTAGGCTACTTTCATGCCAAATAGTGGTAGATAGTATGGTTGTATTTATGTTTTATTGCATGTGGCCTGTGTTTAGATCACCAACAGCCAATAGTGGTGAAGCCTGTGTTCTAGATGTTGGTCCTTTCTTTGTTACCATACTGTGTATAAGGAAGTATTATTGAATAGTCTTCACTGAGATCTTCCAGTTATTGTAGGGTACAGTTTCAGTCTCACATGGATGGTCAAGCTGATGGTGTTGAATGGGCCTGCAAATACTCTTCACTAGGCACACTGGACAGGATTGCTTTGGAGTAGATGAAAGAGCAGGACATAAGGTTCGGCATGCCCATTTAATTTCCACAGATATCCTAGCATCTGTATGAAGAGCATGGTTCAAATAGTTATTTTGTTGGTGTGAGTATATATTGTATATTTAAAATTTACAAGCCATTTAATTTAGCTCATTTGTTAAGAAAAATACTTCCATAGTCTAATTTTAGCTTTTCGTATAACTTATTTCCATGACACCAATAAAATGTTTCTATGGCATAGCGTTCTCTACAAGGAAACAACCCAACAAAGAGTTTCCTATCATATATTTACATGAGTTGTGTACGTATTAGAAAAACATCATTAAGGTAACATTGTTCTCACGATAGTTGGTCGATGCTCCAATAACTGAGTCCTAATTCTTACCATTTCATCAAGTGGGTAGTCTGCGGCTTTTTCTAAATGTTTTTGCGTTTTAGGTGGCTTACCTTTGAGTTAATCCATATGCATTTTCTCTTAATATTTGGCTAAATGTTTACAAAAATAATCACAGTGGGGGGCAATGAAAATAAAAGAGACATGACGTGTAAATACACTGCACACCAAAGGGCAAAAATCACATATAAGGAAAAACCATGAATATGAAATTCCACTATGCGAGGCATAATAAATAGTGAACTTAGATATATAATCAGGAGAACGAGCAGTGGCTCGGTGGTTGGCTGGCAGTGGCCAGTTCCAACCCGTCTCAGGTTCGAGTCCTACGGGACCGATTTTCCTGGACGTCTCACCAAAATTTGTGGAGGGCTTTGGGGACTGAGCCCTTAATCAGTTCCTGCTTCTGGGCCAATTCCATCGTGGTTATGTCAGAGGTATTGTGGTGTGCCCACCACCGCAGGGGTTTCCCAGTAGGTCTAGGCTCACGGAGGTCCAAAAGCTTAGTATAGTCTGATTAGGTCTAGCTTGCACACAGGTAGCGTGTGTGTGGTGTTGGGTGTGTGTGGAGTGAGTTGTGCGTGAGTTCAGATACTACAACTGTACTGTAAAAGATCAGGAATTCTCAAAAAGATATATAATCAGATTCATGGCTGATATTATTGGCACTCGTTTTGTTTAACCCAAGCTCTGAGAAAAATAATGGCTTTATATACAATCTTAGTGATATCTAGACACTTCGCTTATACTACAACCCTAGTTATATCACAGGAAGGAGAGTGAGAGTAGAAGCAGTCAGAAAAACCGACATAGAACAAACAAAACAATGCATTATATTTGGCATGACCAATTGTGTATATTGCTCTTCACTCGTATGGTATACAACCACTTTATATGTACCATTGCATCAGATGTACAATCTTCAACATCAAATTTCTAGAGAAATACTCTTTCAAAAAATTGCAACAAAGTCTCTAGTTTGGGTTTATTACCAGGAAACAAGGCACACAAATATTAATTATTCAGGGTACAAATAAATTCATACTCACGGTTACAAACACTAGCATGACACGTGTCATTTATTTTATAGCTTATGATGCATATATTGCAAGTAACTAAAGCAAGACGTTCACACAAATTGATCTTCAATGATGGTCAACCCAGATTCTGACTTAGTAGTGGTTGTTCTCCCAGAACTGAGCCTGGAGCCAGTCTATCGTGTTCTTCTCCACCTGGAATGCCTTGGCAAGAACATCATCTGAGATTGGTGGCTTTGATCCAAACACCGCATTGGCAATAGTGATAGCCCCTGGGTTCTGGCTACTGAGAGCAGCAATTGCAACCGCTGGCTTGTGCGGATTGGGGTTGAATTGAAAGTGGATGAGTCCCACAGGGAAGACAAACACATCTCCCTTGTTGAGCACCTTTGAGAGGAACCTGTTCTCTGGGTTGGACGTGACAAAGCCAACGTACAATGTACCATCAAGCACTGTAAGGATCTCAGTGGCGCGAGGGTGCGTGTGTGGTGGGTTCTGTCCTAAAGGTGCGTAGTCGATGCGTGCTAGTGAGATGCCTAGGGTGTTGAGGCCAGGGATTTGCATCACGTTGATCAAGGTGACGTTGGATCCAACCTTGTTGGTCATCCTAGGCTTGTCAAGGTTTGCTGCCTTGAAGAAGTCATCTGCGTTGACATCTGATGCATTCTTGCAAACAAACCCATTGACAAACACTGCATGGATAGGAAATATAAATTGTTAGTAAGGATTTGTGATATGCGTATAATATCCAGAGTGTCTCTTCAACATATATATATTTGGTAATAGCATGACGAAAAAGTCGTCAAGTAACTAATACCTGGGGACTTCTTATCGACGACACAGAAGTCTTGGAGTGGGCTAGGGTCGGAGGCTATGGCCTGCCATGAGACCAACGCAAGGAGAGCAGTGATGACAAGGAAGGAAGAAGTGGAGGCCATTTGGTTTTAGGTTTGTGGTTCTGATTCTCTTGTGTGGCTGCTTGTGTGTTTGAAGGTGGTTGATGCTTTGAAATGCATGGGGTGGATGCTTATATAGCTGCAGCCCGTAGTGTGGCCACAAGAGAGCAGAAGGAGTCAGTAGAACCGACCAAGGGATGGAAATGGTCTCTGGCTGCTAGAACGTGCTGATTAAATATGGTTCACCAACTTCTCAAGTTTCATTTGAATACGTCTAAGGCAAATTCAGAAGTAAGGTAAGAGCTACACCGTTCTTCTAGTTACGTAAGGGCAGGCTACTAAGATATCTGACGACCGAGACAAAAGATATTAGACGACCGAGTATTACTTATCTCATACTCCAATATGACGGGCAAGATGATTTCTTCATTCCTTGCATGAGAAAAAGAAGTGACTTCAGATGCATGAGTATTGAGGTGGCGCCAAGTAGTCCATCTCCCTTTTGCACCTAACACATGTAAATTAATGATCTTGTCAGATGAGTAGTTTCCAATCTTTTAATTGGTCAACATTTGCTTGGAGAATTGTCAAGTTAAAACCTACTGCGTGGACGAAACCGTGCATATCGGTCGGAACATGAGACGCGGTGCAATGGAACAGGTCTAAGTGAACTCTCTTTTTTTCGGGAATTTAGAGTTCTTTATTTAACTCGACCTAGCCCAACACAATCAGCCTGAAGCATAACAACCAGGATTAGTTTATCAAAATAGGCAGTATGTAGTTCTGATGGCTAACGAAGGATTACCAGAAAAAATGAAGTGCCATATTGAGCTCCCCTATCCTCCGGCGGTCCAGCCTCAACAAAGCAACTAGCTTATATTCATTGATTCCTAAAGTCAACTTGTTATGGCTCCTATATTTCTATTTGATTCTCTTGTCCTCTCGGCTGAGATTTACGAGTAATACAAATAGTCATATATCATTAGATCCAGATGGTTAGGTACTTCTAAAGTGGTATATCGAGCGACTATTGCAAATTAAGATTTTTACAACCTAACACAAGATTGAAATATAAATATGTATGCATGAAGAAAGTATTTGTTACCGAGATAACAAAGTTCCAAAATAAAACAAACACCCGCGGCATTGAGAGCAAAGTTAGAAAAAAACGTGTATCAAAATCAGAAGATGGTATAATCTCCAGTAATAATGCAGTTTAGCCACAGAACTTGCTGCAAAATTCAGCGACATCTATTGACCGAGGTGTTTGGATGGAACACGAGAAGGCACAATGCACAGACTATATAAATTTTCCTACAAATTATATTTTATGGATCGTTAGCAAGTCCAGAGTGGTTCTTTGTTTCCGAACTCGCTTTCGTCCCAAAATCCAGATAGTGACTGCCGTATCATGCATCACTTTCAAGCTATTAACATAGACACAGCTTAAGGGTGTTTCTGTCAACAGTCGGTCAATTTCAGTCATGTTAAATCTCCATAAGAAACAGAAGCTTCTTCGAGTTCAATAAATCTAAGCTAACTCGGATAGAACGGAATACAAGCTAAGTCACGACTATCATGCGCGTCGTCCGATGAGATAGGCTGCCCACTTATCCATCAAACCATGCCATTTTGGTGTATTAATTAATGGACGTAATATTTGTATCTGAGAGTACTCTATAATACATATAACTTGGTGCACGTACAAAGATGTATCTCAAAGATATTGACAACATCTATAGAATAAGAGAGTCGTCCATAGAAGGGAGCGCGAGGCGATTTGGGCGATCGTGGCGGCGGCCTAGGGTTTCAACCCTAGCCGCCGCTGCCGGTGATATCTGCAGCTTCATCGTCGCCGCCGGCAAAGATTCGACGGGTCCTCGCCTCCTCTAGGTGCCGTTCTGGCACTAGGAGGGGTGGGGACCTCGGACCTGCGCACGGCGCTTTTCGAAGGCCCTTAATGGTAGAGTTTGGTTTTGGTCGTCATCTTCTTCATTAATGGAGATGGTATCGTCTGCAATAAGTGATCTTCCACGCTTCGTTCGACGGCGAGATACCCTTCCCGACGTCAATGGTGGTTTTGGAAGATTAAGTCTGTCTAGGTATGGTTCTTCAGATCTTGTTTCGCCAGATCAATCTTGAATTGTTTCTCATGGTTGCCGCGAGGAGGTTTGTCCTCGCAATATCTATCCCGGCTACTACGTCTTCGGCAATGGTGATTCGTTCTCTCGGCTCCCAACGACGTCGACAAAGTGGTTCGGTTATTTGTCCCTGGAATATCAGTGGTGGTGCTCTTGCCGATGTTGCTTGATTAATTTAATGGCTGCGTGCGTGCACAAAGCCTTGGCATTGCGGCTCAAAATTAAAAAGGGAGAACCTTCGCTGGTATTCACAGGTCTGTGGTTTGGTGGTGTTGGCGTTGTTCTACGGCTGCCTTCAGAAAAGTACAAGACTGTGTCATGGATGAAGAAAGGGCTTGAAGATCTCATAGATTTGCTAGTCTCTTTTAGTTTTGTTTTTGTAATCGATGTAATCGTGTACTCTTTGCTGGTTTAATATATGTGGAAAATTCAAAACAAAAAAAAGAGTCATCCATAGAAAATACATAAAAAACATTGTTTGAAGACAAGGGAGTCCAATTAGAAAAGACAATGTAGTAGTTCACAAAGATTGTGTCAACATAAATCTAGGCGGGTCAATCTATGCATGCATCATGCACCTAATCCAACTAATTATTCGGGGGGCATATGCATGTCTCTTAACATAGTCTCTTGGTGCATGATAGAAGTTTCATACAAGGTTCATTCTAGTTCACATAGGCCAAGTATTTATTATAGTCGTTCACACTTTATATTAAGATTATATAAGCCCAACTGTATGAAATATAATGATCTTCGTATTATACTGTATTAGGTCTACAAGTATGCAGGATAAAAAAAGTACTCATATTGTCGTCACATCGATTATGTGTCACCTAGACAAAAGAAATTATGTAAAATTTCTAGGAGATGGTACCAAAGGGGAGACTGCAAGAAGGCTCGTATTGTCATAACATTGATCGGTAAAAGTCTTCAAGCTTTTTCTTCGTCACAGTTTTTGGTGGGAGTTGTTAATTATTTGAAGGAAGCCAGGAAATTAAAATGAATTCCCCATATATGCATGCACCATGCTTACCTCGGGTGCATACCATACCTAACCAAATGCTAGATATATAAGCGACCTATACCACGTCACATTAGTTGGTAGTGCTGACATGTACTCCTCCATTTTAAAATATAAGTCGCACCACTTACTTTTCACACACATGCATTTACATGAATCTTACACTAAAACATGTCTAAATACATGTGTGTGGAAAGTAGATGGAAAGACTTATATTTTGAGACGGATGGAGTAGTATCTTAGTAGGAGTAGATGCTAAAAAGGAACTCAAGAAGTTTGATGCAAAATGCACTACCGGAATGGACATATATACCTTTAGCCACCTGAATCTAAATGTATATACTAATATTAATATTACTTGGAAGTCTCAGTTCATAAGGCAAAGATAATGAAAGAGAAGTATAAGTGCCATGCATATACACCTTGACTTAAGCGATCAATGAACATAAGCTAGTTGTTTTGTTGAGGATAGATCACCACGCGCCGGAGGATAGGAGAGACCTTCCACTCGATATATGTGGCACATTGTTTTTTTGATAACCCTTCGTTAGCCAAAATAGATACAAAAGTGTTGCATCAGAATTACATAATGGTATAAGGACAATCTAATCCTGGTTGTTAGCATTCAGGCTGATAATGCTGGTGCTAGGTCCAGTTGAATAAAGATCTCCAAATTCCCGGAGAAACAAAGAGTTCACTTTGACTTGCTCCACTGCACACGCGTCGCGTGTTCCGACCGATTTGCACGGTTTCTTCCACGCAGTACGTTTAATCTTGACAATGCTCTAAGAAAATGCTGACCATTAAAAGATTGGAAACTTTGTCATCTGACAATATCATTAATTTACAAGTGTTACGTGTAAAAGGGAGAGGAAATAGTACTTAGCGCCACTTTAATACCCATGCATCTGCAGTGACTTCTTTTTCTCATGCAAGAAATCTTCTTGCTCGCGATACTGATGTGTGGTGAACTTTCGTGGCAGCAGCATGCATGCATCGTGGCGACTTGGTAAAGATGGAAAATGGCATGAAATAAGTGATACTCGGTCGTCTGATAACGTTTTTACTCGGTCGTCAGATATCTTCAGCAGCCTTGCTAGCTAGAAAGAACTGTACCTGCTGCCTTACTTCTAAGTTTGCCTTAGACGTATTCAAACGGAACTTGAAAAGTTGACGAGCTATAATTTTATCAGCACGTTCTAGCAGATAGAGACCAGTTCCATCCGTTGCTCGGTTCTACTGGACTCCTTCTGCTACCCTCGAGTGGCCACACTACTTGCTGCAACTATATAAGCATCTGCACCATGCATCTTCAAAGCAGCAACCACCTCCAAACACACAAGCAACAACACAAGAGAAACAGAACAAAAAAAAGCCTAAAACAAAATGGCCTCCTCTTCTTCCTTCCTTGTCATCACTGCTCTCCTTGCGTTGGTCTCATGGCAGGCCATAGCCTCCGACCCTAGCCCACTCCAAGACTTTTGTGTCGTCGACAAGAAGTCCCCAGGTATTATTTACTTCACGGCTTTTTCGTCACGCTACTACCAAATATATATATTTTGAAGAGACTCTCTAGAGTTTTATGCCTATCTTAAGACCATTATTATAAGATACTTACTCTCAACTTATACATAATATGCATGTCTTAACACCATTATAAGATACTTACTTTCAATTTATACATCATATGCATGCAGTGTTTGTCAATGGATTTGTTTGCAAGAATGCATCAGATGTGAACGCAGATGACTTCTTCAAGGCTGCAAACCTTGACAAGCCTAGAATGACCAACAAGGTTGGATCCAACGTAACCTTGATCAACGTGATGCAAATCCCTGGCCTCAACACCCTAGGCATCTCACTAGCCCGCATCGACTACGCACCTTTAGGACAAAACCCACCACACACGCACCCTCGTGCCACCGAGATCCTTACGGTGCTCGATGGTACATTGTACGTTGGCTTTGTCACGTCTAACCCGGAGAACAGGTTCCTCTCCAAGGTGCTCAACAAAGGAGATGTATTTGTCTTTCCCGTAGGACTCATCCACTTTCAATTCAACCCCAATCCGCACAAGCCAGCGGTTGCAATTGCTGCACTCAGTAGCCAGAACCCAGGGGCTATCACTATTGCCAATGCAGTGTTTGGATCAAAGCCACCAATCGCTGATGATGTTCTTGCCAAGGCGTTCCAGGTGGAGAAGAACACAATAGACTGGCTCCAGGCTCAGTTCTGGGAGAACAACCACTACTAATTAAAATTTGGTTGAGCATCATTGAAGATCTCTTTGTGTGAATCGCTTGTTTTAGTTTCTTGCATAATGTATAAAAGAAATGACACATGTGTCATACTAGTGTTTGTAACCATTATGGACGTATTTGTACCCTATGAATAAATATAACCGTTTTTTTGTCACACTAGCATCATGCCCTACTCTCGTGTTTCTTGTCTCCTGATAATAAACCCAAACTCCTTTTTTGCGGAGACTAATTTAGTAGAAATTTGACGTTGATGGTCATACATCTAATGCGTTTGTATAACGTGTATGTAGAGAAAGTACAATATTCACAGTTGATTATGCAAAATTGATTACGTTTGTGGAATTATTGACATAGGTTAGCTGATCAACTAGAGAATCCGGCCGTATGTTCATGTTCGACGTGCGTGGCCTAGGAATTCAATAGTGTACCGTTCGTTCTCTCTGTCTCCGCGTCTCTCTACTGTCAACGGAAAAAATGACTAGATCGATGGAAAAAATGATCGATTCGGGTGCCAGCACAACTTGCCAAATCTAGCTAGACTACATGATTGATTAGGCTGGTAAAGAGCTTCAATGGAGAAACTTTGTTGTTAGTCTGTTACTTTGTGAATTGTTGTTGTGTGGTGGGAGAAACTTCTCATCCCGGGCTCGAAAAGTCCTGTTAGTTTTTTTTGCCTGAAGGCTTTCCTAAAAAATCAACGGCCGGCAGAGGAGCTGGGAGAAGGGGCAAAGGTAAAGGTGATGAGAGTGGATGTGCTGATGATATTTGCACATTTCATATTGCTTTTAGGTTAGGTCGACGGCCCAGGAGAAATGCGTCACAGGGGAGCACGAAGACGCCTTTTGGTTTGGAAGTGGAGCTGCCATCTGGACCTGCATCAGCTTCCATTCTTTTTTGAAACGAAATCAGCTTCTTTTTCCATTCTCGCATGTTGTTCCATGCATGCGACGAGAGTGTACAAATTTTGACCCAAAAATTTCACATTATGTGAGCTACAGAAAAAAGACAAATTATATGTGAATACTACGTGATAGTACTCCCTCCGTCTCAAAATACAAGTCGCGCTTTAATTTCGCTGGTCAACGACGTGTTACTTGACCATGATTTGTACTTATATTATGTACCAAAATTATTATAAAGATATATGAAATTAAATAATTTTGCAAGACGAATCCAACGGTACCACATATACATTCTCATTTAGTATATTTTGTTATATTTTGGTGGTCAAAGTTGAGCGTCAAAGACCACCTTAAAAATAGCGTGTCTTGTATTTTGACAAACAGTGAGTACTATTCACATGTATCATTATGTGTTTTTTTTTTTGCATAGGATTCTTATGGTCATATTTTCGGATAAAAATTTCAAGATACACGAGAAACAACCTAGCAAATGTTTATGATTTATTTCGGATTTTTTGAAAACTAAAAAGATAGAACAACTGATAATAAGGTGCATACGCAACTAGTTGCGGAATATTCGCTCTCTCCCATAAGTTAAGATTTTCTCGTTTGTATGTGTTTGTCTTGTTGTGTTCGTGTTGCCACAAGAGTGTGGGTTAGGGCATCTCCAGCCGTCCCCCCAGGAGCTCCCCCAGGACGCATTTTAGGTTCGGATGGCAAAAAGCGCCGAAATGCTACCAGCCAGCCCTCCCAGGACCCAGAAAAGCGCCGTTTTGCGCCGTTTTGGCGCCGGCGCACCCAGGCCAAACCCAGAAAGCTGGGTTCGGCCTGGGGGGCGATTTTGCATGCAAAGCCCCACATGGCAGTGTCTCCCTTCCCTCTCTCTCCTCTTTCTTTTCTCTGTCCCTCTCCTTTTTCTTTTCTTCTACCTACCGCCGCACTTCCTCTCTCTCATAAATCCGGCCGCCCTTCCGCTCCAGCAACTCCGGCCACCTTCCTTGGCTCCGGCCGCCGTTCCCTCCAGCTCCGGCCATCTTCCTCGGATCCGTGCTTTTTTCTCTTCTCCTCGACCTCCGGCTCGCCCAGCTCCGCCCTCAGCTGCGCGCCATGGCCACGCACCGGCCCTCCTCCACCTCCGGCCGTCGGCTTCCTCCTCGAGGTCGCGCGTCCGGCCGGCTCGCCGCCCAACTCCGCCCTGTGCTCACGGACGGCGCAGCCAGCTCGTCGGGGGACACGAGGGACACGACTCACGAGCAGCTCCTCGCGGAGAACCCCGGCCTCGTCGGTCAGGAACCGCAGCGCGGCGGTGTGGTCTCGAGTCTCGATGGGCACAGGCCGCGCTGGGCATCGCCCCTCCTCTGCCCTCCCTCCGCCGGCGGCCGCCGCCCGGCTCACTGCCCTCCTCTGCTCGTCCTCCGCAGCCAACGCCCGCTGGCGCCGCCGAGCCCGTGCCACCGCCCTCCTGGCCTGCTCGCGGGGGAGGCAGCGTTGGGGATGTGCCGAAGGGGATGGCCAGCTCCGCGATATCCAGCAGCGCGCGCTGGGCCTCGTCGAGGTCGTCCGCGTTCCCTGACTCGGCGCGCTGCCCTCCCTCGCGCCTGGCCGCCGCCTGGCCGTCGCGCCTGTCCGCGCTGGGCGTCGCGCCTGGCCACGCACGCACGGGAGGGCATCTCCGCCTCTGCCTCGTCGGCCTCATCGGGTCCAGCGGCGTCGAGCTGGTGTCCAGCGACGACGACGACACCTCCATCCACGACCCGCTGCTCCTTCAGCCGCAACCGCGAAGGGACGCCGAGGAGGAGCCTGGATGCCTGCGTTGAGCTGGTGCGTGGATGCGGAGGCGGCCGGCGGCGCTGTATTTTTTTTAACTCCGTAGTCCTGGGTTGGGGTGCGGCTGGAAAAATGCCCACCCCAGGTTTTGATTTTGCGCCGTTTGACGCCGCCGAGCCTAATTTAGCGCCGTTTTTGAGTCCTGCGGGGCTAGACGGCTGGAGATGGCCTTATACCCTGCTTATATAGGGGCTGTTTGGATTGGAGCCCTAAATCGCCCGGCCAAAATATTGGTCATTGACCAGGCTTTCTTCTCTGTTTGGATGGCCACCAATTATTTGGCACGCCCAGGCCCCTTCAGTTCTGCTAGCTCAAACCAGCGCCAAATTTTTGGCCAGCTGCGGGCGGCAGAATCTTTCGCCAATTTTTTGGCCAGCCCAGGATTGGCGGGCTGGTGCTGGCACGAACCAAACATGCCCATACTCTGTTTGTTTCATGATATAAGGTGTCTAATGTTTGACACGAATATTAAGACGTCAGTACTTTACATACGGTGAACTATTTTTTCACTAAAAAAATCGAGAAAAAGAAGTCCCTATTAGTGACAAACTGAAATTAATCTGTCAAATTCCTCCATAACATATTGTGACTCGTTTTTGGTGGGTAAATTTGTCCATAAATCACAATACATTATATTTTAAACAAATCTAAAAAAAGGAGGGAGTATGTTTTTATGATGGATTCCCGTAATTAACTGTTAACAGTCTTGTTCTATTTTTCAATAAAAACAAACTTGTTCTAAATGAATGAAGAAACAGCCGCCGCCGACGCCGATCTACTTCTTCATCGTCGCCTTCGTCTTGGATTTGATGGGTCCTCGCCTCCTCTAGTTGCCGCTCTGGCACTAGCAGGGGTGGGGACCTCGGACCTGCGCAGGACGCTACACAAGGGTCCTTAATGTTAGAGTTTGGTCTTCTTCGTCAATGGAGATGACATCGTCTGCAATAAGTGGTCTTCCACACTTCGTTCGACGGCGAGATCTTCTTCTCGACGTCAATGGTGTCTTTGGAAGATTAAGTTTGTCTAGGTATGGTTCTTCATATCTTGCTTCGCCAGATCAATCTTGGATTGATTCTCATGGTTGCCGCGAGGAGGTTTGTCCTCGCTATATCTATCCCGGCTACTACGTCTTCGGCAATGGTGATTCGTTCTCTCGTCTCCCAACGACGTCGACAAAGTGGTACGGTTATTTGTCCCTGGAATATCAGTGGTGGTGCTCTTGCCGATGTTGCTTGATTAATTTAATGGCTGCATGCGTGCACAAAGCCTTGGCATTGCGGCTCAAAATTAAAAAGGGAGAACCTTCGGTGGTATTCACAGGTATTTGGTTTGGTGTTTTCGGCGTTGTTCTACGGCTACCTTCAGAAAAGTACAAGATTGTGTCATGGATGAAGAAAGAGCTTGAAGATCTCATAGATTTGCTCGTCTTTTTTAGTTTTGTTTTTGTAATCGATGTAATCGTGTACTCTTTGTTGGTTTAATATATGTGGTAAAATTCAAAAAAAAAATGAAGAAACAGCAAAGAATTTGCCTCCCGTTAAAAAAAGTGGTTTGCTCTTGTGAGAATCTGACCGATTGACGGGACGTAAAGTTGCAATTCCCACGAATTGAAAACGTAAAGTAGAAAAAAAAGAAAGCGGCGACAATTTCTATCCCTTCGCTCTCGCGCAGTCCGACAGCAAGTGGCAGCTACTGATGAACTCGCCCCCATCTTGTCGCGCGCGCGGCCGGCCCTGATCCGAGAATCCGGTGAGTTTCCTGCCTCTCTTGTTCACCGTTCCGAGTCCCGAGCAGGCGTTGTCGCGCGATCGGTGCCGATCTTAGCGCCGCCGCCGCCGACCTCAGAAGCTCCGCTACTGCTGCTCCTTTTCTTTTTCTTTTCGTATGATAGAAGCTTCGCTAGCTTTTCAATACTTTCTATGTCTTTTCTGGTATACTCGTCCTGATTAGTGATTAGTATGTATGATCTTGAGCTCGATTTTGAGGAAGCGATGAGTAAATATCACTTGCAGCGGGTTCTTGGTTCTGAAAAGAGAAGATACCGCTTAAGTCTTCAGATTGACTCATCCAAGATCCGGTTACTTCATCGTTCAACATAGTTTAGGAGCTATTTACTTACCTTACCCACGTGAATTCTTGATTATTTTTTCCATTCTTTGATCCTAGTGTGCTAGGTGCTGCTAGTGTTATGTATGTGTGCTAGCCTGCTAGGTGCACCTATTGGTTGGCCCGTTAGTTTGCTCCTATGTAAAACGTTCCTTTGATTTGTTCTAGGTTCAGTTGACAGATTATCAACTCACTGATCACCTTTAGATTTTAGTGTGACTTGGAGTTGGAAGTTTCTGAACTTCTCGCTCATCTGAGCAGAGGAAACAGAGTGATAAGAAGAACAGTTTTCTATACTGCTGGTGATGGCTCCTTATCCACTCCATCACTGCTAGTCCCTCTCATGTGCCATTTGGCTTGTTGGGATTGCAACATAAGTGTTCAGAAGAATCCTATGTGATGTACGGGGATGTAGTAATAATGTATGATCTGAATATCTCCTTACTGGGGTGAGGTGGTGGTATTTAAGATCCACATATGTATCTGGTAGGGTACACTATTAAGGACTAGAATTTATGTCTTCCAACATTACTCTGTAAGGTTTGATGTAATTCCTATTTCCTAGTACCAATGAGGCAAACAGCAAAATGCGACGGCGGTGACACTATGAAGAATGATGCATTTTTCCTGTCTCTTGTACTAACTTACTGCTGCTTTCTTTCTTTGTAGCCTATAGGAGGTCTAAGATCGATCTTGTTAATGTTCACTTGGAGATAGCATGTGATGTCTGAACAACAGGATCGTGCTAGTAAAAGCTCTAGCTCAAGCATCAGCACCAGCACTCAGGAGAGCGAGGAGGAAGCGTCCGTAACTATAGGTAGCCTGCTCGCCCAAGCAAGGAACAACAGTGGACGTAGTCTTGGGAAGCGCCTCTTACATTTGGGTTCAATCACGGTAATCAAGAATCAATCAATATGTGTATCTCTTTAATCTTCTAGTCCTATTTGCTTTCTTGAGTTTTACTTTTTTGTGTGCGGGGTTCTTGAGTTTTACTTCTAACTGATGTATGAATGATCTGTGAACTCCTAATGGACATAATTTGTCAGTGTAGTACGCAATAGTAATAACAAACATTGATAATGCAATATTGTGCATTGTGAAATGAAATAATAATTTTGTTGAAGTCCTTGGCTTCTACTAACTTTTATGACAAAATTGCTGATACTCTGTTTCATGGCAGCACACTCCTCGAGTTAATGGTGAGATTCCTAACGTTGATAATGCAATATTGGATCATGAAAGGTTGTCGGAAAGGTAAATATCAGATCCCCTCACTCTCTCCACTTAAATGAACATAATCTTGCAGAATGATTCTTCCAGATATATGTATTGTTGCACCTTCTTCTTTAGTTGCATCACATGGTAAGTCCATTTAGCTTTACCTTTTATTTTGACAGGTTAGGGACTTACGGTTTGGCTGAGTTTCAAATAGAGGGAGATGGGAATTGTCAGGTTTGCTTACATGATTATCCGAAAAAAATTGCAGGCGACTTAAACATAATCCATTTCTAAAGATAACATGTTAATTGACCTATCGTTACTTATTCAAGATGTCCTGATTTTTTTAATCCCACTAATAATCGATTTAAGTAAATAAGATAGTTCTCAATTAATTTGGATAGTAGGTTTATGTTTTGGAAAAAGTGTGGGTTGGGGTTGGAGTGCTTCCCCTGTCTTCGTAGCGTTGTACTCAACAAAGGATAAGGGGAAGCACTCCGCGTCGAACCTACACTTTTTCTAGAACATGGTATTACTATCCAAATTAAATGAGAATTCTCTTCTGTTACAGTTTCGAGCTCTGGCAGACCAGATTTTTCGCAATCCTGAGTATCACAAACAAGTCAGGAAGGCAGTCATGAAACAGGTAGTCTTTTTGCCTCAACTCATGGACATTCTGTAGTAATACAAAAGTATCCATTAATCACATTGCAGACTTAGATCATATAATTTCATTGATATGCAACTATACTGAAGCCCTGCCCTTGAATTTTAGCTAAAGGAATTCAGAAAACGTTATGAAGGCTATGTACCAATGGAATATAAGGTGTACTTGGAGAAAATGAAAAGGTTTCAGTTGAACAAAGATAAAGCTGCTTAAATTATCATGTTTACTGTTGACAGACGTTATACTAGATTTCGAGGATGTTCATAGCTTCATGTGTACGTTCCGCAGATCTGGGGAATGGGGCGATCATCTCACCTTGCAAGCAGCTGCAGACCGGGTAACATGGCACATGTATTTTCAAGATGGCTGGATATTTTCTGCAGTACTTGTGCATAAATATTCTCGTCGTTCCTGAAATTGTAAATTGTGTAACGCATTCCCCCCATTGTATCTCTACTTGCTCACAGTTTGGCGCCAAAATTTGTTTGCTGACGTCATTTAGAGACACCTGCTTAATTGAGATAGTCCCCAGGGAACAGACTCCCACAAGAGGTGAGAGTAAGATGTTCCGATGCTCACATATTCAGTTCCAATTCAAAACATTTGTCTCACTAGTATCTCTTATGCTCTTGTTATAACCCTGCACTCTAGAGAGATTTGCCTTTCCACGACGTACATTTAGATTTGGCTGGAAATATGCTATCTAATTCCTTCCATGACGCACATGTTTCAGAGCTTTGGCTGAGCTTCTGGTGTGAAGTACACTACAATTCCTTGTATGCAACTGACGGTCAGTGTTCTGCCCACCAATTTGCATTTACAGTTTTACTAGTCATTATATTATACAGTCCCTTCCACTTACGCCTATCTCTGTATTATCCAGTCCACGGTCAGTTCTAACTTCTAAATGAGCTCATGTTGTGTACAATGCAGATATCCTAACTCGCAAAACTAAGAAGAAGCATTGGTTGTTCTAGGGTGGTTCCAACTTCCGAGAGCTTCTCTGTGCTCCAGCTGTTCTCCCTTCAGTTTGGCAGAGGTCTGCGGTAGTAGATACTAACACTTACTAACATGGCCAACATTGTAAAATCCAGGTTGAAAGCCTTTGCTTAGAATGCAAGAAGGAAACAACCATGAAAACATCCCGCGTTCCAAACGTGACCTGAGTTTGCGTAGGCTTATGAGGCAATGTACAGTAAATTTCAATGTGTTCTGCAATGAGAAGCAGATGGATCTTTGCAACTTTCAGCTCCATGAGTCTTATATGTTCTACATAGTACATAGTACACATGGTTAAAGAGATTTACTGACTCAAACATCGCATCAAGATGATACAACTACAAAGTGTTCACTCCCAGTCTCTACATAACGAGATGACAATTACAATTTGATGAAATCAATTTTATTGGCTCAAACGTCACAGCCAGATGATACTACAACCACAAAGAAATCACTGCCAGTAGAATTCATTGTTGGAATTCTCATTCTTTCATTCTTTGCACGCTTGATCGATCCACTAGTTGAATGCCCGTGCATTGCTACGGGTTTTCAAATTATTTGTTCAACACACTTGTATATATAATGCCCACATAAATATTCGCATGTATGAAAATCGGCGGGGAGGAAGATCGGCGGGGAGGAAGATCGCGGGGAGGAATATTCGCATCCGTGAAATAATAAGATGAAGTCTGACTATGCCTTGCGCTCGATTCAGCTAGTGGAAATGTGACGCTTGATTCAGTTAGTGGAGATGCAATCCGTTTGATATTCACCTGGAATCTCAAAGTATTTAGTTTTGCACAAAGATGGGGATAATGTTGTTCATCCATCCATGAAATAAGAATGTGGAGTAATCATGTACGTGCATTTCAACTAATTGTAAATGATAAACAAAAAAATCTTATCCAGTTTTCAAGCTAATAATATTGAGTACACATCAACTTTCCAGCGTAACCAAATAGGATTTCAAGCTCTGACCTTCCATTCTGCGTTGTAGGTGTTATCCCATTCCAACATTCCACAAATATAGCCCTTCGGAAAGAATACATATCTAGTGAAAACATATGAGGCTAAGAGAATATATGTAGTAAGAAACCACGACTAAATTCTTTCAAGTACAACGCGTCGTCCACTTTCTGCAAAATTCTTTGGGCTACAAAAATGAAAAAAAAAACAGCTTATTCCAGTCTAGACTTAGTATTATAGATGAATGCTGCCCGTGCGTTGCTACGGCTACCGAAGTTTTTTTACCATCGCATATGTCGTATTTGTAAACATAAATGATCGCAAATATTCACGTACGTATTAAATATAGCTATAGCATCTAAAAACGTTACAAAAATCACCTCACATAATAGGACTCTCGTGTGCATTAATACAAAATGATACATGTATATACCAAGATATATCAATCAAACTTAAGCAAAAAATGACAGTACTTGATTCAATCAAGTTAAATTTCTTACACAACATAGGGAAAAATATATTAAACATGGGTCATGCTTTCACCACAGATTTCCACCATTTCATCCAATAACCATACATTTAAAGAATAATTATGATGTTGAAGAACAACCGAGAAACATTTAAGCCATCAGATTAACACATGCAAACTGAGCATTTGTCCAACAAAACAACTAAAGCCTTAACTAAGTTGTGTCTGCTACTTTTATTTAAACAGTAGATGGCCCATTGCAATGAACATGAATCAGTGCTCATCTGGCCGAGCTTCAACCCTCCCACGGTCCCACCTCTTCCCAGATTTTTTAGCCCCCCTGGAAAACCCTCTTGCCAGATTCAGAGATGAGGACATTGAAAGGCTGCTATTCTCCCGCAACAAGATGGAAGCATTTGAGACCACATGTGACAAATCCTACAAGCTCCTTCCCCCGGTGCCTTTTCGACTGGTTTTGCACTTTCAGAAAGTATGTCTGACAAGCAACAAGTAAACATAAAAGAACTCCATGTATTAACAACAATCAACCTCCCCATGTCTTACGCTTTATAGAAGCATTCTAGAAAAAATATTGCCAGAGTTTGTATTACATTCTGATATATAATACACGAGTGTTAGCAACTGCTACTCTAGGTACTTAACAAGGGTAAAATTATGGTGGCTGCAATACAATGTTCAGTATGAGCACAATTAATAAAGTTTATGAACGCTGACGACAGCGACTGGTCATCATCAAACATGTCACCTGCACTAAGAAGTTCCATTCAACATGGTTTAGAAACACGGTACCAGTGATCCTGTTAGTTAAGTCCCGAAGTTTTATGATATCATGGTTACTCTACACTTCCTCTATAGTAGCAATATGACAGCTCGCAGGCATGACAAGCTAGTGTTCGGATTATTCGGTTAGAATCAACAACCCTGCAGCATCGAGAGACGATACCAGGAAATTATCAATACGATCACAGTACGAAGGACGATTTTTTATAAAATGAATGAAAGCATAATTATGAATAATTTGGCAACAAAGGCAAGACGAACAACAAAATAATAGTGGACCGGTTACTATGGGGAGTCCACTGCATGGCAAAAGGACTTCAGCAAGCACAAGAATTACTCCAGAATTACTCCGCAGATAATTCATGAGTTCAGCTAAATACCGCTAGATATATTGGCAAATGTGAGGTAGGATCCTCCATATAGCTAGCATATCTCAATGTGAAGACCAAAAATCTGACTCGTTCCTGGCATATGCATGCACAAGGTTCATTGATGACATCAACTTACCACATCAACGAACAATATAAGTTGGAGACGCCAGTAAATTACGGAATATCAAATAAGCTAAACCGTACGCGAGATTACTCATGTGAGGAGGTCAGAACTGTATTATCCCGCTTATGGCTGGCTGCCACCATTCTGGCGGCTAGGCTACAGACAACATCTTCACAAGGATGGCCTCGCCCAGGGTCAAATGGACGAACAGGAGAGCAACCAAGCTTATGGCTGGCTTATGGCTGGCTGCCACCATTCTAGCAGTCAAACGGGTCTTCTGGACATCCGATCCAAGAAACTATTCCAATAACATTTCCACCTACGAACATCAAAATGAAAATGGACAGTACAACATAGAAAGAGAGTCAGCAAAGTAATAAAACGTGAAAAGATTTAAGTACAATTGACTTGGGTAAAAACTTGTCTGTTCTTCCTATCAGAATGTGCAATACTTTAAAATCAGTAAGTGAATATGCAACCAGCAGATACTTCATGCTGCACTTAATTTGTTCATGGAGTTAGTTTAGTCATGAACTCCCAATAGCCCTGTGTATGTTATTCAATGATTTGACAAATAAATCTTTGATAAGACAAAGATTCCTTTCCATGAGCTTTTCCATGAACTTTTGAGCTGCGAGAATTTCATTATACATCATCCTACCCTGCATATAAATTCAGCAATAAGTACATGGAGAATTTTTTGTATAATTAGCAAAAAAAAAAAAGCTTACCAAACATACAATAGACCTGCTCGCCCGACGCCCTGACCCTGCTCGTCCGGAGAGGCAGAGGGTGGCAGGAGCAAAGGAGGGTAGGAGGGGCAGCACCACAAGGGGCGGCGCCTCGACAAGCTGGTCGGGAAGGGGAGGGGAGAGACGATCCCCATCTTCGCGGCACTCTTCCTGTCAACCCTCTCCCCACCAAAGTTGTTCTTCGCGGTAAAGGGGTGGCTTGCCAGTTGGGATATGAGTCAAACGAAAATGAGTACATGGTATAATGAAACTGTATGCATCTGCATGTATTTAATCTACATTTTCTAAGCAATGGCATAACGGAATATGTAGGCCAATAACAATGTGAAGAATGCCTGCGAACTCCAAGGGTCAAATATCCTTGCAATCCCATAGTGCCGGGTATTGAGACTCACAGCTCGGAATGAAGCAAAAAAATTGCAGCCCATCAAAATAGTGTAGTCTAATAATGAATAAACCAAATGTTATTAGCAATGGTTCCTGACCAAAAGGTATAGAAGCCTTACCGAAATAAATATGCGCTTGTGAATACCCTACTAATAATCTTAGCCACACAAAGTGTCTCATTTAAGTACAGAAATGTCACCCAAGATGTTGTGGCGGCATCGTGTTTTTGGCCTGATATAGACAAAAAATTAAGAATATAGGGCAATCAAATAATTACACATCAGGTGAATTTCATTGATTTGCAATCGCTCATTCTAAGTGCTGGTTTTCACCTTTAATTTTTGTCAGACATGCTCTTTCTGTAAAGTCACCGAGACATCTAGATGAACTGCACACATACGGAAGCAGAATATCACTGGAAACAATAAGATAGCATCATATGGCTTAATTTACTGAAACGAAAATTGTAAAAAGAAATAAGACATCATGAAATTGGTTGACAAATCCACCCAATGTCCGACCTTAAATGAAAGTACCCACACCACACGTGCACACGAAAACAATTCGCATGATTCATTCCGTATATACCTTGAGCTGTGCGATTCCATACCACATCGGAATTCGGTGAGGAACTTGATGTTCCTGATGACAGACGTAGTGCACAGCAACCATCAGAGACAAGCGAGGAGCAGGGATTGCGCAGAGGAGCTTGGTGATTGAGGAAGGTTACCTGCAGCTGACGGAACAGCCCTCGAGAGCGAGAACGAGGCGGCTGAAGGTCAAATCGGTGGAGAAGACGATGCGCTCGACGAAGAGATGGGAGGTGAACACACCGCCGTTCCTTGACACGCCGTCGTCGATGAAGGGCTCCGGGTCGGGCATCATGTACGCTGAGATCCGCTGAAGCGTCTCGCGGAAAAGGGGCAGCCTCGTGCCGCCGGGGCCAGGGACGGTCGCTGCGACAGCAGCTGCATGACGGCCGAATCAGGAGATGGATGCCACCTGCGCGCTTTCGATCCACCTCCCGGCCGCGTCGCGTCCGTCCGGGCCGCTCGGCGGATCGAGGGGGTGAGGAGGCGCCGGGAGGCGCACGGCCGCACGGGGGCGACGACCTCGCCAGGGAGGCGTGCGGCGGCGCCCGGGCCGTGGAGGCGCACGGGAACGGAGGCCTCGACGAGGAGGAGGTGGGGGGAGGGTTGCGGGGCGGTCTGCGGGGCGGACGACGGGCGACGCACTCACCGTTCGATTTCGTACGTCAAGTTTATTGGGTCGTCCGATTTCGTCCGTCCGGCAGAAGACAGGACACTGCATACTTTTATAGTAGAGATTGTGTAAGGACAATGATGTCGCCTAGAGGGGGGGTGAATAGGCGATTAAATTTTTTCCGGTTTAGGCTTGCTAATTGCGGAATAAAACTAGGTGTTTAAATTAACAAGCCAACAACCTAAATAAACTAGGCTCACCTATGTGCACGAACAACTTATGCTAAGCAAGACAAGCAACAAGGTGATAGCAATAAAGAATACTTCAAGCACGAAGGCTATCACAATGTAAAGTGCATAAGTAAAAAGCTCGGGTATAGAAATAACCGAAGCACGCGGAGACGAGGATGTATTCCTGAGTTCCTCCTTGAAAGGGAGTACGTCTCGTTGGAGAGGTGTGAACCGACACAACGGTTCAACAACCACAAAGGTTTCACCCTCTTCTCCGATGAACCGCACCACAAAGGTTTGGTTCACCTTCCACTATCGGTATTCCTTCGAGGCGGAATCCGTAGCCTTTCAACAACAATCCGAGGCACAACCCACAATGGGTTGGGGGCTCCCGAACGGCTCTCAACAACAATTCGAGGCACAACCCACAATGGGATTGGGGGCTCCCGAACGGCTTCAAGTGACCACACAAGGGTCCAACCACCACAAAGGCGTCTAGGGTCCAAGGACCCAAGAGTAACAAGTTCACAAGCTTTCAACTTCCACGAATCCTCATGGAGAGCACACCGATGCACCAAATGCCAAAGGCAAGAGCACAAGTGCTCAAGTCCTCCACTCTCAAATTCCAACAAAGCAACAAATGCTTATGGGGGAATAAGAGAGGAAGAACAAAGAGGAGAACCACTCAAGAACTCCAAGAACTAGATCCACTATGTTCCCCTCACTTAGAGGAGATATTGATTGGTGGAAATGTAGATCTAGGTCTTCTCCTTCAATCCTCCAAAGATCAAAGAGTTTGGGTGGAGGGATTGGGAGATATCAAGAAAATGAGCTTGCAACAATGGAGGAGAGAGAAAGCAAAGGTTGCTGGGCTCAGCTGGCTGGCTGGAGGTAGGTGGAGGGGAATTTATACCCCTCCCAGAAAAGAGCCGTTGCAGCCAAATATCACACCGGAGTTTCCGGACCTAGTGACCGGAAACTCCGGTCCGGGGCGGAAACTCCGGCCCCCACCAGGGGGTGAACCAAATCCAGACGAGAAAAGCACAGGCAGAAACTCCGCCCCCTGGGACCGGAAACTCCGGCCTGGGGCGGATACTCCGGCCCCTTGGGCCGGAAACTCCGGCCCCCACCAGGGGCTGAACAAGAAAAACACTCTCGAGGAAAACCAAGGACCGGAGACTCCGGTCAGAAAGCAGTGAAACTGTGAAACCTGAAATGCAATAACTTTCTCGTATGAACTCCAAAACAGGTGAATCCAATTGCGTTGGAAAGGTAACGACGAGTGTTATCACACAAATATAGAGGGGATACCACACATGGGAAGGTGTGGACCCTAACTCGAAGGTGGACCGGTAATATTTCCAACACGAAAACGCAACAAGTTTTCCAAATGAAATCCGTTTTCGAAGAACTTGGGCTTGTCATGAAGATCACGACAAGCACCAAAACCCAACAAGGAGAAAAGCCAAATAAGAACCAAGAAAGATGATATGCCAAGTATGCAAAGGTTTGAGCTCTCCACAAATATGCGATCAAGTTACTCACTTGAGAGCCCCTCTTAATAGTACGCCGTCTATCCTAAAACCCGGTCTCCCACTACATGAGACCGGTAAAATAGAAAACCTATCAAGATCATACCTTTGCCTTGCGCATTCCACTTGAGCTCGATGATGACGATCTTGACTCTCTCAAGTTGGAACACCTTTCTTGATTGTGCTTGCTAGCACATGCTTGATGAAGACTTCTCCAAATGGTCCCCCATACTCCATTATGGGAGGGCCTCACAAAGCTCCGTCTTCATGTCTCCTTTGCAAGCCATCATCTACACATGACCATTCTTCATATAAACCCTTAAATAGAGCATTGGTCATCATGCCATCTTCAAGAGTCCAACACATGAACTCCAATGGACAAGATCTATAAGAATATCTCAATGTAAACATTAGTCCATAAGGAGTGTCATTAATTACCAAAACCACACATGGGGGCAACCATGCACTTTCAGATTGCCATCATTCTCATCTCCCCTCCCACGGTTCCGGACCTTCTGATCATCACCAATATCCCAAATCTTGGGCACAAAATCAGCATCGGCCTTGAAATCTTCCTTCTCAAGCGAATACTGTAAAACAAAACCCTTGTTCTTCACCACAATTCTAGTGCCCAGAGGAAAAAACTCCTTGCTGAGTACCGCCACTTGAAGACGAACGACACCATGGCGTCGCAGGCAAAGCAAGTCCACATCCCGCGTGGACCTGACGACAGAGCCGACAGCCCAGAGACCCAAGAAATGGCGCAATGAGTGAGGCACCCCTTGGACATGAACCCAAACAACATGGACATCGTGGGCGACCTCCTCACCTTTCCACTCGCGGAAGTCCAGGGCGATGCCTTGCGATTTCAGGCGCACTTCGTAGTTGGTGACTCGCCGCAGATCCTCTAGAGACGGGAAGGCCACCAGGAAAGCATTGTCGCCATGAGGGATGGCTTCCCACCTCCATAAACTCTGGACCAGGGCAATGCGGGCGACCTCAGCTTCGACCACGCTAGCAGCTAGCTTCCCTCCGGTAACAGTGACCAACGCCATGGGAGGCGCGAGATCATCTCGCCACAGGGTGTCAGGGATCTGGAGAACAGCCGATTTACCATGGTCATGGCCATAGAGCGTCGCCGATGGCCTAGGGACCTTGAGAGCTTGGCACTGCGACATGTTGTGGCTTGCGTTGTCGCAGATGAAGCAATAGAGCGCCGCCGCAGTACTGTCAATCATGGCGGCCGATGGCGCCAGGGAATGAACGACAGCCGGCTTCTGCATCGGAGGAGACGGCGGCCCATTCCCCTTGCTCCCACACCTGGGGGCTCTCATGTTGCGTTGGCCAGCAGCGACCATGGAGCGAATACCGCGCCTTGCCGGCGGCTCGATGATCATGGAGCGAGAACCATCAGCCATGGAGGCCGGCGGCGGAGGAGCCGACACCCCAGGGCCCGCACCGATCTGCCGGTTGGGTGCGGCGGCGGCGGCGCGATCGGAGGAACCGCCGCCAGCCATCGAAGGGGGAGGTCGCAGCGTGTGATCGAGAGGGGCCAGGTTTAAGGTCGCGGCTGCCTAGACCATATTAAGCCCCAACAGCAGGCCCAGATCCATCTGCTCCATATGATAGGACGGCTGTGTCGCATAAAGCGTAGCGCTGGTGGGCCGGCCCGTTTCAGTGTTTTTTTTCTTTTTTCCCTTTTCTGTTTCTTTTCGAAAAAAATCAGTTTTTAGAAATGTTCAGATTTAAGCATTTTTAAATTTTTAAAATTATTATTAAAAACGTTCTGACTTTGAAAATTTTCTGTCAAAAAATGTCGATTTTAAGAAAAAATCAACTTTAGAAAAAATAAGTTTAAAAAACGTTCAGATTTTGAAAGCTTTCCAGATGTTGAAATATGTTTGAGTTCCAAAATAATTCAAGTTTATAAACGTTTAGATTATACTAGATTTCGAGTATGTCAATAGCTTCATGTGTACGTTCCGCAGATCTGGGGAATGGGGCGATCATCTCACCTTGCAAGCAGCTGCAGACCGGGTAACATGGCACATGTATTTTCAAGATGGCTGGATATTTTCTGCAGTACTTATGCATAAATGTTCTCGTCGTTCCTGAAATTGTAAATTGTGTAACGCATTCCCCCAATTGTATCTCTACTTGCTCACAGTTTGGGGCCAAAATTTGTTTGCTGACGTCATTTAGAGACACCTGCTTAATTGAGATAGTCCCCAGGGAACAGACTCCCACAAGAGGTGAGAGTAAGATGTTCCGATGCTCACATATTCAGTTCCAATTCAAAACATTTGTCTCACTAGTATCTCTTATGCTCTTGTTATAACCCTGCACTCTAGAGAGATTTGCCTTTCCACGACGTACATTTAGATTTGGCTGGAAATATGCTATCTAACATATAGCAACATGCTCGCAACTCCAGATTCCTAAATATTACTCCTGTAATTTTTAAACACAAATTCAAATCACCTCACACCAAATTCAAATCAGGTCACACGAACTTCTACAGATTTCAAACAAATCAAAATGAACATTTCAGAAGCTTTGCGCCCTTCCCAAAAAAAAAATGAATCTTACAAATTCCAAATAGTGATATTTGAGCAAGTTTTAAATTTCGATTTAAAACTTAATCAGAACAACTATTTCTCACAAAGGCACGACAGTAATTTATAACAACAAAATCATCTCTCTAAAAAAAACACCAAATATTTGAATTGTTATTTCAGCAAAAGAAAAAAGATAAAAGAAATGCGAACTAGACCAATAACTTCAAATCTATCCGTTGGGAAAAAAATAGCTTCAAATCTATCCGTTGGGGAAAAAATAGCAAATATATCAACATGACCACATAAAACATAAACATTTACTATTTATGCCATATGTCCAAAATTTCCAAACTGAAAACTTCAAAATTTCCAATATCGTCTAAACCTGAGAATTTGAAAAAAGAAAAAAAAAGAAAAAAGAAAACATACAGATAGCTTCCCACTTTCACCAACCTTACAAGTTCAAACAAAATGTAAATAAACATCTCTAAATATATCAACTGAAAAAATACAAGTAAATATCAAAACAATTAGAAAAAATACGACCAAAATACTTATGCTGATTTTTCTCCCCAAAATATTCAAATTTTGTCACCATTTGGAAGTAATACATATGCATTCTTCTCCTAATTTCAATTAAATATTAACACCGACATACAAACATGTTCGAACATTTCTACCTTCTAAATATTTGAATATTCTACAACATATATAAAAAAAAACAACCACACAGTTTACTATCTACTCATAACAAAATAGAAAACATGTTTACAAATTGCAAATACGCCAACATTTGAGCGAATTTTCCTGATATTTCATAAAATATAACGAAAATGCTCACAAAAAAAGAACCGCAATATACTTATAGCAAGTTACAAATATATTTCAGCATTTCAATTTCGCCAACATTTTACACACCACACAAGCAAACTTTCCCCAACCGTGGACTCAAAATCAGCTACATTTTCCTGCTTTCAATTAAATATTGACGTCGAAATACAAACATCACTCGAGCATTTTAACCCACGGAATATTTGAATATTATACACAATATATCCAAAATGCACACAAAAAATGCTACCTATTGATGACAACATAAAAACATGTTCCAACATACCAATTTAGCTAACATTTTCATGAACAAAAAAAAAATATATATTACACAAATAATTCACCAAGGGCGTGCCGTGACGGCACGCCAAATTCAACTAGTATGCTATATAGTTCCTTCCATGACGCACATGTTTCAGAGCTTTGGCTGAGCTTCTGGTGTGAAGTACACTACAATTCCTTGTATGCAACTGACGGTCAGTGTTCTGCCCACCAATTTGCATTTACAGTTTTACTAGTCATTATATTATACAGTCCCTTCCACTTACGCCTATCTCTGTATTATCCAGTCCACGGTCAGTTCTAACTTCTAAATGAGCTCATGTTGTGTACAATGCAGATATCCTAACTCGCAAAACTAAGAAGAAGCATTGGTTGTTCTAGGGTGGTTCCAACTTCCGAGAGCTTCTCTGTGCTCCAGCTGTTCTCCCTTCAGTTTGGCAGAGGTCTGCGGTAGTAGATACTAACACTTACTAACATGGCCAACATTGTAAAATCCAGGTTGAAAGCCTTTGCTTAGAATGCAAGAAGGAAACAACCATGAAAACATCCCGCGTTCCAAACGTGACCTGAGTTTGCGTAGGCTTATGAGGCAATGTACAGTAAATTTCAATGTGTTCTGCAATGAGAAGCAGATGGATCTTTGCAACTTTCAGCTCCATGAGTCTTATATGTTCTACATAGTACATAGTACACATGGTTAAAGAGATTTACTGACTCAAACATCGCATCAAGATGATACAACTACAAAGTGTTCACTCCCAGTCTCTACATAACGAGATGACAATTACAATTTGATGAAATCAATTTTATTGGCTCAAACGTCACAGCCAGATGATACTACAACCACAAAGAAATCACTGCCAGTAGAATTCATTGTCGGAATTCTCATTCTTTGCACGCTTGATCGATCCATTGCCATCATTCTCATCTCCCCTCCCACGGTTCCGGACCTTCTGATCATCACCAATATCCCAAATCTTGGGCACAAAATCAGCATCGGCCTTGAAATCTTCCTTCTCAAGCGAATACTGTAAAACAAAACCCTTGTTCTTCACCACAATTCTAGTGCCCAGAGGAAAAACCTCCTTGCTGAGTACCGCCACTTGAAGACGAACGACACCATGGCGTCGCAGGCAAAGCAAGTCCACATCCCGCGTCGACCCGACGACAGAGCCGACAGCCCAGAGACCCAAGAAATGGCGCAACGAGTGAGTCACCCCTTGAACATGAACCCAAACAACATGGACATCGTGGGCGACCTCCTCACCTTTCCACTCGCGGAAGTCCAGGGCGATGCCTTGCGATTTCAGGCGCACTTCGTAGTTGGTGACTCGCCGCAGATCCTCTAGAGACGGGAAGGCCACCAGGAAAGCATTGTCGCCATGAGGGATGGCTTCCCACCTCCATAAACTCTGGACCAGGGCAATGCGGGCGACCTCAGCTTCGACCACGCTGGCAGCTAGCTTCCCTCCGGTAACGGTGACCAACGCCATGGGAGGCGCGAGATCATCTCGCCACAGGGTGTCAGGGATCTGGAGAACAGCCGATTTACCATGGTCATGGCCATAGAGCGTCGCCGATGGCCTAGGGACCTTGAGAGCTTGGCACTGCGACATGTTATGGCTCGCGTTGTCGCAAATGAAGCAATAGAGCGCAGTTGCAGTACAGCCCATCACGGCGGCCGCTGGCGCCACGGACTGAACGACAGCCGGCACCGGAGGACGAGACGGCGGAACCCCGCCGAGACGAGCAGGGCCATTCCCGTTGCTGCCAGACCTCGCGCTCGCGGCTCTCATATTGCGTTGGCAAGCAGCGACCATGGAGCGAATGCCGCACCTTCCCGGCAGCCCGGTCATGGGGTGAGAACCATCGGCCATGGCGGTCCGCGGCGGAGGGGCGAGGACGGGAGGAGCCGACGCCCCAGGGGTGATCTGCTGGTTGAGTGCGGCGGCAGCGCGATCGGAGGAACCGCCGCCAGCCATCGAAGGGGGAGGTCGCGGCGTGTGGTCGAGATGGGCCAGGTCCCAGGTTTAAGGTCGCGGCTGCCAAGACCACATGAAACCCAGAAAGCCGGCCCAGGTCTATTTGCAGAATCGGACGGGCTCACGAGATGGCTGGGTCGTTCGAATCAACAGTTGCTTTTCCTGCCGTAAAATAAAACAGTTGCTTTTCCTTCCGCAATTTTACACGAATGTTGAAAACCTGTATATCTTTGTGCCCAGTTTTTAAGATTTTTTGAAGTGTTTTCATTTTTTTTACATATACATATTTCACTAATTCACTTTGAAGATCTGGACAATAAGGGAGCTCTATCCTACATCTGATATCTATTTTTGTATCCACCTTTCGCGTGTGTTATCAACAGGTTATCATCAAGAATTTCTGTCCGGGTACAGGTACACGGCGAGAAGGAGACGGAACCTTGCTTAGAGGTTAGAGCCACCTTCGCCGGCACCAATGTACCACCTCGTCACCACCCTCACAAGTCACAATGTCGGGAAATCGACTACACAGCATCAGTGATCTTCATGGCATCGGTCCATCACGGATCAATGGACGTTGGAATTGGAAGTATGAGATCATCGTCATGATCTTCGCCTATTAGTTTCCCTCAACGCCCTTGGATTAAAATTTCCGTAGAAAATTCCACATCTAGATCGAATCTTGTGTGTCTTAGATGCCCCTTGGGATGGTAAATTTCCTCCAACTATCTTCACAGATTTAATCATATGGTGTATCTAGGGCGCAGTCGACTAAGAACTAATTTAGTTCTCAGTCGGTTGACGCCAGCCTATCTTCTCTAACTTCGGCGAGTTCCCTCCCCCGCAGCCACCGCCGACCTCCCCGCCCGCGGCCGGCGCGCTGCCGCGACGCCTCGCTGCACCGCCTTGCCCCAAGCTCCTCCTCCGTCGGTCCGCCGCCCCGGACATCCCTCTAACCCATGCCTCTTCTTCTCCGGCGAATCCTCACCCCGAAGTTAAGTTGCTCCTTGCCTCCACCACCTTCACTGCAGCCAGCCGCGGCTACGGCGGCTCCGGCTCAGCTTGGCCGTCGTGTCTATGAGGAAGAAGACGTTGCATGAATCGAGACACAAGGTTTTAATGTTGGATGAGTCGATTGAGCCGTAAGCAAATTCTCATTCGATTGAGAAGAGCAAAACCGTTAATCATATACCACATATTACTTTGACCATTGATAGTTCCCCCAACTATATGGTGTCTTTGATAATTTACCTCAGTTTACTTTGCCCCTTTGATCGTATGCCTTGGAACCATTGGGGGTTCACTCTTTACTTTGGCAACGCTCTGGCCTCTCCCTCTAAGGAATGCGACCAGGTAAAGGGAAGAACACCTATATAGGGGACAATAGTCATTTCATATGGCAAAGTTTGAGTTCCATCATTCAGAAAGGAGAAAAAATGAAAAAAGAAAATCATCTAAAATGCAAAGTAATGCAAGGTAGATTATCAACTTCCCTTGCAATATGTGCCATATGATCAAATAACTAGCAAAATCGATGATGTAGGCCTTGACATCCACTCCCTAAATAATTAAACTAGATAAAACATATCCGAACAAGAAAATTCATTCTCGATTCACAACCACTCCTATTGGCGTCGACCATCCAATACCGCATGCCTCTCTCCTACCCTGCGCTCACACGCAAATGCAAGAGCCTAAACCAGCAGGCGTCGCTAGAGACACGTCCGCACCATGCCACCACCGCGTTTGTTCGTCCCTGTTGGCTAGGTCAAAAGCTAGCATGTTTGGGTTGGCTTCGACCATTCTTGGAGCCAAAAACTTAGTTAACCTTAGATAGACACATTTTTTAACAGTCATATGGTCGATAAACCATGTTTTCGTTGCAAACCCCAACATACGATTACAATGAAGGATAACAAAACACCAAACTGCATATTCAAAATTCTATTGCATCATCTGCCCAAGAGGGCGCACGAAGAAACTAGACGGGTCGGGATATTGCCAGGTTTCGGACCTTCCAAAAAACCAAGGAGAAAAAAAATTCAAAGTTAAAAGGGGCCTGTGACAGACCCGGGCCCATTGATTTGGACCTACAAATAAAAATATGGAGTTCATACACTATTTTGTAAGAAAGTCCCCAAATTTTTCAAAATTTGTGGTGGCTATTCTCAAGGAAAGAAAATTGGAAGAAAACCCTTTGTAGTTTGGGGTTTTAGCATAAACTTATTCCAAGGGTATTTTACCACAGGGATTCTGTTTTCCACCTTGGTTCTCCATATAGTTATGATTATTTCTCTGTATCTATTATTTATGCTTTATGAAAATTTTATTACTATTTTTGTACATTTTAATACTAAACCTTTTTTACATTATCATAACTAATCTAGTTTTGTAGTTTCTTCGTTAATACAAGTTTGGTATATTATATAGACAACTAGTTTTTGTTATAAATAAAAACTAACAAGACTTTTATATCAAGGTATTAATTCTCCATATTATGTCCATATTTTACATACAAATAAATTCCTAATGCCAAAATGCTACTTTATTTTGTTCCAAATTTTTTCGTATTGTTCAGCTTGTGTGCTTGAGAAAATCTTTCGTGTTTCAGTGCATTTCACCATAATTTTTTTTAAAATCTTTATTCAGTAAATGTGTTGATCTAGGTGTCATAAAATGTCGCTAGAACATGGTAGAGTGCTTTAAGAGTATACAAGTCTAAGAAGTAACTTGATAGAGATATCTAGAGCTCAAGACTATGAAGTTTGTGTGGGGAACAAATAGATATTTCTAGAATTTATTATGTCTCAGCTGGTATTATGTCCTCAAGTCTCTGCGTACCAAATGTAAACTATCGGTCTTTCCTCAAATCTCATATATTTCATTACTGCTTTATCGGGGCCTGGTTTCCTTGCCAATTGTCCTTGTTGTCTTTAGGATAATTCTAGGTTAGCCACCGACACAACATGTCAAATGCACTTTGTATAAAAATCATGCAACTGATAGCATCAAGAGTATTCAGAATTCAAAGTTTCATAAGCTACACTGTTTTCACTTTAGTTTTGCGATGTTTTTCTCAGGGAAGCTTGCTTTCAAGCTGTGTCACTGTTCATGTTCCCCGAAGTTCCTATACTAATCATGGTCGGAAGGCGGCCCTCTTCATCCATGTTACGTTGGCTTCTTTTCTTCCCGGTAAAAAGTCGGAGGACCTTCGAGTCGTCCAGGCCCCACGCAGTGGTTCCACCGTCCGCCCTCGATGACGGTGAAAAAATGGTTGGTCATGGAGTTCGTCTTGTCTCGTCGGTGCAGTTGCACGATAACATTTTCGCTGCTATTTTAAGGTCCTTGCTATAAAAGTGTAGGTCCCAGCTGTAATTTCTCCTACTTTCATGGCTTCGGGGTCCATTGCTAGTTTATTTATACTACTATTAAAAGAGCAAACTTCGCCGGATACATTAAATCTATGCCCTACGATCGCTGATCAACGAACCAGATTGTTTTGTCCGTGTTGAGCTAAACTCAACACATCCGAATGTTATTTTTTCTTTCGCGTTTTGGGGAAGGGCGGAGGCAGGCTGGCGCGGCTCTAGCCACGACAGGAGGTGCATAACGGTCGATGCCAATCCACCCGACCAACCTCACCTGCGATCGGACGCGCGGCCGGCTGCCCATCGGCGGCGAGAGAGCACCATCGATCGATGTCTTGGACATCGAGATCAACGAAGCAATTACCAGCCTCAAGATCTGGATCCCAATCACTGCGTTGTTTTTCACGCCAACCCGCCTGGCCCGCTGCCTCCTCTCCCCGCATACCTACCGTGCCGCGTTCTCACATGAGCACCCCGCCGAGGGCCTACGCAAAGCTACCGCCCCACCAGTGCCCCGGTCGCCCTCTGTCGCGGCCGGTCGCCCTCTGTCGCGGCACCTGCAGCTTCATGCACCCGACGTCAGGCACACAGATGTCTGTAGGCACGCCGCCCTGGTGACTGGTCGATTCTCGGCCCAATCGAGCCGCATCGCCGCCCATGGTTGCAACAACCACTGCGAGAGTCAGTTCGGTCCGCCTCATGCTTGGCGTGCCCGCTGCGCCAGAGGCAATCAAGGACCACACATGTCCAGCATCACGCCCATGGCGGCAACAGCCACTTTGTGCCCAGCTCACTCGATGGAAGTTGCACGTGCACCGGTGATTTGTTGACGGAGATAGAAAAACAGGCTCACTCCAATCCTGCGCACTTGCTACTACTGATCATAATAAGACCCGTTCACAATGTTTCTGTTGTTATTGCGGTGATGTTTTTTTTGGGAACGACTATGTGTAAGACGCCTTACATTTGAGAAAAGTGTAGACACTAAGATAAAAACATGTCCCGCCAACAACATGCGTGCCCGCCACCATTTTTTGATCCAAACAGAGCCCTCACCAAGCAAATATGCATGCATGCACTAAATGACAGAATTGCTGACGTCATCCCGCATTAAATGCGAAATTTGAAAATTTAAAATGTTTTTTAGCACAAATCATTTATCCGATTTAAGATCCGTTTTCACCGTTGGACTAGTCGCGACGAGATCTTCAAAACTAGATCCCATGTCGATATGTTTCGACGAAAAAAAATTTGGCACAAAAGTTACCACCCCGTAACATATAAGTTACCCAGACTTGATTACGTAAGTTACCCACCATATTAACGATTATTTTTCGGGTTGAAATAGAACCATTTTTATTGTTATTTTCGATTTTTACGAGTTTTAAAGTTATCACATCACTTTGAGATGGTAAATTTATCGTGCATAAGTATTATGATGATAAATGTCGATTTCATAGTGACAACTTCATAAGTACTGAGTGGGTAACTCTATTAGTATTGGGTGGGTACCTATTATCGAGAGAGTATGATAACTAAATTGATTTCATATTGGATAACTACATCATGAAAACACATGGATAACTTTATCAATACTGGGTGGTTAAATCCATCAGTATTTGGTGGTAACTATTACCGAGAGAGTAAGGTAACTATAACGATTTTGTGGCGGATAACTACACATGAAAAACATGGGTTACTTTATCAGTATTGGATGGGTAAATTTATCAGTATTGAGTGATAACTATTACCAAATGAGCATGATAAACATGAGTAACTTTATCAGTACTGGGTGGTAACTTCATCAATATTGGGGTGGTAACTATTACCGAGAGAGTATGGTAACTAAATTGATTTTGTGGTGGATAACTACACCGGGGCTCTAAGGTTATGTCATTTGTAGCTTAGGTTTTTTGGCCGCTCAGTGTCTTGGCTTAGGCGAGGGCGACGGTGACGATGAATAAAAGTTTTGTATATTCTCCTCCGATACAGTGTTATGCTCTGTGGTCAGCAATGGATTTGAGTGGTAGTCTGTCCGTCCAAGCGGGAATGGCGTGGCGGCGGCGTTATCCTTGTGGTGGGCTTGTCTCCTCAAACCCCCGTCGTTGTGACCATGCTCGCTCCAGTGTCGGAGCGGCTTTTGGGAGGCTTTTCACAAGTGTGTGCAGACGGTAGTCTCCATTGGTGATAGCAGTGGAGGAGCTAGCTCCCGACGACCCTGGGCAGCTGCACACACTTGTGAGAAACTACATCAGTATTGAGTGGTAACTATTACCGAGAGAGTATGGTAAACATGGGTAACTATATCGATTTCGTTGTGTATAACTATATCATGAACACATGGGTAACTCCATCAGTACATGGTGGGTAACTCTATCGGTACATGGTGGATAACTCTATCAGTACAGGGTGAGTAACTATATCGTAAACACATGGGTAACTTTATAAGTACTAGATGGGAAAATTCCATGGGTACTGGGTGGGTAACTCCATCCATAATAGGTGAGTAACTTTATCGGTAGCAGGTTGATAACTTTATCAGTACTTGGTGAGTAACTTTATCAGTAACAGGTTGATAACTTTATCAGTACCTGGTGGGTAACTATTACCAATAGATTCGAGGAATTACATCGATTTCGTCATGGATAACTATATCATGAACACATGGATAACTTTATCAGTACATGGTGAGTAACTATTACTGATAGAGTATGGTAACCATATGAATTTCATGGTAGATAACTTTATCAGTACATGGTGGGTAACTATTACTGATAGAGTATGGTAACTTTATCAGTAAATGGTGGGTAACTTTGTCAGCAACAATATTGAACATCATGTTGAGTCCATACCACAGGTACACATATGCATATCCTGCTGGTCCAAACTGCACTCGAAGGAAATCTCATAGAACATCAAGTGCAAAGCATAACTTAGATAACCACTCTCGATCTACAACTGAATGTAGTCACTATCAGAATCATGGTCTCTTGCAAGCAATTTTGACCTTAGCAACCTCCTATGGAAACAAGAACAACATAAGTAGATTGTCAGGAGAACATAAGATATAGGACTGCAGATGAATTGACTGCCTCATAAACATAGGAAACATATTGTTGCAACAAAGATGGTGTTTTTCATATCTGAAAGGACAAGGATGTCGCCTAGAGGGGGGGGGTGAATAGGCGTTTAAAACTTTTCCGGTTTAGGCTTGATAAATGCGGAATAAAACTAGGTATTTAAATTATCAAGCACACAACCTAAATAAACTAGGTTCACCTATGTGCACCAACAACTTATGCTAAGCAAGACAAGCAACAAAGTGATAGCAAGATATATAACTTCACGCACGAAGGCTATCACAATGTAAATTGCATAAGTAAAGAGCTCGGATATAGAAATAACCGAGGCACGCGGAGACGACGATGTATTCCCGAGTTCCTCCTTTTTAGGGGAGTACGTCTCGTTGGAGGGGTGTGAGTATCAAACTCAAGATGCCACAAATGGCCTCACCCTATTCTCCGATGAACCTTGCCCAAAAGCTCGATTCACCTTCCACTATTGATTTCCTTTTGGGCGGAAATCGAGTCCCTTACAACAAACTTGAGGCACAACCCACAAAAGGATCGGGAGCTCCCAAGCGGCCACAAAAGGCCTTGCACCGCCACAAAAGGCGCCACTCGCCACAAAAGGCGTCTAGGGTCCAATGACCCAAGAGTAACAAACTCACGAACTTTCACTTCCACGAATCTTCGTGGAGAGAGCAAACCGATGCACAAAAGCAATGGCAAGAGCACACGGAGTGCTCAAGTCCTTCACTCTCAAATTCCAACAAAGCAACAAATGCTTATGGGGGAATAAGAGAGGAAGACCAAAGGAGGAGAAACACCAAGAACTCCAAGATCAAGATCTACTAGGTTCCCCTCACTAAGAGGAGGAATGGATTGGTGGAAATGTAGATATAGATCTCCTCTCTCAAATCTCTCAAAGATATGCAAGAATCATGGGAGGAATTGGGAGAGGGGCAAGCTTTCCAAGGTCAACAATGGAGGAGAGAGAAGGGGAAAAACGTGCTTGGAAGAGCTGAGTGGCTGAAGGTAGGTGGAGGGGTATAAATACCCCTCCCAGAAAAAGAGCCGTTACAGCCACTTAGACCGGAGACTCCGGACCACGGAGGCCGGAGACTCCGGCCAGTGCGGAGACTCCGGACCGGGGAGAGCAGGGAAAAACCGTTTGCAGAAAACTAACACCGGAGACTCCGGACCACAAAAGGCCGGAGACTCCGGTCTGGGCGGAGACTCCGGGGAGACTCCGGACAAACTCCGGTTTCAAAACAGCGGCTGCCGCCGCGAAGCTCTTCAACGCAGAAAAACCAGATGGGCCGGAAACTCCGGACCTTGAGGTCGGAAACTCCGGCCCTGCCGGAAACTCCGGGGAAACTCCGGACCTACTCCGGCCTCGATACCGCAAGCGCCGTGCGCGAGGCACTTAGCCTCAAAACCAGGGGCCGGAGAGTCCGGATCTAAAACCACGAAGACTCCGGACAGAAAAACCAGCAGAGCAGCAAATTCTGAAATGCAATAACTTTCTCGTCCGAACTCCAAATCAGGTGAATCCAATTGCGTTGGAAAGGTAACGACAAGAGCAAGCCTGGAAGGCCGTCCCAGAAAAAGAGCCGTTGCAGTCCACTTAGACCGGAGACTCCGGTCTCCCTGGGCAGAGACTCCGGGGTTACTCCGGGGTCACTCTGGACCTCTATACAGAGGCTGCCGTCGCTTGCTCTCTTTCTGCTCGAAAACTTGTGGGCCGGAGACTCCGGCCCCTGAGCCACCTTAGACCGGAGACTCCAGCCTGGGAAAGCAGCAAAGCCTGAGTCCGGAGACTCCGGTCCTGTGGACCGGAAACTCCGGCCTGAACAGCAGCAACAAAACAGCACAGCCTGAAAAGCGATAACTTTCTCGTTTGAACTCCAAAACAGGTGAAACCAATTTCGTTGGAAATATTAAGGGTCACAAATATAGAGGGGATAACACACATGGGAAGGTGTGGACCCTATCTTGAAGTGGACCGATAATATTTCCAAAGCCGAGAATGCAAACAAGTTTTCATCCGGACTCCGTTTTTAATGATCTTGGGCTTGTTCCGAAGATAATCACAAGCACTACAAGATCATGCATATACACATCATAGTCCATCATGTGAGGAGGAGACCACAAGGAGAGAGTTTGACCTCTCTAGAAACGACGAACCGGTAAAACCTCCAACATCAAAAACACCACAAGATATTCACTTGAAACCCGTTTTTGATGAACTAGAGCTTGGTATGGAGATGAACACAAGCTCTAAATTCTCACATGGATAAAAGCCAAATAAGAACCAAGAAAGATGATATGCCAAGAATGCAAAGGTTTGAGCTCTCCACAAAGATGCGATCAAGTTACTCACTTGAGAGCCCCTCTTGATAGTACGCCGTCTATCCTATAACCCGGTCTCCCACTAACAACATGAGACCGGTAAAATAGAAAACCTATGAAGATCATACCTTTGCCTTGCGCATTCCACTTGAGCTAGATGATGACGATCTTGATCTCTTCAAGTGGACCACTTTTCTTGATTGCGCTTGCTAGCACATGCTTGATGAAGACATCTCCAAATGTTCCGTCTTCAAGAATCCACTTGCGCTTCATATACTTCTTGTCTTGATATGATGATGGCTTGGAGATAAACATGAATCTTCACTCAATCTTCTTTTCCAAGCCACTCTTGCAATAAGCTCATCTCTACACATGACCATTCTTCATATATAAATCCTTGGATAGAACCTTGGTCATCATATACTCTTCTAGAGTCCAACACATGAACTCCAAACTTCTTCATGGACTCGATCTATAAAGATATCTCAATGCAAACATTAGTCCATAGAGATTGTCATTAATTACCAAAACCACACATGGGGCAACACATGCTCTTTCAATATCACATCTCAACGTCAGGATGCTGCTACCAGCAACTTTTAAACAATCACAATAACATGGTCTTCCTAATGTTGCTTGTCCCTGGTTTCAGAACCTACATATACAGCTAGTTAATTTTTGCCTGGTGACCCTGCTGGAATCAACCAACAGCAGCAACAACAATCCCTCCATCGCACAATTGAGCAGCTCAAGCAAAACTGTACACAAAACCTGTCTGCTCCTTTGTTTCCTGATGATGTGAGACAATATTAAACATGGTCATCTTTATTTGAAGCTATAGGCCATGGTTTCAGTCTGCAACCCAACAAGTAAACAGACGTACACATGACTAGCATCAACGACCAAGGTTAAGAGGATAACTAGTACTCCTATATTTCAACGCAAAAAAGGATCACCAACACAAGAAGCTAGAAATTCAATTTTTTTTCACTGTAAAGTGTAAACCCAGGGATCTGCCTAGGAAATTCTGCTAGAACAGAAATTATTTCAACAGACGCCGATGGCCTACAAGTACTGTAATATTTCCAAGTTACAGCTTTGACAATTTGGCTGAAAATTCACCATTTTGGTTGCAACCACTGTAATCCAAAATTATTTTCAAAAACAACTAAGGTTGGTACTATTTTGAATGACCTCAAGAAACACATAATGTGATGCATCTGACAAATCCTTGGATCCAACGCTCTCAAAATTTCAGAATTAAGAATTCAGAATAGAGATTGAAATCATTCTCTGTAGCACAAGTTTGTTCAGAAAATCAGAACAGCACACACATATCCAATCCTAACACTGTCGGATTTTACTAGCAGTCATACCGTAGCAAGTCAGTGGATGATTTTGCATTGCCGCATGAGCCTGACGATACCATGTAGTCGGTATTGACACTAACGGTGAGTTTCTGCATCGCCTCAAGAACACCTCAACGAGTACAGTATGGCCAAATAGCATCCGAACAAAACGACGACGCATAATCTACAGCACAACACAGGTTGTTCAGGTCGTCGAAGCTAGCTCTGGTGGAGGCCGCGGACATTACGCCGTACATGGCCACTCTGACTGACAGGGGAGAGAGGCACCAGATAACTCGCAGGTAGACGCAGCACTGGAATAGTGGGTCCTCCAGGTCGTCGAAGCCAGCTCCGGTGGAGGCCGGGAGCCTCCTCCTTCTCTAGCGTGTGGCTCCTCATGCAGTCGGCGTCCATCCTCCTCGATTTATTCGTCGGCGAAACCCGGATGGGGATCCTGCCTGAATGTCCCATCGACTTCGGCGGCCAGGAGCTGAGGAGCAGCGGTGGCGTTGGGAATGAGAAAGAGCCGTGGGAGGCCTGGCCACCGTGTGGCGCCGCGACGGGGCAAGGCATGTGTCCTCCGTGCGAGTGCAGTGCAGGGCCGGGCAGGAGCTCGCGTGGCTCGCCGCCACCGCCAGGAAGTGCGCGGTCCAGCCGTTGAGACCCATGGCCTTGGCGTCCTCCACCTCATATTGTTTCTCCCCCTCCTCCCATGGCTGCCTCCATCCCCTCCACCCCCACCAGCTGCCCGAGCGCCTCCGCCTCTGCCTCCACCCCGTCTTCCGCCCCGCACCATCTCTTCCCGCAATCCGATTCGGATCTCTTCCTCACCAGAGTCAGCGCCGGACGCCGCCGACGGCGAGGAGCACATCGAGGACCGAAACGATAGAGGTCAAACCCCCTCCACCCGCACGTCCCGACATCTACGGCTAAACGAGCGCTACGCGGAAATCTGTCCGTTCGGGGGCGATCCAACGGTTCGCGTCAGTGCGTCGAGATAAGCCCTGTGTAAGAGCATCTCCAACAGCAGCGCTACGCGCCGGCGCGCTATTTTTTTTTGCGGCGCCAGAATTGCGATTTTGCGCGCGCGGCGCGTGTTTTGCTTTAGCAGAACCGCTATAGTTTAGCGCGGCACGGCTGCACAATTTTAGCTTCAGCAGAGGCGCTAAAAATTCCACCGCACGCCCAGCGCAAACAACATTCACACCAAACATGCAAACAAACCGAATCAAACTAACACGAAATAAATCAACAATAAATAGTTTAATTATTTATTACAACACAAATAAATAGTTCCTCATCAAGTCAATGCGCATCCGAAACCGACGCCGAAAATAAGACTCGGGGTATGTAGGATGCTCGATAAAATAGTTCCTCATCAATCTATCATGAGCACCCATCCTTTCCCTCCACAATTTTAGGCGACCCATCACTGAACCACCGTGCTTTGGTCGTTTCCTAGCACGGATAGCAAGGATCATAGCCAATTCTTCCTCCTCTTGCATATCAAATTCTTCATCAAATTCTTCATCGGAGGACAAACATGAATCATCACTAGACGAACTCATCTACAACCATGAATTTGTACTAGTTATTTACCTACAAACAAGTTATTTAAACTATCTACAAACTAAAAATTTAGAGAAAACAACAAACATACCTTGCAATTATTTTGTCAAACACCTTGCACGCGCGGAGGTTCGACGACCGCCAAGCGCTGTTCGTCGGAGGAACTGCGCGCTGGCTGGTGGCGAGGAAGGAGCTGGACCAAGGATTGGCGACTACGCGCTGCGGAGTAGAGGCGGAAGCGGCGGAACCAGAGTGACGTCGGTGGCGCTGCGGGCAAAATCGACGCGGCGGCGACCGGCCCAGCGGTACAGCCGGCGACGCGCATGGGACGAGCGGCGGAAGCGCCGACGGCTGGTCTATTCGCGCGCCATGGTCGCCGGCGAGGATGGGGAAAGATGCGGACGGAGGCGCGCGCGGGTGGAGGATTCAGATCCGCCGACAGTTGGTCAATTCGCGTGAATATCTTTTCGACCGCGCGCTGGAGCGGCCGCCCCAAATTCAGCGCAGCGAGTACCGCTTGGGCCAGCGCGCTGGCCCCTTTTTACCGCGCGCGGAGTTTTAGCGCGGCTGCTGGAGACACCGTTTCGGGTGCGCGCGCGCCATATCGGCGGTTTCTTGGCCGCGCGGCGTTTTTAGCGCTGCTGTTGGAGATGCTCTATGGCGCCTGCTATATAGATTTTCCGTTTTTTTTGTCCTTTTCAACAAGGTGCAAGGGAGAAGATTGATACACCTGGGCAGTTCTATCTATGAGTGTGCCTACTGAATCATTATTTTCCATGTCTGAATTGATATTGTGTTATCTTGATTTTAACTCTGTTTACTTTTTCACAGTTCAAGCTAGGTGCAGACAGTCAACCAAAAAAACCTTATTTCGATGGACTTGTTATTGGTGGTGATGATTCAAACACTAATGTATGCGTCCTTGCTGAATAATTTAGGCTGGGTACTAAAACCATACCTCGTTCTTTTCTGCACCTAGAGGATTTGATTTCAGTGCCTGAAACTTTATACTGTTATACATCCCTTTCTTTTCATTCTATAATCTTGTAACACGTGGTTTTGGTTATCTATTTATTTTTTCTAAATTATTAGGCGAATACAAACTACACGCTGAGGTGCTATCTGCTGGCACACGCCATGAAGCGACTCAGGGCACATCGACGAGGTGCTAGGATCCTAATTTGGTGCTTCTTATCAAGTGTGTCAGCTGAGTAAATTGCATTGCCTCCTGCTGTGCATATATGGCACTGGTTCTTCCTTTCTTCAACCGGATCAATGGTCCAATTGAATTACTGGCTTACCGTCGTAAATATTTTATGTTGCAGCCCAGTACTTCTGTTAATCTGGTTCCAAAATAGTAACTTTTTCCTTTATCACTATATAAAAACATATAAGAAACCTGCTTGACGAGGCGCACCTGATGTGAAATAAAAATTCTTAGAAAAAACCTAGCAAAGGTTTTTTGGCTCACTGCTATGCACTTTGTGAAATTTAATTTCTTTGCCAGCTTACTTATTATGATTTCTTTCCATACCACAAACTCACTGGGTTATTATGCTTTTAACTGTAGTGTGAACTGTTATGGGACTCTTTTTCTTGACTGGTTGGAGGGAGCTGTGATGAGTGCTTCAGGTTTATATAGTGTCCAGTTTGACACTACAAATGTAATTTATTGTGGTCATTTGGCTGGAGCCTCGGGAGCCAAGTCTATTCCGATTTACAAAGACAAGGAGCAAAGGTAGCTCAAGGTAAATCAATTCAAAAGATTTAGTACATCTAAATGTGTTCCAACTACATGACACTGATTCATGATATTTAAGATATTATAAATTATGTTAATGCAAAAGGTATGTTTCGTAATTATGCTTATCTTTCAATCCTAAACACCATGATCACATTTCTCTTGTTGTTACAATGAAGACATCAGGTTGTTTTGATTTCCAAGATTTAGAACTCATGGTCCCGTTTTTCTTCTATTATAAATACTTGCTCCTTCTCTCAACCCTATTTTTAATTCATTGCTTCCAGTGAGCGCTGAAGTTTCTGTAGGGAGGCTGGTCCAAAGGGCGGGCCATCTTGCTGGTCAATTCATTATTCAAACCGAGGAACATAGCTAGGCTAAGCAAGTACTTGAACAGGGTTGATGAGCTAATCTGTTGTTATTTAGTACATTTTTAACAAGTTTTGGATCGTTTCCATGCTTCAACATTAATAGTTGTCCTTTCATAATTTAACACATGATTTATGTTGTTTCATGCCATGTAACAAGAATGAATTTTATTGTTTGTTAAATGTTTGGCTAAATGTATTGGTGGATCGTGGAACGCACATGCACGTTTCCTATGTAGATTAAAAGCTTAAAAAGAGAACCTTGTTTCGGCCGTTTTCCTTCGCCTCAGAAGGTGAAATAAATAAACTTCTAGGATCACCTTAACTTTGAAAAGAAAAATCATGCATCAAAGTGTGGAGTAACCAAAGTCAGTGTTTTTATGTTTCGATATATTGTAAATATATTGATTAATACTGGAGGACGTGCATTGCACGTGCACGTTCACTAGTTTACTAAAAAAAAAGAACATATATTTGTTGTTCGTCGGAGAAAAAACACGTGGGAAAGCCGGCCAGAGCTTATCCAAGCCCACGCTACACGTTCCATCCAGGCCACTGCTGCGCTGGATAGGCCTTCGCCGAATGTGCTCAGGTGGACTGGGCCTACCACATCACTTTGCTTACCATCCCGAGCTCTGTTATCCCCTCCCGAAAAAAAAAAGACTGTGACGCCATTGTTGCGTCTGCCGGAGCTTCGTGTCTCCTCCATTGACCGCGGACTCGCGGAGGCAGAGAGAGGCGGCAGCCACCGAGGGCGGAGTGGTCAATCCGTGCGTGAGCCATTACGTAGCCACCATCGCCGTCGAGTCCACAAGCCCACAATTTTAATTTCCTCTCCGAGTAGTCCAACCATCGCCGCCCGACTTCCTTGCTCCACTCCGCATCTTCTTCTTCCGGCAGGAGGGGAGAAGAATAGTTTTGCCAAACCAGCCGGATCCCCCGACAATCCGCCCGGCTCAGTGCCCGCCACCGCCTCCACCTTCCACCTAATCTGGGTTCGCTCCGAGCTAATCCGATCGACCGGTCAGCCCGTGGTCTGAGCCGAGACGGGATTCAGGGGGGAGGCATGGATCAGAGCAAGGAGGAGTTCCTGGCGCAGTTCGGCGCCGACTACGGCTACCCGGACTCGCCCAGGGGCGTCGACCAGATGCGGGCCGCCGATTTCAAGCGCCTCCAAGGTAGTGCTAACCGATTTCTGGCCAGTTAATCCATTCGAGAGTTTGTTTCAGCAGAAAAAGATACACTAGATTGTTATTTAGTTTTTAACACGCTTCGCTCATATGTGGGGAGCAGGGACGGTGTACCTGGACCATGCCGGCGCGACGCTGTACTCAGAGCCGCAGATGGCGGATGTTGTCGAGGACCTCACCTCCAATGTCTACGGCAATCCTCGTATCCTTGGCTCCCGTGCTCGTGGAGACACATTGTTTTGTTTCTTCTGATCGACACATTTGTTGCGGATTCTTGAGGATGTGTTCCTTGACGTGTTTGTTTAGATAGCCAGAGCGACTCGAGCATGGCCGCCACCGACCTCGTTACTGCTGCACGCCATCAGGTATGGAGATTTTCCTTCAGATTTCATACTTCGACAACCTTAGCCAGCTGTATTTACAAAATCAACGATGATAAACATTTTTTTAAGACCAAAGTCATAGCCTCAGATGTGTGTGAAGAAAGCCAATGCTGGATACTTGCTCATGAGGTTGATCTGTACGCATTTTCCGTTTATGTCCTGAATGTAGCTAGTTCCATGTTCATCTCAACTTATCGACTAAGCTTAGGAACGCTAAAAAATATACTAAAGTTGGAGAGGAGTCCCAGTAAATTTTGAACGTGTCATTTGTGCTTGAGAGTCGAAACTTACTGTAAACTGCCAACATCATGCTTAAGAAAATCATTGTTGGCTCTTTTATTGGTTATGATGTCAATTTTATCCTCAGGTGCTAAAATACTTCAATGCATCTCCGAGAGACTACAAATGCATATTCACCTCTGGGGCAACAGCAGCTCTGAAACTTGTCGGTGAATGTTTTCCATGGAGTCGAGAAAGCTGTTACATGTACACAATGGAAAATCACAATAGTGTACTTGGGATAAGAGAGTATCCTTCCATATTAATGCTCAGCGTTGGACATTGATATACGATACTATTTGCCTTGCTAGCTAAAGCATATATCTCTATGCAACTACATGCTACAGTATCATTATGATTTATGTACATAGACCAATATTTTGATGTCCTCAGATTTACAGAAACAACATTGCAATCATTTTCAAGTATTTATGTTTGCATTATGTTTGCATGTTCAATTGTTTCTTTAAATTTATGTTTGCATTATTCTTTTTGTTTGTCCCCTTAATGTAATTATAGATATGCTCTGAGCAAAGGTGCCACAGCATCGGCGGTTGATATTGAAGAGGATGGTGATCTCGGAAAGAACCGTGGAAGCCCCAGTTCGTTTAAGATCTCAAGACACTCAAACCAAAGAAGAGGTGAAGATGTGCTTTCACATAATTGTCAGAATGGAAACCTTTCCGCCATCCCAGGTAAATTTGAATGCTTGTTTTTTTGTTCCTTTAGTTGTGATAACATGTTAACATCATTGCTGAATGGCATAAATCGTTCATAATTTACAATGAGACGATCTTGAATTTGACTATAATAGTTGATCAATGGGCTGTGAATATATTATATGTAGCATCAGTTTGGCTCGCTATATCCTTGAGAGTTTTTGTTCTGAAAGAATTGTGAAACTTCCACAAGCTAGGTGCAACATATATGTCAAAATTTCTGGAATGTTTGGTATACACGTGTTTTATTTGTTTAATAATTGGCACCATCAGGTAGTATTGTTGTACCTTGCAATGCACATCAGTAACTCATATATTTAACTGTAAAAGCTCTGATCTTCGTAATTTGGCAAGTGATTACAGAGAACAAGAAAGTGATAAAAATGTCATGAATGAATCACAGAAAAGAAATAAGGAAAGGAAAATGTAAAATTTTACTCTCATGTAACTGAATAGCAACGTTGGTGTGGTTTATTTCATATTTACATTATTGTTTCCTCCGTGTGATATAGGAAACAATTGGAATCTGTTTGCTTTCCCTTCTGAGTGCAATTTTTCGGGACAAAAATTCAACCTTAACTTGGTTAAGCTCATCAAAGAAGGAAAAGTTACGGGGTTCCCTTCACAGCAGCAGTAAGATGGTTGATAAATATAACAGCCACACTTTGCAATGCTATGTTTTTTAGAAGGGTTGTCATCCTCATTTCACCGAACTTACTTATTGCATGAAAAGCAGGGGTAAATGGATGGTTCTGTTGGATGCTGCAAAAGGATGTGCAACTGAGCCACCAAATTTAGATGTGCATCCTGCTGATTTTGTTGTCTGTTCGTTCTACAAGGTAATCTATATGCACCTATTTTTGGCTTGAAAATATTGATCATAGTCTCATAGAGATGTCACCAATTGTTATATTTTTGGTAAACTTGCAGATATTTGGCTATCCAACTGGTCTTGGTGCTCTGATTGTAAAAAATGGTACGCAACAAGCATGCATCACTTGCTACCAATGATAGCTGCAATGTATTTTCTCATGATATAAGATGCATCAAATACATAACATTAATTGAATTATCACAACAATATATGCTTAGTTGCTGGAAATCTTCCACCCAATAGAGTGTCAACCTCATGACATCTTTCATATTTCTATTTTTACAGAAGCTGCTGGTTTGCTGGACAAGACATACTTCAGCGGAGGTTTCTTGTTGCCCTAGTTAACTTGTGTGTTTTATTTTTCTTCTGTCTTGGTACTTATTTAGTTTTGGAACTGGTATGACATTCTAGGGACGGTAGCTGCTTCAATTGCTGATATCGACTTTGTTCAAAAAAGAAAGAGCCTTGAACAAGTTCTTGAGGATGGAACAATCTCTTTCCTGAGCATAGCTTCTCTACGGCATGGGTTTAAGATAATTGGCATGCTAACTACCTCGGCTATTTCACGGTATGTACTGAAGATAGTTTGGGCATAATATTATGTCCTGGATGTTCTCTATAAACACTCAGTTGTTCTCTTGTAGTCACACTGCATCTCTTGCTACTTATGTGAGAAATAAAATGCTGGACGTGAAGCACAAAAACAAGAAAAAAGTTTGCATAATCTATGAGCAGCAAGCTTCTAAGGTATGAAGAGAGAGTAACCTTATTGTCTTCTTTAAGTATTTATTTTGCTCTTGTGTTTCTTCAATCGGCAGGGAGTTATCCTCACTAATGTAAGAGCAACATTATGAATATTACATAAGATCAACATTATGAATAGTACATATGTTTTAGGTAGCAGATCTGAAGATGAGCCCTACTATCACATTCAATTTGAAAAGAGAAGATGACAGCTGGTTTGGATACCGCGAGGTAGAGAAGCTTGCTTCCTTAGCAGGAATTCATCTGCGTGTAAGTGTACAAACCAAGCCTTCCATTTACATTGCATAATGGAGCATCCTTACGCGGCTATCTTTTACCATGTTGATTCCTTTGCTGGATTTTCCCTCTGCCATTTTGCAGACAGGCTGCTTCTGTAACCCTGGCGCTTGTGCCAAGTATCTTGGCTTGTCGCATTCGGATCTAGTTTCTAATTTTGAGGTACACCCTACAACCTTATGCTTATGGTTAACCCAATGATAATCATATGATTGTAACTACTCCACATCTAATTAACGTAAATGCATGCATGCTTGCTTGCTAGGCTGGGCATGTTTGTTGGGATGATAATGATGTAATAAAAGGAAAACCAACAGGTGCTGTCAGGATATCCTTTGGATATATGTCCACTTATGAAGATGCAGAGGTGTGATATTTTCCATCAACTTTGCACTTTTCTTTATTTTAAGGACTGAACATATAGCTCTTTGAAACTCACCAATGGGCATAGATCCTCTCTAACAAACACTTGTCAGTAATCTTATAACCTTTTCTTTTCTAGGAATTTTTGAAGTTCCTGCAGTCTTCATTTGTGTCCAAACCAATAACATTCAGTAATGGGCTTAATTTAGTAGGTAACACCTTTGAAACTAGTGATTTTGTTTATTTTTTGTGTTTTGTACCATTGTAGTTCATATGAAACTTTAATTGCAGACAACCAGAATCAAAAAGTTGTTCCAGATGTTCGCTTGAAGACCATAACTATTTATCCTGTGAAATCTTGCCAAGGATTTAGTGTGCAGAGTTGGCCTTTGGCCATTGGAGGTATGTGCGCATTCTGTAGAATGGTTTATGTTTCACTTGTACCTTTGGCTACAGTATTTATGTTCACCATATAGATAAATAATGTTCTATATTTGTTTTTTCTTAGGTTTAAAATATGACAGAGAATGGATTCTCCAAGGATCTGGTGGTGAAATTTTGACACAAAAGAAGGTAACTGCATTTTTCCTACTTTGTATGTGTTTCAGGCCCTATTTGTATATCTGTGGTGAATTAATCCTCGAAGGATAACACCTTGATAGTCTCCTAAAAGATGACTCCACGAGTTTAAAGCAAATAAAAAGGCATGATTATAACTGCCCACTACTTTCTGCATTGAATTATTGAGAATTGATTACAGACAAATAACGTAATAATTACATAATATGAAGATAGATTTGTGTTCTGGAAATGAATGGAGCAACATAAAATAATTTCTTAAGCAAGCTTTAATAGAACTGCATTAGTTCTGTAAAAAAAGGGCAGCCCCGGTGCAGTAGCTCCCGCTTGCGCAGGGTCCGGGGAAGGGTCCGACCACTTTGGGTCTTTAGTACGCAGCCTTTCCCTGCATTTCTGCAAGAGGCTGTTTCCAGGACTTGAACCCGTGACCTCATGGTCACAAGGCAGCAGCTGTTACCGCTGCGCCAAGGCTCCCCTTCAACTGCATTAGTTCTGTATCTTTCTTAAATTATTTGGCAAACTGTCTTCCGTCATTTCTTTCTTGTCTTAATCGGCCTTCTTATACTTCAGGTACCAGAGTTGGGCTCTATCAGCACATTGATCAACCTGGAACTTGGAAAGCTCTTCGTAGAATCACCCAGATGCAAGAATAAATTACAAATTTCTCTTTTAGAGAATCTAAATCATCTAACTGCAGAAGTAGATGTATATGGCCAAAGGTATGGTTGTATCATCGGACAACTAAACCAGCAATTATCTTATCCACTATCTTTCCAGTCTTGGGTTTATTTTAGGCTTCATTTTTTTTTATTTGGTGATAGGTCAAGTTCTACAGGTACATTTGGATTTAGAATGATCATTAATCCTGGCAAAATTACTTCAGGTATGAGGTAGAGAGTTATGATGAAAAGGTAAACACATGGTTCAGTGAAGCTATTGGACGTCATTGTACCTTTATGAGATGTTCAAGCTCCAAGAACCGTTCCTGCACATTTACTGGCAAGAACGGCCGTCTCTGCAGGGATACTCGAAGCAAACTTAGTTTTGTCAACGAAGGACAACTGCTACTAATATCTGAAGAGAGTGTCTCTGATCTGAACAGTCGGCTTAGTTCAAGTATGCAATTTGTTCCCTACTTACTGTAAAAGGACCAAAAGGCTCTCATTTTCATTCAAATAATCGAGTAGCCCTTGCAAGTTGCAATGTTTGATTGCTTGGCATAGTCAGTACATAATTTATACAGTCGAATTTGCACATAATTTTCTTGACATAACGCAATCTAAACATTTTCCAGGCAATGGTGGAAATGGCAAGCAACAGGTCATTGTTGATGCAATGCGGTTTCGCCCCAACATCGTTATCTCTGGGTCGACTCCCTACAGCGAGGATAGTTGGAAAAGGCTTCACATCGGAGATGCCTATTTTACTGTTAAGTGTCCTTTTCCACTCAGATTACACGGACAGAAGGGATTCTGATAATTTTCTGCACAGAGTTGAACTTCCTTGCTATGCCACTAATTTTGTTTGTCGGATGGTTCATGTGCAGTCCATGGGGGGATGCAACCGGTGCCAGATGATCAACCTACACCAGAAGTCAGGGCAGGTGATCAAGTCGAAAGAACCATTGGCAACTTTAGCATCTTACAGAAGAGAAAAGGTGAGTTGATGTGTGATGAGTTAACAGCCAATGCCTGCGTTTTCCTCTATGTGATCAAAACAAAATTATGTGTGGGCAGGGCAAGATTTTGTTTGGTGTCCTGTTAAACTATGAAGACGGCTTGGATGGGGAGGAAGAGATGATCGCAGAGAAATGGCTCCGTGTCAGTCAAGAAGTGCACCCTTCAACGGACTGATTTTGTGTACAGATACGGACTGAGGCAACCGTATATTTGGTACATACATATGGAGAAGGGAGATACCTTTAGCTAGGATCAATGTAGAAGATATTTTACATGTGCCACGTGTGTAAACAGTTATGTAAATGGATGTATGTAATATTTTTTACACATTAGGCCTGTTTTTAGACAAAAAAGAGAGAATAAATAGAAGAAAATGAAAAATGTCTAATCAGAGATGGTTCAGACTCCAGAGTTCCTCAGGAGTGCTGTTTCTATCAAACAACATAGTAGGGTAAATGTTAAATTAAGGATCAGGATTAGTCGTGAATTCATGATGATTCATTGATTCCACAGCCAATTTTGCCATCAACTACTCTGAAGAATAGGCAAAAGAGAGACTGAAATGTCTTAGTTTGATATACGTAGCAAACGATGAGCAGTGCAGCCACAAGCTTCAACAATGTTGTAAGGGACCAGGAAAGAACAGCTATGCAACGTTTCTTACATTTTATAATCATCTATCAGCAGTTGGTATTCATAACAGTGTAGTATCTATGACCTCTACTGTTTGTATATAACATCGCACCAGCGAGGAGGCAATAGTTCCAGTGACAGGTATATGGCGAAGACAACAAAAAAGTACAGCATCACGTTTGTTATCAAGCTCAACTCTGCGCAGCTTCAGAATTTGGCGACTGATTTATCGACATTTGGATTGGGAACTCTGCCATTTAGATTCAGCTTTCTCCTCTAGCAAGTTTCGTCTACTTGGAATAGGTTTCCTCTGAAAAGTTTCCTGCATCATGATCATGGTATCAGCAATGAGAAATGTACAATGAGTTTAGCAGTAAGTAGCTTCATGGATGATAAAAGAGCTGGACAAAAGATGGCAGGCCAAAATTTGGTTCATGTCTAAAAGGAACAAACCTTTGAGGGTTAGGTTCATGAGTCAAAACCCTCAGCAACCTTTCTTCGAACGGTGTGGCGTGCCAGCTAACCTTTTGATCCTAACATCAGTGGTATTTAGAATAGTTAGCTCTGGTAACCACAAATTAAGGAACACGTTAGATACAGATCAGTGTATACCTCCTTATACTTTGTAGTTGTATTTGGTATGCCGTTGCCATCCCATGCCTTGGGTAACGTTGGAGTAGGATTCTCGACATCTGCATCAACTCCAGAAGTTGCCGTAAAGACAGGACTCGCTGTGGAAAGAGTGTTCTCGTCATGCAATTGGCCAGAAGCTGATGAACTGACAACACCTTGATTCTCACTGTGTGGAGATGAAGGGTTAAGCCAGTGAGCCAGACTGAATGCAGCACGCTTTTCATCTGAATCAGACTTTGATACAACTCCACCATCCAATAGATTTAGGCTGCTGGTTTGAGACTTGAACTCCTCCAGAGAGAGTGTATCTTTGTCTTGATACGAAGCATTCTCATTGGGAAAGCAGATTGGTGGAGATTTAGAAAATCTAACGTTAGCCACTGAATTTGAAGAGGCGTGCTGTAGTTTCTTGATACAATCTGCTCCCAAATTTATCTTTCTTGGAGCATTGGAGGCCAGCATTGTTGAAGAATCTTCTGCCACTTGCATCTCATGAAGCTGGTTCTCTATGGGTCTCAGGACAGGATAGACAAACTGTTTGCGGGTGCGCACACGCTTTCTAGACATAGAAGACCCTGTGTATGAAGTATAAACTGTCCCAGGTGTCTGCATATCGTCTCTGAGAACCAAAGGTGTGGGGAATGGTGAATTACTGCAATCAGACATTGTTTTTGATGCTCCAAAATGGCGACTTCTCATGGAGAACTGATTCAACTTCTGGAACTTCACTTTCAGTCATCAAAGTATGATCCTCTTCACACCTGAAGCTGGAAGGTTTACATAGATATCAGTTATACAATCTCATCACGATACTGTTAACCATTTTCAGACACATGTAAATTAGGGCACTTATTACCATTCAGTTGAATTAAATCCAGATACTGATGTTCCTCCCATTGCAAGTGCATCGTTGGGCATGTGATCATACTGCATGGACAAAAAGAAGGCATCAGAGAATGGAACAAATAACAAAATAATTTCATAGATACGTTCCCCACCTCATTAGTGGTTTCCAACGTAATCTCAGATGAAACAACTTGGAGTTCAGCCGGGGTTTGAGATATTGTGCCGAATGACTTGAGGTAGTCAGCCTGGAAAGATTTATGAGCCACATGAAAATTCAAGTGAGGACAGAATAATCGCCTTGGTCCTTAGAGTATATTTTAACAATTCAGTTTACATCTTTCCCGAGTTATAATTACTAAGAGAGGTGCTGCATGAACATAAAAAGGAAACAAATGCAGAGGATAATAAATTATAAAGTGAATGATATCCATAATAATATCAGCACCAGAGCTTTCCCAACCAGATAGGACTAGGACTAGGAGCGAGAGCGATGAAAAAACTCAAATTTCACGCTCATGGAAAAGCTTATGCCACAGATAGTGATACTGCATTATTGTGTAAACTCAAATTTCACGGCCTAAACTTACATCTCAGTGTAAGTGACATACGTAATGTACTTTATGAAAATATTGCCACAACAAAAATTCACTCTAATAAACTACCTTGTAGCAGTGGGTAGCTAAAGGTAATGTATGTACAACGAAAGCATCAACCTTGGTCGAACTAAGACATGAAAGTCACAATAACTGCCCAACAATTCCCTACATGTATCAGCAGTTTACTGCAATTTACCAGAACAAATCAAAAGAGATGCCAGAACCATCCTATTCATCAATTTGTAACATACAAGTACAATTTGTAACATACAAATCAAAAATACTAGCTATTTGAAGTGCACTGTTGACAAATACACTAACCAAAGCATTTATCATAGAATTTTGTAAGCCAGTGCTAGTAGGTACAGTGTAATACTGTATAGCTCTTAAATCTCGCTGTCCATACTGCCCACATACACAATGTGCATCACGAAACACAGGCACAATAAGCAATTCACTCTGAACTGCCTTCCTTGTAGCAGCTAAAAAGCAAAAGGCTGGCACACATACAAAATCGAAATGTGAACCTAGATCGAACTAGGGCGTGGGCACCTACGAAGCACCGATACTTCAAAAATCTTTGTATCGTAGTATAAAACTTGTGTGATACTCCGATACGCCAATACTCCTCCGATACTCGTATCGCCCGCGTGTCCCCTTTTTCCGAATTAAAGAAAAGGAAAATAAACTTGATACTCCTCCGATTCGTCTAGCGACACGGGAGAGCCCGAACGAGCCCGCCGCGTGGAGTTGCCTCCACCTGGACTCGCGCCGCCGCCAACCGGAATCGCGCCGCTGCCACCCGAATTGCGTTGCCTCCGCCTGGATTAGCCCTTCCCCGCCACCTGGAGTCGCCTCCGCTGCCTCTCGTCGCCAGCAGCAAGGTACGACTACCGCCCTTCTTGTTCCGTTGCCGCATGTTGCTGCTGGCCTGCTGCTTGCTTGCGTGCTAAGTGATGCCTGCTTGCTTGCGTGCTGAACTGCTGACTGCTGAGTTGCTGCTGGCCTGCTGCCCTCCGAGCTGCTGCCTACTGATTTGTTGGCCAGGGACAGGGAGCGACTGCTGATTTGCCTGCCAATTTGCTTGCTGATTTGCTGGACAGGGAGTGAGTGACTGCTGATTTTATTATTTTTACACATATAGTCGACGTATCGCCGTATTGCTGTTTTTAGAAATCGCCGTGTTCCGTATCGCCGTCTCCGTATCGCCGTATCCGTATCGCCGTATCGGTGCTTCGTAGGTGGGCACAACAATCCCCCACTCTCGTGTGACACAACAAGGAACATCGGATCGCTCGGGCGCGTTTAGCAGACGCGTACCTCTTGCGTGAACTCCTCATCGGTGTCACGGCCATCTTCTGAACAATCACGCGACCCTCTGCTCCCTCCAAAACCTGAAACAGACACCATCGACCAAAACACCACCACCGATGTCAAGCACCAAGCCAATCCAAACAATGGCGCAAACAAAATCGCTCGCGAATCCGAAGGGGCGGGCTACCTTTCTCCTCGTCCGACGTCGAGCGCGCCTCCCCTGGCCGATCCCTGGGCACGAGCGGATCCGCGACGGGGCCGGAGCGGAACCAGGAGAGGAAGCAGCCGACGAGGACGGCGTCGAGGAAGGACACCACCGCCCTCGCGATGGCCGCCGCGCACCCGCACATCGCCGCCGGGGGCTGGCTAGGGTTTCGCCGCCGCGAGATCGATCGGGACGGAGACGGAGGCGAGGCCGTTTGAAATGTAGCCGTAGTGAAGAAGCTCAGAGACGAGACCACGAGAGGGGAACGGGTTGGCTCGGCGGGCCGGGATATCGGCCTCGGCCTGGTTTAGTTGCCGGCCCGCGATTCGGTTGTTTCGGCCCATGTCCGTTACTGGGCTGTTGTGTCATGGTTTTTGTTGGTTTGGGCCGCGGAGTGAGACGGTCGCGATCGAGAACTAGGATGCCGATGTGATGTGATTTGACGAGGGAAATGAAGAACTCGCTAACGGTCTAACCACGAGAAAATTTTGTATCCCCGACGCCGACTTTGCGATCGCCGCGAGGATTTCCTGCAGATTCCGGCGACAAACTCGCACGAGAAAGTTGTGGCCATGAGCTAAGCTAATGCACCGCCTCTTTGACAATCGCATGAAAGCGAAATATTGTTACTTGTGGATCAAAACTCTCTCTCCACGGTTAAATCTCGTTATTTTCATCTTCATCTTCGGGTGCTCCTTATGAGAAACCGGCAAATTGATTTTGACCGTAGACTGTAGCAACCTTCGTTCGCACGATGCTGCATTTTTATGCACTATCGACGGCTTCCTTCAGCTCGCTGCCCCTCATCACCCCACAATTATTTGTCCATCCTCACAGATTGAGAGGGGCCTAAATGAGTCTTTGAAAGGGTATATCTTTCCCCAAAGTGTTTTGATGTTTGTTGACAACACACTTAGTTGTCTAATGTGTGTGCTAAAAATGTGCAGGATTGTATCAATTATTATTGCACAGGTTTTGTCTCAAGAAAAGGAAGAGAAGCAGTCTTCATTGCGTCAGCCGGTACTACCGGGTTCACCCCGGTACTACCGGGTGTTCTGCCGTGCGGAACTACCGGGCCCAGTACCGGATCTCCAAATGCTCTCTGGACTCGCTCGATTTTAAGCCGGTAGTTGCCCCGGTAGTAGCGCGGTACTACCAGGTGGGGAGCACTACCGGACCAGGCGGTCCGGTACTACCGATGCGCGCAGGGAGGGAGGCGTTGACCAGTCTTTCACAGGCCGTCCGTTCTCTGTCAGTCGGTAGTACCGGGCCTCGCCCGGTACTACCGCTGCGGGCTGTTTACAGCTCCAACGGCCAGATTTCTGGGAGGGGTATTTATACCCCTCCACCTACCTCCGGCTCACTAAGCTTGATTTCCCACTCTCTCTCCACCATTGTTGCAAGCTTCAAACTACTAGTGCTCCCACTCCAACCACTCAAATACGTTGATACTTTGAGGAGTGAAGGAGGAGCCCTAGATCCGCATCTCCACCGAGCCGATTTGTCTACATCGACCTAGTCACTTGTAGATCTTGTGTAACTTGATACATTGGATACCTAGAAGATACTTGTGATTCTTGTGGCTTTGGTAGCCACAAGGATTAGCCGGGAGCCTCCAATTAAGTTGTGGAGACGCGACCCGGCCTTGTGATTCTTGTGGCTTTGGGAGCCGCGGGAATTTGGTGAGAGCCTCCAATTCGGTTGTGGAGTGTGCCTCATCCTTGTAAAGGTTTGTTGCCGACCTCGAGGGCATCATATAGTGGCTCGTGGATCTCCTCATCGGAGGATAACACGAGGGAGATACGGTGTGCCATATCAAGGCTATTCGGAGTTCACTTTGTGACTCCGCACCGCTCCAACGGAGACGTAGCTTCCATTGGGAAGTGAACTTCGGTAGAACATCTCCGCGTCACCGTGTGGTTATCTCTTAACCTTCCTTTACTTGTATTGCTAGCTTATCTTGAGAATATCTTGCTAGCTTGTTTATTGCTCATCATATAGGATTGTTCACCTAGTTGCATATCTAGAGAACTTATATTTGAGCAATTCCCAAATTTGTATTAAAAGAAAAAGAAAATTTGTAGTTGCCTATTCACCCCCCCTCTAGTCAACCTACTCGATCCTTTCAATTGGTATCAGAGCAAGGTCTCTTTATTAAGGGCTTAACAGCCTAAAGAGGAGGATTTAAAACTTGCTAAGGAACAACAAGAGAAAAATGATAAGAACAACTTGAGAAAGAACTAAGTGAAGCGGGGATAACCCTCCCGATGATGATGCCCCGGTCACCATGAAAGCCATGATTGAACTCTTTGGGTTCATGAAAGGCAAAATGGTGGACGAGGTGTTTACTCGGGTCATTAATAATCAAAATGCCTCCTCATCAACCGGTGCTATCGTTGAGGTTGGTTGTTAAGGATAACAAAGAGCAACCTAAAACTAGTGAGAAGCCCCTCATAACTTTGCTCCACCTACTTCATATCTCACTCAAGTTCCACCACCAACCTCATATAACCAACCTAAGTAGGCCACCTCCTAAGCTTGATAATACTCGTTATTTCACTTGGAAGAAATCTATGGAGTCTTATTTTCGCAGCTCATCGGTGCATCTTTGGAGGGTGGTTCTAAATGGTTATACTCCGGTTGATCCCCAACTTGACAAGGCAAGAAGAGATTGATGAACAACTTGATGCCAATGCCAAGTACATCCTTGAGAGTGCCATGACCGCCCATGATGAAGATCAAGTGCGGAATCTCAAAACCACCAAGGAGGCTTGGGATTTTCTCGCATCGGTATATGAAGGAAATGAGGGCCTTCAACGCTCCAACGACGCCATCCTTCAACATCAAGTGGACAACTTCATCATGCTAGAAGAAGAGACACCATCGGATCTCTTCCGAAGACTCACCAAGCTTGTTGTGGCATGTAGGGAAAATGGAAAGAAAGATATGGATGATGAATGGGTCAAAGCCAAGTTCCTCAAGACCATTGTTCCATACAATGAAAATATGGTGATGAATCTCCATACAAGAGCGGACTACAAAACAATGTCTCCCAATGACATATTGGCACAATTCGTCACTTATGATACCTTGAAGGCCACTTCCAAGTCTTCCATCAACCAAATTCGTGGCACAAAGAACCTTGCCTTGAAGGCTCATGTGGAAGAACATCCAAGATATGAAGAAAGCACAAGTGGTCATCATGAAGAAGATTTTGTGGGTGAACTCAATGAGGTGCTTGCTCTTGCCGCCACCAAGTATTGGAACAAAAAGAATATCAAGAGCAACTTCTCCCCTAGAAGCAACTTCTCCCCACAAATGAAAAGAATGTGCTTTAATTGTGGAAAGGAAATCACCTTGTGAAGGATTGCCCCTATGAGAGAAGAGAAGATTTTGGAGGCCAACTCATCTTAAAGAAGAAGAAGTTCTTCACCAAGCCCATCAAGTACCTCATCAAGAGAGAACCTCAAAAGGCTCTTGTCACCGCAACACATGAAGAAGAGTATGAGTCCGGTGGCGAAGAGGAGGATGATGATACAAGTGAGGAAGTGGGGATGGCGGCTCTTGCAATGGGCAACCTTCCTCCTTCATTGGCACCCCTCTCCGCTCCAAATGACAACAAGATCCCAAGCCTATGTGCCTCATGGCCAAGGAAACCAAGGTGAATTCCCCACCTAAAATTACTATCTCCTCTAAACCATCTCTCTTGGATTGTGTTGAGGATGTAGGGAAAAATGAGGAGAAAGAGGATACAATTACCCTCTTTATAAACAAGCTCCAAGGTCCAACCAAGAAAATGGTTGAGGCTCTCATGTACCAATATGGAGAAGCCAAACACCTCCTTGAGGAGAAGGAGAATAGGATTTATGAGCTTGAGGGGCATGCACGTGATCATGCCGATAAAATTGGTGAGCTAGAAGATCAACTTGTTGAGGAACAAGTGTTCCGGGAGCAACTTGAGGAGACCCAAGCCAAGGATTTATCCAAGGCAAAAGAAACCCGTGAAACCTCTATTCAAGTTGCTAGTGATCTAAAAATTAAAAATGATGAGCTTGTAGAGAGTCATAACAAACTCCTTGAGAATTTTGAGCAACTTAGGGAAACCCACAAGGTGACCTCAAGTGAGCTCACCAAGCTCAAGGGGTCACATGCTAAATTACAAGCTCAATTTATATATGCTAGCTTCACCACTCCTCATAATGATAAAGATGCCAATGCTTGTGCTACTAACCCTTATGTCTTAAAGCATCTCTCATGGAGGAGAACACTAGGTTGAAGGCCCAACTTGAAAAGGGCTAGCCACTTGCATCCAAGGGGAAAAGAACCTCAATGATCTTTTGACCAATCAAAAGGGAGTGGTTGGCAAGGAAGGGCTTGGGTTTGCTCCCAAGTCCAAGAAGGCAAACAAGAAGAAGATGCCTACCTCCCCTTCAAAAGATATTATTTGTGAAGGAGGGGGAGTTGGGCAAGAAGAATGTTGAACCCATTGTGGGTGGTAAAGCCACAAGGGGCAATGCCACTCACAATGACTTTGCCGGAAAATATAACCCCTCATATGTGCTTATGAAATCTAGAAATGGTTATGTTTTTGCTAAATATGTTGGTACCTCATATGGAGATGATTATCACTATGCTATTTGGGTTCCAAAGACCCTTGTGACTAACAAAAGAGGACCCATTCCAAAATGGGTACCTAAATCAAAGACTTGATTTATTGTAGGGCTTTTCTTCCGGTGGATCTTCATGGCTCATTGATAGTGGGTGTTCATCTCACATGACCGGAAGCAAAGAAGTAGTAAAGGGCTTATTGAAACAATTACTCTCATTCTCTCATGTCACCATTGGGAACAATACAAGACTTAAGGTATTGGGATATGGCAAGGTGGTGATCACACCGGAGTTATCAATTGAGAAGGTCCTCCTTGTTGAATCCCTTTCATATAATCTACTTTCCGTTGGTCAATTATGCGATGCCGGTTACACCGTTATCTTTAATAAATACCACGTGACCATCCTTTTCACAAAATCTCTTAAAGTAGCCTTTGTTGGATTTCGTGAGAACGGTTTGTATGTGGTCGATTTCTCGAAAGAGACCACTCAAATTGCCACGTGTCTAATGGCTAAATCCGACAAGGGTTGGCTTTGGCATCGCCGGCTAGGCCATGTCGGTATGAGAAATTTACAAACTCTTGTAAAGGGTGGACACGTGGTAGGACTAACCGATGTTAATTTTTCCAAAGATCGTCCTTGTAGTGCTTGCATAGCCGGAAAGATGCATGAAAAGAATCACCCCAAGAAGACCATTATCTCCACTAAGAGGCCTTTGGAGCTCCTTCATATGGATCTCTTTGGGCCTCCCACATATGATAGTCTTGGTGGCAAGAAATATTGTTTGGTGATTGTGGATGATTATTCAAGATATTGTTGGACTTTCTACATCAAGAAGAAGAGTGAAACTCAAAAGATATTCATTGACTTTGCAACCCTAGTTCAACGCCAATATGACTCCAAGATTTTGGCAATTAGAAGTGACAATGGTACGGAGTTCAAGAATTACACTATGGATGATTTCCTAAGTGGGGAGGGCATTCAACACCAATATTCCGCTGCATATACTCCCCAACAAAATGGTGTCGCCGAAAGGAAGAACCGCACTCTTATTGATATGGCAAGAACTATGATGGCCGAATTTCATTCCCCATACAACTTTTGGGCCGAAGCCATCAACACCGCTTGTCACTACTCAAACCGGCTCTTCTTCCGTCCTCTCATGGAAAAGACACCATATGAACTCCTCACCGGTAAAAAGCCAAATGTATCTTACTTTCGAGTCTTTGGTTGCAAATGCCATGTTTACATTAAAGGTTGCAAAATTGCTAAATTTGAATCTAGATCTTTTGATGGTATACTTGTTGGATATGCCGCAAAGTCTCATGCTTATAGGGTCTACAACATATCCACCGGGTGTGTTGAAGAATCTATGAACGTGGAGTTTGTCGAGGATAATGGCTCCCAAGTGGAGCATATTGATCATGATGATGTAGGTGATGATGCTCCATCTCAAGCCATAAGAACTATGGGGATTGGAGAACTTATTCCTATTGAAGGACCTATTGATGATACTCAAGAAGAAGGAACAAGTTCTACTCAAGTTGAGCCATCCACCTCAATAGTTGATCAAGAAACTATCCAAGAACAAGAACATGATATTCATTCACATGATCAAGAAGATGGTCAAGACCCACCCAACTCTAGTGGTGAACAAGAACATAATGAACCCACAACCCAAGAACTCCACTTCGGGTTGACCATGAGCAAGATGAAGGCAATGATGAAGATATTTGTGTTGGTGAAACAATTGGTCAAGCCATGGAACGCCGGGTCATCCGGCGTGCATCAAAATTGGATCATCTTTCCCACTTCAAAGAAAATATCCTTGGGAGTATTCGTAGGGGTGTGTCCACACGCAAACAATTATCTAACTTTTGTGGTCATGTCTCTTGTTTGTCTAGCTTAGAACCTCTCAAGGTATATGATGCTCTTGAAGATATGGATTGGGTTGCGGCTATGCATGAAGAGTTGAACAACTTCGAGCGCAACAAAGTATGGTCATTAGTTGAAAAACCCAAAGACACATGCCATAATGTCATTGGAACCAAGTGGATATTTAAGAACAAGCAAGACTCACATGGTCAAGTCATCCGCAACAAAGCAAGATTGGTTGCACAAGGCTACACCCAAATCGAAGGAGTCGACTACGGTGAAACCTATGCCCCCGTTGCTAGACTTGAATCCATTCGCTTACTAATTGCTTATGCATCTACTCATAATATTGTCTTATATCAAATGGATGTTAAAAGTGCTTTCTTAAATGGTCCACTAAATGAGTTGGTGTATGTTAAACAACCTCCGGGTTTCGAAGACCCTAAATTTCCTAACCACGTCTACTTACTACATAAGGCTCTTTATGGGCTCAAGCAAGCTCCACGTGCTTGGTATGATCATCTCAAGGAGTTCTTAGTAGACCGTGGCTTTGAAATTGGGGTAATAGATCCCACTCTTTTTACAAAAAGGGTAAATGGAGATTTTTCGTATGCCAAATATATGTTGATGATATTATCTTTGGTTCCACTAACCGTGAATTTAGTGATCAATTTGGCAAGCTAATGACCAAGGAATTTGAGATGTCCATGATGGGAAAGTTGAATTATTTTCTTGGCTTTGAAATCCACCAATTTCGAGAAGGAACATTCTTATGTCAAGCCAAGTATATTAAGGACATGCTCAAGAAATTTGACATGAACAATGCCAAGCCATATAAGTTTCCCATGGACTCCAAGGCGGATCTTCACTTAGATCCGGATGGTAAGGAAGTTGATCAAAAGCTTTATCGTTCTATGATTGGATCTTTGCTTTACCTTTGTGCATCTAGACCGGATATTATGTTTAGTGTGGGTATGTGTGCAAGATTCCAATCAAGTCCTAGGGAAAGTCATGAAACCGCGGTTAAAAGGATTCTAAGATACTTGATGGATACTCCTAACTTTGGTCTTTGGTATCCCCATGGCACAAGCTTTGATCTTGTAGGTTATTCGGATGCGGATTGGGCGGGTTGCAAAATGGATAGAAAATCAACTTCGGGTACTTGCCAATTCCTTGGTAGGTCCCTTGTGAGTTGGTCTTCTAAGAAGCAAAATTGTGTGGCCTCGTCCTCCACCGAAGCCGAATACATTGCCGCCGGAAGTTGTTGTGCACAACTATTATGGATGAGGCAAACTTTAAAGGATTATGGTGTCATTTGTGACAAAGTGCCTCTTTTATGTGATAATGAAAGTGCCATCAAAATTGCTCACAATCCGGTTCTTCATGGGAAGACCAAGCATATTGAGATCCGGTATCATTTTATTCGAGATCATGTTGAGAAGGGTGATATTGCAATCAAGTATGTCAACACCAAGCTTCAACTCGCCGATATGTTCACAAAGCCTCTTGGTGAAGCAAGATTCAAGGAGTTGAGAGGAGAACTTAATGTGGTGGACATAAGCAATTGGATTTAGTGGATTCTTGCATACCTACCCATATTAGACGATATTATTTGGTTTGGATGTAGGCATGGACATAGGGGGAGTGCGGTCCTAATCCATTGGACCATCCCTCCCCCCATTATGCCGATAGTAAGAATTCATTTTGTCTCTATATTTTCATGTTATGAATTGTGAGTTTAAATGACGAGTAGTGGCCGTGGACCCAAGATATATCTTCGCGGTGTCACACCACATACTCATACATGGTGGCCTCGGCCACCGCCCTCTTCCTTGTGAAGAGTTGGTTTTATTTGGTTTTTATTGATTTTCTAGTGCTCCAATGGAAAACATGCTCAATTTGGTTTTATGTGTATTTGCTTCCTGCAAATTGAGTATGAAGTACCATCTCCAGTTTGTGTTGATCTAATCCTATGCATATCTTATCCCACAAAACAACTTCCATCTTGCACAAGTTCAATTTCCACAAAAATCTGGAATTTTGGAGGAGGCCCCAGTAGTACTACCGGGTGGAGGCCGGCAGTACCGGGCTCTAAATTTAAGCAGATTTCGATCTGCTCAGAAAAATTCAGGCCCCAGTAGTACCGAGCCACCCGCCCCGGTACTACCGGGCATGCGGGTTTCGCATTAAGTCAACACGGGGTCGGGATGGGGGTTATTCCTCATTTCTCCCCACCCCGTACGACTCCACCGCCGCCCCCTCCAAGCTCTACTTCGGCCGGCATCCCAGGCCGCCGGAATCCGCCGTCCCCGGCCAAATCTGCTCCGTGGGAGCGATCCCCTCATCGATCTCCTCCATGGCCTCCGGTATTTCCCCGTTCTTTGCATTCTTTGTTTCTAAATCTTGAAACCTAGATGTATGGAGAGGAAACATTGGTAGCTCCATTGGCAATGGTTAAAGTTGGAGGGATGATCACCTAGGCCATGTTAGCTAGCCTCTATGTGAAATGTATGGTTGAATCTTTCAATTTTGTGCCATTCAGTCTTGAATCGGCTCGCACCACAGCCAGAACTCAAGCAAGAGGAAGAACTCCAGCTGTTGCTCGTACCACCACTGCTCCTCCCACTAGAGCTCGCAAAGCACTTCAGTTATGGAAGAATGAGGACTATCAGAAGCTCAGAGAAGAGAATCCCTATGCTGAGGAGAGGTCACCTCTTGTGCGGAATCCGAATTTTTTCACCAATGATCAAGAAGCCATCTACAAGGAGATCTATCTCCACAAGAAGTACTCTGTGGTTGTCCAGCACACTCTTGATCTTGCTTACATGAAAGACTCCAAGCACAAGGTCTATTTTGATGAGACACTTGCAATGTGTGAGGAGTTTGGGATGATTGACATCATGAAGGAGAACCATCCTTACATCGAGTACTACATTATTCAGTTCTTTGCCACCGTCTACCTTGACCATGATGAAGCCCGGACTCTTTGGTGGATGACCAAGGACTTTACCTTGCTTTCTGCCACCTTGGCGGAGTTTGGAGAGGTTCTAGGCTACGAAGATAAGGGTGAAAGTGTTGCTAGTGGATGGAGATGCCATGACAATGATCGATCAAGCTCCAAGGATGTTCTTGGACCAATCACTATGGAAAGAGGCACCACCGGTAAAACTGCTCATCTTGTGCGTCCATTTGAGATTCTCCACCGTGTCTATAGGGAAACCATTGCTCCTCGTGTGGAAAACTGGGATGAGGTTCATGGCTACATGTTTGACCTTCTCAAGCTCTCCTATGAAAATCAAGGCAAAGGCAAGAAGCTTGATGTGATGGATTGGATGTGGAATGACTTGTGGTCCACAATCATTGATAGAAGGGCCCCCATCTATGGCCCATTCATTATGAAGCTCATTCGTCGCAAGTGGGCTCTCAAGAAGAATGGAGAAGATATCATGAAGGATGGTAGCCCCGTTGTGGCTCATCTAGTGAAGGAACTGCGTATCAAGGCTCATGCTCCTCCCAAAACCAAGCCCATTGATCCTGAGACTGCTGCTGAAGCTGAGAGAGCTAGTGGGAGTGCACCTCCCCTTGAGGAACCTTCATGGTTCAAGAAGCTGCAGATTAAGGCCAAGAGGGCCTTTTGCCTCAAACTTGACTTGGAAGATCGTATGTATGAGGCTCATGTGTATCACAAGAAGGCAGCACAGCGACACAAAGCAATGATGAGGCACATGCAGATTACAGTCTCCGATGGTTCTGAAGAAGAAATCACTCCGAAGCATCAATGGGTGTCCAAGCATGGTTTCTGGAGTGATGAAGATGCTCCTCCAGATGGTGATCGCTTCCAGGCCTCCTCCTCTTTGACCCACCACGGCGCGGGTGGAGCTTGATGCTCCTAGGGACGTGTTAGCATCGCGCTTCTCCCTTTTTGGCATTTCGATGACAAAGGGGGAGAATGTGTTCTATTTAGGATGTGCTGTGGGATTTGCATGGGAGGAACACAAGCTTGCACTTCGTTTGATCTTTATGCTTGTGTTCCATCTTTATTTGGATATTTGCTTTGAACTTCTCTTTGCATGATGTAAGGCATGCCTTGACCTTGTGTTATTGTAATAAGATCTATCTAGTATGGTACTTGCTTATTGTTGCTTATATTGTGCAAGTTGTTATAATTGTTTATCCATACGAACTTGCTTGGGTTGTAAAATATAGGGGGAGCTCCGCCCATTCTATATGGTGTGTTTTTGCATTCAAAAGCAAATTCCTAATAAACACACAATTTGGAGAGCCCGTTTATCTTTTGCAAATCATTTGTTTCTCCTAAGTGTGTTGTCATCAAACACCAAAAAGGGGGAGATTGAAAGGGCATATCTTTCCCCAAAGTGTTTTGATGTTTGTTGACAACACACTTAGTTGTCTAATGTGTGTGCTAAAAATGTGCAGGATTGTATCAATTATTATTGCACAGGTTTTGTCTCAAGAAAAGGAAGAGAAGCAGTCTTCATTGCGTCAGCCGGTACTACCGGGTTCACCCCGGTACTACCGGGTGTTCTGCCGTGCGGAACTACCGGGCCCAGTACCGGGCCCAGTACCGGATCTCCAAATGCTCTCTGGACTCGCTCGATTTTAAGCCGGTAGTTGCCCCGGTAGTAGCGCGGTACTACCAGGTGGGGAGCACTACCGGACCAGGCGATCCGGTACTACCGATGCACGCAGGGAGGGAGGCGTTGACCAGTTTTTCGCAGGCCGTCCGTTCTCTGTCAGTCGGTACTACCGGGCGAGGCCCGGTACTACCGCTGTGGGCTGTTTACAGCTCCAACGGCCAGATTTCTGGGAGGGGTATTTATACCCCTCCACCTACCTCCGGCTCACTAAGCTTGATTTCCCACTCTCTCTCCACCATTGTTGCAAGCTTCAAACTATTAGTGCTCCCACTCCAACCACTCAAATACATTGATACTTTGAGGAGTGAAGGAGGAGCCCTAGATCCGCATCTCCACCGAGCCGATTTGTCTACATCGACCTAGTCACTTGTAGATCTTGTGTAACTTGATACATTGGATACCTAGAAGATACTTGTGATTCTTGTGGCTTTGGTAGCCACAAGGATTAGCCGGGAGCCTCCAATTAAGTTGTGAAGACGCGACCCGGCCTTGTGATTCTTGTGGCTTTGGGAGCCGCAGGAATTTGGTGAGAGCCTCCAATTCGGTTGTGGAGTGTGCCTCATCCTTGTAAAGGTTTGTTGCCGACCTCGAGGGCATCATATAGTGGCTCGTGGATCTCCTCATCGGAGGATAACACGAGGGAGATACGGTGTGCCATATCAAGGCTATTCGGTGTTCACTTTGTGACTCCGCACCGCTCCAACGGAGACGTAGCTTCCATTGGGAAGTGAACTTCGGTAGAACATCTCCGCGTCACCGTGTGGTTATCTCTTAACCTTCCTTTACTTGTATTGCTAGCCTATCTTGAGTAGGATATCTTGCTAGCTTGTTTATTGCTCATCATATAGGATTGTTCATCTAGTTGCATATCTAGAGAACATATATTTGAGCAATTCCCGAATTTGTATTAAAATAAAAAGAAAATTTGTAGTTGCCTATTCACCCCCCCCCCCCCCTCTAGTCAACCTACTCGATCCTTTCAGTCTTAGAGCCAAGTTGAGGGAGCTAATCAAGTGTATTACGTCTATTTTGACGGTTAATGTAAAGAAACAAAAGAGGGGCACTAAGTCAGCTCCTCCATTGCTCATGGATGCAACTTATAAGGCTGAGACTTGATCTCTGCTCAGACTCAGTGATGCAACAAGGCCTCGAGCGTACCTAGAAATAGTTTTAGTGGGGCCAACATGAGTGGGACACTTTATTAGCAAACTCAAATAATTATAAGGTGTTTCGTATAAAAATATGAAGATCTTAACGCAATTTAGGAATTCCGGTGGGGCTAGGCCACTCACACCTTCTTGGGTCCACCCCAGAAATGGGCTAGGGTTTCGAGAAAGGACTAGCTAGCAATTATGGAAGGGGAAAAAATTCGTCGACATTGACTTTTCGCCACGAGGATTTAAATTTGACGACAACCTCAGGCAGAAAAGTTGTGGCCACGAGCTAAGTTAAACCACACCTCTTTGAAAATTTTATGAAGCAAAAAATTACGTGTGGATCAACTTCTCCATGGAAAAAATCTCACAATCATCATCTTCCATTGTTTTGTGCTTTAGTCTTTGACTACGGGTTAAGTTAAGAAAGCTATTGTTCTGAGTTTTAGTCTTTTGTCAGATTTAATCAAGCAAAGGGGCCAACGGTCGACCTAGAAGAAAATGTCAGTGATGGTCAAACATATAAGTTGAGAAACCTTGCTAGTAAATTCAAATAATGTAATGGTTTTCTTATAAAATATGAAGTCTTTTTCAATTCAGAAACTTGAGTGGGCCAGGCTGCTCAGACCATGTTGAGTCTGCCTCTGAAATTCCAACAGTTTCGAGGGGAGGCCGTTAGCTAGCAATTGCTGTAGAAACAAGAGTCCAAAGGCCATGTATAAATATTCTGAACATAATTATCTAAGTATAACTAGAGAAAAATAATACAACTCTACATAACAATTATACACATTTGTCAAATCCCTATATTTTGATGGCTAAGCAAATAAGCATGGACGACTGGGTTTTCTTCCCGGTGAACCTCCAATACCAAACCGGAGAAGAATTTCCAAATCTAGATCAACAAGCATTTCTAGCGACCAGAGGTTTGTTTCACATTCCATAGCACGGAACCTAATGAACTAGTTGCAGGAGAAAGGTCAACATGTCAGCCATCGCCATGACCGACATACATGGGGTAGGGAAAAACTTTCAATAGTAACTTGGGGTGTACGTCTGGTTGACTTTGCCCATTAGTTCCATTCTCCGATCGTCAAATCTTCAGACTTCACATGCAGGGCTTTGACGTTTTATCAGGTTTGAAGATACCCGGCCGGCACCCGGCAGAGGCTATAAATTCCGAGGAGGTAAGTTCCGCTCTCAGGTAACTGTCGCAACATACCGTTGAAAAATACAACATGCATGCATGTATATATGGTCCACGTTCATACTATTGAGAGCAAATTGAGTGAAAATTCTAGAGAAAGGTTCCGGCTGATAACCACCACTATCGTTGTTTAGACCAATATTTTCTCTGAAATTCGTATCTTACATGTAAGATTGATCAATATTTGAAATTTGAAGTTTTATAGTTGGATGCATGTATCACGTGGTGGAGTTATTCGAATGTTTATGAAGCGCTAGCAGCATTTGCATCCGTACTTGCAGGTATGGAAAGTTTGTGTCATATAATGCGGTGCCGTAGAAGCTTCGGAGTCTTTACAAAAAGGAGTAGGATCGGTAGAAGCTTTCGAGTCTTCTTTACAAAAAAAAAAAAAAAGGAGCAGGGTAGAAGCTTTGGAGTTTGGATGCATGCGGATATACGATGCCGTCCGGCAGGGCACCACGACGTAATTGGCTATACTGCCTTTTTAGGTTTTTCTTTGGAACAACCTTTTCCATATGATTCGGCAGCTAGTTAGCTTGGGATAAAAAGTCTCACAGGTTGGTAGGGTTGGGAGTTCGCGTCCAGCACACAACCATGCACGTGCACCTATATATATAATCAGTTGAAAAGTTCATTTGGGTGTATCAAATTCTGTGGTGTTATGTGATTATTCATTTGTCAGTATATGTGTGTCTGTAAGGAATCGATCGAAAATGACAGAAAAAAATAAAACATAGAGACTCAACGTCTCGACGGGTGTATTGTACAATGGACTGCCATGCCGAATTCTCGAGCTTGAGATAAGAACATTGTGGCAAACCTTTGATTGGGGACTTGGGCAAAAAGCGGCATGACGGCCGAAAAGTATATGAGTGGCTTCTCTCACCTGTGTGATGAGTTAAGGGTTGGCTAGCTTATTAGAAAGTTATGTTGATCAAGATTTTGGTTATTGGCTTATTAGGAAGTTATGTTGATCAATATTTTGGTTAAACACCTAAAATTAGTAAATCCAATTATTTCTCTTCACATATGCAAGTCTGAAGACGTGGCGTGGTGGTAGCGACACGATGTTCCCTCCGGGAGTTCCTGGGTTTGAATCCCTGGCCCGTGTCAAAGTTTTGAGCATTATTCTATTTGTATAAGATTTATATCTTCCTAATTATGAAACCAAGTGTACAACAAGATTCGAACCTATGACCTAGTAAGTGTGTGCCCGACCTAATCTGGGGATACGGGATACCCATATGCTACACTAAAGGTTGCCTCCAAAGGGAGTTTAAAAGCTAAATAACCACCTTTCAGGAATATTTGAATTCAAAATTTGTTTCTTTAAATTTGTCCATCAACTATCCAGAATATTTCGATTGTCATGGTAACCGCGAATCCTGAGCCCCCTCAGGGAAAACAATTCGGGAACAAAAACCTTGATAACAATAGATAATTCATGTGATTATGTACATTCGGTATCATATATGTTGATATTTTCTCAATATGCTTGGTCAAACTTTAAAGTCTGACCTTGACCAAACCCAAAACGCATTGTAATATCAGACAGAGGGAGTACATATCAGGGTTTCTAACATCCATGACACAGTTAAAGAAGTCGGCACCGCCTTTGATTGGCACGAGGATGTTCTCAAACAGTGCTACCGGCTTGTTATTCAAAACACCATGCATGCATTGACTTTAAGCTCCAGTTAGTTCACTTAGTCACGCAGTCTTACATGCGCAAGTTAGCTAGCAAGACTATTATACACATGTTACTTCCTCAACTAGCATAGCTCATCGAATTAGCTAGCCTCATGCATCATGATGGCCATGGAGTAGTAGATAGACATACCAATACCCTTATGTATATCAGTATATGTGCATGCATGCGTTGTAACGCGACGCCCAGCCCAAAGTACGTACTGTATGGTGCATATTCTATGTGTAGACGGTTCAGCAACAATAAGTCAATGGCAAAGCTTCTCACGACAAGGTTCCTTCCATCACAATTTCTGATATCCTCTCATTCCCGTCTCGATTGTAATATTTAACTAGTTATACTTTTATTTTGAGATAACAACTGATGGAATTTCAACAATGGCGAAACCGATTACTAACAACTCCACAAAAAACGGAAAATACAATATGGACCCAGAAGACCACACACCGTACTTCCAAATCGCAATCAAGCCCATCGTCCTCATCGTCACCAACCAAGTACAGGACCAGACCCAGAAGCAGCACAACTTCAGACACCATCGAGTCACCGCTGCCACCTTCGCCACATTGGGCTTTGAACACCGCAGGAGTGCCCACCCCGCAGGGTGAGAGCTAAGAACCTTTTCCAGACCATCGGGCAGGCAGGAGATGGGGAAGACCAGACAGTACCTCCAATCCAAGATCCCCGAGCAGTAGGTCTCAACCATCGATGCCACGTCGAGCCGCCTCCTTCCCTCGCCACCATGGCCGGCCGGAAGAAGCTTCAAGACGAGACAGTCACATCTAAAAAAAAGACCATAAACAACCCTAACGAGGAAGGCGGTTGTACCATCTCCCTCCACTCCCTCGCCACCACTGCCGGCCGAGGGAAGACAATAGCATCAGCAGCCCTCCGACTCCCAAACAGACTCCCGAAGCTCCACGGCAGAGTCGAAAAACGACCGCGCCCGGAGCTCCAAATCCGCAGATCCGAGAGGAAACCAGGCCAGCAGCTCGCCGCCGCCGCCACAAGTGGCCTTGCCGAGATGGGGATCGAGCTCCAACCACCTTATTCTGACGCGACGCCGCCTCCACCATCCGGACGACGTCTCCAGCATCCCTAGCAGATCTCAATCCCCCACCACCGGCGATCCGACGAAACCCCGCTGCCTCCATGGGATCCCCGCCGATTGAGAAGAAAACCCACCGCCGCCGGCCGCCCAGAACTAGCTATACGTTGGTAGCCATAATAAGTACATATTTGACAAAAAATACCACTTTAAATCAGGACAACCCCTCATGTTTACGATTGTTCATTTTTTCCTGCTCTATATATGCACTTTAAAACGATACCACTTTAATTTTGCTCTCTCCCAAACAGCTTCTCTCCCCTAGGTCGTCTATGCTATAATTTCATACGTGTGTATCAAGGTCGTCTATGCTATATTTTCTCTCTCCCAAACAGCTTATCTTTTCAGTATCTCTCAAACCATTGGCGGAGATACACATAAATGTTAGCTATGAAAAAAAGGGTAACACGACACCTATCCTGAGCACACACAAGGGAACCATATAGATGGAAGTGAAATCCAATCCACGAAATAATTTGATCCATATGGATGGCACCGTTGTAATAATTTTAAATATAAAATTAATTCCATAATCAGCAAGCAAATCAAGCAAGTACTACACATGTTAATAGATTAACTTTGAACCGGGGCTATCTCCTTTCATTGATTATTTCAAGAAAAATAACAAGTTATTATAGGGAAAGTAAGAAGCTGAGTTCAGGAAACCTAGCAGAATTATCCCTATCGTGCTACACCTAGCTAGCTAGGGAAAGTTTCAAAAGCCCGCGTCCTTGTCCCTATCTACAATCAAAACTTAACCGGGATCGAATGCATCCACGAATCTGGATTTTGCTGATCGAGATATTGACGGATGCAAACTTTTTTCTCCCTCTTTGTCCTAAGAATGTGGTCCTGAAGTCCACCATTCATTTCCCCCACGTAGAGAAATGCTTCATTTTCTTTGATTGTGATGTCACTATCGAGCTATAGGTATAGGTGCAGTTATGCCGATAGGTAATTGCAAACTGCTACCTTGACTAACTGATAGCGTTGGCAAAGAGAAGAAATTTTAGCAGCACATATATGTAGATCTGATCCTTGGAACTATTCAAATGACGCAATTATATATGCGACTTTACCAAGTCATATATATGCGTTGCTGCTCGAGGAAAGGGGAGGAGCAAAAGGATTTTCTGCAATGCGGCACTCTCGCTTTTGGAGGTGGCGGTTTTGGTGCGGGAGGAGTTGGCGAGGCGGGCTTATGCCCACACACAAGATCCTGGAGACTAGTTTTTTTGTTGTTGCAAAAGGGTTCTTTTCCCTTTTTCAAAATTCTGTACATAACACTCTATTCTATCTAATCGAATGACGGATACGACCGTTTTAAAGCTCAAAAAAAAAATCAAGGTACTCATATGCATATTCAAGCCCGTGAAAGTGAAAATTCTAGCTAGACATCTATTTCCCCAATAAATACAAGGCAGCAAATTGAGTTAGTGACTTCAACTCTATGTACTTCTTGAAATTGAATTTTCTAAATGGATATTTCCATTTCTACATGCTTTCACATATGCGCTCTCCCACGGGTAGTGCTAGATTCCAGGTGTAATTAGTCAAATACTGGAAAATCCACGGCATACATTCATGTCGGCTTCCAATTTCCTTGAGGAAATCCATGCATGCCAGGGGGTTGAATTGACTTCAAGTACTTCAGCTTCATGTCTGCCTCTGAATTAAGTCTATGCAGACTATACATACTTAAGTACGTATCAACGCGTAATAAAGTTGCTATACACACTAGTTGTTTTCTTGAATAGGTTTGTCAAACCTATCGACACACAGAGTGACACATAATGAATTCCGCAACGTTGAACAAGTTAAATTCACACACGAAACGTACAGCACTTTTTTGCTTTTGTCAAACAGGTGAACTGTTCATATAGATAGTTGTCAGTGTGAGACCGGAAGACCCAGACAAATCCATCCATTAATAGTCTGAGAGCTTGATGGATGGATTCGATGCATATCAGCATATGTGATAAATATGTATATTATATGTGAAGGAACGGATGAATTATTATGTGATATAAATATATATATTTTCTGTGAAAGAATGAATGAATTATTGTGTACTAGTACTTGGCTGTCTCATGAACATGGACAGGACAGCTTCTTCTCGATTTTGAGATTGTGTTTGCTAGCTTAGCCACACCTTTCTGAGAGCAAGTGAGCATGTTTGACTGGACTAGGTCAGAAACGTCACAAATCCTCTCCCTCTCTCTCTTCTCTTTTCAATCACTACACATTCTATCGGGCATATATACAGTACGTTTGTCAGCACGGTAGGCAACAAGTACTTTAAAAAAAAGTTCTCCTGACTAAGAGTTCATCATTGTTTGGCTACCTAACTCTCTCTCCGGCTATCTCCATCTCATATATATATATAAGTACTTGATTCTGCAGGAGAATCAGCCGTTGTATGTGTGTGTACCAGAAGCTTTGGGATCAGATAGAATTTAAGGGCTAGCTCTAGCTGTTGGGAGAGAGATAATATGAGAGGCTTTGAGAGGAGAGGCGTCCGGCAGTACAACCGATCAGACGAGCCGCGGATGCGGTGGACGGAGGAGCTGCACCGGCAGTTCATCGAGGCCGTCGGCTGCCTGGGCGGTCCTGAAGGTAAGTTCTTGCTTCTCTCTCCCTCTCTCCTTGAATTTCTGATGGACTCACCCTGATCTCTCATAATCTCTCTCTCTATTTATCTGTTTGGGGTTTTCATTATTATTTTGCTGCCCGGTGATCTTTGAAAAATAATGGTTACATGGTATGGCTCGATATAAGGTAGTTCTTTTTCCATTAGTATCACATAGTTGTGTGTGGTAGGTTAGGACGGAGTTTGTCAAGTTCATGTAATAAAGGAAAGAAACTAAACCCCACGTGATACACATGCATGACGAGCAACAGTTAGAAAATAATATTATAGTGGACTCTGCATCAAATTTATGCACACATGACTTCAAGCTTGATGAAGGTATGATTTTTCTTAGCTCTCCCACTTTAATTATTGGATGAACTGTTTGGTTTTTAAACAAGTCACTACAACAAATGGTGCAAACGATGTTTAACACACGTCCTTTCATAAAATAGTGGATAATCAAATATATGCATATGAGGATGAGGTCTTCTATATTGTGTTAGCTAATAAGTAAGTACTTATGAGTTTTCACCCTGCTGTATCCCCTTTGCCAAACTCAAATTTAGTTCCTATACATGGTGGGTATTTGCAAGGTGAGATGAGAGCAATAACTCATCAACATAAATATGCCAAAATAAGTCTCATTATTGCAAAATAGAGAAATCAAATAAATAGTATATTTTATAAAATTTCGGCCTTTATATGTGTGTTACATAGAAGAATATATGTTCTGTTAATTCTTCTTTGGTCTTATATAGTCTCTACGATGTTTCTTTGCACAAAAAATGACATCTCACCTATAATTTCATATAAACATAATTTCATCGTGATCTGTATATCAATCATTTATATATAATTTTTAGGGGAAAATCTTTATGCATCCGGAATACTATAATTCCTGTGTGCATCAGCCAGCTCTCTCTCAGAATTTAATCAGGAGAAGTAGTAGTAGTAGTTCGTTCTTCAACGTTTGCAATTATCTGTTGCTGACGGTCGTCTTTCCTCTTTTTGTTTGCAGAGGCAACACCGAAGCGAATTCTTCAGCTGATGGGCGTGAAGGGGGTTAGCATATCTCACATCAAGAGCCATCTACAGGTAGGGGCTACGTTTTTTCTTACACGTACATCCATATGATTCTTTATCAACAACCTGGTTGACTGATTCCTTTTTTTAAACAACGATCCATCTGCAGATGTACAGAACAAGCTCCAGCAACAACGGCAGCAGTTCAGCCGATGCGACTGTGAATCATCCCCAACTAGATCGTCACTGCGTCGATGTGTCACGGGAGGGGAACAACACAGCAGCTGCTCCTGATAGGATCAACGCATCTTCTTGCACCGTGCTCCGACGCGGCGTCCACCACTCGTCGCCACCGTACCAACTGTGAGTACAATCAAAATTGATTATCAATCCAGTTCCAAATTAGTTCTCATGTATGTAATAGAATGGTTAACTGATCATGCTAATTTTGCAGACCTTCCATCGACGAGATCTTCAGGAGCTGGGAGCAGAGTAAAAAACTTCTTCCATGGAACTCCAGCATGCTAATCACCCCACAGAAGGTAATACTAGCAATTTTCACCATTTTGTTATTATTACACTACGGAGATGCAGTTAAAAATGTTTTGTATGAGCAAACATCGTACGTAAGGAGAAAGGCAGAAAGCAAGCCCAAATTGATAAGTTCTTCTTGCTATCGTTCATACATGTGCTATGTATGTACTACTCCCTCCGTTCCAATGAATAAGACTTATATTTTTTTGAAAAAGTCAAGCTAAGTAAATTTTGGCCAAACTTTTTGAAAAATTTATCAACAACTATAATATTATATGGACATCATGTGAAAATATATTTCATGATGCATCTAACCATGTTTGTTTTGTATTGTACATGTTCATAATTGCTTTAAAAAACTTCTTTCAAAAATAATATAGGCCTTATTCATTGGAATGGAGGTAGTATTATTTTTAAGATTGATTTTGTTACTGCCGTGTATGGACTGTCCAGGGAACATTATCTCTTACAAATAAGCTGCCTGATTACTGCTAGAGATGTATATTAGCAGAGAGTCAGTGATACATATTAATCTTGCTGACATGCTAACGATGTATGTATGTCATTGCAGGCGATCGACTGGCCGTGTCGCGCTAGCAACACACATCACATCAACAATCATACGGTGGCAGGGTGTGATCTGACGCTGTCGATCAGCGGACGGTGGGAGGAGGAGGGCATTGCGGCAAGCAGCGACACCGACGGGTCAAGCATGACAATAGAGGTGGCCAGAGCACCGGTGAGGGACCGAGCTGGTCTAAACCTTGACCTTAACCTCGACATCGACGTCGATAGATGGATGACCAACTGTGATAGCTAGGCCCTGTGTAGATATGTAGGAAGGCCCTCCAACTTCACTGCTCCACAACACATGCAAGTTCTTTGATGTCACGGTTCTTTGGAGTTTGGAGCACAACCAAGAGATTAAGTGAGTGTTCTTCGATGTCATATTTCGTTCATATGTGTCATTTGTGCATCCACTGTGCTAATCAATTACTTGCTGTTACCAAGCCTCTTGACTAATGACATATTTTCTAATCTTTCTAAGCTTCAAGCGCATTGCATCCATCTTCATCTCGTGAACAGCGACGACGTCGGTAAGCTCGACCCCGTGAGCATCAATGATGTCGGCAATCTTCAACTCCAATACCATCTTCTCTTCTAGGCATTGGAGACGAAGATCTTCACTTATCTTCAATTTTGCTTTCAAATCGTTGTTTTCTTTTATAAAAAACTCTACAATAGGGTCGGCTGGAATTTCCGGTTTAACTACCTCCTAAATAAAAATATATCTATGTCAATTTGGTCTGCATGATTGTTATAAACACGAAACAAAATAAATAGTGATAAAAATATACCACATCCGAATCATAGACCGGACGAGGGACGACGGGGACGGATATCAAAACCATGACACTATACATAAAAAACATAAGAAAATTATATAAGAAAAATAATTATGCAATCAAATCATACAAGTAATTTTGTAAAATAACAGATAAAAGAAGAGGCTCACCGAGGTGGTGCCGGTCACGGGATGGCGGGGGCTATCGACGGCGGTGAGGACCGAGACGACACTAAAATCCACAAATAATAAATTAATTTGAGCTCAAAATACATAAAAAATGAACTACCTAGCTTAGACATTTCATCAAACACCTAGGTAGCACTATAAAAATGAAATGAGCTAAACTTGTATGGAAATGGCTAAAATTCGGCCGCCGGGTGAAAGGATCAAGTGTTGCTAACCCTTGGAGAGATGGGTGCCGTCTATCTTGACAAATCTTGGAAAAAAATGGGGCTACACTTGAGCTTGAGAGAGGAAACAATGGAGATGATCTTGAGAGTTCAAAATGGTGGCTGGCCCGAGCTTGGATATGATATAGCGGGACCTCTAGTCCCGGGCTGTACCATGGCCCGGGACGAAAGGTCCACCCTCCTGTCTCCACCCTGCCGCTGACTGCCTCGGTCCCGGGTGGTATCACGGTCCGGAACTAGAGGTGCCCTACAACCCGGGACCCGACCTGCGCAGCGTCAGAGCAGCCAGCCCGGTACTAGTTCCCTCCTCCTGGGACTAGAGCCCAATACCCCTCTCCACCAAAGCCCCTGTTTCCACTAGTGTCAGTACATGCTTGTCTCTGCATGAACTATTCGAAATCGAGCTAGTTTTTTTTTTTGAGCCTCTCCTGGGAATACAAGCTGTAGTATCTGTTCACACGCACAGATACGCACACCACACACACGCATACCACACACACCCACCTATGCGTCTAAACTAGACCTACAATCTAATATCCCTAATACGCCTTAAGAGACTTCCGAAGACCAGTGCTCCGGGACCGACGGGCACGTCGACCTCGCCTGTGGCACGTAGACGTTGAGAGGCATCTGCGAATTTATTACACTGTTCAATGAAAATATGCTACAGTGTTCCGGGAGAACAGTGTAGCGGTGAGACACCCGTGCTGATCCTGGGGATCGAACACGGGCGGGCTGGCTGGCCACTGCCAAGCCAAGCCACTGCGCTGCTCGCGCGTCTCGAAATCGAGCTAGTTAGGGTTTGCGTGGTACACGTTTGATTGGAGACTTTGGCGAAAAGCGGCGTGACGGCCGAAAAATATATATGCACGGCCGTTGTCACCCTGAAATTAGCCATGTTCCACTAAAAAAAAGCCATGTGATCAATTAAGGGTCGTTACCTTGTTAGAGTTTAGTAGTTAGTTTATTAGCATGGAGTCTAGATTACTGTAGTCGCATAGTTTATTAGCATGGAGTCTAGAGCCTTTCCTTGCCACCTGCTGTCAATGTTGGCTGCGTGGATGGTGATCTCGAGCTTTTTGCTTGCTATTCCCCTAGGGGCTGTGATCGATTCGGTGCTTGCCCTGAACTCCACCTCCACGTTCGTGGCTGCTGTGGAGCATGTTTCCTCGGCGGTGCAGGGTCCCTCAGTGAAGGATCTTGGAGTGGAGATGTCAGTGCCTATGGCATTGAAGGAGTTGAGTGGTACCGATGCCACTAGCCCGGAGGAGAAGATCGCGAAGGTGATGGCGCAGTTCGACGCGATTGAGCCATGGGAGAAGACCATGCCATTCTCGATGGTGGACCTCTGCCGAGAGATTGCTGACATGTCCAGGGACAAGCAGGTTCGGGTGGATGCTCCCTCTTTGGCCGAGCGACGGAGCATCCGGCTGGCCAAGAAGAACAAAGATTGTTTCACACCCGTAGCCAAGTGCGTCGAGTTTAGGAGGGCGGAGGCTTATGGGGAGAACACAAAACTCAAGAGCAAAGGGAAAGCCACCGAGGAGGTCCTAGATGACAAGATGCAATCTTATTTGCAGTTGTACAAGAAGCAGCACACACCGGTGACTCCGCAGGTGATGGAGGCTATTCGAGCTTTGGTTGCGAGCAATGCCTGATCCCTTATGTGAGAAGGGTGCACTTCGGTGCATCTATAGTGGAGAGAGTTTGTGTGTGTTTGGAGAGGCTCTTTTAGTTGGTTTTGTCGTGTGTCCTGTTAGCTTGGGTTTAGGTGCCCTTGTTTCAGGCACAGACGATGTCCCATGAGTTAAAGCCACCACGTTTTGTATGGTTTTTGGACCTGGTTTCTCTAATTAATTGGATCAATTATCTTCTTCTATAATGCAATGCGGAAACTCCCCGCCCTGGTTCTCCGGTCTCGTATGTCCCTATCTCTCTAGTCGCACGCACGCATGCTTAATTCCCATATTTTCCTACTGCATATAAAATGTAGTTTGAGTTGTGTGTGATCTTGTTCCAGACATACACTTCCTTACGTATATGATCCAGATGTATGTACGCATAGGTCCGTAGCAGTTAAATAAGTCGGCACCGTCTTTGATCGGCGAGAGGATATGACTGCAAATAGTACTACCTCATGATTTTGTTAATCAAAATTTCGAAATATCATGCATTGACTTAATCTCTGCACTCCAGCTCCATTTGATGATTAGTTATGCATGCACAAGTTAGAGCATCTCCAGTCGGAGCCCCCAAAGCCAGCCCAAACATCCGGGCGGACTGCCCGGACGGCTTTTGGGCCTAAAACATCCACCCAACGGCTCCCCCCATAGTCAGTCCAAACGCCCGGTCTGTTCGGCACACCCCAAACCTGTTCCATATCTGGGGCGGGTTTGGGCCGGCCGGACGCGTCCGCCTCTGACAGCGCGGACCTACCCATCCGCACCATAAATCGGACGGAACCCTTTCCCGCCGCGGTAGATATTTTGTACACTCTGTCGGCTCCTTCTTCTACCTCTGTCCCTCCAGCTAGCTCCAGCGGCCCCGCCCCACCGTTTCGGTCTCACCACTCACCCGCCGTCGTCTGCAGATCCTCCGACAAGATTTGGGCCATAGCAAGCTCTGTCTCAGCCGCATCTCGATGGATCTGACCCTTGGAACTATTCCAGCACATATGTATATCTGACCCTTGGAACTATTCCAGTGACGTAATTATGCGACTTTACCAAGTCACATATATATGAAGGGTAGGTTGTATAAACAGTCATATATATTTAGGACGCGCAACTGGAAATTCTAGCTAGACATCTCTTTCTCCAATCAATACAAGGAAGGAAATTGAGTTATTAGCAACCTGAACTCTTTAGTTCTTTAAATTGAATTTTCTAAGCGCTTATGTCCATCCACATGCTTTCATACACGCTTTTCTCGATCGAGCAGGTGTAATATTCCAGCATATACATGTAATTAGTCAAATAGCTAGAATAATCCAGAACGTACATCTATGTTGGTTTCCCATTTCCTTGGGGGAAAATCCATGCTAGTGAGTTGAATTGACTTTTACATGCTTCAGCTTGATGTCTACCATCTTAATTAAGTCTACGCCGTATATACTTACGTATATCAACGGGCATAGAATAGAACAATACATATACATACATAGATATATAATACTTTTCTTGAATAGTTTTGTCAAACCTAGCGACAGAGACGGCGTGACGCATAATCAATGCTGCGATGTTGAACCAAGTTAAATTCATTCACACAGAAATGGATATCAATTTTGTTTTTGTCAAACATGTGAACAGTTCATATAGCTGTCACTGTACAGTAAGACCCGGAGATTTGCAGGGAGAGACCCGGACAAATGAATTCATGATGTGAGCTTGATGGATGGATCATCATATCATCGGTGCATATGTGATAAGTGCGAAGGAATGAATGAATTATATTATAAATATATAGTACTTGGCTGTCTCGTGAACATGGACAGGCCAACTTCTCGAATTTAAGCTACCTTTCTGAGAGCAAGTGAGCATGTTTGACTGGACTAGGTCAGAAACGTCAGACATCTCGCTCCCTCTCTCTCTCTGATCACACACATTCTATCGGGCATATATAAAATATTACGTTTCTGCACGGTAGGCTTTAGACAACAAACAAGTACTTCAAAAATAGTACTCGTACCTAAGAGTTCATCATTGTTTGGCCAAACTAAACTCTCTCTCTCTCTCTCTCTCTCTCTCTCTCTCTCTCTCTCTATCCCTCTCTCTCTGCTGTCTCTCTGTCTCTCTCTCTCTCTGTCTCCGTATATAGGTACTTGATTCTGGAGTAGCATCAGCTGTGTGTTTGTGTATTGGAAGCTAGATTAGGATCGAAACCGAGTTGAAGTGCAAGCTCTAGCTGAACGGGGGGAGAAAAAACATGAGAGGGTTTGAGAGAAGAGGCGTCCGGCAGTACAACCGGTCCAACGAGCCGCGGATGCGATGGACGGAGGAGTTGCACCGGCAGTTCAGCGAGGCCGTCAACTGCCTAGGCGGCCCGGACGGTGAGTTCTTCTTATGCTCCTCAGCCTCTCTCTCTGTGTGTGTGCGTGCGTGTGTGTGTGTGTGTCTGTACATGCATGCCCGTCGGCCTGCTAATTGCACATTTTAAAATGTTATTTCACCGGCATGGACAGATTAAAGGCAGTCATTTCTCCATTTAGTAGGTTATACCGGACTTTGCTCAAGTTCAAGTTCATGGAAGGCAGGGAAAGGACGAAAAATCTCACGTGATATGCGTGCATGATATCAGCCCCTCCTCTCGCTCCTTTATTGGCTGATTTATTTGTATTTTAAGAAGTCACTATAATTAATGGTGCAAATGATGGTTAACACAACTCAACTTCATAAATTTGAGGATAATCATAGACATACATATGAGGTGTTAAATGGGGTTAGTCACTAAGTTTAGTAAGTAATTTCACCCTCGTGTTTCTCTTTTGCCAAACTCGATTTATTTCCTCTATATGGTGGGTATTAGCAAGGTAACCCGACGAGGACGATGACTCATTTGTAAAATTGAAAATCTCAAAATATTTTGTCCATATCCCGTATTATTTTTATATGTTCCTTGGAAACATGGTGAATCCGTGTATATTTGAGTGAGGTTTTCTTAAATCGAAACAAGCTACAAACGAGCACTCTCCATTAAAGCTTCACATGCTAACTCATGGCGCAATTTCTTCAGCTTTAGCAACCACGACCTTGATCCCCACGACTTCAGTTTAGTGAACGGTGGAACTTGCACTTTTCAACCAAGTTCAAAGTGCCAGTTGCCATTTTCCCTAGATATATCATACTGTATTATGTGCTTAGTCAACTTAGCAAATGACCGCACAAGTATATGTTATGTTCATCTTGGCGTCGCGATGCTGTACTTAATTTGGCAATAAATGGCTCGTCGATATCATCTGATGCTGAATCTTGTGTGTAGAGGCAACGCCGAAGCGGATTCTTCAGCTGATGGGCGTGAAGGGGGTCAACATATCTCATATCAAGAGCCATCTGCAGATGTGCAGAACAAGCTCTAGCAACAATAACAACAGCAGCGACGCTCCAGCCAATGCGTCCGTGAATCGTCCAGATCACTGCGTTGATGGCGCGCCACGAGATAGGAACAACGACACGCCAGCTGCTTCGGACATGATCAACGCTTCTTCTTACGCCGGCGGCCACCACCACCACCCTTACCAAATGTGAGTACCAAAAGTTTTGGTTGTCAACCCAGTTCTTAATCAACTAATGCTCTAATTTAGTGGTTAACTGAACATGCTAATTGTCCAGACCGTCGATCGAAGTTCTTCTCAGGAGCTGGGAGCAGAGTAGACGGCATCTGCCGTGGAACTCAAGCATGCTCATTACCACGGAGAAGGTAATTAATACTAGCAGTTTAGCACAAGATTAGCAGTGGAACATGTTACTGACATGGCTACGTAACTTTGCAGGCGATCGTCTGGCCGTGTCATGCTGATAGCAAGACGCGTCACAAATACGAGCAGACGGCGGCGGGCTGTGACCTGACGCTGTCGATCGGCCAGCGGGAGGAGGCGGCGACGAGTAGCGACGCCGACGGCTCGAGCACAACCAACGAGGAGGCCGTGCCGATGGAACGGCGTGGCTTTGGATCTCCGGCGGGATCAGCCGGTGACCACCGGCACCGCTCTGCCGCCGATCTCAACCTGAACCTGAACCTCGACCTCGCCGTCTCGTCTTCTTGGCTCACTTGAGACCTGATCGACAGATGACCAGCTGTGATGATAGCTAGGCCTGTGTAGATATTTAGAGCCGTATTTAGGCCTGTGTATATTGTGATGAACTGATGACTGATGTACATATATGGATGTAACGTAATGTATGTAATCTAAGAGGTTTTTTGCTAGCCACGTAAAGATGTATGTAATAGTGCCATTTTTAGAGGTATATACGTGCACGCATGCATGGTTTCAGCCATTGCACGTACTCCCTCCGTTTCATATTAGATGACTTTCATTTGTCTAAATGCGAATGCGAATGTATCTAGATGTGTAACAAGTGTAAATACATCCGTATGTCGATAAATAGAAGTCATCTATTTTAAAACGGAGTGAGTACTTGTGTGCGCATAGTTCATTGGTTCGTTTTTCTAATGGAGATGAAGATTGGTGGTTTTTAGAGACTAGGGGACTTCGGTCGACAGCATGTAGAGTCGGTCGAGAGCCATCTGTGTGACCACATAAATGATTCCTTCCCCATCTACATACCGGGACCCAAGGATTTCCTCTTCCCCTCAACCGACACAGACGAAGGGTGGGGAACCCAGAATCTCGTCTGCCGCGGAAAAGAGGGGAAACTAGGTCTCACCTCATGCAGTGAGGATAAGAGGAGCATACATTTTTTGTTTAATGAAGCGAATCACTCATGTTGACTTCATTAGTAAAATCGACAAAAAAATAATTGCATCTGGTTGGAAGAAAATAAAATACATGAAGGGAATCAAAGTACGACTTAAGCAAATAATGCAATGGGGGGTAAAAATGGATCAGGTGATACACTTCCAGTGTCTATACCTCGCTGGCTACCTCGATTTCTAAGGCTAGACCTCACAGACTCCAACTCATTTTTTCTTAAATTCATAGCAGTAGCTCAAACAACTTAAATTTCCTTTATCAAATTCTCTCCGCACATCGGTGACAAATTTGTAAAGCGGCCCTGAAACTGATTAAGAACCAGAAGGAACTTGGCACCTGAATTCTTTTTTTTTTTTGAACAGGGCAAGGTCCCGAAGGACCTAGAGTTCTATTACGCCAACACTGGAACATTTACAGATAAGGCTTGAAGAAAGAAAGGAATTAAAACCAAAGCCCTTACAATTTGCACAACAGACCCTAGAAAGAAAATGAAAAACGCAATTGGGTCCAGCTCCTTCTCCAGTGCGACACCAGCTGAGCTCGACGAAGCCAACCTCAGCGCCGCCGGGGACGAGACCACTTGGGGCAAAGAGGCGGGAGCCAGCTACGTCGATGCTGAAGGGCCTCCGCAACGGCATGAAAGCCTGGAGGTTGAATAAATCCTTGAGTCGTTGGCCGGAAGGGACCGTAACCGACGACGAAGGTGGGGGCGGTCGCCATTCGACCATCTTGAACAGCGATGACAAGAACGCCGCTGTGAGGAAGCTCCCCGGAGAAGTAGAACTCGTAGCTTCAGGAAATCTCCTTGCTCTCGTCACCAAGACGAGCATCAGGGATGAAACCCAAATCTGCACCAACACCACTAGAGTTGCGATTAACCGACCTTATTGAAGAGATTGCCGAGACGGAGATGCAATTCGTCGCCTCCATCCACTGGAGCAAGGCAGATTGCATCCTCCCCTCCGCCGCACACCGGGAATGGCCAGAAATCCCCGGCGACATGAACCTCTCAGCTCCACTCCTGCAAAATCGGCAGTAACAACATCCCTTCCTCTCCTCGCCTCCATGGCCGGCCAGAGGAAGCTCCGCGTCACCACAACCGCATGCAGTAGAAAAGCTCCAGCGCTTATTGAAGAAGACCTCTGCCGATCTGCCAACCCCAGCCATCCCCCACCATGGGGCCTTGACGGAGGGCAGAGCAACAGAAAGTCCGGCGCCGCGCCAGGACGCTAGATCTTCGGGTCTTCGGAGGGAGAAAGACAACACAAGGCCACACTCCACATAGGGAAAACGCAGAAAAAGCAAAGCAAACCTAAATCTACTGCTGTACAGCGTGGGCCAGTACCCTAGATCATCTCTACACCAGCCGGCGAGGTCGCCGACGGCGAGAGCGGCTGGATCTGGGTCGGGACGGTGGACTCTCGAGACGAAGCGGAGAGGAGAGACGTACTTCGGCACCTGAATTCTGAACCGCCATGTTTCCATAACACAAAACACTCTGAACCGTCCGATCATCCACAGACGGTGCAGATCGCACCATTCAGAAAACCTTCTCTAATTTTCGCGTCTCCAAACCAAGCCCTTCTCGCCGAGGATTGTTTCCGAAAAAGTTAGGGTTGGGATCGTCACGGCGGCGCTCACCGGCGGCGCTCCGCCGGCGCACAGATCTCCTCCGAGACCCTGCCCCACCGTCCTTCCGCCTTCTCCCCGGCAATACCACACCGCCTCCGTGGTTCGTCTGCCGCCGGCGAGGGGCGACGATGTCGGTTTTGGTCGTCACGAGCGTGGGCGACATCATCCTGGATCTCGAGACCGACAAGTGCCCACTCACCACCAAGAACTTCCTCAAGCTCTGCAAGTAAGCATCCTTACCCGGGGCCCGTCCTATCCGCGGACTCGTTTGGTTGATTTCGCCTTTACGAAGCCTAGCGTAGCTGTAATCTAGAGCCGGGCTGCCTGCCGACCAGTTCGATATAGCTTGTAGTTGCAGCTGCGATCTGTGTGTGCTCTGAGAATGTTGCTCTAGTGCTCGTGCTGTTTCTGGTTGTAAAACATTGCTTAATGACACTGTGAACACCCTATAAGGCCAACTGGATTGGGGAAAGGAGCTCTAGTTGCTATCTTAGGGTGCATTGGAGGATTGCTCTCCTGATGCTTAGAGCTGCTATGGTCATTTCATTATTTCCTTTGACATTATCAGAACTGAATTGAGATTGTGCTTTAGGTCTTGTTTTCTAGTGGCGACTTATTGTGATGTAGCTCTTCTGTGTTTTGGGTGGTTTGTTTCCGCCCTGTTGTAGCTTTTTAGTAGACCAAATGAATGATTATAAATGAGTCTTCTCTTACGACAAAATAATGATGGACGGAAGGAGTTCATGGATGGGTTTATTATTAGTATAAAATGAGATCACCTAGGATGGAATAGGTAACATTTTTTTGTTACAAGAAATAGGCACACAAGTTCGGGTTGAAGAGGGCTGGAACTTGCGTGGTGGGGGTGTGCACCCACACCTCGCACCAACGTAGCTAGGCTCAGTTCCTTTTAGTAATCAGGACTCTCATCCTTGGCATCATGGTTTGACTTGACAGAATGAAGTATTACAATGGCTGTCTGTTCCACAAGGTGGAGAAAGATTTTCTGGCACAATCTGGGGATCCCACTGGTACTGGCAGCGGAGGTGATTCTATATACAAGTGAGCATTCTATACTGAAACTCTGACTATATGTATTTACACATGCTATATTTTTATGTGTGTTTCTAAGCTCAATGCAATAAAATCTGGTCATCTTAGTTTAATACTTCAATCAAGGGTGGCTACTACTATCAAAGATATGCCTGACAACTGAATCATGTTTCTCCAGGTTTCTTTACGGTGATCAAGCTCGATTTTTTAATGATGAGATCCGTCCGGAACTGAGACATTCAAAAACTGGTACTGTTGCTATGGCAAGTGCTGGTGAGAATTGCAATGCCTCACAGGTACAAAAGTACATTGGTACCGACCATTCATTTTTGAGGGAGTAGGTGGTTATTTTAACCTTTTTATTTTTTATTTGTGTTTTTTAGTTCTACATCACCTTGCGGGATGACATCGACTACCTTGATGATAAGCACACTGTAAGTAGTACCTTATTCCACTGTTATATCTTGGATTGATGGGAGGCTATTAATTGCTTTATCTATAATGAGTTCTCTTTGTTCTTTCAATTGCAGATCTTTGGGACAGTTGCTGAAGGTGAAAGTTTTGACACACTGACAAAGATAAATGAAGCATATGTTGATGGAAAAGGAAGACCATTTAAGGACATAAGGTAAAATATCATTTCACACCTTTGGTAAACTGCATAGTCAGGACATATCTGCAAAGGAACATGGCAGTTCGTTTTGATGCCCTTGAGAGTGAAAAGTTTGCCAGCCTTCTCAAAATTGTCTATTTTTTTGTCTCCATTTGGTTTGATGCCAAAATTTCTTTTAAGGTTACTTTCTGTTTGCCCCTGGTTCATTTTTGGAGAAAAATATGGCCAAAGTCTGAGCTGGCAATTTGATCTGTAAAATTTTGCTCGGTTTCCATATGCTCCTTTTGGGGAAAACCCAACCAGGACTGTTTCTTTTCCAGCATTTGTTTGCCTTTTTTGTTTCTGCCTGCTAACTGTTTGCTAGTTTAATTGTGTACAGGATTAAACACACATATATCTTGGATGATCCTTTTGATGATCCTCCTCAGCTTGCTGAACTTATTCCTGGGAATTCTCCATTAGGAAAGCCACATGATGAGGTAATTGGAGCCATGCCATTTACACTGAGATATTGTTCATACAGGACACTTTTAGCCTTCTAGATCTACAAAAAGCTTATGTTCTCAATGCCATATGATGCCCTCTTGTCCCTCAATGTGAATATGTCATGTTCTTTGTCCTGTTGCAAATACACAGGTTGCAGAAGAGCGCCTAGAAGATAGCTGGGTTCCTTTAGCTGATACGGTGGACCCTGGTCAGCTTGAGGAGATGATCCGCTCTAAAGAAGCACATACTAATGCCGTGATGCTTGAGAGCGTAAGTCCTGCTGCCTTATCAAAGTTATTAGGTTACTCATTAAGATTGTTAGTTACTCATGTGGTGTTCATGGCTGATGAAACACTTGTTAATTCAGCTAGGAGATATTCCAGATGCTGAGGTCAAACCACCAGACAATGTCTTATTTGTTTGTAAACTCAACCCAGTGACACAGGTTAGTATTAGTTCGTAATCCATTGCCTAGTTTCTGCTTGTTTGGACCATCATTTTATTTTTGTCATCCTGCTTTGCCGTCAGCTCGGCGCACATTGCGCTGCCTCTTGTGTTTAGATTTTCTTTTGATACTGTTGTGATCAAGTTGTTAATTATTTTGGACGTCCTAAATGAAACTGTTAATTCCCCAATCATTATTTTATAACAATCTTTCTTGATATGTAAATTGGCTAATCCAATGATTTTGCAGGATGAAGATTTATATACAATCTTCTCACGTTTTGGAACTGTGACATCGTGAGTGCCTTTGCTAACTTCAATTAACATGTGCATCGTGTTTACTCTCTCCTTTAACTTCACACCCCCTTGGTTGCAGAGCTGAAATAATTCGTGACTTCAAGACTGGAGATAGCTTATGCTATGCTTTTATTGGTATGCTTAATCTCTCTAAAACTTCTGTGCTGTAGTGATATCAGATATGCTGTGAGGAAGCAATTTAATAAAAATAGCAATGCTTTATTTATGTAGGGAAACTTTGTTCCAGTTTGGCCATTAAACAGTTACATATGTTAGGCCGTTTGGGCCTGCAACATATGGTTGATGGTGTATGCACGTTTGAGTTCCAAATGTTACTAGCCACGCATACAATTTGCATCGTGTAGTTTGCTAACAAACTGGTAAAGGGACAAAATGTGTTATGGACTAGCAGCCGCAGGGAGTCCAAACAGAGGAAGATATATACACATTTGAGTTATAAATGTTACTAGCTACAATCACCTCTTGCGGTTTGCTTGCAAACTGGTAAATGTACAAAATGTGAAGAAACAGAGATCACGAGTCTTTTAGGGAGCGCAATCATATTAAGGATGTATATGATTATGAGTCTAACATGTTAGGATTTTGAATCATGCTAGGAAATTCTTAAGGGCTAATTATAAGGATGATTCTGAGTCTAACATTTCAGGATTTTGAATCATCCTAGGAAATGATTAAGGCCTATGCATTCACTGGCTGTAGTATAAGGATGCCTTTTAGTAATCAGCCAAGTGTGAATAAATATATTTCCCTACCGTCATCCCACCAGGCTATCTTCTCTAGCCTCTGTCTACCCATCTCCCTACAGGCATCCCACCAGGTTACCCTCAGCAAGGTTGTTAGTTGTGGATCAAGGTTTAGATAGAAACTCATTAACAGGCAACAGTGATGTTGTTTGATGCCCAACAACTGAAAGCTCGGTCAAAAAATAGGAAATAATGAACATAAAAATAGAAGCTATTTGCGTGCCTTCAAAATAATGGCTTCTGTTTTAAATAATAAAATGGGAGCCTTAGATGCAGTTTTAGATGGCAGTTGTCGTCTCAAGATTCCAGTTTTGGTATAGTAGAAAGACTATAACTGTGGTGTGCTAATATATCTTGGACAACATGTCATATTTCAACTGTATTTATTACCAGAGCTGCATGTTGTAATAGAATATGTTTACAGTATTACTGTCAAAAGAGAAAATTCTAACAGTTTCTCTTGATGATCTTTTCTTAGAATTCGAGGTAAAGGAGGCATGTGAACGTGCATTTTTCAAGGTTAGCATCTTACCTGGATTCCTAATTCTCCTTCTCCACAAGTCACATTTTGTTACCTAGCGTTTGTGCACTATTGGACTATGTCAGTTACTCTTCACTGAAGTGTCCTGATATAGTTTGGTGCTTTGAAAATTCGTTGGTGTCTTCAATGTTTATACTTATGACCTGCAATAATGTTGAATATCAGTATTTCTTCCTTAAGCAATATCTAGGGAACATTGCTTACTCAATGCTTTGCTTGCAGATGGACAATTGTCTGATTGATGATCGCAGGATTCATGTTGATTTTAGTCAAAGCGTTTCAAAATTGTGGGGTCAGTTTAGACAAAGCAAACGAAATTCAAATAAAGGTACAGATCTTGACTGCGTGTTCTTTTCCACGACATTGTTTCGTTGTTGCAAAATGTGAATTCTCTTTATGGTAGACAAAGCTCTAATAGTTAGCTTGGTATATGCTACTACACTCTGGACAGTAGACGTTAGCTGAGAACATATTATGTGTCCTGCAACATCCAAAGAGAAATGTGAGTTCATTGAAAAAGAAACTAATGAAATGTGAACAAAGCGTTCTTAATTAATAGTACTGTGAAATATGATCTCTACTTGCAGGCCTAATTCTATTAAGGAACATCACGTAAGACTCTTTTTATTCCATTTTATTTTGGTGGAAGTGGAACGTAGTCGCAATGCAACAGTTTCGTTGCAACCAAATGTTACATCATCAGTACTTTGTTAAGGTCGTTAGAAAGAACTTCTGGAGCATGCTGAAGAGGTCAACAGAAGGTGCCTGGAAAATGTTTAGCAATGTCAACAGTTTCTATTAGATTGGCAAGAGCTTTGTCAGCCAATGAGAAATCTGAGCAACAGGTTCCCATACTTTTTTTTGCCCACACCCCATCTCCGCAAGTTAGGCAAGTCGTCACTTGGATCACCTTTTTGGTCTATAGCTGCACATATTGCAATATTCTTTCGCCACAAACTGGGTCCCACATTCAAACTCAGAAAAGTATCGCAGGTTCTCCTTAAGACTTACCAAAGCGTGGCTCCAATTTTGATACATATGCCCGTCATCTTCATTTTTCCTGTTTAAGCCTCTTCTAGGAACTCTCAAACGGAAAATATATGACACTATTATTTCTTATTGCAGATGGATGCTTCAAGTGTGGCGCTCCAAATCACATCGCCCGAGATTGTGACCAAGACGGTGAGCAGAAAACTAAAGGCCCAAATTATGTTCTGAAAGATGAAAACACTCAGCGAGGCATGAATAACCGTCGAAGGTCACTTTCCATCTCCTTTCTTACACAATTTTTTTTTTGACATTGTTGTTACATGCTCTGACAATTTTCTCCCATGTTGCAGTTACGATATGGTTTTTGAGGATGATGCTGCTCATCAGAAAACTGACCGAAGAAAGGCTCAAAAAGTAGATGACCGGAGATCAGAGCTGCCACCTCGCGGCGACCGTGATAGGAACAGCGGCAGCCGGGAGAGAGCTCAGAACGATGAGAAAGGAAACAGGCAAGGTAAAGAAGATGATATGAGCCGCCAAGCCGGCCGAGGGTCCGGAGGCAAGATGACTACCCCAGTTACAACAGAGCTGGTGATCGAGGCTCTGGCAGGCACGACGACCGTGACCACAGCAAGTACCACAGCAGGAGCAGAAACAGGGATGATGATGATCAAGATTACAAGCGAAGATCAGGAGCTGGTCGACATGACCGGGATAAGCCCGACGGCGAGCGGCGCCACAGGGAAGATGATGACCGTGGAAAGGACGTCCGCCACAAGAGAGACGAGCGTGAGCGCAAGAGAGACGAGCGTGAGCGCAGGGCACGGATCCCTGATATGGATAGGCATAGAAGAGAAGACAGTGGACACCGCGATGCGAGCAGGCATAGAGAAAGGCGGCACCGGGATGATAGATAGGCTGTTGTATCACTTGTCAGTTTTGCCTTGCCGCTTCTCCACTCAATTTCTGATGTAGCTAAAAATCAATAGATGTAGACTGTATTACAGGAATTTTGGAAGTTTTGGTTGCATGCTCATTTGTGAATGTTTTGTTGTGCGGAACAGTTTATATACTGGTTTCCCGTGTACTGTAGTGATGTTTTATATTCGTTGCTTGATCATCGTCTGAAACGAACAATTCTCCTTTGTTTTCTGCGATGTTAGAGCTAGCTTTCTTTTCTTCAGAGCTGTCCTCCTGTTTTTTTGTCAATGAAATTAGAACTTCACATGCAAATTGTATGCTTAGACCGGGAAAGGCGACACCGGAATGATAGATAGGCTGCTCTATCACTTGTCAGTTTTCGTAACCTGATCATTTCTGAATGTTTTGGAGTACTGTAGTGATGTTTTCAATCTGTTGCTTAATAATCCATGATCTGAAGCGAACAATTCTCCTTATTTTTGCAATGTTTCCGTGAGCTTCCTTTTTATTGGGAGATACCCTCCTTTTTTTTGTCAGTGAAATTAGAATTTTACATGCAAATTGTTTGCTTAGCCCTATAATCTTAGAACTTTACACAAGACACGGAAGTGTGACAACATTTTTATGGTCCTGCGAAAATTCTTTTGCATGTTAGAGCGGGCTACAAGGCCAAGCCAACAGGCTTTAGGCTATACCAATGCAGAGGCCCATGCGGGAGATTCTTGCAAAGCAGCGCTCTCTTGTTTAGGCAGAAGTTAGAGGTTAGAAAAACGGGAAAAATAGTCCCATACCGCTCGCTTAGAGCGAGCTGAGCTGACCATACTGCTATATATGCTGGTACTTGCTCAGTTGGAACTCAAGCAGCTGCGTGGTGAGCACAAAGCGAACTATTCTTTCGCCTTTTACTAAAGAATACCGTGTGCGCGCCACACATGTGCAGCATACTCTAATTTTTAAAGGGTGAACTCCTTCTAAGGAGCCCCCCACAAATCCAAGTTTAAACTTACACATATGCTCCCCGGATCTAGGCGAGGTGATGGTGGGGAATCCCACCATGGACAGCTCGCCAGTTTTCTTGCATTGGTTCAGAGTAGTGATCATTCCTCACAATGATCTTGCTAGAAATTAGTAGGGACTAGACAATAAAGAGATTGTATGATATATTGTGGGAGATCGATGATGTATGCTTTTGTCTTTCCAAGTCTTTCTAACTATTTTCTATATGGGTGGTAATAATCTATCGCTTTCCTATTTTTTCTTTGATGGCTTCCTATTTTTTCTTTGATGGCGTTGGCCACTCTATATTCGCTTATCTATAAGAAATTAAGAATATATAAAATCAAAACTTTTGCCTCGTATAAAAAATGTATAATGTGAGATGGTGATAAGGATTGCAGTATTCTAATCCAAATACTTATAAAACTTGTACATATTTAAGAACGTTCTAGCCAACTTCATAACAAATAATTTGCTATGTTTGCCATCGAAAGCTAAACCCGTGTAAAAATGTATTATGCATTATATGAAACCCTATTAAGATTTTATATGAAAATTAATTTTTTTGGTGACATTGGTCAGTGTGAATATGAGGAGGTACTTGTGTTTGCATAAGGTGAAATGAAAAATAAGTTCAATTTGTCTATTTCCTTTTCCTTGATAAAAATAACCAATAATGATTCAGTTATTTATTCTACAGAAACGAGATGCTTGCTTATGCCTCATATACCTTTCTTAGTAGTGTTGTTTATCTGACTAGCTTTTTGTTCGTCAAAATCCATGGGCCCGTCTGGATCTCGATCTTACGGTTTGTGGTGCTGGTGGTGCCTAAGCTTGCGGCCGGCCTTGCAGTAGGCTGATGTCGGGCAGATTCGAGGCGAGACTTTAGGTCGCCAAATGGCGGGCTCCGAGATCGGGGCCGATGACGGCATCATCACCTTGCTGAAGGCGTTGTCCTTGCAAAGTCTTGCCTCTCACACTGATGCTCCGGGGAAACCTCAGATCTTAGTCTCCCTGATCGGATGATGACGATGCTTTTGGTGTCGTTCTCCCTCTTTTTGGGGCATCCTTCTGTAGCATGGCATGGCTAGAGGAGTCTGACGCAGGAGCGGTGTTGCAATTACTGCATCAAAGACAGTGTGTCTTGGTGGCGCGACACAGCGGAGTTTCGACGTGTCGGAAGCAGGATATTTGACACGCGTAGGGTGGTGAAGCTGTATGGTATCGTGGTGGCGTTGACAATAGGCCTAACATGGTCATCACGCTGATCTATCCTGGATGGGATGGCAGAAGATGGTGCCAGCGACTTCTGATGTGTGTATGCGGTGTGCGCTGAGTATCGGCTAGACCGATTTGTGCTTCCGGTGCGCCAATTTTCCTTTTTTTTAGCTGGAAATACCAGTTTTTCACCGGTGATTTGGCAAATATATACAAAACATGGGTATGTGTCCAACATTTTTGTGTGTAGTTATACTATAAAGTGATTGTAAAGGATACGATCACTGAATACTATTTCCGTGCTCATGGACGTTCACCGCGGGGCCTACATCAATGTATTGACCCACGTGATATACCTAGTTAAAATGTATTTTCTTATTATTTTTATCCTTTATCTGACTAGCTACTCTTTGTCAAATTTCTTGGAGCCTCTGCTACTTTTAGACTAATTAACCATGGATATTATGTTTGTCAAACCTTAGTTTTTTAGCTTTTGTTCGACAAAGTATTATAAGTTTGTGAAAAGTGTTATAAGTTTTCATTGACATTTTCATTACAATGAATATCAAATCAACCAATGTAATCACTAGAAAACGATTTTTTAAAGAGAAGAAATGATTATTAAAGAGGGTAAAATCATTGATGTTTTATAATTTATATGATGAACCTTGAACTCACAGAGTAAGAGAAGACGAAAATAGCCAAAGTTGAGAAACAAATGCTTTATTAAACGACATAAGCTCAAGCCGCGTCACTAAAGGTACACACCATGATTAAAAAAAATTTACGAAGGAGAACCATTAGGCAGTATACATGTCTACAACTACGAACAACACCTAAAAACTTATATTTCTAGAGTATACACAACGAGAACAATATATCTCAGAAAATCAATTTCAGTTTAAATGACCGACTAAGCTAATTTCAAGGCCTATAGGTCAATTTAAATGAAACCGTATCAATTTACTTATACTAAACTTTTTTACTTTTTCGTAACTCATCTTGTATGTCATTTTTATTGATACTTTTTAGCTATACTATCATAAATGCTATTTTTAGTAATAATCACCAGAAATATGAGTATACTGTCCTAAAGTGTTTCTAATTATGTTTGTTATCACAAATACATTTTTATAGGGCCACCTTAAAATATATTTTTTCGTTCTTAATTTTGAAATTTTTAATAAAATCTTAATTTTAATGCATTGACCCATATAACATATCACGATTACTACACAATTTTGATATAAAAAATCTTTCTGTATAATGTGTTTACAAGTGTCATTTCCATGGTATTTGTAAATACTTTTATAGATCTTGGGATACTTTTCTAGAGTGTATTAGATTATTGTATAATATGATGCAAGTTACATATTATAAATATCATATTTTAGTGTAACTAAATATATGAAGTGTCAACAAGAAGTTTTTTGTTCTCGTCCGTTTTTGTATATATGCATCTTTGGTGGATTAGTAGGCGTAAGTAGGAAGAAAATCATTTTGAATCAAGTCCGTAAATGGACATTCATGATGTTCCCGAAAGGTGTGGTGGTAAGTGGCATGTACTGTCAAGTGTCAACATTAGCTTGATGTTTCAGGCACCTTGTGCACGCGACGCGAGGTTGGACATCACAAACATTGTCGGGTAAATCAGTCTATTTATGGAGAGCCCACGATGGAGAATTTTTCTGCGGTAAAGCACCAGCTATGGTATGTTGCAGGAACGCTGAACTTCGGCATCTCCTTTGAGAAGGGAAATGGAGTGTTGAAGCTGCTGGGATACAACGATGCCGTTCTGGCGGGACTGGTCTTCTTCCTTGGAAAAGGCCATCACAGAAGCAATGGGTGGTAGTAGACTCATTTTGTGAGTCTGAATACATCGCAGCCGCCACTACTGCCTCACAGGGGCCTGCCTGAGCGGGGTAGCAGGAGATTTACTGAATGTCAAGTCGCGAGCGCCAAAGCTGCTGGTGGACAACAAACCCTGTGCTTCATGATCGTATATAGTAAGCACATAACCCGGTACCACTTTATTCGTGATTATATATGCTGAACAGAGTGACCTCGAGATCGACTAAGTCAACATGGAGCCGAAGCTCGCTGATATTCTGACGCAAGCTCTCGGATTTGTTTTTACAGGGCTAAGTTTAATCCTGTATCAGGTAGCTCTAGCTTAGCTTAGCTGAATTTTTTATTTCAGTAGTTAGGCACGAGGCGCAGTTTCCCATTTTTGTAGCATGGTGGGATGGCGCAAGTAAACCGGATCTCAGCACCTAGGTAGGTTCACGTTTCATCTCTGTTATGAAGAGAAGAACGAAGCAGGTCGGCACCAAAACCCTTGTGTTCACCTCTCTGAATTTTTCTGTGTTCATGTTGAGTTTCAGATAGGAAGCTGACATACATGAGGTACGAGTCGTACGATTCTCACAACTGGTAGGCTCTTCAATCTTATATTCTTGAATGGGATTGGTTTCTCATTTAACTGAATTCTAACAAGTTGAACTCCGCAAGATGGTTTCCTGTAACAATGACTCACTGCCAGCTCTCAGTGCACGATTGTTACTAGACAAGGAAGGCTTTTTTTATACACCTACTCAAGTGCAATGCAAATGAAGATGAATAGATACAAGATTCAATACTGTACGAGACCATCATAAACATGTCGTGGATTCAATCATATTTGCTAAGAGATGATTAGTGTCTTCTTATTTTATATGCATATAACGTCAAATTATGGCTTGTTTGAAATGTCTTTCAAGCAAAGAGGAGTCAGAATTTCTTCAATACTACTCTACATAGCTGGCTTTTTGTACACATGAATTTTCATTTGTATTATGTTAAAATGTATAAGATAGAAAAAAAACTTAAAAAGGTCGTGGCAACGCACAGTCACTATGCTAGTCATGTATTATGTCATAAGGCAATGCTTTCCCGCAACAAATACTAGACACCACAGATAGTTCGAATCACAAATAGTTCACATCACAAATTAAGGTAGACAACAAATAGCTAACATCACAAATGAAGTTCAGCCTGATGTGTTGTAGCGGCGAGCGATGATCTCTTCCTGCTTGTCCTTGTAATATTGTTTTTGTCCAACACTCATACGACTAGTGTCCATGGACATGATTTTCTCTTCTAATTCAAGTTGTTTCCGTGCTTCCTCCCTCTCTTGTCGTACCAACTCCCTCTCTTGCAGTGCAATCCGCTTCTCTTCCAATTCAAGTGCTCGCGCAGAGTGAGCACTTGTCATGGCATTTTTGGTCTCATCCTTCTTTAGCTTTTGTGCCGACGCAATTTCTAATGCTTTTTTTCTACCACTTCCATCAGATGCAGAAGCTTTAGCTCTTAGTAAATGTTCTCTCGCGCGCTTCACACCCATAGGCCTTTGCTCTGTTGCAAGATCAGCAGTGTATGCCCCGAAATCATTATAGTTCGAGGTTCTACATGGAAAAGTCTGCCACTTTGGATAGTTCTTCAACTCGTGATAGCAATGCATTAATGTAAATGGCTTCTTGTCAGGATATATGGTAATGTACATAAGCTGGGCATCTTCTTCCTGTACCAAAAAAATGTATTGTTAGAACATGCACACAACATATATAGAAGTTCTTAACTGAATCTAAAAGATTGATGCATACCATCTTTTTTGTAGGCACCCCGCTATGATTTCTAAAATAAATAACCTGTTGAAGGCATCCAACAAAATCATTCGTCTCTGAAGAAATGGTTTCGTAACGACAACTGAGTGCACTAGCTGTACGCTCTGGCCATGATGATTTCTTGTGCGTGTGGTAGTGATCAGAAATCCTACGCCAACAAGAACTTGAACGTTCATCCACCCTGGTCACTGCACTCAAACAAGTCTTTGCCCATGCTTGTATTAACAACATGTCCTCCTCACTAGACCAACTTTCTTCTTTGATGTATTTTGCTTTCACAGATGCAGAAGGTTCTTGAGTTGGCGGCATCTCTTGCTCTCCAGCTGGACTTTGGCCTCCTTTCATCTGTAAATGATCCACATAAACGCCAGAGAAAAATTCAGAGACAAAACACTAGAAATATTTACATTAGAGCATCACATTTAATCTCCCAATATCTCTATATCCTAGAGGCAAATAGGCAAAGAACTACAAACATTCAGAGAGGCATAGCACAGAAAGAAAGTTCGTATGACCAGAAGTGCACCAACATGGATCATAACTTCGTTGCAACATGTCCATCAAACTTTTGTAGGACTGGAAGCGCAAGCTCCTGAGCTCCACCTAAAGCATCAGATGTATCAGGTCCCTGGTGGACTGAGACAATCCTGACAAGATAGTCAATTGTATTATGGGCATGTGATTTTCTTATGTAAAGCCAAAGCATTATGGGCTCTGCTCCTTGGTGACTCAGAGTGACTACATTGTTTCTGTCCACCTTGTCTATTCTCATTCACTTGCTCAGCTTAAATAGTCATTACATACATCGGATACCACACAGCCACTAACCCACTACTAGTAGGCACACACCTCTTGACCTCTACATGCATGCCTAAGTACCTGATCCACTAATCACTCTCCACTAACAGGACAGGAGTTACAGCTCAAACGGCGCAACTAACTATGCCCGTTGGCCGCTCAAACTCCACACACCTCTGTGCATGCTGCAAATTTAACAAATAAACATGACGGAAAACTAATTAACAAGATTAGTTCCAACATTGGCGACCCCTCCTCCTCTCAGTGCAGATCTGCCCCCACCCATTCGTAGCAACGCCTCTCCCAACTAGGTCAGCCGCCGCCGCCTACTCCTACTCGTCCCGCAGCGTCCCCTGGGCGGATCCAGCACCAAGAGGCACGGCCGCGGCCGTAATCGAGGTTTCCGACATTCTCGCTCTCTCAATCGAGGAAAGAACGAACCTTACCTTGCGATTGCGGGCAGGAGCGTGACGGAGAGCTCGCGGGAGTGGCGGCGCGGGCGTCCTCCTGGTCTTCAAGGAGGCATCATGGACTGTTACTTGGTTGCCCTCGTCGTCGGATGAGATGTACATAGGGAAGGATGGGTCGTCGGTGGTGGCGGAGGCCGCCATGACCGGCGACGACTGGAGTTCAGCTGGAGTGGCGGCGCGGGCGTCTTCAACGGCTCCGGATGGGGAGTGGTGCAAGTAGGGGTGGGCATATAAACCGATGACCGAAAAGCCGATCTGAAAAAACCGGGACCGAGACCGAATAGACCGAAACCGATATATTTGGTTAGAAGTTCGGTCATCAATTCTGTAAAACCGAATTTAATATGGGTAATTCGGTTTTAAACCTCAGGTAACCGAACAGACCGAAGGAACCAAATAAATATGAGATCGGCTAAAACCTGAATAAAGTCCAGCAATTCTCCTAGCATAGGGCCCTCACGTTGCCAAGTCCCTTGATTTTCAAGTCACGCATGCAAGCTGTAGCACCGAACTCCACGCATGCATTCAATTCCTCAATCAATACAGCCATTACCGTAATAGCAGGAGGAAAAGCAGCGACAGACTTCATTAGTTTACACATCAATTTCTTGCATGCAACCAACATCGGTCAATTCGGGGAAGACTGAGACCGAACCGAATTTTTCTTTGACCGAATTCCTCGGTTAGCTATTTTCTTGATGACCGATCGGTGCTTAGTTTTAGGAAACCGAACTTCTAAATAACCTGAAGAACCGACCCGATCGGTTCGGGTTAACCGAATGCCCAGGCCTAGGTGCAAGGGTCGACCGCACTCAATGTTGTGAACTTGTGACGCTGAATGTTTATTCTTTTTTTAATTCTCCCAAACAATATATAAAAACTACTAGGGATATAAGCGCGGCAATGCCGCGACCGGTTTGATGAATTTGAAGTATGTTTTTTTTAAAATTTGTTGAAATATGAATATTATTTGATTTTGGAAAAGTTTGCGCTTAGAGGAATGGTGAGATTGTGAAAATCGTTTGTATCGGAATTTATCCAAATTTGTATTCTTTTTAATGTTTACAAAATGGTCAGATTTGGAAAGTATTTGAAATTTTGAAATATTTAAATTTGAAATTTGAGTTGAAATGCTCAAATAGATTTTAGGAACTGAACAAATCGGAGTTTATTCAAATTTGAATCATTTTAGCGTTTTCCAAATGAGCAGGTCTGAAAGTCGTATGTCATGTTGAAATATTCAAATTTGTTATTTGGGTTGAAATGCTCAAATATGATTGTTTCTCTCATAAAATTGTCCAACTATAGTCCAATTTGTATTATTGATAACAGTTTTCCCTCTAACATTTTGATATGTTTTTTAAATTTTGTTGATGGGTATTTCTAGAATTTTTCCCGTTGTCTTTTTTTTTTGGGAAAAGGCAGGTCGGGTTCGGGAACTTAGCGCGGCAATGCCACGCCCGTGTAGTAAATAAAATTTAAGTTTGGTAATGTGCAATTTTAGAATTTGTGTAGGTTTGAAAAGTAGTGAATTTGAAAGAAGTTTGTGTAATGATGAAATCCGTTGGAATTTACTGAAATCCGTTGGAACAAATTTACCTAGGTTGTGCCATACATTTTGTAAGCAGTTATTAAATTCAATTTAAGTTCAATTCATAATTAGAAGAAACTAATTTGTATTTTCTCCAAATATTCATGTAATAAAGTATTTTGAAATTTAGGTACATAGTTGGAGAAAGTTAATTTCTGTTATCTTTAGATATGTTAAATAAATTGTATTGATGAAATACAGTTCCATGTTGTCATAAATGTTTTTTTGGTTGACATCATAATGAGAGGGAATATATTATTGTGAGCATTTTTAAAATTTATTCTGTAAGCAGGGATAATTGAATTTGTATTTCCTATAAATCTCTACAATATCTAAGCTCCCTAGGATTTGAGCTCATAGGTTGAGACACGTGTCAACGTCTTACTGGTTTTTACTTTGCATATTCGTGTCCACCATATTTATGGTCAAAATAATATTATTCGTCCAGTTAAACTGGACACAAAATTTAGTGATGATTTTTCTAACTTCGGCACATGAATTTTGGGCCGCCCTATGTTAGAGCATCTTCCTTATCTAAGCTCCCTACGATTTGAGCTCCTAGGTTGAGCCACGTGTCAACGTCTTACTGGTTTTTGCTTTGCATATTAGTGTCCACCATATTTATGGTCAGAATAATATTATTCGTCCAATTAAACTGGACACAAAATTTAGTGATGATTTTTCTAACTTCTGCACATGAATTTTGGGCCGCCCTATGTTAAAGCATCTTCCTTAGATGTCATATTTTAGGGTATAATTATTTTGTAGGATAGTTGAGGTAAAAAAAGCCTTATTCCAATAGCCGTAATTGATGTAAATTTTGTCCAGATTTGTTTTGTGCGGTCCAGAAAATAACACGAAATGCTGCAAAACACGAAACTTGGATTATTGCTATATAAAAAGGGCAACGTGGAGTTTCATGTCGCCCTTCTGTCTCTTCTGCCACCGATTGGCCTTGAACCTCCGCCACAACTCTTACAGATTTGGCCGCAAGTCTACCACCACTGCTTGAGAGCGCGGTAGGGATTCGAACTTGAGAGTTGTCATTGCTCACCCCCTGTGCGGCGCCATCCTCACGTCTCAGATGTCTTCTCCCGCCGGAGAGCCAACCGAGCGGCCCTCCTCTCCTCCCCTTCGCTACAAGCACGCGCACAAGCGACACATGCAAGTTATGCCTCTGGTACACCTCGACTAACCTCTTCCTCACAAGGTTTATGCGCCACCACATAGCACGTGGGGCTTGCCTCTTCCGGTGATTAATCAATTCGAAGTTGTTAATTTTACATTATATGGTTTTATACTGCAGATACTAGACTAATATCTATAATATTTGCTTGAAAAGGTTATGAAGATCTATTAATATTTACTCATATCAGAATGTCATATGTTGATCACCGTAAATCAGCAATAGTACCCTCAAGCGCAGCAAAGCGCGCCATCTCCTTCTAGTATATCTGTTGTTAAAAAATACAACAAATCTTGTTTGGAATCTATTGTGAAACTAATCGGAACCTGTGAGTATTTGAAAATTATTTGGTTTGAATTGATTTGAAGATGTATTTGAAAAGTTTTGAAAATTTTGAATAATAATAAAAAACAGTAAAAAAAAAGAGGCCGAGGCATCCGCTGGGCCGAGCCAGCCGCAGAGAAAGCGGCCCAGCCCAGCTAGGAGCCCAGCTGCCGCAACCCTGGCCCACCGTGACGTCAGATTGACGTCACGGAGTCCGGACTCCGCCGCGGCGGCGTGCAGCACGCCGGCGACGCGCCACCGCGATTGGGGACGCGCGGGCGAGCGTTTCAGATGCGCCTGGGTGTGATCTACCCGCAGGTGGCGGCGCCGCCCCTGTGTGGCCACCGGAGAGTCGCCGGCGAGCAGGGAACGCCACGACGGGCACTGAAGGCGGCGGCGGCGATTCCGGCGCGAGGCGGGCGTCCCGGCACACGTTTGTCGGTGGAGAAGGCGAGGGCGAGGCGGCGGAGCCCGTGGTGTGCGTCGATTTGATCGGCAAGCAGTGGAGCGGCGGGGGCCCGCGTTGGCGGCCGCGGCGATCCCGCGCCATCGCAGGAGAAGAAAGGGGGAGGGGAGGTGTGCCGACGCTTTTCCGTGGAGGTCCCTTGGTTTAGTGGAATTTTCAGGTCAGCCCTTGGCGGGGGTTTTTTTGCAAAATGGTGGGGGGTTTGCTGCGAAGCTGCACGCCAAATTTCGTGCGTTGCGACGTGTCAGCGCTTGATTGGTAGAAATCCCCTTGCTACAGTAATACTGTAGGACTACAGTGTTTCGCGGGGCTGTGTTGCGTTCTTGACCGTCGGATGGCGCTATTGGACGGCGTACGTTTAAAGGGTGACGTGGATGCTGGAATTGAGGCTGAATCTGTCCGACTTTTATATACTAGGGAATTAGATCTAGAATACAATTCAACAATTTCATTAAACATATATAATTACGAAAAATCTGAACTATTTTCTGACATATTTTTGCAGTGCCACAAAGCATGTCCCGCAAAACTCCCTGGGTGTACAACCGTAGTACACTGAAATGTTTTTGTTGGATTAAGGGCACCTCCAACGGGTGGAGCAAACGGACACCCCAATGTGTCCGATTTGGTCCGTTTGGGGGCGGACAACGGACACATTTTGCTGTTTTTTCAGTTTGGGGTGGAGGTGCCCCCAACGGGCAAGCGCAAACAAGGACCGGCAAAAAAAAACACATAAATTAATTAACATAGATAGTCCAGTAGCAGGGCCCACGGGACAGTGACACAGAAAACACATAAAAACATAAAACCCTATCTATGGGTTTGGGGGTGAGGCTGGCTGCCGGAGTTGGCGCCGCTGCGGCCAGGTTCTCGCCGTGGCCTTCTACTCCTCGTCATTCGAGAGGATGACGTACGGCGGCACGTCGAACAAGTGGGCTGGTGGCCCTACAGGCGTAGGCGGCGCCTCAGGCTCTTGCGGCCACACCGGAGCGGGCTGCCACGGCCCTTGGGGCTGCCACGGTGACCACGACGCCTGGCGGAGCCCGTACGCCGCAGCCTCCTCCACCTGCTGGCGGTTGTAGGCCTCCGCCTCCTCTTGGCGACGCCAGTCCTCCGCCTCGTTGTAGAACTCCCAACCCTCCGCCTCACGCTGCTGCCGCGCCTGCTCCGCCGCCGCCTCCGCCGATAAACGGAGCATCTCCGCGAGGTGAGGCCATTGACCTAGCTCCTCCAGATTGGAGGCATCGATGGCGGCCTGCAGGTTGGCGTCATCGTCCTCCATCGGCGCTGGCGGGTCCTGGGCGCCGCCGTTGGCCGGGTTGGGCATAGCTGCCCAGTTTGGCGGCACCATATCCTCCATCTTGACGGCGCCGTCATCGTCGTCGCTCCAATCGAAGTCGTCGGAGGAGCCATCATTGATGGCCAGCTCCTCCTGTGGGGGCTGGTACCCCTCCGGCGTGTAGCCGGCGAAGGCGCGGCGGCGGCGCGCGTCGTGCTCAAGCTCGAACCACCGGTCCCACAGCCGCGAGTTAATCGCGTAGGCTGGGTCGTGGACGAGGTCCGCCGGGAGGTAGCTGCGGCGGCGGAGGATCTCCTCCGTACGCGCCCTGTCGGAGCGAGGCACCGCCGGCACCGGCACGCGCTGCGGCGTGAGGTGCCATCCATCTGGCAGATGGACGTCGCCCCACGGCAGCGGCGCCGCCACCTCCCAGTAGATCTGGGCCACGTCGGTGGAGACGCGGGCACGGCGGGCACGGCGGCGAGCATTCCGTGCCGCCCTCAGCTCCTCACGCTGATCTGCGGCACGGCGGGCGGCGTCGGAGGATGGCGGAGGCGCCCGGGAGCTGGTGGCCTCCGCATTATTGCGGCCAGACTTGCTGAAAATCCAGCGGCCGGGCTTCATGGCGGCCGGCGGCGGTCGGTGGCTAGGTTTCGGAGTGGGAGAGGAAGCGAGTGAGGCCGACTGGATAGCGATGGGGACAGGTGGGGGTTGCTGACCCCATTTAAGAAGGACCACACGTCTCCCCCGAAGCGGCAATAGAGGCCGCCATGTGGGCCAGGGGAGGACACGAGAGGACACGCTGCGTGTCTGATGACCCACAAGTATAGGGGATCGCAACAGTCTTCGAGGGAAGTAAAACCCAATTTATTGATTCGACACAAGGGGAGCCAAAGAATACTTGAGAGCCTTAACAGCGGAGTTGTCAATTCAGCTGCACCTGTGAATAGTCTTGCTCGACACAGATTATCAGTAGCAACAGTTTTATAGCAGTAGTAGCGGTGAAATAATAGCAGCAGTAAATAGAGACAGCAGTAGTGATTGCAGTAAACAGTAGGATTAAAACACTGTAGGCATAGGGATGGATGAACGGGCGCTGCATGGATAAGATAGCTCATATAATAATCAAGACATAGGCATTGCAGATAATAATGATAAAGCATCCAAGTACTAAGTAAACATAGGCATGTGTTCCGTATATAGTCGTACGTGCTCGCAATGAGAAACTTGTACAACATCTTCTGTCCTACCAGCCGGTGGCAGCCGGGCCTCAAGGGAATCTACTGGTAATTAAGGTACTCCTTTTAATAAAGTACCGGAGCAAAGCATTAACACGCCGTGAACACATGTGATCCTCACATCGCAGCCATTCCCCTCGGCTGTCCCAATTATTGTCACTTTGGGACCTCGGGTTCCGGACAACAATATGTGTATACAACTTGCAGGTATGATCAATAAACAGTGCATATCATTATGAAACAATAACATGTTCAGATCTGAAATCATGGCACTCGGGCCCTAGTGACAAGCATTAAGCTCAACAAGTTGCAACAACATCAATAAGTACTAACAACGGATACTAGGCACCATGCCCTAATGATCTTATAACTTATTACATGAACAATCTCATCCAATCCCTACCATCCCCCTCAGCCTACAGCAGGGAATTACTCACACATGGATGGGGGAAACATGGATGGTCGATGGAGAAGCGTCGGTGATGATGATGGCGATGATCTCCTCCAATTCCCCGTCCCGGCGGAGTGCCAGAACGGAGTTTCTGGTCCCCGAAATAGGTTTCGCGATGGCGGCGGCGTACGGTGATGTTTCTGGATGAAGTGGACGACCCCCTCGCGTTTTAGGTCAGAGAGGGTTAAGTAGTCGAAAGGGGGACTCGGGGAGGTGCCGAGTCGCCCTCCTCATGGCTGGCGCGGGGCCCCTTGGCCGCGCCACCATGTGGTTTGGGCCACTCGTGGCCCATCTCGCCTCCCCTTCTGGCTCCGTGAGTCTTCTGGTAAAATAGGAGGTTTGCGATCTTTTCTGGTGTTTTTCCCGAAAGTTGACTTTCTGCACAAAAACAAGACACCAGGGCAATTCTGCTGAAAACAGCGTTAGTCCGCATTAGTTGTATTCAAAACACACAAGTTAGAGGTAAAACAATAGCAAAAGTGTTCGGGAAAGTAGATACGTTTTGGACGTATCAACTCCCCCCAAGCTTAGCTTATTGCTTGTCCTCAAGCAATTCAGTTAACAACTGAGTGCGATAAAAGACTTTCACGAACACATTTGCTTCATATGATGCATATATTCTCACTATATGAACAAATGCTTAGGCAATTCAAGATGAGGCAAATGCAAATAATGTCACTCAATAGGCATGTAAACTATGAAAAGATACCAACATACTAATAGCGACAAACATGAAACATATTAATTCACAAGATTGTAATGCTCATAATAGGATATGATAAGATGGTATCTCGCTTGCCCGTTTTTGTACAGCAAAACATAAATGCCCAGGCACCTCTGAAGTTCATGGGAAGACTAGAATCAAAGATATCAAAGATAAAAGCATCAAAGTTATATCACAGTTAACCACATTCTGGGACAAGCACATTACACTAAGAATGACAACTATGCTCTCGAGAAAGTGCTCAAAGAAAGGATGGTGACTCAACATGAAAGTAAAAGATTGGCCCTTCGCAGAGGGAAGCAGGGATTATCATGTGCTAGAGCTTTTTATTTTTAAAACAGAAGCAAAATTGTTTTGGGAAGTGTTTGTTGTTGTCAACGAATGGTAGTGGGTACTCTAACCCCCTTGTCAACCAGACTTTCAAGAGCGGCTCCCATGAAGGATGTTATTTCTACCAGCAAGGTAGATCATCCCTCTTCTCTTTTGTTTACACATGTATTTTAGTTTCATTATGGGTGACACTCCCCCCAACCTTTGCTTGCACAAGCCATGGCTAACCGAATCCTCGGGTGCCTTCCAACATTCACATACCATGGAGGAGTGTCTATTTGCAAATTAAGTTGCTTACTGATAAATCAGGGCAAAACATGTGAAGAGAATTATTGATGAAAGTTATAATTAATTGGGACTGGGCACCCCGTTGCCAGCTCTTTTTGCAAAATTATTGGATAAGCGGATGTATATGCCACTAGTCCATTGGTGAAAGTCTGAATGACAAGATTGAAAGATAAAACACCACATACTTCCTCATGAGCTATAAAACATTGACACAAATTGAGAAGTACTTTGAAGGTTTTAAAGGTAGCACATGAAAATTTACTTGAATGGTTCGAAATGCCATGCATAGGTATTTATGGTGGACACTTTGGAATAACTTGGTTTTCATGGTTTTGGAAGCACGAGCAGCATTCCCGCTCAGTACAAGTGAAGGCTAGCAATAGACTGGGAAGCGACAATCAAGAGAGCAATAACCGTCATAATCATGCTTGCGACAAAATGAAATTAATTGAGACATAAAAGTGATACAAGAACTCTGAGTCAAAATAAATCATCAAGGCTTAATTGACTTTTGTTTTTCAGTCATATGCATGCATGAGCATGTGCCAAGTCAATTCGAATGAATTATTCAGAGGAGGATACCACAATGTCATACCCTCTATGAATAGAACAATGCAAGCAAACATCAACATAACATGCTACCACTATTAATAAATTGGGACCGATCATGAGAGAACAAGAACTACTAAGCATCCACTAAATGACATATACCTCACATGAACCAACTAAGCATGCTCACATAGATGAGTATATGTACAAAAATGAAAACAAATAGAGTTCATACCAGCCTCTCACCCCAACTCGAGTTGTTGTAGATCATCCTTATTGCTTTTTCACTTGTGTTGCTTCGAATGATAAGAATGAAAACCAAGCTCCATCGGAGTCACGGATGGCTGTCCAACTCTGAAAACACTATACAAAACCAAAAAGAAACAACAAATATTTTTGGGTTTTCGAGTTTTTGAAACAAGAGCAAAAAGAAACAAACAATAAAGCAAAATATTTTTAGATTTTTGAATAACAAACCGAATTTTAAAACTAAGCAAACTAATACTGAAACTTAAAGAAACAAATGAAGAGAAACAACAGAAATATTTTTGGTCTTTTTGTGTTTTGGAATGCAGCAATAAAAGGTAAACAATTAAAAAGAAAGAAAGAAAGAAAACTGCAACATGGATATACAAAGTATCGACAAGATATGATATGTAAATGAGTGAGATGTCGATATACCTCCCCCCAAGCTTAGGCTTTTGGCCTAAGTGGAGGCTAATAATAACGCGGGTAGGAACTCCAAGCCGGCGGGTCATACTGGGCGTGCTCAACATCCGGCTCCGCTGAGGAAGATGAGGCAGAGGGTCCAGCATCCCCAGGATAGGGGCGCGAGCCCCCAGTCCCGGAAAACTGAGTGGAGTCCTCGTCCGCCCATTCTCCATCATCCTCTGTGTGCAGGGCATGTTCCCTCAAGTATGCATCGAATTCATCCTCGGTGACTGACCAAACATTCCTGAAACCAAGATCAAACAAACGTGGTGCAGGCAAAGCGACTATTCGCTCAGATTTAACCATTTTCCACCTCACCTTCTTGGCAAAAGGCACCTCATAAGATAGATTATTCAAAGTAGACCAACTAGTAACAAAGCCATGCCTCCCCATGGAAGCAAAATCGAGCCTCTCTAAAGAAAGCTGCAAATCATTAGGGAGAGCTACTACACCATGCATAGCTAATAAACGAGAAGCAATGAGTCCTCCACAAAATCCACCTTTCTCGCGATTGGCAGCAATGCGAAAGCTATCAAGGCACCCAAATTATAACTCTTATCATGTTGCAAGGCTGCTGCTAGGAAAGCTAAATCAGGAATGGATAATTTATTTGCAGTCTTCCTAGCAAGTACACACCTCGTGATGAAGTAAGCAAAATATCGAATGCATGGAAATTGAATACTTCGAATTTTACCACTTTCATCTGAGTAGGTTCTTCCTTGACATATTACCTCGTATAGGTCCGTCAAATGCTTGGGTTGCCCATGTATCTTCCCTCGTGATCCCCATTGCGGCACCCTAATTGCTGCACAAAAAGCATCAAAAGGCAAGTGGACACTTTTGTTGTAAATTTTATAGTGAACCATAGGGTTAGGTGAAGACCAATCAAATCTAAAGTCCTGCACCACAGACACAGTTAGCTTTGCATATTGGTAGGGTTCTCCCTCTACAAAATCACTCAATCCTGTATTAGAGACAAGAGTACGAAAATCACGCAAGATCCCCGAACTTCTCATGAATTCCAAGCATGGATAGCAGGATGGAAACACTCCTTCTTCACGATGGATCCCCATGACCTCAGGAACCACCAATTCATATTGATTTAGTTGGTGTTCATTTCCCTCCATCCTCTGAAATTTTTGACACATATCATAAAAATTATCTTTGAAGCATACAAATGAGGGGAACTACTATATGGACTTGCTAGAGGACTAAACATGCATCAAAACTGATTATATCAACATAGAACAAGCATGCATACTCACTTAACAAGTCACCTACAGCAGCAAAATACTCAAGGTATACTTACTAAACAAAATTCTACTTGGATACATGGAGGAGTCACATACCTGAGAGCAATTGCCCCAAATCTCAGCAGCTGAGATGGGCTGAACAAAGAGATCGAAATCGCGAGGAAGAACAGCAAAAACTCGAGTGTGAGAGAGAAAAACGAGCTGAGTGATGCAAGAGGAAGAAGTGGTAGGTGGGGGAACTGCTGGAGGGCCAAGGGTGCCCCACCTCAGTGGCTGGCGCGGCCAAGGGGCAGCCGCGCCACCATGTGGTTTGACCCCATGGTGGGTCCCCTTGGTCAGCACCAGGCACTCCCACGATGCTCTTTGAAAAATAGGACCAATGGTATAATTTTTACAGAGTTTTGAAAACTTTCAATTTGCATGAAATCTGGATATTTAAATTAATAAAACTTGGGCAGAAAAATTATTTTTAAAATTCAAAACAACTAAACTTTTGCAACCTAATTATCACTACAGGAGGTAAAACAAAGTTGAAGAAAGAAATGCTGTTTAGCTCTTTCATGTATGCAAATACATTTGATAACAAGGTTGATCAAGTCTTGGCACCAAATAAATTTACATGACACAAATGATTTAAACATCATGAAACACTCATGTTACCTTGTATTGTATTGATATGGATCCAATCATAATGTTTTGATATCCTTCTTGATGATCATATATAGGGCAATCAATACTTCCCACTTTGATAGTTTTAAAATTGGAGATGGTATTGACTCCATAAATCTTGTCAACTTTCTTGGGGAAATAAACAGTATGTTCTTTATCATTAACATTGAAAGTTACTTTTCCTTTATTGCAATCAATAACAGCACCTGCAGTATTTAGAAAAGGTCTTCCAAGAATAATAGACATATTATCATCTTCAGGCATTTCAAGAACAACAAAATCAGTCAAAATTAAACAATTGTTAGCCACTTGAACAGGGACATCCTCACAAATGCCAACAGGAACAGCAGTAGATTTATCAGCCATTTGCAAAGATATATCAGTAGGTATCAATTTATCAAGATAGAGTCTCTTATAGAGAGAAAAAGGCATAACACTAACTCCTGCTCCCAAATCACATAAAGCAGTTCTAACATAATTATTCTTGATGGAGCAAGGGATGGTTGGTATACCTGGATCTCCAAGCTTCTTAGGAACCTTGCCATTGAAAGAATAATTAGCAAGCATAGTAGAAATTTCCTCATTAGGAATTTTCCTCTTGTTAGAAACAATATCTTTCATATACTTTGAGTAAGGAGGCAATTTAATAGCATCAGTCAAAGGAATTTGCAAGAACAAGGGTTTCATCCATTCACAAAATTTATTATAATGTTCTTCTTCCTTTGATTTTAGTTTCTTAGTTGGAAAAGGCATTTGCTTTTGAACCCAAGGTTCCCTTTCATTACCATGTTTCTTAGCAATGAAGTCTTCCTTAGTGTACTTTGTGTTTTTAGTATGCTTTTCAGGTTCCTTTTCACTAACTTCTTTATCAAGAGCATCATTTTTATCCTTATCACTATCAAGTTCATTACCACTTTCAGTTTCAGCATCAGAGATAGATATACTATTAGGATCATTAACAGTTTCAGAGGATTCTACAACATTTTTATGTTTCTTCTTCTTCTTTTTCTTAGAAGGAGAAACTGGATTTTCAGCTAGTTGAGAATCTTGTTCAATTCTTTTAGGTGTCCCTCAGGATATAAAGGATCCTGAGTATGAGCTCCACTTCTAGTGCTAACATAGACAGGTTTTAATTTTTCTTAGAAGCATTGGCTAACATGTCTTGTTGCACTTTAGTGAGTTGATCAATTTGAGTTTGAACCATATGGAAATGTTTAATAAGCATCTTAACATCATTGGAGGTTCTCTCCACAATATCATGCAACTTACTAATAGCTTGAGAGTTTTCATGCAAATGATTCTCTACTCTCATATTAAAATTATCTTGCTTAATAACATAATTATCAAATTCATCTAAGCATTGATCAGGTGGTTTAGAGTAGGGAATATCTCCTTCATCGAACCTGTGGAGAGAGTGAACCTCAATTATGGATGGATGAGGAATTGGCTTACACAAATCTTCAATAGGTGGAAGGTTCTTCACATCTTCAGATTTAATACCCTTCTCAATGAGAGTCTTCTTGGCCTCCCTCATTGTTTCATCATTCAATTCAATCATACCTCCCCTCTTCTTTGATATTGGTGTCGGTGTAGGTGTGGGGGTCGGCGCAGGTAGAGTCCAATCATCATAATTCTGGCTGATTTTAGCCAATAATTCTTCAGCTTCTTCAGGGGTTCTTTTCCTGAAAACACAACTAGCACAACTATCCAGATATGCTCTAGATTCAATAGTTAGTCCACTGTAAAATATATCAAGTAGATCATGCTTTTCCAAATCATGTCCAGGCCGAGCTCTGATAAGAGAGCAAAACCTTGTCCATGCCTCTGGAAGTTTCTCTTCATCTTCCTGGTCAAAGTTATAAATTCTCTGCAAAGCATCATGTTGAGCACTAGCAGGGAAATATTTCTGAAAGAAAACATCAAGCAAACCAGTAGGACTAGTAATAGAACCAGGAGACAAGTTGTTATACCAAGCTTTAGCATCATCTTTTAATGAGAAAGGAAAAATCTTAGCAACAAAATAGCTACGCTTCTTAATATCATCAGAAAATAAGCCACTCAAAGTAGAGAGCTCATTCATGTGCTCTACAGCACTTTCACTCTTAGTGCCACAAAAAGGAGTTTTCTCAACAATAGATATATGAGATAAATCAAGAGAAAAATCATAATCCTTATCTTTAATGTTTATAGGAGAAGTGGCAAACTTAGGATCAGGTGACAACTTGTATTTAACAGCATGTTGTGCAAGAAAATTTCTCATATTACTTGCACCAGTAGTAGCATTACATTTATCAATAAAATCATCATCAAGTTCCACATAAGTTTCATCAGGATCATCATCACAAGTATAATCCCTTAACTCAGGTGAATAAACAGGAGTAGTAGGACTTCCATTAGGTGTTCTAGTATTTTCAAGTTGTTTAGACTTAGCAATAGCAGCATCTAAAAGTGGACCTAATGAAATACTCATCAATCACAGTAGAAGCATCATCAATTATCAGAGGCAATTTCAGATTCAGCAGTAGTACCAACACGTGAAGATTGTGGTGGTGTAACAAGTTGACTCAATACAGATGGTGAGTCAAGAGCAGCAGAGGTACTAAGTGTCGTACCTTTTCTTGTAGTGGATGGCAATACACGGACCCTCTCATCACGAGCTTTACCCATGATGAATAAATTTCAGCGAGCAATATAGATCACAAGTGAACTCACAAATAAAGCTATGCTCCCCGGCAACGGCGCCAGAAAATAGTCTTGATGACCCACAAGTATAGGGGATCGCAACAGTCTTCGAGGGAAGTAAAACCCAATTTATTGATTCGACACAAGGGGAGCCAAAGAATACTTGAGAGCCTTAACAGCGGAGTTGTCAATTCAGCTGCACCTGTGAATAGTCTTGCTCGACACAGATTATCAGTAGCAACAGTTTTATAGCAGTAGTAGCGGTGAAATAATAGCAGCAGTAAATAGAGACAGCAGTAGTGATTGCAGTAAACAGTAGGATTAAAACACTGTAGGCATAGGGATGGATGAACGGGCGCTGCATGGATAAGATAGCTCATATAATAATCAAGACATAGGCATTGCAGATAATAATGATAAAGCATCCAAGTACTAAGTAAACATAGGCATGTGTTCCGTATATAGTCGTACGTGCTCGCAATGAGAAACTTGTACAACATCTTCTGTCCTACCAGCCGGTGGCAGCCGGGCCTCAAGGGAATCTACTGGTAATTAAGGTACTCCTTTTAATAAAGTACCGGAGCAAAGCATTAACACGCCGTGAACACATGTGATCCTCACATCGCAGCCATTCCCCTCGGCTGTCCCAATTATTGTCACTTTGGGACCTCGGGTTCCGGACAACAATATGTGTATACAACTTGCAGGTATGATCAATAAACAGTGCATATCATTATGAAACAATAACATGTTCAGATCTGAAATCATGGCACTCGGGCCCTAGTGACAAGCATTAAGCTCAACAAGTTGCAACAACATCAATAAGTACTAACAACGGATACTAGGCACCATGCCCTAATGATCTTATAACTTATTACATGAACAATCTCATCCAATCCCTACCATCCCCCTCAGCCTACAGCAGGGAATTACTCACACATGGATGGGGGAAACATGGATGGTCGATGGAGAAGCGTCGGTGATGATGATGGCGATGATCTCCTCCAATTCCCCGTCCCGGCGGAGTGCCAGAACGGAGTTTCTGGTCCCCGAAATAGGTTTCGCGATGGCGGCGGCGTACGGTGATGTTTCTGGATGAAGTGGACGACCCCCTCGCGTTTTAGGTCAGAGAGGGTTAAGTAGTCGAAAGGGGGCTCGGGGAGGTGCCGAGTCGCCCTCCTCATAGGCTGGCGCGGGGCCCCTTGGCCGCGCCACCTGTGGTTTGGGCCACTCGTGGCCCATCTCCGCCTCCCCTTCTGGCTCCGTGAGTCTTCTGGTAAAATAGGAGGTTTGCGATCTTTTCTGGTGTTTTTCCCGAAAGTTGACTTTCTGCACAAAAACAAGACACCAGGGCAATTCTGCTGAAAACAGCGTTAGTCCGCATTAGTTGTATTCAAAACACACAAGTTAGAGGTAAAACAATAGCAAAAGTGTTCGGGAAAGTAGATACGTTTTGGACGTATCAGTGTCCGCGTCTCCCCCAAAGCTGGCCCAAAGTTGGGCCGCGTTTGGGGCAAAATCGCGTGTCCGCGCGGACGCATCGCCATATGCGCCAGCCCGTTGGAGCACCTCCCATGTCCGTTCGGGCAAAATGGGACTGGGCTGGTCCGTATGCGCCAGCCCGTTGGAGGTGCCCTAAGAGCAACTCTAGCGGATCCCGCAAAAGTGTGTCCACCCCGTAAATTAACCGCTAGTTTGTTGTTTTGGGCAGAAAAAACACACATATTATATCATTTTCTCTAACATTTTGGTGTGTGTTTTCTCATATGGGTGGATGGTAACTCCTTGAGCAGTTGGTTAATTATCTCGATGTTTTTCCTATTTTTTCTTTGATGGCGTAGGCCCCTCTATATTCGCTTATGAATATATAACTCACAACGTTTGCCGCATATCAGAAGTTGTATAATGTGAGACGGTGACAAGGAATGTGGTATTCTAACCCAAGGATTTACAAAGGTGGTACATATGTAAGACCGTTCTAGCCAACCATACCAAACATGTTGTTATCTTTGCCATCGAAAACTAAAATCGTACAAAATGTTGTGTGCATTACATGAAACTCTATTAAGATATCATATGAAAGTCGAATATTTTCAATGACATTTGCGAGTGCGAATATGAGAAGGCATTTGTGTTTGCATAAGTTGAAATAAAAAATAAGTTCAATGTGCCTTTTCCCTAATAAAAATAAACAATAAAAATTCTGTTATTTAGGTGCTTATTATTCCTAATATACCTTTCATGGTATTGTTCTTTATATGACTAACTTCTTTGTCATAATCTCCGGACCTTATGCCATTTTTCAGACTAATCGTTGAGCCTATGTTCGACAAACCATAAGTTTTCAATCAAACATTCAGTACTTTGTCTGCCAAATTAAGTGACATATTCACAAGGATGTTTTTTTTGTAAAACAGGGCAAACTCCGAGATGTTTTATATTTTATAATATGAATGATCCAAATTAAATTTCTTACTAAATAGTAGTGGAAATGATAGAGTAAATAAAACCACATGAACTTGAGGAGGTTTATAGTCGGAGTTGAGAAGCATATGCTATATCTACATATACATAACGCAATAAAATAACATAAATCATGAATAGCAATAATTGTTGAGTCGACTGACAAGCCACGTGATTAGAAGGTAGACACGACACGATAGAAATAATTTTTGGGATGGAAATTGATTGGACAATTTGTACACCTTAAACTGTGGGACAAATTTTACTATAGCCAATAGGGAGAAATAAAACCCACTGCAAAAGAGTATGAAGAATTTACTTGCTACGACTGGTTCTTGTTACAACTTACATAGAAGAAGATAAGGTGGAGGATATCAAGAGCACATAGTAGCAGAAGGTTGGATCCAGGGGATTAGCAAAACCAACAGAGGGAGGATGTTGCAGTGTTAGCCTAGAAATCGCTCAATATGTACAACTATGTCTTCTTGTGGCTGAGCAACAATCAGTATCTGTCCCAAATTGACTTGATCGACTCAAACAACACAGACTAGTCTGGACTAGTCGGTGACTAATTAAGTCACTCGACAATTTGACTCCACAAACTAGTGGACTCGAACAAGCTTATTGTCAGTCAGGTTAGAATTAATAGACTAGTCGTGTGGCTGGCCTAGACTAGTCGTTCGACTCATGAGTGTTGCTCATTACTATGCAACATAGAATATACACAACTTCATGAGGTAATATTTATTACAAAACCGGCTGAAAGATTTTCAAGACATAAGACGAGTTGAAGAAAATCGTATTAACTTATTTATACTAAACTTTTGTACTTTTCATAACTCATCATGCCAATATATATATGCTTCTTTATTTATAATTCCACAAATATAATATAATGTACATTCTTAAGTAATGATTACCATACACATGAATGTAATCATACTCTGAATGAATATATATCTAACATTATTCTATTTATCATCATAAATACATTTTTCTTGTCCTAAGTGAAAATTGTAGTTTGTCAGAACATTTTTTTTTACTTTTTGACATGTTTAATAAAATCTTGTATTACAATGGATTACCCATAAGTATATATATCATGTTACTACACAAATTATTATATGTCTTTTTGCTTAATTTTATTATAGGTGTCCTTTTCCATGGTATATGTGAGTATCTTTTTACGGATCTTGGTAGAGTGATCTAGATTGTATTAGCATAACATATAATTCGATCTATGTGTAAATCAATAGATAATTCTATGTATGAAATGTCAGCAAGAAGTTTCTTCAATTCCCCATCCTCTTTTGTTCGTATCTTTCACACGATGCTACACTCCGCAAAAAAAGTAACCGAGGGATTAATATTTTTACCTATTTTCAGAAAAAAAATCATATGGTGCTACACCACAAAAAAACGTACAATGCTACTTCGTCGTAAAAAGAATCAATAAAGCTATTTGAAAAAAGTTCAACGTCCTATAATGTTATTATATTTTCCGAATAAAGTGTTAATAATTGGTCACTTGTGATTAAAAATCGTATATTTGCGATTAACCAAATATACAGATCTTAAGCAAGTTCAAATATCATTAAACAAAGAACTGCCAGATGAAATACAGCATTTGAAGACCCATAAAAGAGCGGGGGCGTCCACCCAGCCAACTAAAATATACTCCGTAAAAGCTATACTAGTCCAAAGGAGCAGCATCTATTCATGTAATCATCCCTCCGTTCAAAAAAGGATGCCACAAAAATGATCTACATGGTTCAGTGCACATAATTGATGGTGCTATGAGATCCAGCGCTGATACGCTTAGACAGGTGCTTGATCATCCTGAGAGGACCATCGTTGATGGGCTTCACCTCCACGCCAGTGAGGACAGCAAACTCCCGCCGCTTCATGGTCTTGCAAAACGAGACAATGCAAAAGCTGCCCGAGCTCAGGTTCAGCAGTCGACGCTTGTACGGCGACCACTTCTCCGGCAGGTCGAGATAATCCTCAAAGGTATTGTCAGGACCCGATGGTCACTGACATGAAGAGGATCACGAAGAAGAAGGATTTGGAGAGGAATCGACGATAAATTGGATAAATTGCAAAACTAGTAAAAGATAAATTGCAGGAAGTTAAAGGTAAATCTAGGGTTCATATTTCTTGATTGAGAATCACCGGGTACAACACAGGGTTATAAAGGGCTAGGTGCTACAAGATGCCACACATGTGAAATACCTACTATACCCTCAGAGATACCGACATACTACTAATCCATACCACTACTCTTCTCTCACATACCCTGACATTACTCCCCCTTGAGACCATTGGTCACCAATGGATAAGTTTCTACAGAAACTTTAAACATTTGTCAATTATCCTTCACAATTCATTCATTGTATCAAGGAGGAAGATATGTAATGAAGATAATATCCATTTCCAAGATCTGAAAATAGTTTGGTGAAGACAGCAGCTTCTTTGCACTGTAACTCTTCTTGACACCTTGCTGATTGAAAAAATCCCACTGATCATAATGGAAGTCCAAGGGATATGCATATTCAGATGATGCGATGCCATTAGAGATCGTACTAACCCAGCTGTCAATCTGGTTCGGATGAAAAAACAAACATCTTGAGGTAAGCTGGCCAACTTTAATGTTGCTTAGACAATAGGATGTGACTTGTGTGGGAGGCAAGCGAGCAACAAGAAAGAAGTAGCATGCATGAGTAGTAATACTAGTACTGTCCAATAGCTGGATCATGCGTATGTGCAACAGCTTGCATAGAAACTGGAGTGGTTCAGTACCAGGATCCCATACATAAGAAGCACTAGCCACTTGACGCCAAGGCAACGGTTTCCTAGTTGCAACCCTTGCAGTCAAACCTTGCAGCCAGAGATACATGGAAGAGGTTGTTCCAATTCCAGGGTCCCAATCTTGTATTCCTTCTGTAATTAGCATCCTGTGGCACTCTTCGATCTGAATTTGTTGTTGTCGTTCTTGCTGAAAAGACAGTGTGGAATCAGCAACCCATAATTCAATGATGCAATTTCCAGTGTTGAGCTTTAGAGAGCAGCCAATGTATAATTCTGGGCCAGAGAGAGGCAATGTTGCAGACCATGGATTTCCAGTCAAAATGCGTCCAGATGAGAAGATAATGTACTTTTTCATTGATGAATCAAGAGTATGCTGAGCTGAAAAGATACTCCATGGCCACAACTTAACAAAGATGCATATATGTTTAGTATCGCTAACGGATGTGCAGGTGGACATATTAAATGAGCTAGCTGCGAGAATCTGAACCCCAAATAATTTATGTACAACCAGAGTTGCATTCTGCCAGAGAGCTGATGTAGCAAAAATTTCAAGACTGAAAACACCTCTTTTCGAAGATGGAATGGCTACGAGTGACAAACAATTACCCTGTATAGCTTGTAAATCTGAGAATTGCTTACCGTTGCAGCTCAAGAAGATGAAATTAGTGTGGGCAAATGAATTTTCAGACTTTTGCACTTTCCACGGAATAACCTGCAGTAATGAATAAGCAATACCAAACCTATCGGGAGGTTTAGCTGGTGGTTTATCTAGCGTAACTTCCTCACATACCACTCGAAGGACAATGAAATGATGTTCAGATTCGGACCATAGGTCAGTCTTATCATGAGAGGAGAAATCGCTATCATTCGTCAGAGGGGTCACTAGAAATGATGAAGCTCCTGGATCCCATAGCAGCCTCAGTTCTCTCATACTATGCTCACTGCTGAGCTGGTTGGAGCTTGTGAAAACTGAATCAACGGCCTTAAGGACTGGACAATTGCAAGCCTTCTCATCATCTTATTGCTGCATCTTAAGAGGTAAATCCCGCAAATCTGTGGTAATGCTTGGGCGCGCACTATCTTCTTCATATGGCTGCTTCCCCGGATTGCTTGCAAACACATCAACAGACTCATTCGAGTCGTCCTCTGTTTTGTCATCATAGACAGCGGACATGTTCTTGGCAAGCTTTTCACTTTCCTGTTGAGCTTCTTCATATACTTTCTGCCTAGGTGTGTCAGCAAATACATCAACAGACTTACTTGAGCAGCCCTCTATTTCATCACCATAGACATCGAACAACGGCTCCGGGACAGCTCGCTCTAATGCATAATTTTCTGGTAGCGCAAAATAGCTATGCTCAGAACCATCTGCTCGGAACACACTCTTGCGATTGAGATTGTGAAAATCATATTGCTGTGGCATTTCATCAAGGTTCTGCTCTCTGAGATTGGTTCCTCCGCCATGCACAGCTGAACTCTGATCGGAATGCCCAGAGTTCTCATACCCATAGCTTGGTGTTGGCATTGTATCAAACACCTTTGGGGCGACAGGAGCAGCACCAATAACTCCCAATGGTGATGAACCTGGAGTTGCTGAAGTTGCGTGCTTGCCGATAGAAACTGCGAGCTGTGCAGCCATTGATGTGAGCTTCGCGAGCTCACCTTTGATAGTGTCGAAGGAAGTCCGGTCACGTGCCAGCTGCGCATCCAATCGGCGCTTCAGGTCAAGGATCGCCCGAGGCATATCCTTGCTGATGGTTTCTTCAGCTCGAGCCTGTGCTTCTGCTGATGGAGTTGTTTTAGCAGGAGCGGTAGCTGTAGACGAGGTGGTCTTGTTGCCAAACCCAGGCGCGTGCGAGGTTGATCCAAACGAGAACGAACTAGTGAAGAGGCATGTGCTAGTCACAGCGGACGAGTTGTGCTGCTGGTCAGTTGGGGTGTTGAGCACATACTCCATCTCCGTGAAGACAGGACAGGCGGCGGTGAGGGGGTCGTCGGCAGAGGTGAAGACGGCATTGGAGGAGGATAGGGCGCGCGAGGTCGCCGTGGATGGGTTGCTTGGGTTCGGGATTGGGGGATTTCTTGCAGGTGGCGGCTGAGAGAGGAAGAATCCCACGGGATCAAGCCCGAGTCTTGGTGAGGATGCGATAGCCGGCTATGCACTGGTTGGGGTAGGGAAGAAACCGGGCAGGGGTGCATACGCGGAGGCGGCAGGCGGGTAGGGGAAGGCGGGTGGGCCGCTGTAGGAGAAGGGAAGAGGGGAGGTGTAGTAGCCGCCGGAGAAAATAGGAGGTGGGTGTGTGGCAGCAGAGGGGTAGGGCGACGGAAAAGGAGATGGGGCGGTGAAGGAAGGGAATGGGAAAGGGAAGGGCGCGGTCGCCATGAGTGTGAATCAAACCGAAGAAGAGATCGCCAGAATCGAGGAAATAGAACGGAATCGGAGACGAAGAGGGAGGGAAGGGTCGGGAGCAGGTCCGATCGATTGGAACTGCTCTGATACCACTTTGTCAGGACCCGATGGTCACTGACATGAAGATGATCACGAAGAAGAAGGATTTGGAGAGGAATCGACGATAAATTGGATAAATTGCAAAACTAGTAAAAGATAAATTGCAGGAAATTAAAGGTAAAACTAGGGTTCATATTTCTTGATTGAGAATCACCGGATACAACACAGGGATATAAAGGGCTAGGTGCTACAAGATGCCACACATGTGAAATACCTACTATACCCTCAGAGATACCGACATACTACTAATCCATACCACTACTGTTCTCTCACGTACCCTGACAGCGTGTTTGGTTGGAGGGAGTTGGAGTTAGGGAATGGGAGTTTGAGAGAGGTGGGACTAAATATCTGTTGATTGGATCGTGGGAATGGGAGTTGAGGAGGGAAGGGGATAGGGAGTTAACGAGGCCAAGTCCCGCTAATCTATTCCCTGGGAGAGGCAGGTAATTCAGCCGGGGCTAGGGAATTGGAGGCACAATGACTACCTACAGGTATGAGCGCTAGAAAAAGACCTCTTCTACATCGTCTTCCCGATCTGCATCTCGAGCTGCGCTTGCACGTCGCATGTCATCCAGTCTCAGTTGCGCCTCCGGTCCGGATCGTCCCGACGACTCGCTGCAGCCTCTAGCCCTCTCGTGCACGGGTCATGCGCCACCAGATGACTTGGATCTCGTCGGCCAGGATGCGAATCGATCTTCACAGCAAGTTGAATCGATCTAACCAGCCTCCCTTGGCTTGTTACATGTGTGTGTTCAGTGGTGATTGAGGAATCGATGAAGAAGATAAAAACTACAATGATCTCCGTCATCTGTCCCTACCCGCACGTGTACGCCTAGGCTGGCATGTCCGGCCGGGTTGGTCTGGGTGGACGTCGGCAAGCTCGACGCTGATGAGGATTGCTGGCCATGGTTTGCCGAGGAAGCTGACATGCACGTATCACAACATGGGCGACTAACTCCACGAATGGAAACATCCTTTCATCTCCACCTAGTAATTCCCACCTTGTACCAAACGTGGGATAGGGACTAATAATCAACTTCCCAAGCCTAATCTCTCAACTAACTCCCGCCTCCAAAATCCCAAGCCCTTTCCCCAAAGTTGCCAAACACCAGTGGCGGAGCTAGCTCGCTGTTCAAGCCCGGGCAAAGTCCATGTGTACTTCAAATAATTAGCGTTTGCCCACACAAAGAATCCTCACTGCCTAATAGAATTAGAAAGGAGTTTGCCAGCGTAGCCCGGGCAGCCGCCCGGGCATGCCGGGCCGTGGCTCCGCCACTGCCAAACACGCTGTGACAGGTATGCTGCAACGTTGGTAGCCTGGCCCCGGCAGGGTGGAAAGCGCACAGGCGGCTGCTGTCGGTCGACGACAGTGCGAAAGAAAGGCCCAGCTCTGGAACATGCTCTGCTTTGCCGTAGAAGGGCAGCGCCCAGTCGCCCGCCCGAGTCCACACACTGTTATCAATATCGAATATGTAGGTGCCATTATCGACCGTGGATACGAGCACAGTCGAGCCATCGACCATGACGGAGGAGCAATTGTGAAACGGCGGCGGCGGGAGGGTGCGCCAGTAGAAGGAATTCTCGTAGTTGGGTTTAAGCTGGGGCTGGGATACCATGCCGTTGCAGAAGCAGTTGAGTACCTCGAAGGTCGAGGACGCACCGGACCGATTGGGCGGCGGCGACAGGTCCAGGACGTAGAGGCAGTGGCTGTTCTCCAGCGGGTAAAGCTTCTGCAGCGGCGCGAAGAAGCAGACGCAGTCGATGCCCTTGGGGAAATGCGGAGCGTTAATGCCCATCTCCGAGTTGAGGTCGACGTCGTAGAGAAACGCGCTGTCAGTAATAGAGTCGGCGAGCAGGATGTTGTTCTCTCTCAGCAGAGCGGAGAAGAAGGAATGCGAAGGCTTGGGCTTGTCGACACGGGCATTTGATTCGAACCTGAGTTGCGGCTTATGTAATTTGAGGCGATCTGTCGGCGCTCCTGGTTTCTTTTCTGCATCCGAAGGTTTCGCATCTGCTTGTGTCGACGGCGGGTGGTGGAAGAGGTGCTTCCAGGGGTCGACGAGGTAGAGAGAATTGACGCGGGTGTTCATGTCCTGCACTATTTTTTTTGAGAACCCATGTCCTGCACTATCAGGTTCAGGAACCGGCGATTCATCGTCTCCAATCTCCAGAGTCCAGACTGATAGAGAGAATGAATGACAGGGGCGGATCCAGTGGGGGTGCCATGGCACCCCCACCAAAAATACAGATTTTTCTGAACTACTATGACTTGTACTAATTGTACGAGTATATACTAGCTGAAAAATACAAAATTAGTAAAGATTCGTGGTCAAAACTCCAGCAAACACAAGACTTCCTTGGAAGCATTGTCATGTGTGGTGCTCACTCCTCCTCCTGCGGCCTTGACTCCGGAGGAAACCTCGGATCTGGGATCGGGCGATGAAGGCGCTTTTGCGCCTCTTTCCTTCTTGGGGGCATCGGCTCGGAGTCGCCTAGGGGTTCGATGAAGGTGGCTGGTTGTCGGATAGCTGTGCAAGGTCCAAGTGTGCAGTTTGGCAAAGAGGATGCTTTGGGCGGAAGATGGGTCGCGGCTGGACTTTGGTAGTCGTGTCTCTCGGCGTGTCCGATGGGTCCTTCTGCTCCGTTGTGTTGCTGTGGAGTCGGAGCTGCGGTGGCGGGTGTCCAGGCGGCGACGATGACCGGCCACCGGTGGCTTCGCAGAGTTCTCGATCGGCGCAGGTTCAGCATAATTCCCTTGTGAAGCTCGTCGTCAGATTCGGAGCTGTCTGTCCTTGGCGCGTGTGGCCAATTGTTGGCATAGGCCGGCTTGGGCTCCGATGCTTATGTGAGGCTCCGTTTGGGAAGCTGCTGGTGAAGTCGGAGTCGCTGGCTCGCGGAGGAGTGATGACGATGAAACTTCGTGGCAACCTCGACACGGTCTCCTTGTGTGTTTGTGCTTCGTGTGGGTAGCCGGGTTGGCTGTGGTGATGTGCCCAGTGTGGTCGTGTTCCATGACGACATTGGTGCATTGTACGGGTTTTCGGCCGGTTCCCCTGCAAATGAACCGGTCAATTCTCTTCTACTTTTTTAAATAAAATGAGGCAATGTTGCCCGTTTTGTTCAAAATTTTCCTCACGCTCTCGTCTCTGGTTGCATCTACGTGATCAAAGGTTCGAAACCCAGTCAAAACGTCCCAGCAGGCTACAGCGGCAGTCCCAATTCCCAAGTTCATGTTGCATTGATTCAACAATCGGTGTTGATTATATCGTGTAGATTTTAGAGGTTGAGCATTTCAGATTTTGAGATATGAAGAGTGAGGGGCGGAGCCACGAACGAATCAAATCCCAGGCAAAATTTGAATTTAGCCTTATAATTAGGCTAACTGCTAGGCCAAATCAAGCTTTTCATTAACATAGATAGAAAAAAATCTTGCACCCAGGCCATGGCCCCTGTTGGGTGTAACTCGGCCCCGTGTTGGTATTATTATGGTATAAGACATTAATAGAAAATGTCGTTACTTTTGTGATTTTTATAAATTTTAAATTATGTGTTATGCTTTATGAACCGAATTTTTAAAGCTTGGCACCCCGTCGATCAAATTCTAGATCCGCCACTGATGAATGATCGAGTACTGTAGATCGGCCCTGCTTGCGTTCGAGAACTACGAGCACAGCCAGATAACTATTCCGGCGGAAGTAAATTCTAGGTCACGCAATTTTCTCGTTCAACTTTTAGCTGGGCCGGGCCTGCATTCTTCCCTTTTTTTCCCGTTTGTTCGTGCGTTCTGGTCGTGCTCGTCGCTCCCTCTCCCTCTCCAAGAGCATCAGGCAGACCAGATCCTCCGCCTCCACCGCCACAGCCATAGCAGATTCAGACACGCCAGACGGAGAGGAGAGGGCTCGATCACCAGTTCAATCTGGACTTGTTCGTTGAGGATGAAGAATCCTCGGTTTCTGAATCTGATAATGCACGACTGGTACCGCCGCATGTACTCGCTGCATCGCCTTGACCCCATGAAGCACCTCTTCTACCCGTCGTCGACGGCAGCACGAGAAGCAGCAGCGGCACGAGATGCGAAAAGGACGCAGAAACAAACCAAACCAGCTGCACGCAGGCAATCGACGATGGAGCGCTTATCGGCTCTGCCTAAGCCGGAGATCAGTTTCCATCCAAAAGAAAGTAAGCACTCGAGCATGGTTTCCTTCTCTCTGCTCGGAAGAGACAGCATCGTTTTCACCGACTACTTCGGGGAGACAGCGCTCTACGACACTGGCCGGGGCACCTTCATGCCCGTCCCTGCTAGGAATTCGCGCAAGGAACGACGTCTCTGCATGAGCCTCCCCGTGATGCAAGATTCTGATCACCGGGGACAAGACGACGGCCGATCGTCGCTCTATGTCTTGGACCTGTCATGCGGCGCCAAAGTCGACAGCTGCTTCGAGGTCCTCGCTCGCCACGACGGCCGTTGGTGCTGGCATACCCTGCCGGGGCCGCCGTTCCTCTCTCACGATCGAGCATCTATCCATAATTGCTGCTACGCGGCGGTCGACGACGGCGCCACCATCTGCATATCGTCAATGGAGCAGAATATGGGCACCTACTCCTTCGACACGGCGAGCCATGCGTGGACACGGGTCGGCCAGTGGGCACTGCAATTTCAAGGCAGAGCCGAGTACGTCCCTGAGATCAAGCTCTGGCTAGGCCTCGTGGTCCACTACGGCAACCTCTCCCCCAGTCCCAGGCTTTGACCTCTGCCATGAACTCTGCCCCGCTGCAGCATGCTTGGGATTATCTCGACTACACGTACCCTGAGGAGGATAACAAGAAGATGTTGATACATGATCTCAATCTGGTTAACCTGGGTGATGGGATGTTCTGCATCGCCACGCACATCAGGATCATGTCGAGCCACCCATGCACTCCAGATGATGACGAGGACCATAGCTCCTCGTGCAATTCAGAACCGGAGATCATGATGGATATTCCCGTTGAGGACTTTGTTGTCTTGACTGGAGTCAAGGTGGAGAGGTGCTGCAGCTGCGACGGTCCTCGGATGATCAAGCACAAGTCTAGACGTTACGGTTTGAGAGTACTAGAAATGAAGGCCGTGCTCTAATCCCCATTTTATGGATCATATGGATGCTGCCATAGCATCAAATTCATATTATTTTGTTCGAACCACCGTGTGTACGACACTTGTTTGTCCGATCTTTGTCCAACGAGATATCCGACGGATTGCCGCACTTCAAAGGAAAATCTGACGGACTGCTCTGGTATGCCGTAAGTGAACCCGACGGAAATGATCTTACATATAGCAGGACTCTATTTTGTTGGTTGCCTGGGTGCCAATATATGTGCCATGCCTAATTTAAACACCTGTAATGCTAGACCTTCCATGAAATGCATTAAATTATTTATCCTTTTCTTTTCAGGTATTTATGATATATCTTCATATAAAAGCAAATTGTCCTTTGTTTGCTAGTGAGATAATGCGCGCCAACATTTTCCTTTACAACTTTTATGATGGTAAAACACCACGGCTGAATACAATGTCACTTACTCACTTCCTTTGGTGCTAATTACTCATGGCATGTTTAAATGTAAAATGTTGTTAGTATATAACGTCATCAAGTATTCAAGTTTGCTCTAATAGAAAGTATTGAGTTTATCATTAGAGAACTTTTCTTCTGGACAAAGCATTGCTTGGGAGAGAGCTAAGAAGACATCCTCATTGTTTGTTAGTTTTGTTCAATTAAAGAGGTTAGAGGAGTTTGATATAAGCTATGTGGATGCTGGTCATTTTCCATGGTAGATCTACTTCTAGTTCATGTAATGTCGTAGTTGGTTTTAACAATTTTTCCACGGTGGTATTGGGCAGGCACTCATCTAGTACAAGCAATGTAGTGCAGTTTGCAGATCTCCAGTGACATTTCAGTTTCATCCCCATGGCCGTCGTATCGCCTGGCTCCTAGTCGATCCGTCGCGGTCATTTGGGACTTGTCAAGTCCAAAGTTCTGGATGGAGGACGACATGCTCCTCCATGGGAGGAAGACGTGAAACAACGAAAGCATATATGTGACGGGCAGCCACATATATCCTCACTCATGTCCAGATTTTATAAACCCATATGTCGTTTTCCATCCCTGGACACGATTTTTCTTTTAGGTACCTCTGAACTTGATTTTAAAATTTATCCTCTTATGCACAAAAAAAGAAGTGTAGGAATCTAACGTCAAGCTGAGTGCCAATTCCCACTATATATGCACGTGCAACAACGGATTATTTATATTTAGTACTAGTACTTCAAATATCCAGCATCCAACTTGTATTCTATATATATTTATATGCATGTTTGGTACATTCGTAGAAAGTAGGAGGAAAATCCTTTCGAATCACGTCCGTAAATGGGCAGCCATGATGTGCCAGAAAGGTGTGGTGGTTTGTACTGTCAAGTGTCAACATTAGCTTAAACAAAAGTGGTTTGTTGCCATTGTTGAAACCAAAATCGCTGGACTAATCAAGTAGCTCGCATCTCCCTTTCAGGACATCCCAGAGTAATCAAGAAGGCCATGTCTACACACCTCTATGGCTCTATGGACGATAATATTGTGACGCATGTTGCATTGCATCGTTGCATAAGAGAAATAATCAACTTGTCATCTACCCAGGATACACTGTGAAAAACTTGAACACGTGGCGTGAGACGTTATATGTCCTACGTTAGTGCATGCATTTGGTCAATTCCTTATTAAAGACAAATAGTAAAACATAATTATATTCGTTCATACATTTCAGACTCAGTCTCATCGTGGCTAATATGGTGTGCTCGTCACAATGAGCAGGATGCTATTATTTTCTTTGGGAATCTTTCTCTTTGAGAAGGTCCCAACAAATCTGTTTTTGTGCGATTGTTCTCGATTTAGAGTGAACAACAATTGCCGTTGCAAGAGCTCGAAGCCCGGCGTGGTGTTCGAGATCTTCTGTCTTCCATCAGATCTGCGGTGGCGGCGGTTCTGGTGGTGGAACTCAGGGCCAGGCGGTGGTGGTGGCTTCTTCGTGCGCTGAAGCTGAGGATGGCTGCGGCAAGGTGGTGTGGCTGGTGGAGAAGGGTGCTCGCCGTGCTCTTTTACCGGCACAAGTTCCGTCGCCGCGCGGCGGACGGGTTCTGCGGCGGTCTACTTTGGAGGAAGTACCCTCGGGCTGTGGCTAGCTGGAGGACGGCGGTCTTCATCTTCGTCGCCAGTGGTGCTGTCGCTGCTCGCTGGAGCTCTGTTTCCCCTACGTATTTGTACTCTGTCTTTGTACTTCGTACGTTGTATGTTGTACTGTGTTAATTATACGTGGGCTTTTCAAAAAAAAAAAAAAAAGTTGCCGTCCATGTCTTACGATACCTGTGAAGCCAGCGAAGCGTCTGGCTGTGCACAAAACCGAGCATCAAAGTCATATTTATCTTCGACCTTCCGTTGCACATTACATAATCGTTGTTGTCAAGTTCTGGATTGTTGGGACGGGACGCTCAAGAATGGAACCGCTAATCTCCAGGAAGAAGAACCAGCCATATATTGTAGACCAAGCAGCCCAATGGATCTACGGTACAGACATATATTTTCATTTTGTTCTTCTTAGAATTTTGTTGGTAAATATTGATTTCCTATTCCATTACATGATTTAACGTAAATTTTCTGTAAGGTTTCTTAGTTTACCAAAGGTAATGCATACCCTCATATGTTGAAAGAAGGAATATAATAAGTTTTCATCAAGCTCAAGATCGATCCAATATATGATAAATGCATGTCCATACGTAGCTTCAAAAGTTTAAGCGTAATTATGGCATTTACAAAATTAAACCAATGTTACTAAACTTTTATATGTGTTACACTCATTTTTATTCTAGGGTAGCTCCATGTTTTTCAACTCTACTCTAAAAGGAGAAATACAGGACCGAGATAGATTTTGTCCTTCGTTTTTAGGGAAAACTATTCTGGCAAGTTAAACGTGAGCGGTAACTGAACACCCATGAAATCCATCGATAAACACATATCCAACCTGTCGATGGATATAGCCTCTGCAAGCTCGATATCCATATAAGTGTTTATGGGGGTGGACTATCACTAGTAGAAAAAAGGTCTTTCGTCCGGAGCCCAAAAGTCATTAGTCCCGGTTCGGGCAAAAACCGGGACCAATGCCTGTTCGGGCAAAAACCGGGACCAATGCCAGGCATTGGTCCCGGTTCGAGCTGCCAGGGCCCCGTGAGCCATTAATCCCGGTTTGGATGGGGTTATTAGTCCCGGTTTGTGGCATGAACCGGGACTAAAGCTCACGCGCCGGACACGTGGCGTGCCGCAGAGCATTAGTCCCGGTTCGTGGCACGAACCGGGACTAATACCCTCCCCTACCTATAATAATTTTTCTATTTTTCATTTAATATGAAATAATTCATATCTTTTAATCCGTAAATCGAAATTGAACAAATAAAATGTCTAAATCGATTAGAAAAATGAGAGGAATCCAAATATGACATCCCATATCATCATTTTCACCATGCATATTACTTTTTGCAACATATTTTTTGTACTTACTTAATAAAAAAGTCATTTTTGGCACTTAAAAATGAAAAATGGTATTTATAAAAATATTTTGGAAATTGTTTTTGCCATATCAAGACACACCTATGTATCAAATATGGACACATTATCACAAACTATGGCACGGGGATGATCATAACTTGGTCATTTGAAGCGAAACCTATACATGTCAATAGATGATAGACCTTTTTGTGAAGGTTTTTTTTGAAATATTTGTCAAAACTCAAGTTTATCATTTTTGCTAGCAACTAGTACACATAAAAGGACTCCATATCAAAGGATTTCACTTTTTGATTATTTTCTCCCTAGTAAGTTGGTGGACTTATAGCTGAAAACTCTCGCTTTGGGCGAAACGGAGGGAATCTTTGCAAGAGTTGGGTGGATCTTGGTTTTGGATGTTCCTATGTCCTAACCTAACACAACCAAGAAAAAAAGTCCACTGGCCTACCCCTTTTGACTCCGTTCAAAGGGGTACATGGGAATTTTGACTTTTTTCCAACGGGTCTAGGGTTTCGCCGAAGCGGGGCTTCGGAGCGTCTGAAACCCACCAAAATCTAGGTGGTTCCATACCATATATATAAAAGTGTGTTGGGTGTTGTACATGTCCAAGATCCTACTCCGGTGTGTGACCGGCTTCACCGGCTTCACTTTCTCTCTAGTAAGTTGGTGGACTTATAGCTGAAAACTCCCACTTCGGGCAAAACGGAGGGAACCTTTGCAAGAGTTGGGTGGATCTTGGTTTTGGATGTTCCTATGTCCTAACCTAACACAACCAAGCAAAAAAGTCCACTGTCCTACCCCCTTTCGACTCTGTTCAAAGGGGTACACGGGAACTTTGACTTTTTCCAGCGGGTTTAGGGTTTCGCCGAAGCGGGGCTCCGGAGCGTCGGAAACCCACCAAAACCTAGGTGGTTCCATATCATATGTATACAAGTGTGCTGGGTGTTGTAAATGTCCAAGATCCTACTCCGGTGTGTGACCGGCTTCACTTTCTCTCTAGTAAGTTGGTGGACTTATAGCTGAAAACTCTCACTTTGGGCGAAACGGAGGGAATCTTTGTAAGAGTTGGGTGGATCTTGGTTTTGGATGTTCCTATGTCCTAACCTAACACAACCAAGAAAAAAAGTCCACTGGCATACACCCTTTTGACTCCGTTCAAAGGGGTACATGAGAATTTTGACTTTTTTCCAGCGGGTCTAGGGTTTCGCCGAAGCGGGGCTTCGGAGCGTCTGAAACCCACCAAAATCTAGGTGGTTCAATACCATATATATACAAGTGTGTTGGGTGTTGTACATGTCCAAGATCCTACTCCGGTGTGTGACCAGCTTTACCGGCTTCACTTTCTGTCTAGTAAGTTGGTGGACTTATAGCTGAAAACTTCCACTTCGGGCAAAACGGAGGGAACCTTTGCAAGAGTTGGGTGGATCTTGGTTTTGGATGTTACTATGTCCTAACCTAACGCAACCAAGAAAAAAAGTCCACTGGCCTACCCCTTTTGACTCCGTTCAAAGGGGTACATCAGAATTTTGACTTTTTTCCAGCGGGTATAGGGTTTCGCCGAAGCGGGGCTTCAGAGCGTCTGAAACCCACCAAAACCTAGGTGGTTCCATACCATATGTATACAAGTGTGTTGGGTGTTGTACATGTCCAAGATCCTACTCCAGTGTGTGACCGGTTTCACCGGCTTCACTTTCTCTCTAGTAAGTTGGTGGACTTATATGTGAAAACTTCCACTTCGGGCAAAACGGAGGGAACCTTTGCAAGAGTTGGGTGGATCTTTATATGGATGGCATATTTGAATTCCTCTCATATTTCTAATCGACTTAGACATTTTATTTGTCAAATTTTGATTTACGGATGTAAAGATATGAATTATTCCATATTAAATGTAAAAAGAAAAAATAAAGTAAAATATATTTTATTGTTATTTATTCAAAATATACTATTACATAATTATTGTTACTTATTCAAACAAATTTTTAAATTTAAACAATGAAAAAGTGTAACATCGTAACCGAGGGGTTAATATTATTGATAGGATACTAATATCAGTAAGTTTTAACTTCTCATTTGGAAGCTAATTTGAAAGGAACTCAAAAGTTAAGCGTGCTTGGGCTGGAGCAATCTGAGATGGGTGACCGAATGGGAAGTTTGACAGTTTGACCAGGGTAAGTACTTTGACCTATGATTAAGTGTGTAATTAGAGATTAAGTATGTGGCTAAGTGGAAAATTTCAAAATAGAATTAAAAAAGTTAAAAAGAAAAAAAAAGATAAAAAAATTAAAAAATTAATTTTTTTTCAAAAAATTAAAAATTGTTAAAAAAAAATGGCCCATTAGTCCCGGTTCGTATTACGAACCGGGACTAAAACTCCTCGCCCACGTGGAACCCCATTAGTCCCGGTTCATGGCCGAACCGAGACTAGCATTAGTCCCGATTAGCTAGTCTCGGTTCAGGAAACGGGACTAATGGCTCAAACCAACCGGGACTATATGGGGGTTTTTGTACTAGTGTATGGAGTATTTACTAAACACCTGGTCCGGCTTATTTTATTATTACAACTGTTGGTGTAGAAAATGTTAGTAGCTTTTATCTTTGCTTCTCAAACATAGTGGCTTGTTGCCTTTGTTGACAAAAATATCTAGAATAATAAATTGGCCTACATTTTCTTTTCGGTGTATTCTCATCGATTCACACCCAAGAAAATCAAGAATTGTGTTTTGTGGTCTGGCACCACCTGTACCGTCATCTGTATACTTTGCCAGATGATGTCGACAACGCCTTCTTGACCCTGCATCGTTTTGACATGGATGTTGATATGTGTCTGAATTTTCACGATACTCTTCTCATGTCGGGGGGGGGGGGGGGGGGGGGGGGGGTGGTGGTCTTACTTAGCGGATTAGTATTTACGTTAACATAAGTTCTCTTTGTTCTAGATTGTACTTATCATTGCTTGTCATTTTTTTAACAATGGTTACGCCCGCAGGAAAATTCTAACAACGGTCGCGTATCTAGCATAGTTAAGGTCTGATCTCAAGTCATGGAGCGCGTCATGCATTGATGAACTCCTTGATTACTTATCACGCACTCAAGAATCAGATCTCGTTAATTTTTTGTTCTTGATAAAATTGGTACGATACACTAGGATATTGATCCGAAGCTAGCTATACGACCTAAACTTATAGCAACGTGTTATTGGGAGTGTGACAGATGTTTACCACAAATGCGATGTGGTGAAGTGGGATGAGGTGTGAACGGTGATCTTTGTCAATCTAGCTATAGTCGGTTGGACCAGTGCTGGATGTGTACTTCCAAGTACCAACAACAACCCTTCGATGAACACTTGCAGATCAAGGACGACACGGACGTCCGTACAATTCCTTTTTTTTTTGTTGCTTTTTAGGATGCTAAAAAGAATGACATGATGTGTAACCATGTTTAATTAAGTTTATTGCTTGAAATGGACGTAGCAACTTTTTTTTTTAGATAAAAGGCACTTCCGGGTGCCCGACTTTATTAATAAGTATTAATGAAGTCATCCAGTAAACAGAAAAGAAAAGGAAAAAAATTCAGTCCACCTGCCGCCGCCTTCTACCTCGCAGGGGCACGGCCGAGGACCCTGGGAGCGACCCCCCGCTCCCACGGCCGGCACCACAGCTCTTGTCTCGCCGACGGAACACGTCCCTATGTTCCCGCCGCAGGCGCCGCTGCACTTCTTGCTCGACTCTCAGATCGCCCGTTCCTCTGCCGCAGGTCTTCGATGCACTGCCTGAAAACCAGCTGACGACCTTCTTCCTGGCGCCATTAGGGGGCGTCCCCACGCTCCCGCTGGTGGCGCCGCAGCACTTCTTGCTCGACTCCCAAAGCGCCCCTTCCTCTGCCACAGGTCTTCGTTGCACAGCCTGAAATCCAGCTGACAACCTTCTTCATGGCGCCATTTGAGAGCGTCCCCACGCTCCCGCTGCTGGCGCCGCTGCTCCTCTTGCTCGAAACGAAGCTTCTAACAACCACTTCCATTGTTCTTTTCTCCAACTTCATTGTCGCCGAGTTCACATCAGGCTTTTTAAGACTTTGCTCCGGAACCGGGATACAGAAGAAGACGTAGCAACTTCCATGGAGCAGGCAGACAAATCGTGTAAACAAGTGGCCAAGTGCACACATTTTTTTTCTATTTTTAAGACTGCAGAAGATAGAACATATATCTTGGTGCACACGGTCAAAACATGCAGGAATAATCCAAGGAAGAATAGTGGGTGGAGGATAAGAACAAGAATACTTTTGAAATTGTGTTTTTGTTTTTCGAAAACTTGTTTGTTTGGGGCCTGTTCCTCTCAAATCAATCTAGGTAAAACGATGAATCCAAGGACTCCATTGCTAAGCATGCACCAAACTTGTTTGTGACCACCAGCATAGAACATGTTTTTTGTGATGATAATTTACACGCACAGTAGACACACGACCAAGTAGTAGTTTTTCCAGAAAGAATCTTTAAAATAAATTAAAAAATACTAGATCCAATAAAATTCACATGTAAATACTCATCAGTATGAATAATATCATTTTGATATCGAATAAACATTACACATGTACACTGCCTATTAATCCAAGCTCAAGAAAATCACATATGACCATGAAAATAACTTGAAGGAAAACTCCGTGGTTAACTCATACACTCTCGGGATCTCTATATGTTTACACCTAAATATATAATTTTGTACTCTGGAAACCTTGATCAAGTTATTTGCTAGACTAATACACTAACACGCTATTAAATTATACAAGACATTTAAGCATACTATGAATACGGACTTAGACACAATTATGATACATTAAGGGACATATGTTAGGTTGGGTAGTGAAACGCTATGTTTTGTTCTCCTAGATTTATGGTTAATCCATTATAAAAATGTCTTTCTGAAATCTCTCAAAATAATCTCCATATACATTTCACTTTATCACATACAAAATTATTTTAAAAGATTAACTATAGAACTATATTTTAATACATGTCAATAAAAAAACCGACAGTAATTAGGTGGAAATATGAGTTATGACAAAGTAAAAAAAGTTTATTATAAACAAATTATGGTTAGTTTTAGTCGAAATAACTCTAAACTTGTGTTTGATTCAGTATTTCCTCATTTGTACTTGTATATAAAGAGAAGTTGTGTAATCCAAACTATCACGATATGTGACTACAAACAATTAGTCAAATTACGATCCCTTTGGTTATCCATTGATTTCAGCACATTGTGTTTGTGTGTCGTGCCGTACAGATTAGATAGATCAAGACTCGATCAATCCAAAATTAAGTAGGTTTCCCTCGTGCGATGAGACTCGACGGGTCATAGCATAATATTCTTAGCAGAGCCTTTATCGACACTTGAAACTTCTGAATTTTGGTTTTGTTTTTCTTCAATCTCGGTTTAGATAGTGATCAACCAAAGTGGGAACAACATAATTTTGCAATAATTTTTCATACTCCACATGGGCATGAAATATATGATACTATTTTTTCTATATATGAATCACATGTTGCAGCCATAATTTTAGTATCATTTAATTGATTACTTTGAATAAAGCGGTATACTATTTGATTGTTAATATAGTCTTCTGAGATGTAATAATTGTTTGTTTAGCATATAGTCTGTATATGGGAATATCTTTTTTTATGGAAGAAAATTGGACAAGACGGTTGAATGCAAACAAGGGATGGTTTATCACACAATAGTTTTCTATCTTAAAAGAAACATATTACCCATTATTTGGTATAGAATTTAGATCACTCTTTTCCTTAGATTGTCCATATCAGGACATACCGAATGTTTTTCTTGATGAAATATGATAAATTAATGCTTCACTTCTTTTTCTATGACTACCATTTTGACCGAATTTCCCTCGCGTTGCTCTGTCGGGGCAAAACCCTATCTGCTGCCCTATTTCCTAAGACCTCCACCGTCACGGTCACGTGCCACACAATCCTGCAACGAGATTAAAGTGCACCAAGCCTTCAAAATTTGTATGTATCTAGACATATTTTACTGTGTAGATAAATGCAAATTAAGTGAAAGTTGAGACATCCTTTCATGGACAAGAGGTATAATACCAAAGACAATTCCACGAAATTGACCTTGCGCACGTACACGTAAACAGCGCTGCGCATGCGTGCGTCATGCTTGCGAGCGCGAGGTAGAATAATTACGCAATGAAAAGAAAAGATACTCCCTAACTTTTTTTTCTTTCGAAATACTCCCTAACCATTTGGCGCCCTCTCTCTTGCCCTCATCTTTTTGTGAAGCCATCGTCCACGTTTTCCTTTCTCCCTAACTGCTTCTCTCCTTCCCCCCTCCCTCCGTCTTTCACTCTCTCTCATCTCCCTTCTTCCATCACAGTTGTTGCAGTGCACGCACGCAGACAGACAAGCAAACTCCGGCGGATCAAGTCACACTCACACCCAAGTTACGCAAACTAGTGGATCACCGGAGAAACACTCGGTTTCGGGGCTGGCCGGCCGGAGCGCGATGGACGTGGAGGGTGTTGCGCAGCCCACAACGAGGAAGAGTTCTTGGGTACCTATATCTGATCAAGTCCTTCCTTGACAGTTCTTGGCTAATTCGCTATTTCGTTTTCTTTTTTTTTCGATCTGGAGTTTGGTGCATTTTTTGGGCTAGTTCTTGTTGTTTCTGTTGAATTCTGTTCTGGAGTAGAGGTGCTATATTCGCTGAATAAAAAATAATATAGTGTTCAGTCATGTATATTTGGAGAAAGCGTAGATGGCCTGATGCTTTAATTATTTTGCACCATGCATGCTTGGCTCCTCCAGAAGAAAATTGTTTGGAGCATGGCTTCTCCAAAAGAGAAAAAAAAAAACTGTTTGCATGCTGGCTCCTTTCTCACTTCTGAAGTTCCATGGTAATTTGTTTCGATTTTGTACTAGTTGTCTATTTTCGTTGCAAAAACGCCCTGGTCACGGTGTTGATTATTCATTTAGTAATTGTTATACTGGTGTTCGAGATGTCCGGCCTGAGTCGGCTTCCAGAAATGGACTAATGGTGTCATTGATTTCTATGTAAATTTCAGCAGTTTCTTCTTTCTTTAGAGTCAAAGTGTTTCACAGTTTAAGTTCGCAGTCCATGTCAATTTTCTCGGAAGCATATGACTGCTTAGGACAACCATAGGTTTCGTCTCTCTATCAGATCAGATCACCATTTATGGTCAAAATGGACACATTTGTTTGGTATTTTAGCTCAGACTTTCCTGTCGACCTGTCTGCCTCGAAGCTACGTTCCTACCTGTTTAAACCTTCTCTTTCTAGCAAGAAAACAAGTTTTTTTCCATTGATTTTAATTCAGCATATGTCTATCACTTAATGTTCGAAGTTGCTTCATCGTTATTTTTGTCGTAATTAATCAAAACCGTCACAGCATCTCTGCCTGTCTCTATCTGTGATGTGCTAGGGATGGCAGAAAGGGACGCTTCTACTGGCCTACCAGAGCTTCGGCGTAGTGTACGGCGATCTGTGCATATCGCCAGTCTACGTGTACAAGAACACCTTCTCCGGTAAGCTGCGTCTCCACGAGGAAGACGAAGAGATCCTCGGCGTGCTGTCCCTAGTCTTCTGGAGCCTCACCCTCATACCTCTCCTTAAGTACATCATCCTCGTCCTCGGAGCCGACGACAATGGAGAAGGTGATCCAAGATCCTCACATTCTTGTTCAACCTTACGATTAAACTACGAGTGACAGTGTACATGACTACATGTTAGGTACTAATTAACGTGCATTATGATTTTTTTTTTGGCAAACCGAAAACTGTGCTGTGCAGGTGGGACGTTTGCATTGTACTCCCTGATGTGCAGGCGGTCCAGGATGGGCCTTCTGAACAGCTTGCACGCCGGCCATGGCTCCCTGTCGTCGTACAACAAGGATGAGCCCTGCAAGGAGTCCAGGAGCAGCTTGATCATCAGGGGATTCTTCGAGAAACATTACTCGCTGCGCGTCGTGCTGCTGCTCTTCGTTCTCATGGGCACCAGTATGGTCATCGGAGACGGCGTCCTGACCCCGACAATGTCAGGTGAAGATCAAACTTTGTTGTCCAGCGATTGTTCTTGCCTGAAATTTTTCCAGGTAAATGCTGATAATGTGGCACTGTTCTTACTGCAGTGTTGTCAGCAGTTTCTGGCCTTAGAATTAAGTTTCCAGAGCTACATGAAAGTAAGCAGCTGTTTGTTGACTTCTCATAAGTTTTACTCCTCTTAGCAGCACATCCTTGCTACTCTTTTATCCGCACCAGAAACTAGAATTAATCATGGCGCTTGTCACGCAGATTACACCGTGCTTGTCGCGTGCATCGTTCTAGTCGGGCTTTTCGCGCTGCAGCACTACGGAACACACCGTGTCGGGTTCTTGTTTGCTCCAATTCTGATTTCCTGGCTCGCTTGCATTGGTGGGATTGGGATATACAACATTTTGAAGTGGAACCCAAGTGTCGTCCGTGCTCTATCCCCATATTACATATACAACTTCTTTAGGAAGGCTGGCAAGGATGGATGGAGCTCACTTGGAGGAATTGTTCTCTGCATTACAGGTTTCACTCATTCTATCCTTTTGTTTTGGGTGATCATGCACTTTTTGTTACTGCGTTGAGCTTGATTACAGCTACGGATTTTCAGGTGCTGAAGCAATGTTTGCTGATCTTGGGCATTTCTCAAAGCTTTCATTGAGGGTAAGTTCCCTCTTCTCCAATTATGCATGTTGTCATTTGTCACTGAAGTATTTGAAAACATCTTTACTGTGATTTGTTTTATTGCTTTGTCTGGGCAGCTTGGATTCACAATTGTTGTGTATCCTTGCTTAGTTCTGGCTTACATGGGAGAGGCTGCCTATCTGTCAAAACATAGGGAAGATCTCCAAAGTAGCTTTTACAAAGCTCTTCCAGGTGAGGTATCAATGTTTCGACAGATTGATGGAACGTTTCTATTCCTTTTTAGATTGAACTCAATGTTTACCCCTTGTTTGTTAACGTTGACAAAGTTTACCTCCATTAAATCATTTTGCCACATTTTACGCTGAAGTTGTTACAATGTCACGTAATACCATGTTTAACAATTTTACCCCATTTATGACCGGGAGAGCCCACCTGTTAGGCCTACATGGCTAGTAATGAGACGACAACTTTAAAGAGTGAAGTTTTAGACCACCGGGATGTATCCTAAGTACACACGTTACCCGACGTGTGCTTCCTTGTATAACTCGCAACCTATCCAGCTTGTTGTATGAATTAGACAATCATCATCGACGTCTGGTCGCAAAGGCCATCTTTGCTCTCACATCTTCTCCTCTGACACATAATTCTCATGGTTTCAAGGAACACGCGGGTGGTCAAGTGAGTTAGGGTGGGTTGTGGCTCAGTGGTGAGAGTAGGGAGAGCACGCCCAACTTATGTACTCTTTCAAATTGGCATGCCAGTCACTAGCCATGCGAGCTTGACATGTTTTTCGAGTCGGTCAAAATCAGGGAGAATATGTTAAGTTGTTTGTGACACAATGTAACAACTTCGAGGTAAAATGTGAATGCAAATTGGACAAGACTACGCAGCAGCGCAGCATATTTGTTTTCCAGCGGCGGGTTGGCATGCATCTCACATAATTACACGCATGCATGTAATTCATCTCACACAAACATGCATGCAATTAATTAGTGCTTAAGTGGTGGAGCCATCTCACTACTCAATCTGCCATTCGTGCACGATGATGTCATTCAAGATTCTCTCGATTTTAAACTTCAAGAACTTTTATCTCATAAATGTTAGATTCGATTGGAAATCCGTTTTCATCGTTGACTTAGTAGTGACAAGATCTACAAAACTAGATCCCATATTGCTATGTTCTGACAACTTTTTTTTGCATCGGTAGTTACCAGATTATTATCACTAACTTACCAGATTATAATAAATTGGTTATCAGGTTTTCTGTACGTCATTCTATATCAATATAAGGTTGTATGATACTACTGTTTATTGACTTATACCATCTCTTAGGTCTTAAAAATGTTGGAACTCTTAATCTCTATCAAAGCATATTATTATAAATGTCTAGAACCGTATAAAAATTTATCTGATAACCATGAACAATTATCGTGGTAACCTTCCGTTGGTAATCTGACAGCTATAGTAGATAATCTTGTAACTGGTGTGAAAAAATAAATTTCGTCGAAACATATTAACATGAGATCTAGTTTCGAAGGCCTCGTAGAGATGAATCTAGCAGTGCAAACGGATCATTAATCGAAATGAAGGTTTAGAGAATAAATCATTTTAAAATTTAGAATTTGCAATTAATGCAATGATGTCATCCATGAGGTGGCAACTACTACATACATGCATGTGTTGGCAATTACCCGCTGCATGCAAAACTTTTCGTGCGGCGCCTCTCTCTACCTTTTCCCAAAATTTATATTGCATAACATTGTCATAAATATATAAAGAAAGTGTAAAAACTGGACTTCACTCTTTTTTTTTCAAACAAAGTGTATACTCCATTTTGATGCACAATGTGGAAGAGGCTTTCTCTTCTCTGTATTGGTCATAGACTGCACGCAACTATATCAATTCAAAACATCAAGACCAAACAGATCAGCATGCAAAAGTACAATATGACAAAAATGAACGACAAACAAATTATAATGTTGGTCCAACTTTGGCAAAAATACCGCCGGTACGGTCGATTTCGCGGCGGGTTGTTGAGTATTCCTCCACTGTAGCCCTCTCAACAAACGGGTTGTACATTGGCACGATGACATTAGATCTTGTATTATGTATGAAAAACAAGTTGTTCAAGACAACACCTTCATGAAGGGAAGACACTCATGTTGTGGCAATACAACCATATCCACTGAAGGTTAGCCCTAAGATTTTTATCTAGAGTTGGAGCCCACGACCAGAGCTTAAACGAGCAGTCAAAACAAGAACTTTCATATTGCCAGGCCCATCGAGTGGAGTCCAGATCAAGTGTTTCCACCATGATGCAGTGCTCATACGAATAGGCAATACAAACTTTGCTCACGAGATCCAACAACTAAAGGCCAAAATCATATTACACAAATTACAAACACCATCATGTTAAACCTTACGATCTTTTAAACAAGAAAATATGTGCTACCTGACCATCTAACGTTGTGCGGATTAAAGAAGGTATTGCAAGAAAATTGTAGCACCGGACTTCCTGTATAGAGACCATCAACAATGTTCCATAAAAATATGCACATAGCAGATACACAATTTAGGCAAGCTATGGTTGGTGGTGTGAGATGCACGTAGTACCTCAGGGGGACCCATATCACAAGAACATCCACCTCGAGAGTGCACACGTTGTCGGTTCTAGGGCCTTATAGAGAAGTGTGTGATGCGGAGCATAGAGTACCAAATAGCCGATGAACAAACCATGATAAATCTGGCCTCAAATATTGAGGAAGGGGTGATAGGAGGTGGACATGTGATGGCTTGGTTGAGGAGGTACCTCTTGGGTTGAAATGACACCATATTGGAATGCTCCCTTTTTCACATTATAACTTACATATGCTACTGTTACTCCTTATCATCGATAGTGTTTTCAGTGGTAACCTTTATGGTACAGTATTCCTTACTATTGGTAATGAGTTTTCTCGAACAAGCAGGAGAGGGGCTTGGTTTAAGCGTTTTTCTTGGTTGACATGTCAAAGTTTGAGAGTAGACTAGATAGCTGTAGTAGTAGGCAATGCGTGCCGTGGTGGGTTTGTCGATACTTTTATGTATCTTCAGAGGGAATGTAGCCCAAAATCAACAAGATATTATCCTCAATTTCATCTTCTTAAAAGCTAATGCCATGTGCTTGGTTAATTGTTAGTTATATAACGCAATAGAACATTTATCCAACCCTTAACATCGTTATAAATATATGCAATATGATACTCCCGCTGTATTAGAATTTTGGGTTGTGTATCTTGATTTGCTTGACTTCTTTCAAAATCGCAGATACATTTCGGTTCCTTTGGATCAACTTTCAACCAAAAATTGCACTAACCTTACAAAGTGATCACATTAACTAACAATAGAACTGCACATCTTCAAATTATAAAGAGTCTCTTCTTTAGAAAGAAATCGAAAAATTAAGAATTTGTAAGTGTAGAACCGTAGCTTTACGGGTGAACAGTTTTGCTATCGCGTTCTTGATTTTACTGAACTCTGAGTTAGCACCATTTCGAAATAATAACCTTTCCCTTCTACCGTCTGTGTTCTAAATTTTCTGATGACGTTCTTGATTCGAATGAGATCTGAATTAGCACATTTTACGTCTAATCATTTCTCCTTTCCTATGATTTTCTTGCTTTTAAAATTCAGACCGTGTGTTTTGGCCGGTTCTGATCATCGCGACACTCGCCACCGCCGTCGGGAGCCAGGCGATCATCTCTGCCACGTTCTCCATCATCAGCCAGTGCCGGGCCCTGGGCTGCTTCCCGCGCATCAAGGTGGTGCACACCTCCACCAATGTCCACGGGCAGATCTACATCCCGGAGGTTAACTGGACGCTCATGGCCCTCTGCCTCGCCGTCACCATCGGTTTCCGAGACACCGAGATGATCGGCAACGCCTACGGCCTGGCCGTGATCCTGGTCATGTTCGCCACGACGTGCCTCATGTTCCTCGTGATCACCACGGTGTGGAACCGCTCCGTGGTCTGGGCGGCGCTCTTCGCCGCCGGCTTCGGATCCGTGGAGCTGCTCTACCTATCGGCGTGCCTGGCCAAGGTGCCCCACGGCGGCTGGCTGCCGCTGCTGCTCTCCCTCGCCACGCTGCTGGTCATGTCGGCGTGGCACTACGGCACGGCCAAGAAACAGGAGTACGAGCTGCGGAACAAGGTGTGCCTGGACCACCTCCTCGCCCTCCTCGGCTCCGGAGGGATGGGCCTCGTCCGCGTCCCGGGCGTCGGGTTCGTCTACTCCGACGCCGGCGCTGGTGCCACCGGCGTTCCGCCCATGTTCGCGCACTTCGTCACCAACTTCCCGGTGTTCCACCGGGTGCTCGTCTTCGTGTCGCTGCAGACGCTCACCGTGCCCAAGGTGCCGCCGGAGGAGCGGTTCCTGGTCGGCAGGATCGGGCGCCCCGAGCACCGGCTCTTCCGGTGCGTCGTCAGGTACGGCTACAAGGAAGGCAGGTGGGACCACTTCAACTTCGAGAACCAGCTGCTGGTGAAGGTCGTCGAGTTCCTCCGGCTGCAGGCTGATTAGTAGTTCCTCTAAGAAGTCCAGATCTACTTTATCGAAGGCCTTTTCGTAATCAAGTTTCATCACCAACCCTGTGGTCTTATTGGAGTGAACCGAGTGTAAGACCTCATGGGTTGTGACTACGCTCTCTAAAATATACCTACCTTTGATAAAAGTCGTTTGGTTGCTGGAAATAAGCCTGTTCATCAGCAAAGCCAATCTATTGGTCAAAACCTTCGTAAAAATTTAGAAACTACAATTTAAAAGGCTAATCGGCCTAAACTTTTTTATAGAGGTGGCATTCTCCTCTTTTGGAATTAAAGACAGAACAACAAAGTTAAGTCTATAAATGTCTAAATCTCCCTTATGGAAATCCGAGAAGAGAGCCATACGGTCTTTTTTAATGATGTGCCAAAATGTTTGATAAAACATAAAGGACATCCCATTCAGGCCTGGGGCCCCATCTGAATAGGAGCCAAATACATCTTTTTTTACCTCCTCTTCATTATGATTTGTACCCAGCCTAGGGAAAGCTTTCGAAGAGCTTAGAGGATACATTTTATCTAATTCAACAGTACAGAAAATCCTGTCAATGGTCGACATGACAAGATTTTCCTGATTGTTAGACCATGTATAATGCCTACTAGCCATCTTTATTTCCAAGAGGCTCCAAATTTCAATCCAAGCATTCAAATTATCACACCATTTATGATTAATGTTTCCTGTACTTTTCTCATGTTGAAATCTAATAAAGTTAAAATCGCCACCAATTAAGGTGGGGATTGGGTTATCTATGAAAAGGCTATGAAGTTCAGAAATGAACTCCTCTTTCCCTTCTTCATATGGAGAACCATAAACTGTAATTACTCTAAAAGTATTTTTATCAACTCTAGTGGTAAGATTTACCGTGACTGAAAATTCACCCAATTCCCATCCTAAAACATCGAAAACATCAATGTCTACACCTACTAGAATGCCACCGCAGAGCCACAAGCGGGTAAATGGTGCCAACTAACGTTCTTATTACTACTAATTGACTTAAGATAAGTATCCGATAAAACCTCTTTTTTCGTTTCCTGGAAAGCTACTATAGTGGCATGATATTTCGCAATTGTATCTAGGATAAAAGCTTTTCTACCTTTAGCATCGATGCCTCTAGTGTTCATGAAAAGACAATCCATTGGAAACTAATTTTCTTGGGGTGCTTGCCCCGCCTATGTTTAGAGACTTTCGTCCAAATAACACTTTGATCTTCATATTCACTAGGTATTCCTTTAATGTTAAGTGGCGTACCAGGGGGACTATCAAAATCTTCACTCTCATTTTGCATCTTGGTAGCACTAATATCAGAGGAATTATTACAGCTAGGGTTCGGTATAAAACCAATAGTGGAGCTATTAGAAAGTTGTTTCTACTTTACTGCAGGAACTAGGGTGTGGAGCAATTCCAGAAGAAGGGAATGCTTCACTAACATCAGAATCTAGGGTGCCGCCACCAAGGTCATAAATATCAATACAAATTGCAGCAACTATTGAAATAAAACAAGGTCTTGTAAAATGCTAAAAGAGTTTTTCATAATTATACCTGTATTTGTAGTTCTCGGGATCTCCAGATTCATCTTCTTCTGCGTTTCGACTGCTATTTCCATCATTGTCTTCCCCCTACATCAGTCCTTGCACTTTTCCTAGTTGGTTGAATTGGTCCCCATTTGCTTTGAACAATATTGTTCCTCTGGACTGGAGCAACCAACTCCTGAACCAGGGTAGTGATCAACTGTGTTTGTTGTGGAGGACCAAAGACAATGTCTTCCTCCTGCGCTGCAAAGCCCACAGTGAAGTCAGATTCTTCTACATCTCCAAGTTCCATGTCCTTGAGCATGTTGTAGCACTGTGCTTCCGAGAGATCCGGGTCACTGAGCTGCTGAATGTAGGACATTGCTTTCTGCCTATTACGGGTGCTGGAATTACCACCTGAGGTCCTAGTTTGATTGTTTGTTTTTGCTGCAGCACTACCAGGAGTGGGCACCGAGCTTGCATTTTTAGAAGTGTTTTCGCCCCCTTTGCAGCTTCACCTCCATCACCATCATCTTTACTTAGTTCATCTCCTAGCAGATCTTCGTCATCAGTGATTGGTGCATCTGGCTGGGGTTCCTCCACCACAGTTTTGACTAAGAACAGCTTATTTTCCATCTCAAAGAGCCTTTCCTTCGGTATTTTGGTATAATCAACAGCCAATATCTTCACTCTAACTACCTCAAATAGAGACTGAAAGTTCCCTATCCAGTCTACATCGAGAAGCATTCTGAAGACATAAGTAATTTGGTCCAAGACTGCCCACTCTGCTGTGGCGCCCCGACCCGACTGCTATACAGTGATGCTGTGTGTCACCGGTTAAGCGATACAACCAGAGGTTACGGGTTTACCAATCCCCGGCCAAAACCTTTGGCAGGCGTTGCTCGGAATGGATCATCGGCAACGCAACTCCCCGATTGATGCCTTAACACAGGCACAACCCTCAATGTATAATAGAGAGATCAAGACTTGTGGAACAACTGGCACATCACAGACTCTACGACACAAATCATATAGTTCAACTCTTATAATAGAGAAAGATAGCAAATGACATTCAGAGGTCACAACAAGATCCAAATATGGCTTAAGAGGCCTACAGATAAACATCACAGCGCCAGCTGTTCCGGGATGTCCCAAGCTGCCACCTGGGAACCCCAGACTACTCGTCGATATCCACAAAGAACCCACCTTCGAGGTCGGTGAAGTCCTCCTCTGAAACAAAACAAACGACGTTGAGTTCGACGAACTCGCAAGATTATAAATAGAGCTTTAGCTCGATGCGGCTTTCAAAGTTTTATGGTTGTTTGCATAAAGCTGATTTTATTTATGAAAACATAACTCAAAGGCATCGACTATTCAGAATATTTTCAAAAGAGGTAAGGTGTAACTCTTTCTTTCATCACCTTACTCATCATAAACCATCATCAACCACTGTACCTGTTCATCAAAGGCACCTCCCCGAATCACCCTCGAGGAAGCTCACCTTACAATCTTGAGTGGTACCTCTAGTACCCAGTTTTTAATCATTCTGTTAAAGTTATTCTATGATCATCGTCCATTCCCAAGTTGTCCTTAACCGTGGACACGGCTTTTCGAAAAGATTTAACCTTGCAGGGGTGTACAAATGTTTGCCACGCGTACCGCCCGGCCCATTACCTGCGCATTAGCTCTCTTCCTTGGAAAGCCGGCTGGGTGGGAACGGTGTCGACTTCTCCCTCGTTAAAGACTTTCCAGGATCATCAGTGGTGGTAGGACTGCCAGGATCGCAACACCCCGCCCCACAGCCACTCATTTTCCTAACACCACCATCCTCATCCCAGTTCATACCACCATCATCACGCACGCGCAAATGGAAGCCCGAACTAGAGGACCCTGTCTAGCCCCGCTCGAGTTATTTAGTCTATGAGGGTTCCTGCACTACGAATGCATAGGCCTCACGCATGGTTGCATGCTCATTCTTGGTTCAGGAGGTACAGAACTCGCACCTAGGCGGCGAGAACGAGACAAAACACCACAACCATCGTGGCCTCTCATCCCCACCTTTAAGCATTTTATTATCCGTCACCACAATTCTCCACCATCATTCTCATTTCACCACCTGTTCCCAACATTTGATAACCATAGTACCACTAGGCAATTACTAAGCATGGCTAAGCATCAACCTAGTATAGTTAAGTATCTCATGGCCAACAATACAAACCTATGGTGTTAGGAGGGAAAAACAGGTATTGGCATCGGAAACTTAATGCATTCTATAGGATACTCTAACCCAAGCAAAAGACATTTAGAACCGCATGCAATATTATAGTGGAGAAAATAATTGCGGAAAATAGGATAGGATATGCTCAGAGGGGGGATTACGCTTGCCTTGCTCAACGTGCTGGTAGTACGGGTCTTCGGGGTATTGAGGTGGAACCCCGGTTGCTTGATCTAACAAAAAACGAACATCAGGAGAGAACAATCAATCAACTCACATATGCTTAACAAATGCAATGCGCAAACATATGATGACATGACATTTTAAATCCCCGAGACGAGGATGATTCAACTAAACAATTTAAACGGAGGTTGGATGCATCACGGTGCATCACGACTATACCGTGGGGTTTAAGGGTTACAACAACTTTTCTAGTTGATCAAGATCGATGAACCCTAGGGTTAACTTGTATATGAATGTCATGCTCATGAGAAAAAAATGCAAGTTTTAAGTTGTGAGGAGACCATGTGCAACTTAGCCAAAATAGGCGAAAAGCTCCCAGAGGCCGGATAATCCGGGTCGTGCCAGACCGGAATATCCGGTCTCAATTCTTGGCCACACGTGAAACGGCTAAGGACTCAAGGCGCGAGCCACTAGACTCGGCCAGAAAATTCAAGCCGGACATTTGGTCCGGGGCCGGAATATCCGGTTGCTTTCAAGTCAACTCGCGCACACTGACGAAACTGAACAACTCCCCACCGTGGCAGTGCCCGATGGGGAACCACGGCGAGCGACGACCTCCAGCGACGGCGCCTTCGTGCGCGAGCATGGGCATCCGAGGCGGGAGACGTGTACGTGCTCGTGTGCGTGCGGGTTGGTGACCACGAGGTCGCACGGAGACGGGTCCGTGCACGACACCGGCGCAGTCACGGCGGCTGACCGTGCCTCATCTCGCACGACGGCGAGGCACAGAGCAGGGGAAGGGGAGATGGGGATGTCCAGGAGGACGAGGCGCTCACCCTCGTCACGTGGGTGCTTGCAGCGGTGGAGGAGGAGGTCGTAATCAGCGGCGAGCGTGCTCGATGAAGCTGCGGCCGGCGGCAGAGAAGAACTCGAATCCCGGGCAATGTGCAGCTTCCCGGCTCGATTCCTTCGGAGGAGAGGAGGAGGGCAGCACGGCGGAGCTTTTGGTTGGCGGCGATTTGCTCGGGGTGACCTCAATCGACGGCGGCGAGCTCGGCCATGGCGACGACGACGTGGAGCTCGTGGGGAAGAAGAAATGGGGAAGGGAGAGGGCAAGGGGGCGAGTGGATAGGGTAGCCAGGGGCCTAGAGCTGCTCCTCTTCTCCTCACGTGCGGCAGGGGGCGCGGGGGCCCCATGGCGAGCTCGGCGTCGAGCTGGTCCGGCGGGAACGACGCGCGTGGTCGCTACAGGAAGAAGATGACCTCGACCGGATTATCCGGTGGTCGTTCGGACCGGATTATCCGATTTTCCCTTTTTCTGTTTTTAACTTTAAAACCTGTTTCTTTAAATGTTTTAATTAGGGCACTTGCACTGCTCCAAAAATTATGGAAAAATTTGGGGATGCTCCCCTTAACCTGGAGGAACTCTACAAATTTTGGTGTCTCAAAATAAAATAGTTTGGACCACTTTTGTTTAGAAAGGTGAATAGGGCATTTTTGCTAAATTCAAAAATGTTGCTCCTTTAACAATTTGGAGCAAAAGCAAAATATTAGTTTGGGGCTCTTGGAACTTCCTTGACAGATAGGGGATGTCAAAGTAATTTTATTTGCAAGATTGAGTGCCAACATTGTGTGGAAGTTTTGTTAGAGCACTTTGGCATTTGGTTCTAGCAACTTCATATCATTTCGAAACCAATGTTGTGTTAACTCAAAAGAGGCATGTTTATGCATGGATGCCATGATGCAATTAGCTCAAAAGTGGAAAAATTACACAGGTTTTTAGGTTCTCAGCTTTGGGCTATTACATCTCTACCCTCCTTACAGGAATCTCGTCCCGAGATTCTAAGGTTGCGAAAAGAAGTCGGGATACTCCTCACGAAGACTAGATTCTCGTTCCCAAGTTGCTTCTTCCTCGGAATGGTGAGACCATTGAACTTTGAGGAACTTGGTAGTCTTGTTCGGGTCTTTCTTTCAGCTTCATCCAAGACACGGATAGGATGCTCGCGATAAGTGAGATCTTCCTGGAGATCTAGCTCTTCATGATTGACCCCATGGATAGGATCCTTGAAACACCGGCGAAGTTGGGAGACATGAAACACATCATGTACATTTGGGAATTTGACCGGTAACTCCAATTGATAAGAAAGATCTCCTCGCTTGCCCAGAACGGTGAAAGGACCAACATAGCGAGGGCCAATTTTCCTTTGATTCCGAAGCGGCGAACGCCACGAAGGGGAGAGACACGGAGATAAGCTTTATCACCAATTTCATAGTGAATTTCCTGATGGTGCTTATCATAGTAGCTCTTTTGCCTAGACTGAGCAATCTTCAGATTCTCCTTATGATTCTAACCTTCTCCTCAGCTTCATTGATCACATCTGGACCAAAGAGTGCCCTCTCTCCGGTCTCGGACCAATTCAGAGGAGTGCGGCATTTTCTTCCATATAAGCCTCGAATGGAGCCATGCCCAGACTAGCTTGATAGCTATTGTTGTAGGAGAACTCCGCGAAAGGGAGATACTTTTCCCAACCCTTGCCAAAAGAGATACACATGCCCGAAGCATGTCTTCCAAACTTGGTTCACTCTTTCGGTCTGACCATCAGTTTGGGGATGGTAGGCGGTACTGAAGTTGAGACGGGACCCCATAGCAGTTTGGAAACTCTGCCAAAACTTGGAGACAAAGATACTTCCACGGTCCGATATGATCCTCAGAGGGACCCCATGCAATGGAACAATACGAGCCAAATATAGTCAGCAAGTTGACTTGCCCGTATATCATCACGGACTGGTAGGAAGTGAGCAACCTTGGAAAGACGATCAATGATTACCCATATTGCATTGTTGCCCTTTTGAGATCGGGGAAACCCGGTGATGAAGTCCATACCAATTTCATCCCATTTCCACTCGGGACTGCAATAGGGCGAAGAGTACCGGGAGGTCTTTGATGTTCAGCCTTTACCCGTCGACAGGTGTCGCATTCAGCAACATACTTGGCAATTTCTCGTTTCATACGAGTCCACCAGAATAGTGGTCGAAGGTCTTGGTACATTTGGTACTACCGGGATGAATAGAGAGAGGAGATTCATGAGCTTCTTGGAGGATCAGCCCTCTCAATTTTGTTTCTTTGGCACTACCAAGCGGTCACCAAAATAAACAACTCCGGATTCATTGACAGAAAAACATTTTGCCTTCCCGCTAGCAATGTTCTCTTGATTTTCTGAATACCCTTGTCACGAGTTTGAGCATCCTTAATCTGGTCTACAAGAGTAGATTTGATCTCCAGATTTGCATAGCCGGAGGGAACCATTTCTAAGTTCAAACGAGAGAACTCTTCATGAAGGGCAGGTTGGGTTTTCAATCATCAGATTGTTGCAATAGGACTTCCGACTTAGCGCGTCAGCCACGACGTTTGCTTTGCCGGGTTGATAGTTCAGACTCACATTGTAGTCCGTGATTAACTCCAACCAACGCCTTTGCCTGAGATTTAAATCCGGCTGGGTGAAGAGGTACTTCAGACTCTTGTGATCCGAGAAGATCTCGCAACGGTTACCAAACAGGTATGGTCTCCATTGCTTCAAAGCATAGACCACGCGGCAAGTTCTAGATCATGAGTTGGGTAGTTGAGCTCATGCGGCTTAATTGGCGAGAAGCATATGCCACCACATGGCCATCTTGCATTAACACAACCCAAGCCTTGTAGAGAGGCGTCACAGAAGACGACGAAATCCTTGCTGTGTCCGGCAGGACAAGCACAGGAGCGGACGTGAGCTTGGCTTTCAGTGTTTTGAAACTCTCTTCAGCTTCGGCCGACCATACAAACTTTTTATCCTTCTTGAGAAGGTCAGTCAGGGCCTTGGCTATCTTGGAGAAACCTTCGATGAATCGGCGGTAGTAACCCGCCAATCCGAGAAAGCTACGAATGTCCTTGACTGACATTGGAGTTTTCCAATCCAAATGGACTGAATCTTGTCAGGAATGACAGCCACACCATTAGCGGATATCACATGACCAAGGAAGACAAGATTATCCAACCAAAACTCACACTTGGAGAACTTGGCATAGAGGCGGTGTTCTCGAAGTCTTGTCAGAACCAAACGAAGATGTTCCTCATGCTCTTCATTGGTTTTGGAATAGATGAGGATGTCATCATGTAAATGACGACAAACTTGTCAAGATAATCCATGAAGACAGAGTTCATGAGCCTCATGAAAGTAGCTGGGCATTTGTGAGACCAAAGGACATGACGGTATACTCATATGAGCCATAACGAGTAACAAATGCCGTCTTTGGAATATCCTCCTTTCTGATTTTTATCTGATGGTAGCCTGACCTCAGATCCATCTTGGAGAATACCGTTGCACCAGCTAACTGATCCAACAGATCATTGATGCGAGGAATAGGATACTTGTTCTTGATTGTCACCGCATTCAACGGTCGATAGTCAGAGACTAGACGAGGCACGGTAGAATCCCTCTTCTTGACAAAGAGTACCGGACAACCCCATGGTGAACTGCTAGGCTGGATGAACTCCTTAGCTAACAGCTGATCAATTTGCTCTTTCAACAGAGCCAACTCTTCCACCGGCATACGGTAGGGCTTCTTGGAAATTGGAGCGTACCGGGAAGTAGCTCTATGACAAACTCCACACTTCGGTCAGGAGGCATGCCAGGCAATTCTTCCGGGAACACATCCGGGAAGTCACACACCACGTGTATGTCCTGGATTTCAGGAGGGGATTCGCCTTCCATAAAGCAAAGGAGAATCTCAGGTGAGTTGGGTACGATGGCGGACGGAGGTATTGATGTTGCAGGCCAATACTTCACAATGTCACCGGAAGGAGCGGTCACAGTAATGGTCTTGGCAGCACAGTCGAGATTAGCCTGGTATTTGGCTAGCCAGTTCATGCCCAGTATGACATCAATGCCTTTGGACTTCAGAGCTACCAAGGCATAAGGAAAAGACAAGGAACCTATATTAATCTGGACCTCAGGAGTAACCCCATCGGTTTGCCATTTGGAGCCAGGAGTGGCAATCACCAAGGGATGGCTCATTTTCTCGAACGGTATTTGTGGTCTTTTGCAAACGCTATGGATATGAATGAATGCGATGCTCCAGAGTCAAACAAAACTGTAGCTGTATTGCCGTTGATTCGTAACTCACCCATAAGAACGCCGGGGTCCTCTTCAGCTTCTTCAATAGAGACGTGGTTCAGGCGACCACGCACAATAGGTCCAGCCTTGCCAGTTGGAGTGGCAGGGGCTCGTGCAGGAGTTATCGCGAGAGGTGCCTTCTGGGGGCACTCCCTGGAGTAGTGACCAGCCTGGCCACAGGTGTAGCAAGTGAGTCCAGGTGGAGCAGGTAGCATAGGACGGTACCCACTCCGCCTATCCCAAGTGTCGAAGTAGTGGGGCGGAGGAGGTGGCCTGTATCCTGCGGCTCGGCATGAATGGAGCACGCGGCACGCGCTGTAGGGAACAAACACCCTGCGCTTCTTGCTCTCAGAACCCGAGGAACTCTGGTGGTCCCCATGTGCGGGCCTCTTGGAAGCTTCAAGTTCCTTTCTTCCTTGCTCAAGAGTGAAAGCCTGGTTGAACAGCTCCTGATAGGTCTGGAACCTGAAGGGCAATAGCTCATAGCGGAGCTGCGGAGTCAGACCCTTGCGGAACAGCTCTTGCTTGTCAGCATCATTGGTCACGTCCCTTGGGGCGTAACGAGAGAGATGGTTGAACTCACGACCATAAGTGCGGAGGTCCATCCGTCCCTGTTGCAAATCCAGGAACTCCCTCCTCTTCAAGTCCATGATCGGCTGGGGAATGTACTCCGCACGGAAGGCAGTGCGGAAATCAGCCCAGGTGAAGACATGGTTGGCTGGAAACAAAGCCACATGGCTTTCCCACCAACAGCCAGCAGCACCAACCAAGAGGTAGGTGGCAAAGTTGACTTGCTCAGCCACTGGGACATGCAGCGCGGAGAACTTGCGCTCCAAGCACGAAGCCAATCATCAGCTTCCAGTGGCTCCTTAGCATCAGCAAAGTGGGTGGCTGCGAGCGCAGGAACTCGTGAGAGTGTTGCACTCGTTCCTCCGTGCATTCTGCTGCACCAACTGCTCAAGCAAGCGCTCATTGCGCCCACGGTTCTCCTCAATGGCCATCAAGACCTCAGCCATCGAGGGTGGTGGCGGCAGATCATCCTCATCATCATTGTGGTTACCGCGACCACCACGGCCTCCTCGAGCCATTCTGGAGATTTGACAATGACACGTTAGTATCTTTCTCCGAATGGTCGAACAATAGCATTAGCGTCTACACAAGTACACAGACTAGGGACGATAATACTTGCAACAGGAAAGGAATCAACAAGATAGAACTTGGGTCAAAGATCAGCATCATGTGCTACTAGTGAGAGTTAAGAAATCACAACTTAACACACTCTAGTTGACACAATCCGGGACCTTATGTTCAAGTCCGTGGGTTAAAACCCAAAGAAAGGATCAAAGATTAACTCGGTAGAAACATCTGAGTTGATTTGGGATTGCAACGCAGCGGGAGCAACGTGACACATAACACTAAAGGTCGAACCCACCCCGTTTCTAATCATTTTGAAGTAACAGACGAGGAGTAAAACCTTTAAACTCAAATCGAGGTAAGATTGCTCCGAGATTAGAGGGTAACCAGATAAGGAGTAAAAAGAATCCTAAGATGGTTTTCACAACTCATTTTTAGGTTAAAAATATTTTCACAAACACTAGACTCAACATCGACCAGTAGAAGGGTTTCCTACAGGCAGTACTGCTCTGATACCAACTTGTGGCGCCCCGACCCGACTGTATACAGTGATGCTGTGTGTCACCGGTTAAGCGATACAACCGGAGGTTACGGGTTTACCAATCCCCGGCCAAAACCTTTGGCAGGCGTTGCTCGGAATGGATCATCGGCAACACACCCCGATTGATGCCTTAACACAGGCACAACCCTCAATGTATAATAGAGAGATCAAGACTTGTGGAACAACTGGCACATCACAGACTCTACGACACAAATCATATAGTTCAACTCTTATAATAGAGAAAGATAGCAAATGACAACCAGAGGTCACAGACCCAACATTACATCAAGCGGAAGCAATTAGGTTGTTCTAAACAACAAGATCCAAATATGGCCTAAGAGGCCTACAGATAAACATCACAGCGCCAGCTGTTCCGGGATGTCCCAAGCTGCCACCTGGGAACCCCAGACTACTCGTCGACGTCCACAAAGAACCCACCTTCGAGGTCGGTGAAGTCCTCCTCTGAAACAAAACAAACGACGTTGAGTTCGACGAACTCGCAAGATTATAATAGAGCTTTAGCTCGATGAGGCTTTCAAAGTTTATGGCTGTTTTGCATAAAGCTGATTTTATTTATGAAAACATAACTCAAAGGCATCGACTATTCAGAATATTTTCAAAAGAGGTAAGAGTAACTCTTTCTTTCATCACCTTACTCATCATAACCATCATCAACCACTGTACCTGTTCATCAAAGGCACCTCCCCGAATCACCCTCGAGGAAGCTCACCTTACAATCTTGAGTGGTACCTCTAGTACCCAGTTTTTAATCATTCCGTTAAAGTTATTCTATGATCATCGTCCTTCCCAAGTTGTCCTTAACCGTGGACACGGCTTTTCGAAAAGATTTAACCCTGCAGGGGTGTACAAATGTTTGCCACGCGTACCGCCCGGCCCATTACCTGCGCATTAGCTCTCTTCCTTGGAAAGCCGGCTGGGTGGGAGCGGTGTCGACTTCTCCCTCGTTAAGGACTTTCCAGGATCATCAGTGGCGGTAGGACTGCCAGGATCACACCACCCGCCCCACAGCCACTCATTTTCCTAACACCACCATCCTCATCCCAGTTCATACCACCATCATCACGCACGCGCAAATGGAAGCCCGAACTAGAGGACCCTGGCTAGCCCCGCTCGAGTTATTTAGTCTATGAGGGTTCCTGCACTAAATGCATAGGCCTCACGCATGGTTGCACGCTCAGTCTTGGTTCAGGAGGTAAGAACTCGCACCTAGGCGGCGAGAACGAGACAAACACCACAACCACGTGGCCTCTCATCCCCACCTTTAAGCATTTTATTATCCGTCACCACAATTCTCCACCATCATTCTCATTTCACCACCTGTTCCCAACATTTGATAACCATAGTACCACTAGGCAATTACTAAGCATGGCTAAGCATCAACCTAGTATAGTTAAGTATTTCATGGCCAACAATACAAACCTATGGTGTTAGGAGGGAAAAACAGGTATTGGCATCGGAAACTTAATGCATTCTATAGGATACTCTAACCCAAGCAAAAGACATTTAGAACCGCATGCAATATTATAGTGGAGAAAATAATTGCGGAAAATAGGATAGGATATGCTCAGAGGGGGGATTACGCTTGCCTTGCTCAACGTGCTGGTAGTACGGGTCTTCGGGGTATTGAGGTGGAACCCCGGTTGCTTGATCTAACGAAAAACGAACATCGGGAGAGAACAATCAATCACCACACATATGCTTAACAAATGCAATGCGCAAACATATGACGACATGACATTTTAAATCCCCGAGACGAGGATGATTCAACTAAACAATTTAAACGGAGGTTGGATGCATCACGGTGCATCGCGACTATACCGTGGGGTTTAAGGGTTACAACAACTTTACTAGTTGATCAAGATCGATGAACCCTAGGGTTAACTTGTATATGAATGTCATGCTCATGAGAAAAATGCAAGTTTTAAATTGTGAAGAGACCATGTGCAACTTAGCCAAAATAGGCGAAAAGCTCCCAGAGGCCGGATAATCCGGGTCGTGCCAGACCGGAATATCCGGTCTCAATTCTTGGCCACACGTGAAACGGCTAAGGACTCAAGGCGCGAGCCACTGGACTCGGCCGGAAAATTCAAGCCGGACATTTGGTCCGGGGCCGGAATATCCGGTTGCTTTCAAGTCAACTCGCGCACACTGACGAAACTGAACAACTCCCCACCGTGGCAGTGCCCGACGGGGAACCACGGCGGGCGACGACCTCCAGCGACGGCGCCTTCGTGCGCAAGCATGGGCATCCGAGGCGGGCGACGTGTACGTGCTCATGTGCGTGCGGGTTGGTGACCACGAGGTCGCACGGAGACGGGTCCGTGCATGACACCGGCGCGGTCACGGCGGCTGGCCGTGCCTCATCTCGCACGACGGCGAGGCATAGAGCAGGGGAAGGGGAGATGGGGATGTCCAGGAGGACGAGGCGCTCACCCTCGTCACGTGGGTGCTTGCAGCGGTGGAGGAGGAGGTCGTAATCAGCGGCGAGCGTGCTCGACGAAGCTGCGGCCGGCGGCGGAGAAGAACTCGAATCCCGGGCAATGTGCAGCTTCCCGGCTCGATTCCTTTGGAGGAGAGGAGGAGGGCAGCACGACGGAGCTTTTGGTTGGCGGCGATTTGCTCGGGGTGACCTAAATCGACGGCGGCAAGCTCGGCCATGGCGACGACGACGTGGAGCTCGTGGGGAAGAAGAAATGGGGAAGGGAGAGGGCAAGGGGGCGAGTGGATAGGGTAGCCAGGGCCTAGAGGTGCTCCTCTTCTCCTCACGTGCGGCAGGGGGCGCGGGGGCCCCATGGCGAGCTCGGCGTCGAGCTGGACCGGCGGGAACGACGCGCGTGGTCGCTACAGGAAGAAGATGACATCGACCGGATTATCCGGTGGTCGTTCGGACCGAATTATCCGGTTTTCCCTTTTTCTGTTTTTAACTTTAAAACCTGTTTCTTTAAATGTTTTAATTAGGGCACTTGCACTGCTCCAAAAATTATGGAAAATTTTGGGGATGCTCCCCTTAACCTGGAGGAACTCCACAAATTTTGGTGTCTCAAAATAAAATAGTTTGGACCACTTTTGTTTAGAAAGGTGAATAGGGCATTTTTGCTAAATTCAAAGATGTTGCTCCTTTAACAATTTGGAGCAAAAGCAAAATATTAGTTTGGAGCTCTTGGAACTTCCTTGACAAATAGGGGATGTTAAAGTAATTTTATTTGCAAGATTGAGTGCCAACATTGTGTGGAAGTTTTGTTAGAGCACTTTGGCATTTGGTTCTAGCAACTTCATATCATTTCGATACCAATGTTGTGTTAACTCAAAAGAGGCATGTTTATGCATGGATGCCATGATGCAATTAGCTCAAAAGTGGAAAAATTACATAGGTTTTTAGGTTCTCAGCTTTGGGCTGTTACATCTGCCCATTTGGGTTTTAATCCCCTCAGCTGTAGCCAGACTTCCTGCATATCAGAGTGGTATTCCATTTCTCCTTTCCAAACCTCCACTGTCACTGCCATGCCTTGTTTAGTTGGCAGACCATAGAGCGGGTATGCTGCTACTTGTTCAACCTCAATGTGTGGAGGGAACTTAACTAAGAAAGACCACTCGTCGAGCTGCCTTATCTGCCAAGGCCAGGTTGTTTTGTAGATTGCTGCAAAGTTTTCTGAGAGATCCTCCTTGGTAATCACCCGATCTATATAGAAAACTCCCACATTCTTTGCCTTTGGTGTATTGGTCATCCACGTTAGGGACATCAATGTGATAATATCCCAGACCTGATGCCGCACTTCCTATGTACTTTGCATTCATATGTGGTTTTCTCCTAGTAGGACATTCCTCCACAGGGTGTGTCACCATCTTGCAGATGAAGCAGGCCTGAGATTTGGTGTATATGCATGTCGAGTGTCCAGGTTCTCCACAATTGCCACAGATAACATCCTCATATGGTTCGGCTAGAGTTTCAGTCTTCTTATCCTTCTAAAACCCGTTTTGCATGTTCTGAGACCTGTTCCTAGCGTGCTGGTTTACTTGATTCCCTGCCCTGTGATACGTCCATTTTGCATCACTATTTTATATCATAATTTACTGTTATTCATTGATATATTTCATATTTAGAGATGATACTTATGTTATTTTACCTATTTTGCATGTTTGATGATTATTGGAGAATTAAACACCGGAGTCAGATTTCTGCTGGAAAAAGGACCGTCAAGACACCATATTTCTGAAGATCAATAATTCGAGGAAAATATCCAGAAGTTCCTATTTTGTCAGATTCCGGAGGCAGCCAAAAAGGGGGGCCAAGGTGGGCCACCATGGGCCCTCACCATGTGGTGGCGTGCCGCCACGTGGTGAGGAGGCCCTGGCCCACCTCTGCCAGCCCCCTTTCGTGTACATCATCCCTAGAAAACCCTAAGCCTAGGGGGGATGTCGAGGAAATATTCCGCCGCCTCCACGAGGCGGAAAACACCAGAGAGAGAAAAGCTCTCCGGCAGGGAGAAATCTGCCGGGGAAATTCCTTCCCGGAGGGGGGAAATCGTCGCCATCGTCACCGTCATCGAGCTGGACTTCATTGAGATCATCATGATCATCATCTCCACCACCAGCACCATCGTCTCCACCGCTCCACTCCGTTCCGCTGTAACATTGATGTCTACGCATGATTCTATTCTTTTAAACAGTGTTGGGCCTCCAAGAGCAGAGGTTTGTTGAACAGCAGCAAGTTTCCCTTAAGTGAATCACCAAAGGTTTATCGAACTCAGGGAGGTAGAGGTCAAAGATATCTCTCAAGCAACCCTGCAATTAAGATACAAGAAGTCTCTTGTGTCCCCAACAAACCCAATACACTTGTCAGATGTATAGGTGCACTAGTTCGGCGAAGAGATAGTGAAATACAAGTAATATGGATGATTATAAGTAGTAATTGCAATCTGATATAAAAATGGCAGCAAGCAAACATGTAGCAGAACTTGTTGTAAACGGTGTTTCAATGCTTAGAAACAAGGCCTAGGGATCATACTTTCACTAGTGGTATCTCTCAACATGTTAGCACAACTGAACGCAAGTAAGTGCTACTCGGGATTATTCTCCTTCTTGGTGACACAAGAGTACTATGCGTAGGGTTGCAAAAGCACTCCTCAAAGTCTGAGTAAACAAACACCACAATTCCCAAGAATAAGCCATGATAAATATCTAAATTATTCATAGAGTCACACACAAGTACCCACACTGTCACCTTGATACCGTGTTGTCACAATGACTCCGGGAACTAGATAAAATCACTTGAGTAGCATAAACATTACATATGAATTCAGCGATACTAGCAATACTCATGATCACATAAAGACCACACCATGGGAGAGAGTGATGAACCACATGGCTACCGGTAGAGCCCTCAGCCTCGGGGGAGAACTACTCCCTCCTCATCAGGGGAGTCAGCAGCGGCGATGAAGATGGTAGTGGAGTCGATGGAGATGGCTCCGGGGGCAATTCCCCGTCTCGGCAAGGTACCGGAACAGAGACTTCTGTCCCCCGAAACTTGTCGTCGATGGCGGCGGCGCTGCGGAACCCTTGGTGGAATATGACTGATGTTTTTAGGGTTTTCGCCTCTGGGAGCATAAATAGGCGAAGGGGCAATGTCGATGGAGGCCCGAGGCCCGCTCCCCACATGGCGGCGCGGCAGGGGGCCCACCCGTGCCATGGGTGGGGACGGCGCCTCGGTGCCCCCCTTCGTCTCTCCTTCGGACTTCGTGAACGTGTCGGGAAAAATAGGAACGTGGCAATTTGTTTCGTCCAATTTCGAGTATATTTGCAGAACAGCTTTTCTGAAACCAAAAACAGCAGAAAACAGGAACTGGCACTGTGGCATCTTGTTAATATGTTAGTCCCAGAAAATGCATAAAAATGCTATGAAGTGTGAATAAAACATGTAGCAATTGGTATAATACAAGCATGGAACATAAGAAATTATAGATACGTTGGAGACGTATCAAGCATCCTCAAGCTTAGTTCTACTCGTCCTCGAGTTGGTAAAATGATAACAACAAATAATTTCTAAAGTGACATGCTACCCACATAATCTTGATCAAATAATATTGTAAAGCATGTGAGCTGAGATCAAATCATTCAAAGTAAAAGTCTATAATTGATATTCAATAAGAGATAACAAAGCAAGATAGTTAAACAAGCTAAAAGTTTTCATGAACTATTGCTTTAAAGACATGAAACCGAACAAGGTTCATTAAAGATGTTTTAAGTATCCAGTGTAGGAGTTCTATACTTCAATTCCAAGCATCAAGCAATTTTTCATAACATAGAAGGATTCAGTCAAGTAAATATAAACATGAACGTCATGAATCAACTGTTTCGAAGCCTACTCAACCGGTGAGCGTAAGCATTTGGTATTGGCACCAGAACGTTATGGCTAAAAGAACATTAATGGGGGTTTGGAAGGCCAAAGGAAGAAAGTCTCACAAAGCTATAAGTGATCATTAGACAAGAGGAAGTCTTATAATCGAAGCTATGTAAGGAGTAGTGATTGCCATGCAACAGATGCACATAGAGCTATATGTGTATGAAAGCTCTCCAATGGAACTAGTGGGGGTGCATCCAACTTGGTTGCTCATGAAGACCTAGAGCACTTTTTGAGGAAGCTCATCATTGGAATATACAACCCAAGTTCTATAGTGTAAATTCCACACATAGTTATACTAGTAAGACATGAAAACTCTCTCACATGGAGTATAGGTGCTAAACATGAGCACAAATGATGACTATGAATACTGCAGGTGCTGAAACATGAGCACAATTGTGGATAAAGGATAGTAATGTTGCCCCCCTTTTGTTTATTCCTTTTTTTCTCTTTTCTATTTTTTCTTTTCTTTTTCTGTTTCTCTTTTCGATGGCCTCCATGGCTCTTTTCACTTTTAGGTGCAACATCCTAATATGACAACACACTTTTTGGTACAAATAACTCATAATGAACAAAACATGATGTATGAAACTGTATGCCTTTGCCAGTGTAGCAGTATGTGCAATGATCTAGCGTAACATGGGTAAACCGCACATCAGCTGTATAGAATCATGCAAAGCAATATATAAATGATAAATGACAACGAGTCATGTAATGTAAGATGGAAGTTGCATGGCAATATATCTCGGAACAGCTATGGAAATGCTGTGGTAGGTAGGTATGGTGGCTGTTTTGAGGAAGATGTATGGGCTTATGTGTAGGAGAGCAAGAGAAAGTCCTCCCACGGGTTTGGATGTACTGGCGAAGTATGCACAACTCTCAATGTGAGCAGAAGGCAATGCACAACACCGAAGAGGCTAGCAAATTTGGATGGTGGAAGTGCCAAAAACCGTAGCTTAACATTAGTCAAAAAGAACACACAAGCTTATTGCAAACAACTAGCAGGTTCAACATTAAGAGCATGATTAAAATTCACTCCAAGAAGGGTCGTTCATGGCAGTACAAGTACCCCGCTAGATCCCTCGACCTTCAGCACAACTCAGTTATTACGAATCACCTTTAGGTATGGAAAGCTATCAAGTCCAACTACACCCTCAACAATTTTAGTAGAGTTTGTAGTACGGTACAAGCTTAAAGACAACAATCCACTAATGATTTTAACTTAACTAACCAGCAAGCTTTACCATCTAAATATCTCAAAACGTTTGCAAAGAACCAAGTTATCAAAGTTCAATGATCTACAAGATTATGCAAGTTATTCATTATACCACTACCACATGCAACATTTTCTGAACCAACACATCAACCAAGCAACTCTCCAAGTAGTTTACAAATGAAACAATAGAGTACTTTCCACAGGAACTAACAGCTCTAAAAGAGATGCATGAAAAACAGGAGCTAAAAGCATAGCAGTAGCTTGATAAGAATACTCAAAAGATATAAGTGAAGAATATGGGTATTCACATGAAAAAGCGGAGCGTGTCTCTCTCCCACACAAGAATGCTAGGATCCAATTTATTCAGAAAACAAAAACAACAATGCAAAAATAAAAGCACACATACGCTCCAAGTAAAGCACATAAGATGTGAAAGAATTAAAATATAGTTTGACTAGAGATGACCTGATAAGTTGTTGATGAAGAAGGGGATGCCTTGGGCATCCCCAAGCTTAGACGCTTGAGTCTTCTTGAATATTTCTGGGGTGACCCACGGGGGAATCCCTAAGCTTAGGCTTTTCACTCTTCTTGATCACATCATATCATCCTTCTCGCTTCCTCCTTAAAAACTTCCGCCACACCAAACTCAAAGTAATTCTCATTAGAGGGTTAGTGCATAATCAAAAATTCTCATATTCTGTAATGACACAATCATCACCAAAGCTTCTGGATATTAGCTACAGCCACTGATGTTTTATGGAGCAAAGAAATCCAATCAAACATAGTAAAAGACGCAATGCAAAATAAAAGGCAGAATCTGTCAAAAACAGAACAGTCTGGAAAGATGAATTTTTTCGAGGCACTTAACTTGCTCAGATGCGAAAAATCAAAACTAATGAGAGTTGCGTACATATATGAGGATCATGCGTGAATTGTTTCAGAAATTTTCAATTTTTATGGAGTGAATACAGCTCAAAACGGTGGACAGCAAAAATCTGTCTCTGCGCAGAAATCCAAATCTAGCATCAACTTTCTATTAGAGACTTTACTTGGCACAACAATGCGATAAAATAAAGATGCAAAGGAGTTGTTACAGAAGTAAGCAAGCTCCAGGACTCAAATAAAAGAAAATTGCAGAAGATAAAAGAACATGGGTTGTCTCCCACAAGCGCTTTTCTGTAAAGCCTTTTAGCTAGGCATGATAATTTTGATGATGCTCTCATATGTATAAGAGTTGAATATAGAAGAGCATGAAAAAGCAAATATCAAACACATTTAAGTCTAACCCACTTCCTATGCAAAGGAATATTGTAGGAAAATAAATAAATGAAGCACAAAGTGACTAGCATAGGAAGGCAAAACAATTGCAACTTCAAAACTTTCAACATAAAGAGAGAAAATTAATAACATGAAGATTTCTTTAACCATATTTTCCTCTCTCAAAATAATTTTCAGTAGCATCATGAATAAACTCAAGAATATGGCTATCACAAAGAGCATTCTTATCATGATCCACATGCATAAAAGTATCATTACTCTCCACATAAGCATAAACAATATCATTAGTAATAGTGAGAGTAAAAGTATCACATACATCATTGTAATCATCATAAATAGGATGCATAGAATAATCAAAATGATTTTTATCCTCAATAGTAGATGGGCTGAAAATATCATATTCATCATTGTAAACATCATATATAGGAGGCATATCATAATCAACATAAACTATATCCTCAATAATAGGTGAGCTGAAAACATCACAATGATTATAATCATCATATATTGGAGGCAAAGTATTATCAAAGCAAATTTCCTCCTTAAGCTTGGGGGACTAAAAATATCATATTCATCACAACCAGCTTCCCCAAGCTTAGACTTTTCCATAGCATTTGCAATAATGGTGTTCAAAGAATTCATTCTAATAACATTGCTATCACTATTATGCAAACAAGCCTCCATAGGTTTTTTAATTTTCTCTTCAAAAGCATCATGTCCTAATTCAATATAAAGTTCATAAAGATCTCTAATTTTTTTGTTGTTTTCCATTAAGCCTAACTAGTGAAAATAAAAACAAGAAACAAAAAGAAATAATTGCAGAATCTAAAGGAGATACCTTCCAACACTTACCTCCCCGGCAACGGCGCCAGAAAATAGCTTGATGTCTACGCACAATTCTATTCTTGTAGACAGTGTTGGGCCTCCAAGAGCAGAGGTTTGTAGAACAGCAGCAAGTTTCCCTTACGTGAATCACCCAAGGTTTATCGAACTCAGGGAGGTAGAGGTCAAAGATATCCCTCTCAAGCAACCCTGCAATTAAGATACAATAAGTCTCTTGTGTCCCCAACACACCCAATACACTTGTCAGATGTATATGTGCACTAGTTCGACGAAGAGATAGTGAAATACAAGTAATATGGATGATTATAAGTAGTAATTGCAATCTGAAATAAAACTGGCAGCAAGCAAACATGTAGCAGAACTTGTTCTAAACGGTGTTTCAATGCTTAGAAACAAGGCCTAGGGATCATACTTTCACTAGTGGTATCTCTCAACATGTTAGCACAACTGAACGCAAGTAAGTGCTACTCGGGATTATTCTCCTTCTTGGTGACACAAGAGTACTATGCGTAGGGTTGCAAAAGCACTCCTCAAAGTCTGAGTAAACAAACACCACAATTCCCAAGAATAAGCCATGATAAATATCTAAATTATTCATAGAGTCACACACAAGTACCCACGCTGTCACCTTGATACCATGTTGTCACAATGACTCCGGGAACTAGATAAAATCACTTGAGTAGCATAAACATTACATATGAATTCAGCGATACTAGCAATACTCATGATCACATAAAGATCACACCATGCGAGAGAGAGATAAACCACATAGCTACCGGTAGAGCCCCAGCCTCGGGGGAGAACTACTCCCTCCTCATCAGGGGAGTTAGCAGCGGCGATGAAGATGGCGGTGGAGTCGATGGAGATGGCTCCGGGGCAATTCCCCGTCCCGGCAATGTACCGGAACGGAGACTTCTGTCCCTCGAAACTTGTCGTCGATGGCGGCAGCGCTGCGGAACCCTTGATGGAATATGACTGATGTTTTTAGGGTTTTCGCCTCGGGAGAATAAATAGGCGAAGGGGCGATGTCGGTGGAGGCCCGAGGCCCGCTCCCCACATGGCGGCGCGGCAGGGGGCCCACCCGCGCCATGGCATGGGGACGGCGCCTCGGTGCCCCCCTTCGTCTCTCCTTCGGACTTCGTGAACGTGTTGGGAAAAATAGGAACGTGGCAATTTGTTTCGTCCAATTCTGAGTATATTTGCAGAACAGCTTTTCTGAAACCAAAAAACAGCAGAAAACAGGAACTGGCACTGTGGCATCTTGTTAATAGGTTAGTCCCAAAAAATGCATAAAAATGCTATGAAGTGTGAATAAAACATGTAGCAATTGGTATAATACAAGAATGGAACATAAAAAATTATAGATACGTTGGAGATGTATCAAACATCTAGGGTTGAATCTTGTCTAGTTCATAGGGGAAGCTTTCTCGGTGTTAATTGCTCCTTGTGGTTGATGCTATTGAGTGAAACCTTTGAATTAAGGTTTATGTCCAGATTGTTATTCATCATTATATCACCTCTGATCATGTTCCATATGACGTCTTGTGAGTAGTTCGTTTAGTTCTTGAAGACATGGGAGAAGTCTTGATGTTAGTAGTGAATTATGTTGAGTAATATTTAATGGTTTGATATTTAAGTTGTGGTGTTATTCTTCTAGTGGTGTCATGTGAACGTCGACTACATGACACTCACCTTTATGGGCCTAGGGAAATGCATTGTGTATTCGGTTGCCAATTGTGGGGTTGCCGGAGTGACAGAAACTAAACCCCCGTTGTATATCGATGCATGAGGGATAGCAGGATCTCAGAGTTTAAGGCTGTGGTTAATTTATCTTAATTACTTTCTTGTATTTGCGGATGCTTGCAAGGGGTATAATCACAAGTATGTATTAGTCCTAGGAAGGGCGGTGCATTAGCATAGGTTCACCCACACAACACTTATCAAAACAATGAAGATTAATCAACTATATGAAGCGAAAGCACTTGACAAAATTCCCGTGTGTCCTCAAGAACGTTTGGTCATCATAAGTAAACCTACCGGCTTGTCCTTTGCTGTAGAAAGGATTGGGCCACTCGCTGCAATTATTATTACTGCATTTTATTTACTTGTACTTTATTTATCTGCTATATCAAAAACCCTAAAAACTTGTCTGCTAGTATTTACAGTGAATTCCATATCAAAACTGCTTGTCAACACCTTCTGCTCCTCGTTGGGTTCGACACTCTTATTTATCGAAAGTACTACGATACACCCCCTATACTTGTGGGTCATCAAGACTATTTTCTGGCGCCGTTGCCGGGGAGTGAAGCGCTATTGGTAAGTGGAATTGGTAAGGAAAACTCCTACTGTACGTGCTGTTTTTATTTTTGCTGCTGCTATATTTTATTATGGAGAGATCTTCTCTTGAATTCCTATTTGGGAAAACCACTACCACTTAGTAGAGCAGGTAATCCCATTCAAAATACCTATGAAAATTGTTGAACGTGTTACGAATAACCGCTATGAAGGGGATGGAACTGTCCATCCTGGTGATCATTTATTATTTTTACATGAATTATGCGAGTTATTCAAGTGTGCAGGTATTTCAATGGATGAAGTTAAGAAGAAACTATTCTCTATATCGCTGTCTGGTAGAGCTGCACATGGTATAAACTGCTGAAGAATGGGCGTTCTCTTGGTTGGAGGAAATTGTACCTCTCTTTTATTCTAAATTCTATCCTCCAAGTGAGATTCACAAAGACCGGAACCTCATATATAATTTTTGGCCTCATGATGGAGAAAGTATTGCCCAAGCGTGGGGGAGATTGAAGTCATTAATGCTCAAATGCCCCATTCATGAGCTTCCTGGTAACGTTGTTATTGATAACTTCTATGCAAGGCTTTCCTTTCAGGATAAAACTCTATTGGATACTGCTTGTTCTGGATCATTCACTCGTAATAAAAAGAGTTTAAATGGGACCTTCTTGATCGATTCAGGAGAACACTGAAGGATGGGAGAACGACAAAGGTAGAGAGTCAGTATAAAATATGATTTCGAATGCATTAAAACTTTCATGAATACTGATGATTTTCGAAATGTTAGTACTGCTTATGGCCTTGACTCTCAAGTTGTTGCAAATTTCTATAAAGCTTTTGCCTCCTATTTCGGTATGCCTAAGGAGGGTTTTAAGAATTATCATGAACCTTATAAAGATAAAACTGTTTCTCCTGTGACTAGAACTATTGAAGTTAACACCGTTGATCACATTATTCCTGAACCTTATATTGAAAAAGTTCCTTTTCCTGCTAAAATAAAGGAACACTCTATTATAGCTAGTGTTGTTAACAAAAGTACAAAGAAAGCTATAGAACCTGATGAACAAATAACTGTTGAACCTGCTGTAGCAATGGTTAAGGACCTTGTCACTGAAAATATAGAAGATGGTCATATTATCTTTTGTGAAGATGCTTCTAATATTGTTTCACATCCTAAAAGCTCTAGGAAAACTAGTGTTCCTGTGCTTTCTGTTAGGATAGGTGATCATTGCTATTATGGTTTATGTGATATTGGTGCAAGTTCAAGTGCCATTCCTTATGAGCTTTACAGGGAAATTATGCATGAAATTGGTTCTTGTGAACTTGAAGAAATTGATGTGGTTATTCAGCTTGCTAATAGAGAAACTATCTCTCCAATTGGTATTGTTAGAGATGTGGAAGTTTTATGTGGTAAGACTAAATATCCTGCTGATTTTCTAGTACTTGGTTCAGCTGCTAGTAAAACTTGTCCTATCATTTTTGGTAGACCTTTTCTGAATACTTGTGGTGCTGTTATAGATTGTAAGAAAGAGAAAATCTTTACTAAATTTGCTGGTGAATCTTATGAGTTCAATTTCTCTAAATTTGCTAAAGTCCTTATGAAACCGAATTGCCTAATGAAGATTTTAAAGTTGCTCAGCTTGCCTCTATTGCTCTTGCTCCTAACAATGCTTTGCAGCAACATATGGAGGACCACGAAAGTGAGGTCTTTATGGAAGAAAGGAATGAGCTTGACGAAATATTCCTTCGTCAACCTATACTTAAACATAACTTACCGTGGAAGATTTGGGTACCACCCACCCCAAGGAGGATCCTTTTTGATTTAAAACCTTTACCTGATAATCTTAAATATGCTATATTGATGATAAGAAATATATCCTGTTATTATTAGTTCTAAACTTTCAGGTAGAGAAGAGAAAGGTTATTGGAAGTGTTGAAGAAACACCGTGGAGCTATGGGCTATACTCTTGATGATTTGAAAGGGATCTCCCCTGCTATTTGTCAACATGCTATTAATATGGAACCTGATGCAAAGCCAGTTGTTGAACATCAACGTCGTTTAATACCCAAGATGAAGGAAGTGGTAAGAAATGAGGTATTGAAACTTCTTGAAGCTGGTATTATTTATCCTATTGCTGATAGTAGATGGGTAAGTCCTGTGCATTGTGTTCCTAAGAAAGGAGGAATTACTGTTGTGCCTAATGAAAATGATGAACTTATTCCTCAAAGAGTAGTAGTTGGTTATAGAATGTGCATTGATTTTAGAAAGGTTAACAAAGTTACTAAGAAGGATCATTATCCTTTACCTTTTATTGATCAAATGTTAGAGAGGTTGTCTAAGAAGACTCATTTTTGTTTCCTTGATGGTTATTCTGGGTTTTCTCAAATTGCTGTGAGAAAGCAAGATCAAGAGAAAACCACTTTTACTTGTCCTTATGGAACTATGCTTATAGACGTATGCCTTTTGGTTTGTGTAATGCTCCTGCTACTTTTCAAAGATGCATGTCTGCTATTTTTCATGGTTTTTGTGAGGAAATTGTGGAAGTCTTCATGGACGATTTCTCCGTCTATGGAACTTCTTTTGATAATTGTTTGCACAATCTTGATAAAGTTTTGCAGAGATGTGAGAAACTAATCTTGTTCTTAATTGGGAGAAATGCCACTTTATGGTCAATGAAGGAATTGTTCTTGGACATAAAATCTCTGAAAGAGGCATTGAAGTTGATCGAGCTAAAGTTGAGGCAATAGAGAAAATGCCTTGCCCCAGAGATGTCAAAGGTATTCGTAGTATTCTTGGTCATGCTGGTTTCTATAGGAGGTTTATTAAAGATTTCTCTAAAATTTCAAAGCCCTTACTAATCTTCTCCAAAAAGATGTACCTTTTGTTTTTGATGATGATTGTAAGGAAGCTTTTGAAACTCTGAAGAAGGCTTTAATTACTGCTCCTATTGTTCAACCACCTGATTGGACGTTACCTTTTGAAATTATGTGTGATGCTAGTGATTTTGCTGTTGGTGCTGTTCTTGGACAGCGATAGATAAGAAGTTGAATGTTATTCATTATGCTAGTAAGACTCTTGATTCTGCTCAAAAGAATTATGCAACTACTGAAAAAGAGTTCCTAGCTGTAGTATTTGCTTGTGACAAATTTAGACCTTATATTGTTGATTCAAAAGTCATTATTCATACTGATCATGCTGCTATTAGGTACCTTATGGAAAAGAAAGATGCTAAGCCTAGGCTTATTAGATGGGTGCTTCTTTTGCAAGAGTTTGATTTACATATTGTAGATAGGAAAGGTGCTGAAAATCCTGTTGCTGATAATTTGTCTAGATTGGAAAACATTGCTTATGATCCTATTCCTGTTAATGATAGTTTTCCAAATGAACAGTTGGCTGCAATAAGGGTAAGTTCGCGAGATAGTCCTTGGTATGCTGATTATGCTAACTTTATTGTTTCCAAGTACTTGCCTCCAACCTTTTCAGCTCAGCAAAGAAGGAAATTCTTTTATGACTTGAGGCATTATTTTTGGGATGACCCACATTTATATAAAGAAGGAGTAGATGGCATTATGCGAAGATGTGTTCCAGAACATGAACAACGAGAGATATTGAGAAAGTGCCATGGTAGTGCTTATGGAGGACATCATGCTGGAGATAGAACTGCACAAAAGGTTCTACAATCAGGTTTTTATTGGCCTACCCTCTTTAAAGATGCAAGAAAGTTTATTTTATCTTGTGATGAATGTCAAAGAGTTGGTAATATCTCTAGACGTAATGAAATGCCTATGAATTATTCTCTTGTTATTGAACCATTTGACTGTTGGGGATTCGACTTTATGGGTCCTTTTCCTCCTTCAGAAGGTAATACTCATATACTTGTTGCTGTTGATTATGTTACTAAATGGGTAGAAGCTATACCTACAAAAGTGCTGATGGTGAGACCTCTTTAAAAATGCTTCAAGATGTTATTTTTCCTAGGTTTGGTGTGCCTAGATATCTTATGACTGATGGAGGTTCTCATTTTATTCATGGTGGTTTTAGAAAGACCCTTGCTAAATATGGTGTTAATCATAGAATTGCTTCAGCTTATCATCCCCAAACTAGTGGGCAAGTAGAATTATCAAATAGAGAGATTAAATCTATCTTGCAAAAGACTGTTAATAAATCTAGAAAGAATTGGGCTAGTAAGTTAAATGATGCTTTATGGGCTTATAGAACTGCTTATAAAAACCCTATGGGTATGTCTCCTTATAAAATGGTTTATGGTAAAGCTTGTCACTTGCCTCTAGAATTAGAACACAAAGCTTATTGGGCAGTGAGGGAACTTAATAGAGACTTTAAACTTGCTGGTGAAAAAGGTTGCTTCATTTGAGTTCTTTAGATGAATGGAGAAGTGAGCTTATGAAAATGCTAGACTTTTTAAAGAGAAAGTTAAGAAATGGCATGATAGGAGAATTATTAAAAGAGAGTTTAATGTTGGTGAGAAAGTTCTATTGTATAGGTCTCGTCTCAGATTTTTTGCAGGAAAATTACTCTCAAAATGGGAAGGACCTTTTGTTATTGTGGAGGTGTATCGTTCAGGTGCAATAAAGATTGCTTCACTCAAAGATAACTCTACACAAGTGGTGAATGGACAAAGACTCAAACATTATATTTCTGGAGATCCTTATGATGAAGATGTTGATACTATTCAAGTGGTGACTCCGGAAGTTTTCATTGAAAAGCAAATTCAGGGACTGCAGAGTCTGTTTTCGAATAGGTAACAGTTTCATAAGAAAAAGTTCGCGTTTAACTTTCCAAGAGTTATTTTTGTCATTTATTTTAAATATGGAAAAATAAGAGACCAAACCGGGTAGGAAACGGTGCCCGAGGGCACCTCACCATGCCGTGGCGGGGCCACCCCTGGCGTGCCGCCACGTGGTGAGGGCGCCTCGGAGCCGTCTCCGACCAGGTTTTCTCCTGTACCTTCCTTTTGTTGCGAAACTTTTTGCTATATAATCTCCCGGATCCCCCGAGGTCGTATATCGCCTTTTCGTCGTGTTTTGTTTCGATCTGTTTCTGTCCAGATGTCGTCCCAAGGTTCGTCCTCGGAAGACTACGTGCTGCGTCGCCAACGTGAACTCCTCCGAGACCTTGATCGGGGAACTTTCGTTGGATGGGTGGAAGAGGAAAGAGTCACGGCAAGACGCAAGGACATGGACGAGAGCGTCAAGGAGGAAGTGAAGAAGATGTCATCTGCAAGAAGGGGACAGCCAGCTGCAGGATCAAATCCAGCAAGCCCACTTTTGTGGGATCGGTTAACACTCAACGTGCTTTTTCTCATAACCTGCAGGGAGCATACCACCTGTTCCAGATTTTAGCTCTTTCCGGCGGTAACTGAAGCCCTTCGAGTTACTGATGAGTTCTGTGATCAGTATCGAGTCCTGAAGATGGAGGTGGAAATACTCCAAGATGAGAACATCAGGCTTCGCCGAATGCTGGAGCGTTTCCTGACCCCGCTCCAAGTCGTCTCACCACCACCGCCGAAGGAGTAATTCATCATTGGTATTGGCATCCCCTTGGCTTGTTCCAAGCTTGGGGGAGTGCCGCGGTATCACACCATTATCTTTACCTTTTACCTTTCAATAGAGTCATATCGTGAGTAGGGAAGTTATCTTATAGGATGGTTTGCAGTGTGGAAGTATCTCTCTTTTAGTTGGTTATCTATGTATCCCTTGGTGTGAGTTGCCGTTATGGAATATTAATGAGAAGTTTCATCATTTACTTTCTGCATACTTTATTTTAGTTTGCAATTCTTCATTGGATGATCTTGTTATTAGTATTGGTATCACTTTGGGAGCATCAAGTAAATCTTTTTGGTTTTGGCAAACTTAGCATTGGTCAGTAGTTACAATACTTTGAGGCTTAAGTAGAGAGAGGGAAGTGCATGTAGATATTATTCCATGATCTTTCTTTCTTGTTGGCTCATAAGCTTAGTATTCTCAAGTTAAAATTATTTGTGCTTCCAAGGAAGATTGCATGATTGTTCTTACTACATGTATATTTGTTTGTATCCCTCAACTCTTATGCTTGCTACATAACCTTGCTAGCCAAAAACCTGTATTGAGAGGGAATGCTTCTCATACATCCAAACCTTGAGCCAAACCATTGCCATTTGTGTCCACCATAACTACCTATTATGTGGTATTTCCTGCCACTCCAAGTAAATACTTCATGTGCTACCTTTAATTATTCAAAAACTATTACTCTTCATTTGTGTCACTGTTTACTAGCTCATGAGGAAGTATGTGGGTTGTTCTCTATTTAACTTGTCAGACAGACTTTCACCAATGGACTAGTGGCATATACATCCGCTTATCCAAAAACTTGCAAAAAGAGCTGGCAAATGGGGTGCCCAGTCCCAATTAATTATAACTATAACTGTTGATTCTCTTCACATGTTTTGCCAATGATTTATCAAAAGCAAACTTCAAAGTGTTAAACATTATCAAATAGGCACTCCTCCATGGTATGTGATTGTTGGAAGGCACCCGAGGATTCGGTTAGCCATGGCTTGTGTAAGCAAAGGTTGGGAGGAGTGTCATACCAATTTATAAATATGCATGTGTAAACAAAAGAGAAGAGGGATGATCTACCCTTGGGTAGAAATAACGTCCTTCATGGGAGCCGCTCTTGAAAGTCTGGTTGACAAGGGGGATAGAGTGCCCACTGCCATTCGTTGACAACGACATACATAGCTTAAAACTTATTTTATACTCTCTATATGATTTCAAAACTTAAAAGCTCTAGCACATGATTTCATCCCTGCTTCCCTCTGCGAAGGGCCTATCTTTTACTTTCATGTTGAGTCAGTAAACCTATTCCCTTCTATCTCAAGCAAGCATTTGAGTTGTTGTGATTCAACCATCTATATGTTGATATTTTCAATCATGTCTTTTATGTTTCCTTGTGTAGCACAAAGCTTTTATCTGAATGAATATAACTTTGAAAGTTATCAATGACTAAAGGAGACTGTTATGATTGAGCATGTAAGTTCTGCAATATAAGCTCTAGTATAAAGACTCTGCTCGAAAGATAAGTACAATCTGTTAATTGTTCTCTGACCAAGAACAAAGTTTGCCATCACCAATTATGATTTTCTCTATGCACCTTATTGTGACTCCCTTTACTTGTTTCAAGTTAAGTTATATGAAGGGAAGTTGCTGTCTAGAATGACTTGTGTATTAATAAATGTGATGCTTCTTGTCCGTATTTTGTTTATCGACACTTCGCTCCATAAACCTGTGGTCTTGTTTACCGAGCTCAGCTTTCGCTTGGGGACAAGCGAGGTCTAAGCTTGGGGGAGTTGATACGTCCATTTTGCATCACTATTTTATATCATAATTTACTGTTATTCATTGATATATTTCATATTTAGAGATGATACTTATGTTATTTACCTATTTTGCATGTTTGATGATTATTGGAGAATTAAACACCGGAGTCAGATTTCTGCTGGAAAAAGGACCGTCAAGACACCATATTTCTGAAGATCAATAATTCGAGGAAAATATCCAGAAGTTCCTATTTTGTCAGATGCCGGAGGCAGAAAAAGGGGGGCCAAGGTGGGCCACCATGGGCCCTCACCATGTGGTGGCACGGCCCACCTTGCTGGCGCGCCGCCACGTGGTGAGGAGGCCCTGGCCCACCTCTGCCAGCCCCCTTTCGTGTACATCATCCCTAGAAAACCGAAAGCCTAGGGGGACGTCGAGGAAATATTCCGCCGCCTCCACGAGGCGGAAAACACCAGAGAGAAAAGCTCTCCGGCAGGGAGAAATCTGCCGGGGAAATTCCTTCCGGAGGGGGGAAATCATCGCCATCATCACCGTCATCGAGCTGGACTTCATTGGGATCATCATCATCATCTCCACCACCAGCACCATCGTCTCCGCCGCTCCACTCCGTTCCGCTGTAACATCTAGGGTTGAATCTTGTCTAGTTCATAGGGAAGCTTTCCCGGTGTTAATTACTCCTTGTGGTTGATGCTATTGAGTGAAACCGTTGAATTAAGGTTTATGTCCAGATTGTTATTCATCATTATATCACCTCTGATCATGTTCCATATGATGTCTTGTGAGTAGTTCGTTTAGTTCTTGAGGACATGGGAGAAGTCTTGATGTTAGTAGTGAATTATGTTGAGTAATATTTAATGGTTTGATATTTAAGTTGTGGTGTTATTCTTCTAGTGGTGTCATGTGAACGTCGACTACATGACACTTCACCTTTATGGGCCTAGGGGAATGCATTGTGTATTCGGTTGCCAATTGTGGGGTTGCCGGAGTGACAGAAACCTAAACCCCCGTTGGTATATCGATGCATGAGGGATAGCAGGATCTCAGAGTTTAAGGCTGTGGTTAGATTTATCTTAATTACTTTCTTGTATTTGCGGATGCTTGCAAGGGTATAATCACAAGTATGTACTAGTCCTAGGAAGGGCGGTGCATTAGCATAGGTTCACCCACACAACACTTATCAAAACAATGAAGATTAATCAACTATATGAAGCGAAAGCACTTGCAAAATTCCCTTGTGTCCTAAAAAACGTTTGGTCATCATAAGTAAACCTACCGGCTTGTCCTTTGCTGTAGAAAGGATTGGGCCACTCGCTGCAATTATTATTACTGCATTTTATTTACTTGTACTTTATTTATCTGCTATATCAAAAACCGCTAAAAACTTGTCTGCTAGTATTTAAAGTGAATTTCATATCAAAACTGCTTGTCAACACCTTCTGCTCCTCGTTGGGTTCGACACTCTTATTTATCGAAAGTACTACGATACACCCCCTATACTTGTGGGTCATCACCCTGTTCTGCTGAATCACACTTGTTCATTGCTGTTGATTCTGCACAGGAGCTTGAGGTTGAGGCCCTTGCACCTGAATCTGTTGTTGCTGTTGCGAGGGTCGCTGTTGCGGTTGTTGCTGGTGAGTGCCCTGCGAGTTCTGATGCGGGCCGTTGTTGTTAATTGCCTGAACTTGGGGCGAGTTCTGCATAGGCTGACTATGCCACTGTCCAGGATTTTGCCAGGGCCCTGGAGGAAACGGCATCGGACCTGGGTACATCCACGGTTGCGGCGGTGGAAATCCGAAGCCGAACTGGAACTGTTGCGGTCCTTGCAAATGATCTACCCAAGATGGCATGTTACGTGTGTTGTTGGCGAAGGAATTATCCCCATTGTTTGCTTGACCTCTGCCAAACCCTCTGCTGATGTTGTTGTTGCTGTTTCTACCCCTTTCCCGATTTCTCCCTTGCCGATCTGCCATGGCGAGGAGCTCGGTAGCAGTAAAACAACCTCCACAATCTCCCGGCAGCGAGAGCGAGGTTGCCGGAAGGAGAAGCTCGTCTTCTGCAGGTTGGAAAGCAATTCTCGATCTGCAAACGCCGCAAGCGCAGCAGGTCTTTACGGATCCAGAATAGCCGCCGCTGCGAGACCCTTGCTAGGTTAGATGGGTGGTTGGTAGGAGGAGGATTCCAGAGTTGCCCAAAAAGGCAGGGCCTCCTTGCAATTTCTCCATATCGCTGGTGCCGCCATGGGTCCGATCCGCTTCGTCAACCGCTAGAGTGGAAAGGCCTTCAATGGCGTTTGAAAAAACCAGACCCGCCTTAATTTTGCCTGCATCCATGGACATTGAGCTCTCCGGATTTTCTTCACCCGAGCAATTTTACTGTGCTTTCCGCGGGGAACACAGTGCGGTTCATACTCGAGGTCGATGTAGATCCCGCCAATTGTAATTTCTCCAGGTGTTGCATCTCGAGACAGGCTCAACCTGAAGCCTGCACTCGCGGAGGTCCTGCGGCTTGACTTAGGCGAAGAACCCCATGAACTCCTGGAGCTGGTCCTCTCTGGTTCACTGAGGTCTCTGTCCTCCTTATCCTCACCAAATTCGAGTACACATCCATCTTTGACAGTGAAAACAGAGGGAATGGCCGCTCTGGATCGCGGAGACTCTCCTGTGTTTCCTTCCTCTACTGTAACAGCCCAAAGTTCGGAAACCTAAAAACCCGTTTAAAATTTCCACTTTTTGTTTGCATTGCATCATGGCATACTCATTAAAATTGCTTAAGTTGAATAAAGCAACACTTGAGAATTAAACAAAGGAAGCAAAACTTCCCAAACCTCCAAACTAAATGCATTGCTCAAATTGGCAAAACAAATAATTCTTGAGTTTCCAAATTGTCCAGGAAGTTCCAAGAATGCATTTTATAAATATTTGTCTTGCCAAGCAAGGAAATGAAATCGAGAATCCAAAATTGGTTTACTTCAATTCTATTTTTGAAACCAAGTTAAGCTTTCCCAAAATTCAAACTAAAATCATGGGGAGCTTCAATATTATTGTGAGAGCCTCCATGAATATTTTCATTATTTTGGAAATGCTCAAATACTTCAAATAATTATATTTTTGGAGATTATTAGAAATGCCCTTTTTCGAACCCTATGAACAATTGGTGTTCAAAACTTTTTATTTTTAATCGCCAATTTTTGTGGAGCTTCTATCTAGTACGAAGAGGCTACACAAATTTTTGCACATTTTTTCTAAAATGTTTTTGTGCCCCATTTAATTACCTAAAGTGATGCTGGTTCTAAAGGGTTTTAGAAAGAAACTGAAGAAGGACCAATCCGTGAAGGAATTAAATCTGCAGGGACCAATTTGCAAAATCTCCGTCTCTCTCCTGGCACTGGCGCCATGCTCCCGCGCCATGTCGCCGTGGCCGTGCCTCAACACGCGCTCGCCCAGGGCCCCCTCCTCGCGGTTTCCTCGTGCAAGGAGAAGAAGAGCACGCACGCGGGCCCTCTGCTCCCCATCCCTCACACCTGCTCCTCCTCCCGTTCCTTCTCTCCTCTTCACTGAGCCGCACGGGAGCTCGCCGTCCCCGCCGCATCGCCGTCGATTGAGGATCCCCCGAGTCGACCCAGGACCGCAGGAAGCACCGCTGCGTCCTCCTCTACGTTCTGGGCGAAGGAATCGAGCTGGGAGCCCGTGAATCACCGCCGCCGTCTTCTTTCCCGCCGACCCGAGCCGCCATGTCGCTGCTTGCCGCCGGAGTTTGAGCGTGCGAGGAGCAAATCGAGGACCACCACGAGCTTCGCCGCGTCCCCTGCTTCCCCTACACCGGAGGAATCGAGCCGAAGCGCCCTAGTTCGCCGATGCCGTCTTCATCTTCCTCGCGGCCGTCCATGGCTCCGCCGCCGATTCCCGCCGCCGTGGGCCGTCCCCAGCTCCTCCCGAGCACCTCCACGCAGTCCAGGGTGAGCTCGCCACCTCCCCTTGCCCTCTGTGCCTTCCCTCGCCTCGGTATCGAGCGTCGCCGTCCCATCCTTCGCCGCACTTGCGCTCACGCCGCTGCGCGTCGCCGTGCGTTCCTTTGCGCTCGGATATTCCGAAGGAGTGGAACCCGGATAATCCGACCCTTCCCAGTACCAGACTTTTTTTAGTCCTTAGCCGCATTTTCTGTCTCCCCAAGGATCGGATTTTCCGAGTAATTTGGACTCGGATGTTCCGAAGAACATCAGTACGAGAGAACTCCAGTCCTTAGCTGAATTCTCGAGTCTACAGTGCACCGGATATTCCGATTCTGGAAATTTCGGAATTTCCGATTTTGGCCCAGCACAAAATAATAGTACTGCTTCTTTTTATTTTTCTTCCTATTTTGGTTAAGTATTGGTAATGTGTTGGATTTAAATAATAACCAGGCATAATTAAAAGAGGAAATAAAATGTATGAACTTATAATTCTTCGGTCTACCCTACGAATGTATAATGTACCCACATGTCCGGAAATGGGTGAACCAACCTTTTAAGTGGTTATCAGGTAGATAAAATCATCGAAACCCTGCATTCCCTCTCATGCTCATGCCATATCATCAGCAAGTTAACCTTAGGGTTTCCACTCCCTTAATCGACAAGTAACAATGATTCATGCCCTAACTCCACGGTATATTCAGGATGCGCCCCTCTAAGCACCCGAACTCCGTTTAATTTGAATAGTTGCATCATCCCCCTCCCAGGGATTTAAGATGTCATGACATCATCTTTGTTTGCGCATTGCATTTGTCCAACATGTGTGGTGATTGATTGTTCCTTCCCGTGTTTTGTGCTCCGATAGATCAAGCAACCGGGGGTACTCCACAATACCCCGAGGATCCGTTTTACCAGCACGCTGATCAAGGCAAGCGTAATCCCCCCTCTGAGCATGTCTCCTCCTATATTTCGCAATTATTTTCCCCACTATAATATTGCATTCGGTTCCAAATGTCTTTTGCTTGGACTAGAGTGTCCTAATAGTTGCATTAGAAATCTATTGCCATTTACCTGTATCCTTCCTAATATCCATAGGATTGAAGTGTTGGCCAAGGATAAGTATATTTGCTATGTATATGCTTAGCCATGCTTAGTTTAAAGGCTTGCAGGTCCGGTGGATGTTTCAATTGTTGGAACAGGTATGGAATAACCGGATGTGATGGAAAGTGATGGTGGTGGTTAATAAATTGCTTAAAGGTGGGGATGAGAGGCCACATGGGATGTGGTGGGTTGTCTCGTTCCCGCCGCCTAAGTGCGAGTTCTTTACCTCTTGAACCAAGACGAGCGTACTACCATGCGTGGGCTATATGGAACCCCCGTCGACCAACTAACTTGAGCGGGACTAGCCAGGGTCCTCTAGTTTGGCTTTCCATTTGCGCGTGCGTGATGGTGGTGTGAACTGCGATGAGGATGATGGTGTTAGGAAAATAAGTGGCCATAGGGCGGGGTGTTGTGATCCTGGCAGCCCTATCCTCACTGATGATCCTGGGTTAGTCCTTAACAAGGTAAAGGTTGTAGCCGTTTCACACTCAGCCGGCTTTCCCCGGAAGAGAGCTAATGTCTGGCAATGAGTCTGGCGGTACGCGTGGCGAAGGAGCTGGGGCCCTTCGGGACTCCGGGGACTTCCACTTTGTACACCCCTGCAGGGTAAATCTTTTCGAAAAGCCGTGTCCGCGGTTATGGACGACTTGGGAAGTGAAGGTAGGATCATAGAATAACTTTAACGGAATGATTAAAACCTGGGTACTAGAGGTACCACTCAAGAATGTTAAGGTGCGCTTCCTCGAGGGTGATTCGGGGAGGTGCCTTTGATGAACAGGTACAGTGGTGCTGATGGTTGATGATGAGAAAGTGATCAAAAGAAAAAGAGTTACTCCTTACCTCTTTTAAAAATACTCTGAATAGTCGTTGCCATGGAGTATGTCTTTTTAAAATAAAATCAGCTTTATGCAAAACAGCCATAAAACCTTGAAAGCCAATCATCGAGCATATATTAGCTCTTAATCTTGCGAGTTCGTCGAACTCAACGTCGTTTGCTTATTTTCAGGAGAGGACTTCACCGACTTCGAAGGTGGGTTCTTTGTGGACGTCGACGAGTAGTCTGGGGTTCCCAGGTGGCAGCTTGGGACATCCCGGAACAGCTGGCGCTGGATGTTATTTGTAGGCCTCTTAGGCCATATCTGGATCTTGTTGTTTAGAACAACGCCCTTCGCTTCCGCTTGATGAAATGTTGGGTCTGTGACCCCTGTTTGTAGCTTTTGCTATCTTTCTCTATTATAAGAGTTACTTATATTGTTTTGTGTCGTAGAGTCTGTGAGGTGCCAGTTGTTCCACAAGTCTTGATCTTACTATTATGCCTTGAGGGTTGCGCCCGTGTTAAGGCATCAATCGGGGTGTTGCGTTGTCTGGAGTGAGGTGTACCCAGCAACGCCTGCCAAAGGTTTTGGCCGGGGATTGGTAAACCCGTAACCTCCGCTTGTATCGCTTAACCGGTGACACGCAGCATCACTGTATAACAGTCGGGTCAGGGCGCCACAAGTTGGTATCAGAGTAGTACTGCCTGTAGGAAACCCTTCTACCGGTCGATGTTGAGTCTAGTGGTTGTGAAAATATTTTTAACCTAAAAATGAGTTGTGAAAACCATCTTAGGATTCTTTTTACTCCTTATCTGGTTACCCTCTAATCTCAGAGCAATCCTACCTCGATTTGATTTAAAGGTTTTACCCCTTGTCTGTTACTTCAAAATGATTAGAAACGTGGGTGGGTTCGACCTTTAGTGTTATGTGTCCAGTTGCTTCCGTCGCGCTACAATCCGAAGCTTCATGTGCCGAGAAACCATCTGGAGTATGACGAAAGTTCCCATTAACTCAGTTGGTTACGAACCCTTGTATTCCTATCCAGTTTAATCTCTTAATCCGTTCTTTTGGGTTTTAACCTAAGGACTTGAACAGAAGGTCCCGAAGTGTGCCAACTAGCTTGTGTTGAGTCACGTGGTTTCTTAACCATTTGCATCTCGCTAGTAGCGCATGATGCTGATCTTCAACCCAAGTCTTTTCCGTGGTCTGTGTGGTAAATGGTCGAACTTTAAGCTACCACACCTCAGCTGGCTATGTAACTCATTTCTCCCTTAGCCTTGTGTTAGTTTCTGTCTTGGAACCATCGGGGTTACAGCCAGGATTCTTCTAGCACGTCTCCCAACTCTGTTCGTGATTCCGCTACATCTCTCCTTTTCGGGCATGGTTATCACAATTGAGTAATAACCGGTGCATCTTCAACATCTTAGGATTTCTCCTGAGCAAGTTTCTTACTCTGATCTGCTTTCCGACCTTTGTCTGTCTTTTGGCAGTAACGTTCTCACCGTGCATTGGAGTGTTCCGATGCTAGTCACTCTCTTGATCCGGCAAAATTCTTTCCCCTTCGTCTTGTTAGAAGGAATGAGCTCCCGTATCCTGTCCACTCCTCGGCTCAAGTCAAAGCAATGAAATCTACCGAATACGGGCTTTGTCTAATTTTTGTTCTGCTCCACCTTAGGTGTCACACTCTTCTATATCAAAGTATCATGCTTAACATCATGATCCTCTTGATGAAGTGATGCTCGCACACTGTGTTACTCTCGCGTTCCGAGTGACTTGTTACTCGAGAATGATAAGATGTGAGCAATGGTGTGGCTATCGGATAGTCTCAGCAGTTCTTACTGCGCTGAAATCCACGGACATTCCTCGTCCTCCTTAGCATGATTGGTTGACCGATCAATCAGTTGAGTTAGACAGTGCTACCAAGTCCGTTGGCTTCGATGCACTCCCTCGGTCAAAGAGCTAGGTTCGTGCCGAAGCTCCCAAGACCACCTCGTTGTGCCTTGAAAGGCATGATCCTCTCTCGAACTCAAGATCCACTGCCATGTCGTGATATCCTGTAGATGGATCGTGATATCCTGTTGTCCCTTCCAGAAGTATCGCCAGGTTGTCGCCTGTCCAAGCTCAACATCACGGACAACTCTTTTCTCCAAGAAAAGTTGAGCTTATGAGTAAGCTGGTTCTCCGAACAACTCCTTTCTCCAAGAAAATCGTGCTGGATGTCCTGAATTATTCAGGTGAGCTTAAACCGCTTGGAGAGTTAAAAGACCAAAAGCTCTATCTGATATAGTTCACTTCTCAATGGATGTCTAGCTTCCTGTGTCAAAGCAAGGTGGTATCTCCTTTGTGGATATGCTATCCTACAAATTTTTGATTTGATTTGGGCTATCGTCAAATCAAACTCAGGCTAACACATTCAGTAGGTTAAACTCAGATTAGAAAGATGTTAGTCTGACCAATACTTATGCCCCGGTCTATTGAAATATGAGTCTACCGTCCCGGAGTATCCGGATAAGTTTGTTGTTGAGCCCATCAACTACCTTCTTATTCTCTCCATGTTGAGGAGATTCATATTGGATATTGGGCGTCAGCATTGGAAATTTGTTGGAACTAACTTTGTGTCGTCACAAGGTAGGTGTTCTGGAAGTTAGAAGTGACTTTCCCTGGTTCACGTGCAATTGCTGAAAGATGTCGCCGTGGATCAGAGTAAATTGTCTGGTTCCCTCGGAATCTTCTCAACTAAAATCCTGCATGTGCAGAATATCCTCGGAATGGTATGTTGTTGCCTCCATTCCTCCAGACTTTCATCTATGCATCCAAGCCGCTGTTTGATTTGTTCCAGGAAGAGAAGAAGTCTGAGAACTTCTTTTGTCTTCTTGGGTGTCTCCCAATATGGTCTCAACGGTGTCTCCTTGCAAGTAATTCATGTAGGTGCAGCCGTCTTTTGACAAGTTGCTAATCCGCGGGTTCCGCAATCTCGTTCCTCCTTTGGAGTTTGACATTCTAGTCTACCTCTTAGGGATTCTAGCCAAATGTAATCCGTTGTTATCCTTTGCGAAGACTTCATATTCCTACATGTGTTGAGTTTGGAGTATCCCTACACCTAACCAGATCTGAATCGCAATCAGAAACGACGGGTGGTGATCCTCAAGAAGCTTGTCTTTGATCTCTAGAACATCCAGAAGTTCTCCCTATCTAACTTTCCCGGGGTTCTGAAAAGTTCTCTCGGTCTAGCGTTCCGATCCTTCTCCCGTGATCTGAAATGCTCCTCCGTGGGGAAAGTTCTACTCAAGCCGAATAATACAAGTTATCTCTTCATCTGTTGGAATCTTGTTTCAACACTCTCCCTCAGAAATTTAAGGCCTTGTGAAAAGTTCATATTCTAAATCCTTTGAGAAAACAGTTGTCTACCAACTGGAAACTCTCATCAATCTCCCGTCAAACGCATGTGTCTCCTAACTGTCAAATCACGGGATGCTTGAAGTTTCATCCTAAGATTCTACTAGGAGGTACTCGGCCGCTGTATATTCACCAAGATCCATCCTTCCGGTGAAGTTCCCTTCTTTCCTATGGTGTACGTTGATAGTGACCTCGAGTGTAGCCGATGAAGATCTTCATGATGCCACTTGATCAACTTCTGCAAGAAAAAAAGCCACCTGAAGCGAGAAGATCGTGTAGTACCTCGTAACCCTTTTCCCTCTTTCCTACTCTAAGAATCTCGGGGCGAGATTCCTGTAAGGAGGGTAGAGTTGTAACAGCCCAAAGTTCGGAAACCTAAAAACCCGTTTAAAATTTCCACTTTTTGTTTGCATTGCATCATGGCATACTCATTAAAATTGCTTAAGTTGAATAAAGCAACACTTGAGAATTAAAACAAAGGAAGCAAAACTTCCCAAACCTCCAAACTAAATGCATTGCTCAAATTGGCAAAACAAATAATTCTTGAGTTTCCAAATTGTCCAGGAAGTTCCAAGAATGCATTTTATAAATATTTGTCTTGCCAAGCAAGGAAATGAAATCGAGAATCCAAAATTGGTTTACTTCAATTCTATTTTTGAAACCAAGTTAAACTTTCCCAAAATTCAAACTAAAATCATGGGGAGCTTCAATATTATTGTGAGAGCCTCCATGAATATTTTCATTATTTTGGAAATGCTCAAATACTTCAAATAATTATATTTTGGAGATTATTAGAAATGACCTTTTTCGAACCCTATGAACAATTGGTGTTCAAAACTTTTTATTTTTAATCGCCAATTTTTGTGGAGCTTCTATCTAGTACGAAGAGGCTACACAAATTTTTGCACATTTTTTCTAAAATGTTTTTGTCCCCCATTTAATTACCTAAAGTGATGCTGGTTCTAAAGGGTTTTAGAAAGAAACTGAAGAAGGACCAATCCGTGAAGGAATTAAATCTGCAGGGACCAATTTGCAAAATCTCCGTCTCTCTCCTGGCACTGGCGCCATGCTCCCGCGCCATGTCGCCGTGGCCGTGCCTCAACACGCGCTCGCCCAGGGCCCCCTCCTCGCGGTTTCCTCGTGCAAGGAGAAGAAGAGCACGCACGCGGGCCCTCTGCTCCCCATCCCTCACACCTGCTCCTCCTCCCGTTCCTCTTCTCTCCTCTTCACTGAGCCGCACGGGAGCTCGCCGTCCCCGCCGCATCGCCGTCGATTGAGGATCCCCCGAGTCGAGCCAGGACCGCAGGAAGCACCGCCGCGTCCTCCTCTACGTTCTGGGCGAAGGAATTGAGCTGGGAGCCCGTGAATCACCGCCGCCGTCTTCTTTCCCGCCGACCCGAGCCGCCATGTCGCTGCTTGCCGCCGGAGTTTGAGCGTGCGAGGAGCAAATCGAGGACCACCACGAGCTTCGCCGCGTCCCCTGCTTCCCCTACACCGGAGGAATCGAGCCGAAGCGCCCTAGTTCGCCGATGCCGTCTTCATCTTCCTCGCGGCCGTCCGTGGCTCCGCCGCCGATTCCCGCCGCCGTGGGCCGTCCCCAGCTCCTCCCGAGCACCTCCACGCAGTCCAGGGTGAGCTCGCCACCTCCCCTTGCCCTCTGTGCCTTCCCTCGCCTCGGTATCGAGCGTCGCCGTCCCATCCTTCGCCGCACTTGCGCTCACGCCGCTGCGCGTCGCCGTGCGTTCCTTTGCGCTCGGATATTCCGAAGGAGTGGAACCCGGATAATCCGACCCTTCCCAGTACCAGACTTTTTTTAGTCCTTAGCCGCATTTTCTGTCTCCCCAAGGATCGGATTTTCCGAGTAATTTGGACTCGGATGTTCCGAAGAACATCAGTACGAGAGAACTCCAGTCCTTAGCTGAATTCTTGAGTCTACAGTGCACCGGATATTCCGATTCTGGAAATTTTGGAATTTCCGATTTTGGCCCAGCACAAAATAATAGTACTGCTTCTTTTTATTTTTCTTCCTATTTTGGTTAAGTATTGGTAATGTGTTGGATTTAAATAATAACCAGGCATAATTAAAAGAGGAAATAAAATGTATGAACTTATAATTCTTCGGTCTACCCTACGAATGTATAATGTACCCACATGTCCGGAAATGGGTGAACCAACCTTTTAAGTGGTTATCAGGTAGATAAAATCATCGAAACCCTGCATTCTCTCTCATGCTCATGCCATATCATCAGCAAGTTAACCTTAGGGTTTCCACTCCCTTAATCGACAAGTAACAATGATTCATGCCCTAACTCCACGGTATATTCGGGATGCGCCCCTCTAAGCACCCGAACTCCGTTTAATTTGAATAGTTGCATCATCCCCCTCCCAGGGATTTAAGATGTCATGACATCATCTTTGTTTGCGCATTGCATTTGTCCAACATGTGTGGTGATTGATTGTTCCTTCCCGTGTTTTGTGCTCCGATAGATCAAGCAACCGGGGGTACTCCACAATACCCCGAGGATCCGTTTTACCAGCACGCTGATCAAGGCAAGCGTAATCCCCCCTCTGAGCATGTCTCCTCCTATATTTCGCAATTATTTTCCCCACTATAATATTGCATTCGGTTCCAAATGTCTTTTGCTTGGACTAGAGTGTCCTAATAGTTGCATTAGAAATCTATTGCCATTTACCTGTATCCTTCCTAATATCCATAGGATTGAAGTGTTGGCCAAGGATAAGTATATTTGCTATGTATATGCTTAGCCATGCTTAGTTTAAAGGCTTGCAGGTCCGGTGGATGTTTCAATTGTTGGAACAGGTATGGAATAACCGGATGTGATGGAAAGTGATGGTGGTGGTTAATAAATTGCTTAAAGGTGGGGATGAGAGGCCACATGGGATGTGGTGGGTTGTCTCGTTCCCGCCGCCTAAGTGCGAGTTCTTTACCTCTTGAACCAAGACGAGCGTACTACCATGCGTGGGCTATATGGAACCCCCGTCGACCAACTAACTTGAGCGGGACTAGCCAGGGTCCTCTAGTTTGGCTTTCCATTTGCGCGTGCGTGATGGTGGTGTGAACTGCGATGAGGATGATGGTGTTAGGAAAATAAGTGGCCATAGGGCGGGGTGTTGTGATCCTGGCAGCCCTATCCTCACTGATGATCCTGGGTTAGTCCTTAACAAGGTAAAGGTTGTAGCCGTTTCACACTCAGCCGGCTTTCCCCGGAAGAGAGCTAATGTCTGGCAATGAGTCTGGCGGTACGCGTGGCGAAGGAGCTGGGGCCCTTCGGGACTCCGGGGACTTCCACTTTGTACACCCCTGCAGGGTAAATCTTTTCGAAAAGCCGTGTCCGCGGTTATGGACGACTTGGGAAGTGAAGGTAGGATCATAGAATAACTTTAACGGAATGATTAAAACCTGGGTACTAGAGGTACCACTCAAGAATGTTAAGGTGAGCTTCCTCGAGGGTGATTCGGAGAGGTGCCTTTGATGAACAGGTACAGTGGTGCTGATGGTTGATGATGAGAAAGTGATCAAAAGAAAAAGAGTTACTCCTTACCTCTTTTAAAAATACTCTGAATAGTCGTTGCCATGGAGTATGTCTTTTTAAAATAAAATCAGCTTTATGCAAAACAGCCATAAAACCTTGAAAGCCAATCATCGAGCATATATTAGCTCTTAATCTTGCGAGTTCGTCGAACTCAACGTCGTTTGCTTATTTTCAGGAGAGGACTTCACCGACTTCGAAGGTGGGTTCTTTGTGGACGTCGACGAGTAGTCTGGGGTTCCCAGGTGGCAGTTTGGGACATCCCGGAACAGCTGGCGCTGGATGTTATTTGTAGGCCTCTTAGGCCATATCTGGATCTTGTTGTTTAGAACAACGCCCTTCGCTTCCGCTTGATGAAATGTTGGGTCTGTGACCCCTGTTTGTAGCTTTTGCTATCTTTCTCTATTATAAGAGTTACTTATATTGTTTTGTGTCGTAGAGTCTGTGAGGTGCCAGTTGTTCCACAAGTCTTGATCTTACTATTATGCCTTGAGGGTTGCGCCCGTGTTAAGGCATCAATCGGGGTGTTGCGTTGTCTGGAGTGAGGTGTACCCAGCAACGCCTGCCAAAGGTTTTGGCCGGGGATTGGTAAACCCGTAACCTCCGCTTGTATCGCTTAACCGGTGACACGCAGCATCACTGTATAACAGTCGGGTCAGGGCGCCACATCTACGCCAGGAACGTGCGGAGCGCGATAGGATTCCGGCGTCACGGATTTGCCCGAATGGACGGACCCGTGAAGTCCAGCGCCGGGTGCTGGTTCGAGCCGCTGCATCCCACGCTCGCTCCCGGAATCGAGCCGTCGTCTTCTCCATCTAGCGCTCCATCCGCCATGACGAGGAGGCCTCCAGGGTGTAGAGTCAACTCGGGCGAAAACCTAGCAATCCGATATAGGGGATTCGAGATTGGAGAAGCAGGGTGGGGAGTGTCGTTGTTGGGGGCGTGGAACTGTTGGGGCGCGTGGTGCGGCTGGGGAGGGGGCGGGCGAGCTGCGGAGCTAGGTGTGGCTGGCGCGCAGTCGCCATTACCGCCTCTCTCGAGAGGAGAAGGAGCCATCTCTTGGGACCACGACACCGTTTGTTTTGGAAATAGGCTGGCTAACTGAGGAAAACATATATATAGTGCACCGATTCAGCAAACAGAGTAACAACACCATGCTAGCCCGAGGATCAAAATTCATGAGAATGACTACATTCATCTCCATCTTCAAAACAACTTTTGTGCATTGGCCCTAGGATATGATGGAGCTTTTCAGGTCCGAAATGTCTCGTGATCTGGAATCCTCCAAGTAAAGTGCAAGGACTGGTTTATATTTGGGTCCTCTTGGGTTTTGTACCGTTGTACGTGACTATGCAAAGGAAGTTTTACTTTGTACTAGCAAAATGCCCGTGCGTTGCAACGGGTGCAAAAAATCAACTTTTAGTCGACCCGTCACCGTAGCATCATTTCGGCCTTTCGTCATAATCTTTAATTATATATACGGAGTAGTAGAGATACTCTTTCATAATACTGTATTGTTATTGTTATTTTTAATCTACTATTATACGTATGTTTTTTAATCTAGTAAATATATTTGTTTGCCCGTGTGTTGCCACGGGTTGATTATTGCGTTGCAAATGTAAGACCTATAGAGTGTGCCCGTAGGCCGTAGTAATATGCGCAGATGAGTTTAGACCACATCACAATTCACAACATGAAGTCTTGTTTTTTTATCCCGATTTCACGTTATATGATGATCAACATGCACTGGTGCACCCTTCCTGCTCTCCTTTCTCCTCGTCACATATCTCCGACATCCTCACCCTCAAAGAAGAGTGGCCTCCTCATCCTTCGTTTCTTCATCTTTGCATGCTACTCGTTTGTTTTATTGTTTTATTACTGTATCGCACTTTGTGTCTCCACTGTGAACTACACATTGCCTCAAGCATGTAAAAAGCCCTCAATATAGTCATGAATGCCAACATGCCTGAGTGACAACATTCACCCCTATGTATTCTTCTCAGGGAAGCAAAGGTTTTAGGATGGTAAATCCTCCAAGCAAGATCCATAATCGCTGATGAAATCAGAAATCTAATTCCTCAAGAAATAAATAGACATAATCAAAAGTTCTACACCTAAAAGAAAAGGAGCAAGGTCAGGTACATGAACCGGGCGTGCGTGCTCAGGAACTCTTGGCCTCCATCACATGGTACGGGTGCGAGACCGTGTTCTTGTCTGGCAGCGCGAGGGTGGCGATTGGCGAACAACATGAGTCCATGAGCGACAGCAACCTTCCTTACCGGAACGTGAAGCCCAGCGGCCAACCCCACCTCCGCCCACCTTCCACGCGGGCGGCGCCGGCCCGTCCCGCTCACCTTCCCCGACGGCAGGTCCGCCCCGCCTAGCCCAGCTTCCCCGCCGGCGGGCCCGGCCCAACCAGCCCAGCTTCCATGCCACGGCGCGCCCCGCCCCGACCCCGCCCACCTTCCTCGCGGGCGGCGCCGCTCCGCCCCGACCCCACCCACCTTCCTCGCAGGTGGCGCCGCCCCGCCCCACCCAACTTCCCAGCCGGCGCAGCCGCCCGCCCCACCTTTCCCGCCGGTGGCACCGGCCCGACCACCCCGCGCGGCACCCGCCGCCGGCCACGCGACCCTGCCCTTCCACGCCGCCGCCGGACGCGGGCCTTTCCCCATGACCGGATGCGTGCAGTTCCTCCCGCCGCCGGCCTCATGCCATCTTCCCTCCGCCGCCGGGACGCGGTTCCTCCGGCTGCTACCGGCGGTGGCGCCCAGCGCGAAGGCATAGGGGATCGAGGGTTTGACTTTGGAACAGAGAGAACCTCCTTTTCTTATAGACCGCGGCTTGATTTCCGTGTTGCTTAGGGGGTTAGTGCAAAACTGCCACGACGTACTCGTACCATACTAAGGTTCAGCTGAGTGAGGACTGCGGGTTAATTTTCCAATTTGTCAGGGGGTTTTCTGTAAAATGACCATGACGTACGTACGGTCGTTAGGCTGTGTTATAGTTTAGATATGTCCTGGCTCTCTAAAATAAAATTCTCCGCTAGCAAACCCTAGCCAAACCACATCCCCTCCTCCCCGCCGCCTCCGCATCTGCATCGCCGATCCGAGGCAAGCAAGCATGGCAGGCAGGCGACGGAACGAAAGGTTCCCGTGGTTATCTGAAACTGAAAACGCTATTAACTTTGTCCAACACTACGACCTCACGGCCATGTCGGCCATATTTGATCAACTTTCGCATCTCCTGTGTAAGGAGAGGTTTGAGACCATAAGTAAGGTGGGTTCAGGTGCTTCTCTAACCTGTCTAGCTTGTTGCTTCTGTTCCTCTCGGATTTGAACCTCTGGCTCATTCGATTTGATCGACGCGTGGGGTGGGACGGTACTGGTTATTTTCGGGTTCCCTAGTCTTAAAAGGGATGGTGGGGGAAGAAAGAGGGAGCGCGACCTTGGCGAGGGTAAGCTCAGGCTGCGCTGTGACCTATGAGGGTTTGGTTACTGAAATTCAATTTGAACTGCAGTCCGATCCATCCTTAATCCTTAATCCGCAATAAATCTTTCTAACATACACCCTTGCAAAATGTATTCAGAATATGGAACAATTCAAGAGGCCTGATTCCATTGGAGATTACCTCAAAAGGGCCAAGTCCAAGGACAAGGACGAGGAAGAGGAAGTGGAGATCAGGGTCGAAGAGGACAAGGAGAGCGATGTAGCTTCACGGGCCCAGAACGGGCCCGGCCGGGCAGGTGGTCCGGTGTGCTCCTGCTGCTGCGTCTGGCCTGCTACTTCCTCTGGCGGTGGAGGTTGTACCCTCCCACGAGGCTGCGGTAGTGCCGTCCCCTATCTACGGCTTGTCTTCCGGGTTCGGCCGGCGTTGCATCTTTTTGTCATGGTGAGACGGCGTGGATGTCTCAAGACTGTTGGCGCATGTTCGTGGGCGGTGAGCTAGGTGGTAGCCAACGGATGGTCCGGGGTGTGGAGTGTCGGGGGTCGGGAGAAATCCCTGTCGGTTTACCGACACCGATGTGGTGACGCCTTCGGGTGCCACTATCCTTCTTGAAGGGCGTCGGGTATACACCGTCCCCGCTCCCCTTCGTGTACCGGCAGAAATCCTAGGATATGTCCGAGCAACAGCGTCGTCGTCGTTGCTCCCCTTCTTGAAGGTGTTGCTTGGTACGCGACAATCCGGCGGCATTGGGATGTGGTGGCATTCTCCGGAGAGGGTGCAACAGTTGCGACTCATCTGTGTTTTCGTTGATCTAGCATCGTTATCGTTGTTTTCTCTTTTGTTTCTTTTGTTTTTCTTCTTGGGCTTGATTGTGCTGTTTGCCCAACAGTGGTCTCACAATGTTGTATGGTGGTGGTTGATTTATTTATAAAGCTGGGCGAAAGCCTATTTCGTGTGGAGAGCGATGTCGTAGATGAGGAGGACGGTGAAGATGAAGATATGGAGACACTCGAGGTAGTACAAGTTTAACTTATTTCTTAGTGCAGAATTTATTACTAGATTTATTTCTTATTTCTTAGTGCAGAATTTATTACTACTAGATTTAGTGCATAATTTATAACACCACATTTGATCTGCTCGGTGTTTTTACTTATTTCTTCTGACTAAGTTTTATAACATTAATCGGTTATTCAGATGATGGTTGATGACAATAAACCTGCTACTGATGGAAAGCTTCAAGTCCCAAATGAAGGTCAACGAGAGTGCAAGAAGCCAAGATTAGCAGAAGGCCTTGGGTGCCAGGCTGAGGCTGCCGTTTAGTCAGTCTGAATGTTTTTGTTTAAACACTTCAGCATTGTTGTCTGACCTTGTTTCTTCCAGGTCTAACTGTGCTCAACAAACTGGAGATTTTACTGTCTGACCTTTCATACCAGTAGTAAGATTTTGGATACGTTACTGTCTGGAGATTTGATTCTTGAAACAAGCTCGTGAATACAGAAATTATCTATAGTTTGGATCAGTTAGGTGTACATCCAATTATCTATAGTTTCTGTCTGGATATTTGATTCTTGAAACAAGCTGGTGAATACAGAAATTGTTAAGCGGGTTCGAAAACGGCAACTTACTGGCATTGACGAGCTGGCCGGATACGTAGTTTAGAAATGGCATACTGGTTTTCCAAAGATACTCGGTACAAAATAAGACAAAAAGTATTATAACCTGTAAACTTTTGAAGTATGTATGCTCATTTAGGTTATTAACAACATTATTTTGATGAGAGGCGATTTGCTAGTCATGATGGTAGCTACACACCATGACATTACACGGCAATGTAAGCCGTATATACCTGTTTTGGATTCATATTGTAGTAGAGTATGGAATTTTGGTGTACAAAATTGGTTTCAGAATTTCGAAAAAAATATTTTTTGGTCCTCTTTTTGTAGGGTTGACTTTTCTGTTGACTTTTTCGTTGACTTTTAAAAATAATCATTACACCCGGAATATGACTTGAAAAAATTTCAAAATACTTTTGAATAATCCTAGCAACTCTAATTAATGTTGAGATCCCCCACTCTCTTGAGTATTCTCTTTTTTTCTGTGACGCATACGGGTCGGTCAAACTAGGGGTGTGTAGCTACCACCATGACTAGCGGCTATTTTTCCTTATTTTGATAAGGATCTAGATAATGACTACTTGGGCAAGTTTGGACAAAGATACAAGACCATTAGCAAGTGAGTGTGGAGGACGATTCAAGGACAATGTACTTATTTAAACTTCAAAAACTCCAGGATTCCCTGTATTGTTACACTAAGAGGATAATATTTAAGTGCCACACATTCAAAATGGAGGGAATATTTGCTAAACTGATACACAATAGAATGCTCTACCACGTTCTGCAGATATTCAAAGGTACCACCAACAAAAGACACCTTAAGGTTGAGTTTGAGAAATAACGTGATTACTTGATTTTGGTTAGATTCATTGTCAAATCCATTTTAATAAAATATTTTGTTAAACAGCTCAATGTAAATAAAAATTCCGCGTATAAATAAATAATTAAGTTAGTATAAGAGAATATATTAAAGGTAGAAATGTTAGAGTTGTATCAGAGATACATTTCCCGTTACACAAAAGTGTGATAAAATTGTTGGTTCGTTTAGTTGTTTTTGAAAGTAGATTAATGTTAGTACATTAAATAGCCAATTGATGAAACAAACGTAAGTTTAGAGACAACATGAATTCGCAATAATGTTGGGTATAAATAGGAGAGTATGGTTGATTTTAGGGACATATATCAATTTCGACTTTATTTGTCATGTATATATCTTTTTTTTTTGGCATATCTCTACTATAAAAGTATGAAGTGTCCTGTCTCCTGCTCGTTACGTAGTGGCTATTTTGCACAAACACCCCTAAGCAATCTGAAAATCAACCCGCGCTCCATAGGTGAAAGGACGCTGTGTTCGTTCCCGAGTAAACGCATCGATCCAAAACATAGCTCGCTCCCCATGCCTCCACGCGGAACGCCGCCGCTGCCGCCGGAACACCGCTGCCGCCGCCGCCTGGTAACAGTCCCCAAACCGAAGCTCCGCAAGAGGCTAGGGTTCCAGAGCATAGCACGGCCTCCTCCTTGAGGTAGCCATTGAAGCTCTCCTACGCGCTCCTCGCCCGCGACCTCCGCCTTGAGGTCGCCATTGATATGCCCTCCTCCCTCGCTTGATGCCCTCATCCTCTAGCGTGCCACAACGCCGTCCCGTGCTCCGGCACCACCGCAACACAGCATCTGCGGCGTATCCAAGCTTCCAGAGGGCCGCCGCCACTAATTCACCAGCCATGGTAGATTGGTAGTTCGACAGCCACAACCTCGCTAGGCCATCACTAATTCACCATGTCTGGGCAACATGCTTTCAGATCATCTCCCTCCCTCCCTTGCACTCTCCAATTGAGGTTGTTGTGATTACCATGGGCTGAATATTGTGCTAAACAATTTATTTTACCAAACTGGTATGCCTCTGTTCTGATGTACTTCTTTTCAGTATGCTGTAGGGCCATGATATAGTGTGGTTGTGACCTGAAGAAAAATACCCAGAAGAACATGGTCAGAAGGTATCTCAGGCTGAATTAGAAGCAAAAAAGACCCAAGCAGACCAAGAAGCAGAGCTAACGTGTGAAGCAGGGAGTTGCTGACCTTGTTGTGTATGGTGGATCCATTTGCAGCGGTGAACGGCAGCGATAAGTTTATTATTGTGCATGGTGATTCATTCTTTCGGCTGGTCCTAGAGGGCCTATGGTCCTTACTGTGGTAATTGATTTCACTCTTTGATGCCAGTTTAAACACTAGGTAACATGCCTGTGCGTTCCAACGGGAGAGAAAAAAATTATCGTCAAGGCGTCTAAATTACTCAGTGCAATGCATGTCAAGGCGTCTAAATTACTCAGCTCTGTGCATATCTTACACGTTTTCCCTTGTTCAGTTATCCTTTTCAATGTGTGCATTTTCAAGCATTTTTTTCTCTGATTGTTCAACTATATAGTTAATTGCCTGTGCGGTGCAATGGAAGAAAAAACATGTGAGTCACCAAGGTGCACAAAGTAAGTTCTCATTGGTATAGCACGGGACCAAAATAAAACATTATTGTCAATATTGCTTTACTAAAATGCCCCTTTGAACATTTGGAACAAAAATATGAGTTCAGTATCACAATTTATTACTTTCGCTCACTCCAAAACTGAGATAACTAACCACTTTGGATAATTATTGCTAAGATTTTTTTAGGACATAGCTAAATGTCCGTGCGTTGCCACGGATGTTAAATATATCGGTTATCGTCTTATTTCACAAATGTGTTTAATTTTCATCTCTCGCCTCTTTTTTACCCTCAAAACAAAAAAATCTGAAAAATTATATATAAAAAATAACCATTCAACAAATTTCTTACTGTTCAAACAAAGTGACATGATGCATTGAATTCCATTTAAGTAACATACGTACAATAATATACATGGCTTCGTCATATACCGAGTGATAACTAAATTTGGTGTCAAACAAGAAGAGTACAAAATATGTGCGCATCTTGAAACAACATAAAAGCCTCGTGAGAAAAGTTGATATAGTAACGGAAATTCATATTGGAGCCCGGGCTCATATGCTCCCGATATTTTCGGGAGCACAATTTTTTATGAAAACTTCCCAAAAAAATCCGAAAAAAATCATGCACGTACCTGACCATGGTACGCACCATCGTGTGAAATTTCGCACCGAAATGACACCGTATGCGCCCTGGGCAAAAATGACAAAATTCTAACAAGAAATTCAAATTTTGGGATCTCATTTTCTGTCAGAAATTTGTCATTTTTGCCCAGGGCGCATACGATGACATTTCATGGCGAAATTTCATACGCTCATGCGCACCATGCTCAGGTACGTGCATGATTTTTTTCGTGATTTTTTGAAAAGTTTTCGATTTGTTATATTTCATGGCGAAATCCCGGGTTCCAAAACGCCGCTCACATATAGTAAGTGTTAAAAAGCTAGAACTCATCATAATATCTCATCTCCAAAGCTCAAAGATGAACCACCCTCTATTTTTCAAAAATAAATTCCTGGAATGCACCTCAGATGAGCAAGAATTGATCATCCTTCTCGAATAGAAGTTTGTAGAAAAGCAAACAAATTTATTAACTCTATAAACAGCAAGTCCCTAAATAAAGGTTGGCAACAATATTTGTATTTTGGATCCAGGGCTTTGCTGATCCGTACATGAATTAGCAGGGTACCGGAAAGCCAAAATTAATAAAACTGAAGCCCCAAACACGGAATACAACCAAGGAGCTGATGGGGATGGACAGGGATCAGGTGACATTCGCATGTCGCATGTCACCCGGTGACATTCCCAGAAAATTCAAATTTAAACATTTCGAAAAAATCTGAAAAAAATCATGCATGTTCACAGCACATATTTGCGTGACCCCATAAAATTTCAGATCAAAATTCGAAACATACACCGAGAAACAAAAAAGAGAAACCCAGATGTGAATAGTCCACAGAAAACTCAAATTCAAATTCGGGAACTATTCACATCTGGGTTTCTCTTTTTTGTTTCTCGGTGTATGTTTCGAATTTTGATCTGAAATTTTATGGGGTCACGCAAATATGTGCTGTGAACATGCATGATTTTTTTCAGATTTTTTCGAAATGTTTAAATTTGAATTTTGGGGGAATGTCACCGGGTGACATGCGACATGCGAATGTCACCTGATCCCTGTCCGATGGGGATACTTTCGGTGACTTGATCTGCTTCTGTACCTGCATCGCGGCCACGCTTGAGATGATATACATGCCAAAACCTTCTTCAACATGCGCATCTACCATAATTTACCTTGGAAATCGATAGGTTGAACTTTAACGTGAGCTCCTGCTCCTCATGCAGCTTCTGCTATAATGTCACTTTCTGCACACAGAACCATGATACTTAGCATATGATCCTTGGAGAGGTTGATGTTTCCTAATCAACATAGGTAAAGTTACTGCACAACCGAAAATAACTGTTCCAGTAAAATGTGGAGAACTGAAACTGTACATATAACCATTTTCAGCCTGCACTCCTGCTTGTTTACCCGGTGCCCTCGCAAGCTTGCACGCTGTATCTCTCTGCAGCCTGCTTAGCATCCCCTCCAGCCGGCTCCAGGCATGTCCTATATCCCACCTCTGTACAATTGAATTACGGTTGAAAAAAGTAAAATCAATAAGGAACCAACAGACAATCCAGAGAGCAAATAAATCACAGGATTCAGCACGCTCGCCGAATGGTCACGACGGCTTCGACGTGCAGCCAACCTCAATGGAACCACGTGTTGCGGAGCACTGAGCACCGTCGCAGAAAATTAGTCCCGGCAGCGGAGTGGATCTGGTCAGGCCCGTCGGGGTACTCAGCGCGCGGCGTCCGGGAGGTCGGCAGCTCCGGCTTCGGCGCATCTGGACGCCAATGCCTCGACGCGGCTATTGAGTGCGCTCCACCGCCTGAAAAAATCTCGGAGAGGAGGCCCGTCGATGGCGTCGCCGAGGACTGAACGGAGCAGGCTGTCCGGGGAAGGGAGAGGCACGTACGCGCAAGGTAGTACGCGACGTATTCCCGGAAGACGCCGAGAAAGCGACGACGCGACCTGATCCGTCGTATCCCCCGACGGCGCCGCGTGCGGAACCCCGACGGCGTCCGCGGTGGAAAGGAATTCGGGACGTGATGCGCTACCGAGCTCCGAGGCAGGCTGTGCGTCTGTGTGTGGATCCGTATGTGGCCGGCAGGGCTGCACCAGCGAGCGCCGAAGCTATGGTGGCCTGCCACCGCGAGCAGCAGGACCGCGCGCCGCCGATAGTTGAGGAGCAGAGCGCGGCTACCTCTGCAAATCGGCCGCGAGCAGCAGGATGCGGACGATACGGGAGGAGCGCCGTTGAAGGAGTCTGTACCTCGAGATGGAGGACTTCGCCGGAGGAGCAGGAGGACGGGGACAGGGGCGCCGGCGGCGCCCAGCGCGGAGGCACGGGAGCAGCTCTGATTTGGATAGGGTTGACTCGGGGCGAAGAGGTAGGGAGGCTCCTTCACCTTATCAACTGCGGGTTGATTTATGTATACTACTCCCTCCGTCTCAAAATAAGTGTCTTAAAGTTGTCCAAAAGTGAATGTATCTATACTTGTTTCATGTCTAGATACATCAATTTTTTGACAAATCTAAGACAGTTATTTTGGGACGGAGGGAGTAGTTAATATGCACGCGTGAAACGCACGCCTCTCTAAAATTGTTATACTATAATAGTACATAGTTAGTGTGCACGTGCACGCACGTATTTTCATTAACTTCACAATATTTTTCCAATTGTTAGTCCTGTCCCTATCTCTACTACTGAGCAATTAGTGGGAGGTTTAATTGGGTAATTAGTGGGAGGTTTAATTGGGAGTTATGAATTGAGCAATTAGTGGGAGCTTTAATTGGGCCTGTAGTTTCTTTCCTTTTCCCGGACGGACTGCTCAGGGGTGAAGTATTAGTCCGTCATTGGAAATTGCTAAGTGCACCCGGAGTTCTGTTTTGTGGGGCCATCGTTAGTTGTTTAGTGGGGGTGAGGCAGGATTTGATCGGTGGTTGGTGCATGTGTTCGTATGGCTTTAGCCGAACAACAGTTTTGATGTTTATAAGTAGTGGAGATACAGGCAAACTCAGTTGCACATATAGACTCGTCCTACTTAATCTTCTCAAACCTCTTCAAAATCTGTATGATGCCTCTTCACTATGCAAATACCTTCGATCAGTCCATACTTTCGGAAGGTCAGTCTTCATGTTGTAGTTTATGGCCATGCTATTTTTTTACGTCTGTAAATTTTCAGCCGGTTGCTTCTTCGATAAATATTCAGTCCTGTTGCGGTCTTATTTCACCTAAAATAAAGCGGATTTGAGCAAGATTAATTTAGGTAAGTTACTCGATCTTATTTTTCCAAAGAGAGTCATATATGTGTTTGTAATATCCGGCAAGTGCAATCATGTCTGCTCTTGGATAGGAAGATGTGTGTCCACCACAAAAGGATATTAGGAAACACAAAAATGTTTGCATGGTTGCTTGTTTCTGACAGATTAAACACTAGAGATATGCTGAAGTGGAGACATTGGAATGTGACAGATGACACCCATTGTGTGCTGTGCGTCACAAGATTTTTCTCTTGCACTTTCAGCTGTAGGATTTGGAACTACTTACAGACTGATTGGTCTGCAAGTGATGAGATGCAAGCAGCTATTTCGGCAGCTAAAAAAGAATTTGGTAAACCCTTCTTCATGGAAGTATTGATAACGGCTTGCTGGCACATCTGGAAACTTAGGAACGGGAAGATATTCCAGCATGAAATTCCAACTTTTGCAAAGTGGAAATGTAACTTCATTCATGATATGAAGCTCTTGCAGTACAGAATTGAGAGAAAACATCATGGCAGCTTGTTGTCTTGGATTTCTAGCCTTCACTAAGCATTGATAGGCAGGAGGATTGGAGCAGTTCCCAGAATCGAAGACCAATCAGACAGATGGAAGGGCAGCTTCATTCATGATAAGACCTTCCTGAGGCTCAGGGTTAGGCCGGAAATGCTGGCAGTTTTTGGCTACGGTTGTACATTTTTGTTGACTTGTTTTTTTAGGTATATCCTTTTTAGTTTGTTTATATTTATAGCTCGCTTTTTGTTCTTTCTTGTTTGTACAGTTTTGAGACTTGGTTAATAGAAAATGGAAAATGATGTGGGGCGTTTGCCCTAAGTCACGCTTCAAAAAAAGGCAAGGGTGAAAGACACGAGATGGCAGGAATCATATCATGTACCGAGACCATCTGACAAAGATTTCAAATGCTCCGGATTGTGGGAAGAAGAGGCGGAAAGTAGGCGCAGAGGAGGAAAGTAGACGTATGTAATGGTATTGACCGGGGAGATTGTGTTATTAAGCTCCTGTTATTACATGGTGCAAATGGGACAGAGATAGAACAAGGTTAATACAAAAGATTGTTCGAGTTGCATGTATTGGGTGCATAAGTGGACTTGGCGATGTAACATCTTCAGTCTTAGTATTTGATTATTGATTTGCTTCGTTAACCTAAGTTGTCATTATTATATATCGAGCATGGATTTTCATATTGTATTAGTCTTACCTGAATAAGATAAAACGTGTCCGGTATACAAACATGGAACTGAATATAATGTATTCTGATATTGTACTTATGTTGAGTTCAATATCAAATTAGTTAATAAGAGATTATTTGCTAGGTCATTGTTTTCTATGCATATGATGTCTGAGTCATGTGAAATGAAAATATTAGTGGCCATCTTTCCTATATACCTGGACCATGGAAACACACGGGCATTATATATTTGACAATGACACTTGATGTGTACGAGAATTCTAAAATTATATGACATAATTAGTGTTGGATCACTAGAATATTTATGTCCCCGTTGCAACGCACGGGCAGATTACCTAGTCAAATAGAAATATATCAATCACTTGGCAGAGATAATAATTTATAAAGATAGACAGAGAAATATCAATCATATATGCAAAGCTTCACAAGGTATATAGTTTATCACACACCTCAGTCCCAACTGTCTTCATGTATTGTGCCTACATGCTTGAAATGAAATCTGATTTTTTACGAGATAAAGTTCATTAAATAATTTATAAGAGTAGAGGAACCTGTTTAGCATAAAACTGGATGTCCACTACAATGTAATTCCTGAAAGCATGAAATAAAAGATTGGAGAAAAAAACAAGTTCCTCCATTGTTTTCACGTCACCAGCACTAAGAAATAGCGGTTGAGGGATATGCCGTAAGCGTCATACGAGAGGGAGGTGACGGGACTGGTGGACGCCACCAACATCGTCTATGGGTTCGTCCGATGGAACTCATAGAGGCAGTCATCATGTTCAACATCCCGTACACCTCGCCCGACCCCCGCCGAGGTGGGCATGGCGTACAGGTTATGAGTTATGACCCACGCCTACTGCTGCCACTCAGCCTCTCTCTCTCTCTGTCTACTGTCTAAAGGAGTAGAAGAGTTGTATACTTAACACTAACTGTACAAATAATACACATACAAAATAACTACATCTTGCTTCTGAAAAGGGAAATATATCATGTCGCTGTTTCTACGGTGGATGCAATTTACCTGTACTGTAAATTTGTAGGTTTGACTTGGATGCCGATTTATGCGTTTACCACATCCTAGAAAACTTTGAGTTTTTTAATTAATCGACATACATGATAATTACAGCATTCAACTCCCTTTAGAAAACAAATTTTGGATAATAAATATGCTCTCTATCACATTGTAGAAACCTTATATTTTCTCATGCAAACTTTACATGTACTAATGACGTTAACAATCACATTTGTAAACGTTCTCCAGTTTTCTGACGCGTGGGGGATCGCTCGCCGGAAAAAAAGAAGCGTAGTCACCGATCAGGACCCTACTATATCACTTATGTCCTGGATATATCTTTTTTTTTAATACGCGTAGCCCTCCCCACCTGCAAACCCTAGCCATACCCCATCACCTCCTCCCCGCCGCCTCCACATCCGCGTCAGCGATCCGACCCGAGGCAAGCATGCCAGGCGAAAGGATCCGCGGTGCCATGGACGGCACATTCATCCGCGACTACGACGTCATGGCCACTTCGGCCATGGTTGCTCAACTTTCTCATCTCTCGTTGCCGGAAAAGTGAGTAAATGGCATTGACGGTCACACAACTCGTCGTGTATGTGCACTTAAGTCACACAATTCAAAAACGTGATTTGTTGGTCTCACAACTCGCAAACATGTGCGAATTGGTCACAAACGGATAACGTCATCCCGTTTTGGACTGGAATTTTTCAGACAACCTCCTGTGTTATATTAGGAGGGTCAATTTTGCAAATATCCATTGACATAATGATTTTTTTTAAAGATTAAATGCATGACATCATGCTGACATCATCAAATGGATCCACCGCCGGAAACCGTGGCCGCGCCGTCGCCTGCTCGCGCTGGAGCGGCCGGACACCGCCACCCCCACCGTGCCCCTGCTCGCGCCCTCGCCGCCGAGCGCGGCCGCCGTCGTCTCATGGGCATCCCTGCTCCCCTAGATGTGCGCCGTCGCGTCACCATCCGCTGCCCCGCGGGGACGTGGGTAATGTGGGCTGTCTCTCGAGGACGAGCTGGGCTACCGCTCGGACAAGGCTGCCGGCGGCGCCCGTGCTAGACCATGGCGGAGCTTGCCGCCCCTCTGCCTGCATCATCGTCCGCTGCCGTAGATGCGCGTCGTCGCTGCGCTGCCATCCGCTGCCCCAGATGCGCGTCGTCGCTGCTGCAGTAGGAGTGAGTTGTTGAGCTCCAAGACGCGGCTCTCGACGACTGGGGTTGTGGCCACCCTCTGGCCTCCGGCGTGTCGCCGCCACCGTGCGGCCTGGTCGGGCCAGCCGCCAGCCATTTGTGTCTTTTTTTCAATATTTATATAAATTTTTAATTTGTTTTGAGATATTTATGTTGCAATTTGCATTACGGCACTCCTAATATTATTTGAGGGGGTTTTCTAAAAAAAATTCCAGTCCAAAACGGGATGACCTTATCCGTTTGTGACCAATTTGCACATGTTTGCGAGTTGTGAGACCAAAAAATCACGTTTTTGAGTTGTGTGACTTAAGTGCATATACGCGACGAGTTGTGTGACCGCCAATGTCATTTACTCCGGAAAAGTTGGCCACCATAAGGAAGGTGCGTCAACTTGCTTCTCTTACCCCTGTAGTTTATGTTTCCTTAGGATTTCAAGCTGGTGTTTTATCTGATTTGATCGACGCGTCGATGGCGAGGCTAGTGGTCACTATTCTGGTTCCCTACTCCCTAGGCAGCTAGTCTTATAGGGATGGTATTGGTGGGCGAAGACGGAGGCATCGCAGCCGTGGCAACATCCGTGTGTATGCGGCAGCCATAGCCGCCGGGAAGAGGGAGGCGTCGTTGACTGTGCGGCCAGGCAGAGCTGAGGCTGGGGTTAGGGTTTGGTGGAACGGGACGGAGGGGTGGAGGCTGGTGACTGGAATTTCATTCGAACTGCGGTCGGATCCAGCCTTAATCCTTGTTTACCTTTAGGTGGTACAGTTGTTTATTCCCTAACATTTACCCGTGTAATATGTCTTCAGAATATGGAACAATTCAGGAGGCATGATGCCCTTGCAGAATTCGTCAAGAATTTCAACTCCAACGACGAGGAAGAGGGAATGGAGAACGGTCTAGAGGATGAGGATGAAGAGGAGGGGGACGGTGCAGATGAAGATGATGAGGATGGTGAAGATGAAGAGGAGACATTTGAGGTAGTAAAAGTTTAATTGAACTCCATATGTTAAGAATACTAGATTTAGTGCTGGCAAAATTTACTTGATCACATTTGATCTGCGCTTGGTGGTTTTAGTTATTTCACTGACTAAGCTTTATACAGCAATGGGTTATTCAGATGATGATTGATGAGAATAAATCTGCTACTGATGGACAACTTCACGCCCCTAATGAAGGTGAACGAGTGTGCAAGAAGCAAGATTAGCAGAACTCTGGGTGCCAGCCTGATGCTGCCGATTAAGCAGTCTGCAACTGCAATGCTTTTCGTGTGAGCACTGCAGCGTTGTCGTGTGACGACTCTGTTTCTTCCAGTTATATTGAATTTTCTTCTCCAAACTAGTGATTGTACGGACGATTGCAGCTTACAGTTATATCGAATTATCTTCTCCAAGACCCTGACATCTTTTATTTTGTTGTCGATTTACCGAGGATTAACAGAACTAATGCATTCTAGAATCTCTTCCTAAGAAACAACTTTTAGGTATTAATTTTTTCTTACCCATAAAACATAATGTTTCCTTCCTTTAACTTTACTGTTTTGTAAACGAGCGTTTGCTAGCTTCAGCTCTACGTGTGCACTAAAGACACGATGTGTAAATTTTTCCCTCGGTTGTAATTAGTTGGCTGTACACACTACAGGAAAGCGCAGCTATGCTGACGGTTTTTTGTCGGAGTCGTCGGCGTAGATCCCGGCCAAAAAAGCCGTCGGCATAGATCTCCTTTGAGCTATACCAACGGCATTGTCCTCGGCGTAGCTCTCTTTTGATCTATGCCGACGGCATTGTACTCGGCATAGCATGCGCTAAAAAACTGTTTTGACCATTTTGATCATAACTTTTTTGCATTTGAAGTCAAATTTTGATATTCTTTAGCTTGTTTAAAGGACAAGGAGATCTACATAGTCATACACATTGTTCAAGCTATATTCTTCAAAAAAAATCCATTAGAAAGGACGGAACCAATAATAAAGGTTGAAGACCGCAGATAAAAGGTATAAACATTATGTGTCTTCTCCCCCACTTACATTAATTTGTGAGCCACACTATCTTTACGACCTAAAAGACCTATTTAGACTAGTTCATCATATGATTGGTTTGGATTTGCACATTTGATATCTTGTAGAATTCCGAGCAAAAGTCTAGTGTTTCGCCAGAAAAAGACCACTGAAGGGCCAGAAAACCCTAAAAAAATTGCATGTGGCCCTATATTATGTGTAAAAGTGTGATCTTTTTCACAGACATGCGGCAGCACTTAGTAAAGCCTACACTCGTAGGTTCCGTCAGAAACCCTAGTTTCAACACCTAACTTGCCTTACCATCGTGCTTCATTACGACAAATATTTGCCCATTCCAACATGGTTTGATTATTTGGTGCCCAAGTTTGGCATGTTTCCCCCAAGAATTCTAGTTTTGACACTCAAGTATCCTAGGGGTGACCCTATACCACACACCCACCACCCCCAAACCCAGGGCTATGTTTGTTTGCAATGCCATTGTGCTTCACTATGCCAAATATTGGCCCATTCCAACATGGTTTGATCATTTGGTGCCCAAATTTGACATGGGTTTCCCCGAGAAACTGTAGTTTTGACACATAACTTTTCTTGGGGTGACCCCATATGTGATGATAAAAAAAAAGATGATATGGATGCCATAATTGGATTCCTCTCATTTTTCTGAACGATTTAGACGTATTATTTGTCGAATTTCGACTTACGGATTTGTAGGTATGAATTATTCAATATTAAAATTCATTTATTGTTATTTGATTTCAAGATTATTACTAGTACTTATCCATTTTGTTGTTAGTACGATAAAGACAGAACGGAAACACAGGATTCGGCTAGAAAAGCAGGCAAAGGGGACGGGGAAAGGAGTAGCAGAAGGAAAAATGAGTGCCCCTTTATATTTCTGATGAAAAGAATATTTGATCAAGATTAATACGCGCTAGCATGGGTCAGTAGTGGGCTCTTATTTGCAGAAGGCTTACAATAAGGGGCCGAAACTTGTTACATGCCAAACTTTATGGGCGTTTCCTCGGACGTTGTTTGATTGGGCCAAAATGTGACCGGCCAGCCAAACTAGCAGGCGTCAGGAAGCCTGCTCGAAAAACATGGAGGTGTTGGTTCCTGACTTCCTTGGTTCAAGAGTGAAACGAATGATCGATAATAAACCGGATGCTTCTGTGCACGCGACTTGTATCTACAATCATGGTAGCACATTTTGTAATCACCGTCACGGGCCACGCACGGTCCCTCCCCTTTTAGTTTCTCTCTCATTGAAGGCTGGCTGGAGTCGTCGTTGCCGCCTTCTCCCACGTCCCAACCCCGGCCTGACCGACGACCTGGTGACAACTGGACGATAAGAGAAGATAGGATTAGAGGAATCGCATAAACCTCCGACTGAAAATACTCAGTATCGTCGTTTGCTGATTCTCTCGTTTTCGGTTGGGTCTCGTTTTGCTACTCCGTTTGTCTATCTGTACGGACTAGCTGTGCTCTGAATTCTGGTTCGTTTGTTTGTAGATCTGTCGTCGACAGACGTTCCATTGAATGAAGATGGAATAGGAAATTACGTAGAGACCGGCTACTTTAACACATTGATTAGCTAGCGCTTGATTAGCTAGCGCTTTAGTTTATGAAGCTACTTTAACACACTGTGCGAGTGGTGCAACGGTCCAAATTCTCACCTGTGAATCCGTGATTGGAGCAGATCAGTTCGTCCTTAGTTTGACCGGACGAAAAGACGGCGGTCGCTCTCATCTGACCAACCTAGCAGTAGCGGTTCTCATGCATCTTCTTCTTCTCCGTGGTCATTCAACAATGGGAACGGAGAGAAATGCGCTCTACTAAGCTTCACCGCTAGTACAAGGACAAAACTGAACCGCGAGAAATTAAAGCAACGTTAAGACCGTTGATTGCTACTCTGATGGATGTAGCTAATTGGGAGGAAAACATATCTGGGTGTTTTCTCGGCGCAATCATCCAACCGGTGAAGCTTTCTCTGTAACGTGATATGCTAAATTAACTAGGCCATTCGTCGCAATGGTCTATCTATATTAGAAAGAAGAAGACCGATACGCTTCGTCGATGAGACGTCGCCACGACCAATAATTGCATTTTCTAATTGTGTGGGAGGACCGTAGTGGTTTTAATTTCGGTCAGTGTTAACTCGGCCGAAATTCAAGACCCTGATAAGCACACGGATGTTGCCGTCTCAGTCAGCACAGCGACTACTAGTTTACTACGCTTATTATCGTCGTCCACTTCTCAGGGCGACCGGCGATCGTAATACGTCGACGCGCAAAGGAAAATGTAGCTGAAAACCTTGAAAATTCTTCAATTTCATTTTCAAATGATGACAAGCTGACGACAAAGTAACACTAGTGACTATCCCCATCAGTACGAAAGTCATCGACCACCGAACTCAGCGAAGCTATAGGTAGCGGACTAGCCTGTTAACTGCTTACGTACGTGCAGGAAATTAGGTCAAATGAAACAACACCATTTGTTAAGCAGGCGTCATTGTACGGACCAAACAGGACAAGCAAATGGAGGACTAAACAATATGATCGACATTGGTTGGACCGCACTATTAGCTTTCATTACGGAAAGGAATCTGAAATACTAACAGAGCAGGAGCTGCCCGTGATTCCGGACTGTACGGGACAGTTTCGGCATATATAAACTATACGCAGGTTCAGGTCGAGTCCTTTTGTGTAGTGGATTATTGACTACTCCACCACAGTCTACAGGCGAGGTGAGCTGGCCAACAGAACGGACGCGGCATGTATACATAATATTGTAGTACTAGGGACAAGCTGGATGTGTACTTAATTTGTGTGATCTGATGGCCATGTCTTATTCCAAGTACTACGGGATACTTGCAGTGTGAAATTTTGGAACCCGAGCTACATGAAGCACTTTTTTTTTAAATTCGAAAATGATATTTTTGAGTTGTCAAAGAAGAAAAATCGGGGAATGTTTTTAAATTGTGTGTTGTTCACCACCCAAATTCACTGATTTGTCTTTTTTGTACTGCCCAAAATACGACGAATTTTAAGGTAAAACTTTCACACTTGTAGACCACGACAATATCTACATCCGTGATTATCTTTGCGATTTTTGGGAACTAAAAAACCATCATTTTCGATTATTCAAAACAACTAGCTCCGTGTAGCTCGGGCTCTATTCTAGGTTTTTGGGGATACTTGTTTATATGTAGTACGGCCTATGGGTGCATAGCTATAATTTTGCATTATGAGCTCTCTGACCCTGCAAAGCATAGAGTGAAGATTTTTGGCTCTTTAAAAGTTCTGGGTTCCAACAAAATCTGAAAATAAATACGGATGTATCCTTGATTTCTCTCACAAATATGCAAAGAATCAGTTACTTTCTATTTTAAGTTACACAGAAATGAGAAATTATATTTTGCAGTATTTAAACTATATCATATTTTGTTATTTTTGTGTGGCCCATTATACATAGTATTTAAATCTGATGTTGCACTCACTTGTGGGATACAGTATTGCCTACACCCGGATTTTGTTTCATAATTTTTTTAAACGATTTATGAAATTTTAAACAATTATGATCACTGGAACTTTGAAGCCAAAACCGATATACTCCCTCCGTTCCAAATTAGATGACTTCAATTTGTGCACATACGGATGTATATATACTTGTAACATGTCTAGATACATCCGCATGTGGACAAATGGAAGTCATCTAATTTGAAACGGAGGGAGTATATTGTATGATTATATCTGCATGCATCGATCGCTCCACCCACACAATCCACAGAGTAACGAGAAGAAACTCGTACTCTTGTGCCGCGGCGGCGGTCGGGTGTGGCAGACAACACGTACGTACTCTGGAGATAGTAGCTGCATGTGATGTACGCGCATACAATACATGGACTCATAAATATGTCGCGACGGTGCCAAAGGGTAAACATGTTACTTTTCTAGCCCAAATAAAAATTAAGAAAAAGTAGCTCACTGTTGTATACGGCATCGTATCTCGCGCGTACGGTACGGTACAATCGAAGCGCGCACTGAACAAGTGCAACTTGCACGGCAAGTGGCGATGGGTGCCGTACTCCGGTTAGGTGTGGCACGCTGGACCCGGCCGGGCGACCTGGGGGCTCCGGCTAGCCGTCATGCATGGGTGTCGTCACACGTGGACGTGCATGGCTCAACAGCTAGACAAACCCGTTCACTCTTGTCGGGTTCCTTCCTCGTCATCCTTGCAGAGGAGTACTAGGAGCTTTTTGCAAGGAGGAGATCCATCTTCTTGGATCCATTCTGAGCGCAGAGTCACCATGGACGAGATCTAGCAGCAGAGCGCATGCACGATCGCCTCGGTCCACATGGAGTGGCTGTGCGAATGCCATCGAGCACACCACGTGGACGCATCATGGATACACCGATCTCGTCGGCGTCTCCGGCCACCGCTACCGCCTTTCCCCCTCTGGTCTCTGGTGGGTGCGTCCGTGGCTGGCGCCCATGCAAGCTGCCGCACTGGCCTAGCTCTCGTAGGTTGGTGTAGGCCGGTAACCGTGTCGCTCTCTCATCGGACCTCCCGCTGCTTATATCAACGTTCACGGACGTCTGGGACAAACGGCAGGGAGGGTGGCCGGAGCATATGGGCCGACGGCCGAAATACACAGCACATCGGGCCAACCGCCGAGGAGTGGATCCCCCCGTGACCTGTGTCAGGGACGGACTCACTTGAGTGACAAAAGCTAGCTCGGTGGAGGGTGTCCTTGGATCTCGTCGTGGCAAAATCGACAAATCTGACTCTGACACGAAAGTTCAGCACAAAATGAACCAACTTTGAAAATTTAGCCGGATCTGACCCTTTTTCGTACCGCTCAACATATAGGCGGTAGACTACACGGGGTACCGCCAATGACCCTGGCGGTACGAGTCCTGGTCCACGGTCCGCTCGAGCCGGTTGACTGCGCTGACGTGGCGATACCGCCGATGTCAGAGACGGTAGACTTGGAGGGATACCGCCGGTGAATCCGGCGGTACCGATCAGCACCATACCGCCAGGAAAGACGGCGGTACAGTCTGGGAACTTAACCTCAGTCCAGCCCAGCCCGTTCCCCACCGTTTCCTCACTTTTCCACCCGACAGGAAGAACAGGGCGGCGGCGGCGGCGCATCGGCTCCGCCTCATCCCTCTCAGTTCCACCGGCGGCGGCGGCGCATCGGCGGCGCGGCGGCGGCGTACAGGTAAATCTCACTCACCCCTCTCAATTCCACCATGTATTTCATCCGATTTGTGTTGTTTTGAAACCGTAGTTCATAGATGCTACTTCCACCATGGATATATCTTGCAATGTAATTTCTTCTTAGGTTTGCTTAGTTGTTTGTGGTGAGTAGTAAATAAGTATGTTAGGTTGACTTGTGTGGTGGCACTTTTTGTGTATGATTTATGTGTACGTATGAATGGATGGATGTATATGTGATTTGTGAAATAATTTGTACATGGAACATGGAAGGATGCATAGTGATTTATACATATGTATATGGATGTGTGTATGGATGGATTGTGGCATCGAGCCAAATTGTTTTCGTCCATAAATTTGGCCAAAACTAGATGATTTGTTGAAACCCTAGATGATCTCTTTGCTCTAGATGGTTTGTTCGAACCCTAGATGGTATATTTGCTCTAGATGATGCCTAATGCTCTAGATGATGCCGAATCTAGATGATTTGCTATAGATGATGTCTTATTTGATCTAAATTCATGAGCATTTTTTTAGTGTATGTAGATATTTGTGTTCTCAAATTTTTATGGTCATTTGAAATTATGTTTTGCATTAGGATGGATGCCCCGCCGGAACGTTATTACCCCGGGCTTGATTTGGTGTACGACAGGGAACATCGTGCCCGGCTTATCGCGAGGGGAGATATGGACTTACCTGTTAATGTAAGACAATAAAGTTCCCCATTTTATTGTTGCAATTACAAATATAGTGACCACATCATGTTTTTATCTTTCGCAGCCTATCCGTCCTATGCGCATGAGGGGCCACAATGCGGAGGACATGCCGTATGATGTTCGGTACGAGCCATACTTTGAGGCGGCTGGTCTCCTCCCATTTGTCCTTCAGTTCAAGCGTAAGCCACCGGCGTTCAACCACACGGCCATTACCGCCCTTGTCGATCGCTGGAGACCCGAGACACACAGCTTCCATTTGCCGTGTGGAGAGATGACGGTCACTCTTGAGGATTTTGCCATGATCACGGCTCTTCCGATCGACGGAGACGCTCTGACTGGGAGGGTGGATCTTGTCGGGTGGCGCCAGCGGGTTCTTGGTCTCACCGGCAGATTACCACCGGTGCCGCCGGAAGGGATGAAAGATACTAGGTCAGCGGGTGTATCGTATTCGTGGCTTCGACAGTTTGGGCCATGCCCGGCGGATGCCGATGCACCGATGGTGCAGCAGTATGCCCGGGCATACATGTGGTATGTGTTAGCCCGGGTGATCTTTCCAGATGGGTCAGGGGACACGGCCTCGTGGATGTGGCTTGACCCATTACGTGATTGGAACGTCAAGTACAGCTGGGGGTCGGCGGGTCTAGCCTTTCTTTACCGTCAGGTAGTTTATTTGCATACCTTGCTTGTGTATGTTACTTTCATTTGGCATTTGACATGATTGTTATTGTGCAGCTGGACCATGCATGTCGTAAGAAGGGAAAGGGAGCCTCGTTAAACGGTGCTGCTTGGCCCCTCACGATTTGGATGTGGGAGCGGATTCCGGTTGGACGTCCTCGCAAACTCAACCAACTCCATGGGGCGATGACCTAGATGGTGATGATGAATGGCGGCTGCCAACTGTCGCGTACACATGGGATAGAGTGGAGGGGTACAAAGACTTGTCCATGGGCCGTTACAAGAGCTATACCAATGAGCTTGACACGCTGTCTTACGACTTGGTATGTTGTTGTAACATTAAATTTGACACACCTTTGTGACATCTAGCATTGAAACTAATGCTTTTTGTTTTGTAGGTCATATGGAGGCCATACTCTCGGGAAAGGGGTTTCCGTCTCAACGCGATGTGTACGCGTGACGAGAACCTATGGCGCATTAAGTGTCCGATGATATGTTTCTATGCCGTCGAGTGGCACCTCCCACAACGAGTTGCAAGGCAATTTGCAATCAGGCAAAGAACCCCGCCGGCAATCCAGAGCACAAGTGTTGCTCTTCATAGGTTAGTGTTCGAGTGCGAGAACACTTTTGACTTGACAATATCAATTGGGATATCAATTCTTGATGATATGTTTGTTATTTGCGTATAGGATTGATCGGAAGAAGTGCCCAAAAGAGAAGGAATGGGATCGTAAACACAGCAAGTGGATTGAGATGTGGAATGATAGAGATAAGTACCGTGAGATGGATGGTACAATGCACAGGGAGACAGACTATGCGGTGCACCTTGCTTGGCATGAAGAACAACACCGCCTCAAGCTAAAGCCCACTTGGACCACACAAGATTGTTTGGATTTAGGCGCCGAAGATGGTGATAATGAGTATAACTTGGCGGTTAAGGAGAGTGCGGGAACATCTAGGGACTACGCGCCTGTTTTCAACCGTGTGGTAGGACAAGAGGTGATCTTAATTTCAATGTGTCATGTGCATATGTGACTAACACTTTTCTTGCACGTTTTTAGGGCTTGGAGCTTACTCGGAGCGTTAACGAGGCGGCACATTCCCTTTCAGATATGCCCGGTACCGTGGAGTCTGAGACAACTCTTAGGTCCACCATGACGGTACGCATCTTTACATATCAATAAACAGAGTCTGGGTAGTGATATTGATTTGTGCACATTTGTTTGTTTTGTAGAGGATAATGGAGCGGTGTCGTCGGATGGCGGCTATGCTTGCTTGCCACGGTGCCAAGGCCATCGATGTCCATGAAGATGACGAGGAGGAAGAGGAGCACTCCGAGGAGGAGCAGGAGCACTCGGAGGAAGAGGAGCGCTCGGAGGAAGAGGAGGAAGAGGAACACTCAGAGGAAGAGGAGCAAGAGCAGTCGGAGGAAGAGGAGCAAGAGCACTCGGAGGAAGAGGACACGAGCTGGGAGGAGATGTCCTTGTCACAAATGAAGGATGCACCACGACCAACTCAGCCGAGCCAGCCTCCCGTGAGGAACCGAAAGCAGAAGACGGTGTTTAGTCCACAAGGACAGAGGATCCCTCCTCCACCTCGCCGCAAGGCGCGTCAAGAACCCTCTGGCGAGCCATCGGCACGACCCAGCAAATTGGCAGCCAAGAGGGGAAGGAAGAAGTGATAGTATGCCTCTATTATGTTGTGTTCTTGACTTGAAACTATGTCTTAGTCGTATTGCGATGTGTTAGTCGAACTTTGTGATAATATTCCGTATTGTGATCTGTTGGTCGAACTATATGATAATATGCCCTACTGTGCTGTGTTAGTTGAACAATGTGATAATATGCAGTATTTGATGTGTTTGCGAAACTATGTCATAATAAGCTCATTCTGTAAAAAGTTGAAAATATGCCAGGTCCGTACCGCCGGGAGAACCGACGGTATGGTTTGTAGGCGTACCGCCGACTAACCTGGCGGTATGACCTGGAGCTCAGAGTGCCATTTTCCGGGCGGTACGGAAGGCTACCGTACCGCGAGGTACACGGCGGTATCTCGGTACCGCCAGCTCTCCCGGCGGTATGACCTGAAGCTCGCCACCAGCGAATCCTTCTGTTGTTGTCATTTTCCGGGCGGTACCTCACGTAACGTACCGCCTCTTGGATCGGCGGTATAACCTGGAACATACAAAAAACTTAATCAACCAGTACCAATAAAGCTAAGACAAAATATTACTGGATACATGGCACATTCAAGTTCACGAAATAAATAGACGACCAAATATAACTAAATCCATGACACGTTCAAATACATAGATGACCAAATCCATTACAAGTTCAGAAAATAGCGTGAGACAACCCAAATATAACTAAATCCATGACACGTTCAAATACATAGATGACCAAATCCATTACAAGTTCAGAAAATAGCGTGAGACAACCCAAATATAACGAAATAGATGGCTAGGTCCATGACACCACCCAAATATAACGAAATAGATGTTGAAGGCTCTATTGAGTCCAACGCGGATACTTTCCCTTGCGCTTTCCCGATGCTTCATCCTCCATAGCACGACGAGCTATTCCACGTTTGACTTCCCGCTCGGCCTCACGAGCCTTGGCCTCTTCACGCTTCTTCTTCGCTTTCTCCTTACGTTCCTTCTCCTTCTTCAACCTCAACTTCTCCTCCCTCTCCTCATCTTTTTTCCTCTCCGCCATGTGCTTAAGAGCAGTCTCTCGAGCCCATTCGACCTCGTTCTTGAAGTAGCTATCTTGGACCAAGTCTATCCATTTGAAGTAGGGACAAAGGGGAGGCGGTGACTACAAAAGAGACAATACACATTAGCAATTATTACACAAATATACGTAATTTGTCATGCGTAAGGAGGACACATACCTTGGGACGGTCATAAGCAGACTTGGGTTCTTCCTTGTCCCTACAATAGTTGGGACACAACCAAAACCTTCGTCCTCTTGTCTCATCCCAATCATCGGACTGCTTGGCCTTGCAAATGTCTTGGCAAAAACACTTCGGTGGGTCCTCCTCGGGCTGCTGAGTCGCCCTCCTCCATGCCCACGGCCTCTCCAACCAGTTCGACGACCCCATACCTACGTAAGTTAGAAAAATTGTTAGTACAGTAAAATGAACAACATTCAAAATTAAAGACAATAACCAAATAATTTACGTTCATACCAATCATCTACGACTACCACCTCCTACGCCTTCTACGAGCACCCCCTCTTAGCTCGTCAAACATTGATGTTCGACCACCACCACCACCGCCACCACCACGGTGGCTTGTGCTACCACCACCACCACCACCACCGCCACCACCACGGTGGCTTGTGCTACCACCACCACCACCACCACCGCCACCACCACGGTGGCTTGTGCTACCACCACCACCTCCACCGCCACCACCACGGTGGCTTGTGCTACCACCACCACCACCACCACTCCCACCCCCACTACCACTAGCTCCACCACCACCACTCCCACCCCCACTACCACTAGCACCACCACCATTCCCACCCCCACTACCACTAGCTCCACCACCACCATTGTCTCCTTTCGATTTTTTCCTCCCTTGAGAGCAAGTTCTGTTGTTGTGTGCTGAATCATTGCATTGACCACATTGGTTGGTAGTACGAGGCTCCATAAAATGCCCGCTGCCCCATTCTCCCATGCGGGTTGTGTATCCACCAAGTGCATCCATGTCATTTCTATACCTCTTCGTCCTCCTTCTACCTTTGGTTTTAACCATTAGTTCCGGATCTGGCCTAATTACAGGGCCATGATATTCCGGCCATTGAGATTGATCCAAGTAAGGCTCAAATCTTGCTGTCCAAGTCATAGCCACCCTCTCCAACGAGTGCTCGTTCATCCTTACCGTATCCGGATGACAAAGATCAACAGATCTTATGTTTGCCGCCGTAATCAAGTGCGAGCAAGGTAAGTGCAGCAACTTGGGCCTCTCGCAAGAGCACTCACGTGTCTTTAGCTTAACCTTGAATGCACGACCTCCGAATTGCACGCCATCTTTTGTTGTCCCACCGGGCTCGTTGACTTGGTAAATCCACTCGTTGTTGTCATAGCAATACGCTTGTTGTCTCTCGGATTTGCTATTTTGCAGCTCCATCAATTCTTCTACTTTAGGAGGATACAATTTCCCTTCGTCTATCAATTTATCCGTCTCCATGGAATGTTTCTGGAAATAAGCGCATAACTTCTCGAAGGTATATTCCGCAATGGCCGTCACAGGCAGTGCACGCACACCTTTTAGAACATTGTTAAAACATTCCGCCATGTTGCTTGTCATGTCACCATATCTTCTACCTCCATGATCATGGGCCCTTGACCACTTGTGCCTCTCTCCCAAATACCTCCTCAAAACTCTTTACCCCCGGCATTAGACGCGGCAAGGAGCTTGTCAAACCGTCTTGTGAAAGACCGGTTGGTGAATGCCACACAAACATCTGTTAGGTCATCAGCCAATTCTTTATTCTTGCAAGCCCTATAAAAATTTGCGACGAAATGCCTCATGCACCATCGGTGGTGGAGCCGTGCATACCCCGGAATTTCAATCTCCATGGCATTGAGTATACCTTGGTGTCGATCCGATATGATGCATACCTCTCTACTAGGAGAAAACACCTTAGTCCTCACATGCTTCATGAACCATTCCCAGTTGTCATTGTTCTCTCCAGACACCAAAGCAAAGGCCACAGGTAACACCCGGTCACCGGAGTCGTGCGCGATTGCAGTCAACATCGACCCCTTGTACTTGCCGGTTAAAAATGTACCATCTATTGATACAACCGGTCTACAATGGTGAAATGCCCGAATGCATTGGTCGAAGGTCCAAAAGGCACGGCGGAACACTCCATCAACATGTTCAACCGCGTAAAACATGCTCGGGTTTCTATAGGCCATCCCTCCCAACAACCTCGGGAGGCGGTTGTACGCTTCTTTCCATCCACCATACAACATCTTAAATGCGGCATGCTTGGCCTTCCATGCCTTCCCATATTCGATGTTGTATCCAAAGAATTCCTTTACAAGACCCATCAAAAACCTCGGTTTAATGGTTGGTTCATTCTTTATACTATTGATGAATTTGTATGCGATGAAGTCGGAGGTGAGTTGACGGTGCTTTGTGGATGGATTCCGGCCCCGTTTCTTGCACATGTGATGGGCTTCACAACTTGTTATCTTCCATTGCCCGTGGCGGTTTGGTCTTGCACGGACTACCCATGGGCATCCTTTTTGGTCGCAAATCACGGTGTAACGATGCTTCTCGTCCGAGTGCTTCACTATGAATGGCCTATGGTGCTTCACCGCATATTCCCTAAGCCACATTTGCAATTCTACCAAGTCCGGAAACTTCAAACCTTTCTTTATGCGAGAATTGTTGTCATCATCGTCTTGAGTTGTGCTTGGTGTTGCTTCTAGATCTTTATACTTGCCACCATCCACCATAGCCTTATCGGCAAGCGTGAGATCACGAAATAATGGAATTCGGTGATCCCGGCCTACCACTTTTAAAAAGGCTTGGGCTTCTCTCGCCGTGAACCCATCTTCGTCCACTTCTTCTGGGCCCTCGTCCTCCGAGTCGGAGGCATAGCAACGGCGATAGAAGGTGTCACGGTCAATGCCATCCTCCTCGACTTGTGCCTCTACATCTCCAATATAAATGTCATGATACTCGTCCTCCCGCTCGGACACATCACCCTCCATGTCTCCTTCCTCCCTATCTTCATCGTCAATGCCAAAGCCATAACCATGATCCACATTGACATATTTTTCTTCTTCATCGACTTGGTCGTCATCATTCATCTCCAAGTCAATTTGTTGGCTCAAAGGAGGTTGGCTCATATTATTCAACTCGACCGCATCATCAAGTGACACATTTCGAGTGGGGGTCATTGCATCATGTGTGGGGGAGGCACACCGGTTCAAGTCAAAATGCAACCGATCACCGCCAACCTTGGTAGCAAATAACTCGAGCGACTTGTCTTTGGAAGCCGCCACAACCTCTTTGTATGCCCCCCAATCTAACTCGCATGTGATAGGTATTTTTTTCTTTCGCGGACGATGTCCCGATCCAACAAAATACCTTCCATCTAGTTCAACCTTCTCCCTAGGATCCATCCATTCGAAAACTTCCCGTACTCTTGCAACAACCTCGGCATATGTTGGAGTATTGGCAAATACCATAACTTTTTCTCCATTGTCAACAATCTCTTCTTCATTGTTACTAAAAAATGTTTCTTTGTCAACATGATGGACATTCACGATTCTTGCCATCTATAATTAAATGACAAGACACACAAATGTATCACATTGATGTGTAATAGCAAACACACCACAATAATCTAAATTATACATGTGTGCTAACCACTACCTCCAACCCTAGACTCAACCATAATTGTAGGTAAGAATAACACATGAATCTATCTAACCACAATGATTTCTACACGTCACAAACAACATATAACCCGCAATGCACCAATTCAAATAATAGATTAAGGACAAATCAACAAATCTAGGGTTTGCCTCAAACTAAACAATGCCACAAAGTAACACAAATCCAACCAACAAAAAGCGAGAGATTGAGAGGACTACCTCAGAGGATGGAGATGGCCTGATTCCACAAGCTATGCCCTCCGATTTGGAGGGATTTGAGAGAGATTTGAGTGTGGAGGAGAGAGGGGAAGAGGGCAGGAGCTCGGGTGGAGTGTTGATGCGGATGAATGAGAGGCTGGGGGCGCGGCGGGAGCCACTTAACTGCCGAGCTCGTACCGCCGGTAGACGAGGCGGTACCAAGTTGAGGTGTACCGCCGGATTCACCGGCGGTATCCCTCCAAGTCTACCGTCTCTGACATCGGCGGTATCGCCACGTCAGCGCAGTCAACCGGCTCGAGCGGACCGTGGACCAGGACTCGTACCGCCAGGGTCATTGGCGGTACCCCGTGTAGTCTACCGCCTATATGTTGAGCGGTACGAAAAAGGGTCAGATCCGGCTAAATTTTCAAAGTTGGTTCATTTATTGCTGAACTTTCGTGTCAGAGTCAGATTTGTCGATTTTGCCTCTCGTCGTAACGATTACCTGTAGGGTCACGCGTACGTACGTACGTATAGCTTACAGGACGGCGGTGCATGCATTAATAAAAATGTCCCAAATGATGCCGGCAATCAAATAGTTTTGCCGCGCCGGAGAACAAGTCATAGACTTGGCATAGTTTCGACCGCGCCAGAGAACAATCTCCAACACCGGCCATCAAAAAAGGATCGACCACGCCGGAGAACAAGTCTCCAAGGCCGGCCATCAAAAAGGGCGCCTCCCTGGCGCAATGCTTCATGTCGATCACGTGGCGGCCTCCTCCTTGACTTATTCCTCACCGTCCTCGTCGGATCCCTCGAGCTCCGTCGCTTCGGTCGCCGCCTTCTCAGCCTGGATGGGCCTCTGTTCGGACACGAAGTAGGCCTTCTGGTTGGGCCTCATGCCGGTCGTGTTCGTGGCCATGAAGAGACGCTCCTCCTTCTTCTCTTGGTTCTTGAGCTTGGTCTCCTGCATCTTGAAGTAGAGCGTCCACTTCTCGTCGGACTTGGCTTGTAGCTTCTTTTTCTTGTCAGTCGACGCGGCCACCTCGGCAATGTATAGCTTCACCGACTCTTGGATGCTGCCTGCGGCGCCCGAGACCCTGGCTTCTTGCCAGCCCTGGCGGCCGCCTTGCACGTCTTCACTCCCATCTCGGGACGCTCGGCGCTAGCAGTCGGCAGGTTTCTTTCATCTCGCTCGGCGGTGCGATCATCTTTTATATGGCTCTTCTACTTCGGGCAACCTTTAACCACCTCCCAAACGTGCATGAACTTGTATGGCTTCTTGCCATCCGACTCCAAGTCAAGGTACCAGTACTTGGCGTCCTTGAGCTACACAAACAAAGGCCAAGTCAAGTATGCATGTAAACATGATGGGTTACAAGTTAAGATGATCGGCTAACCTTGTCGGCATCATTCTTGCCACTCTCGTCTCTTTGCAAGATTTGCTCATTGCAATGGTGAAACTTGGTAGTGAGAGCCGAGATGACGCCCCAATGGCTCTCAACCGATTTGGCATTGCGGTTAGGCAAATCTTCATGAGGAGGATACGACCTTCTTTCAGTGTAGTCCTTCTGAATGTGTATCCAGTAGGCCTTCTTCCTTTGTTTGGCGCCCGTCTCGCCGCACATGCTCACGGTCATCCACGCCTGGGCCAACAAGACGTCCTCAGTCGCGCACCAAGTCTTCCCTCTGTTTCTAGACTTCCGGGCGCCATCCTCTTCTTCTTCGACCTCCCCTTCCTGGCCCTGGCCGGCGTCCCCTTCCTGGCCCTCGCCGGCATCCTCTTCGTCGCCCTGGCCGAACTGTTCTGTCTCAACGTAGGCAATGGCGGCGTAGTTTGTACCGTCGTCGATGACTGAAGCCATGAACGAGACGCCAGCGTCCTACCCAGCAAAACCCACAATTTGCATCATCGGCAATTAATGCACAAAACAACAATTTGCATCCGGCCGCTCGCAATAACTGCGCCCAACAAACAATCGGCCGGGAAACACAATAAATGAGGGAGATCAGGATTATAAATAGCACTCACATGGCCGAGTTGGTCGCCGAAGAAAAGGCCGCGGGAAGCAGTCGCGTCTTGGCTCGTCGCAGGTGGCCGCCGCAATGCCGACGATTCCCGGAACAGCGGCGCGGCGTTCAGATCGATGGTCGGCTCTTCGGGCGAAAACCTCGACACCTACGACGGGTAGCCGGAGGTGCCGTCGAAGAAGGCTGGGACAGACGGTGACCCGACAAACCCGCCGACAGATGCTGTTGGGCTAGAGCTGCTTTGCCTCATGGCGATCAACATCTCGGCGGCGTTGTCGTTCGGCGACGATGATACGTCTCCAACGTATCTATAATTTCTTATGTTCCATTCTTATATTATACCCATTGCTACATGTTTTATTCACACTTCATGGCAATTTTATGCATTTTCTGGGACTAACCTATTAATAAGATGGCACAGTGTTAGTTCCTGTTTTCTGCTGTTTTTGGTTTCAGAAAAGCTGTTCTGCAAATATCCTCGGAACCGGACGAAACAAATTGCCACGTTCCTATTTTCCCGACACGTTCACGAAGTTCGAAGGAGAGACGAAGGGGGCACCGAGGCGCCGTCCCCACCACATGGCGCGGGTGGGCCCCCTGCCGCGCCACCATGTGGGGAGCGGGCCTCGTGCCTCCACCGACATCGCCCCTTCGCCTATTTATTCTCCCCGAGGCAAAAACCCTAAAACACCGAGCCATATTTCCAGAAAACATCCGCTGCCGCCGCCATCAACCCTAACTCGGGGGGTTTCTGAAGCTCTTCCCGGCACCCTGCCAGAGAGGGGAATCATCACCGGAGGGCTCTACATCGCCATGCCTGCCTCCGGAATGATGTGTGAGTAGTTCACCTTTGGACTATGGGTCCATAGCAGTAGTTAGATGGTTGTCTTCTCCTTTTGTGTCATCATGTTTAGATCTTGTGAGCTGCATATCATGATCAATATCATCTTATTGTAATGCTACATGTTGTGTTTGCTGGGATCCGATGAATATTGAATACTATGTCAAGTTGATTATTGATATATCATATATATGTTGTTTATGATCTTGCATACTCTCCGTTATTAGTGTAGGCTCTGGCTAAGTTTATGCTTGTAACTCCAAGAGGGAGTATTTATGCTAGATAGTAGGTTCATGCCTCCATTTAATCTAGGACAGTGACAGAAAGTTTGAAGGTTGTGGATGTGTTGTTGCTACTAGGGGTAAAACGGCAATGCTTTGTCTAAGGATATTAGTATTGTTTACATTATGCACCATACTTAATGCAAATGTCTGTTGCTTGCAACTTAATACTGGAAGGGGTGTGGATGCTAACCTGAAGGTGGACTATTTAGGCACAGATGCATGCTAGATAGCGGTCTGTGTACTTTGCGTAATGCCCAAGTAAATCTCATAGTGATCATCATGACTTGTATATGCATTGTTATGCACCTCTCTATTTTGTCAATTGTCCAGCTGTAATTTGTTTACCCATCATGTTAGTATTTTATTATGGAGAGACACCACTAGTGAACTGTGGACCCCGGTCCATTCTTTTACATCTGAAATACAACCTACTGCAATCATTGTTCTTTTACATTCTCTGCAAGCAAACATTATTTTCCACACTATACGTCTAATCCTTTGTTTTCAGCAAGCCGGTGAGATTGACACCCTCACCGTTTCATTGGGGCAAAGTAGTTTGGTTGTGTTGTGTGCAGGTTCCGAGTCAACAAGTCAGACCTTCATCCACAAGCACCTTTTTCTGACGCCGTTGACACCTTCAGAGCATCGCCGACTTCCTACTGGTTCGATAACCTTGGTTTCATACTGAGGAAAAACTTGCTGCTGCACTCATCATACCTTCCTCTTGGGGTTCCCAACGGACGTGTGACTTTACACGCATCAGACCACAGATCGGACGTCTTGTCCTTCGCCTTGATTCGTCGTTGTTGCCGTAGCAGGGAAGCGGCGGCACGGAGCTGGGACTGGCTCATGGCCGCCGGCAAAGAAAGCTTCTGCTGCTCCCGCTTCATCGACTTCTTCTTCGGCTGCGACGACGCCGGCGGCTTGCGTCCCTTGGGTTTCGCGAGGCCGACGGGCTTGGGCGGCATGGTGGCGGAAGGCGAGGAGGTCGTGGTGGCGGCACGAGGGTTTGGGAAATGGAGGGAAGATTGCGAATTTTTGCGCCGGGGGCGGAAATGTAGAGGAAGGGGAATTGGGCGCGGCGCGTCGTGTGTATGACGGGCGGGCCAGCGCTGTCAGGGCCAAGCCCGAGGCAATGTCCGGCACCCCCCGGAGTTATGATGTCATGTGCCCGGTGAAAAAGATTTTATATGGTCAAAGTAATTACGTTGTCAAAGTTCCCGGTCACCTATCCTCAAATTGGTCTAGCCCAAGCAAGCTTAACTTTTGAGTTCCTTCAATATTAGATTCCAAATGAGAAATGAGAACTTACTGATACTTACATCATATCAATCATATTAACCCCTGAGTTATGATGTTACATTTTTTATTGTTTAAATTTAAAAAAAAATTGAATAAGCAACAATGATTATGTAATATTATATTTTGAATAAATGACAATAAAATTAATTTTACTTTTATTTTCATTTTACATTTAATATGGAATAATTCATATCTTTAATTCCGTTAATCGAAATTTGAAAAATAAAATGTCTATGTCAATTAGAAAAATGTCATTTTACATCATGTCATCCTTTATATTGTATAAATATCGATGGTTTTAGAAAATTGATCTCTTTCGATGAATAGTCATGTTGACCATTTTGACTCTTTTTTGAAAAAAAAAATAAAGTGAAAAAATCCTAAAAAAAGGTATCCTTTGGCATTGAGTCCTTTTATGTGTAGTAGTTGCTAGAAAAAATGATAACCTTGAGGTTTGAAAAATATTTCAAAAACATGCTTCACAAAAAGGTCTATCATCTATAAACATATATAGGTTTCGCGCCAAATGGCCAAGTTATAGCCATCATTGTGCCATCGTTTGTGATAATGTGTCCATATTTGAAACATAGGTGTGCCTTGGTATGGTAAACATTGTTGCCAAAAACAAATTCCAAATTATTTTTATAAATATCATTTTCCATTTTTAATTGCAAAAAATGACTTCTGTTATGGAGGAAATACCAAAAATATGTTGCAAAAGGCACCCATCTTATTGTCACAAAGGTTACTACATATTTTATGGATAATACATAAGTATTAGGAATTTTCTCGATTTTTACCTAATTATTCCTATTTAAATGACTTTATGGCGATTTTCCAAAAGTAATTGAAATTGAACTACAAGTGTGTGATAGTTTGGTCTAATTTTTTTACAAAAATCATTTTTAGGTACAAAAGTAGTGACTTTATCACAGAAACATCGATAGTTTTGAAAATGTGACCCCTTTCAGTGAATAGGCATGACGGTCATTTTGACCTTTTTTTCACAAAAATAAATGAAATTGAGAAAATACTCAAGAGATGAATTCCCTTGACATGGAGTCCTTTTATATGTACTAGTTGCTAGGAAAAGTGATAAACTTGAGTTTTGAGAAATATTTCAAAAAAAATCTTCACAAAAAGGTCTATCATCTATAGACATGTATAACTTTCGTCTCAACTGACCAACTTATGGTCATCCCCATGCCATAGTTTGTGATAATGTGTCCATACTGGACACATAGGGGTGTCTTGGTATGGAAAACATTGTTGCCAAAACCAATTTCCAAAATATTTTAGTAAATATCATTTTTCTATTTTTTAAGTGCCAAAAATGACTTTTTAATTAAGCAAGTACCAAACATATGTTACAAAATGTCATGTGCACGGTAAAAAAGATTTTATGGATGTCATATTTGGATTCCTCTCATTTTTCTAATCGATTTAGACATTTAATTTGTTAAATTTCGATTTACGAATTTAATGATATGGATTATTTCATATTAAATGGAAAATAGAAAAAAAGTATACGCCAATGGCCGCCGTTGGCGTATCAATGTATACGCAGACGGCGGCCGTCGGCTTATCAAAGTAGACGCCGATGGCGTATCAATGCCGTAAAATTCCGTTTGCGTGTCGTCACGGCGGGCCTTGTACACCGACGGCATTGTAGACGCTGACAGCTACCGTCGGCGTATGTCGGGCTACGCCGACGGCCGCGTTTACGGCTTCCCTCGCTTGCCTTATACGCCGACAGCCCCGATATTTGGTCGTCGGCGTATACTCCGGCCATCGGCGTCTTGACGGTTTCCTGTAGTGTGTACTACCAACGCACAGTCAGCACATGCATGGCCCTGCATGCACGTTAAAGCGGTTGACTACTTGACCTAATGTGAACGCAACAGACGTGGATTGAGAGTGTGCAAACCACAAGTTAAAGCGGATCTTAGTTAGTCATTAGTCGTTACTTGTCCTTTTTAACCAGAGAATTCTGATAGCGCCCTCGAAGATCCCATGCACGTCCTAAGGTTTCACAGTTTCACCAACGGTGCGAAGAGCTTCTGCAGCGCAGCTCTTGCATATCTCCTCTTCGGAGTTCGTCTTTAAAATTGGAGATGTTTGTCCCCGTGCGATGAGTCATTTGTTTGGTATAGACCGGCGTGGGCTTCTTGCTGGCGCGGAGAGGCTTTCTTTGTGGTTGTTTCTTTGGCAAAGTCGGAGTCACTTGCTTGGGGAGAAGTGATGACGATGCCGTCGGTGTACAACCTCGACGGCTGTCCTCATTTTTAGTGGTATGAGTGTTGTTCGTCTCGGCAGCCAGGGTGGATGAGTGTGCTCTCGAAGCGATCGTGTTCCATGACGGCTTGTGAGAGCGTTCGTAACAGTTTTAGGCTGGTTTCCCGTTAATTAACCGGTCAATTTTCTTCTGCTTTTTTGAAAGAAATAGGCAAAAATTGCTTGTTTTGTTTAAAAAGATAAACCGCATGCATAATTGCACGAATAATAATTCGTACTCCCTCCATTCCGGTTTATAGGATGCATTTGGCAAATCTCTCCGACCTAGGTGGCTAACTATTGGTGTATTGAGTAGCTTAATTGGTGTGCATGCATTGATTGTTTTTCTTTTCTCTCTCAAATTACTACTAAATTGGTGTGCATGCATTGGTTGTATTCCATTTTCTCTCTCCCAATTGCTCATTAAATATCTAAAATGCATCTTATTCTTGGAAAAATCTAGTTTTGGTATTGCATCCAATAAACCGAAATAGAGGGACCAACAAATGGCGCCACGCGTCGGCGCGAAACGTAATGATTGTTTTTCTTTTCTCTCTCAAATTACTACTAAATTGGTGTGCATGCATTGGTTGTATTCCATTTTCTCTCTCCCAATTGCTCATTAAATATCTAAAATGCATCTTATTCTTGGAAAAATCTAGTTTTGGTATTGCATCCAATAAACCGAAATAGAGGGACCAACAAATGGCGGCACACGTCGGCGCGAAACGTAATGATCCGAGGGTACCAAAAATGTGTAGACAGCAGCGGCCGCTCGACGTCCATCACATGATCGGTTACCTTCTCCGGCCGATCAGTTCCTCCACCAAACCTTGACACGTACTGTCGAAACCCGGACACGAGTCCAGGACGATGACAAGGGAAACGATATGCCGAATCTCGCGACGGCCCAGACGCCATGCCGCGCCGCTTCCGGAAAAAACACACTCCAACACTGTTCGATGTCAGTTGGAGTGGTTTAGATCGATCACGTTTTGCATTGTCTCGACGCGCGCGTACGTATGATCGAGGCTGCTCGACCACTCGCCGGATCGGCATGCTGGCCGATCGATCTCCCCTCCCCACGTGAAAATGTTTCGCATGCTAGTACAGCCTAGGCTAGTGACGTACGCTATACGTCTACGTATTACTATACCTAAGTTGCTAACAACAATATGGTCTTTTAACATGCCTAGAAAACCGAGAATACTACTCCTACCGATTTGACAACACAGTAGGTGGGCTCCAAATATACCTTGTTTCCGCCTTACGATCACCCCACGAATCCTCCAACTTCTTGTTAATTCTAAAAAGGAAAACAATGGTGTCATCGTTGAAGCCTCGATACAACCGTAGCGAGTCCGGCCCCCAACTAAGTAAAAACGACAAATATCAATACATGATATGGTCATGAGTACGTGATTATCTTGCCACTCTCTTATTTCGCACGGATTTGCTCAAAAAAATCATGAGTTTTTTCAATAAATTTGTATGGTCTGCCACCTTTACGACATAACATTGTTGTTGTGGTCCATACACATTTCGGCAAACTCACTCTATTATATTCTCATTTAGTTGGCTGGTGATCCTTTTTCAAAATACATTTCATATCTGGTAATGGGTCATGCCTCGAAAGATTCCAAGCTTCACATAAGCACTCGTCGACCATGATCTTTCACCACGCGGTCTATAGTGCATTTCTTTCTAGTCTTGGTTTTTCTCCCGGTCTAAAGATCATGTACAACGACTTCTTCCTTTGTTTCTTATTACAGAGCATTGATCTCGACATCAACCTCGAAACGCCACCATGCCAAATCATTTCGGACAAGATGGCCGAACATCCACGTTATTCACAAGCACAAACACACTGCCTACGTAAACAACGGTTCCCATGATCAAGATATTCACACAAACACATACTTTGGTTGGGATACATACTACGCATACAACAACCTAGTATAGTGACGTGCTATAAGCCTACGTACAATACCTATGTCAATTAAGTTGCTAGCAATGTGGACGTTAATCATGCATGGCCACGAAGTATATACAACCGCTAGTCTGCTACGGATTGACAACAGTTAAGTGCTTCAACACTCTCACTCGATCACCTGCCTCTCTAGCTCATTTTTTTTATCTCATCTCTTCAAAGTTGTCACGCCCTGAGACCCGGTCCGATAGAATGACAGCCGCCGCGCGTCTATAGACCTGAAAGTTTGTACATGTGCAAGGCTAGAGAAGCAGGATAAACCAGCACAGTGGATCTCAAGAAGCTCTTCTAATCATTTTACAAGCTTATTACATTTAGAGAGTAAGTTAGTTCTCTACTCGTGTCCCACCCAACTGGTCCAGCCTACTCCTCGGAGAATGGCTTCCGCTGCGAACTCTGATATCATAAAAACATAAAACGGTGAGTACAAACAAGTCGTACTCAGCAAGTAAATACTTTACTAAATAATAAAGATCAGAGTATCGAATACAGTAATAACGGCCTTACTGTATTCTAGTCAGATATCAATTAACAAGATAAATAAAGCATCACTTAAACTTGATTTAGAAGAACAAATCATCCACCAAGGATTAAAAAGTTAAGGATGGTGAATGATCATGTATCGGTATCACACATGACAGCAAGGTTCCCTACCCGGGACTCACAGGGATGAATATTCACGCTTTTACACTCTTAAGAGGGGTACTCCGACGTCGACAGCCTCGACCAGAACCACACAGGCTCCAGAACGAGCAGATCCCTTTTACTCGATGTCGGTCGCTCCTACGGATCCATCACCAACACTTTCCATTCAAGGGCCGTCCCTCACGGAGAGCTCAGACTGTCCCATACTAGAACTGTGACCGGTACAATACGTTTGCCGTCGTGACACCAATACGACGAGAGATCAAGATATGATACAATCACTGGAATGAGATCAAACAGATATACTCAACAGGATATGCTCAGATTCCTCATGAGCTCCTGCGGGGTTTCGGATTTAATCAAGACAGAGAAACTCATCTCTCTCCGGTACCACAATGATCAACAAGGACATCAACAAGATCGGTGCATGTAGAAGTACAGGCACCACAACTAATTAATAACAAAACAGAGACTAGAAGTAGCAAAGCTACTACCAGCAGAAGTCAAAAGACTAGCAAAGTAAATACTTGCAGGAATCAACAGAGTAGTAAAGCATCCACTTGCAAATGATATTGAAGGAAGGAGTTAGTAAAGCAGCTACTTGCCTCTACGCCGTAGCTATAGAATGGCTACGGCGTAGAGCCATTCTATAGCCAGTCTATAGCTATAGAATGGCCGCTCCAAATACCAGCAAGTGTTACATATGGCTCAACCAAAGGGAACTTGGACCCGACCTCTCCCCGTAACAGTGCGAGAGGCGATTTTCTGAATCCTCCTGTGTGCTCACCTCGCCGGCGGCGATTCCGGCGGTTCCCTCGCCCTCCGGCGGCCGCTCCGGCGGCGGGAGGGTGGGGGAACACCGGATCCCGCCGTGTATATAGTGTAGAGCTACGTAGGTTCTCAGCCGGCGGCGCGGAGGAGATGGCGGCGCGGTCGGTGGTGCTGTGCAGGTCGGTGGTCGCCTTCTTCGACGGCGGAGTTCAGGTGAGCTTCTTCGTCGACCGCACGACCTGTCCCTCCTCGTGGTTCTTCGGATCTACTGGGCGGGGCTCCCCTCGCCGGAGGCCGAGGTGCGGCGGCTCCGGTTATGCAATAAGTTGAAGGCAGCGATGTATTGGTGCAAGACGGCGACGATGGCGTTGCAGGATTGAGGCTTTTCGATGTTCGAGGATCGTCGACTTCCCGTCCGCCTGGGGGCTCACCTGATCCAAGTCAAGAAGAGGAGTAGCGGCGGCGGCGCGCCGGCGGCATGTTCTGTTTCTGCCATTGTTGGTTTCGTGGTCCAACAGGACTTGGTTGTAATTTTCCCTTTGTTCTGGGCTGATTTATAAGGATCCTTGTTCTAATATATCTTGTTTTCCCGCAAAAAAAAAAAATACCAGCAAGTGTTGGCATACAAGCTCCAGCTCCAGCTCCAATTTGCCAAAGAAATACAACAAACAAGGATGATGTGCCAGATCGTCCAGTCGCCGTCTCTGCCTCTCACCACCGTCGTCTCCTAGGATGATGCAGCAACTCCCGATTCGTATACGTCCATCTTCTCCAAAACATGGACGCACTCATCGTCGGCCTTTCTCCCACTCTGATGCTCTCATCCTCTCGACCGGTGCACTGGCTAGCTAGCCCCTCACTCTACTGGACTCACTCTCGATTTGCATAGGCAGAAGAAGAAGCGTTCCTATTTATAGGACTTGGGCATCTGCTGGGAAAAATATCTGAGTCGACCACCGCTTGCCGCTTGACCCGAGCTGGATAAAGAAAATATCTGCCGACCACAGCTCTTCCTTGTCAAACACACCTCAGCTACCACTGAGAAAAAGAAACGTCGCTTCTCTAATCCAATCAGCTCACGTTAAGATGTACTACTAGTTGCTAAACAAAAAGCTCATACACAGCACCACCAGCACATGCACGTACAACTCGATGGATAGCACGTGTAGAACAAAATTAGTTACAAAGCAAACCAGCCAAAATGAAATAATTTGAAACCAAATATTATTTTATCCCTCCGTCCAAAAATAAGTGTCTCAATTTTACTCAAAAGTAAATGTATCTATACATGAAACATGTCTAGATACATCTACTTTTGAGAAAACTTGAGACATTTATTTTGAGACGGGGGAGTATTATTTTATCCAAAATAAATGAGAATTCGAAAATTCGGGGTATTACAAAAGTTGTAGTCACATGGTTCGTCTCTATCTCCTCCATGTGCCAGGTCAGTAGGTGGGCTCCAATGAGGCTGACAGCAACATCCCGCTTTCCATCTCAGGCTCTCTCACCACCACGAGCTAGCATAGCACGGTACCGTACGATCGGGACTACGGACGTAGTGAGCACGGCGGGCCGGGCACTAGGGCGGTCCCGGATCCCATCGGTCGGAGCTAAACCGGGTGCGAATTAAGGCCCGCCACAGGCCCACCGCAGCGGCTTCTTGTCCCTTGTACCTTCCGGGTACTCCAACTGTACCCGCACTTGTACCTCCCCACCCTATTCAATTCTCTCGTAGAAAAGAGAAATATGCATTGCTAGGCACACACCCTTCAGCCTCCCCATTGTACTCCCACTCAGATATTGTCTACATCTCAATCGGTTCATGGAAATTACCAGTCTAGATATTATGTAACACTTTATGAAGTTTGAACCATGGTAGAACAAACTCCCTTTGCAACCGAACGCGACATTTAGGATGGAAGGAAGATGATATTATATGGAATGTATGACCCATGGTGTGTTGTCCCACGGCACAAGCTGTGTACTTGACGATGCAAGTCCATCCAACGTATGTACCGATCAGCTAGCCAACAACACATCCAAACAGGGGTTTCCAATTTTGGACAATATTACAGAATTTTCCGATTTGAAAAGCGAGGAAGCTTGTAAGGAAGGAAACGATGTAACAAAATCGGGATCAAGAAAAAGGTCCGACATGATGCATTGTCAATTCATATACTTTCAAGCAAATATTCATGTCCATCTCGAGCCAATGTATGCCCAAAGAAGCAACCCATCAAAGTGTAGACAAGGCAACTGTCCGAATAAATACAATCCCTTTCGAGTACATGATTCGCAAATTTCGAAAGAAGGAAAATGGTGGAAGAACACCACCACTCTGTGGGTACACGCGAAAACATATATTATTGTTAAGCATTGTAAAGGAACAAGGCGATGCGAATGCAAGATGAGGCATGGTGAATTGCACATTATTTGTGGCACATTTTTTCTGCTCGGTTCAAACTATTGTATTTGGTTGCACTTGCATGGCTTTCATATCTTACTACTCCCTCCGATTCGGTATAGTTGTCGCATCAAAGCATCAGTTCATTTACAACTTCAACGCTAAAGTCACGACACTTTTTTGGTCCAGATGGATTATTATAGTACCAATTTGGAATAAACGCGGCGAAAATTTAAGAGGCGTATGTAATCACATCATTCTCGGGTACGCAGAGCAGCTGGCCAAACAAATGCTACACAATTCCATTCAGAGTAAAGAATTTGCAAATGCCAACGATGAAAAATAATAATGGCAAAAAGACCTCTGCATTCTGCACAACGCATGAACTCCCACCACCTCTTCCGTTATATAAGGGGCCAGCCACCATGGCCATTCCGGTACAAACGTCTTCCCAGCTCAAGCGTCCCTCGCCAAGAAAAATAACCCGCCGCCCTCCGCCTCTCACCAAGAACAAGAACCCGCCGCCGTCGTTGCCTCTTCCGCACCTCCATTTCCAAGTCTCAAGCTCTTCGTCACAGCGGCCGAGAGTCATGAAGCGCCTGCTCAGACGGCTCTCCCGCGTGGCCGCAGCGGACGCTGCCTGCGCCGCCACCGGCGCGTACCAGCCGCTCAGGGCCGACGTCGCCGCCAAGGCCTCCTCGTCGCCATCTTCTTCGTCTTTCTTCGGCGCGCGGCGTCTCGGCAGCGGCGCCCGGGTGCCAGAGGGGCACGTGCCGGTGTGCGTCGGCGAGGAAGGCGGGCCAGTGGAGCGGTTCGCCGTGCGCGCCGAGCTCCTGGGCCGGCCGCCGTTCGCGGCGCTGCTCCGGCGCGCCGCGCAGGAGTACGGGTACGGCCACCCGGGCGCGCTCCGCATCCCCTGCGCCGTCTCCGACTTCCGCCGGCTCCTCCTCGGCCTCTCCGACGCCGGCGCCGACAACGACGATGACACGCCGTTCTACTACTAGCCCGTTTCGCCCTCCTTGTTCGGGGTATTTGCGCTTCTGCCACGGAGGGCGTGATTGAAAATTTGCCCCCTGGCAGAAGCCAATTGCCAGCTGCTGCGGTTTTACCGGTCTACCCCTGGATAGGATGCCTGTACATAGGGAGGGCTCGTGGGGTTGGTGGAGGGCAGGACAGGGATTCCGGCGTGTTTTCACCTGCAGCTCAACAATTTTTAGGATCTGTTGTGTTTTGGGAACTATTTCTCTCTTTCTTTTTCTTCGTTTTTAGAGTGTTCATCTGGCTAGGAGCTCTAGATCTAGCTCTGGTAGTTCCATTGGAGCTTGCTGCTTCCTAGGGATTTTTGAGGTCTCGTCAACAATCATGTAAGGTTAACCTCATGTTTGTGAAATGAATGAGAGTTTGCTGCAGCAAATTGAATCTCTTAAAAGATCTGGCGATGCAATGCTGTGCATTATCGGCCTTTTCCCCCCATATGTATGTCTGTGCTGCATCTCAGCTCTGTCATGGATTACAAATTTACAATGCTGTAGTCTCCTGGTTTGTTGGTTGGTGTGCTTGGGCTTGCCAACCATGGCCGGTGGCTTCGGAATCGTAGAGAGGTTCAGCAGCTAGCTGACTGCACATGAGGCTCTATAGTGTGCAGCAATCGGTGGCCCATTAAATTGGGGGTATTCTGAAAATGTGTATATTGCTCGAATTGACCAATGTGCAGCCGTCTGGGTGTGTGTGTTTTCGGCAACAGAGCACATGCACTGCTCCGCTTCAAGTGATATGCCCATCCGTATCAAAATATAAATTTTTTCATCTACTTTCTGCAGTATCTAGACTTGTTTTATTATAAGATTCACAAGAAACTTATACTAAAACATGTCTACATACATATACGTAGAAATTAGTTAGAAAAACTTATATTTTGATATAGAAGGAGTATATTTTCTCTCAACTCAGAGCAGCAAATCAAAACAGTGTGAGAAAAACTCCAAAACAACCGAGTGAATTGGCACAAATGCATGCTATAATTACAAACAACCGAGTGAATTGGCACAAGATGCATAGTGTTACCGAAATATATAGCAGCAAAACAAAAACATTGTGAAAAGCTACAATAAAATTGACGGAATTTGCACACAGTCACATCTGGAGTAAAATTTAGTAGTGTTGTGGACACGGTCGAAAACCTGATTTTTCTTATTCCTTACTTATAATCACTTATTTATACATTTATAAAATTTAGTAGTGTTGTGGACACGGTCGAAAACCTGATTTTTTCTTATTCCTTACTTATGATCACTTATTTATACACGGTCGAAAATTTAGTAGCACCGGTTACCATCCCTTTCTCAGTCGAACAAACATAGTGAAGCAATGTGTTTATTCTTTGCACCACATTGACGGATATCGACAAGAACCAGAGTAAACTAGGGTAAACTTATCCTTTAATTTTTTTTTTTTTGAAACGAAAAACAAGACCAGCAGGGGGAGGAACCCCTGCGGTTTTTTTTATTAAGTTATCCTTTAATGATATGTTCTGTTAGCGAAAACGAAAGATGATTATTCGTATGTAGAAATTGACCCCCGGAACTTGTATTTCCACTGGAAAAGAATTATGTGGAGCACACCCCCATGTGCTTATACCTTTGCCATTATATGTGACAACTGCATTGCATGCGGCTTAGTGCTGTGGATGAGCTCACGGGGACGACGATGGGTGAGAAGAGAAGGTTTAGCACACCATCTTACCTTTACTTGCACCTAGAAGCAACTTATCCTGGCCATTACGATATATATTCTCGCTGGAATCATTATGTCAGAAACCGTTAAGTATGGGAGAACAAAGATTAAACATCGTACATCAGTACAGGTAACAGGTACGGGTAGCCTGCATTATTCACTAGCATGTGCCTGCCTGCGCGTCTTTTCTGCACATTCGGGAATTTCCGGGTTTGAACAGGTGCGAAAGGCAGGGAGAATTAAAACGAAATCGGATGCAGATATTTTCTTCTTCTTAAATTATATATATGCAACTCGGTCGTTAGCTGCGCTGATAATTTCTCCTTGACGATGCATATATATGTCCATATATTATATACTAGCAGATGCCGTGTCAACAGAAAGCACAGCTCATATCTCCTGTTTTTTATGTGTGCAAGCAAAAGATGCATGTACATGTCACCTAGTCAACGAGAACCAGTACCAACATCCTCCAAAGACTTCATTGCAAAACCGGCACATGGAATGGCACCAGAGATCATCCAAAAACTCTTCCAAGAAATGAATTTCCAGTCCAAGTCCATGAGAGAAAAGGCAACCACCCTAGCTGGGAGCTACGAGCTGTGAGGTGACCGGAGTTGATTTTTTTTGTTTTGAGAAACTGCGTATATTAATTAGGAAATACAGAGTACAAAGAACAGAACATACGCCAGCACGATTACATACAGGGGAAAACCGCGACCCAGCGCAACGGCGTCGTCTCCACCGTCGCCGGAGAAGACGAGGCCAGACCACCCACTAACCACCACCGGAGAGAGCTTCGAGGCTTTGAAAACAGGAGTCGTCCGCCGCACCGCGACGGAACCTTGGACGATGAACGAGCATGGCCAACTCCCTCCTGGACGAAGATCCGACCACCACCGCCAACCGAACGGAGCGCCGACGACGGAACCGCCCACATTCAACCACCACACCAGTGCAGAAAGTGGAACCACCCAAACACCTCCCACATACCTCAGAGCCCCGCGTCTAAGTTGGAGGAGACGACGCCGCGTCGACAAGCGGGCTCGAAGACGGCAACTCCACAGCACGCGCCCGACACCGCCGCCGTGACAAGCGCGCAGGAGAACCACAGGCCTGCCCACCAGCACCTCCAGAGGGCCTCTCTCCCTTCGCCACCATGGCCAGGCAGAGGAGACCCGCCGAAGAACACCAACAGGGCCACCACAAGACTGAGCACCCACCCCGACCACCTCCTCCCCTCGCCGCCACGGCCGGCCGGAGAAGACAAAACGGCGGAGAGCGTCAGGCACCGCACCTCACCGGCTCCGTAGAACCGAGAGAAGAAGCATCCGGAGCTCGCTGACGCCACCTGAGAAGACGCCGGGAAGGGGACCGAGCACCAGCATGAAACCTCCATCGGGCCACCGCCGACCCCCACACGCCGGCGCCCCCGGAGACCGAAATCCTCCACCCCACACGCCAAGGACGCGGGACCAGGGTTCCCCCACTCTCCTGCCGCCGGAGCGGCAGGCGGAGAGGGAGGGAACCACCGGCCCGGCCGGCGGCGGAGCAAGGAACTAGAACTCCTCCCGGTCGCCTTATCGCCTCGAAGAGATAAGGTTGGGGAAGAGATAAGGTTTACCTGTGTGACCGGAGTTGATGAGGACCTCTGCGTGCATGCATGCATCCATGGAGTAATTTGCTGCTGCCGGAGGCAGGGCACGCCATGTGCACTCAGAGCATCAGGCAGGCAGGAAGTGAAGGCCACATTGAAACTTGAAAGGAAGGCAGAGGCAGAGCACGCGTGACTGTCAGGCTGAGACGACGACGACCGAAAAGGCGACGGCCACGGCGGCCATGCCGTTGCAGCTCCCGGAGCTCGGACAACTGCGGCGATCCAGCCGCTCGCGCGGCACACGTCGCACCGGAAGCGCCACCTCGTGCCGCGCGTGGCGTCGCCGCAGCACACGTAGATCATTTCCTTATCTTGGCTTGACTACGTCTACGTGAACAGTGGCCTGCAGTATGTCTGTCAGGTTAAATAGGCGACGATCGACATGGATGAAGCGGCAGCAGCACTGTGGTCGTTCTGAATCGAAGAGATTTTGGTGTGGGGGTGCAGAGCGGCAGCGACGAGTGGGAGGAGGATTCTGCTGCGATTCAGAAACCGAATCTGTCTACTCACTTTCCCCTCTCCGTCTACTGTTGCAGGAGGAAGAGAAAGGCGATTTTTGGAACCGCTCCGTCGTCTCCACCGTGCGCGCCGCCGAATCGTGGGATTCCTCCCCTCCGCTGGCCGCTGCGGCGGCGGGAGGGTTGGGGATCCCCGATTCCGGCATGTATATAAGGTAGGTCCTGGTGGTGCTCCCGTCTGCGGCGCGTTGGAGGAGGTGGTGCTGCGGATGGGCGTTTTGGTGTCGGCGCGACCCTTCTCCGGCGGTGGTGCTCTTCGGGCCTCGCCGTCGTCGCGTTCGAGGTGCAGATGCTTGAGGCCCGGCGGGGTGCTCGAGATCTGGATCCCGCCGGGTCCGTGTAGGCGGAGGGCTCGGCGGTGGGGTTGCAGGGCGGAGCAAGGTTGGCTGCGGCCGTGGCTGTCGATGTCGAAGACGGATGCGGGAAGGAGGTGGTGCTGGAGAGGGAGGGTCTGCGCCGTGCTCGTTCAACGGCCTAGACTCCGTCGCTGCGCGGCGGACGGCTTCTGCGGCGCTCTTCTGATGAGGTGCCCTCGGGCTGGGGCTAGAAGGTGGGCGCCGGTCTTCTTCCTCGACGACGGTGGTGCTGCCGGCGTTTGCTCTGCTCTGTATCCTCTGCGTATGTATGTTTCTTCTTGGCTTCTGTATGGTGTACTCTGTACGTCGTACAACCTTTGATTGTACGCAGGAAATTTCAAAAAAAAAAAAAAGAGCGGTGAACAGGACAGCGTTTGCTGCTTGCACGCGATCGGAGGTTGAGCGGTTCGCGCATCTGAAGAACCGATTCTTCTGAATAAGATAGTGGGCTGGAATTCCGCAAAACATCGCGATATGAAATGCCCAACTAATTTTTTAACTTGTACATCTCCGTAAAATATACACGTGGCGCAAAGTTTTGTAAATAAAACCTTTTAATTTTGTTTCACAATAAAAAACATTTTAATTCTGTCTCCTTAAATAGACAAAATCCAGAGCTATAAAACTTTTCAAGACACGTGTTTCTATCTTTCTAACACACTAGATGATGCCCCGTGCGTTGCAGCGGGACGCTTGCAAAAAACTATGAAAGAAAGCATATAAAACTGAATGGAGGAATAAAATTGCACGACTCAAATGCACTAAATTATGAAGAAGAAATTCAAATAGCTACTCGTCCATCTCTTCGGATCCAAAGGTGCTTAATTGACACAATTAGGGAAATATATGTCGTTGTCTTCACCATGTCAAAGATGGCAAGGTGTTGAACACAAAACAATCAAAATTAAGGAGCAAAGGGGGGGGGGGGGGGGGGGGGGGGGGGGGGGGGGGGGGATATGGGTGTCCCAAATTCCCAGCACCACGCGAGTGCGCTTAGCGAGAGAGCCTCCGGCAAACATCATAGGGAGAATTCCTTATATGACACTCACTTAAAATTTTGTTCCTTATTTGACACCGATGAAAATTTTCTTCCCTACATGGTCTATGTCCAATTTTTTTTCTCTATATGACACTCTAATGTATTTTGTTCAACAAAGAGATATAAAAAGACCCTTTTACCCTGGTTCATAATGTGACCAAAATATGTACAGGACAATAGCTACATTATAACATTAAATATTTAAACATCAGGTAATTTAAAAAGTTATTAAATCATTTTTTACACGACCCCAGCGAGGCTTGTATGTAAGTACGATTCCGACCGATCCATCCGACGCGATTCCTAGCTAGTGCAAACCAGCTAGACTAGCTAGCAGCTGATCAATTGTTTATAGCAAACACAATACAAGCACGCAGGATATCGTACATGAACATGAGTATTGCCAGGTGTAAACACAACACAGATTCAAACTAAAAAAAAACACAACATAGATTCCATCCGATCTTTGATGGCGAAAAAATCCTTCCGAATGCGATGTAGCAAGCACAACATCGATTCCTTCCGAGAATTTGGTGCGTCGCTTGCCGGGTATAATTAAGAGGTATTAGCACTGGAGATACAAATAGTTGCACGGTGGGAGCAGTTTCATACAACTACTTGCAAAGGTGCACAAACTCATACAAGTACTTGTCATGTTGTGCAAACTCATACAATAATTGTCCGACACAGCCCGATTCGTACAATGTGGCATTCACGTCAGATTCAAAAATCTGCGAAAACCCCTCAGCAACATCTCCTAGAACGAATGGGTCCAGAGCAACGCCCAGACAACACATTACAATTACCAAGTCCCCCTTTTATTTTATAAATTGACGTAACCTGCCTTCTCTCTGTCCGCACCCCGCCATTTCGTCATCGTCCTCGCGTCAATCACGGCGGACGATCCCTTCTATCACCGATAGGACATGGAGGCGCCGGAGTACGGTGAGTTTTCGTAGTCGTGGCATCGATGTTCTTCCTCTCTCCTGCACTGTTCTTATCCGCCGCTGTACTTCTCCACGGTGGTGGCGATTAGAGGTGGATTTGGTCTCGTAAACATTTGTAATCGAATGGTAGTGGTTGATAAAGGTTTGGTGCCTCCATGATATCCACCTCGGCGCCTTCCGCTGCGGATTGCAGCGGCTCGTACGCCATGGCGCCCTCCCGATAGCAAACCGGCGAGTGAGCATCAAAGTCGCCCCTTTCGCTGGGTCGATGGAATCTGGGAGCGGAAGAAGCATCTGACATCACTGACATTGCTCTGCCTGCCTCTGTTGCCGCCGCCGTAGTGCACCAAGTCGCGTCGCCTCTATCGCCGCTAGGGTTTTCGCCTCTACCACCACTAGGGTTAGGGATTGCAATTACGATTGGGAATTGGCATTGGACCTGTCCGTAATGATCCGGAGAATCCAGGGGGTTTCTAGAAATAAACCAGGCCGCGTTGTGCGCTCCCTTTTCCACCCTAGCGGCCACATGTCATCTTTGCAGCTCGTTTGTATCAATTTGAACCCGCATGACAAGTATTTGTATGAGTTTGTGCACATTTGCAAGTAGTTGTATGAAACTGCTTCTACCGTGCAAGTAGTTGTACCTCCGGTGCTAATACCTCTATAATTAAATACCCATGTGCAATCGATCAGCTGCTTTAGCTTATCAATCGATCAGCAATCGCTTGCCGCCTTGCCGGGTATAAATACCCTGCGTGCGTACGTGTTGTGCTTTTAGCTTAGCAATCGATCAGCTGCTAATAGCCTAGTTTGTTTGTGGGTACACATCACGTCGGAAATATCGGAAGAATCATCTGTATGTCGCGCGTTGTGGTGAAAAGATTTAATAACTTGATGCTTAGCTATGCCTACCAAATACTTAATATGGCTGCAGCTATTATTCCATACGTAATTTTGGTCAAATTATGCACTAGGGGCAAAAAGGTCTTTTTACACCTATTTGGTGAATAAAATGCACTAGAGTGTCATATAAGGAAAGAAATTTTAGGCAGAGGTCATATAGAGAAGAAAATTTTCACCGGTGTCAAATAAGGAACATGATTTTAAGAGAGTGTCATACAAGGAATTTTCTCAACATCATACTTGGGCATTTGGACATAGTTACAATTCGTAGCCACAAAGCGCAACTGTCAAATCTGCTCTACATAGATGTTGATAGAGAGGAAGGGAGAGAGCCAGCATGTGGTGACTTGAGTGCACAAATACTACCGGATCGAAGTGGAGGTAAGAGCATCTCCAACCGAGGCCCCTATAGGCAGCCCAAACGTCCGAGCGGACCGCCTGGATGGGTTCTGGGCCAAAAAAGGCGACCCAACCACGACCCCCATAACGGCCTCAAACGACCGGGCGGTCCGGCACACCCCAAACCCAGCCCAAATGTGGGGCGGGTTTGGGGCCGCCCGGACGCGCTCGGACGCGTCCGCCCTCTGGTCGCTGACAGCTCGGGCCCGCGTGTCGGATGGAGGCTGACCGTCGGAGAACGCTGACCGGCGGTGTCCACGCGTCGCCGGCGTGATAAACTCGGAGACCCCGAGAAAACCCTAACCGGCATTCCCCATTCCTCTCCATCTCCAATCCGCAATGTCGAGCGGCTCCGCGGACAGCAGCTTCTGGGATGAGCGGGAGGACGCGGAGAGCAAGGCGCCGCCGGCGGCGGCGGTCGAGCAACGCGAGGAGGAGGACCCCGACGACGACCTCGCTTACCGCGTCACAGTCCTCCGGTCGCTGGAGGATAAGGGGTGCTCGAGCACGCCGGCGCGTGGATCGGGAGCGGCCAGTGGCCAATGCAGCCGCTGGTCGGCTCCGGCGCGTAGATCGGCGCCGCCAAGCATCAGCCGCAGGTCTTCTCCGGCGTCTGTGGCCTCGCCGCGTCGTCGTCTCCCTCCGGTCCAAGCCCCTCCGGGATGGAGGATCCTTCCCGATGAGGAGGGGTGGAGGCTTCTATCGGTGCCGCCGCCGCGGGCGCCAGAGACGGTGGGGAAAGCTTTCCGCCAGGCGAAGCGGGCGGGCAAGTCGCTGAGCATAGCGGCTGCCGTCGCCGGGGCTGACGTGGACCTCCCCTCGATGTGGTGGCGAAGTCCCTCACCTCCGCCGAGACCGACGCCCGCCGCAAGGACCAAGAAGCGCTGGAGACGGTGCTGTGGTGGCTCGTGGTGACGAGCTACCGTGCTGTGGTAGCTCGTGGTGGCGAGTGAGTCTGAGCGAGATGTTGCTGTCGCTTTGGAGCCCACCTACTGACCTGGCAGGCTGGCACATGCAGGAGAGAGAAGGAGGCAAGCTTGTTAGTACTCCCTCTGTTCCATTTTAATTGACTCACATATATCTACATATGGATGCATCTAGACACGTTTTAGTGTTAGATACATCCATATCTAGATATATGTAAGTCAATTAAAACGGAACGGAGGGAGTATTATATTTTGAAGAAAAAATATAAAGAAAATGAGCTACTATGCCTCAAGGTCTGTTGCCAAACCGTAGCAGTAGAATATGTTCGCCATGCATGATGAAAGATCGCTCCAAGTCTACTAAAATTCAAGACCATGCATGTCGCTAGCGTGTTCGGTATTGTACGTAGACGTATTGTACTCCTACGTCACTAGACCAGCTTGTACTAGCATAGCATGCGAAACATTTTCACGTGGAGAGATCGATCGACCAACATATCCACTATATATCCAGCCACGGGGACACTGTGCGCGTGGTGCCAGCGACCGAGTGGCCGAGCAGCCTTTATCATACAGTACATACGTACGCGTCGATCTGGGTAATGCATGCAAACGTGATCGATCCACTCCAACTGACACGGACACATCAACAGTGTTTGCAGCGTGTTTTTTTCCGGAAGCGGCGCGGCATGGCGTTTGGGCCGTCGCGAGATTCGGGCTATCGCTTCCGTTGTCATCGTTGTGGACTCGTCTCGGATTTTGACGGTACGTGTCACGGTCTGGCGTGGACGTTTTGAATTTTTGATCGGCCGGAGAAGGTTGTCGACCGGCCGCTGCTGCCTGGACATTTTTGGTAGCGTGGAGATATATTGGTTGGTCCAAAGCAAGTATAGAAAATTTGCATGCAAGTGTATATTTGCATGCAGTTGAAAATATGAGATTACCGTTTGTGAAACCTTGACCTTCATGGGATAGTCCACTTTTTTTTTTGAGAAATACGGTACAACATAAACGCTCACATACACGTGTACACACTCACCCCTATGAACGCACACACGCACACCCTACCCCTATGAGCACATCCGTGGTACCGAACCGGCGGGTCGAGTCTTGAGATTGACGAAGTCACCACGGGCGACTCGCTGTCGACAGCAACGTCGCCTCCCACTGAAGAATATTCCGCCTAAATGAGAAACACCAACGTCAAACCTGAGGTTTGAACTCTGGTGGGTTGAAGGTACAACCACCCTCCTAACCCTCTTGCCACAGGCAAGTTCTCGGGATAGTCCACTTTTCAATACGCGCCATAATATTTCTCTGGTGGACTATAGCTATTTTGTGGCTTGCACATTGTCATTCTCCGTCCCTTGCTTTCACATTATTAAGATCTTTACTTCTAGTTGTATTTAGGCGATCAGAGACTATTATCGATTATCCTGGATCCTGAAAAATCTTCACTATTTTATTTATTTCAATTGTATTTTAGTGGATAGGAGGATATCCTCCACCAACCATCGCTTTTTGACTAGATTAAAAACTCTACTCCATTACAGTGTATCACAGGGAAAGAGTATTGTAAAATTTGTGGGGATTGGATATTCACCAAACCACTTCACATTCCCACATTTCCCATCCCCTAAAAAATACTTGGATTAAACAAAGCCTAAGCCAATTGGTCATCTGATCCATAATCCGCTTAACTTGCAGCGACATGCATGTGCTGACTGTACGTGCCAATGGAAGTATGGAACCATGGTCTAGCTAGTCAACCTCGTTAGGCAGAAGGTACGTACGGCTCAGTTTTATTGGCACGTTTCACCTATACTTAGCCAATGCGACCATGCACGTTAGATTAAACGGCAGAGCTAGCTCGATCGTTCGATCACGAGCTCGGAGGAAGGACATATGCATGCCGCCCACATCAGTGGCGGAGCTCCCCTAAGAGCACGGTACGGGAGCCGCCCTACCTTGATTTCTGGCAAAAAAGTTGCTTATATGAAGGCATTTCCGTTACGTGTATACAATTTGCTCTGTTTTCTGCTCGTTTTGGATAAAACAAAGGAGAAAAAAAAGGCCAATAGGGCTGATTAGCATGTGCCTCAGCCGAGCTGGGCTTTCTTCGGCCTCACGTGGGGGAGGCTGGCTGCGTGAGATGGACCTGATTGGCACGAGAAGGTTGGGCATGACTGCACGAGGTCGCTTCCATAGTGTATTTGTGCCTCTCACTCATCTCTTGTAGTATCAGTGATTGCCCAAATCTCACCTTGTTCCGTGTCTCCTCGTTTTCATTACTTTCTTTATCATGTAGGCCATTACATGATAGCAGCAAGGGCGCCACCCACCGTCAAGTTAGAATCAATCCCTAGCTAGCTACCACTTTTTTCATGGTGAGATGTACAAGAAGCGAAAGATACTTGCATTTTCAAAGTGAAAGGTGTAATTTCTAAAACTTATAGGGAATTAAAGGAAGTTTTGAAATTGTGAATTCATATCTAAGTAAAAAATATGAATTTAATGTGTCCGTACAATTTTGTTTTTTTGGCATCAATGTATTTGTTTTAGAGCTTGTCCGACCTCATAGATCGAGGACAACTTACCCTATCGGTCTACTACAATGCAGTGGTGTGATAGTTTCTACTCATCGACGCGTGCAAATTTGCAAAGCACGGCATGCATGTTGGGCCGAATGCAAAATCGGTGCTACAACATAAGCTTAACTAAACTTAACAAGACGGACCTAGATAACTTAATCATATGAGTTCTGAGGAGATAAACAGTTTGAAACCTTTTCGAAAGTCCAAGCAGGTGCACGAGTCAACCGCTGATTAACGCTATGAATAGGATTTTTTTATTTTATTTTGCCATATTAGGGAATGGGAATGTGTAGCTTCCATACATATAGCTACCACCCAAGAGGTGTGGCAATAAAATTAGGCGAAACTGTATTGCACAATAAGGAAATAAACCAAGAGAAGAGGGACGAAGAGAAAGTTAAGGACGTGTTTGGTTCGCAAGATTATAAGTACACAACAATAGGAAAAGCCGAGAAATAATATAAAAACGCAGGTGGAAAACAGAGGATTGAAAAATAAAGGATCTTTGTGAAGCTTTGTTGTTTGGTTCGCATAAACACACTATTGGTAAGAGACAAAGACAGATCAAAGTCAAACGACACGAACGAACAAGTATAATTAGAAGTTTTCATGCCTCTGAAGATCTTGGTCAACATATGCAGATATACTTGGAAAATCAGAGCGACAAGAAGCTGTTGTTACAGACATGGATCCACAGATTAGCTAGGTGAATAGTCGATCGGGATGTTCAGTTTAGTAAATTGATCGCAGCAGTAACTATTGTGGGACGGCTGTTCCACCTAAACCGTCCGTGCTACCGTACATGTAATCGCACGACGAGATCATCACATGGATACGCCTGTTCCTACTCCCCGCTGCTTTTGCATATGTCCTGACAAAGGTCACGAGGGGATCCACTCCTCGGCCACTTTCGTACCACAAAGGCTGTGCCAGGCCCGGTGTGCTGTCCAGCTATTTCGGCCGTCGGTACGCAGACACGCCACTACGGGAAAGCGTCAAAACGCCGACGGCCTTCCTATACGCCGACGGCCAAATGTCGGGGCTGTCGGCGTACAGCACGAGCTAGGGCATGCGACCAACAAGCCGTCGGCGTACGAACCGCCGTCGGCGTACAGAAGGCCGTTGGCGTACGCACGCCCACCGTGACGGATCGGGGACGGACGTGTAACTGCGTTGATATGCCGACGGCGTACTTGTATACTGTTCCTTATTTATTTATTTATTTGTGTAGGGTTTAGGGTTTAGAGTAGGTATAATTTATATATAAATTGGATCTATAATTTCTCTCCCAATATCGGTATCCCACCCGCATAAAATAACGGTTTGAGTTTCCGGAATCCGACCGTACAACATATACATGTAAAATAAATAAAAACAACAGATGTAATATACACCTACAACATAAATATTAAATATTAAACACACCGCTAATCCAACGGCTCACAAGCACTGGAAGGAAACACACGATCCGTGTGCTTCTGCCTGATCCAATGGCGCACAAGCGCTCGAAAGAAACACACCGATGATCCAACGACTCACAAGCACTGGAAGGAAACACACGATCCGTGTGCTTCTGCCTGATCCAAGGGCTCACAAGCGCTCGAAAAAAATACACCGCTGATCCAACGGCTCACAAGGACTGGAAGAAAACACACGATCCGTGTGCTTCTGCCTGATCCAAGGGCTCACAAGCGTTCGAAAGAAACACACCGATGATCCAACGGTTCACAAGCACTGGAAGGAAACACATGATCCGTGTGTTTCTGCCTGATTCAAGGGCTCGCAAGCGCTCGAAAGAAACACACCGTTGATCCAACGGCTCACAAGGACTAGAAAGAAACACACGATCCGTGTGCTTCTGCCTGATTCAAGGGCTCACAAGCGCTCGAAAGAAACACACCGCTGATCCAACGGCTCACAAGGACTGGAAGGAAACACACGATCCGTGTGCTTCTTCCTGATCCAACGGGTCAGCAGCGCCAGAAAGAAACACACGACGCCTATAAATAGGCCACTCCTCAGATATGTTACTCACTCACACAAAACATTCCAGCGTCAGTCGGAGAGACATCTTTGGGCAACCAGCGGCAAGACGTCTCTGATGATCTGCGACCGTTCCAAACGGTTGCAGATCATCAGAAATGTTTTGCCGGACGGTTGTAGATCATCAGAGACGTCTTACCGCTGGTTGGATCGAAGTGGCGCTCAAACACAAAACATTCGGGTTCCCTAGCTATGCCCGACACTGAATGCAACGACATTCGACCGTGAATCAGTGTGGGGCTGTAGCTAGGAGAAACCGTGTGTTTTGTTTCCCAGGTTACTCGTCCCCTTATATAAAGGGCCAGGGGCAGACCCCAGATTTGCTATCAGTACCGCGTCACCACCGCGCCGCCGCCGCCCTTGTCCACGCCTCTCGACGACCTCTCCGCGCCCGTGGCCTCCGCCGGCGCCCCTCCACGCCTCTGTGGACCTCCCCTAGTCCGTCCCCATGCCAGTGTACGGTATCCTTTCTCCCTGATCCCTCCTCCCCTCCGTAGGTTGCAGGTACCTTAGGTGTTTGATCAAATTCCCCACTATTGGTTTCAGATCTCGGGCATATACGTCGGCGATGGTCGCGGCCAGACACCGTTGGACAATAACGGCCCTGTGCGGGATTGGGCTCCGCCGGGCTGGCACTGGGAGTTATCTTCCGGAACGCGTAGCTTGGTAAGAAATCCGGGCGAAGTCGCCGACCTGGATCTTGTTTGGTGGAGGTCGCATGGGCCAGGGAGCTTCCAGAGGGAGCCGACCCCCGAGGAGGAGGTACGTCGCCGTATAAGGGAGGAGGATGCGCACGTCTGTCGCTACATGCATCTGTTGGATACGATGTATACTAATACATGGCAGGCAATGCAAAGGAATCCTTATCATGTGAGTATTTACCCTGTGATGGTTCCTACTCTTTGTGTGAGGAGCGCTCCCCGTGATGCACCCCGCGGCCTAGTACGAGGCAGAAGTTAGTTAAATAAAAATGGCATGACGACGATCGATCCAGCTGTAACCGGAGATTAAATAAAGATGTAACCGTCATACTTTTCGCATATTAATTTGATCTATGTTGCTTTTTGCATAGAGTATTTGTATGTGTACTTGTTGCTATGTGAAATGATGAACTTGATTTTTGACAAAAGTTTTACAAACATTCTTCACAAAAAGCACTATCATGTAGAAACATCTACAAGTGCTCATATTCGACACATAGGCACTCTACAATGTGCAATATCCTACTCCGGGGTGTGACCGGATTCACCGGCTTCACTTTCTCTCTAGTGATTTTCTGCACTTAGAGGTGAATACTCCCGTTTCGGGAGAACCGGATGGAATCTTGTGTTGATTTGGGGTAGACTTTGGTTTCTCACCTTCCTATGGCCTAACCTAACACAACAAAGCAAAAAATTCCACCGGCCTACCCCCTTTCGACGCACGTCTATGGGGGTAGACGAAAACGTTAGGGTTTTCCCAGCGGATTCGGGTTTTCGCCGAAGCGGGGCCCCGGAGCGTCGGAACCCCACCAGAACCTAGGTTGTGCCATACCATATGTATTCAAGGCATTGTCGTCGGCGTAGGATGCTGTGGGACGCACAGGACGGTGCCACGTCGATGCTGGAGGACCATATGGTCATACCTACGCCGACGGCATTGCCGTCGGCGTCAGGCTCCTCCCAGACGCACCAGATCAGCACACGTGGACTGCTAGGCCGACGGCACTGCCGTCGGCGTATAGGCGGAGCAGACGGAGACGTTCGACGTCCGTTTTGTGGGACCCACTGAGGCGTCGCCGACGACGACGGATACGCCGACGGCATTTTGCGTACGCCGACAGCGTCCTACGCCGACGGCGGCCGTCGGCGATCGTTACTACGCCGACGGCGGACCGCCGTCGGCGTTTTGACGCTTTCCCGTAGTGCGCCCACAGGCTGCGGCTGCTCCGGCAGGCAACAATGGCTACGTTTGGTTCTGCACTGCACCTGCACGTGAGGAAGGTAGAACCGGTGAGACAGCGACACGGTCACCGGCCTACACCAACCTACGAGACCCTGGCCACTGCTATCCTATCATCCATCCTATGGCACTAGCAGCTTGCACCGTAGCCGGAAAAGATGGTGGTGGCCGGACGCCGGAGACGGCGAGATCGGTCCATGATGCGTCCACGTGGTAGAAGAACGTCCTGGCATGGCTTGCACAGTCTCCCAGTCACTCCATGTGAGGACCGAGACGCGAGGCGATCATGCGCTCTGCTAGGTCTCGTCCATGGAGATCCGGATCCGTGCCCTCCAAGCTCCAACGAAGCCCCCGGCCAGCTCGCCACACCTACCCGGACTACAGTACGTACGTACGGCAAGGTGTGAGGTTATTACGGGGTCTTGCACATACCAAGACAACAATGCGGAACTGAACATATGGTGAAGTGAATATTAAAAATAATTCTCGATGACGCTCTCAGGTATTTGCATATTTTTCACACCATTCTGACCTAATGTGCTGGTCTATTCTATCTAAAAATTACATATTTTAGGTAAAATTCTGCTTAAATTTTAGTATATGGTGTATTTCTATTTTTTTTTGCATTAAACGGTCTAATTATAGAGATATTACAACTCAACCATTTAGGGGCCCTCGCATGCCGTCAACTGTGTGACCCGTGAGATCAATGTTCCTTTCGTTGGACAAGTCCGTTTATTTGCTGTCAAATACGAATTGTTCCAAGCAAATCACTATCGTATGTTATGCCAACTCTAGACACTAGGGCAACAAGACATGGAGTAGGTTTTAGGGATATCACCGGCAGGCGAGGCCATTGTTCTTCACCCACTGAGTGACTTGAGAGGTGGTTATATATGGAGGCCATTAGAAGTTCAATGCAAAAATATAACTTGCGAGGAGACAACGAATTCACTACTCTGTATGCGTCAACATTTTGAATTCTCGACGATGAATCTCGCCTTTGCACTGTGTAGGTTGTTTGTGTAGCTTGGTTGGATTTGTGTGTCCTCACCACGTTCAGGGTTGCATGATGGTCGGCGAGGGTGTCTGTCTGGTTCCAGCCGGTTTTCTGCTATCAAACCGGTTTGCCGCGAGAGTTGTAGGCGTGTACGCGGGTGCCAAGCCTCTTGGCTTATGTTGTAACTCAAAACTCTTCTTCTTAATAAAGAAATAGGCAAAGCTTTTGCCTTGTTTCTAAAGAAAAATATGAATATATAAACGGTTGTTTAATATTTATATACATGCGTTACTAGACAAATGTATTTTAAGTAATTTCGAACAGAGAGAGTATTTTGTTCTCCTGCTTTTCGCTAGAAGTTAAGAAATTTTGCCTACGCGTGTCGACGTCGCCGGACAGTCTGAATTCTGAAAGGTTCGCTATCTAGCTTGACTGCTTGAGTAATATAGCTGTGCTGATCGAGACGGCCAGCATCCATGTGCTTATGAGGCAGGTTCTTGAATTTCGGCTGAGTTAACCATGACCGAAAATCCAAACCACGGTCCTCCCCACACAATTAGAAAATGCAATTATTGTCCATGGTGAAGTATCATCGACGTCACGTTCCGAGAACACCTTCACGGACTGGATGATTGCACCGAGAAAACACCCAGATATGTTTTCGTCCAATTAGCTACTTCCTTCAAAGTACCAATCAATCAACCCGTTTTGCCGTTGCTTTCTCGCCGTTCAATTTTTAGTCGCTGTATAGCACGTGCACCGGTCAAGCTTAGAAGAAGAGCATTTCTGAGTGTTCCCACCGAACGACCACGGAGAAGAAGTAGAAGATGCGTGAGAGCCGCTTGGTCGGTCAGATGAGAGCGACAACTCTTTCTGTCTAGTTAAAGAAATGTTGATCTGCTCCAATCACGCACTAACAGCTGAAAATTTGGACAGTTGGGCTCGCTTGGACGACCGTTTTTCGACCGGAAATCGTCGGAATAAAATCTGGACGTGGAAGGTCATCCATGGATTAATGGATGTCCCTGCTGCCAGAGCAAGCTAGGATCAGCGTGGACCCAGGTCTTTACTTTGGTTAAGCGGTGTTGGTTGCAGAGTCCGATCATGGATCGGCTTATCTCCAATTTCCTATTCCATCGTCCAGCTCCATGGGAACGCCTGTGGATTGTCGACGACAGATCTACAAACGGATCAGAATGCAGGCAAGTTGCCAGCGCCCAAACGCGTCAGTGACAGGCACCACCACTGCAAGTGTGATGCACGTAATCATTGGTTCGTTAACCCAATCATGCATGCATAGCCCGTACGGAACGTAGTACTCGTACGTAAGTGCCCCCCACGTTTGTTGCTTGCTTGGGCTAGCTAGCTAATCAGAGTAACTGTAATAACTAAAGTAAAACCAGGTCGACACTGCGTGGCTTCGTTCACAGCTGGGCTCCGCTGCCATTAGATCGTCCGCAAACTCCAAGCCTATATGGAGTAACAGCTGGGCTCATGCAAACAATGTCTAAGGAGACTGAGGAACCACCTTTGGAGTCGGGCATGTACTCCCTCCGTTCGGAAAAGGATGTCACAAAAATGAACTATAGATAGACCATTTTTGTGACATCCTTTTCTGAACGGAGTGAGTACTAGTTTGGGCCCTGTTTGAAACCTGTGCAAATGGGAAAATAAAGCCCAGTAACGGGAAAGTCCTTTTGGCACATGATCATCAGCCATCTCGTTTTTCAAACAAATCAAAAAGTTTATATTTACGTCTGAAAAAACATCATCTCTTCTACTATATAATATAGCTAACGGTGTCCGTGGTACATCGTGGTCGTTTTATACAACCCCCTAAACAATTTGATAATCAACCTGCTGTCCATATGTAAATGGAGGCTCTGTTCGTCCCCGAGTCAACCGCTCGACCCGAAACAAAATCTCCCCCGTGCCCGTGCGCTGGCCGCAGCCGGCAACAGCCCCCGTTGTCCTGCCGTTCTTCTCCTCCTCCGGTGAGGTCCGCCTTCGAAGAGACACGGCCTGCCGGCCTCCACCAAATCTCCGGTGTTCCACTCAGTTCCTCCCAAACTGAAGCTCCAGAAGAGGCTAGGGATCGCAAGTGGTGGATGGTTTGGCACTGGCCTGTTCAAATGTGAGGGTGTTCGCCATTCGATGTGTCAACATTGACTTTATTTCATCATTCTCGTCCATCTCCACGATCTTCTGTTGGAGGTTGTCTTTCTTCATCTACAAAACAAGAAACTTCAGTCTAGCACAACTTTAAGCACGCAGAGTTTTACAAGTTCGAAATAATTCTCTAACCTGCAACATATCATTTTTTGCGTCGAGTATTTGCACCCGCTGCTCAAACTGTTCAACGAGCAGTGTTGGGTCTCCAACATACCAGCCTTTTTTGGTCCATGTCATCAAGCAAGCCCTGCAAAATGTATCATATTGGAAAACCAGGTCGTTCTGTGCATTTGGTCTTGTGCCAGCAATCTAAATCGATGGTGTCAGATTCTCTTTGGACATGCTAAATATAGAGACGTTTGATTCTTTTTGGTAACAGGACAATAAGATAGATAGTAGTTGAACCATTTATCTTACTGCTAAATAAATATATTTACCAAATTAACATCACCAGGTTTAGAATTCATATAGTTATATATATCTTGTTTAAACTTGGAGGCAGATATGATACAATATCATATAAAATAAAGTACTTTTCGATGTAATTTAAGAAGCTATTTTCTTCATGATGATTTCATACTTTTGGATACTCATGATGTATGCAAAGAAGATTAGAAAGTAAGTTGTAAATTTTTCTTCAACTTTCATGAAAATTGTTGTTCAATGGGACATCTAAGAGAATAAAAACAACAACCATACTTCTAAAATATGGAACAAAAATCAAAGTTATTTCAAATTATATTATTCATTTTATACCCGTTGCAACAGACGGGCATTTTGCTAGTACAACTACATATACATAAATACTATGTAAGACCAAATTTCATCGACATATGTTTGTATGTGTGATCTGCAAGATGAAGATAAATGTTGGAAGGAAAATTTCCTCGATTTGTTTTTGGTTTTTGTGTAGTCTATAATACAACGTATTGTCTAAATGTACATATGTAGATAACATGCATACTTATCAATCTCAATTTTTCTGTTTTTTTCTAAAGCTTTAAAATATTATTTTCTAATTTTAAAATATCGAAATTACTGAAGCCCGTCAGCCAAGCAAAAGATAATATTGTGTTGGACCCATCTGCACTTAGAATGAAGGTGCTCCTACCATTTTCCAACAAAAGGAGAAGTATTGTACATAAATATCGAAATTACTGAAGCCCGGAAAGATAATATTGTGTTGGACCCATCTGTACTTAGAATGAAGGTGCTCCTGCCATTTTCTGACAAAAGGAGAAGTATTGTACATATTTCATTTTGATTCGTTAGTCGTTTTTAGATTCGTTAGTCGTTTTTTTAGATTCGTTAGTCGTGTTTGTAGTGCAAAAGGAACCCACCACTCTGCTCTTTTATCAAGAAAAAAAAGAAAGTTATTTGCAAAACCAGTGGGATAGAAAGAAACGAATTTTTCAGTTAGAGCAAGATGAAGAAACTATAGTGGGTCAAACCAATCTGAAACGTTTCATAACTGAATTTTATAAGAAATTGTTCGGTGCGCCAGAACCGAATAATTTTTCTTTAGATGAGGCCGTTATCCATGATCTTCCTCACACTTCTCAGGAGGAGAATGGCATTCTAACATCTCCTTTCACTGAGAAAGAGGTGTTTGAGACTATCTCGCAGATGGAACATAATAAGGCCCCGGGACCAGATGGGTTCCCAGCTGAGTTTTATCAAAAGTTTTGAGATATTATCAAAATTGATTTGATGGCAATGTTTGATCAGCTTCAAACGGGTGATCTTCCTTTGTTTAGATTAAATTATGGGATTATTACTTTGCTACCCAAAAAAGAAAATGCAAGTAGAATTGAAGAATATAGGCCCATCTGTCTCTTAAATGTGAGTTTCAAAATTTTCACAAAAGTGGGAACAAACCGTATTGCGGTAATTTCCAAAAAAGTGATTCGTCCTACTCAATCGGCTTTCATTCCAGGTAGGAACATTCTTGAAGGAGTGGTAATCCTACATGAGACCATTCATGAGTTACATAGGAAGAAAATGGATGGTGTGCTTTTCAAGATTGATTTTAAAAAAGCATATGACAAAGTAAAATGGCCTTTTTTGCAACAAACACTTCGTATGAAAGGTTTTGATCCTAAATGGTGCGAGTGGGTTGCGAGATTTGTTCAAGGTGGTAGTGTTGGGATTCGTGTGAATGATGATATTGGTCATTATTTCCAAACTTTGAAAGGCTTGAGACAAGGGGATCCGCTATCTCCAATGCTATTTAACATCGTGGCTGATATGTTACCCGTTCTTATTGTGCGTGCTCAAGAGGATTGGCAGGTTGGTAGTTTAATACCTCATTTAGTTGATGGAGGGGTATCTGTACTACAATATGCGGACGATACAATTCTTTTCTTAGAACATGATGTGGAGAAGGCAGTTAATATGAAACTTATACTCTCTATTTTTGAACAATTGTCTGGACTCAAAATTAATTTTCATAAAAGTGATTTTTTTTGCTTTGGCAAAGCTGCTGATGTGCAAGATGAGTATCGACAGATATTTGGTTGTGAGGTAGGAGCGTTACCGTTTAAATACCTCGGTATCCCGATTCATTATAGGAAGCTTCTTCTTAAAGAATGGAAGATTATTGAGGATAGATTTGAGAAGAAACTTGCTTCTTGGGCCGGCAAGCTTCTCTCCTATGGAGATAGATTGGTTTTGATCAATTCTGTTCTCTCAAGTTTACCGATGTTTCTTTTCTCTTTTTTCGAGATTCCAGTGGGGGTTCGTAAAAGACTGGATTTTTTTCGTAGTCGGTTCTTTTGGCAATGTGACCAACATAAAAGAAAATACCGTCTATCTAAGTGGAATATTATCTGTAGACCAAAAGATCAGGGAGGTCTTGGCATTGAGCTTCTTGATATAAAAAACAAATGTTGATTAAGCAAATGGCTTTTAAAATACTGAATGAAAAGGTCGTTTGGCAAGAATTATTATGCAACAAATACCTATGTGGTAAAACATTGGCTCAAGTGACTTCGAAACCACATGATTCGCACTTTTGGAGAGGCATTCTCGGTGTGCAAAAGGAATTCTTTTCAAGAGGCCATTTTCATATTGGTAATGGACATGGTACTCGTTTTTGGGAAGACACTTGGCTGGGAGATAGGCCTTTGTCAGTCCAATATCCTTCTTTATTTAACATTACCCGCAACAAGCATGTGTTGGTTGCGGAAGTGTTGTCAGATGCCTCGCCTCTTACAATCGAGTTTAGAAGAACCTTAACTGGTGGGTTGTGGGATGCATGGCTCAATTTGGTTCAGAGACTAATGGCTGTAACACTCTCTAATGATGAGGACATTTTCAAATGGAGCTTGACGACAAATGGAATATTTTCAGTTAAATCAATGTATGTCGATTGTATGAATGGGCATACACCTTTTCTGCAGAAATACTTATGGAAACTAAAAGTTCCACTGAAGATAAAAATATTTATGTGGTTTTTAAACAGAAAGGTAATTCTTACCAAGGATAATTTACTTAAAAGAAATTGGAATGGATGTAAGAAGTGTGCGTTTTGCCATCAGGATGAGACTGTTGAGCATTTGTTTATTTCATGTCCTTTTGTACGTGATATTTGGAGATTGCTTCATTTCACGTATAATGTCACACCACCAACTAGTATTGCCAATATGTTTGGCTCTTGGTTGTCCGGTATTGATAAGAAAAGTAAAGCTCTCATTCGTATTGGCGTTTGTACTTTCATATGGGCTATATGGAGTTGCCGTAATGATGTGGTCTTTAACAAAATTGAAAATGTTCACTTTTACAAGTTGTTTACCGAGCTACATACTGGATCAACATGTGATCCTGCCTTCTTACACCCGACCAACGGGTGCTTTTGGATACTGGCTGTACCCGGCTTATGGCTATTATCCGGGCTATCTTCAACCGTTATGGATGGCAACAAGCTAGAAGGATTGCTTAGTTTTATTCCTGCTCTGTTTGGTTTGAAGGTGGCTGGCTTGTAGTCACCTTTTTATTTCACTTTTCAGTGCTCTAACACTGGTTTGCTTTGTAAAACTGCGTTAAACCTTTTATTTAAAAGGCCGTATGCATCAATCTTGATGCAGAGGCTGGGGCTATGCCTCCATTTCGAAAAAAAAGTTGGAATATGCCCGAGAACTTTTCCAAGGAAAAACACCGGACTCTCTCTTTGGTCGTGCGCAAAATCGTAGTCTCTGCAGAATGTCCACGTGCACTAGATAAGCGATTTTAACGTAACTGACAGTCTTCCTGTGAAAAAACTACTGTTCCATTCCTTGTTGCAAGCATTCCCCATGGCGTACATGAAGTGAAATGCTGCAAAAGAAAATCTCCACTTGATACCACGAGTGACCCCTGAAAGATCTGTCCTCTAAAGAACTAGTAGCATCTCCAAGCGGAGCCCCCAAATCCGCCCCCATAGTGTCTGACGCGTCCGCGGACACCGACCGGACAGCCCGAAAAAGTAGTGCTCTACAACCATACTCCTCATATTCTCCCCCCCAATTTCATGCAGCCCATGCAACTCATGCAACTTCGTTTTGCATTACAGAACCTCTATCTAGTGCATGAACAACTAGCGTACATAGCAATAATAATTACAACTAATATAACTATAGCTCTCAATGCATAGTTAAGAAGCATCTCCTTCTTTACGACGTATTTTTGAAGTTCTTCGACATTGTTAGACATTTCTCCTTCTTGCGCTTGTACTTGTCGTCAACGTCCGCTACCTTCAACTCATTTGTCATATTCTTATCTTTTAGAATCATCTTCTCTTCTTCAACCTTAATCAATTTCTCCTCCAACTTCCGGTTTGCACGTTGAACCTCCTCCAAATGGTGTTCAATCTTCTCTTTTTCCTTAATTGTGAAGTTCAAATCCTCCAAAATGAGCATCTTTCCTCTGAGGGAATCGTTTAACTCGCATATCACACCACGGATATTGCAACTACACGCGCGTGAATCCTACATTTTACCAAAATACAACTCAATTTCTACACACAATGCACAACTTTGAGAAAAACACAAATTGTGGGTACAATACATACCGGATCGGACGAGGTGTTCTCCTCGTATAGCGGGTAGGAGCCGACCGAGTCCTCCTTTTCCTAGGAAACCATGGTCTCGGAGAAGAAGCCGGGGAAGATCGACGGCTACGGAGGCGGAGGTGGCGGCGGAATGCGGACAGATCCGTCAAGATGCGGCCGAGACAGAGCTATCCTATGGCCAAAATCTTGTCGGAGGATCTGCAGACAAAGCCGGCGAGTGGGGCGACCGAAATGGTGGGGCGGGGCCGCCGGAGCTAGCTGGAGGGATGGAGGAAGAAGAAGGAGCCGGCGGAGTGTGCAAAATATCTACCGCGGCCGGCAAGGGTTCCGCCCGATTTATGGTGCAGATGGGTAGGTCCGTGCTGTCAGCGACCTGAGGGCGGACGCGTCCGGGCCGCCCCAAACCCTCCCAACATATGGGCTGGGTTTAGTGTGTGCCGGACCGTCCGGACGATTGGGGCTAGTTTGGGGGCCGCGGCTGGGCGGTCGATTTTGGCCCAAAGGCCGTCCGGGCAGTCCGCCCGGACGTTTGGTCTAGGTTTGGGGGACGCGGTTGGAGAGGCTCTTAGGTTCTTCTTCTTTTGGAGTCATGTCATGCGGTCATGCCACCTTCTCAAGCAAAGGTAAGAAAATCAAAATCCTTCAGCTCGAATATAAGACATTATCCAAGGGAAAAGATGCAAGGAAAACTGGCCTACGTCCATGTTAGTGCAAATTCACTTCACCCAACGTGCATTAAAGTCTACTATTCTCAAAAAAGTATTTACCGGAACGTGGTTTAAATTATTGGGTCACGCTCGCACTTGGATATTGTTCGTCTGGTATATGCATCTAGTCTAAACCAGAGGAATTAAAGAGCCTGGTGCGTAGGATAAAGAACCCACCACTTCAGCAGCACTTTGTGAACAAATCAGGAAAAATAGTCCGCCTGCTAAAAAAAATGCCTACTCTACTGCACCTACAGTTTCCACTCATGATTGTTTCTCTAACTGTAGGACCAACTGTGCTAGGTATGAATATGTCTTTTCTAATTTTTTCATTGTTAATATAATTCAGGTGTTAACCCTAAAAAAACGACATAGTAGGAATAGCTATACCACTATTACCCGGCCCTATACAATATTGTTCGGCGCAGAGGGGATACCATAGCCATGGTTATGCAGTGTTCACAACACAATGTGTCGTTTAAGAGAGATTTAATCGGGCCGAGACTTACCTCTTTGAATGCCTTGTTGGCACGGTTGAATCAGTTCAACTCACACAAGGTTCCGCTGAATTTCGTTGAAATATATGTGGGAATAAAAAAATTATTGGTACCCTTGTAGGGGTGTTATCTTAACAAAGAATAAACTTTTTAAGCGGAATTGGTATGGAAGTACGAAGTGTGAGTTTTATCCACAACTAGAGCCAATAAAACACTAATTTTTTTAGTGTAGTTTCACACGTTATATTTGGTCATCTATACAGATAGTTTCTAATTTTTATTTGGCAACTGGTTACATGTGATTGATAGGAAGTTAAGAATATTTATTAGGGTGGGAGTGATAGCTGTTATATGGTCGTTGTAGCTGAATAGAAATGACAAGTTTTTATGATATAAAGATATTTCTCGTTTACAAGTATACACTACCAATGCACAAGTATTGTCCGTTCATGGTCCACGTTACAACGGACGGGGCATCGAGATCTCTTTACGGAGTCATGTGCACGATTGGAATAGGTGACGAGGGATATTTTTACTCAACATGGATGGTCGCTAGATCGCTGGACTGGTCCTTCATAGGCTTCGACATTCGTCTTTGCAATTGACGGTTTACTTTCTCATATTTGTAATTCGTCTAGTGCAATTTTTTTATTTTTGTTCTGGTAGATTGCGGTTGGGTGCATTTTATGCAGAGACCGGGTGTAATGCTTAAACACTTTTAAGTAATAAAGCTCTTCATCAAAAGAAAAAATACTATGAAAATGTGGTTGGAAGTGAAATTATATGTGCAAATATGGTTCAAGAGTGAGAAAAAATGAATATAAATTGCTTTTAAAATAATACATTTCCGGTGAGTATCACCATGTCACAAATACTTGGTGAAATAGGGATAGACTAAATTTTCCATAATCAAACGGCGTCGATGTATTAGTATGAAGAAATGTACGGTTAATGCAACCGTACAAATCAAATAACGTGCTTACAAATTCTCTCCATGGGATGCAATTGAGGAAATTTATTTCCTGAGCCAAAAGGTCTTCAAGCTCTTTCTTGGAAAATATATCTAGCGTGGTGCCTGGTGTCACACTTCGTACTAACTACGCCACAAATGCCACCGCAGTCAAGTTGTTCGGCCGTTCATTTACCGATGGCATTCCTCGGCGTTTATTTTGTGTTTCTGTTAGTTTGTTATCTTTTCTGTTAAGCGCAGCCACACGTTCCCGAAATAAACGTAGAGCAGACCACCGGATGGTTTGTGCCCACGCAACGATCCGATCGATCCCAAATAAAAAGATCGAGCTGCACGACGGAAATGGGAACGATCTGCCCGCATCGATCCACCGTTGTCACCCACTTGACAAGGTTGATGTACCCGATCGAATGAAAAGCACCCGCCCGAGGGTGCGGACGAGATTGTTTTGGGCGCCATCGCCGGCTCCCAAGTACTGCGCTAAGCTCTCGACGCCGTCCATGGCGGCGCGGTAAGAAGTGCGGGCAGTCGGTCAACGATCAGGCAGGATCCTAGCTAGCATATACGGCGATCTGTGTGGCGGAAGGACGAAATGGATAAGGGCGGGCAGGGGCATCCATGGATGAGGAGAGGAGTGACGGTCGACTGCTGGGAAGAAGAGTTATTGGAGCTGGGGAAGATGGAGGAGAGAGATTGGAGATGATTCTTTTTGTGGCTGGGCTGTGTTTGGTTGCGTTAGATGATGGATCCTGTGTCTGCTGTTAAAGATATAACTTGTGTAAAATGTGGATGCTTACTTACTCAGTTACTCTATGTTATCTCGCATTAACTCTTTCACAATTCGTTAGGATCACTTGCACAGTACAAGAAATAAAGGAAGGATGCTGTCAAGAAGAAAGTGAAAGGAAGGATCCTGTCAAGAAGGAATACCTGCTGAAGGCACAGTAAGTCGAGATTTGTTCTCTTCATGCATGAGTAGAGGCCAGTACCTTTTGCTTTAGATACGACACATACCACCAGTACGAGACTATTTTGATGATGAAACTGATTAGAAAATCTCATATGGGCCCACTACGTTGGTCATCCATCAATGGCAATAGCAAGTTCGATGTTGTGGTGTTGTTTATATTCATCGTTTTATAGGATACATGATTCAAGTCAAAATCGACATTTGTAGTTACAAACTAAATTTTGATTCTGGATAATGTCGATTTTTCTTTCCTATGACGTATTTTCCCATTGAGTTGCTACAGGTGCCTTATATTCCTCGAGCCTGAAATTTGGATCAATGGTGTCTCCTGATTTAATATGCAATGACATTCGGCACTGTGCTTGTGTTTATTCACTACGGGAAACTCACAAAACGCCGACGACCAAGTTATACGCCGACGGCCAAATGTCGGGGCCGTCGGCGTATAATGCGAGCGAGAAAAGCGGCGAACGCGGCCGTCGGCGTAACAAAACCGTCGGCGTAGCCCGACATACGTCGACGGCTGCCGTAGGCGTATACTTTTTTTTACATTTGATACGCCGCCGGCGGCCGTCGGCGTATACTTTTTTCTATTTTCCATTTAATATGAAATAATTCATATCTTTAAATCCGTAAATTGGAATTTAACAAATTAAATGTCTAATCGATTAGAAAAATGAGAGGAATCCAAATATGAAATCCATAAAATCTTTTTCACCGTGCACATGACATTTTGTAATATATGTTTGTTACTTGCTTAATTAAAAAGTCATTTTTTACACTTAAAAAATGGAAAATGATATTTACTAAAATATTTTGGAAATTGTTTTTGGCAACAATTTTTTCCATACCTAGACACCCCTATGTGTCAAGTATGGACACATTATCACAAACTATGGCATGGGGATGGCCATAACTTGGTCATTTGACACGAAAGTTATACATGTCTATAGATGATAGACCTTTTTGTGAAGCATTTTTTGAAATATTTGTCAAAACACAAGTTTATCATTTTTCTTAGTAACTAGTACACATAAAAGAACTCCATGTCAAAGGAATTCATCTTTTGAGTATTTTCTCAATTTCTTTTATTTTTGTGAAAAAACAGTCAAAATGACCGTCATGTTTATTCATTGAAAGGGGTCACATTTTTCAAAACTATCGATGTTTCTGTGATAAAGTCACTACTTTTGTACCAAGAAAGTATTTTTGTAAGAAAGTTAGACCAAACTATCACACACTTGTAGTTCAATTTCAATTACTTTTGGAAAATCGGCATAAAGTCATATAAATAGGAATAATTAGTTAAAAATCAAGAAATTCCTAATACTTGGGTATTATCCATAAAATATGTAGTACCCTTTGTGACAATAAGATGGGTGCCTTTTGCAAGATATTTTTGGTAATTACTCCATAACAAAAGTCATTTTTGGCACTTAATAAATGGAAAATGATATTTATAAAAATAATTTGGAATTTTATTTTGGCAACAATGTTTGCCATACCAAGGCACCCCTATGTTTCAAATATGGACACATTATCACAAACTATGGCATGGGGATGGCCATAACTTGGTCATTTGACACGAAAGTTATACATGTCTATAGATGATAAACCTTTTTGTGAAGCATTTTTTTTGAAATATTTGTCAAAACTCAAGTTTATCATTTTTCCTAGCAACTAGTACACATAAGTGGACTCCATGTCAAAGGAATTCATCTTTTGAGTATTTTCTCAAGTTCTTTTATTTTTGTGAAAAAACGGTCAAAATGACCGTCGTGTCTATTCATTGAAAGGGGTCACATTTTTTAAAACTATCGATGTTTATGTGATAAAGTCACTACTTTGTACCTAGAAAGTATTTTTGTAAAAAAAATAGACCAAACTATCACACACTTGTAGTTCAATTTCAATTACTTTTGAAAAATCGGCATAAAGTCATTTAAATAGGAATAATTAGGTAAAAATCGATGATAGACCAAGTTATACATGTCATTTAACTTGGTCATTTGACACGAAACTTATACATGTCTATAGATGATAGACTTTTTTGTGAAACATTTTTTTGAAATATTTGTCAAAACTCAAGTTTATAATTTTTCCTAGCAACTAGTACACATAAAAGGACTCCATGTCAAAGGATACCTTTTTTTGAGGGTTTTTCACTTTATTTGATTTTTGTGAAAAAAGAATCAATTTTCTAAAACCGTCGATGTTTATACAATGCAAAGGATGATATGGATGTCATATTTGAATTCCTCTCATTTTTCTAATTGACATGGATATTTTATTTTTCAAATTTCGATTAACGGAATTAAAGATATGAATTATTCCATATTAAATGTAAAAAGGAAATAAAAGTAAAAATAATTTTATTTTTTCATTTATTAAAAATATGCTATTTTACAATCATTGTTACTTATTCAAATGAATTTTCTAAATTTAAATAATGAAAAAGTGTAACATCCTAAATCAGGTGTTAATATGATTGATATGATATAAGTATCAGTAAGTTCTCATTTCTCATTTTGAAGCTAACAATGAAGGAACTCAAAGGTTAAGCGTGCTTGGGCTGGAGCAATTTGAGGATGGGTGACCGAACGGAGTTAGAAATTTCGAAATAGAAAAAAAAGTTTTAAAAAAAGTTCAAAAATTTCAAAAAAAATTAAAAAATTATTTTTTTTGCATTCATAGGCCGACGGCATTGCCGTCGGCGTATGAGGGCGTACGCCGACGGCCTTGCATACGCCGACGGCAGAGGGGCTACGCCGCCGGGCTGCTACGCCGACGACATACGACCGTACGCCGACGGCTGTTTCGAGCCAGTCCCGTAGTGATTGTGAGTTTCTCGGTTAAATATACTGGCTACATGTTTGTGCAGAAGTATGATTTTCCATGTGTGTGCCAATTAAGAAGATCATGCTGAATATCGAACATCATGATATGATTTTTCGATGTCCTTTCAATATGTTACCGTTTTTACTTCTTTCCTACTCAATGACATCAATTTATCTATGAACATCAATTAAACTACTTTCTGCCTTTTCCCTTTGGACTTCACCACTAACTTTGTCCTATCGGCCTTTTCCCTTTACGTAATGTATTAGTAAAAACTAGCTGGGTGGCCCGCGCAATTGCGCGGCTAGAAATGATTTAACAAAAAAAATGTTATCAAATGTATCATTTCCTATCTGATACTAAATTTAAATAAATTTTATTATATAAGAATTATTTAGGATAGTTAGTTTGTTGAGCTTCCAACCAATTCTTTGTTTTAATCTTCTTTTACGTCTTAAATAATGCAAAACTTGTATACCATCATTGTTTAGTCTTCCAAGTTCTCTTATGTAGCAGTAGACTCTCCATTAATTGTCTTATCGTTTCAAACCAAGCAATCACTTCTGTCTCAGCCCTCGCGGAGTGATTTTTGCCTTGTCATGTAGCATTAGCAAAATATCGCTTATGCACATATTAACATGGATACATAACGGACACCACCTACGGACTATGGTTTGATCAGTAATCTAAATTATAATATCTCTAAAAGTATTTTCCAGTTTCATTTATTATAACGATAGAAAGACATAAATAACCAAGTATATTGGAATTTTCTATTAGACAAAGGGTAAATTATCCAAGGTTAAAAACATTACGGATGGATGAATGAATTCAAGGAACGATCTATAAAGCTATTTTTTGTTTGTATCCCTGGAACTCCTATTATCATGTCGTCTGCATCAAGTATTTACCATTAGTCCGGCACATTACCTAACATCATTACTCCGACACTGTTGTCCACAATGAATGTTTTTCCTCTGACAATAATAATTTACAAATACCTTTACCTTATTTGAATATATTGTTTGCATCCCCAAATTATGTGTATCGCCAAAGCTAAAAAAACTTTTTAAAATACTTGAAATGATTATGTACACACTTTAGAAAATATTGTACCCTACTATAGTATGTCCTGGATTTTTTTTGTTTTAAGATAAGGTTTCTAGAATGTTAACATTTCTGTATAATAGGGCACTCATTCTGATTAATTTATTACGAAATATTTTAGTACTTCCTACCTCTGATCTTTTCAAGTGTTTATGGGAGAACCCAATACTAATAAATATGTATATTGTTGCGTAACTAAAATATCCACAATAAAAAACTTTTGTTTTGATAAGACAAATGGAAACACAGAAGTAAAATCTACCTCATATCCGCCCGTGAGATTTTACTGTAATTCTATTGGCATATATTCCACAAACCTCTTATCAAAACAGGTCTGAATCTAGCGAAAATGAAGACCAGATAATAAAAAATTAACAAACAAACAATGAGTTTAGTGATTAACATGACTGAAGCACTAACCTGTTATTTGGAAGCTGAGGCTTTATTTAGTGTAAGTTCTGCGGTTGCAAGAGGAAGTAACAGCGATTTTATTTTCTCCGGCAAAAAAAAAGCCGGTAATAGATTCCAGTGAGCCATCCGCAAGCAAATGATTTTTCTATACCAATCAAATATACGATATTTATGAAGTTAAATGGCATCATCAGTGCAGTTATTTTAAAATAACAGAGCATGTTATATGTACACTACAAACTGTCTTACTTTACTCTAAGAACCAATGAAATTTAACTTACCAAATATTATAAGTACATTCTATTTAGACATATAGTGTCTACAGCTGCACCTCCATTTTTGAGAGAGAAGATATAAATTACGATGCCCCTAGGCTTGGCTCTACCATCTAATCCAAAGTCGTCAACTTCAGACCCCATATTGTTTCAACTATGGTTAAAAAATATGACCTTCGAGACATCTTCTACGGTGATTGTTGTTTGGCTCACCATCACACCTTGCAGTAAGAAAATTTATTTGAGTTTCGTGCTCTCCATCTGTTCCTGGAATGGATGTAGAGACCAGGTCATCGTGAATCCATCCTTGCAAGAGTTGTACTACCAATCTATAAGCTGGTGCAAGCTACTATATTTGTAGTGATGCAGGCTAACTTCGATGGTGGTGGCTGACTGCTTATGGATCTAAACTTATCTCATTTCGGGCCCCTAACTGAACGCCATCCACGGTTCAAGGTTGTATATTCCAATGCAGCCAGTAGAGCAGAAGTTTGTTGATTCGAATAGCATGTGCTTGTGTTGCTGCGGCCACGCCCCTGCAGGTCTTAGTTGATTCATGATCTTTTCTGAAGCGAGGAGACATTAGCTTGTGCCTGATGTGCAACTGAGAGGGATTGACCTTGAGTTTCTTGAGGCTAGCATACTAATGTTGTCCCTGAGAGCGAGGTACAGCAATATCGCCTCTTCCTGGCATAGGTATACCGACGACCAACACGATTCTGCTCCTTGCGAGTAATTATTGTACCATACAATCAAAGAATTCTTATCTGCCTAGTAATGCTAACAAAACACTCTTGTCAGGGTATATCATAACAATGAAGAGCTTCCAATAACAATTAAGTTATTTTCTAAAGAACGACACACTGGAAAAGAAAAACTATCGGACCTGTGCCTGCCGGCGAAGTTACACATCATGAGCTTGGTGATGATGATCCCAGAGACATTGCGTTGTTCCCAGACACCAACATACATAATGAGGCTGCAAAAACAAAAACTGAATAAATATGATAGACAGAAGGACGTGTGCAGAACTGCAAGGTCTATGAATAATTGTTCTTCCTACCAAATCAGTCGAGGATGGTCCTGCAAAAATGCTGCCTGTCATAGTTGCTGGAGTACATCTCCTTTACCGGCCGGCCGAGCAAAAAGTTAATACCGTATGGAGGAGCCTGATTGCAGCTGGCTCATCTCTTGTAGACTTGCCTGGACGCTCCAGGTACGTCGATCGGCGATGGACATGCAGGCTTTACCGGCGGCGCGACGACGTATTGTGCTATCTCAGCCCTGGGATCTCTCTGAACGATCCATCGCCTCCTGACTGCCGCCATCGTTATTGCCTAGGGCTCTTTTTTCCATTCCATTGTTAAGCAGGCATCGGGCCGCATGCATCTCACCATGCAAGTGCCCGGCTAGAAATCCATCGGCTTAGTACGTGTGCCTTTAAAAGTGATCGATCTATCTCACAGCTTCGCTGTTGTACTTGTGCAGTCTCGTATGTGTGATTCATCGTGGAGGCTTGCCTTGCGCCAACTGCCACAGCCACTGGCCGCATCTGCTCCTCCTAGATCACCGGCCACCCGGCAGTCCTTGTCATGTCGCCGTTGAGATACTGCAAAAGAAAAACAGATTTCCGCCCGGCGTGCCGTGACTCCGCTAGATCGTAATAGATAATTAGATGTGTTGTTATCGTCCGCCGGCCATCTGATCGTAGCAACTTCAATCCGCCCGAGCATCAGAACGTCATATCCTTCAATACGCCGTGCGTGATGATCTCGCCGTGGATGTGTTGTTGCTTTGGAGCCCTGCGGTGCTTGGAGTTGTAGCATGTATATTATATCTCGCGAAAGAGGAGTTCGCTTAGGTTACGTTTTCCCTTCACGATATCTTTCTTATGCGGAAACAAATCATTAAATCTTAACCATACGTTCTCGCGAAAGAGGAGTTCGCTTAGGTTACGTTTTCCCTTCACGATATCTTTCTTATGCGGAAACAAATCATTAAATCTTAACCATACGTTTTAATTCTGCAAAATCCCAGCCATACAATGTTTTTTGTTTTAATTATATAATAGATTGCTCTTATAAAAACCCATATGTGTGTGTCGGCGTGTCCGCACAATGGAGCTAATTTCATACTTAGGGGTCACGAAGAACAATAAAAATGATTACTATCCATCAATCTCGATGATGTTGGCCGGTATAAATTAATTATGAGTGTTTACGTCAGGAAGAACAATGAAAATAATTTACTATCCATTAATCTCGATGAGGTTGGTCGGTATAAAATTAATTATGAGTGTTTACGTTTAACAGACAATTATAGGATCACCGGCACAAAGATAAACGATTATAGGATCAAGAAGTGATATGGAGATGTAGACATGTAGGAACACGATCTTTAGGGCTTTTGTTCTTTTTAAATATACTTTTTGCAATCTAAAAAAAAACTTCCAAGACGGTATTTTACCTGCACAAGTAAAAGGTAACAATTTATGGAGATGTAGTCTCCTACATTGTTTTGTCATGAGTTTGCAATGAATTCCCTCTAAGTTTTGCATTAGCCTTGCAAAACGCCGAGAGAGCGTAGTTGCCACTCTCTCAAAGATCCGTTAGGCATAACAATCATCACTAGTAGAAAAACTACCTTTCGCCCAGAGCCATATCAGCCATTAATCCCGGTTCAATGAAAAACCGGGACCAATGCCTGGCACTGGTCCCGGTTCGAGTTGCCAGGGCATTGTTTCCGGTTCGGTTGGGGACATTGGTCCCGGTTCGTGCCACGAACCGGGACCAATGCTCCAGTGCCGGACACGTGGCGTGCCGCGGAGCTTTGGTCCCAGTTCGTGGCACGAACCGGGACCAATACCCCTCCCCTGCCTATAAATAACCCACCCCTCTTTCTCCCTCTTTTTTTTCTGGTTGGATTGGTGGGAAGTGGGTGCTAGTTTTTTTTCCTTTGCCACGCACAAG